>HG995344.1:6891687-9291687 GCA_905333045.1 Lysandra bellargus
TAATTAACTATTCAAGAAGAATAATCAAAAGCACAGCTTATACTAATAACTAAAAACAAATTTCGAGAAATGTCCAAGTAAAAAATCACAAATTCGTATGTGGAGACAAAGAGCGCATGCATTAGAGAGCAAAAAATTATGTAAAAAAAAAAAAACAATTTAGCGGTAAGACCGCCTATATTTTGTACGGATTCTTTTAGCGTGTTTCTTCTGTAGTTTAGTTTTTGTACAAATAAAAAAATCTATTCTATTCTAAAACCCCAATTATTTTAAAAGTAAAGACTGGAGCCGTAAGAGTTAAGTTTTGCGTTAAATTTAATACAATAAATATATTTCCTTATATTATAATTTATAAGGCAAAATGGCAGATATTTGTTAAATTGGCAGCACTAAGCCCACGTGTCAAATTTGACGGTTTGCTGCGAACCGTCAAAACTGTCAAATTCACACGAAGTGAAGTAGCTGCATACGAGTTTGACAGCTGTCAAACTCGCCTACGCGGCAGGGCTTCAAATAACGTTATTTTTTCATAATGTTACTGCTTCAAGGGCATAGATAATGTTATGAAAATTTAACCGATATTAAAAATAACGTTAAAAATTGATATTAATAGCGGTTAATGTTATAACGTTATATAGGATTTATAACGGTAAATATATGTTCTTTGATAACGTTATAGTCCGTCAAGAAAGTCATGACAAGCGGGAAAATTTTCTAAACGTAATCACGCTTATAAGGTGTATTTTTTCTTTGTATTTTCACACAAATCTCGCAAAAAAAGTGGGCTGCGAGTGAGATTTAGTGTACCGTGCACGATCGCATACCTGATACCAGAAAATAACGTTATATTTACCGTTATTATCATAACGATATTTTTTCGTTTATACTTATCGAAAAAATATCGTTATAATAATAACGGTAAATATAACGTTATTTTACTAAATATCGTTAAAAAAATAACGTTATCTGGCTACCATTATGAAAATAACGGTACGTAACGATATTTTTTCTGTTATTCGATAACGTTATGAAGCCCTGCTACTAGGTGCCAGGTGGACGAAATTCCCGAACAAAAAAAAATTGGGTTCCAAATTTAAACGTAGCTACTAAACGAAACAGCTAATCTGTGAAAGGTCGACTGTGATTGGCTGATAAAAAAGACCATAGAGAATATAAACTACATCAGAAAAAAGATGAAGAAGGAGTTTAAAATTCAAAGTTCGATTTTCATTTTGTGAAAATTATTTTGTAGCAACTCATACAAAAATTGTAAATTGAGTGGATTAATTAATGAAAAACGAAAGGTAAGCCATTGTAAAATGTAAATGTAATCGTAAATTGATAAATTGAAGCAAAACATAACTATGTCATACCATGTTCTAATACAAAGTATGTCGTAGTATTATTTGCATATTTGTACAATAATTTACAACTTAAACTATATTAATATGAAAAAGATAGATTATTATTTCATAGAAAATATTATATTGTATATCAGTATGCAGTTAATTTGGAAAATGTTAAAATGTGTATATTGTTTTATTGTAATAATACATAAGGTTGTTAATAATTTATGTAAACTGTATGGAAATGTGGTAAATGAAAAATGTTTCATTAATTTCAGATTTTTATTTCCCTATACTAGTTTGCAACATTTTAGTCTGCAAGCAATAGCTGTTATGGAGATTTTGGGAGGAGAAGGAAGGTATGGGATTATGAGTGGTACGGCCACCAAGGAAAAATCCTCTGATCAAGACGTGAGGTGGTATGCAGCTGGCCTGAGCCCACGCGATAGATTTCAGCTGTCGTATACAGGGTGTAACAAAACAAAGTAATGATACTTAAGTGTGTATGTATAAAGGTGTGCGTCCACTGGATCGGAATCAGAGCGTAGGTACGCAGCGGACGGATATGTTGCTTTACTATTTATGGTATTGACTACTGTGAACTGCACTAGGAGTACTGGAACGTCATTCTGCGCCTGACAAATATTTGACTACACAACGCGCCGTCCGCACAGTACATACCGATTCCGACCTGGTGGACGTGCAGATTTAATCCCCTAGCTCCCTATATAGAGTTTACTGTATAAGCCAATCAAGTAGTTAGTAGAGTAGCATAGACAGCTATTCTATTATATTTATAAATAAAATACATAAAACTGTACTGTAATATTATTAATAGAAATCAACAAAAGCTTGTGGATTAAATCTGTTTTATTGTTTAATTTACCTTAATAGCCTATTTATTTAGCTACGTACAATATTTTTTATTGAAATAAAACATTTATTTGAGCTCATTTCTTTTTTATTTAATTTTTTTAATTTTTGGTATGTTTAGAGTTAAAGGTTTTGCACTTAAAAATTTCTAGTTTAGTTTCAAATTAAAAAAAATTACGGATGTTTATTTTTTTTCTTCTAAGTCCGACCTCTTGTTACGTAGTATACAGCTTACATCCTCTTTGTAGTATACAGTTTATATCCTCTTTGCTACTGGCAAATGGCGACATGTGAAGGAACTCTATAGGTGACTGGTGAGACCGCATAATTATAGACTATAAGTATTAACCTATAGCTGCACGAGAGACAAATTATTATGTCACAAGATATACCGATATAACTTACAGCCTAATACCATTAATATGAAATTCATACTTTTAATACTTCTTCTTTTTTTATTTACGGCAAACCTTTTAATACTTATTATATGTGCGAAAGTGTGTCAGCCTGTCTGTCTGTTACCTCTTCACGCCTAAACCGCTGAGCCGATTTGGCAAATTTGACATAGGATACTTTTTGTCCCTGGAAAATGTGCGGTTCCCGCGCGATAAACAAGTTTTGGCGCAACGGAGTTACGGGCGTCATCTAGGTCGGATATAAAAGAGTAGCTTTAGGTCCGATTTCATTAACGTCTGTTAAAGTTAATGCTCGAATTAGTATTAAGTTACCTCTCTCGTTTTGCATAAGATATAAAGGTAAGTATAATACTAATGAAAGAGAAGACATGTCACATGACATATTAACAAGATATTAACACTAACAGACGTTGGTAAAGTTGGGTCTTAATATTCTTTGTTAAATCGAAATGCTGGAACTTGGCGGTTGGCCGAGCACGCCGTGCGCTTTGATTCGAACCCACAACTCAATAAGTAGAAAGGGAGCACCAAACTAGACAGTAGACTATAAAGCAAGTATAAGTTTTATCGTTACAAGATTCGACGATTTTAAGTCGGGACTCGGGATTTAATAATAATATTATGAAACAAAATCAGTCCTTAAATAACTTTCTTGAGTAAGTATAGTCATACAGCCACGGGGCAGTTTTGACATTATTTAGTTGACGAAAGGCGAGTAGATAGTTCTACGTGAAATGTGAATACGTGGTAACGCGGCTTAGCTACGCAACAGCCAACAACGCAGCTACAGTCGTCAATCAGTCGACGAATCTTTTGGACGACATGAGTGGTAACTTGGTAGTTGGTAAGTACCGTTCCACTTCCGATCAATGCAGCAAGCGACCGCGACAGACAATAATTCAAATAAAAAGCCACTTTACGACCTAAGCTTTAGGTTTCATTATGCTCTACGGACTACGCCAGATGACAGAACCACAGAATTAAGAGCCCGGGTAACCCTCGAAATTCTCATACATACGTAATACCAAAATCATTTTGTCATACGAAAATATTTAACATGTTTGAGTTATTTTTCAGCATAAAATAGTAATTACCTAGGTTCCTGAACAAAAATTAACTTCAAAATATTTAAACACTAAAAAAATTTTTTTTGTGTATAAATTTTTTTTACTAAATTTACTACTAAATATTTAAACACTAAAAAATAGAGTAAAACACTAAAAAATTTATAAATAATTAGTAAATTTACTACAAAATATTTTAATACTAAAAAATATTTTTTGGAGTTGAAATATTTTGTAGTATATTTACTATTTTTTTATATATTTTTTAGTGTTAAACTCTATTTTTTAGTGTTTAAATATTTAGTAGTAAATTTAGTAAAAAAAAATTTTACACAAAAAAAATTTTTTTAGTGTTTAAATATTTTGAAGTTAATTTTTGTTCAGGAACCTAGGTAATTACTATTGTATGCTGAAAAATAAATCAAACATGTTAAATATTTTCGTATGACAAAATGATTTTGGTACTACGTATGTATGAGAATTTCGAGGGTTACCCGGGCTCTTAAGGATTATGGATAGAACATTATTGTGCCAGCAGTGCCTCTACCCTGAGCCCCGTATCCACTGACCTCTATAATATACAGTATACACTATAGTGTATTATAGAGGTCAGTGCCCATTGCAGTGCCCGTACCCCATTTATTATTTTTCTCTGTGGTGCCCAGTGCCCAGTGCCCACTACAAACTAGCGGCGGATGCGGAATTGGACGCTTAACCAATGTCGGTAGAAAATAAAACTTATCGTCCAGTTCATAAAGTGGCATTTTATTTGAATTTCTTTCGGTCCCGTTCGTTTGTTGCGTTGATCGGAACGGTGCGTAGTCATTACTCATTAGGCTGGCCGCACACAGCCGGAATGTCTCTCTGAATTAATAATCGGAAATTCATAATCTGAATTTCGGCACCTTACCTCACACTTTCTTAAAATTTCAGATTGATCAGTAGTCTCGTGACTCCCGGCACGTGTAAACGTCTTTATGGAAGAAGAATTAGTAGTCGCATTGCTTTTGGCTCTACTAAGATCAAAATAAAGTTAATATTTATAATCCCATACAACAAACGTGATTTTTTTTACTATTTTTTGCTCGATATCAATAATGGCAACAGGTACTATAGGTAGGCACTTGATATGTTCACAAAATACTCAGTTGTATTTATACTATAATTAATAATAAAATTAAAATAAACTAAATAATTAAGGATAAGTACTTACAAAAAACACATTCTTTGCCTATTTTTCACCGACTTCCACAAAGGAGGAGGTAATACATTCGGCTGTATGTATTTTTTTTATGTATGTTCAACAATTACTCAGCCGTTTGTGGTCCGATTTTCAAAATTCTTTTTGTGTTGTATAGGGTTTGATTTGAATTTGGTACCATGTTCATAAAAGTGGTGATCTGATGATGGGATCCATGAGTAATCGAGGGGACTCCTTGAAATTTATATGGAAGCATATAGTGATATGGATTTTTTCTGAAGCATTCGAGGTAAATGCTACCAAAAAGTAAGACTTCGCACCAGGTTATTCCGATCCGAAGGTACCGATCAGAACTTTTGAATGTTTATAGGTACAGGTTCGGGGATTTCGGCTTTGTTTAAACAACTGAAAGCATAAGCCAACACATAAGTTTGATTGATCATCATCATCACAACCATAATTATACCATGGGTCATCACACTATGACCCAATTATTGGTACTTTTCGCGATATTTTGCATCGAAGCAGTTGTTTTTGATGATGATTTCGTTGTTTGTGGACCGATTTTCAAAATTCTCGTGTTGTTGTATGGCATATAATCTTAATTTTGTATAACAATTACGAAAGTGGTGAGCTGATGATGGGATCTATGAGCAATCGAGGGAAATCCTTGAAATTTATCAAAACACTCATAGTGGTTAAAATGTTGTCTCTAGTAAGTTAAACATAATATGTTACGAATAAGAGCATACGAAGGTGTTTCTTGGTCCAAAGTCACTGAATAGAACTCCTGAACCTTTAAAGATAAAAGTTTGGAAATTGCAGCATCGCTTAGATAACTGCAAGCAATGCATTTACCACAATTTCGCTTACAGTAATATAATGTGAATAGTTAACATTCGTATTGGTTATTTACGCATAAATACTTATTTTGTAGATAACTAAAAAGAGTGAAATTATTATTTTTAACAAAAAATTAAAACCAACTTCCAAGGTAAAAACAATAGTAATATGAACTAAAAAGTATTAAATAACTCTTACTCTTCAATCCTTCAGGCCCCGCGCGAGCACCGGTGATCGCGACAACAATAGAATACAATAGCAATTCCTGGAAATTCCGACTGAAGTATTAATAGTGGCTTTTTCAGAATTCGTCTAAATCTCAACTATTTCTTTACATACTACAGTCTTCATTACTTTGAAGTCGGTACCAATCCCAAAAGTTTCATATATTCTAAGTTCTGACATTACTGAACTCACGAATAAATTAGCTGGTACCGACTTCAAAATAATGAAGACTGTAGTATGTACAGAAATAGTTGAGATTTAGACGAATTCTGAAAAAGCCACTATTAAAGAGTAAGAGTTATTTAATACTTTTTAGTTCATATTACTATTGTTTTTACTATTACTATTATTTTTTTGGAAGTCGGTTTTAATTTTTTGTTAATGCTCTATTATGGTATGGAACCCTTCGTGCGCGAGACCAACTCACACTTGACCGATTTTTTTTCATATATCTATAGAATACATTACAGAAAACCAACAGAAACATCTTAATGCACACAAATGTTTGTTTTGAGCGGGAAGCCTGGCTTAAAAGCACGATCAATTTCATCTTTGCCAGTCGTCCGCCAAAGTAAGGTAATCTTCAAAAGTTAACGGAAACAAATACTGGAATGACAAAAAAGATTCATTAATTTTTATTGCTTTATAAAAACAACATCATAATAATAACATAGCCTGTTCATATTCCTGGTACCTAATTAAAATTGTGAAATAAATTCGAATTAATAAATATATCGATAAATTCGAATTCAAATTGAAATTCACAGAATCGCTGCAATTTTTGTACGTAATTATAGCACAAGTCAGCATTTTGTTCTAAAATCTGTGCATCACACCAACAGATCGCAACACGTCCAGAGGTTAGCCGCTTGCAGTGCCAACTGAAATAATTCATAATCTGATTTCAGTATGTGTGTGCCGCTCTATGGGTATGTATGGGACTACGCGCGTTATGAAATCATAATCTTAAATATTCCGATCCGGAATTATTCAGAACGCTCGTCAGTATCATTCTTACAGATCGATCTGAAAAATTTATAATCTGAAAAAATCAGAATGTGTGTGGAGCGTACTAATATTGTATGGTATTCCGGACTTTCTGAATTAATAATATAAATTCAGATTATGAATTCAGAGAGACATTCCGGCTGTGTGAGGCCGGCCTAAATATTCCGATCCGGAATTCAGAACGCTCGTCAGTATCATTCTTACAGATCGATCTGAGAAATTCATAATCTGAAAAAATCAGAATGTGTATGGAGCGTACTGATATTGTATGGTATTCCGGACTTTCTGAATTAATAATATGAATTCAGATTATGAATTCAGAGAGACATTCCGGCTGTGTGAGGCCGGCCTTACGCAGCGCGCTGCGCATTTTTGCGTGTCGCGCGCAAAGAAGGATGAAAATACAATACACAAATTAAAAGAAGACTTCATTTGATGTTGCATGTTGCATTGTAGATCTATACTAATATTATAAATGCGAAAGTATCTCAGTCTGTCTGTCTGTCTGTCTGTCTCGCTTTCACGCCAAAGCTACTGAACCGATTGTAATGAAATTTTGTACACAGTTAGTCTAAAGCCTGAGAAAGGACATAGGCTATTTTTTAACTGGAAAAAGGGGTTGTAAGGGGGTGAAAATGCGAAAATTTGTTCAAATTAAGTTAGTTCCAAAAATTCATAATAGATGGCGCCGTGCGTCTCCTACATCGCGCTATCGCTTGCTCATACGTCTTTCTATAAGAGGTGGTACCATGTTAAATCAGGTTTTCCGAGTTTTTCGATTGTTATACACGTTATTAAATAACTTACTATTTTCCCAAGTTTTTCGATTGTTATACACGTTATTAAATAACTTACTATTCAGTAGGTACTTTATCTATGCAGTGACGTAACCTTAAACCTACCAATGATAAATAGTTTATGGATAAAGATAAAGTTGTGTAATGGGGGGCTAAATAAGCTTTAAATTTGGTATAAATAAAGTTTAAATCAAAAATGAAATATTATGTGCACACTGCACAGCTGCTTTTGGGTAGGTTATTTTGATTTAAGGGGTACCAGGGTTTTAATTTAACACCAATTTTGTTGACACCGCGCGCTATAAACTGAAGACCACGCGGACGAAGTCGCGGGCAACAGCTAGTATTTTATAAGAAAACAAAAAAAATGTGATGATTCATCACAGTCATCAAGTCTCACGAATTTTGTTGAACTTGAAACGGAACGCTTTTGACATCTAACTTCACGCTAACTTCAAAGTCAAAAATCAATTTAAATAGAGGGCGCTTTAAAATCGCTCAGCCACGTAAGTCGGGGTTAGCTTGCTACGTATATTAATCTGTGGTCGGGGTCGAATTTTACTTCCCAGATTTATTTTTCGTAGTAAATTTTATTTGTGTGTAACATGTGATAATGGTTTTATAATATACGACTGTGTAAAAACTATTAATGCTAACCTTAAAGCCCGCAATCGGTAAGTAAAGGAGTCGCTACACCCATCAGTAATTTTTTGTGAATTAGCATTAATTAATCAATTTATCGATATCATCTCCATATAAAAACATAAATATACTCATGTTTATTAAATGTACTTAGCTGGAACAGTCCATCCGTCCAAATAACAATAAAATCTGGTTTCAGAATGACAAATCATGTCGCAAGCACCAAACCCCTTCAACAATACCCCAGGCCAACAAGGACCTAACCCAGGAATGTTCCAGCAATATAGTCAAGTTCCAGCAAAAAATCTAGCGGGAACTACGAAACAAGATGGAAATTCCAACAGCAATAAACCAGGGATACCATCAACAAACCATTACACACAGAGTGCAAACAGTTCGCCCGCATTCAACAATCCAGGGATGTTTCCGCCGCCAACGAGCTTACAATCCTCCCCTATGAAACCAATTAAGCCAGTAGCTAACCCAAGCCAAGTTCCAACGCAGAACATTCCTCCAAATGTGAGTAGCCAAGCAAATATGCCCCCGGCCCCCTCATATTATCCTCCGAATATTCAACAGGGACAAATAAATAATAATGCCCCTCCTCTCATTCCTTCTAGTCAGTTCCAACCTTTCGTCAATGGTCCTCTGGGGCCACCTCCTCAAAAACCTCCCAGTCAATATCCTCCATCATCAACTACTTTCAGCCCAACACCTGTGAGTCAACAACCACCTGGACCTCTCGGGCCACTAACGCAAAGACCACCCAGCCAATACCCCCCATCATCAAAATCTTTCAGCCCAACACCTATGAGTCAACAACCTCCAGGGCCTGTCGGGCTACTTTCTTCTCAAGGTCTACCCAGCCAATACCCCCCACCATCAACATCTTTTAACCTAAAACCTGTAAGTCAACAACCATCAGGGCCTGTCGGGCCACTTTCTCAAAGACCACCCAACCAATTCCCCCCATCATCAACCTCTTTCAGTCCCACACCCGTGAGTCAACAACCGCTGGGGCCTGGCTCTTATATGCCCGGAATGCCACCTGCTATGGGAGGTCAAAGACCACCCACATCTGTGCCTTCTACCAGCCAGCCGAAGATCCCTTTCAGTGGTCCTCCTATGCCTGGGTCCAGACATAGTCCTATGATGAGTGGAGTACCTCCGTCTGGCCCTAGGAATAGTCCCTCGATGGGTCCACCGACTAACACCATTCCGAGTGGACCTCAAGGCCCAGGAGTACCTTCCGTGGGGCCACCAAAAACAAATTTAAATGGCCCTTCTATACCTCCCCCACAAATGGGCCCACCTAGAGGGATACCGAGTGGACCATCCTCCTTACCTCCAATGCCGGGATTCAACCATCACAACGGTCCCATGAGCCAACCTGCAGCGCCAGGATACCAACAGGGGCCTCCGAATGCCAACAGTGGTCCACCTAGTATGCCTGGCATGAGTGGACCAAATATGCCTCCCAACTCTTCAATGCAGCAGCCTGGAGGACAGGGTGGAATGAATGGACCACCGAAGACAAACTTTCAGAACAGATATCCTCCAATGCCTCCGAGCAATTTAACACCGCAGCAGCAAGCTCAGATACAGCAGAATATAGCTAAACAGTTTCCCCAATCTCATACTTATGGTGTTAGTGGTGTTACACAACAGATGAACCAGTTGAGTGTCACTAAACAAGGCTTTGACCAGCTTTGGGGTCACCAGATGGTGGACCTGATGCAGTGTAAGCACATCCTGCCGGAGTACCCCGAGGATCCTCCGGAGATTAAACTTGGACATCAATTTGCCGAGGCACCAAACTGTAGCCCTGAGTAAGTAATGCTACAATAGCACCCAGTTCTTATTACTTTTTACTTTACTATGATTTGATAAATTTATTTGGGGATTTAAGAGAAGTATTACTACCATGATACTAACAGCTTTAAAGTAGGAAAGTCTATTTCATGAAGAGGCATATTATTTAAAAACCTTTTTTTCTCACGGTTGCATGCAACCACTTGGGAACGAAAGAGCTATTCAGAGCATAAATGCTACAAAAAATTTGATCTACTTTTACAAGGTTAAAATAAAATTGAGCACAGCTGAAATGACATTTTAATACTAGGTAATTATTTTTTTTAAATAATGACCTCGAATTTATTATTAAAATATTAAAACAATATTTTTTATAACTAAGAATAATTAGTTTTTTTTTTTTATTATAAAATTGGGGCCGTCTATGGGCTGTTCGCCCATATCCTTTTTTTGTTATTTTATTATTTAGGTTTTTCGCACCAAGGATATTTGATATAATATTATTAATTTTAATTAATTGCAGTCCATCACGCCATGACTTTTTTTAATATTTTTTTTTTTATAATAGAGTAGATTATAATATATAATATGATATATACATATAATAAATAAATATAAAAATTACATAATTATAATATTAGTGTTATGTTATAAGGTTTACGTTTTATGTTTTATTAATTGGAATTTATTTTTGCTGATCTCTGAGAATCACAGGTCATGTCTGGCTATGTGGCTTAGGACTTTATCGTTCCTGTCTTTTATAGCCATTTTTATGTTGTAATCTTTTATGTGTTCGGTTGACACCTCCGTGGTTCTTTTTATGAAGCTTGCCACAGCGTCTCCATCAGTGTCAGTGTAATAGACACAGGTGTTAGTGTGCCAGGATATAGCTACGACTGCATGAGGAACACTGTCATGGATTGCCGGCTTTCGGGACTTGGTCTGTATGATGATCACCGAAGGACTCGTTAGTCCCTGAGTTTCATGGATTGTGAGGACGCGAGAGTCCGTTCCCGATCCATAGCCTGTACTAGTGAGGGCTGCTCTCTCCTCCTGTGTGTGGACAAGATTGAGAGAAGACAAAAACGATCTAAATACCCTGTGCATTTAGATCCTTTTTAGGTATACGCTACGTATACTTCATTAGCTTTAGGGACCGCACAATTTCCTTCAATGAATAGATGTTATTATAGACCATGCTTAGGGCGTATACCACATCCATAGGGCTCCTGTGTGTGCAAGACAACTCCTGGGTGATGCTGGTTACCAGGTTTGGACGAGTGTAATTAAGTTTAAAGAGGTTTTCACGCTCTATAAACGGAAGTTGGTTAATATCTCCAATGAGGATGACATCGTTGGCGCCTGTTAACTGATTCGCAATGACGATTGAGCCGAAATGGTTCATGAGGGCCTCGTCAACTATTAACCTTTTGTAGGCTCCTTTTGTAGGCTCCTTTTGTCCCATTTACCAGCAAAGAGGCCATGGTACGAACTTTATCTTTAACTTTGTGGCCAGTTCGTAGCGATAGCCTTTGCTTTAGATCCTCGGCTGCTTCGATCGTCGTTGTTATTATAACGTCTGTTTCCTCATTGAAGTTATTAATGATCCAAGTTGTCTTCCCACATCCAGGAACCCCATTGACCCTCGAGTGAGTGGGTTTCGCGAATATGTCCCAGTTCATGCTGGATTCAGGGTCCCCAGATAGGACTTCTGCCATTTCTAGTATCCTGTCTTCCAGCATTATTCTGGTACATTCCGCTATTACCACTATTGGATCCTCAGATGTTGTTATAAATTTGAGTGTTCCCGTGCGTTTTGTCTCATCCTCGTCCAGAACCACGAACCCACAATCGGCGCTTAGTGCCGCCATATACTGCCCTGTCATCGCCCCGGCAATTATTGTGGAGGTGACATTGTCGTGTATGGCAGCCTTTGCATCCTCGAGTCTCACTTCTAACAGCTTTTGATTTTTTCGCTGATAGGCCTGCATGATCTTATTGCAGGTCAAGAGCTTTATGGTCTTATTTGCTCTTATTATCGCCTGGAACTCGAGGAAGGCATTTATTGTGTGATCTTCGGGGCTCGGGGCCAGTCTGAGTTTTGGCGGGAGCACTTGCCCGAGATCAGCCCTATATCTTTTGTTTTTATTTGCTGGTTTTTGTGTAGATGGTTCCCTCAAAAAAGCCTCCATTGCTAAAGCCTGCCGATTTGTTTGTGATGAAGCCTTGATCCGAGAAAGGGTGTTTTATCCTCGATCATGTCAATTTTTTCATGACGAAGTACTTTTTTGATGGAGCCCACAAAAGCTTTTAATTTGGCCATTGAGTTTTGAGACTTCTTAATTTCATTTTTATCCTTCTCTTTCTCATCCTCTTTTTTGTTCTCCCATGAGAGAACGGGAGAATAATTAGTTTAATGTTGGTGAATTGTAATTATGTGTGCATAATTTTTTAAAGATCATGAATACAATATATCTGTTCTGCATATCGCCAGATTTAATTTTGAAAGAACTGAGAAGAAATTAAACTTAATTATAACTAAACATCAAAACAAGTTATACAAAGATGTAGAAAATTCTGCTGTTTTTTTGTGTACTTATTAATAAATAATTGTTTTTCTCTTACAGAATCTTCAGGTGTACAGTGAATCGTATACCGGAGACAAATAATTTGCTACAAAAGTCCAGGCTACCTCTAGGTATCCTGATACATCCTTTCAAGGATCTCAATGTAAGTTGTTTTTTTAAATGCTTAAGAGCGCCTTCACATTATGTCGCAAGCAGTGCGGCAGCAGCGCTGCAGCCGCGCGACTTCATACAAAAGAGAGTCGCGCGACTGCCGCACGGCTCGTTTTAGTATGGAAGTCGCGCGGCTGCCGCAACACTCGCGACGTAATGTGAAGGCAGCCTTAACTCCAAAGCGGTCGAATTCGACCGCGTAAACCGTGTATGAGTCCCGTGTCTAGACTTCGCTGTGAAAGTGCTCTGAAATTAGTAACTTTTTTTCATCTTTGTATGGAAAAATTCATGACGCGCGGGCGCTTGTCCATACAAATCTAAAAAAATTGCTCTTTCAGCGCTGCTACTTTCACAGTGAACTCTCTGCAAGGAACATGTACACACCCTAAAGTATTTTCACTTAGTTTTGTTACTGTATAGAACTATAGACACTCACATTTATAATATTAGTATTCAAAACCTGATTGCACCTATACAAATGCTATCTGACATTTTTTGGGTCTCGAAATACCAAACCAAATTATAGTCAGTTGTGCTTCAGCCTTCAAGGATGTCATTATCTCGGTATCTTTAGAGTCTTATAATAGCTGTAATTGGATAACATTGAGACCACAATACAAGCTTTACATTCCTCGTCTGTCATTGGAAAATAAACTGTAATAATGTTGCATAGGCCATAGACTGTAAACTTGTGGAGCAGGGTGATATTATGTTATCTGTACAGATTTTGTTTAAATGTTTATCTACAAATTGTACTTACTCTAACTATAAATACTATTGTATTTTGTAAATAGAAATTACTAAATGGGGAAGATAGACGATAGTGCATAATGTTTTGTTATTAATAATAATAATTATAATTAGTTTTGTATTGCCTGTTCCATATAAACATATTGTTAATCATTGCTATCTTTGCGACTAACAATCAATGTTTGCTGTCTCTCTTTGTTTTGACGCACTATTATTATTACATTAACTGGAAATAAGGTAGCCTACTCTCATTAAATATATAAATTCGATTTCGACCAAGGACCACTTGCACCTTTTTTTTTTTTGTTTGGATGTGCCTCAGTTAAGCTGAAGCACCCCGGGGGTATGTGGGACTCCCGACTTTGGGTTTACCCACTAAAACCACCTGCGGTTTACCTTCGGCCATATACGGAGGGATAACCTGGATCTGTCTAACACAGGACTCCCTCCACAGACCACTCGCACCTATCTCAGTTAAAGTTAATCCTTAGTTAAAAATGACGCATTTCAGTCTTTATGTTATGTTTGGGAAGGCATTAAACCTATATTGGTGCGAGTAGCCCTTTACAAAAAAAAAAAAAGTTTAATAGTCAACATCTATTAATAATTAAACGAATTCCTTCTAAATTCTCTCAAAAATAGTCATTTAGTTCATTTCTTGGCGTTACTTCAAAAATTAGTTAACTTGATTTTTAGAAATTATATACCAATGCACACTATCACAATTTATTCACACAAGGCGTATATTTTATGCAATAATTTGTCACTTTTAAAATTGGCCTTTTAATTGCCTTAAGATTTCAAAGTTAAAAACTTTCGACTACAGGTCAATATTCTTCAATATTCTACTTCGTCCACGTCAACACGAAATAAGAAAGATTTTCAAGAAGTGTGATGAATTGATGATACTTTATACTGATATACATAGTATACCCTAAAGCTTCTCCCGATAATATTATAATTATCAACTATATTTTATCCAACACAAAAATATTTTTTCAATTCGAACCAGTAGTTTTTAACGTAACAAACAAAATTTTCAGCTTTTTATAAAGGCTGATTTACATTGATACAGTGCTGATCCAGCGACGGAATCCAGTGATGCTGGCGCCAGCTACTGTATCAATGTAAATCAGCCTTAAGAGCCCTCTCTCCCTAAATTAGCAGGTCGATTGTCTGTCAGTGCGAATATCGACGTAAATGACATTAAAATAACATTCATAACAGCGCGCCTTGTACGGTGGCGGTTACGACGCTCGCCGCGTCCATGATAGGGTGAAATAGGAGAAAAAACCTTTTTAAGGCTTAATATAATACGTATTTCAAAAAAGTAAAAAAACCAAATTATTAACTTATGTATTGCAAAGCAGTAGATATTTTTTATATATTCTTTTGATAAATAATGAAGGAGTAAAGTGGTTTCATTCAACGATTTGGAGGTGATTTGGTTTTTTATTTCTTTATTATGTGATACCGATAGAAAAAATATGGCAAAACCAAATTACGTATCATATCATGTAGATTACTAATTATTTTTTTCAGATATAATTTCTCTGTTAATGCCGATGAAAAGTTGTTTCATCTGCACGCTTTTTTCGAAAGAGCAGCCTTAATGCTTAGCACAAACCTACGCGTCAGTGACGGAGTGTCGAGTTGCGTCAAGTTGTCAAATGTGTTTTTTGTATATTATGTTACGCTCAAAGACCGAAATCGCTCAGTGAGCGAAAAATAGCTCACAACGCGTTGTGGTCACAATTTCGCGTCGTGGCTCTAATGAAAACGGCCACGACGCGTTCTAGTAATCACAAAAAGGCCATAACGCGAAATTCGTGTCGTGGCTGATATGCTTTTCGTTTTTCTTGATTTGTTATTGATTGATTAATCATCCATAGGTATGGAAGATTATATTTGAATTATCACGCGTACTACAAAATATTTTTTCTTTTACTAAATCACTGCATAACGTGTTTATCATTATTATTTATAAAATATCCATAGTTTTATACTATCCGTACTAATAATTATTATTAATGTCAGTCTCTCTGTCTGTCTGGCGCAACGTAGTAGCGGACATCAACTAGTAGTATTATATTTAAATTATATTAATTAAAACTATATTTTTATTATTAATTGAGATCAGATTACTTTACAACACGTTGCGCCAGACTGACAGACAGATAATATTAGTACGGATAGTATGGAACTATAGATATTTTATAAATAATATAATGACAAGCACGTTATGCAGTGATTTAGTAAAAGAAAAAATATTTTGTAGTACGCGTAGTTATTCAAATATAATCTTCCATACCTATGGATGATTAATCAATCAAGAACAAATCAAGAAAAATGAATAGCAAATTAGCCTCGACACGAATTTCGCGTTATGGCCTTTTTGTGATTGCCAGAACGCGTCGTGACTCGTGGCCGTTTTCATTAGAGCCACGACGCGAAATTCGCGTCGTGGTTGTTTCACTGTGACCACAACGCGTTGTGAGCTATTTTTTCGCTCGCTAAGCGATTTCGGTCTTTGAGCGTAACATATACAAAAAACACATTTATTTACAGCATTATTCTTTTAAAGGTGATCGCACATTAGTCCGCACCGTACGCGCCGCACGCGCCGCCGTACGCGCCGCATCCCAGTATTCGTTGTATGAGATGACGTCACGAAATGCGGCGCATTCGACGCGGTGCGGACTGCGGACAAAATAATATGTGCGATCAGCTTAAGTAATGTATCGTTTTAATGTTTTTTTTTCTTTTCCAGCACCTGCCGGTGATACAATGCACGACGATAGTGCGGTGCCGCGCTTGCCGCACCTACATCAACCCTTTCGTTTACTTCGTAGACGCCAAGCGTTGGAAATGCAACCTGTGCTACCGGGTCAACGACTGTGAGTTATCTTGAGACTTATCTCTACGTGATATTTACGTTGTAAGGTCAGTCGCATAAGAATAATCTGCCATGTGCGTGTTGGGCTCGCGCATTATTCCCTATCATTTATTGTTATCAAGCAAATAAATTAAAATAGACTAGCAACCCGCCCCGGCGTCGCGCGGGTATTAAATATATAGCCACTGAAAAAATTATGCCTATAGCCTTCCTCAATAAATGGGCTATCTAACACTGAAAGAATTTTTAAAATCGGACCAGTAGTTCCTGAGATTAGTGCATTCAAGTTAGCCGGGCCTATTACCCAGCTTACAGTGTAGTAATGTAAGGTCATTTACATAAGGAAACTAGCTGTCCCGGCAAACGTTGCTTTGCCATAATATAAAGTACCTATTTCGCCCATATTATTTTTTTGAAGTGACTAAATAAATATGTTACCATGGCAACGTCTATCGCTATCCCGTCGCAGAAACAATGGTCGCCCTCAGTCTCGAGTTGTAATAATTTACTATTATTTATTCAACAAATGCACTTATCAATATAAAAAGTAGATGTTGTCCGATTCTCAACCCTAGCCGATATGCTCGCTAAGATTCACGAAAATCGGTCGAGCCGTTTCAGAGGAGTTCAATTACGCACACCGTGACTCGAGAATTTTATATATTAGAAGATGGATACATTTTTATATATTTGGTCACTGAAACCTTGATTTGATTTGTTGACCGATGTGGTTATAATTTTAATTGTGGAAAAGTTTTTTCCGCGTGAAAAATAAATATCTTGTTTTTACTGGCAAAAGCGATGACGTTAAAATATTAACAACGTTTTAACACCAACAGCTATCCGATTATATTATATTATTACTTATGTATTCCAAGACCTTTTTAATTATTATAATAATTATTAATAAACATCTCCATCGTGGGTATCGCAAATACATAGATTTTTAATAAATGTTATGCGGCAGCCTACTGCGCTTGGGGATTGATGGGTTAAGACTTTGTTGAGCCAAAAAGATAGTTTCTCGCGTTCGACCATACATTTTAACAAGATAAAAACTCCCGTGTCCTTGCATAACTCATAACTTGTATTTCCGAGAAATTGTTCACAATGACATTCTTGAAAGAGTTTAAGCTTCATGAAAGCATACATACGAGTACAGTCAGATATACGGATTCACTTTTCTTCCGTATTAGCGCAATTATGTCAAATCACTGTAATCTAAAACATTTCCATTACCTTCCAGTGCCCGAGGAGTTCCAATACGACCCCGTGAGCAAGTCGTACGGTGACCCCTCCAGGCGGCCGGAGATCAAGTCCGCGACCATCGAGTTCATAGCGCCCAGCGAGTACATGCTGCGGCCGCCCCAGCCCGCCGTCTACCTGTTCCTGCTGGACGTGTCCCAGGTGGCGCGGGACTCGGGATACTTGCAGGTGAGCGCTGGAATACTAGCTCCTATACAGTTCATAGCGCCCAGCGAGTACATGCTGCAGTCGCCCCAGCCCGCCGTCTACCTGTTCCTGCTGGACGTGTCCCAGGTGGCGCGGGACTCGGGATACTTGCAGGTGAGCGCTGGAATACCAGCTCCGATATAGTTCATAGCGCCAGCGAGTACATGCTGCGGCCGCCCCAGCCCGCCGTCTACCTGTTCCTGCTGGACGTGTCCCAGGTGGCGCGGGACTCGGGATACATGCAGGTTAGCGCTGGAATACTAGTTCTAATACAGTTCATAGCGCCAATAAACTTGTGTTATTGCAATCAGACAACAGATGCACACCAAACAATCTTATTCTATTCCTAAGCTAGCTTATAGCTTATTATTTCTGGGGTGCTCCCCCTTGAGTTCTTTTACTTTCGGTCATTGCAACTTTGTGCTGTCTGATGTCTCCCGCCTTTATGGGGAGGGAAATTGGAATCTTCCTACTCCTACTATTTTCTTCTGATTAATTTCGTTGCGGGTCCCAAGACAATTTTAACATGTCCCTCGGGCTCCCTGAGATCATATCAAAGGGTTTTCGTGGTTGGATACCGCTGTCGATCCTGGCGATATAGGAGATACAGTGGTGGGAATGTGTGGTGGGCCAAAGCCCGTTTAAATAAAAAAAAAATCTTATTCTATTATCTAAATTCTAAACAGTATGTACTACAAATTATACAAAGCAGCTGCTATAATTATACATATTAATTTACAGATAGCATGCGACACCATCAAGGAGAATTTAGACCAGATGCCGGGAGACGCACGTATGCAGATCGGCTTCATCTGCTATGATGCGCATATCCATTACTACCTGATGAGTGATGGCCGCTCCAGGCCGCAGGAAATGACAGTCCTGGATATTGACGGTGAGTTGCACTAAGACATAGTGCCTTAGAGCCAGTCCACATGGCGCGTTGCGTCAGCGTTGCGTTGTCGCAGCGCTGCCGTTGCGTTGTTTTACATACAAATAACACGGCGCGCGTTGTGTCGCCAGGATCGACAGCGGTATCCAAGCACGAAAACTCTTTGATATGATCTCAGGGAGCCCGAGGGACACGCTAAAGCTGTCTTGGGACCCATGGGCGCCGGCAGGGGGGTGCCAGGTGCACCCCTTGGGAATCTCGGGATCAACAGGAATTATTGAAAGAAAAAGCAGTCTGTAATCCTATTACCATGCCGTACAAAGATACTTCGTAATCTTTCGGCACTAAATGTATTCTGTTGACGTAAATAGAGAGTCACTGTTGTACGTAAAAAGTCAAAAAGAAAAGAAAAAAAAAGAAAACTAAAATCTGCACCCCCTTGGAAATTATTTCTGCCGGCGCCCATGTTGGGATCCGCAACGAAATTAATCAGAAGAAGATAGGAGTAGGAAGTATACAGTTTTCCCTCCCCATAAAAATCGGGAGACAGCATAAGGTTGCAATGACCGAAAGTCAAAGAACTAATAGGAAAGCAACACGGGAGTAAAAGAACCTGCTCATGTAACAGCTATATCTGTCCAACAGAGACGGGTGATCTGTTTTATTCCAATCTATTCTTTAAAATTCCAGACATATTCCTCCCGTCGCCGGAGTCCCTGCTGGTGAACCTGGGCGAAAACCGCGACATGGTGACGGAGCTGCTGACGATCCTGCCCAAGCGGTTCGCGAACCCCGGCGCCCCGGCCTCCGCGCTCGGGGCGGCGCTGCAGGCCGCGCACAAGCTCATGGTGAGTGACAGAGATAGACACATTCCCCGCTCATAGTGAGTGACAGAGACAGACATATTCCCCCCGTCATAATGAGTGACAGGGACAGACATATTCCTCGCTCTTGGTGGGTGAAAGAGATAGACATATTTCTTCAGTCAAATATTACATACCACAGTTTTGAAATTTTTTTAACTCCCATTTGTAATGATTAATGTATAAGTAACTCTATAATAATACTTCTTTTTATCTACAGGCGCCAACCGGTGGAAGAATAACAGTTTTCCAAACGTGTCTACCGAATATTGGACCAGGCGCGTTACAATCAAGGTATTTTCAAAATTAAATAATAAAATTAGACGATTAGCCTGTAAAAGTTAGTTATCACTTATCAGTAATAGGCTCCTGTAAGTAATAGCTATAAGTGTGAATGATAATAAAATAAAAAAATAAAGTAAAATTATTTTGTAAGAATCTTACATAGTTTGCATATAAAATATATATATATGTATTTTTTTATAGAGAGGACCCCAACGCGCGGTCGGGCAAGGAGGTTGCTCACCTCAACCCGGCGACGGACTTCTACAAGCGTCTGGCGCTGGACAGTAGCGGCGCTCAGGTCGCCATAGACCTGTTCCTGCTTAGCGCTCACTACTGCGATCTTGCTACGCTCAGTACGTATACTTGTTTAACGATGTGAGTGGCGGCCGAAAAGGAAGATCTTCCGACCGAGCGAGATAGCATGCTTGGTCAGGCCGAAGCCCATAGACGTCATTTCAGACGAATACATCTTGTCGTGATATACTTGTTTGTTACGTCTTCTTACTAAAAATATTTAGTGATATGTCATTTCATTAAACTAAATCTAGTGAAATGTCAGAAACGCGGATACCGCCGAATAAAAATCGAGCCACTCATTTCTCTCGCTCGCTCTAGTTCCCACACGTGACACGGGCACTAGTGGGAGTGAAACAAATGCGTCGCTCGAGCTGGCGCGGCTCGTCTAGCCTGGAGACAGACAGACAGACTAACCCTTTGGGTACGGAACCGTAAAAACTAGGATAATTGAAGAGCTGGAGTACCTGTAGTACCTGTGCCTGTACAAGAGCCTAACCAAACTAGAGATCGACATGCCACCTTTACAAAAAATATTCAACTTGGTCGGCCGCTTCTTTTGACGTCAAAAATCAAAGGTCTGAAGTAGATACTTCAGACCTTTGATTTTTCTTCATCATCTGATGAAGAACTGAGTGTTCTTCATCAGATGATGAAGAACACTGAGTGTTCTTCATCAGATGATGAAGAACACTCAGTTGGTTACAACTATATGATTCAGAGATATGGTGATGCCTCCTCAGATCTGCTATAGTTGCATTACACGTGTGATAATAATAATAACTCCCACTCTGGTTTTGGTGACGACTGACGGTGGCCGGTTTCATTGAAACCAGGCCAAGAGTAATTTTATAGTGCCCAAGTGTGTGCGCAGTACACAAGAGCAATCTCTATATTCCTTTACTCGCATAACCCGGTGGGACGGAAGACTGACACGACCGGCGAAAGATTAGGCGCAGGACCGACTTTTTACATACCCATCCGACGCATGGATCATCTAACATCTTACTTGTCAGATTCAGATGTTAGATGATCCTATCAAAGTACCCGTGTGTATACTAGAGCAAGCGAGAGAAATGCGTGGCTTGATTTTTATTCGGCGGTGTCCGCTTTTCTGACGTTTCACTAGATTGAGTTTAGTGAAATGACATATCACTAGATATTTTTAGTAAGAAGACGTAACAAACAAGAATATTCGGCATCTACCGGGAGTTCGTTATATCCCTAGGGATATCGTGAAATCCCTGATATCATCTTTTTCCTGCGACATATATAAAACAACGCAACGGCAGCGCTGCGTCGACGCAACGCTGACTCAACGCGACGTGTGGACTGGCTCTAAGAGTAATAATAAATACACCCTGAGGGCTATTCAACTATACAAGGTGTAACAATAAAATGGAACACCTAAGGGTTTGCATGTGCCCCTTTACTGTGAAAATAGGACCACTGGAAGACTTACTTTTGACTTCTATGTTTTTATCAGAGACACCCCAACATCATTCCCATACAAGAATTGTTACACCCTGTATAACTTGGCAAAATAATGTTTGCCGGATCAGCTAATTTTACTATACAACTTCTGTATTGCAGGTGGCATGTCGAAGTTCTCCGGCGGCAGCGTGCACCACATCCCGCTGTTCCGCGGCGCGCGCGCCTGGCAGGCGGCGCAGCTGCGGCGGATGTTGGCGCGATACCTCACGCGCAAGATCGGCTTCGAGGCGGTCATGCGGGTCCGGTGTACCAGGTACATAATATATACTTTCATCAGCCCCAGGCTTATAAATAGGCCGTATAGGCTGCGGCCTAAGAGTGGCAGCTCCTAGAGGGCCGGCAGATTTCGTACATGGTGGAAATAAAGTGGCCTACACTTTAAAAAAATATATATTAATTTGGTTATAATTCGCCGAACGCCGACGCTTAGGCGCGCTGGCTGCTTGTAATTGGGGTCGGTAAATACTACAACTCCCAAGCGGCCACATGCGGCCGCGATAACAATAGATAAGCTATTGTGTCTGGTTTTTCCACGATCGAGGTATTAAAAGCACAATATCTATGTCGAAATAAGACGCAACTGTATTTAATTTACGACACGAGAAAATCGTTTTTTGTGTTACATTGATGTCATGGCATGCGGTTGGAGGATTTGAGAGGGGATCCCATACTTAGTTCCTAAGTTAAGATAGCACTATCTCGATTCCACAGGTATGCAATAAGTTAAAGAGACTATAATAAATGCTCTGCGATACGTCACAATGTTAAATTTAGACTGGCCATAGACGGACCCCAGTCGGGACCGACTGCTCTAGATTCTAGAGCGGTCGCGTTGAAGTCTTACACGACTGCAACACGACCGCATCATGCAGTCGGCCATACATAACCTTTGTTGTTCGACCGCATGGCGGAACTCGACCGCAGAGTGACTGCTTCGACCGCTCAAGAACTGCTCCAGCGCGCAGCATGCCGTATATTGCAGATATGAATTTAATAAGAAAACTGCAAATCGCCGTGTGGCAACCGCATCTTGCTGTCATTTTCGACTGCAAGATTCGGCCCATCTATGGCCGGCCTTACATTAAAATAATATTGCGTAGTATTTTAAAATAAGTTATAATATTACTATGATTACACTACATTGTATCTGTTCACAGAGGCATATCAATCCACACGTTCCACGGCAACTTCTTCGTCCGTTCAACCGATCTGCTGTCACTACCCAACGTGTCCCCTGACGCCGGGTTCGGCATGCAGCTGACAATAGAGGAGTCGTTAGCTGACCTCCAACAGGTGTGCTTCCAAGCCGCCCTGCTGTATACTAGCAGTAGAGGTATGTAAGGGTTCTAGAAATGTTTGAAAATTCGATAGGCTTCACTATTGAATTAACAATAATAACTTCCACACCCGTTTCGATGACGGTGGCCGGTTGAATTGAAATCAGGCCTGTTACGCAGGAGTAATTTTATAGTGCCCAAGTATGTGCGCAGTACACAAGAGCACTCTCTTCCTTTTACTCTCATAACCCAGTGGGACGGAAGACCGACACGACTGGCGAGAGATCAGGCGCAGAACCGACTTTTTACATGCCCATCCGACGCATTGATCATCTTACTTGTCAGACAATCAGGTGATCAGTCGGCATTGTCCTAACCGAACATGGAAATAACATGTTTCCAACGCGGGAATCGAACCCACGACCCCTGAGTCAAGAGCCACGATCTACACCTCTGGACTACGGAGGCGTTCACTCTATCGAATTATTGAAGAATCGGCCTGACATAATCAACGTCTAAAATGATAATAGTGGACATACATTCGGCCACACAGTATATAGCAAAACAGCATTGGCTGGTTCAGGTAGTAAATTTAAAAGAAGTTGTTTGGGTTAACATGATCTCAAACTATAACCAAGTAAAATAATAATAATTATTCTCATAACTTACCCGCAAAATGATTTGTTACGTCACAGTTCTCCAACTCAATTTCCTGACATCGCCTTGTGAAGTCATAGTAGGTCACAAGCCATGACATGGTTCCTCATTTGTGACTGAAAATTTTTAAGGGTCAATTTATACTAGCGAAGAGTTGAAGCGCATCGAAGCGAATTATCAAAATTGAATATAACAAATTCAACTTTAATCGCAGAAGCAATGTGTGCATCACACTCTGGAGTTAAAGTTGAATTTGTTATGTTCAGTTTTTGGTAAGACGCTTCGATGCGCTTCGATTCTGCTCTAGTATAAATTGACCCTAAGTAATACATTGTTTTAAAAGATGATAGATGGTTTATGTTGTGTAACGAATTTTGTATTTTTTTCAGGGGAGAGGCGGATACGTGTCCATACGCTAGCTCTGCCGATCGCCAACACGCTGCCCGACGTGTTACACGCGGCCGACCAACAAGCCATGATTGGACTTCTGGCTAAGATGGGTCGGTACATAAACTTTTTATAAATCAGGCTAAGTTGCCACTTACACTGTGACCTTAAAGAGCAATTGCATTAGGAGTTATTCTATTTTAAAGGAAAATACGTTTCTTTCAATAATTTTATTTTACTTAAACTTCAAAGTGGTAGCACCCTGGTAGGTAGGAAGGTATCGGTAAATTCTTAATGATAGATATTAAATACAAGACCATTAGGTGATACTACTACGTATAAGTCAAGACTACCCCCAGCAACAGATAAAATATCAATCATCCTCATTTTTTAAATGGTTTAAATTCACATTTCCAGCGGTCGACCGTTGCGCGAGCGCGTCGATGTCGGAGGCGCGCGAGGCGCTGACCAACGTGGCAGTGGACGTGTTGTGCGCGCACCGCCTGGCGCAGAACCTCCCCGCTGGCGCACTCAGCCCGTCTCTCCAGGCGCCCATGTCGCTGCGCCTGCTGCCGCTGTATATACTGGCGCTGCTCAAGCGGGTACGTACACAGTATACGCTCGTAAGCTTAGGCATAGATTGCTCAGAGCATACTATTATATGGTGGAGATGGAGTATACTATTATTTGCACGATGTTGAATCAAAAGCTATTATACGTCCTGCCCCAGCATGTCTACGCATATTTCATCCACATACTTAATTACAATAAGTGCCAAGAGGCAGGTCATGTTGCCTCCTTAAGTGGTAATGTCTATTAGTAAGCCTATTCACTGTGGTAAAACAACTTTATCTGGTAAACTGACAAACACATTTCATTATAATTATTATAAGCAACTAATTTTTATTTGTAATATTCCAGAAAGCGTTCCGCACGGGCACGTCGACGCGGCTGGACGAGCGCGTCGGTGACATGCTGCTGATGAAGTCGGCGCCGCTGGGCCAGCTGCTGCGCGCGGTATACCCCGACCTCTATGCGCTGCACACGCTGGCGCAGTACGCCGAGGCGCGGGAGCCGGACCCGCCGCGCCTGCATCTCACCGCTGAGAGGTACCATCGAATAAATTGATTCATAGGCCGTTGACGGACCTACGTCATTTGGTGGGGTTGAAGTGAGCAAGGTCCTCGCGTCGTTGCGAGGTGAATCACTTGCTCAACTTTCTTGTTTAGAAGGTGCGACGGAGAAAATGATAAAATAGCACACTCGATATTCCAGTTGAATTCTTTTTTTTTAATCTCCTCTCTAAATCTATCAAAAAGTAAACAAGTCAAAAAATCATAAATTATAGAGTCATACAAAATAGTATAAAAAGGTTTTTATAAAAGAAATTATCTATGTACACTAGTCACTACATCACCCCCCTCCAGAGACCGTCAAGGGCGATAGTAGTCAGTAAATTTGACACGACGGCCTGACCTCGTCCTTTTGACGATATTCTCATCGGCAGAAGGCAAATCATGGCTATCCGCATTTGGAGTGCTATGGAGAGTGTTCGTTTTGGGTAGTGACTGTAGTGAGTTTTGGCGCATGTTAGTGTTAGATGTGGACTGAGTGTTGTTAGGGTCACATAACATAAAGGCCGGCTTGATCCGGTCAATTGATACGGTTACCTGCTTACCATTTACTAAAATTTTGAAAACTTTGTCTCCTCTTTCCACGACCTTATGCGGGCCAGAGTATGCTGGCTTTAAACCACCGCCAGTACAGTCCCTTAAGAATACATGAGTAGAGGAAACTAAGTCCTTGTGAATAAAAGTTTTGAACCTACTGTTGTGCCTAGTCGCAGGTGATGGGCGGAGTTTCCTGACGATACTTACGATCGATACTACTACTTAAGTTTTGATAAGTACTCCGTCATATCGCCAGTCTCATTAGCCTGAGGGTCAAAGAACTCACCCGGAAGCCGTATCGGTTGACCGTACACCAGTTCGGCTGCTGAAGCCTGAGCATCCTCTTTGAAAGAACTGCGAATGCCTAACAGTACTAGTGGGAGAGATTCCACCCAACTGTCATTTGCATGGCATATGATTGCGGCTTTGAGCTGACGGTGAAATCTCTCCACCAGTCCATTGCAGGCAGGATGGTATGCAGTGGTTCTGCGGTGTTGAAAGCCAGCGATCGTAGATAAGCTCTTAAATAATGCCGATTCGAACTGCCTACCTCTATCAGTAACGATATCAGATGGGCAGCCGAATCGAGCGATCCAACCACTCAGTAGGGCCTTTGCCACCGTTTCTGCAGTTATGTCAGCAAGCGGTATTGCCTCAGGCCATCGCGTAAAACGGTCGACGGCAGTGAGACAATAGCGGAAACCTTGGCACAGTGGCAAAGGACCCACGAGATCAATATGAATAAAAGCAAATCTCGATGAGGGCAGTTTAAAGTTACCTACCGGAGAGTACACATGCCTAGTGATCTTCGATCGCTGACAAGCCGAACATGATCGAACCCACTCGCGACAATCCTTCCGAATACTAGGCCAAACATATCGCTCGGAAACTAGTCTAATGGAAGCCTTTGCCCCTGGGTGACTAAGAGAATGCAGGCTGTTGAAAATAGCTTTGCGTAACTCTTGTGGCACATAAAGTCTAGGCGTAGCGGTGCTAATGTCACAGTAGAGCTGGCTACCCGAACCTGGGATCTTAAGACGCTGTAAGCGTAGTGAGGTAGCGTCACCTAAAAGATGCTTCAGTTCGGGGTCCTCAACCTGAGCAGCTGCGATTATTTCAGCGGACACAGGCTGAGAAATCTCCTCTACACGTGAAAGTGTATCCGCCACAACATTATCCTTTCCAGATATATGCCGGATATCTGTGGTAAATTGAGCGATCAGATCTAGGTGCCTGAACTGCCTTGTGGAACAGTTTTCTTTCCGGTTTCGAAAGGCGAATGTCAGTGGCTTGTGATCTGTATAGACCACAAAGTCACGTCCCTCGACCATATGCCTAAAGTATTTTACGCTCTCGTATATTGCCAGCAGCTCTCGGTCATATGGTGAGTATTTTTTTTGGGTTGGACTTAGCTTGTGTGAGAAGAAGGCGAGGGGTTGCCAGGCATCCCCATCGTGTTGCTGGAGGACACTACCTATAGCGTTGTCGGATGCGTCCGTCACCAACGACAGTTTGGCATCGCATCGGGGATGGGCCAGCAAGGCGGCCTGACATAGACCTTCTTTGCAAGCCTCAAAGGCCTTTGATGCTTCGCCTGTTATGTCCACTGGATGGGAACCCTTGACCGAACCCGTAAGCAACTCGTTAAGTGGAGCTTGGTGCTGGGCAGCTTTGGGAATGAAGCGCCTGTAAAAGTTTACCATTCCCAAAAACCTGCGTAACTCCCTTACAGTCTTCGGCTTTGGGAAGTTTTTAATAGCCTCTACTTTTTCTGGAAGAGGGGTAGCTCCTGCGCCCGAGATTTGGTATCCTAAAAATTTTACCTCCGTAACTCCAAAAACACACTTGGAAACGTTTATGACCATGCCATATTCACGTAACCTAGCAAAAAGTTGACGGAGGTGCTCTTCGTGAGTTTTTTGGTCCTTCGAGAACACCAAAAAGTCATCCAAGTACGCGTACGTGAAATCGAGTCCCCGCAGCATCTCGTCCACGAAACGCTGAAACGTCTGAGCGGCGTTACGAAGCCCGAACATCATGTACGGGAATTCGTATAGGCCGAACGGCGTTGTTATAGCGGTCTTCGGAATATCATCTGGGTGGACTGGAATTTGGTTATAGGCTTTAACCAGGTCGATGGTGGAAAATATGGTGCTACCTGCTAATGTATGGGTGAAATCATGAATATGCTTGATGGGATAGCGATCGGGAACCGTGCGGGAGTTGAGCATACGGTAGTCACCACAGGGACGCCAGCCGTTGTCTTTTTTCGGAGTCAGATGGAGCGGCGATGCCCATGATGACTCTGAGGGGCGACATGTACCTGCCTGTAACATGGCGTCAAACTCAGCTTTCGCAATTTTCCACTTTTCAGGTGCTAACCGTCGCGGCGTACACGATACAGGCTGTCCAGGTGTAGTTCGTATATGATGTACTGTATTGTGTTTCGGAGTGCGGTGTACTCCGGGTGGACGTGTAATGTCGGGGAATTCCTGTAGTATGTGTGTATATGCGGAATCACCAAGACTCACCTTCACCGAAGACACATCACCACAATGACGGGCAGGCGACGCCGGGGCGGAAAGGCTTGTATAGTTATCGATGAGGCATTGATTTCTGCAATCAATAACTAAATTGTAAAAAGATAAAAAATCTACGCCTATTATCGCCCTTGTAACATCGGCAACTATAAATCGCCAAGCAAATTCACGGCGTAAACCTAGATTTAAATTTAAATTAATAAACCCGTATGTAGGTATCGATGTCCCATTGGCCGCACACAAAACGTAGGTGGTCTTCTCCAGTCGTCTAGGGATCGCCGATCGGGGGTAGACACAGAGGTCGCTTCCGGTGTCGACCAAGAACTGCACCTTCGACCTTCGATCAGTTACAAATATGCGACCGGTATTCGGGCAATCCTCGGCCGCCATTACAGATTGCCCCGTGAGTTTTCCGACTTGCGGTAGTCGCACGGCTTCATACACTTCCGGGCACGGTCTGCGAATTTCTGATGGTACCAGCATAGTGGAAACCTTCGATAGCTAGATTCCGACCTGGTTGAAAGGGACCGCTGACGGGTGTGACTGCGACTGCTAGAACGTCCTCCGGGGCGGGACAGTCGTTCCACCTGGCTTGTCAGCTTTTGTACCTGCTCGGTCAGCGCGGCAATCTCAGGGTGGGCACTCGAAGACGGTGGTGGAGCAGCTACAGCAGAAGACGACGGCATCCGGTGACCGACCACGTCGTGGATCCTGTCGGCTAGTTCCGCTAACTCAGGAAGACCAGTCTTGGACTGCGAGGCTACGATGGCTTGGGTGCCTGCAGGAAGACTACTGCTCCAGATGCTCCGCAGGAACTCTTCGGGTACTCCCGGGCCAGCAAGATTGAGTAGGTGGCGGTAGAACTGCGAAGGCTTTCTGTCGCCGAGCTCCTCATGCATAAGAAGTTGTCTTATTTTCTTTTCCCGCGATGCCGAAAGTCGTTTAATTAGTTCGCTTTTCAATCTTTCGTACTTAGCCGTTGGTGGAGGGTTAACTATTATATCCTCTACCTCGGCTGCGTACTGCGAGTCCAAGTTGCCGGTGACGTAGTGAAATTTAGTCTCGTCAGATTTTATGCCGGATAATATGAACTGCGCCTCCATCTGCGCAAACCATAACTCGGGTTTTTCATGGTAAAACGGGGGAATACGTACGCCAACGCGAAATGTTTCTGCCGCCGCGCCGTCCCTTTGTTCGCTGGTTACATTCTCGTTCAGATTCTCCATCCTGTGTTCCTTCCGGGGTCACCAATGAAGTGAGCAAGGTCCTCGCGTCGTTGCGAGGTGAATCACTTGCTCAACTTTCTTGTTTAGAAGGTGCGACGGAGAAAATGATAAAATAGCACACTCGATATTCCAGTTGAATTCTTTTTTTTTAATCTCCTCTCTAAATCTATCAAAAAGTAAACAAGTCAAAAAATCATAAATTATAGAGTCATACAAAATAGTATAAAAAGGTTTTTATAAAAGAAATTATCTATGTACACTAGTCACTACAGGGTTATGTCAATTCAATATTACTCGCACTGACCTCCATTATACAATTACGCTGGACATAAGATACTCAGCTGTTTTTTGTGCCTATTTGAAACGGAATCGGCGCCCGCAATGCGGGGGAAGAGAACTAAATCTGACGTAACTTGCAAATGGCCGCTCAATCACTATTGGTTGTATAAACCAAAGAGAATATAATCACTACGGTGGTAGAAACTAGTACTTCTTCTTCTTTTAAAATATGGCTCCTTGGTGAATCGCCAATGTCAGGGTGCGTTGACGAATACTCTGCCTTATGAGAGGTTTTGTGGGAAAACAAGGGTACGGTAATTATGAAACGCGTACGGTCTCTGTTGACAATTCTTTAACCTAAAATAGAAACTAGTATTAGTTCCAAGTACTCCCACTACTGCTATCAGCGCCAATATGGCGACTTTTAAACGTCATGTATACGTCAGATTTAGTTCTCTTCCCCCGCATTGGGGCGCTGATTCCGCTTCAAATAGGCACAAAAAACAGCTGTCATTTCAAAGGGTATCATAGGTCCAGCGTACTTGTATGATGGAGGTCAGTGATTAGTCGTGATCTGACGTAAGGGACAGGCCACTGCGCGTTGCATCAGCGTTGCGTCGACGCGCAACAAAGTGATGATACGTTCGGGCGTGTATCTATTGTTGTATAACGTTTACTGTGAAAGTAGTAGCGCTGAAGTAGTAGTTTCTGTTTATTTTTATATGGGCAAATATAAGACGGTGAAGTGTTTCTCATGGAAACATAACTCCTTCAGCACTGCTACTTTAATAGTAAACTTTATATAAAGAACACCGGGTAAACCAGAAGTCGGGAGTCCCACATACCCCCGGGGTGCTTCAGCTTAACTGAGACACATCCCCAACCCGGGGGACCGATAAAGGGTTTCCCTGCGCATCAAAAAAAAAAAAGTATACGACAACTTAGAAAATGTGCCTTACGGAGCATAGCACCCCTCTTAGTCAAAAGGTCTTCCTATCTCATTAATGCTTTGAGAATCTGTTTGATGATATTCAAAACTTTTGCTTACTTTACAATCATTGTCATTCCAGGATAAACTCAAACGGCGCATACCTGCTAGACGACGGCGAGACGATGATGATATACATCTGTCACGGCGTGTCGCCGGCGTGGCTGTCGGACACTTTCGGCGTGGCGGCGTACACACAGATACAGGACGACGCCCGCGAGCTGCCCCTCATAGAGAGTGACGGCAATGAGTTACTGCACGCGTTCATAGAGAAACTAAATGAGGACAGACCGTACCCGGCCAATATTGTTGTATTGAGGTGGGTGTATACATTTTTTAGGCTTCCTTAGCTTTGCTCGAGAGCTGCCCCTCATAGAGAGCGACGGAAATGAGTTGTTACATGCGTTCATAGAAAAGCTAAATGAGGACAGACCGTACCCGGCCAATATAGGTGCGTTATTATTTCTTCTTCTAAGGGCCCTTTCACACGACGTTTTTTTACGCTCGTTTGTATTGTACAAACGCAAGTTAAACACTCGGCAAACGGAAGGAAGCCGACACGTTTTCGTGTGGAAAGGCCCTAAAGTGCCATCTCCATTGGGTAGTTGGCGATCGGCTATTTAACCCATCAAGCCCCATAAGGACACCGGTGACCGCGACAACAATAGAATAGATAAAATTGATTTTCAAGAATCCGCGATCGAAGGATTAAAGAATTAAATACCATTTACCAGATGACGCCCGCAACGCCGTTGCGCTAAAGTTCGTTTATCGTGCGGGATGCGCTTATTTTTTGGGATAAAAACTATCCTATGTACTTTCCCGTGAAAAGGCATAGGATTAAAGTATCTCCATGCAAAATCGGCTTAGCGGTTTGAGCGTGAAGAGGTAAATCTGAAGTTACTATTTTTATAAACACAAAATCACCTTATTTCAGGGATAACTCACCATCAAAAGCCATGTTCACCGAGAGATTAGTGGACGACAGGGTGGAATCCGCCTTCTCCTACTACGAATTCTTGCAGCACATCAAGAACCAAGTGAAATGAGTGAAAGACTTGTAGTGAAAGTGTTAGACTATGTGAAAGTGTAAAGTGAAACGCCAAAGTATCGAAGATACTAACACTGCCCTAACGCTAGCATGTTTCGAGGTAAGATATCATTAGGCTGTACAGAGTTATACAGGTTTTATCAGGGTTAAATCGGAAACAAGGTCAGTCAAAATAATACAAGTTAACGCTGAAACTGGGGTTATTTTGTACCCCTGGCGATATGGTAGCACACACTTCTGTAGCAGGCGACTAAATACTCCTTGATTTAGCTTTAACGCAATGTATTTGGACTCAACCTGTATCTGTACTAACCCTGATTATGAATTTCATTTATATCTGAGACCACAGATGCTAAATTCTGATCGGATGTTGCTATATTATATACATTTCAGTTTTAGCATATTTATAATAAGTTGTCAACGAAACCTCCATGACATCTCCAAGATATCCAAAGAGGCAGTTAATGTTGATTCATTCGCAATCTGTCAGCTGGGTTTGACATAATACAACCAAATTACGGCAGATATGCCATCTGCCTGAATCAACTTCTCTGATAGTACCATTGAGGAAATTGATTCCTAGGCAGTTGACAGACCAACGTCATTTGGTATGATCATGTCAATTCAATGTTAATTGTGATCTGTCGGCCGGGTTTGATGTAACGTCACCAAACTACGTAGATCCCCCATCTGCCTAGGAATCAACTTCCTGATAGTACATTTTCCGTAAATAAACGATTCCTCATAATTATTAATGGCTAGCCATTTAGTATATCGTAGTTTGACCAATTTTAAAATACTTGAACTAACTATACAATAATAAATGTATGAAGTAATTTACTACTGCATTGTCGAATTAAGAAATAATAGTACTGTCATGGAATTATTGAAACTAAATATACATTTAAGACTGGTTTAACTGATATCAAAATACTCAGCTTAGCTAGATTTTACCTTACTTATTCTTACTGAACAATAAATAGGAATATAGTTACAGGGCCCCCGTAAGGGCTACTTGCGCCTATGTGCAAAAAAAAAAATTTTGGCGCCCCTTTAGGCAAATTTTTTGGGTCCTTGGTTTTGGCGCCCCTAAAGATGGCGATTTGGCGCCCTTAGAGGATGGCGCCCGTGTGCATTGCACATATGGTAGCGGGGGCCCTGTATAGTTATTTGTAAAGGATCGATAAAAGTATGTTCTAAAATTGTTCATAGTATTTTGATGCAGCTACATATTATAATTTAAGAATGTATTTGACATGACATCAGTACGCACGCGTCGAACGCGCCACATTTTAAAATTCGTCGTATGAAATGATGTGAAACCTCGCACATTCGTCCACACTGTACGTGCTGCATTTCGTGTACTATGTGGTGCGTTCGACGCGTACGGCATGTATGTGCGATCAGTTTTAGCTTCCACAGCGAGCAAAAAATATTATATTTTATCTTGAATCAGTTTAGGGCATGTTGGTAACACTTTAGAAGTATTTTGTTTTAGAGATCGACTACGATAACTTGGCGCGCCCCTCCAAATGACTGTTTCAATGTGTATAGTCACATCCTAATGAAAGAGTTTGTATGTAGTAAGTATTCAACCAAGCACAGTACACGTAATATTTCAGTAAATGTCACTTATTACCAAGATTTGTTGGTCAACTAATCATAACTAGCCTACCGCGCAAGACAACGCACTTCAAACATCTTGACAACGCACTTCAAAAGTTTTGAATTTTGGAGGGGCGCGCCATATTATCGTAGTTGATGTCTACTGTTGTGTTGGTATTAGGTATACATGTTATTTTAAATTTATTTATGCGTATTCGATATTCGATTGTAAATTTATATTAATTACGTCCCACTGAGGGATGAATCCATTGAGAAAGAATCCAGATATGTAGTGGCCTTTGCACTTAGCGGTTTTTTATGGCTACGTATTCTCTTAATACATAACTAAGAGAATATTTTGGAAAGATATGCTAATTTTGTTTTATAATAACAATGTGACAACATTTTTGTCATTCTGGTCAGTTGCTTTTGTCCGTATTGATGTGCAAGAAATGTCTAAGTTTTTACAATTATAACATAAGAAATATTTGGTTTTATATTGTTGCAATTGTAAAAACTTACACAATTGACGGAGAGTTCGGTCTCGCTATTCCACTATTGTCTATGAAAATATTTAAGGAACACACACAGTGGCTATTTTGTGACGGTAAGCTGACATCACGCTTGTAAAAATTGCAGGTTAAACGCGCGTTAAGTCAACGCGTGGTGAGCCATAACGCTATATTATTTATTGCTTGAAGAATTTATCAGGATTCAGGTCTAGATTTTTAGAGATAATACATACTGAGGTCGCTTTTAGGATATCACAATTAAAGATAAAAGGGTTCATTGCCAGAGTTGCTACATTGACTACGCCGCGCTGCCCCGTAAGAGCCAGTCCACACTGCGCGTTGCGTTGACGCGGCGCTGCTGTTGCGTTTTTTTACGTATACAAATAAGTAATAACCAAGGTGTTCACACGGCGCGCTGCGTCGTCGCAATGCACACATGACGGACAGCAGCTCCTGAGACGAAGCGGGAGGGGGGAAGGTGTTGACGTTAAGACTGCTTCGTAATAACGATGCGCTGACACAGTGCTCGTCTGGCCGGCTATGCGTCAAACGTCAGCGCTGCGTCGACGCAACGACTGTCGTGTGGACTGGCTCTTAGCCGTTATTGCATTTCAGTATCACTGTTAAAAATGCAACGCGTCATATTGCGCCTTATCGTCAGTATCGTCGTCATGCGTCGTATTTGCGCTGACTCCTGTCATTGATTCGACAGCTTATAGTTTATACTATACAAAGCTTTCCGAACAAAACAGAAATATACTGTAGTCTAGTGTTTCCCAACTTGTGGTCCGCGGATCCCTAGGGGACCCACAAGTATATGTTAGGGGGTCCGCGGTGTCATCTCATTTTTTTTGCTGTTTATTTTATTAAGGGGGTCCGTGAAGACTGTGCTCGATGTCCTACGGATCCATGGCTGAAAAAGGTTGGGAAACACTGCTGTAGTCGAAAGTTGATGATGTGTAAAATAAGGCTTTAAGGTTTTAGTTCATTCCATTTTATCAAAATGATTATTCAAGTTTGAAAAATATAAGTTTAAAATTTGGAATGGCCTATACCGTTCGGCTTGTCGGTTGGCCCAAAAGTTTAGGCGAGGTGTGGGGAAAACTTGTATATTTGCAGTGTAAAAACCATGATGAAATAAAATGAGATATATAACATACTATAAGACCATAGGACAATGTGCATACAATCTTAAGTTTATTCGATAAATGTATCTTTGTTAAATAAAATTATTCAAATTGAATAGTTGTTTTATTCACTTATCATTCATAAATTACATTATATTATCTCGGATATCTCGGAAAAAAGAGTCTCTAATATATTCCGGGCTAAAGGCTAAATTGTCAATTGCCAAAGTGGTTGCTGTTTTTGTACAGAAATTGTAATTATTTTATCTTTCACCATGTAAGGGTAACATCGGCAGAATTTAACGCCTTGCGAGCAGCTCCTTTTATAAATAGGCCGTTATAGGCTGCAGCGTTCATAGAGGCCGTACAGTACAGATTACGTACATGGGGTGGCGGAAATAAGCTGGCATACTCATTAGAGTATTCATTAAAAAAAATCGGCACTGCTTGGAAGACGTTAGTCCACTTGCCTTTTTTCATCCCATCAATAAATTGTTAGTCTGTATTAATACAGACTAACAATTTATTCAGTGCCCATAACTTTCTGTATTTCTGCCTCGGTCTTCCCTCTGGTTTTCGGCAGGAATATTATAACGAATATGGCAGCCAACAGATTCAGTACTCCGTACATTATGTACGTGTTGGAACTATCAATCTGGGTGACTAGGATCGGATGAAGGAATGTTATGATGAAGATAGAGAACCAACCGTACACCGATATTATTCCGATCACCTTTGCACGGATCTAAAAAAAACATGTCTCATCAGGGTAATTTCGGTTATAAGATAAGTCCAGGCTTTAGCATGGCCATCATAGAAAAGTTTATTCTTACAGCAATGTAGACAAAGGAAATCTGTCTGTGTTTACAAAAACTCCGCGTTTCTATTCTTTCGAATTTCTATTGTGGCCATGCTAAGCCAGCACATAAGACCAGTGTCGCACTGCGTGCAGCGCTACCTACCAGTTACCTCTTCACGTCCAAACCGCTGAACCGATTTTGCTGAAACTTATAGTAGGTACTTTGAGTCCCGGGAAAGGGCATAGGCTATTTTTTATCCCGGAAAAATGTACGGTTCCCGCGCGATAAACGAGTTTTAGCGTAACTCCGTTGCGGGCATCATCAAGTAGCGAGTACTTTTCTCGTCTGGCACCTCTGTCATACGTAGAGGCTCTGTGTAATATGCCATTTTATTGGGCCAGAATGTTAACATGAATTAATCCGGAGTTATCCTGACTAACATCAGTGACGGATTAAGACTACTCGATGCCCTAAGCAATCCATGCTTATGGGCCCCTTTATCCGTAATCCGTATGTCAATAGAATTGGTCTTTGAGCCTTTACCTACTCTTAGCTGGTGCCGCCTCAGACGTGATGCCCTAGCTAGGCAATTGCTTAATTTGATTAAGGGTTAATCTGTCACTGACTAACATGGTTATTCAGGGCTATTTCGTCACTCGTGGGTTACGTACCGCAAAGGGGAACATCTCTGTGACCAACACGTAGGGAAGAGGTGATACTCCGCCAGAGAACGTGGCTGAGATGACCACGATGGCGGTTATGGGCAGCCAGCTGGGTATGTCTATGCCATGGTATTGTAACAGCGTCGCCACGGCCAGAGCTACCATGCAGATAGCGGTTATCAGGTGAGCAAGACATAGTAGACGCTGAAATAAAAATAAAAAAAACTAAAATTGCAAGACAGTGGCAGCCCTAGGGAGTGGCGAAGAGGGCAATCGCCCGGGGCCTCACAAGGGGGCCTTTGGAAGACAAAGGGCCTCGCAAAGACCTTTCACCCGGGGCCTCGCAATGGGTAAGGCCGCCACTGTTGCAAGACCTGTGTAGTCTAGAGTCCGGCTCTAGTCTCTTGATAAGTCGCTGAACACGGAAAATTCAAAAATAAGCCTTCCGCAATTTGTATCCTAATATTACAAATGCGAAAGTGTGTCTGTCTGTCCGTCCGTCCGTCCGTCCGTCCGTCTGTCTGTCTGTTACCTCTTCACGCGCAAACCGCTGAACAGATTTTGCTGAAATTTGGCATGGAGATACTTTGAGTCCGGGGAAAGTACATAGGATACTTTTTGTCCCGGAAAAATTCCCGGTTCCCGCGCGATAAACGAGTTTTGGCGCAACGGAGTTGCGGGCGCCATCTAGTATCCTATAGTTTCCAATGTTTTTACACGAAAGTAAAAGAGGCTAATAGCATCAGGCCTTTTTCAATATTTCTAGTTCGGTTGCATCATTATCTTACTAATAATCTGAGCACTAGATAAAATTTTATTACCTACCTTTCTCTCAAACCGCTCCACAAACACTGTGAGTAGAAGGGCCGTTGCTATCATTACCACAGGGAAGCCAAACGTGAGGATCTCGGGACTGATTTTGAACGTCACCCCGGTGGAATACAGCACTGATACAGCGTACGTCTGGATACACAGGGTGCCGTTCCAGCCGCGAAGCGTGAACAAGATGCCGATGAAGAAAACCCATTTCCTCCATTTCTTGTCATTCACTGAAAAATATAAAAGAATAAGTAAATAAATAAGTAAGGTGAGTTTGCATCGAGACGAAATGGACCGTTTGATATTTTAATTTTTACCAAAATGCAATACCTAATCGGACTGCAGTTCCAATGTGGTAAAGCTGTTTTAACCATGTTGGGTTTAAAAAAACAGAATATTTAAAATATAACAGGAAAGGGCGAAGGATACTTTTTATCCCGGAAAAATGTACGGTTCATGCGCGATCATAAACGAAGTTGTGGGCGTCATTTAGACTCTGTAGTAAATACCAGCTAATAAAGTATAATGCCCCATAGGCATACCTAACTAGATTCTATAGGTGTCAAAGAAAGTTGATCATGGTTTACTTCTGAGTTCTAACATCAATTAAAAAAAATGATAATAATGCAAAGTCACCTAATTTAAACGTTGATATTTCAGGCAGGTTTTTGTTGATGGCATCTGTTTTTTCCATGTTCTCTACCTCGGTCTTAACTCTACTGTCAGTCTTGTCCAAGCCCCTGAGCAACGCTACACACTCTAAAGCGTCCTGAAAATAGAAATAATTCATTTGAAAAGTAGGTAAGCTTGGATAAGGGGGGGGGGGGTCACTAACGTAAAAAAGCAGCAAATAGGAAACTTGTTTAGTAAAACAAAAACAAAAATTAAAATACATGTACGTATTTTAATTTTGCGAGGTATATATATTATTGTCGATTGGACAAGTAAGATGGATAGTAATGGGGGGGTCCGGACCCCCAGGACACCCCCCTTATATACGCCCATGAGGTAAGTAATTTCTACTCAATTTTATATCAGAAGAAATTTGTTTCGTCATTAGTCCATCCGTCGGTCCCTCCATCTGCCGGCTTATGTGAAACGCCACTTTTGATTCCTAACTATCGGATAGGAGTTGACTGAAGGTTTAGTTGTTGGGCCACAGACTTTAGGTAATGCAAAACCGAGCAAATGGACATACTTACGTCGATGCGTCCTTGCTTCACCAGAAAATTCGGCGACTCTGGTGCTCTGAGCAGCAGAACTGTCATCAGAATCGGAACACCAATGACGCAGTACACCACAAGGTAGTAGTCCAGGTAGGTGCCCAACACATACATTATGATGACTCCTATATACTGGGCGATTGACAGTATCGTGGCCAAGGCACCCCGATTGTTATCCTCACTTATTTCCTTCACGTAAATGGGGATAGTCATAAAAACCCCGCTGGCCGCTATCCCACCGAATACTCTTGAGATTATAAGTGTTATGGTGGTGGGATATACCACTTTTAATATCCAGGATAACTGTAATATAAAAGTATTAATTAATCAGCTATCAATAGGTATATATTATTATCTGATATCTCCAGTCAAATCCTTATTTTAAAACCGGCGAGAACTGCTTAAAATATAATATATAATACTAGATGACGCCCGCAACTCCGTTGCGCCAAAACTCGTTTATGGCGCAGGAACCGTACATTTTTCCGAGACAAAAAGTATCCTATGCCCTTTCCCGGGATTCAAAGTATTTCCATGCCAAATTTCAGCAAAATCGGTCCAGCGGTTTGGGCGTTAAGAGGTAACAGACAGACAGATTCCCATTTATAATATTAGTATGGAATTTAGCCCACGTTTTTGTAACTATCATGGACTTGGGCAATTTGCTTTTGATTTTGATAGCGAAGTTAGAAACCAAAAATATTTGATTTGACATAGCGTGGCGTTAAGTGACATATTGTCCCTTAACGACGCGGTCCATAAAATTATAACCTCATTGACATCGTTGGTTAAGTCAAATCAAATAAAGCACAATGGCGCTTGCGATGCTTTATGTCAAATGCCCATGAACGCCGGCAGGGGGGTGCCTGGTGGTGCACTTGCACCCCTTGGGAATCTCGGGATCAACAGGAATTATTGAAAGAAAAAGCAGTCTGTAACTCTATTACCAGCATGCCGTACAAAGATACTTCGTAATCTTTCGGCACTAAATGTATTCTGTTGACGTAAATAGACAGTCACTGTTGTTCCACTAAAATCTGCATCCCTTGGAAATTATTTCCGGCGCCTTAGATGCAAATGCCACGCAATTTTCTGTTTCTATCTTCGTTATCGACATTTCGAATGCATCCACCGATTGCCATGAGGCAAGCCATCGAGGAAAAGAAACAGAAAAATAGCCAACAAAAAAAAAACACTTCAAAACTCACCAGCTGTGGTAGAGCAAGCCACATCAGTCCCACCTTCCGTCCATATCCGTCAGTTATATACCTGTAGACGAATACACCGACTATTGCGGACAGATTCATGACGCTGGCTATCCAGGCTACGTCGGTGTCCGAGAGGATATTCCCAGTGGGAGAGTTCCCCGACTGCAGCAGCCTGGTGGTCGGAGACATCCAACCCACTTCTAAGCCGTACGACAAGCCTCCGCAATTCACTAAAAAGTAGGTCTGGATTTAAAGTACCATCGAAGGGATTGATTCATAAGCAGACGGATTGGTTGCGTTATGTCAACCCAGCCGACAGATCACGACTAATATTGAGTTGATACGATGAAATGACGGAGATCCGTAAACTATGAACATGGTGATTCTTCGATGGTACAATGTGATTTTAAAACTATTAAACGTGCTATAATAGCTTAAAACCATTGGCTTCATGGTTTGGTGCTGCGGTGTCCTGGGATACAAATCTGTCTATTGTGCAAAAAGTGAGAAAGCCGGACCAAGGGTTGGTAGCCACTGGCTTATGCAATTGTCACAGGTTCTAATCTTTAAAATTTTGTTAGCGCCATTTACAAGGGCGCACCCAAGATATATAGCCACTGAAAAAATTGATTAAAATCGATAGCCTATGTCACAGGCTACACGATCAAATTCTCATCAATCTGATTAACGGAATATTGATGGTTATAAAAAGTTCATATTAAAAATACGATCAATCCATCAATCTGAGTCGTACACGATCAAATTTTCGTCAATCCGTACCGGATTGATGAATGATGGATCAGATTGATGAAAAATTGACCGTGTAGCCGGTGACTGATCCTTCTTGTCGTCTACTCTTTATCTGTGCCAAATAACATAAAAATTGCTCCAGTAGTTCGAGAGATAAGCCCTTTTAAATAATTTCCTCCGTTTTTTCCACATTTTCCTATTAGTCTTAGCGTAATAAAATGTAGCCTATAGCCTTTCTCAATAAATGGGCTATCTAACATTGAAAAAAATTTTCAAATCGGACCTGTAGTTCCTGAGATTAGCGCGTTCAAGTTAGCCCTTTCAAATAATTTTCCCCGTTTTTTCCACATTTTCTCTATTTCTTCGCTCCTATTAGTTTTAGCGTGATAAAGTATAGCCCAGGGGTTCCCAAACTGTGCGCCGCGGCGCCCTGGTGCGCCGCGTAAAGGCAAGAGGGGCGCCGCCGTGAGTCGATCCTCCATCACTATCCATAACTCAATTATAAAATAAAATTATAATATTATGAATTATACAAAACATGCAGAAGTATAATATTTGTTTATTATTATTTACTTGCTTAACCTACCTATAATCATTAAATGTGTTTATTTATGTATTTTTTTGTAATACCTAGGTAAAGTAGGGCGCCGTGACAAAATGTTGACTTGTAAGTGCGCCGCAGGCTGAAAAAGATTGGGAACCCCTGGACTACAGCCTATAGCCTTCCTCGATGAATGGACTATCTAACACTGATAGAATCATCAAAATCCGTTGCGTAGTTTTAGAGATTAAAGGGAACAAAGGGACATGAGGGAAAAAAGCGACTTTGTTTCATATTATGTATAGATATCTACTGTACTGAATGTTATTTGTTTCTACGTACCCAATAGAGACAGCGTCCATTGCATATAAGTATTGCCCTTCCTTATTTTCATATTTTCAGTGGACATTTTGAGATTTCAAATCAGTATGAGAATCTTTTTTTCAGATATTAAGTTTACACTTTACTATATTGTATGTCCGGTCTCCAGGGGGCCCAGATTACTAGAACTTACCGCTCCATATTTTAGGGTAGGACTAACATTTTCTACAAAGCGTACGTTGGATTTATATAATAATTATTGTTTGTCTGTGCAATATTGTATATGTCCGTTTGTCTTATAAGTATATGGTTTTTAGAACTCCGAACCTTAAAAGGAATTTAGAAACTTAGTAATTGATTCTAAACTAAATAGTTTTGAATTTAGTATAAAAAAAATAAAGGGTGAACAATTGAATATTATGTTCTTATTTTCCTGTTCTGAGGTTAGACCCAAATTAGACCAATAACATGTGGAGTATTACTATACTTACCTGTTTTCTCTATCTCTATTTTTTTAATTGTTTTTTTTCTCTCGTTTTTTGGATTTTTTACTGACACAACTCACTAGGTCACTGTCTGCCTGGCGTCTGAACATTTAAAAGCATAATAATACATTGTGTCTGAATTTCACGATCAATTGTGAACTATTTAGCGACAACGAGAATCAATGACAATATTTGTTAAGGATAGATTACACAGCGCGAGCAGCTGAAGTGCCAGCAGGCAGCTACTGTGCCTGTGTACTCGCACGAGAATAGCTCGACTCGCCTCCCTTGCGCCTCCCTTGGTCACACCATAGGGTCACACCGTGCACGCTGTTGACACGTCTTGTTGACGTCGCATTAGACTGGAAATGTCCCAATGACATAGCCTAGTCAAGTCGTATCTATGGTGAGGGAAGGCGAGTGGCGACTGGCGAGTAATTTGCAAAAAAATGTTCTAGTAACTCGCACTCGAGCAACTGACCCACTCGCACATAAAAGTAACTCGTATGATGTGGACACACGGTGCAATTAGCTTCACCTCAGTATCAAACTGATTAGTTCAGCTCGCATGTCAGCTCGCACTTTGTAATCCAGGCATAATCCGTAAACCGTAACTATCTCAGCCAGGATTTCTCAAACTTTGGGCTCCACGAATCCCTTTTCGAATTTCCAGGTGACAGCGAACCCCTTATTAACTAATGAAACTATTGAAAATAATAAAATTTACTGTTGAAGGTTTTTATTTGCAGAAAAGGTAACACATAAGAGTGCCTTCACACTCTAGGCCGAAAATACGCGGCCGAAGTTCGGCATGGTATGTCATGCCGAACTTCAGCTGCGTATTTTCGGCCTAGTGTAGTACCTAAGGGTCTACACAGACGGACCGCATTTCAACTGCAAATTGCAGTTCAAGTGCAGTTTGAATGCAGTTTACACGACTGCAATAGAACTACAAACCAAACAGTTCACACGACTGCACGCCGACTGCAACTGAACTGCAATCCGACTGCGCGTTTGGTTCGCAGTTTTATTGCAGTCATATTGCAGTCGTGTCAACTGCATTCAAACTGCACTTGAACTGCAATTTGCAGTTGGATTGCAGTTGAAATGCGGTCCGTCTGTGTAGACCCTAAGTGTCTTACCACCGAAACTTATGCGATTTTATTTACGAGACTGATTAGTTTCAAATTGAGCCGCAGCACGATCGTGCGCTAGTAGGTATAGCTGTCAGGAGTGGGAAAAGCCGTTGAGATAGAATTAGTTCTAAATTGAGCCGCAGCACGATTGTGCGCTAGTATGGCTGTCAGGAGTGGGAAATGCCTTTGAGATAGAATTAGTTTTCGTTTTTTTGAACCCTCATAGAGTTGGTTTCCGATGTACCGTAGGTAGTAGGTAAACATACAAAGTCTCAATTAAATAGCTGTAAAGTATTTAGATGCGTGCTTTAGATTTGATTGATCTACCTAAAATACACCGATTTCGTCACTGACACACTGATGATCATCAAAATGTTTGGTTACTTCCTGAAGAACTAGAAAACATAAATTTGGTATGTACTTTAAGTATTGGTATACAACCAACAAAAAATTCTTAAACTTATGACTTTCACCCCTCATCCCCTAAAATGGGGTGGGTTGAAGTTAATATGAGATTTTCACCAATTTTATGAATTAGGACATGAAAGTTCACACGGGACTGTAGACAGTAACTAAAAAACCTATTAATAAGTACTTACAAGAACCAACTCACAATAAAAATAAAGTTAAAAAAACCAAAACCCGACTACTAAAACGCGCTCTAAAAAGTACGAAACAAGAAAATAGTTTATAGGGATATGGAATTAATGTTTAAAGGATAGCCGTGGTCATATGTATGCCCATTTATTATCTATAATGAATCTGTTTTGCTATAATAGTAGGTGGCATACGACCACGGCTATCCTTTAAACATTAATTCTATATCCCTATAACCTATTTTCTTGTTTCGTACTTTTTAGAGCGCGTTTTAGTAGTCGGGTTTTGGTTTTTTTAACTTTATTTTTGACTGACTTCCAAAAAGGAGGAGGTAATATGTTCGGCTGTATGTATCTTTTTTTTGTATGTTCAACGATTACTCAGCCGTTTGTGGTACGATTTTCAAAATTCTTTTTGTGTTGTATAGGGTTTAGCTCGAATTTGGTACCATGTTCACAAAAGTGATGATCTGATGATGAGATCCTCGAGGAATCGACGGGACTCCTTGAAATTTCTATGGAAACATATAGTGATTTTAATTTTTTCTGAAGCATTGGAGGTAAATGCTACCAAAAAGTAAGACTTTGCATCAGGTTATACCGTGGATCCGAAGGTACCGAACAGAACTTTTGAATGCTTATAGGTAGAGGTTCGGGGATTTCGGCGTTGTTTAAACAACTGAAAGCATAAGCCAACACATGAATTTGATTGATTATCGTCATCACAACCATAATTATACCATGGGTCATCACACTATGACCCAATTATTGGTACTTTTCGTGATATTTTGCATCGAAGCAGATGTTTTTGATGATGATTTCGCTGTTTGTGGACCGATTTTCAAAATTCTCGTGTTGTTGTATAGGATATAATTTTAATTTTGTATAACAATTACGAAAATGGTGAGCTGATGATGATGATCTATGAACAATTGAGGGAAATCCTTGAAATTTATCAAAACACTCATAGTGGTTAAAATTATGTTTCTAGTAAGTTAAACATATGTTACGAATAAGAGAAATTTCATACGAGGGTGTCTCTTGGTCCAAATGCACCTGAACAGAACTTCTAAACCTTTAAAGATAAAAGTTTGGAAATTGCAGCATCGCTTAGATAACTGCAAGCATTTACCACAATTTTGCTTACAGTAACATAATGTGAATAGTTAACATTCGTATTGGTTATAATTACACATAAAGCCTTATTTTGTAGATAACTAAAAAGATTGAAATTATTATTTTTAAGAAAAAAATTAAAACTGACTTCCAAGGTAAAAACAATAGTAATATGAACTAAAAAGTATTAAATAACTTTTAATAGTGCCTTTTTCAGAATTCGTCTAAGTCTCAACTATTTCTGTACATACTGCGGTCTTCATTACTTTGAACTCGGTACCAGTCCCAAAAGTTTCAGATATTTTGACTTTACTGAACTCACGATTAAATTAGCTGGTACCGACTTCAAGATAATGAAGACTGTAGTATATGTACAGAAATAGTTGAGGTTTAGACGAATTCTGAAAAAGGCACTATTAAAGAGTAAAAGTTATTTAATACTTTTTAGTTCATATTACTATTGTTTTTACCTTGGAAGTCGGTTTTAATTTTTTTCTTAAAAATAATTATTTCAATTATTTTGGGGCTAAGATTCGCTCGATAAATTTCTTAACCTTCCCAACTCCTCAAATGATCGACGACCATAAGGATTTTTTACAATTTATTTGATTCTAGTGAGCAAATGAATTAACTTATTTATTGGTTTACTAGCTGTTGCCCGCGATTTTGTCCGCTTTAGCATAGCATAATAACGGAGATGGTTAATTTTCTCCTTTTTATGGTCCCTTACTCAAAGGGTAAAAACGGGCCCGATCACAAAAATAAAATATCAGCCTGTCCGTTCCAGCCGAGAGTGCATGTACCACATAGTGGAGTGTAGGGTACAATAATTTCACTTTCAATTTATAACTTTATTCCTAAAACAAGCGAATTAAAATTCAACACTTACGACGTGATTTCGATTTTCAGGAGGGAGGGGTTGTTTGGAGGAGCGAAGCCCCCTCAAGTTTCAGGCGAGTGTGCAGGTACCACATGGTAATCAAATGATACTCAAAAAGTATATGTTTAGTTTAGGGTACAATAATTTCACTTTCAATTTATAACTTTATTCTTAAAACAGGCGAATCAAAACTCAACACTTACGACGTGATTTCGATTTTCAGGAGGGAGGGGAGTTTGGGGGGGGCGAAGCCCCCCTAAGTTTCAGGCGAGAGTGCAGGTACCACATCATAATCAAATGATACTCAAAAAGTATATGTTTAGTTTAGAGTACAATAATTTCACTTTCAATTTATAACTTTGTTCCTAAAACAGGCGAATTAAAACTCAAAATTAACGACGCGATTTCGAGCTGGGCCCCATTGTCCAAGTTCCGGACGATTCTCATATCAGTGAAAGTGATGAGTAATTTTTATTAGTTCATTCAAATATCAAGTAATTGCAAGCAAAGCCGTACACCATATATTATATAGTAATGTAGTGCCCGACAGCACCTTTAACTGATTTTAGAGTTACTTTGAATTGGTTTTGTTATAGATAATTAGTTATTGTTTCATATTGTATTGAAGTGATGTCATGAATTCATGCAATAATCAGGTGATTGCAAGCAAACCCGTGGGAAATAGCTAATAAAATTTATATATTTGAAATGTCCTAACAAAGTTCTTTCATTTGATACCCCACACAACATAGTCAGGATTTTTTTTTTGTTCTATACTTTAAGTGACCTAGATGGCGCTATAGCCAATTTTACGTAAAGTCATGTAGCCTAATAACCAGCGGACAATCAAGACGCTTCCAATAATACTTCATTTGTCTAAATAGGACAAGTAGTTTTAAAGTTACGAGGGAACAGACAAACATCCATACCCACATACATACATACAGGCCAAATCATAACCCTCCTTTTTGCTTCGCCGTAGTCGGGTAAAAAGAACTGAAATCCCAAAAAAAACATTTCATTTAAAATGTTGCCAAGACGATCATATTATTATAAGGTTTGCTCTGTGAAAATGATATCATGTAGAGCTAAGCTTCTTGAATCTTCACGCCCATAAAGTCTGTAAATTACTTTTGTTTATCATATGATTAGGAACTTAACCGATATTTGTTTGGTTAAGTTCTTAATAATATGGTAAACAAAAGTATTATAATGCAATTAAAATGCCACTATAAGGTATAGGTCATTAGACCTAGGTTATAAGTTTCATTTTGCTCTACGCAACTACAAAGCAGAGTCAGCATGAGTCGCTAGACCACCTGTATTGTGTACACGTTTGCTTGTCATTTATGGAACGAAGTTCCTTATGGCGCGTTACGAAAGGGGGCTAGACGGAAAAAATTCAAAAATTGTAACGACACTTTTTGCCACATAGGTACATATAGTCTAGCACGAATCAGCGCATGAGTACCGAAAACTATTACACCTCCAATTTTTATGCGATCCTCTTCAAATTGCCAATTCCTGAATACTGTTCAAGTCGTATTTCAAACTTTAAGCCCTGGAACTTTTGGGCTTTTTGGACTTCTGTTTATTAAAGTGGATAACATAACTTATAATACTTCGCTTTCATAAATAAAGTTTATTCTGTGCCCATACATTTCTGTATTTCTGCCTCGGTCTCGTCTTCGGTAGGCATATTATAACGAATATGGCAGCCAACAGATTCAGTACTCCATACATTATATGTACATGTTAGAGCTATAAATCAGTGGCGAAGCCTCCATAGAACACGATTCCTACCGGCTTACCTTGGCCAATTTTAATATATACATTTTTTATTATTAATAATTATAGCTTACCCCGCTTCCTACAATTTCATAAAAATAATTCGCCATGTATTTAAAATCACGCAAACGCACACATACCCGTTTTTACGATCGCACTCAGAACGCGTACGTAACTCGCTCAAAACATCGGGAATGCAACATTTGAAATGTATGAAATTCACGCACACATACACATTACTACTACATGCAAACGACTCGTCGATATTGTCGAGCAGCAAGCCGATTCCACATAGCCTACCTAGTCTTTATTTGTCATGTGTTAAGGTTTAGTTTCGCATGTTTCGCTTTAAAAGATTTCGTCCAATCACAACGGAGCTAATCATCGGCCGACCGGCGCGTGATGTCATTTCAATTCACTTACGCGCTCATTTGCACTCATTTTGTACTGTTATTATTGTAATATGCAAAATTTTGTTTATTAAGTTAGTGGGCTATCTTGATTGTAATATTATATAGTTTAAAAGAATCGAAAGTAGTGAAATTTTACTTGCCAAGTGTTGTGTTGTGTTTTGTTTGTTACATCTACAAGGGAATTTCAATTGAAAAACATGTATTATTAAAATTGCATCAAAAAAGCGACTTTTATGATAATGTTTTGGCACATTTCGTAAAGAAAAACCGTAGAATTATGTTAGAATATAAATAATAATTCTTAGGTAATTTTTCAGGTTGTAGAATAGGAATATTAAATAACGACGACAGACGACAAATAACAAAATTAAACATTTAGGTACGTATTTCTGCTGATATTTCTTTGCTACTAGCTTTTGCCCGCGATTTCGTCTGCGTGAACTTCAGACAGGTAGCCTATGTTCCTTTCCATGTTTGACATGGGATGCATGCAAAATTTCATCTAAATCCAGTTTTTGCATGATTGAGTAACAAACATCTACACTGGCAAGTCAGGATTCACTTATTTTTGGTGTGTGAGTGTGAGTGACGTGTGCTTAAAACGGCTTTTTTAAAGCCACTTTTATCATACTCGACATGCACTGTTCATAATTCATATAATACTAGTGATATAATGTATGGTGAATACTAACAACACAATGCAAGCAAAGCACCATGGAAAAGGTAAACTAACACACTTAATACAGGTATGTAATTTATTGCACGTTTTTTTTACAAGAATTGAAATTTTGCTTATTCACGAGTTAGCCGTTTTTTGGTCCGGCTTTACCTTTATTTTTTTTCACCCCACGCCACTGCTATAAATGATATATTGTGTGACCAGGATAGGATGAAGAAATGTTATGATGAAGATAGAATACCAACCGTACACCGATATTATTCCGATCACCTTTGCACGGATCTGAAAAGACGGTAAATCATAAAAATAGGGATCATGCAGAAACAGGAAAAGTAGAAGGAACAAGGTTTATACCTTGTGGGGTTGTATTTTATAAGGGTGTGGTAACATTTGTTCGGGTGCAAATCTGCTGAGGTTCAGCCACTCACATGTCCTCCCTCGCAGATTTCATCTCGCTCGCACATATCCCTCTCGAGATCTTCCCTCTCAATTTTTATCCCTTTCACACTGTGTTATATCCTCCCTCTCAACTTTTGTCTTTTTCATGTGTGTTATGTTGTTTCCCTATCTATTTTGTGCAGATAGTCGTAAGTTTTGTAAATAAATTACGCACTTCTGATTCTACAATCGAGTATAATTTATCTCCTGTACCAAACTCTTACAAGGGCATACACTTTCTTCAAACTGGAACATCTCTGTGACCAGCACGTAGGGCAGAGGCGATACACCGCCAGAGTACATGGTCGAGATGACCATTATAGAGACCATAGGCAGCCAGCTGGGTATTTCAGTGCCGTGGTATTGTAACAGCGACGTCACGGCCAGAGCTAGCATTGATATAGCGGCTATCACGTGGGACAGACACAGTAGACGCTAAAAAAGACAAATATTATATGATTAAAATAGCATAAATGATGGTCACACAACAGGCTATAAATCACATTTCACCGAAGACTCAGGACTGATTAATATTGCACTGCACTACAAATCAGTCCTATGCTGCTACCTAGTAAGCGACAGATAGTAACTAGTGTTTTGCACTGATAGGGCGTAACTCTATGGGTGAGGCACATCTATCATAAACGTTCGCCAGTTACATCTGAATAAATTTCGGTCGCAGAAATTTTCAACAGAATTCCTGCGACCGAAATTCTGCAACTCACGACTCACAAAATTACGCTCGTTTGCCCTCACCTTATAGGTAAACATAGGAGCTCCCGTCTCTTACCTTTCTCTCAAATTTCTCAACAAACGCAGTGAGCAGTAGTGCAGTCGCCAGTCACTATCATGATCGCGGGGAAACCGAACGTCAGGGCTCAGGACTTCGGGACTGATGTCGAACGTCACTCCGGTGGACAGCAGGACTGACAGTGTGTAAGTCTGTATACTCAGGGATCCATTCCAACCGCGGAATGTGAACACGATACTGATTATGAACACCCATTTACGCCATTTCTTGTCTTTCACAGGTAAAAAATAACAGAGTTTATGTGAATTTCTTTAGAATTTCATGTGAGTATTTTGAAAGTAATTGGATATTAATTATTCTTATGTTTAGAAAGAGTCTTTGGACGACACATTTTCTACTTAATATAAGGCAAAGCTTAAGGCTTAGCTTTCACCGAAATTAGCTGTGTTTAAACAATGAATTTTTTAAGAACCTTAATTCCATCATTGCGCTAAGCGAGGTCAGGAAAATGAGGAGATTCTATTTGTTCTAAAACACATTCCTCGCAATTCAGCTTAGCTCAGCTCGTAATAAATGGTAATAATAAAGATTCAACTTTCAACACAATTAGCAATCTGAAAGCGCCATCGCCAAGATAAGGCGGTCGTCAAAATCTTTTCTCCAAGTATTTTACAGTTTTCGTAGTCCCATATCGAAAAATTACAATATTTAAATTATGTAGCAAAAAAAAAAGAGGAAAATATTGTAAGACCCACATTACAGTGACTGACAGAAGTTTAAGAATATTCAAATAATACTAACCTAATAATTGAAGTGTTGATATTTCGGGCAGATTTTTATTAATGGCATCAGTCTTCTCTATGTTCTCTACCTCGGTCTTAACTCTACTGTTTAGAGCTTCCTGAAATAAGAGACCTTTGGTTCTTTGTTTTTTAGTAGCGTAGCGAGTAGCGCAGCTGCTAAGCGAAATGGTGAGATTGTAATCCTCTTTCATTATCATACGTAGATCGGTAATTAGATTCGAACGCGAAGCTGCGAATCCCTCCACACTCGCGGTTCGCGGCCTTCGCGCCGCGAATGTGGAGCCCGCTATAGAACTAGTGACATTAATAATAATTGTCACTAGTTCTATAAATACACAAAATTGTACTGTACTGAATACATGCTTAATCCTTCAGGCCCCGCGCGAGCACCGGTGATCGCGACAACAATAGAATACAATAGCAATTCCTGGAAATTCCGACTGAAGTAATGAAGTATGCTGTATCATGCATGTGTTCGGGTCTCATTTTGTACACTCGCGGAACAAAATATTTTTGACACAGTTACTCTTCCTCAGTTTTTATTATTCGTAGATACCTTTAAAGTTTGACATCATCGCACGGGCATTTCGACACATCTGGACCCTCTCCAATATCTGCATTTACAGGCGAAACGGGCCTGCACTCGTTGCGGTCGAAGATCTGGTGATCAATGAGAACCCACAGCCAGAAGTACGTGTCAGCTCGAAGGAACAGGTCTGACGCGTCCCGAACAGCTCTTACAGCTTGTTGGCATAGCGGGTCCTCTTGTGGGGTTTGAGGTTGAAAGTCATTTATCCTGCTTTGAAAAATCTGGCGAAATAAAAATTTGATGTACTATCAGAGAAGTTGATTCATCTAGGCAGATGGCGGACCTATGCAAAGGACCTACGTAATTTGATCGCACTATGTCTAACCCAGGGACGGACAAATTTAAATACTTAGGCTGCACCATTACCGACACCAACACGAGAAAAGTCCTCCGCAAGATCTTGGGCCCGGTGAAAACAGGAGACGGAGGAGCTAGAATCCGAACTAACGCCGAAGTTAAAGACCTCATGGCTGAGCCCAATTATTGGCGTAACACAAGCCCAGCGACTCCGATGGCTCGGTCATGTTGCAAGAATGGGAGGATCGTGCCACTAAAAAGGCGTTCCTTGGGCGTCCGATCGGGCGACGACCTGTCGGCCGTCCACGGTACCGGTGACTAGATGTCGTGGAGTCAGACCTGCGCGATCTTCAAGTCACAGAGTGGCAAGAAACTGCACAAGACCGCGACAAGTGGCGCAAACTCGTGTCGGAGGCCAAGATCCACTTTGGGTCGCTGAGTCATCGTAGTAAGTATGTCTAACCCAGCGGACAGATTACGAATGAGGGTTGTTGAAACTCTATTTGCCACCAGGTGCCACGATGTAGTTTATTTTTTTATAAAATAAGGGGGCAAACGAGCAAACGGGTCACCTGCAGGCGTCACCATAGAAACTGTTTCTTTCTACGGAAGAATAGACAAAGTGATAGATGGAAATCCACCATTTTATCGATAAAATCTGTCAGTATGTCGATTCTTTCCCATTTTTACTGTTTTTATGCTAGGCCTGCTGATGGAAAGCAACTACCGTCGCCCATGGACACTCGCATCATTAGAAGAGCTGCAGGTGCGTTGCCGGCCTTTGAAATTGATTCATAGGCACATAACAGACCTGCGACAATAGCTCCATGCCTGCGACTTGATAGGTTTATGTCAATTCAATAGTCACGATCTGATGGCTGAGTTTGACAGAACGTGCCCAAAACCAGGACCTACGTACCATCTGCCTATGTTGCCGGATAAACGGTCTCATCAATCTGATCCATAAATCTGACGGTTATAAAAAATTCATAAATACGATCAATTCAGCAATCCGTGGCGTACACGATCAAATTTTCGTCAATCCGTACCGGACTGATGGATCGGACTGATGAAAATTTGACCGTGTAACCGATGACTATGAATCAACTTCTCAAGTAGATCCTTTTGTATAATTTGTAATATTATTAGTATTTAGTATGTATCAGTCAAAATGGCCCTATAGTGTAAAAGCTATAGTATGGTAATGTGATAAAGGAATTAAAAGCGATAGTGAATATTGGGTTCGAAGGTGATTCAAATTAATAAGTAGCAGATGAATATATCAATGAATAACAATAATAACTTGCACATGGATTTCGGTGATAGTGAATGAGGCGTAGCAGTTTATTCGATTTTTAGGTCTCTTTGGAGGAGTCAAAAGTTGGCGAGTTGCATACAAGCGTTTATTAGCACGAAGCTATTATATGTGGTGGCTCTACCTCTTTTTTTTTAAAATTATTTATTAGTGGCACAGGCTGTGACACGTAATGTATAGTTTTCACCGATCCAGTACTGGCTGCCAATAAGACTGGCAGCCAGTGTTGACTTGGTATATGCCGCGTGTGAAGAGTTTTTCAAGCCAGGCCAAACTGTTCACACGCGGCATATGCCAAGCCAATACTGGCTGCCAGTCTTATTGGCAGCCAGTACTGGCTCTGTGAAAACTATACTTTAGGGTTAGTGGCGCTAACTAACGCTCTTACGCTTATTTAATACAGTTTTATCTCAATTAGTGAACGGTATCTTTGCTAAATCTTTATAGGACTGCCCTCTGCATAGTCCTAAGATTATTATTGCTATACAAGCAGTTGAAAGACGCACATAAAACAAATAATTTGTATTGCAATATTCTTAAGTTTCAATGTAAGCCATACACGCTACGGTCTACCGGAGAGGTCCACCTGTGCAGGTATACCTGTGCAGGTAGACCGGAATGTGTGTGGAAATATACCTGTTCAGTTTTTTGGACCTGCACAGGTGACCTATCTGGTAGACCGTAGCTTAGCGTGCATGGCAGCCATTATTAATATTTTTGAGTGGTTCTTTATTAAAATGTAGTTTCAGTCCCAGGTTTCCGTATTTCTCACCTGATGTCCACACATTTCCAACATACAGTAATTCAGGTATTTCACCGGTATCAGGTCCACACGAAAACCCAGATTTAGAAGTTCACCTGAAAAGAAAAAAACCTTTAATTCTAGTACGAAGGTACAGTGCCGGTTTTAGCACTACTAGCACCCTGGGCGAGATTTCTTCGGCGCTCAGGGTGCTGGTAGTGCTAAAAAAAGGCAGCGTCCCTTTTGTTTACGTTCGACGCCCCTTTTTATCCGGCGCCCGGATAAAAAGGGGCGTCGATTATAATAATGGTAAGAATGCCAGAAAACTAGCAAAACATTCCGTTTTATACGTTTTATATTATCTTTAATATATTTTAGAATGGGACACATGTGGGCACACATATTAGAAAAATATTTATTGAATTCACCTTTTAGACCTTCGATTTTGTCGGGGCTATGGCACAATGTGTGCACGGCTTTATGTGGCCCATACTGGGCCCATAGTGTATTTTCACCAGTGAACTTTAAACTACTTCACATACAAATATGCCATGGTATTTACGGATGTAAAGGGAATAAAATAAAATTTAAAATATTTTTATAAATAATTTAATTTTAACATGTTCCCAAACATTATCAGTGTATTAAATGAGAATTTTTCTCTATGAAATGAGATTTGGTTGGCTACCGGCGAGACAAATTGCACTGGCAAGTATATTGTTATAAATTTTGGAACACACTCGATATGTTTTGACATATTTCTTTTTTATTGAGGCCTTTCGAACTAGGCTTAAGCTGGAAAAAGTAAAACCGATTTGTAACAATGACGTGTCATTTATGCATTTGCCCTATTTTGTCATTTGTCTCACGTACGGAAAGGGCCCTAACAAAATGCGCAGCAATTCAAAAAGGGTAAAGCTGTAAACAAAACGCGAGTCACAGATGTACAGAAATAGACGTGGAATGCCGGATGTTACCGAACTACAGGTGACCAAATATTCAGACTTCAGTACGCGCTGAAACCGCGACGCACGCGCACGTCCGAAGTGAAGTGAAACGACAAAGCTATTTATAAAGAAGAAGAAGAAGTGAATCGTGATGAAGGTCCTGTCGGTCGTGGACGAAGTGGCCAGGGTTGGGAGTGAAAATGAACCGACGGTACACGAGGAAGTTGGAAAAGTCACGAAGGAGGAACTTAACAGGTGAGGGTATTGAAAACAACATGAATAAAAAGCAGATTGATTATGAATTTACGCCCGCATTCAGAGATATTAAGTAAATTGTGAATAAAACTTTAATGAATAATTTATATAAAGTCAACATTTTATTTTCTGTCAAGCTCTTCATTAAATTCATTGACATTTAAAGATAGGTTTATAATAGGTCTTTGATTAAATTAAAGTTGAGTAAATATTGTTTCCTAGTGCAACCGTTAGTGGTTGGTTCTGTACTTTAATCTACTGTGTGGAGTAATTTATTATTTAAGGCTCGCTTTTAATCCTTCAGGCCCCGTGCGAGCACCGGTGATCGCGACAACAATAGAATACAATAGCAATTCCTGGAAATTCCGACTGAAGTATAACAGAAATAAGTATATAAAAAGTTTTGAAGTTTTCAGTTAAAATATTTTACTCGGAAGCAGAACTAATTAGAATATTTTCAATGGCAAAAGCCAATGAACCATTCAATGATACTTAATAATTAGCGTTCTCGAACAGTTGAAAAATTCTAATTAACATTTTTGTTGTAATAAATATCTGTAAATACTTTCAGCAAACTATTTTCCTTATTTTACACAGATCTACTATTTTTTTCTGAAAATAGTTTATACTGCTTGCCATTTCCATTGGATAAAAACAAAAATATAATTTTCATATTAGGGTTACATTAAGTAAAAATGGTATGTAAATTACATACCATTTTTAATTTTTTACATAATGTAACTTACATACCATTTTTTTTTTGTTTAATATATTATGTTATACTCGAATCTTCATAGCATACTCGAAAATGATGTACACAATAATTAGTTTACAATTTAATCGGCCAAGTGCGAGACAAAGTTCCGTACCATTATCGAGCAAAATAGGCAATAATTGTGTTATTTGTATGGGAGCTCCCCTTAAATATTTATTTTATTTTAATTTTATTATTAATCATTAAAGTACTTAAACATATAATTAAGGATACTGTGAAAATTTCAAGCGCCTACCTGTTGCCATAATTGATATCGAGCAAAAAATGTCGAAAAAATCACGTTTGTTGTATGGGAGCCTCCCTAAAGTATTAATTATATTATTTTGTTTAGTAAGTATATTTTTTGTTGTTATAGCGGCAACAGAAATACACAATCTGTGAAAATTTCAGATGTGTAGCTATAGTGGTTCTTGAGTTACAGCCTGGGGACAGACAGACGGACAGACAGACATCGAAGTCTAAGAAATAGGGTCCCGTTTTTACCCTTTGGGTACGGAACCCTAATGATGTGTTTAGGTCCAACTTTTAAAGAGAGATTCTTCTTTGTCTTGCTATTGGTAGTCCTCTTACGATTTCTATTCTTTAACGTATCTGGAGCTGCGAGGAAAATCTTAGTCGCCGGTTACACGGTCAAATTTTCATCAAACTGATCCATCAATCCGGTACGGATTGACGAAAATTTGATCGTGTAAGCCACGGATTGATGGATTGATCGTATTTTTAATATGAACTTTTTAAGCCCATCAATATTCCGTCAATCAGATTGATGGATCAGATTGATAAAAAAAAACCGTGTAACCTGTGACTAAAAGACTGCTTATGACGAATATTGGTTTTATATATTTTTTCGTGTTGCATTGGTGTTATAGGGGAAATTCAGAAATATACTTTGGGCCCCACCCGGTAAAAGATAAAGGATATCTTAAAATATTCTTCAGGGCCTGTTTCACCACTTCCTGATATGTGCTGGATAGGCTATCCACAACTTATGTGACAGATACTCCATACTCTATCTGTCAAGTTAAGTTGTAGCCTATCCGGCACTTATTAGGAAGTGGTGAAACAGCCCCATAGGCTGCGTTTCCACAGGAGATGTGTTGCGAGGAATCTGAATATTAAGATCCAATAGAATCGCTGCACTGAGCGAGGTCTCGTCAATGAAGCGATTCTATTGGTTCTCAAAAACACATTCCTCGCAACACATCTCTGGTGGAAACGCAGCCTCATCCTCGATATCTCAGAACATACGAATTAATTATGACATATTATCAAAGTACACGCAAGTTCGCGCTAGGTCGGCGGCTTGGCGGCGGTCCAGGATGACACAACCGGCCGGCATGCGGCGTGCCTCTGTTTACGTTCGCGTCGAATTGTTGACGTTTTTTCGCCGCGCATACCTCCAGTAATAGCCATCTATTTCCAACCCTGTTTACCAACGCCACATATTTGTTATTTACGTTAAATTTAAACCGTTGTAAGCTTGAATGAATCAAATATTTAACACCATGACTCATTCAAATGCGTGGTCTGGTGGGTAGACCTTTCGTACTCGAAAATGTAGATTAGATACCGGAGGCGTGTCCTAAATGAGACATTCAGATCTCAAGTATATAATACGAACGCCTGTACGGTCAAGGAAAACATCGTGAGAAAACCCGCACATGGTTAGTCCTAGACGTATTGACGTGATCATTCCTCTGGATCAGCCGTCTATGTTGCGAGAATGCCGTATGTGCTTGGGCAACCATACGGATATCTAAAAATCTTGTCCCGCACTGCAGTATTTAAAAGGAGTGGTTACTTCGCTCTAAAAGTACTATATTTGAATAATTCTCAACAGAAGCAAAGGCCTTGTTTTGACTCATATTTCTTCCGCAGAGGCTGTCCCCTTGGCGTGTCCCGCGTGATAGACAATGTCTACGTGTGTGGAGCCCATTCTCTACCTGGTGCCATCAAGGCCCTGCACCCTGGTCTGGTGATCAACGCAGCACCAGAGCTGCCTCCACCTCCAGAAGACTACGTGCCGATACACTTCGTACCATTGCTGGACACACCCAGTTCCGACATGCTCCCATACATGGATAGCGTTGCCGACTTGATTAATGAGGTAAGCGTTTTTGGAAAAACACCAATGGAACATATTACATAACGATAATTATATGGACAATATTATCGCAGAACACAGGCTTATCGTCATGGGAATATGATCTCATAATATAGTGTTTGCTCAATGAGTGAAATCGGAATTGTTGAAGTTGTTTGACCTTCCAATTAACGTAGTTCATGCAATTAACAAATGGCAGTATGTACGCCATTTAGCTACCTACTGTAAGTATAAAATCATAGTAGACATTAGAACTACGATTCTCATACAAAAACTGCTAAATATACTTTGTTAAGAAGTAGAATTTACTCAGCTCAAAATAATATGCAGGATACTTTTATTTCGCAAAATTAGTGTGTAAACACAATACTAACCTACTGTGAACTTGTAAAGTCAGAGTCGGAGAAAACTATGACGTAGTAATCTTAGTTTCAAATTCCTCGCTGTCCTTGAATATAATTTAACGTTTCAATTAAGAGCAATCTTCAGTCGCTCTTAATAGCAATACGAGAGGCATGAGATCATACTCTCCATGAATCGTAAACATAAAATTTAGCACATGAACTCAATGCACATGAACTATTTCTTAATAGCTTACAAGATTTTAATATGTGTAACCTTGTCTTTTCATAAATTTGTAGAATTTACAATCATTAGATTACATTAGATGTTGCTCTAGAAATTAATTAATCGCGCGATAATTATTCTATTTATTTTGCAACAGTAAAATATATTTCTGTGTGTCAACTGTCAAAGCATCTTCTCTCCAAACTTTATCCAAAAGTGGTTTAAGCGTAAAAATATAACGGACTATCAAAAAGCTACACTGTTGCATTTATTCTAAAAAAAATAATTCATAACATGGATATTATAAAAAATACAATAGATAACCAAAAAGTATAAACAATCAACTTTGAGCTCTTCTAAAAATGTTGGCCATCTTGACATAATATAAAAATGCAACCATTCCTCATAATAAATGGGTACCACATGGTACCGTAATAATTGTTGTTATTTTTTTTTAAGTCGTCAATGGATTTTTATCTTTTATCTCTTTTTGTAAAATGTGTTTGTACTAAAGAATTAAATCATTATTGTTTGTTGTCAGGTCGCGAGTAGGAAGGAGAATGTGCTGGTGCACTGCGTGGCGGGTGTGTCCCGGTCCGTCACACTCTGCCTGGCGTACCTGGTCAAATGGCACAAGATGACCCTGGCGGATGCCTACCATCACCTCAAAATGAGACGGTAAGTTTGTGAATTTTACCAACATTTGGCACTTTACATTTTACCATTGCAGCCAGATTTTTTGACCTTTTTACTAGTTTCGATGTAGACTCAGCATCATGCATCATGCATCACCATTACATCTCAATGGGCCATGGTCTTAATTTCTTATTTGAGTCATCGTTATTAATGAACGGATTGATGTTCCGAAGTTATGAGTCAATCCTCTTCAGACCAGCCGTGTTTGAAGGATAACATTAGTCATATCCTTTAAACATAGAATAGATTTTCCAAGCTTAAAGTTTTTACTCGCAGCTACGCTGAGCCGTAAGTCGTTTACCGCGCAGAAACTGTTAATTTTTGGGGCGTATAAACTATCTTAAATTCTTTCTCTGGACCTAATGTCACCGCGCCAATTGAAAACCGTATAAACGTAAACCCATTTAAGCATTAACAAGCTACATACAAACAGACAACTTCCCATTTAATATATTAGTAAGCACGTTTCTTTATATCTAAATATTGTTTCAGACCCCAAATCCGACCGAACACGGGCTTCTTCAAGCAGCTCATCAAATACGAGGAGAGACTATTTGGAGAGTCTTCTGTGAAGATGGTATACTGTGAGGCGATAGACAAGGAGATACCGGACGTCTACGAGCCAGACTACAGAGGTATGATGTGGTTCAGACAGAGATATGGACCCATAGATAGAACATGAGGTAATGGAACCTAGATTTGTCATAAAATATTCTAGGTAACGGATAAAGCTGAAATGATTTTGATAATGGTTTTGACAATCCATGAATTTCAATTGATAGACCATGTATGAAGAAGTAAAAGAGTTCGAACCTTTTTGTATGGAGCGTGGCATACCTAATTAGTTTCAAGTACCTTAAATGGTATATTTTCGTGTACACCTATGAAACATACGTCAATCGAAAGAAAAAATAATTACAAACAACAAATATTCTGTGATAAAATGTCGTAAGTGTTATGCTTTTTTAAATATTTCAGGTTTTTTATCTCAAATGTTATTTATTTAACATTTTCAAACTGAAATAACTCGTATATTATTTACGACATTAATTTTTGTCAAAGAATATTTATTGTTTGTAAACATCTTCTCTTTCGATTGACGTATGTTTCATAGGTGTACACCAAAATTCGATAGGTATGCCAATAAGATTCGTTGTTCTTTCATAGTTTGCTTTATTAAAATATACATCATAATATTATGTATTAACCCACTTTGTTTTTGTTGAGTTATGAATGCAGTCGTGTTATAAATGACCTAAAGAGCATGAGTCATGACTGCATTCATAACTCAATATGCAATTTTTGTGGGATGACACACAAATGCTTAACAGCGTCCATATAACAAAACCAATATTGTTGTGGAGGACAACAAATAAGTAAAGCATTGTAAATGAAACGAATAAAATAATGATGTCGAATGTTTTGAACGAAAGGATAATGTAGCCTAACTTTTTAATTCCTAGGGTACGCGAATTTTAGGTAATATTATATGGGTTTTAAAAACATTGTTTCTAAACGACCTCGAAAACAACTAAGTACTTACTTTGTACAGTAAATTTATACTTTTAGAAAATAACTAGCTATCCATTTAATGAACTACCGGTGGTAGGCATCATGTAGACTTCCAGAAAATATTTGCAAAAATTTATTCTGAATCATTTCTGAATAAAAAAATTGAGTTTGAATTTTGAAAAAAAAATGACTTCAAAGTCATTAAATGGCTAGCCAGTCATCAGTGAATGCAATATCATATATTACTATACACATGTAATATAATATTACCTGAAATTAATAGTTTAACTATTATTTTAATTGATTATAGCGATAAAAACAATGTAAAATAAGCCTATTGTAAATAAGACTGAGACTGGTAAATGCTTCAAATTCATCACATATTTTGACTTTTTTTTCAAATAATTATTATTCATACTTTCATACCTGCTATTGAAAATATTTATCTTTTTTAAATAACTAATTTCTTCAGAGTTAGGTCACACTAAACGACATAACGATAGTTTTTCTATTTTACAATTTTCTATTCATAATAATAAAGAAATGCATCGTCAAATCACGCCTTGTTTGGTTTTGGTGTGCCTGACCCTTTATAAGAACCTAAATACGCACAAATATTTCTTATTATCCGACTCAAACTAAACAAAATTATCATTAATTAAAGTAAAGTATTTTTTAAAATAAATTTCATTAAAAACATCTACTTAATTTAAATAAAATAAAATAATGTGATGAATGTAAAAGTTGGTATTAATTAAGATAATATCATTGTTACTCAATGTTATTGTGATCTTTAATTAGAATTAAGTTATTGTTAAGTACGATGGGACCAAATAAATGTTTAATGATACCCAAAGTTTTTATTTTACATCTTTTCAACAACATTTGGAACTCCTACAGGAGGATAATTAATATAATGACATTCTTGAGCCGTTCTCCCTCTTTGCTATAACTCATTACTCTGAAATCTTTTAGAAAAAAAAAATGTATCTTTAGACGAACAAAAAACATAGGATCTCTAAAAATAGTTTAAACACTCTCACAAATATACAAACATTAAGAATTCCTCACAAGAATACTTAATTCCAACATCAGTAAACAAGTTGGAGCCAGGGTATTTATAGCAGCGTTTGTTTTACAATTTACATCACAAGATCGCTATTCACGAAACGTGGAAACTCATTCAAGTTGTTGACCTTTGGCCTTGAGACGGGGAAGTGAAGCCAGAAATATACTCGTAAGTAAGTAGAGATAAACTACGATAACATGGCGCGGCCCTCCAAAATTCAAATCGTTTGAAGTTCGTTGTCAAAACGTTTGATGTGCGTTGTCTTGCGCGGTCGGCTAGTTATGATTAGATGACCAACAAATTTTGGTAATAAGTGACATTAACTGAAATATTACGTGTACTGTGATTGGTTGAATACTTTCTACATACAAACTCTTTCATAAGGATGTGACTACACACATTGAAATAGTAATTTGGAGGGGCGCGCCATGTTATCGTAGTTTATCTCTACTATCAGAAAAGTTGATACATAGGCAGATGGCGGACCTACGTAATTTGGTCACGTTACGTCAAACTCAGCAGTAAGATCACGACGCATATTGAATTGAGATAACCCGACCAAATGACGTAGGTCCATCAGGCATCAACTGCCTATGAATCTTGCGCATTGTGGGCAAGGAGACAGTACGAGCAACAAAGCTGAGATAACTAGTAATAATTATAACTGTAAAACTGCTTTCCATCAAGTGACCCGTTTGCTCGTTTGAAATAAACAAACCCAATAACTCCACGATTTACAAAGCACTATATTTGTTTTTATGTCGACCTATCTTGAGTGTTATTTTACCCAACAGTGCCAAACGGAGGGTTTTCATAAGCCATTTTGTGTGTTCTCTGTCACGAATTAGAGTCAAAAGCTATTTATATGACTATTTGTGCTTGAGGGCTAATGAGATTTGTGTTAATTGTGCGAGTGACACTTAAATATTAAATCAGTCGCATTTATTAATTTGCTTACGGCGTTGCCACAAAATTCTGTACTTGGCTCTTAAATTCCTTGCTAATGCCAAAATTCTCATAATTTCTGAATAAAATTTACACAAAATGTCATTATCTTCGTTTAACGACAAACGTAGGAATGTTCACCTGACGGAGCTTACAGTCAGATATTTGGTCAGCTGCCAGCGGAGATTGCGACGTTCACGTCAGCTATCTGACGAAAGAATCGCCGAATTCTTGTTCCCAATAGGTCACTCTTAAGAACAATACATTAAGACCTCATTTCGCTTGGCAAATTATCGGTTGTTTTTCAATTGCGGCAGCAAGTTCAATATTTCTTTTATTTACGCCATTTTAATTCTGGCTATGATGACTTTGTTTGTTTTTCGCTTACAGAATTTCAATACGAATTAAAGATATAACATGTTAAAACGTAATAGAAATAATAATTGCCTAGGAATATATCCGTATAATACTCGTAAATTGTATCTCTTAAAGTTATTAATTTGCTAAGTTTTGTTTATTCGTTATAACAATATTCATGTCAATAATGTGCTACGACATTTACGTAGCAGCAGCGTAGCATTTCGTAGCACTGCTTGTGGATACTTTAAACTTAGGGCTGGCTTATACGTATGAAGTTGATAAGTAGTTAACTTTTTAAGTTATTTAATCCATGTAAACACAAAATTTAGTAGCAAGTAGCAAGTTAAAATTTAGTTAAGTACTAAACATGGAAATTAGAATTTTGACTATTTTTTGTTAAGTTGTTGGGTTGTCACTTGACACATTTATGGCAGGCACTTCAAATTAAATTAAAATGTAGTTGCTACTTATCTACTTAATACGTGTAAACCAGCTCTTAAGGCCTGTATTCACTTTGATTAGTGCAAGTGCAAGTGATTAGTAATTGAGGCAGTGGAGTGCAGGTGTGTAGTGCAAGTAGTGTCCAATTCTTGTTTAGTGGCTCTTTAGTAATTTAATTTAGTAAATTCAGTAGTAGCTGTCAACACGAGCGTTCAAGTTTCAAAAATAAAACTGCCATTTTGACATGTCCTTCATTTTTAATATTGGTTTTATTAAAAACGAGCTTTTGCCCGCGGCTTCGCTCGCGTTAAGAAGTATTGTTATATACAAACTTTGATCCCCTATTTTCACCCCTTGGAGGTAGAATTGATCAAAATCCTTTCTTAGCGGATGCCTACGTCATAACATCTACCTGCATGCCAAATTTCAGCCCGATCGGTCCAGTGGCTTGGGCTGTGCGTTGATAGATCAACATGTCAGTCAGTCACCTTTGAGTTTTATATATTATAAAGACCACGAAGTATTTTTATATGTCCTTTCCCAGGACTCAAAGTATCTCCATGCCAAATTTCAGCAAAATCGGTTCTGACTTCTGAGGTATAAACGTGAAGAGGTAACAGACAGACAGACACACATTCGCATTTATAATATTATTAGTATATTAGTAAGTAATAAGTATGGATTAGTATGGAAGTAATTGAAAGGGTGTCCTTTTGTACTTTTAATAGGTATATTATTTAATAATGATATACTATATCTATGGACGCTTCACACGGCACACCACGTCAGTCTGGCCCATAAAGTTAATATACCTAGCGGAATAATAGTAACAATCTCGAGCTGTCAAACGAAACCAAAATTGGTTTTCATCTGTCACGCACTTGCACTCGCAAAAAATAGAACACGCTTTTAATCACGTTACTACGCAGCCGACTAGTCACTTGCACTAATCAATCGCTGTCCACACTTACTTTCTACTAATCACTCATCACCTGTACTAGTCACCTGCACTTAATCACTAATCAAAGTGAATACAGAACTAATCACGTTACTACGCAGCCGGCTAATCACTTGTACTAAACAGTCGCTGTCCACACTTACTTTTTCCTAATAACTAATCACTTGCCCTAATCACTTGCACTTATTACTAATGAAAGTGAATACGGGCCATTAGGGCCTGTACTCACTTTGATTAGTGCGACTGCAGGTGATTAGTGATTAGGAGAAAATAACGAACTTGCACTAATCAGTCGCTGTCCACACTTGCTTTCTCCTAATTACAAATCAACTGCACTATTTACCTGCACTTACCACTAATCAAAGTGAATGAAGGCCTTAAAGTTTACACTTAAGATCCTGAAGTTTCATGGTATAAGTACAAAACCATAGTTAGTTAGATATTTGAAAGTGTATTCCAGATATTGTCGAGACAAAAAATCATTAAAAATGATTTTTCTTTCTATGATTTTATTTATCTTTACTTGTGCTATATATTTCGACTGTAAGAGTAATCTTGTATAAAGTAATGTGTTAAATATAATGATCACCTTGATGAGGGAATGGTATTTGGATGAGCACCAACTGTTTGTGCGGCCTTGTGGACACCTCCGTTTTGTGCGCCGAATTCCTGAGAATTAGCCCTTCCCGGCTAGGAAAATTACAAATAAAACATTTTTTATGCTGCATATTTTTAATTCATTTACATTTTGAATGGTTTTTCTGAACGTCATTATTCACAGTTATATCATTACTGATGTCTCATTAATCATTATCATACGTCGATAGATTCCAAGGGATGGCGGACCTAAGTAATTTGGTCGCGTTAAGTCAAACCACTGACCTCCATTATACAAGTACGCTGAACTTATGATACCCTTTAAAATGACAGCTGTTTTTTGTGCCTATTTGAAGCGGAATCAGCGCCCCCAATGCGGGGGAAGAGAACTAAATCGGACGTAAACATGACGTTTAAAAGTCGCCATATTGGCACTGATAGCAGTAGTGGGAGTACTTGGAACTAATACTAGTTTCTACCACCGCCAAAGAATATATACACTACGCGATAAGAAGCGACACTTAAACATGTGTGCTCGTAAAATCGCTCACGGATATGTGTGCGTGTCTGGGTCGGCGCGGGGGCTGTGCGCGGCGCGCGGGGCGCGGAGCGGTCAACCCTGGGATTATTCGGTACGAGGGCTGACTAGTAGGTGAAGCGAGCGCGCTACTCCTACACGCATCGCACGCACCTGACAATTCTGATTCCCGTTGTCGGTTGTTCTATTACCCGTTTTTTCGTAAGAATGAAGCATTTTTCCGCGGTAAAAAGTACCTGTGTTCATGAGGGATAATGTCGGCTTCTAATGGTAAAATAATTTTTCAAATCGTCCAGTAGTTTCGGAGCTTATTCGTTACAAACAGACAAAAAATTAACAATAAAATCTTTCCTCTTTATAATATTATTATAATTTATCAAATAAATAATTTTAAAATTTAGATTTATATCTATTATGAATAATAATTTTTATTTTTATAATTTATAAAATTTAAGTAATTTAATTTTAAGATTATTATTTTATAATTATATTACATTGTATTACACATAATATATAATTTAAATACATCTTTCCTTTGGCATAACTCACAAGTCTAAATTCCATTTCGGTGTGAACCATAGCGGTGTACACGTTCTGTTCAAGGTCACCGGCGCGAGAGCGCTCATGTACATGGAGTGTCGCCCCTGTGCCACCGCGCCGTAGTGATATTCTCTTTGGTTTCTACAACCAATAGCGATTGAGCGGCCATTTGCAAGTTAAGTCAGATTTAGTTCTCTTCCCCCGCATTGGGGGCGCTGATTCCGCTTTAAATAGGCACAAAAAACAGCCGGGTATGTTATGTCCAGCGTAATTGTATAATGGAGGTCAGTGAAGCCGACGTAGGTCCGTGAACTGCCTAGGAATCGATTTCCTAGTACATATTGGGAGTGTCCAAACGAAGATTGGTAGATTGGTTTTAGCTGTAGTTCACAGTGTTTAGCTAAACCCGAAACAGAAGCTATACAGTTTCATACTTTGCAAAATATGTAAAAATAATGTGCTTTTGGTGCGTGATAGCTATTCGAGTATAGGAATGTTTCCCAAACAACAATATTCTGGCTGAAGTTGGCCGAATCTTCAGTCAGATACTTTACAATAATACATAGTATTCACATCAAATGAAATATCTGTATAATTAGAACCAGATAGGTGGAACAAATACCAAGTATCTTTAGGAGTAACTGATTGTTTAAAATAAACATGTCGTACACTGACACTTGCATTGGTGCCACCTCCACTAAGTCTAGAAATAATTTCGCTTGATTCCTTAACGTTTTAGGTAAATTGTAATCCATAATGATATTATTCAGTATGACTTTTGTGTTGCATGTTTTGGAATTTATATTGTGACTGACATAACATAGTGCGCCAACGACGGTCGCCTCGACTAACAAGTACGAACTCAATATCACCGACGACTGGGATTCGTCTAAGTTACAGATATAGTGTATACATATACATATAGTGAGTATGATGAACAGGAATGTGATGGAAACTGCTAAGAGTAGATGACTGTTGAACGCACAGTTGATTTGTCCGCATGTGGTTCGGAGCATTTCGTATGTCAGACTAAGAGATTTTATTTTCTGGCACTTTTCACTTAAGGGACTTGTCACGCTTCGAGAAGAGGCGACTTCTTGATCAGTTGATTGCGATGATTGTGTGATAACTTCGTTGCTACATGATCCGCCATCTAAATTTCTGAACTCCAAAATTTCCTTCTTCAAAATATCGTTTAGGAATTCCAGTCTAATACTTATGACGTCAGCGAAAACTACGAAGGAGAACATTTGGACATAACGTTGAAAGTTGAGGGGTACATTCAAAATTCGTTGACCCAAAGGAAAGCTCTGGATGAGCCCAACTAAACTGTATAATATTATAAGTATACTGCAACATACGATAAGCACACTCAGTAGCTTAAGTCGATATTGCTTGTAGTGATATTTTGTAACAGTTAAACCTTCGTCGATTGCCGCTAAATTCGTCATAATTCCAACGAATTGCCCGTTCATAGTAATGTCTATGGTACTCCAAACGAACTGAGATAATATAATGATAGATGAGATTTCATAAATTACATAAAACACTCTAAAATATGATGACTCCTCGGTTACCACTACTTCCAAGGTATAAGCTACGTGACAGAGAAGAAAAACACACAGAAGAACCATCGTAATGCCAATAAAAATCTTCATTTTTCTACTCAAATATGTTAATTGTCCGTCTTCCAAATTGTACCTAAATATGGCGAAGTACTTCTCCAGTACTGTCAAAGGTTTGAGCATTGTCGCTAAATCCATTACTGAATTGTTTTCCATTTCATATTACGTTAGGTTCACGACAGGCAAATGGACAGTCGAAGAACTGCTTGGTGAGTACTGCTTTACATTAACTTAATTGTTACAACGGTACTATCGATTGTTTTAATATTTTATGTAATGATCACTTAATACCGATAGAGGTCGCCAACTTGTATTACTATCGGTGAAACTAATTATTATATTCATAGGCTGATGAATATCGTACCGTGTAATTTGGTCTGGCTGTCTGAAATGTAATAGATGTTAAGACAGACATCAAGACAAACTATGACTTGAAACTCCATAAAATAACGTTATTTTCATACCATTTTTTATGGTTGATTACAAAGACCCATGTTATTTTTCAACAGGCTAGCTAAGTGATAAAATATAACAAGTAATGAAGAAAGATACAAAGTAAAACCAATTAGACAAATAGTAACACTATCAGACTGGAATGTCACAAACAAGTATTTTAGAAAATACACAAATAAACAATTTAAATATATCCATTAGCTATACTAGAACGTTCAGCCAGTGAGTAATTATTGACAATACTGTTGTGTGATGGAATTCAGACAACGGGCATTCTCTTGTTTTATCAATTTGACGTGTGACGTTGATTACATTACGTAAACCGTAATATTACGCAACTAAAGTCGATTAGAGCTAGTCTGTAGACATTAAAAGTGTGCTCCGTGGAGTATTTGTAGTGGCTTTGCTCACTAGAAATAGTGAAAAAATTACACCTACGTCCATACATGTACTGCTATCAATTAGCACCCCAATTTAGTTTTTCTAAGAATTTGTAGCGTAAGTTTAAGTAACTGCGTAAATATTCATTTATGATTGCTCATAACTTCTACTCTTATTTTGGGGTTCCGTCAGAATGTACGGTTTCAGCAAGATAAATGCCGGCTTTGTGAGATACATCTTGGATGAAATAAACTTATTATATATTGTATGAGTGGTGTCTGGTAGTTGTGGCGACCTTGTATGAACCAGCTGCCGATGTGGTCTGGGCCGACCTTCATTTGAAGCATTTCACGAGGCTGGCCTTCACAATTACTATGTATTAGATAAACATTTCTGGAGCACTGCGAATAAATAATAAGAAGACTGTTTGTGAAACAATTTGTAACACATACTTCTTGACATAATTAATTTTCAGTTTCTAGAAGTGTTTATAATGCACGTGCTTTAAGCGTCTCCCAGACAGACGCGACCTGCGGTGGCGGTCAGTTGGATGGATCCACACTCCTAAGCTTTGAATATTATATCGTAGTTTTGTATGATTCAGACAAATCATCTAAATCAGAATAAATATTTAAAGTTAAGGCATTTAAAAATTGTCTGGGAAAACCTACGAATAATAAAAACTAAGGAAGAGTAACTCCGTCAAAAAACATGCTTCAAAATGCTTGTCAAAAAAGTGTACCTTAGGTTCACTTTTCATACATTTGCAATATTTATGTGACCTTGAGCGGTATAAAGGCTGACGTTACATGACAGTTCGAATGGAACCAAATTTAAAACTGTATTAGTATGGGAGTTACGTTTCCTTAGGTTTTATTATTCGTAGGGGAAAACGTAAACAAGTTTTGAAAAACACCAGTAGGTAGTCAAGGAGACGCTTTTAGCACAATTCTGTCTACTCTGCTTTAAGTGTCTCCCAGACAGACGCGGCCTGCGGTGGCGGTGACAGTGGCGGTCAATCGCATGACTTGGCCGCGTGGCCGCGTGTGTCTGTGTCTTTCCTTGAACTCTCAAGTCATCCAACTGACCGCCACCGCCACCGCCACCGCAGGCCGCGTCTGTCTGGGAGACGCTTTAACCCTCTATTGGATGAATTATGATAGAATGAAGAAAAAAAAGTTTTACTGGTTAATATTGCTTTATAAGGGGTAATTAAGAAAATTATTAGGAAAATATTTTTTTTTGTACTTTATTTTAGAAAATAATTTTAGAAGCCATTAATGGCTTCGTATGCATAACAAGTACAGACTTTGGCTTTGTAAAAGTATTTGAAGCAGTTCCTTTTCTCGTTTAGGCATAAGAAAACGTAACAATATTTACATTTTATATGCGATCGAAACATTATTATTAATTTGGATGAAGTAGAAATATTTTTGTCGAGGGTTACCAATGTGGTAATATGGTGGTGGCCCTAAAGGAAGACCTTCCGACTGGGCAAGGGTATTTTTTCAATCAGGCCGAAGTGGTATATGTAAGAATATAATATTATCCGACAAGTTTGGAAAACTTCGATAGTCCGATGTAGAATAGTAGCGCTAGTTGATCCTCCACATATCGCCACAATAAACACGTTTTTATTTTTTTAATAAAATGATATTAGAAAATGGTAATTTATCATCATTGGAGTTAGATCCAGACTTATCACTAATGAAATCATCACCAGGGATAGTTCTTGTGAACTTATTGGTACCATAAAAGCATGCAAGTAAGATCAGTGAATTCATACGAAGCCAGAAGTAGCTCCCGCGGAAAATTGAGAAAACGTAGCAGAAAAACCAAACCTACAGTAAAACAATTATTACGAGAAGTAAAAAGAACCTTTGAACATTGTAATCAGTTTTTTTAAGGGGCCGGGCTACCCTCGAAATTCTCATACATATGTAATACCAAAATCATTTTGTCATACGAAAATATTTAACATGTTTGAGTTATTTTTCAGCTTAAAATAGTAATTACCTAGGTTCCTGAACAAAAATTAAATTCAAAATATTTAAACACTAAAAAAAATTTTTTTGTGTATAATTTTTTTTTACTGAATTTACTGCTAAATATTTAAACACTAAAAATAGAGTAAAATACTAAAAAATATATAAATAAATATTAAATTTACTACAAAATATTTCAACTCTAAAAAATATTTTTTAGTATTTAAATATTTTGTAGTAAATTACCTAGGTAATTACTATTTTAAGCTGAAAAATAACTCAAACATGTAAAATGATTTTGGTATTATGTATGTATGAGAATTTCGAGGGTAACCCGGGCTCTTAACACACATGTATCTTACTTTTTTCAATATTATACATCGTCAAAGTCACATAAAGTTTTACTTCGTCTGTTTCATGCGCCCGCGCCGCTAAAAAGTGAAATTATATTCGCATATGATATTTTGCCATCAGCAAAAAAAATGCGTTTCGATCCACGAAGAAGTAGTTGATATAAAAGTAAAAAATTTTAATCCATGCTTATTACAATAAAGGCACAAAAAAATGTTTAATCTGAAGAGCCATAAATGGCTTCATATACAGTAAAGGGTTAATCTCTCCTTGACCACCTACTTATGTTTTTCAAAACTTGCTTATGTTTTCACAGACAATTTTTAAATGGCCTAACTTTAAATATTTATTCTGATTTAGATGCTTTGTCTGAATCATACAAAACTACGATGTGAATAATGTTCAAAGCTTAGGAGTGTGGATAAAATTAATGTATGTAACAGGACATATAGGGTGAAAGTAGCAGCGCTGAAGGAGCAACTGTTTTTAAAACTTTTTCACTGCTACTTTCACGGTGAACACGTACACATCCTAAAGAAATTTATATTTTGCACCCTGCATTTATTGTGCAGCTAGTCGATGCCCGCAACTCAATTGCACCAAAACTCTATTATCGCGCGGGAACCGTACATTTTTCCGGGACAGTATCCTATGTCCTTTTCCGAGACTCAAAGTATCTCCATGCCAAATTTCAGCAAAATCGGTTCAACGGTTTGGGCGTGAAGAGGTAACAGAGAGACAGACAGACTTTCGCATTTATAATATTAGTAAGTATGGATTCTATAAGTAGCATGCATTTTTTTACTGCATTTAAGCCTACCTCAAAATGAAACAGAGAATTAGACATGTAAGCATTTTTTGCGCTTGTAATCCACTCGAAATCCTATAAGAACATTTGTGGAAACGTGATGAATACTGAGCAGCTGTAAATTGTCAATCTAGTGACAGAAATTCGGAGTAATGTGTCGGCATACCTCGAGAATGCCGCGCTATACATTCTTAAATATTTTTGTCACGCACTATCGCACTATCAGCAAGGTTGCTGTGCTACTTTTTGCTTGATTTTTTTTATGAAATAAGGGGGCAAACGAACAAACGGGTCACCTGATGGAAAGCAACTTCCGTCGCCTATGCAGGAGACTCGCAGCATCAGAAGAGCTGCAGGTGCGTTACCGGCCTTTTAAGAGGGAATAGGGTAATAGGGGAGGGTAGGGAAGGGAAAAGGGTGGGGGATTGGGCCTCCGGTAAACTCACTCACTCGGCGAAACACAGCGCAAGCCGCAAGCGCTGTTTCACGCCAGTTTTCTGTGAGCCCATTCGTGCCAAAGCATGACTCTCCCACGTCACACGTCATTTTATAGATATGTAGTATTTTCGTGGTGACGGTTGGTTACTCTACTGAGGGAAGCTATATTATTATAATATAGGGCAGGATTGAGGATTGTAGGTCTTCAAAATGTTAGAGGTAAGTAAGCGACGTTAGTTTCTTATAGAATTAACGAAAAACGACACCATTGGTATTGGCAGATTTACAAAATTAGGGGCGGAAACTGCAAGTCACAATTTATTACACCCAACCTTTTTCCAACTCTTTCGTCAAGACTTCATTTGAAACTCATTGGGGAATAACCGTGGCACTGAACATAATTTCGGACGGCATATCATTTAGTTAACAAAGGTTAGCGGCCTCTAATCCCTCTTCAATGTGAAAGCACAGCACTGGCACTCCTCCAGAATGGGCCAAAGGAATGCAAATAATATTAATATCGGTGACATATTTTTTGACACTTAATCACTATCAAATTAAAAGAGCAACGAGAAATCTCCCGTGATTAATGTCGGTGAAAGCTTCGGATGCTTCGGTTATTTCTAGTCAGGAATGTGTGTTTGTAAACATGTTTGAAATGTTTTTATAAATATTCTGTAACATTTTAAATAAACTAAACATAGTTCGGTCTCCTAAACCACAGTAGAAAAAAGTATATTGACTTATATTGTCTGTTTCAGGAATTTTGATTTGTGCTTTGTAGTCCAAGATCGTACTCTAGTGAAGTAACTGAAATAGAAATTCTTGTCAGTCTTGATTTTTTTTATATAATTATATCATTGGCTAGAATGAAAATAATTTTGTTAAAAAACAGGACTGATTTAAAACAAAACTGTTTCAATAAACAAGCAGGCCCAAAGTCTTCGAACACAAATAAGGTACAAATTAAGGTTTCCAAAACAAGGATGTGTGGAACAAGATCACTTGTTCCACACATCCTTGTTTTGGAAACCTTCATCCCCATCCCACCATCGATAATTGGTGTTGAAACCCATCAGGGTTGCAACACCAATTATCGTGATCATACGGAATCCTGTGATAATTTAGCTCAATTCTCCAGCAATTTTGAGCCGATGTTGATGATAGTGATGAAAATAACTGTCGTCTGATATGATGCAGGTTGGAATGCGGCGCATACCTGCGCCTGCTCCGAACTGGGTCGCCTAGCGCCGCCACGGAATGTGGGACTTTTTATTGGAATTATGTAATGCCGCTTGGACCATGATGGACAATTGTTCGAACGTGGAAAGGCGATGAGGTCTGTGATTGCCCATTATCGAGCAATCACAGACGAACATGAATCGACGTATCTGAGTATACTCGATTGCAGCGCAATTGTCGTGTTGGCGCATTACACACACTGTGTACAGGCGCCTTTATTATATTAATCTATAGCTCTTATTTAATTATGTTGTTATTATCTAGGGTTATTACTTATTATAATATAGCTATTTTACCGAGCAAATTGCTCGGTATTCGATAAAACACGAATAAAATGACATTTTCTAAAAATGATTTCTAAAGATATAAGATAAGATAAGATAAAATGTTATTTGGGCCGAAGCTTGTCAGTCTGATGATTTTGAAAAAGGTTCGAAGTTTACATTTATCACAAAAGTATTGGTGAAATCAATAACAAGAATATCTACGGGTGCTGTATTATGTATACCATCAATCACAATATGGTCTGGTCCGTTAGATTTTGATTCATTACCTACAATATGACCCAGGAATATTGAAAACTATTTGTGCCTTGGTCGAATTCGAACCCGAAAACCCGGCGAAACATCTAACTAGTAACTACTGAGCCACAGAGGTCATCATTTCATGACTAAGGAGTAAGGATTAAGAATAAGACCAATATGTTAGTCAATACTCAATACGCATATTAATTTACTACTATTTGAAAACCAGTCCATAGCATACTAGTATTAGTAATAAAGTGAGTATAAAGGAATGCGAGAATAGTTCTAGTTTTATTTTATCGTATATTTGTCACCAAACTGTAATATTCGAAGTTATCGCGACGATTTCACACCTAGCATAAATGTCGCCCGCAGTAAAATCACATTTATTTTATAACTGACAACGAAATAAATATTTTAGAGCAGACAAAACATCAAAAGAACATAAAAATTATATAATTGATAACTGGATGCTAGCAATAAGGGTCAGCTCACACCTGTACGCGACGAAATATTTTTGATGGATACTGCAAATAGCTTGTATTAAGAGTCCGTATACGAAATTTTGCCGATTTGGCCGAAATTGCAAAGGTTCGCTACAGAAATATTATTAGGTTTTTTCCCCTTATTTTCTAAAAAAATATATATATTAATTATTAGATTTAAAATATATTTAAGCGCGGAAAGCCGACTCGAACTTGCGGCGAGAAATATAATGTGAGATTTAGGTTGTTTTGAATCGTGTTTTTTTGGCACAATTTGTTTTTTTTCTTTTTTCTCGAATTGGATAGAATTTTATCTATATATTATTTCTGTCGTTTTCTTTTTATGAATTACAGCTCCAAGTTGCCGAAATTAACAGCAATTCTTTGCCCATTTTCTCTAAAATTTTGCCGAGTTACGTATTTTTTTACTCAACTGTTTCATATTAAAGTGGTAAAAAGTAATTCCAACATTTTATAGACGACTTTCTCAACAGTACATTGTATTTTTTTCATACCGTTAAGACGTCAATACAATCCATAAACAGGTGATATTCTAAACCTTTTACAGCAAAAATCACAAAACTGTCGCGGGTTTGAGTAAGATTATTTAAAAATACTTTAAAAAATAAAAAACCTAGCTCCAACACTAGATTATAATTGAAATGATCTTACATGTTGTGCATTAAAACTTATAGAAATACTGTATTTTAACTGTTAAATCACGTCTGTAAAATCAGCGAAATCGGCAAATTTCGTATACGGACCCTTAACTACACAAGGAAAATTTTGAAGTTACGAACGGTAAAGCTACGCAGCTCCAAATTTGAATTATTGCAACGAAAAGTCTTCTATCTGTCGCTTCTACTGGGATTGTGTAGGTATCACTACATTATAGTCAAAGGGCTGAAGCGGGTTGAATGAAAATTTTAGATAGTAAACATTAAATTTACGAAAAAACATCGATTGAGCACATGAAGTCGAAGCAGCGCAGTATTTTTAATCACCAATTTAAACGTGAAATACGGCTAATTACTTTTTTCAATAATAAAAACGCCGTAAACTGATGTAATTTGTTTACGAAAATGAAATGTTTATAAACATACAACATGTATCATGGTCTATATCGAGTTGGCGCCGGCTTGAGGCAAACAAGGACCAAGGATATATAAATCTAGATGTTCCGTCAGGTATGAGGATATATTTTTTATTTATTTGAGGTCGCTTTAAACACGTTGAATCGTCTAAAGTCTAAACTCCAAAATTACGCGTCGTCCGTTTAAACAGTCTCGAACATAAAGCGTGATTTATTTCTGAAAAATCTACCAGATATATAGACAATTACTTTTGATATCCCAATATTTATCTACAAAATTACTTAAAAACTAACAAATTAGTCATTCGCGTCCATTAAATTCTATACGCCGTAAATTAGAAAAAAATTGACGAGCATACAAGTTAAACAGGGCATAAATCGATACGTGGGAGAGCCATGCTTCGGCACGAATGGGCCGGCTCGACCGGAGAAATACCACGTCCTCACAGAAAACCGGCGTGAAACAGCGCTTGCGCTGTGTTTCGCCGAGTGAGTGAGTTTACCGGAGGCCCAATCCCCTACCCTATTCCCTTCCCTATCCCCTATTCCCTCTTAAAAGGTCGGCAACGCACCTGCAGCTCTTCTGATGCTGCGAGTGTCCATGGGCGACGGAAGTTGCTTTCAAAAAAAAAATGTCATAAAAGTCTGTGACCCACTATTTTGATCATACCTTAAAAACTTAACATCTAAAAAGCCCATCTTTTTAAGAAACGGGAGCATCTGATTATAAAACTAACAATTTGCAGTTTACACCTAGTTAATGGAAAAGGTGCATCCGGTACTAATATGTGTTACAGAAATAGCCCACTTACTGTTATTTCTTATAAAGCAGGAAATGCTTTGATTGGTTATAGCCATGTTACAGCGTTGACTTTTATAGTGTCGTGGTTTGGACAGACACTTGTTGATTTCTAGCGTTTAGTAGTTATGTTGATGATGTGCCGCATCTATACTGTAGGTACTGGGCGAAACATGGCGGTAGCGGTCATTGACTCCCTGACAAAAACTTGTCATTTTCTATACAAAGCCGCGATTGACAATATCCGACACTTTATTTTCGATCGCGGTTTATATAGAAAATGACAAGTTTTGGCAGGGAGTCAATGACGGCTACCGCCATGTTTCGCCGAGTACAGTATAGTAACACTTTAATTAAATAAATATCTAGATCTAGGAAAATCCAGAAATTTAATATCACTGCCTACGATTGATCAATTTTTTTTTTAATAATTGCGATTTGTGAGCGAGGTAATCACGAAGATATTAATTACCTCCAAGTGCCTCAAACAATTAATGTGAATCATATACTTACTTATATTTTTCTAAATTTTAACACTCCTCAAGGGTTTTTAAAATTTACGACATGAGGATTATTCATTTACGAGCAAGACATTGAAAATAAAATTAAGGAAGAGTAATAAAAGTTTTTCTTGGTAATATCGTAGTACGGTTGGTTTTTCATATAATCTGAAAATTGTTAACATCATTAACATAATTATTAGACTGAACTGTTGAAGCTGCAAGTAAGCAATAACGTTTCTAGAGGTCCGCACCCAAAGGGTAAGAACGGGACCCTTTTGAGACTTCAATGTCTGTCCGTTTTAATAAATAATATTAAAATAAAATAAATAATTAATGGGATTTCCATACAAAAAGACACAATTTTTCCCAACTTTTACTATTTAATGGTACGGAACCCTTCCTGCGCGAGTCCAACTCGCACTTCGGGAAAATGTACGTTTTCCGTGCGATAAACGAATTTTGGCACAACGGAGTTGCGGGCGATATCTAGTATTATATAAAATTCACGTGTCACAGTGTTTGTGCGCGAACTCCTCCAAAACGGCTTTACTGATTGTCGCCAAATTTTATATGGCATATTCAGTAGGTTTGAGAATCGGCTAGTGGCTACTTTAAATATATCGATAAGTGCATTTGTTGAGTAAATAATACTTATTAGTAAATTATTACAACTCGAGACTGACCGCGACCATTGTTTGTGCGACGGGATGGCGATGGACTTTGTCATGGTGCCATACTTATTTGGTCACTTCAACAAAATAATATGGACGAAATACTTTATATGGCAAAACAACGTTTGTCGGGACAGCTAGTATATTTTATAAAATTCACGTGTCACAGTGTTTGTGCGCGAACTCCTCCGAAACGGCTCAACCGATTTTAAGTTTTTTGTATACAGTACATTCGTTAGGCCTGAGAGTAGATTTCTATCTACTATACTGTAACTAGAAATAATTTATATGGCGAAATAACATTTGCCGGGTCAGCTAGTCTATACTAATATTATAAATGCGAAAGTATCTCTGTCTGTCTCGCTTTCACGCCAAAACTACTGAAACGATTGTAATGAAATTTTGTACACAGATAGTCTAAAGCCTGAGAAAGGACATAGGCTACTTTTTAACTGGAAAAAGGGGTTGTAAGGGGGTGAAAATGCGTAAATTTGTTCAAATTAAGTTAGTTCCAAAATTCATAATAGATGGCGCCGTGTGTCTCCTACATCGCGCTATCGCTTGCTCATAAGTCTTTCTATAAGACGTGGTACCATGCTAAACTGCGTTATCGATACTTTCGATTGTTATACACGTTGATAATGTATAACTCTCTACTCAGTACTTCATCTATGTAGTGATGAGTGACGTAACCTTAAACCTACCAATCTATGATAAATAGTTTATGGGTAAAGCTAAAATTAAGAAATATTATGTGCACAGTGCACACTGCACAGCTGTTTTTGGCTATTTTGATTTAAGGGGTACCTACCAGGGTTTTAAAAACCTTTAAAATTTGACACCAGTTTTGTTGACATCGCGCGCTGTAAGTGCACTGAAGTCTGAATATAAAAATCACCTCGCTCGCGATTTCTATGTCAGTATATAGGTTATTACATAACGTTTATAAAAATAATGTCTCTGTAAGATTCGCAAAAGATTGTCCTAGATCCATTTTGATGTTAATTTGTAAAGATTTACGAGTACAATATTCATTTACCCGGTTGTTTTATGAGTTGGTTTAAAAATATCGTAATCGTGACCTTATTATTTATACAAAAAGTTATAGAACAAGAAGAAAAATATTTTACATCGAGGACATCAAAATTATTATTTTAGAGATTGATTTTTATAAAATACTGGATGGCGCCCGCAACTCCGTTGCGGCAAAATTCGTTTATCGCGTGGATACCGTACATTTTTCCGGAATAAAAACTATCCTATGTCCTTTCTCGGGAATCAAGGTATCTCCATGCCAAATTTCAGCAAAATTGGTTCAGCGGTTTGAGCGTGAAGAGATAACAGACAGACGGACAGACAGACAGACACACTTTCGCATATTTATAATGTTATAATATTAGCATGGACTTATAAAATAAGTAAAGTGTGTGAAAGACCGCAATTTATGTAACGTTTCGTAGATAGAGACCGATACAAAAATATTATGATTTATAAATAATTATGATTTATTCAAAGTATTCACAAATGTTTATTTCATAAACTCATTATGCGAAAGTCTTGCATAACATTTGCATGATAAATTAATATGTCAAAATTGTAAACCGCCAGAAATGTGCCAATTTTCCCACCGAGAAAATTATTTTCTTTTCTTATTTCTTCAATGGCAACATCCATCAGAATAAATATAATGTATAGAGTTATTTGCAGTATGAATTATTAATGTTTGCTATTTATTATCACAACAATGCTTTACAATTTATATGTTGGTAATATGTACTTGTGAAAAAAGCTTTAAAATTTAAAGCATTATATCTAGCGGCTAGATTTAAGTAATAGGGAGCCCTAGAAATATGTTTTTTTGATTACTACCATGCAAATTTTTTGTGAGTAACTTCATTTTGATAAACAACATTTTTATCTGCGATTTTCAGGTTCAGGTTTCAGGATCAGGTTAATAGTTATTTAATTTAAAAGTAACATTGTCCTACAGATAGAACAATCCGTATTTTAGGACCATCAATTCAAAGTATGAAATTCTTTCTATCTCTGTTAGCTACCACTTCCAAGATTTTTCGCAAATAAAAAAATATATTGTTTGTCTTATCAAAATAAAGGTACTCACAAAAAATTTGCTTGATAGTAATTAAAAAAAATGATCTAGGGCTCCCTGACAATAAGGTTAGTTTCATTTTATTTATAGTATGAATGAATGAATGAATATTCTTTATTTCATTTACACACACATATAGAAATTCAAATTTCAAACTTAGTACTAAGAACTAAATAAACACAAAAGGCTTTAAAGTATTTGTGATTAGAGTAGAAGAGACTGAGTAGGTACGGTTAATTCCGCACACAATAAATAAAAACATATAAATGGCCTACTCTGTAATCTACTTTTTGAATGTTTTCACCTATTTATGTTGTGATTGTTTAGTAAGTTTATTTTTAAATCAACTTGCACAGGTCTAGACGGAGCTGAAGCCTCTGTTAACATTTATCTCGGTATATCGTTGATTATATTATGAACGACATTATATTTATACATGTAGTTATATAGGTACAAGGTTAATTTACTGTACCTGAACAGTGTCTAAACACACTAGGCCGAAAATACGCGGCCGAAGTTCAGCATGATTACGCCAGCAATGCGGTATTATATTTCTCTATGGCGCTACGCATACAATATAACGCGACGTAATTTCGGCATGATGTGTCATCAGTAATTTGAAAAACATTGCAGGCGTAATCATGCCGAACTTCAGACGAGTTTTTAAGACACAGTGCCCTTTTCTAGCTGCATTTATATACCAAGTTGCGTAGGTATAAACTAATTTGGTTGCGTGATTCATGACAATTTCCCTGAGCAATTTCCAAACTTCAAAGGAGCCAGACAAAGATAAATGATCACCTCGCAGAGTCGCCAAATGTCAACGTGCATTCCCGTGCATACGTGCACTTGCAGGCATGACGGTAGACGTATAAAAACTAGACGTTACTATTCGTTTATTTCGTAAGTTCTGTTTCATGTCTTTTTGCAGAACTCGTATTATTATATTTCCCAATTTCATCAAAATTGTCGCGTGTAGAGTAGACAAGAGACAATAAATTCAAAGTATGAAGACATTAATCTATTAAAATTATTAATTGAGACGGATATTTTAATAAATACATGCAAACTGTTAACGTAACTTTCTTTATAGAAAAGTTACTCAAATACAAGTTATTTTTATTGTTATCTAGACGTCTCATAAGTCTATGCTCTGACCGATATTAAGTCTTTGATGATAATGTTAATTTCGCTTCCGTAAATGCCACAAGTTGCATCGAGTATCACACCTTTCAACAGTACACAGCTATGAGCTATCGTGACATTTATGGAAGCTCGTCATTATGCAGTATGTTGAGCACCTAGATTTTTAGGATTTACGACTTTAGCTCGGAAAAGCTGTAGTCTCTAGACCAGGGGCTCCCAATCTGTTTCAGTCTGCGGCGCACTTACAAGTCAATATTTTCTCACGGCGCCCTACCTTACCTAGCTATTACAAAAATATACATAAATAAACACCTTTAATAATTTATAGTTAGGTTAAGCAAGTAAATAATAATAAACAAATATTTAATCATCTGCCTGCTTTGTATAATAATTTATATTATAATTTTTTTATAATAATATTTGTGGTTATGGATAATGATGGAGGATCGACTCACGGCGCCCCTCTTGCCTTTCCACGGCGCACCAGGGCGCCGCGGCGCACAGTTTGGGAACCCCTGCTCTAGACAATCTAGACTCTTCTAATCAATTGATATTAAAATCCTTCATTTTTTAAATGTTACATTCTTTGACAGTATTGTTCTATCAGAAAACAATCATTTTTTGCCGAAACGCATAATATTCCCTATTTCTACGCATACGCATATGCACTCCGATGATATCATAAACGAAATAGTCGTGAAGTTCAGCAGGGTATATCTGTCGGCTGAATCAGAATGCAGGCATGCACTATGTTTAGCCGGGATGCCCATTGTCGAGATCTGGGGTACAGACTATTCGTGTTCGTATCAAACTGAGTCATACCTAGCAAGTACCAACATAATATCTATACTTATTTCCATACTAGGCCATACAAATATAAATGCGAAAGTGTGTCTGTCTGTTACTTCTTCACGCCCAAACCGCTTAACCGACGTTGCTGAAATTTGGCATGGAGATACTTTGAGTCCCGGGAAAGGACATACTTTTTGTTCCGAAAAAATATACGGTCCCCGCACGATAAACGAGTTTTGGCGCAACGAAGTTGCGGGCGTCATCTAGTTCATTATAACTCAAGACGTGAGTGGAGGAATAAGGTAAGCAACATGAAAAACCGGCCAAGTGCGTGTCGGGCCACGCGCAATATAGGGTTCCGTAATACCGCTAGTTTTTATTTTTATTTTTGTGTGGTCAATGAATGTACATTTGTAACGTGTTTTACACTACTAACAACATCTTATCAGTTATTTTCAAAGGAATTTGAACGAAAAGTTCCTTTATACTTCGCCGAATACATTTTTTTAATTGATCGACTATTACTCAATAACTTATGAAGTCTTCTTAGCCGTGATAGTTTTTCTTTTTAATTCAGCATATTTTCTACTCCCGTGAAATTTTTCACATTTACAGAAGCAACCGTTTAGCTGGTAGAAGGGACACTGGACACACTGGACTCTAACGATTTTTTCCACTTTATAACTTTCACAAACGGATCCCTAAATAGGAAAGTAATCTATGAATATTCATAATAGTTTTAAAAAAACCTATCCAACGACACCCCACACGATTGGGTGGACGCGAAAAAAAAATTTCATCCCCGCTTGATGTGTATGGAAGATACCATAAAAAAAAAAATAAGATTTCGTGTACCATTTTGTTGCCATCATTAATATGAGCATTCATGCCAAATTACAGCTTTGTAGGTCCTATTAGTCTGATTAACAAGTGCCATTTTTCTCGAAACCTGATCTCATGCACCGTAAATTATTGTTTTGGTCTCATTCGATTCGGAATACCATCTAGAACATTCTATCAAAATTTCAAGAGAGGCTAAAAAAATTGCAAAAGTTATAAACAATAAAGTAAATAAAAAAAGAAGGATTTGGTTTTTTTTAATATTTCATAAACTACACACACTACTATTTAGCGGAACATAAAAAAAAGGTTTGATATAAGTATCATATAAGGTTGCTGGCTGGTTTATACGTCATTTAATTAAAAAAATAATAATTTAAAATTAGGAAAACAATTGAACATCACATTTTATGCAATTGTTTTAATTTTATTCGAATATACCTTATGTAGAGCGAACTTCGAGTATTTCTCCCTTCTGAATTTTATTTAAATTTTTCATTCAAAGATTGTTTTTTTGTAAAAAAAAATTAATCTTGTATCTTTTTGGAGTTGAGGAATGAATTATGCCTGACTTAGACCTAACGGAGATTGCCAGGGCACTCGAAATGCGAAGATTTGGTCTAACATACAGATTAATAGCCAGATATCTTCGTCGATCGATTTCAACGGTCCATCGCAGTGTCAAACGATTCAGGGAGACTGGCACTTATGTGAGAAGAGCAGGACAAGGCAGAAAAAGACGCACTTCGAGTAGGGATGACCGTTTCATTCGGCTTCGTGTACGTAGGAACCCCCGTTTGACGGCCGTCCAAGCCCGATATGAGTTAGAAGCAGTGTGGGGAGTAACCGTAAGTGAGGGTACGGTACGAAGAAGGTTAGAAGAATCTGATTTGGGTTCATTTGTGCCCGCCAAGGCTCCAAGGCTCGAGGTAAATCATCGTAGAAACAGGTTAACTTTTGCTCAGGAATATCGACTTTGGAATGCGGACCAATGGAGTAAGGTATTGCTTAGTGATGAGTGCAGAATTCTCTTAAATCAAATTGACGGCAGGCAAGGAATATACAGACGCAAAGGAGAACGTTACATTCAGACAAATTTTGAAACTACAGTTGCATACGGTGGTGGATCAATAATGGTTTGGGCGGGCATTTGTTTGGGAGCTCGCACAGACTTGGTAGTGATTGACAGAGGGAGTCTGACTGCGGACAGCTATATAAGAGAAGTTTTAGAAGAAAATGTCGTACCGTTTGCCCCATATATCGGTGACGATTTTGTTTTAATGCAGGATAATGCTCGGCCGCATACCGTTCGGGCAACTCAAGCTTATCTTAATGATATGAATATCACTGTTATGGAGTGGCCGGCAAGATCACCGGATATGAACCCAATAGAGCACGTTTGGGCCTTGCTGAAAAGAAAAGTTAAGTCAAGAATTCCAGCTCCTACCAACGTGGGTGAACTGCGAATCGCCGTAGTTGAGGAATGGCGGAGACTATCCCAGGAGACCATCGATAACATAATTCTCAGTATGCCTAGACGGTTAGAAGCTTTAATAAGAGCACGTGGAGAAAATACGCGATATTAATCACCTTTTTTTTTAATTTAATTAATTGTTATTTTATTTTAATTAATTGTTATTTTATTTATTAATTAATTGTTACATGAAAAATTCAAAAATGTACCATTTTTCACAAATAGCCTTTACTCGCAAATTTTGTTCATAATGTGATCTAATTTTAAGTAAAAGAAATGAAATTTTAAATAACAAAAGAAGTGTAGTAAGTAGATTTTAAAATAAAACCATATTTTTTAAATTATGGACCTTTTTTTTGTGTTCCGCTAAATATGCCGGTGTGTATATTTGAGAAAGTCAAAATTTGAAAATATATCCTTAAAGAAGAGGAATTTTCCTAAAGCAAATCGTAACTTTTGGAACTTTTATCATCAATCCTTATAACTTTAATTGAGCGGCGAATGTAACGGTAAAAACGCATAGTTCGCGTTTTGCGTGATTTGCCGCAATCTGCCACGTGAACTAAAAATATATTTCAACTGATTGAATATTAATATTAAGGAATAAAAAAAAAATGATACCATGTACACATATCAATAAACAAGAATCCGTCAACAAAAATAAATTATCACCATTTGTTTAATTGTTATGCTTTTCTTAATTTGTTAATAGTCACCATTTTAATGTTAACGTAAAAAACGTAGATTTTTTTCAAAACAAGAAATTTAGTTTTTTTTTAATCCTAAAAGGGCTTAGAAGGGATCCCCGTTAGAAAAATTGAAAATTTTTGATTTTTTACTTTTTTATGAACTTTTTTTAAAGAATTTTTCATGTAAATAAAGTAATTAGGGTTTTTTCATCAATAAAAAATATTATTTAAATTTTATTAGCTATAAATAAAAATAAAAATATTGTTATCTGGCTTCTAACAATAACAAAATAAAATAGAAACAATAATAATTGGACATATAAATACCGTAATGGCTTTATTTATATGAATAATTTTTGAATGCCTTTGAATGTTAATAAAAAAGTGAAAACTCAAAATTCTTGATTTTTTTCGACGGAGATCACTTCTAAGCTAAAATTAGCTCAAAAGAATAAAAAAAAATCTAAATTTCTTGTTTTGAAAAAAATTAGCGTTTTTATGTTAATATTAAAATGGTGACTATTAACAAATTAAGAAAAGCATAACAATTAAACAAACTGACTTCCAAAAACGAGGAGGTTATATGTTCGGCTGTGGATTTTTTATTTTTATTTTTTTTTTTTTTGTATGTTCAACGATTACTCCGCCGTTTGTGAACCGATTTTCGAAATTTTTGTTTTGTTATATTAGGTTTTACTCCAATTTGGTACCATGTTCACAAAAGTGGTGACCTGATGATGGGATCCAGGAGTAATCGAGGGAACTCCTCGAAATTTATATGGAAACATATGGTGATTTTGGTTTTATGTGAAGTGTACTAAGAATATGCTACCAAAAAGTCAAATATTGGGTGAAGGTATACCATGGTTTCGAAGATGCTGAGAGAACTCCTGACTCTTTATAGATACACGTTTGGGAGTTTCGGCGTTGTTTTAAGAACAGAAAGCATATGCTACCATGCAATTCAAATTCATCATCATCATCATCGTCATCATCATCATTACCACGTCGTGTTAAGGTCACCAATGTCTCATGGCACAAAATAGATAATAGTACAAGGCATAGGTAAGGATACAATAATAATAATTATGTACATAACAACACCAATTATTATAGGCTGTTTAATATACACGGCGGTCGGCGCCGCAGAGGCAACGCGTACGTAAACATCGTATTCAAGTTCTAACTGGAATGTCAGGGCATGCGGCATGCCGCCAGAGTAGACAGAATGATAGAGTATGCCGACTTAGAACTGATGTAATTTTTTTAAGTTTGACGTATTATGACAAAAGTCGTCCCTAGGGTCGTAACCTACAAATTTAGTTGTTTATATTTTGGCACATGCAAAGAAAACTGTCAGAATTCAATTTCAAAATCTTATTTTTAAAATTAAATTATACCAGCCAGCGCGCCAGCCTTTAACTTATCCTGGCGAAACCCGAAAGAAACGACAGAAATTAATACTCGTCAGTCTCTTAGCAGTCGAAGTACTGGTTATGTCTATTGTGATGCCGCGCTGCGAGCATTTTGCAGCACGTGTTCACTTAGATCTTTTTAAATGTATTGTTTAAATTTATCTATCTACCTGATATTTGGGCCTTGGGGTATGCCGTATGACTCATATCAGTCTTAACAAATTGTAATAAGATACGTAGAATATACGCAGTACCACCGACGACCACTTATAAATTCGCGGACTACGACGGAGGTCAACTTAAGGTGAACGCAGATTTGGCCGCACCGCACGCACCGAAGTCGCCGCATTCGGAATTCTTTATATGAAGTTATAGGCAAGCTCGCATACCTACCTACCCGCGCCGCAGTCTTCGCAACTTCATCATAATATGAAGAATTGCGAATGCGGCGACTGCGGTGCGTGCGGTGCGGCCAAATCTGCGTTCACCTTTAATAACAATTATACGAGATCAATTACCACTCAATATTTAATATTATGATTTATGTTGTCAAGTCAATGCTCACTGCTCACACCAAGCTCACTGTTGAGTTGTCAGACGTCAGTTGCTTGCAAACTTTCAACAACACAACGAAAATCTGTTACAAGTTACAACTACCTATATAAAACTTCTACGTACAAGCGATAGCGCGACACAGGAGCGCCTCAGTGACATCTAGTGAAGACAATATGAAACTATTTTTTATACAATTTGAATTGGCACTAACAGTTTACCTACTAGGTAACTAAAAAGAGTGAAATTATTATTTTTAACAAAAAATTAAAACCGACTTCCAAGGTAAAAACAATATTAATGGCATCCTTATAATATGAACTAAAAAGTATTAAATAATTTTTCCTATCTTATATGTAGTGCCTTTTCCCGAATTCGGCTAAACTTCAACTATTTCTGTACTCAATCTTCATAATTTTGAAGTCGGTGCCAGTTCCAAAAGTTTCAAATTTTCTGTCAAAGAAATAAAGATTCAGCTATATCTGGTACCGACTTCAAAATGATGAAGATTGAGTACAGAAATAGTTGAAGTTTAGCCGAATTCGGGAAAAGGCACTACATATTAGATAGGAAAAATTATTTAATACTTTTTAGTTCATATTATAAGGATGCCATTAATATTGTTTTTACCTTGGAAGTCGGTTTTAATTTTTTGTTAAAAATAATAATTACCGATACTTTCGCCGCTCAGTTATAACTTATAAGGATTGTTGATTAAGTTCCAAAAGTTAGAATTTGTTTTAGGAAATTTCCTGCTCTTTAAGGATCTATTTTCAAATTTTGACTATCTCAAATATTTTATGAAATATTAAAAAAAAAACCATCCAGCCGCTGAATCCAGCATCCTGCATCGAGCATCCTGCAGCCTGCATCCTGCATCCTGCAACCTGCATCCAACCAGCATCCTGCATCCAGCCAGCATCCTGCATCCTGCATCCATCCAGCATCCTGAATCCAGCATCCTGCATCCTGCAGCCTGCATCCAGCATCCTGCATCGAGCATTCTGCATCGAGCATCCAGCATCAAGCACGCCTCGCGGGTGGCCGCGCCGGGCGCACGCTTAACGCAGCGAACGCGAACTTATAATCATGAATTGATTGGTCTGTTTACACTTTTGACTTTATTCAAAGGTTACAGAAGTAATAACAATATACTTAGTCTAAACGATGTATTGCGCCATATTTAAATAGATATAAACCAGTAAATTTGTCTAAATGTACGTCATTGTTTTTACAACCAATACGGTCGAGTAGAGGGTGTTTAGAGGATGAAACGTACATTTCAATGACAATGTCATGCACCTTTCAGTATAAAATATTAGACGACACCCGCAACTCTGTTGCGCCAAAATTAGCTTATCGCAAATACTTTTTTCGGGATTCATTTAGTATCCTGAGTTCTTTCCCGGGACTCAAAGTATCTCCATGGAAAATTTCAGTAAAATCAGTCCAGCGGTTTGAGCGTGAAGAGGTAATAGACAGACAGACAGTCACATATGCTTAGTATAGATTGGCACGAATATTTTTATTCGCACACTAGCTGAACTTGAAAAGAGAAAAGGAATTGCACGGCATTATTAACAAAATAATATAATATTAAGCCACTTTCATATCCACACAAGGGCGTCGCCAGCCGATAGCGCAGGGGAGGGAGGGGCAAGTTGACTGTACCTTACTACAATTCATACTTTTCTCATTCTCTATGAATTAGAGTGGAATTGGCAGCTGCCCCTCCCTGCCCCCCCCGTGGCGACGCCCTTGTATCCACATAATATTATTAAAAATATTCATAAAAACACCTCAGCGGTTAATATTTTTAATGTCCAGTTAAACCTTGAAACAGATAAAATTTTGAAAATCTCTTTGAATTTTTAAAAGACTGACCTACATATAATCATAAATTTTATTATGTAAGTATCAAAGATTTGTGTGTCTGGCTTTTTTCTTCAAAGGCGGAAATTAAAAACATTCAAAGGTTAAAGAATAACGGCGCACAGAAATTGTTAACATCGATAAAATATTGCTTTCAAAAATAGAATCTATTTCGAATTTCGAACATAAAGGCCTGTATTCACTTTGATTAGTGCAAGTGCAAGTGACTAGTAATTGAGGCAGTGGAGTGCAGGTGTGTAGTGCAAGTAGTGTCCAATTCTTGTTTAGTGGCTCTTTAGTAATTTAATTTAGTAAATTCAGTAGTAGCTGTCAACACGAGCGTCCAAGTTACAAAAATAAAACTGCCATTTTAACATGTCCTTCATTTTTAATATTGGTTTTATTAAAAACTATTTGACCATGAAGTATTTTTATATGTCCTTTCCCAGGACTCAAAGTATCTCCATGCCAAATTCCAGCAAAATCGATTCTGACTTCTGAGGTATAAACGTGAAGAGGTAACAGACAGACAGACATACATTCGCATTTATAATATTATTAGTATATTAGTAAGTAATAAGTATGGATTAATATGGAAGTAATTGAAAGGGTGTCCTTTTGTACTTTTAATAGGTATGTATAATAATGATATACTATAATATCTATGGACGCTTCACACGGCACACCACGTCAGTCTGGCCCACAACAAACTCGAGCTGTCAAACGAAACCAAAATTGGTTTTCATCTGTCACACACTTGCACTCGCAAAAAATAGAACACGCTTTTAATCACGTTACTACGCAGCCGACTAGTCACTTGCACTTATCAGTTGCTGTCCACACTTACTTTCTACTAATCACTCATCACCTGTACTAGTCACCTGCACTTAATCACTAATCAAAGTGAATACAGAACTAATCACGTTACTACGCAGCCGGCTAATCACTTGCACTAAACAGTCGCTGTCCACACTTACTTTCTACTAATCACTCATCACCTGTACTAGTCACCTGCACTTAATCACTAATCAAAGTGAATACAGAACTAATCACGTTACTACGCAGCCGGCTAATCACTTGCACTAAACAGTCACTGTCCACACTTACTTTTTAACCGACTTCCAAAAAACGAGGAGGTTATATGTTCGGCTGTGGATATTTTTTTTTTTTTTTTTTTTATTTTTTTTTTTTTTTTTTTTTTTATTTTTGTATGTTCAACGATTACTCCGCCGTTTGTGAACCGATTTTCGAAATTTTTGTTTTGTTGTATTAGGTTTCACTCCAATTTGGTACCATGTTCACAAAAGTGGTGATCTGATGATGGGATCCATGAGTAATCGAGGGAACTCCTCGAAATTTATATGGAAACATATGGTGATTTTGATTTTATGAGAAGCATCCTAAGCATATGCTACCAAAACACAAGATTCTGCACCAAGGTATACTATGGTTCCAAAGATACTAAGAGAACTCCGGATTCCTTTTAGATACAAGTTTGGGGGTTTAGGCGCTATATTAAGAACTGAAAGCATATGCTACTATACAAATTATATTCATCATCATCATCATCATTTTCACGTCAGGGTCACCAATGTCACCAAAATTGAACATAACAAAATATTCAACCTTATCTCCAGAGCGTAAGGCGCACATTTGACATTACTTCTGAGAAGTAAGTTGCTTCGATAATACAAGTAACATGCTAGAGTGCACAGCTGTCACACTTACCAATCACGGCCACGGGCGGTCGTAGACTTCTCAAGCGATACTATGTATTACAATAATAAAGATAAAGTTTAAAATCATATGACAATGAAAGCCTCGCCGCTGCCGCGCTGCTAAAATTCCGGTTTGGCGCGGCTCGGCACGTGTCCACTTCGATTTTTTTTAATGTATTGTTCAAAATTATCTGCAGCTGATATTATATTTTGTAAGTGTGACTGTTAACAAATTGTAATAAGATACGTAGAATAGTATACAGGTGTATTAGGGCCGATTCACACCGGAATGGCGCAGGCGAGGCGAACAGTTTCAGTGTCATATGATTTTAAACTTTATCTTCATTGTTGTAATAGATAGTATCGCTTGAGAAATCTACGGCCGCCCGTGGATGCTCTTGGACTCTTGCGGCCGCCGGCGGCGTCAATTTCTCAAGCGATACTATGTATTACAATAAAGTTTAAAATCATATGACACTGAAACTGCTCGCCTCGCCTCTGCCATTCGGTGTGAATCGGCCCTAATCTACGTATAGTACGCGATGATTTTACTAGGTAACTAAAAAGAGTGAAATTATTATTTTTAACAAAAAATTAAAACCGACTTCCAAGATAAAAACAATAATAACATCCTTATAATATGAACTAAAAAGTATTAAATAATTTTTCCTATCTCATGGTGCCTTTTTCCGAATTCGGCTAAAACTCAACTATTTCTGTACTCAATCTTCATAATTTTGAAGTCGGTGCCAGTTACAAATGTTTCAAATATTCTGGCATCTGGATTCAGCTATATCTGGTACCGACTTCAAAATTATGAAGATTGAGTACAGAAATAGTTGAGTTTTAGCCGAATTCGGAAAAAGGCACCATGAGATAGGAAAAATTATTTAATACTTTTTAGTTCATATTATAAGGATGTTATTATTGTTTTTATCTTGGAAGTCGGTTTTAATTTTTTGTTAAAAATAATTCCTAATAACTAATCACCTGCCCTAATCACTTGCACTTATTACTAATGAAAGTGAATACGGGCCTTAAGATGTGTTGTTCACTGAACTATTAGCTATTTCCAGAAACGGACGATTTTTAAGATTTTAAAGTGACAGGAGACATAAAAATATAGTAATTTAAATTCTGAAGAAAATATATTGTCTTAGGTAAGGATCCAAAGGCTGATTTACATTGATACAGTAGCTAGCGCCAGCATCACTGGATTCCGTCGCTGGATCAGCACTGTATCAATGTAAGCATGTTTCAATCCAGTACAGCACTGGATTGGTTAAAAAAAACACAATTCCCTAGACATTTTCTTAGTCTTTCGTTGAGTGCAAAAATTTTTTGAAAATTCCAAATAATTTGGACATAGTATGGCAATTTTGTGAAAAGAAGGGGTAACTTTGGGTTTTTTTTTCTATCGAGTGAAGTTCATGATAAGTATTGTGTAATCTTATTATTGTGGAACTTAGATCCTTACCTAACGCAATATTATATTTTTTTCAGAATTCAAATTACTATATTAAAATAAAAAATAAAATAAAAATAAATAAATATTTTTAAGTCTCGACCTGTCACTTTAAAATCTTGAAAAAAAAAAACTTATCCGTTTCTGGAAATACAGGGCATTTGCATAAACTTATAAAGTATATTATAAGTTTATGGGCGTTTGTGTATCACCCCACAAAAAATTACGTTTTGAGTTAGGAGTGCAGTCATGTTCTTTAAATCATTTAGAGCAAGACTACATACAAAACTGAACAAAAAAACGTGTGTTACTTACACATGAATGCTTAACAGCGAACAGTTAAGAGGGCGTACATTGTACAAGCTAGTAAAAATACGTTTCTTTCTTCACCCATTTATGTCCCGATATATAAGACGATAATATTTATTTAATTTTTTAAATAATAATAATAAGAAGAACGTTTATTTAACAATAAGACATTGCAATACACTACGATAACAATAAATAACTCGTTAATCCATAAAGTGTGTCTGTCTTTCTGTTACTTCTTCACGCCCAAACCACTGCACCGATTTTGCTGAAATTTGGTATGGAGATAGTAGATACTTTGAGCATAGGATACTTTATGTACGGTTCCCGCGCGATAAACGAATTTTGGCGCAACGGAGTTGCGGGCGTCATCTAACCAATAAAATATTATTATTTATTACAAAATCTATCCTCGGTATTTTAATAATGGTACGGTTAAAAGCATAGTTTGAAATATAAAATTAAACTCTATAGTACTATTGAGCTTATATTTAAATGTATAAAAACTGCTTTTAATATAATAATAGGTAGGTACGTATGTAACGTAACATATTCCAAGTTAAAGATGATAATAATTAAAGACAAAGCATTGGTTTCCCGCCAGTTCAAGGTGAAAAGACTTTACCCCCGGTGGATTCTATTTTTGAATTCGGCAAATTCAGCCAAGAATCCGGCGAATTTAAGGAGGTGTGACTCAGGCGCGCGCGTGCCAGACGCCATATTCTTCTCCACTTTTAAGAAATAACGATGTCAGTAAAAAATATTACTCCCTAAAACTAGGATAATATCTACCTACTTATAACCGTTCTGTTTCGTTTTCGTCCTTATATGTACTTTTTATCTTTTTAAGTTTTCTCACCACTATTTCAATCCCTTTACTTAACCCTACATCTACTCAATAATCGATAATTCATATTATGTATCCAACATTTTAATTAGATGTCTCTAGCAACGTGTTATTTTACGTTTTTTACAAAACCAACGGAATTCTTCGAAACCTCGACAAGTGGTGCATAAAATTATTAAAAAAAGTGATAAATTTGAATATTTTGGCTACAAATAAATTAATACAGATAAGTTTATATTTCTATTTTTTATTTTATTTGTTATTTTGTAATTTTATATATAATTAGTTTATAAAATACAACATTTTTATATGTGACATATATGGCACACAGTGCATTGATTGTCATTAAAAATTAAGTATTGCTTGCAGATGAGCCGTAGGAAAAGATTGAATTCTGATGAAATTCAGCATTTAATTGAAATTCCTTCTGGTAGTGAAGGTAGTGAAGATGACCTGGAACTGTCTGATGAGGAAAGCGATGATGACTTGATCAGAATTCAGGATTTGGTGATGAATGAAATGGAGTCGTGTCCCGCATTGCTACAGGATGACTACTTCGATGAAAACGTAAGCATACCTAGTCCAAGGTCAATCAGTATATTAGTGCTGGTAGTACTAGATGTAATACTGATAAACAATTGGCTTGTGTATAAAAGAGTTGAGGCGCAGAGACAAATCACAAGGATAATGAAGTTACGAGAATTTCGACTGGAGGTGGCCAAAGCATTATGTTGGTGTGGGCCTTCAATGAGAATAAAGAGAGGAAGACCTTCCTCAATTATATTTGACTTGCTGGATGACAGAATGAAAAGAAAGCCAAAACTCAATGTACCACCTAAAGATATCAGGATCGATGGTATCAAATACTTTTCTGTTTGGTCCTCTATTATAAGGAAGCGATGTAAGTTGTACCTGGTTGAAACGGCAAATCTTTCGTAATTTGCCAGAAATGTAATCAGGCACCATGTCTCAATAAGGACAAGAACTGTTTCCCACCTTTTCACAATTAGTTTCGTGATTGTTAGTTTTATAGAAGTATGTTGTTTTTTCACCAAATGTTCCTATTTTTATAGGTACAAAAAGCTATTTACATTGGTTATAAGGTTCCATGTGAGATATCCAAAGACTAAATTTATTACAATATATTATTTTCGTATAAAAAGTTTGTTTATTATGAGTTTGTTTTATTTTGACCTATATCTATACATTACTATAGATTGCATATATTGCATGATGTGCCAAATGTGGGTCATACGGAAAAACTCACATTACTATGTTTGTATTATATTCCAATTTTTAAAATATTTTTCCAAGCAATAGTACCATATTTTCTACCTTATATATTTTTTTGAAGCCGAAAAAAAAATCATGCATTGTAGGGTTAAGTAAAAAACTTGAGAGGTGTCAAGGGCACCCGAATGGAACGAAGTTATTTCTTAAGCGCTCGCTAAACGGTAATTCTGCATTACATGCATTACGTGCTGTGATGCACGAATATATCGTTTATCGTATTGAATGATGCGAATTACATGCAAACTACGTGCTGTACATTGATTTACAAGTTTTTTAATTTTTCGTCATGCAATATTATGTACATCGTGTAGAGATCAACTACGATAATATGGCGCACCCCTCCAAATGACTGTTTCAATGTGTGTAGTCACATGCTTATGAAAGAGTTTGTATGTACATAGTAAGTATTCAACCAATCACAGTACACGTAATGTGTCACTTATTATCAAGATTTGTTGGTCGACTAATCATAACTAGCCTACCGCGCAAGACAACGCACCTCAAACGTTTTGACAACGCACTTCAAACGTTTTGAATTTTGGAGGGGCGCGCCATGATAACGTAGTTGATCTCTACGCTGTACACATGATCAATTCATCATCGGGACAACTCAGTTCCAGGGTGCGCAAAATATTAAATAACTTTGTAATATTAAATAAGTAAGTAAAACCGGCCAAGTGCGTGTCGGGCCACGCGCAATGTAGGGTTCCGTACTCCGTAGTACCGATAGTTTTTTTTTTAATTTTTATATGGTCAATGAATGTACATTCGTAACGTGTTTTACACTACTAACAACATCATCTCAGTTACTTTCAAAGGAACTTTATACTTCGCCGAATACATTTTTTAGTTGATCGACTATTACTCAATAACGTATGAAGTCTTTTTAGCCGTGATAGTTTTCCTTTTAAATTAAGCATATATCCTACTCCCGTGAATTTTTTCACATTTCCTGAAGCAACCGTTTAGCTGGTAGAGGGACGCTGGACTCTTAACGATTTTTTCCACTTTAAAACTTAATATTTCACAAATGGATCCCTAAATCGGAAAATGATCTAAATATACTCATAATATTTAAAAAAAAATCGGTTGTCTGTAAAGTCGGTTTACTGACGACATACTGACGATAGTTGAACGTAACAACGTATGACGTTGTCACGTTCAACTATCCTTAACCCCTTAACCCTCGCATCCGAATCTCTATAAATAGAAATAAAATTTTCGAGTGTAAACTAAAGTTATTTCGATGTATTTCTTTCAAATGATTGTCTAAAAATATTTATAATAATTACTTATTAACGCTACATACAAGAAATCCAGTAAAATCTTCGAACAAAGCACAAGTCATACATTGACACGCAGGAAATAGAGCACAATTTTGAATAGCCGAAATAATACTAATAGCTCACAGATTGTTTATTTATTTTTCATTCAGAGTGTGGTCTATGTATCAAAGGTCATAACTAACCAAACTTCTTCATACAAAAGTATTGTCTAAGTTATCGGAATACGTAATATGATTATATTACGTATTCCGATAACTTAGAGAATACTAGAAACAAAGAGCGCGGCCCAGTTGGGCCCCGCTTCCGCTCCCGCTTTCGCTCCCGCTTCCGCTCCCTCTTACGCTCCCGCTCTCGCTCCCGCTGCCGCTCCCGCTTCTGTTCCCGCTCCCGCTTCCGCTCCCGCTCTCGCTCCCGCTTCCGCTTCCGCTTCCCCTACCACTTCCGCTCCCGCTTCCGCTCCCGCTTCCGCTCCCGCTTCCGCTCCCGCTGCTCCCGCTGCTCCCGCTACCGCTCCCGCTCCCGCTTCCGCTTCCGCTTCCGCTTCCGCTTCCAACTCCCCCCTTTCAAGTCTCTAAGATCAGTTTTAGGCTGTAACATGATTCCGTTTTCATGTAATGCTATAAAATAAATAAAATAATAAATAAATTATGAAATTATTGACTCATATCGAATTATAAGACGTTATCATGTAAAAAACCTATCTAACGACACCCCACACGATGATTCAACACACACATCACACAAGATTCAGCGTGAAAAAACGCGACGTAAGAAAACTTCCACTTTTTCATCCGCTCCCGCTCCCGCTATTACTCCCGCTCTCGCTCCCGCTCTCGCTCCCGCTCTCGCTCCCGCTCCCGCTTCCGCTCCCGCTCCCGCTTCCGCTCCCGCTCCCGCTTCCGCTCTCGCTCCCGCTCCCGCTTCCGCTCTCGCTTCCGATCCCGCTTCCGCTCTCGCTCCCGCTTCCGCTCCCGCTTCCGCTCCCGCTTCCGCTCCCGCTTCCGCTCCCGCTTCCGCTCCCGCTTCCGCTCCCGCTTCCGCTCCCGCTTCCGCTCCCGCTTCCGCTCCCGCTTCCGCTCCCGCTTCCGCTCCCGCTTCCGCTCCCGCTTCCGCTCCCGCTTCCGCTCCCGCTTCCGCTCCCGCTTCCGCTCCCGCTTCCGCTCCCGCTTCCGCTCCCGCTTCCGCTCCCGCTTCCGCTCCCGCTTCCGCTCCCGCTTCCGCTCCCGCTTCCGCTCCCGCTTCCGCTCCCGCTTCCGCTCCCGCTTCCGCTCCCGCTTCCGCTCCCGCTCTCGCTCTCACTCCCGCTTCCGCTCCCGCTCCCGCTCTCGCTCCCGCTCCCGCTTCCGCTCCCGCTTCCGCTCCCGCTTCCGCTCCCGCTCCCGCTTCCGCTCCCGCTTCCGCTCCCGCTTCCGCTCCCGCTTCCGCTCCCGCTTCCGCTCCCGCTTCCGCTCCCGCTTCCGCTCCCGCTTCCGCTCCCGCTTCCGCTCCCGCTTCCGCTCCCGCTTCCGCTCCCGCTTCCGCTCCCGCTTCCGCTCCCGCTTCCGCTCCCGCTTCCGCTCCCGCTTCCGCTCCCGCTTCCGCTCCCGCTTCCGCTCCCGCTTCCGCTCCCACTCTCGCTCCCGCTTACGCTCCGTTGATCCGTTTTCATGTAATTCTATAAAATAAATAAAATAATAAATAAATTATGAAATTATTGAAAAAAGTAAACGATTAGCAAAAAAGTCTCGCTGAAACCAATTTCAATGCAGTTTTTTACCCGACTACGGCGAAGCAAAAATGAGGGTTATAAAAAGATAGAGTGGAACTCAAGACGAATTTGTGCAAAGGCAATTTTTATATTTTTAATTAAATTATTCCAAAAATTTTGAAAATAGAATAGAAGATTATTAAAATCTTAAAAACTATTTTATTAAAGAATATTATTGAGAAAGATATTAGAATTATTAGATAATACTAAATTATTTGTACAAAGTATTTATCAGCTAGTAGCGTCCATGGCTAATAGTTCCCAGGGGCTAAATATATTTTAGTTAATTTTAGTAGTGACTAAATAGTGCAAATAACGTTAAGGTAATTAGTGAGTACGTCACTCCGTAACTCACGGAGACCTCCCACTACATCACATGATTCAAGCGTTTTGATGTAAAGGAACATGTTCATGAAATTCTTCCTACTGCCACGAAATTAATCAGAATAAACACAGTTTTCTGATAAATTTCGTTGCGAGTCCCAATGCAGCCTTAATAATATCTATGGACGCTTCACACCACGTCAGTCTGGCCCCGTGGTAAGTGCCTGAAGGACTTGTGTTACGGGTACCAGACAACGGAAATATATTCAATACTTTTATACTATACATATAATAATATCTAAGATTTTTATTATATCATCATATAAAAATTTAATACACATCCATGACCCAGGAACATTGAAAACTTTTTGTTCCGTCGGCGGGATTCAAACCCGCGACCCCCGACTTGAGCCGCCACTCGCTCAACCATTGAGATACAGAGGTCGTCGAAAGCTTTAACATGTCTCTAGGGCTCCCTGAGATCGTATCAAAGGGTTTTCGTGGTTGGATACCGCTGTCAATCCTGGCGACACAGGAGATACAGTGGTGGGAATGTGGGGTGGGCCAAAGCTCCTATAAAAGCACTATGCGTAATAACGTATACCTGTACTACAAAAAACACCTCGCAATATTCCTTATTACATCATCAGTTTATTGCAGTCCAGCTGAAGGAACCCCCAGCCGCGGGCGCCAAGCAGACCGATCTTGGAAAGCAATATTAATTCTTACTAGATGATGCCCGGAACCCCGTTCCGCCAAAACTCATTTCTCACACGGCAAACTTTAGGGTGTATGAAGAAAGTAGCATTGTTGAAAGAGCACATTTTTTAACATTTGTGTGGCTTGTTCTAGCGTTTTCCTTTACAAAAGTTAAAAAAGTTACTCTTTCAGCAATGTTACTGTGGTAACATTTCTTCGGGTCCAAATCTGCTGAGGTTCAGGCACTCACATGTCCTCCCTCGCTGATTTCATCTCGCTAACACATGTCCCTCTCAAGATCTTCCCTCTCAGTTTTTATCTCTCTCACACTGTGTTATATCTTCCCTCTCAAATTTTGTCTCTTTCATATGTATCGTATTTTTGTCTCTATCTTTGTGTATTATATTGTCTCACTCTAACTAATCAAATTTTGTATATATAGCGGTAAGATTTGTAAATAAATCACTCACTTCTGAACCTACAGTCGAGTATCATTTATCTCCTGTACCAAACTCCTACAAGTGGTGACCCCGAAAAGAAGAACACTATCCTCAAGCTTACCAACGCTTGAAAGAAGACGGAAAGTTAGAAGAGTTATAGAAAATTTCAAGAAAAGAACACAAAATTATTCAAGATGGAAAATCCGATCGAAAATCAAGCCGAAGTCTCGCCCGCACCTCAGAAACCTGCAGCTGCGAGTGCTGTGACTAGCAACGACGTCAATTCCATCGATTTGGCCGCCATCTCCGTGCAATCTCGACTTCTACCGTTTTGGCGCGAATACCCTGATCTATGGTTCAACCAATTTGAAGCCCTCGTCCTGCCGATGAAGACCAGCGACGACAACAAATTCCGATACGTCCTAGGCCAGCTACAATCAACCGATCTGCGACATCTTACGGACATATTGTCGAGTCCCCCGCAAAAAGGAAAATACGAAGCTATCAAGACAAGATTACTATACGTGTACGGAAAATCGCTAGTCACAAACTTTAAACATTTACTCAGTGAACTAGAACTGGGAGACCAAAAACCCAGTCAACTCCTACGACGAATGCGGGAACTCACTGGAAACATGCTCACTGAAGACGGCATCAAGATCGAGTGGCTGAACAGACTACCGCAGCAAGTGCGAGTTGTTTTATCGATGTACTCGCCGCGATGGCCGACAAAATGCTCGAATATTCATCGACCAGTACCATCGCAGCCATTTCATCGCCACCGCCGACACAGCATCAGTATCAGCCGGAACCAGCCCCCAGTACGTCGAACGAAATATTCATGGCCACGCAAATACAACTTATGGCCAAACGAATCGAAAAATTGACACTCGAAGTCGCCGAGATACGCCAAGGAAGACAGAGACAGCGCTATCCCCGTCACTCTCGCTCCCGGTCAAGATCGATGAGACGACAATACAACCTAACTCAATCAAATCAAACTAACAAAGATGAATGGTTATGGCGCTATCACTAAAAGTTTGGAGATCAAGCCCGACAATGTATATCGCCGTGTGCAAGACGCAATAGAAATTCGGAAAACTAGAGTTAACACCGACCGTGGCGGACGTCGGTGTTTCGTCTGCGAGCAACCGCCTATGTGTCATCGACCGCAACTCCTCACAACGTTTCCTCGTCGACACTGGCGCTGAAATCTCAGTCCTCGCCGCATCAAGAATACAGAAGTCGAAGCCAACACCGAATACCTGCAAACTCTACGCCGCAAACAATACGCCAATTAATACATACGGCCAGAAGAATCTACTACTAGACTTGGGCCTCCGTAGACCGTTCAGATGGTCATTTGTAGTAGCCGATGTCAAGACGTCAATACTTTTTACTTTCACAGAGAACTCAATACAGGAGACTCATCCTAAGCTTATCCCTTAGTTTTGCTATACCCTGTAAATTAACTTGATGAGTAAGCATTGTATTGCTGGTTACCATGTTTTCTTTCAATTGGATTAGATACTTTTAATTCAGGAAGTTTTACAGCAGGGTTAGCTCGTAAATTTTCCGTTGCTCAGCGTGCTTAGGAGCTCCGAAATGAAACAATTCGTCAAAGAACTAAAGTCACCGACATAGTGCAGAGAATCAGTACGCTGAAGTGGAACTGGGCTGGTCACGTAGCTCGAACAACAGACGATCGCTGGAGTAAACTTACTCTGGAATGGAGACCAAGGCTGGGTAATCGTGGTGTAGGTCGACCTCCAACTAGGTGGGACGACGATCTCCGTTTAGTTGCGGGTCCATGTTGGATGCGAGTAGCAGGAGATCGGTCATCTTGGCGTTAATTGAGAGAGGTCTATGTCCAGCAGTGGACGAATAATGAATATAGGCTGATATGATGATGATGATGAATTCCGGAAAAGGACATAGCATAGTTTGTGGCAAGATTCGTTGCAGCACATAAAATAATCTCGGGCGACTTCTACCTTGGGTATAAACTTTCACCTTTCTTTCACATACAGTGTGCAAGACCTCTCATGCGCCACGTAAGGGATCGCCTACAGGCCATTGAAAAAATTGGCAGATACGTTCGCACGTTGGGTCCAGAAATAGACGCTATTGCTGAGAAAACAGGTGTTTTTCTGATGTATATTTTTGGACCGTATGTTTCCATTGTTTTTACGTATTGCGTAGTATTTTTGAGATTTCGGTAAAAAAATAAATAAGCTTAATAATAGTTGAGTAGGTATGATTTTCGAAATTTATTATATTTCTATGAGTATAAATAAATCGAACACAAAGTCAAAAATATAATGCTAAGAGTATTATCTGAGAATTTGGTATCAAAACAGTAAACGTTAGATTTTATATTTTACTGCATTCTCAAAAAGGATTTAACCGTCTCTCCTATATTTAATGTAGATGGGTAAATATTATAGTATTGTCTGTACGTAATATTTAACGTCTTTAAATATACTATGTATTTTATTTAAGCATTTTACGATTAACTTAATGTGGCCATTTGAGACCTTAGTGCTTAGTCAAATTGCATTGGATAGTAGAGATTCGACAAGTTAGATGTCAATTAGTGTGTGAGAATTGATAACGCATCGTAAGCGTCACGACCATAGATAAAGTATTAAAGTATATAGTATCTCAATGGTCATGACACTTAGCAATGTGTTAAATCAAATCCAATACATTTTTTACATCTATTTTCACAGTTCACATTTCTGGTGAATGCGTTTTCACCAAGCGCTGAGGTTATTCAGCAATGCTGTGTAGCTATTATATTTTGTCCGTCTTCAGGCATGTAAAAACTAGATCTGCCTGTGTGAATGGAAACGGGACCACGCATTCTTCGCATCAATGATGCCCAGTCTATTCTGCGCGCGCCTAAATACGTTAGCACCTAAACACGTACTAAACACTTTATTTACATCACCCTGACTAATTTTACTGCGTCTATTATTGAGATTTATACGTGGCTGGGCTAGATTCCTGGCTGACAGTTGCTATAATGGCTTAGTTACCATTATAACACCTGTCAGATAGTATAATTTATAATCTAGTCACTAGATTCTAGTGCGTTGTTCTGCGGTTGCGCTTGCGTGCCATAGAACCTTTGATCCAGCATAGGGAGGGAAATGGAAATTAAAAAAATCCAATCTTAGTAGATGTCTATTGTTCAAGTCACTTCACTTGTGTTAATCTATATTAACACAAGTGAAGTGACTTATTTTCTTTAGAATAATAATAAGCCGACATATTCGATCTGAAGCATGGCATCACGTATAGGATTCCAAAACCGTCTTGTTTAGCTACTAGAATATTGCCTCCCATATCAGTTTCGATAACGGTAGCCGGTTTCAATAATATCAAGCACGATACGAGGGTGTGATCTTTTATTGCCCAAATGTGTACGCAGTACACAAGAGCACGCTCATTTTCTTTACTCTCACTACCGATAGAGAAAGACGACCGACCGACCGACGAGAGACCGACACGACCGGTGAGAGATAGTGCAGGACTTTTAACATAAAGGGTCATTTTTCCAAAACGGAAATAGAACCCATGCCTTTGAGTGACCACTCCCTAAATCACTGGACCACAGAGTACTCATTATGGTAGTCTGACGGTTAGCCAGGTCATTGTCAGGGTAACTGAACTGTTATATTTAGATAGTTAATTAGTCATTAAACTATATTTTATGAATTAATTACGTATGATATGTATGACGTTAATATCGGGATCAATAAACTATATTTGTGACGTGGACACCCATACTAATATTATAAATGCTTTCGCATGTGTCTGTAAAGTGTGTGTGTGTGTATTATGTGTAAAGAATTAAAAAAATTAAATTTAAATTTTATTTTCAATATATTTTCACGTCGAGATGTATCCGACAAAACATGAGCGCTATTTCACATTTTACCATCTTATTGTCATTGACCATGTCTTTGCAAATAAACATACTTATTCTTATTCTGTATGTCTGTTACATCTTCACGAATCACGCACAAGCGGCTGAGCCGACTTTGCTGGAGTTTGGTATAGAGGTACTATGAGTTCCGGAAAAGGACAGATGATACTTTTAATCCAGAAAAAATTTACGGTTCATCGGTCATTGTCATCATGTACGGATGTAGTTATAATATATTTTGATTAACATAATATTTAGAAGTAGCATAAAATGTGACTCAGAATTGATTGGTGATTATTACCTGTTTTATTGTTCTGTGATTATAACTCATTCGTACAAGATTGCTGAACGGATTTTAATGAAATTTGGTTAGGTAAATAACGCATGCCACATTTTATTTGGGAAAAGTACCTACTGTGGGGTCCTTACGCGAGTAGACAAAAACTATATATATATATATATATATATATATATATATATATATATATATATATATATATATATATATATATATATATATATATATATATATATATATATATATATAGTAGATTTTACGGTGGTTTTACGCACATTGCATAACCACCTAAAAATGATTATAACGTAACGTTACATTTTGTTGTTCTTTCGGTTGAAATTTTTATTTTGTTATTATTGTATTAAATGACGCACAACGTTAAAAATAACACCTACAACCTACAAACCATTTTTATGACTATTAAATAAAAATGTTTTGTATTTGTAGCCCAAATATTTTGGTAGCGATCTACGTTGCATTCGACGACATCTGTATAATATGGTGGGTGTTAGCGTCACATCACATTATTAATTAGTATGCACGTCACAGATTTTTACGATAGTTGGTTGATCCGAAACACGTAAACGTTAGTCGTTAACGTAACTCCAACGTAGATTCAGATTTTAAATTCACAACGTAGATTTTTACGTGATCAGGCAACGTCTGTCTGAAAAAAGATTGGCATTAATTAAAAAGTAGACATTAGATACCGTGCTACTGTCGCAATGGTTTCAGTAGCAATAGACAGTTTTAGTTTAGTCTATATAATCATTATTATAGTCTCATCCAAAGTGATCAAGTACTGCAAAGCTACAAACAAAATCAACAAATCTAGGGTTCCGTATCCAAAGGGTAAAAACGGGACCTTTTATTAAGACATCGCTATCTGTCTTTTTGTCACAAGGATCAATCATCAGTAATTGATTAGGAAATATCTCAAGAACCACGATAATTAGTTAATTTTTAAATGCTTTGAAAATAGAGAACCTCTACCAATGTTCTGTTCAACCAGACAGCGCCATCTATATAATTTGGTTTCATTTACAAAGCAGTGAGTTCAGGCCTTTTATGAGCGTAGCTAGGAGTTCCGCTTTATGTTACAAGATGTCGCATGCCCCTTGATTCATAGGCAAATAGCTTTGAAATGACGGTTTTCGTTATTTAATTTTCCAACTAGAATTAAGGTGTTTCTCGTCAATTATCGTGTTAATCAGCTGTCATGTTCATCATAATTTCGCGATGTTTGACGCGACATTTGAAAGACTCTACGGGCTACGGCTACATCACAATAGACATAAGTTACCAGTAGTTCGACTGCAAAGAAACGGACCGGTTTCAATATCTGTCAAATTCGTCGGGTTTCACTAGGATTATGAACGGAATGTGCCTCGCGCTAGCTGATATAATTTATTTTTAAATATTTAAAATAAAGATTTCAAAATTGAATTCCGACAATTTTAATCGCATGTTCCAAAATACAAACAACAATACGACCAAAGAGGAACACGTCCAGCGAATATGTCAAAGTTTTAAATTCGTAGGTAACAAGTCAACAACTCTAGCGACGATTTTCGTCATAATACGTCAAATTTAAAAATTTCAACATCATTATATTCTCTTTGGTCAAAATGTGTGAAAATGTTTGGTGAAAAATCATGCCTAAATATATATTTTTAATATAATATAATATTCCCAAACATCCAAGCCCTTATCTTTTGTTCTATGATGTTGACAAAAAGGTGAAATCTATTTACAATGGTATAGAACGGTTTATATCCAACGGAATACAATTTAAAGCAGTTTATCCTAAAGGGTTGGGTCGGGATGGAATTTCGGTCCACCACAATGGAAACAAAAATTGAATTGTATCAAAGGCGAAGGTATACATGTAAATGTGCGCTCATTTATACGTTAAAGAACAAGGTGTACAGTGCAGACGGGATGCTGAATACACCTCTGTGGTAGTAAGTCATTAGTGGATTCCCGCGTTAGGACAATGTTGTTTCCAAGTTTGTTTAGGGTATTTTGTCTGACAAGAGAGATGATCCATGCTTTGGATAAGTATGTCAAAAGTTGGTCTTATCTCTTGTCGATCGTGGCAAGTCATAAATGAGTAAAAGAACAGAGAATATCTTAAATTTTATTAATTAATTTATTTATTTAAATTAGCCATCTTGGCCCATATTTTATATACCTTATAGATTAACATACATAACATTTATACTAAAACTAACACTAAGCAGTGAAAGTGAAGAAACTTAAGACGCTGACAACTGCCAATGACCTTGATCTCGCATCACTCTCGCACCTGTGTCGATTTTCATGCCAGAGAGACAGAGATGTGAATTAGTGGTAGCGTGGATACATTTTTCGTTTGTTAAATCCGACAATATTTGGATTTGTGTAAAAGGTATCAAATAAAAAAAATATTAAAGCATAGATTGTATTATTACTTTAGTTAGAACTGTTTAAAGTTCCTGAAAGATGTGACTTTGGTATTTTTTTTCATCCAGTAGGAGAACATTATTTTATTATTTAAATTCGATAAGCTTTTCCAAATATAATAAAAAATCACATATATTTTTTTTGTGCCAACCAATGAAATACACACGGATTTAAAAAAAATACGGATGGAGCATTACACTATAAAGAGGTGAAGCATGCAAGGTACGACAATTTCGTCACAATTTCGTTTATTGTACATGTGACCGACACTCACACACGCAACTAGGTACTACAACCCGCTGTCATGTTGTACATAGGGTGACGGCGCCAATGACACGCACACTTCCTACACCGGCGGCCATTACTATGCTTCATAAACTTAATATTATAAGTTTATGCTATGCTTTACTCGGGATTAGACAAGGTTACATCCGTTTTTTTTTTAAGTCCGTGGAAATACATACGTCTAGAAAACTGCACATAGATGTCGAATTGGCAGCTGTCTTCCCCTTAAAGGCCTGACAGACGTAAGAACTTAAAGCACGCGGGTTTTAAGTTCGCGAACTTACTCGGCTCGCGTCACACAACACACAGAAACATTTTCAAACGTTGAACCAAACTTTTAGTTTACCGTCTACGCTGGTGCTGTCTCTAGCGTGAAATCAATGCAGTAATAGGTATGTCCTATTTATGAAACTGGTCAGTGGTTACCAACACTGAAATTTGTGTAGGATCTACAATAATATTACTTTTACTGCTACTGTTTGTATCCTTTGACCTTCTGGCTGGTCTGCGCTGACGGTAAGATTGAGCTAAATATGTAAATTTTACAATATATGAGAGAAACTTTCCGCCTTCATTAAAGTTGCCTAACTTTTTCAATTTTCTCCTCACGAGACTTAAGTTTTACATTATAACCTCTTTAGAGTGCTCCTCAGGTATTTATTATTCTTAGTTAAAGTTGCCTATACACTTTCGTGTAAGGGTCAATTCATACTAGCACAAAATATAACTTAGCAAAGCTAAATCCATGTAAAAATTATATTGTATTAACTAACCGTCTTCTTCTTATGAATAACCTTTTAATTAGTTTGTATTATATCTAAGACATTCCTGAAAGAATTCAAAATTCAGGATTATTATTAGCAGCCTACAGTGTCCCACTGCTGGGCCTCCCCTCTTTCTTTCCAAAGTTCACGATCCTGTGATGTTGCTGGCCACTCTTTATCGAACGCATCCAGTTACGCCGACCAGTCGGTAGCCACTCCGAAACCAGACGCGCCCACCTGTCCGGGTGCATACGGGAGACGTGCCCTGCCCAGCTCCACTTCAGGCTAGCCGCCTTTCTGCCTACGTCAGTGAGCATCGTTTGGGAACGCAGGGTGGTGTTCCGGATGCGGTCTATCCTTTTTATTCCTAAAATTCAGGATATGGCATGATAATAATATTATGTCGGATATAAAAATATGAACACGAAAAAGTTATGTCAAATAACTGCAAACAATCCTGCATAGCCATTTGCCCATGTTTTTGTCTGAACATGCTAAGTTGAGTCTCAGGGTAATACACCGAAACGAGACATAATAATTTAAATAGTGACGCAACGGTACAACATCACGATACAAAATTGAGATGTCAAAGCGTGACACCGCTTGACATTTAAAATTTGTATCGTCGCGTCGCGTCTCATTACGTTTAGTTTTAGAGCCCCCGCAGACTGCAGACTTTCTATCGGCTGATAGTTTGGTTTGGTTCTTATTCAGTATGAAACTGTATGGAATGCACATATTATTACCATATAATTTGGGATACTTAAATAGATACATCTAATGAATACTTAACTTAAATTTAATGGACAACTGATACATAATATGTTAAAATCTTCATTAAACTAAAGTTAAGTCAAAGTTAAGTCAAGTTAAGTCAGTAAATCATTAATTTATGTCTGTAAGTGCAGCGGCCTTTAAACGTGTTTCTAAAGGTGAACGCAGATTTGGCCGCACCGCACGCACCGCAGTCGCCGCATTCGCAATTCTCTAAATTAAGTTATAGGCAAGCTCGCATACCTACCTACCCGCGCCGCAGTCTTCGCAACTTCATAATAATATGAAGAATTGCGAATGCGGCGACTGCGGTGCGTGCGGTGCGGCCAAATCTGCGTTCACCTTTAAATGGCAATTTGGTGAAGGGTTTACAAGAAATGTTTTCCAAATAAATGGCGTCATAAATTGGGTCTCACATGTACTTGGCTCCGACTCCCAGGGCCGTCGTTAGATCAAGGGTTCCTCGAGACCTTCACAGACCTAGCAAGGTGTAGATAGGGACGGCTAATTATGCTATGATCCAAAACAGGGGACAGAACTTCATATTTTATATGTGAGTTTGAAACTCTGTGATTCATGGTTTGGTAATATTTTAAATAGGAAAATAAATACGATATGTAGATCGTATTTATTTTCCTATTTAAAATATTGAAAATCCAACTATGGCTGTCCGAAGTGTCTGCGAGCTTTACCTTGTGTTAACGTAAAATGTACTTGATTTACAAATATCATAACTTTTGCACAACACCTTACCACTTACTTGTAACGCAAAAGAATGGCGCCATATTCAAACCTCAAGATGATCAGTCTTGTTGTACGGCGTAATGTTGTAAGGCCGGGGTTTAAAAAAGTTAGATTTGAATCAACATCTACTGCGTACGGTGTGAAGCGTCCATAGATATTATTATTATTATAGTTAAAATGTCAAAATACATTTTCAGATCAGATCAGTACACAATACGGACGCTCGTACGGTGAAGGAAAACATCGTGAGGAAACCCGCATATTATGGTTGGTCCCAGACGTATTGACTAGTTTTTTCCTCAGGACTAGGCCGACTATGTTGCGAGAATGCCGTATGCGTTTGGGCAACCATACAGGCATTTACAATTTTGTCCCAGGCATTACAGTTTTTAAAGAGTGGTTACTTCGCTCTGAAAATGCTGTATAAATCATCCACAATATTTATTTATTTTATTTATTTATTTCAGGCTACATAGGCCCATACAATATATACCTTAATGACTAACATACATATAAATTATATACACTTAATAACTACACTTTGTCACTTAGTTATCGGCGACGTGACGCGCGCTTCATTCCGGAGTCTCCCCCGGAACCTTCGGTAGACCACATCAGTCGGCCAGAATTCCCTCGCTTCAAAGGTCGACAGAAGATGCGTCGGTACTCTCACCACAAAGGAACTGAAGTTGACCTTGTGGCGAGACTGCAGACGTTCGACCCTCAAGTGGAGGGATGTCTTCTTACTGATGTAGTCCACGACGTCTTCGACCTCCATGGACCAAGACCTCGCTCCGCAGACGCAGCTCGGGTACATAGGGCGCGGTGCCGCGATGGTTGCGGGCGGCGGGCTTCTCCTTCCTCCTCTCCACCAGTATGAAGCCCTCCTCATCGCACCTCCTGCTCTCGTCCTTGCCAGGTCGAGAAGACTTGGCCTTGCGGCTCTTCGTAGCCTTGCGGCTCTCCGTAGACTTACGGCTCTCCGAAGCCTTACGGCTCTCATTCTCCCCATTTTTGTTCGCCCGCGGGAGAGGTGCGGGGCGACCAGCAACAGTCGCGTAGTTTTGCTGAGTCGCCTGTGGACTCGGCGTCGGCGCAACCGGGAGGGGAGCGCGGGCGGGGGACGCAGCGGCGGTGTTCGTTGACCCGTCCGATAATGCTGACAACGGGCTAAACGTGGCCGTCTGCGCGCCACGGCGTCGGGTGACGTATGCGGCGTCAGGTGACCTACATAATGAATTATTACTTTTCAATTGTGATAATTCACTACGTAGGTCACTGATGATAGATTCCGACGCCTGCAATCTACCCCTAACTCCGGCCAGCTCTTCCTTCAGGAACCTGATGTCCTTCAGTAGACTGACGACGTCGACGTGGTCCAGCGTGACGGGCGGCAGTTTGTGCAGCTGTTTAGCCACAAAAGCCGGTACCTCATCCGGATCCGTCTGCTTCAGCAGGGAGATGATGTCCTGCACGCTCCTTTCGGTTCCGTCTCTTCGTCGCGACGGCATGTTCGCGCTCTGGCCGAGCGTCTCATACAGCAGCTGCTTCCCTTGGCAAATATCCTCACTGGTGAAGGAGGACTTGCAGATCTGCATGATGCTGACCTCGTCCATGGTGTCGATGGTGTGCTGGATAAACGCCAGCAACTCGTTGGCCACGAGCGCCATGGTCACGTGCAGCGGCAATGTGCCGCGCGATTCGCGAAAATATTAATTAATTAATATTTGCAGCGTGTGTAACGTGGAGCACGACCTTTCGCTAGCTCGACACATTACACGAGTTGACAATAGATGCCTAGTTTTAGTTAAAATGGCAGTTCTTTTAATTCCTATCTCTACGCTCCTTCCCCGATGTGCTGGTGTTTGTCTCCCCTGGATTACTGTAAGTGTTTCCACGTCCACACCTGCGGCCCGTCACATCACGTAAACGATACGACTACGTACCGTATACGTGAATGTCACGTTGACGAAAATATCACTTTTTCACCTTTTGAGGACATTAATTCTTCAGCTCATGTGAAAACATGAGGCGCTGGTTTTTTTGACAACGAAATATTCTAAGAAATTTTACATTGAGTTACCACTTATTTCTTAAGCGTAAGAACATATTTCTATCTTGTTTCTACATTCTATAAAGATGCGCTGTCATAATAGCGTGAAAGAAATAATTATGTGGTGGAAATATTTTTAGGGATGAATCGCTAGCGGCTAGACCAACTTATACTGGGTCGCTACTAGACTATAGTGGATAAAAGTCGATACAATATAGCCAAAAAAGATATGTTTTTAAGGTTACTGATGACTGTATACTGCGACAAGGTTATAAGGCCTTGACAGAGGACTGTTTTTGGAAATACGAGATGTAGTGCAAAAAAAAATAATTGGAATTAACATTTTTGAAGTGTAAACCTTTTGCGTGCAATATCTAACATACATACATTCAAATATAACAATGACCATATCGGATGAGTGATTAGTCTCATGATTAGTCATTAACAGTGACAACTTCAACAATAGATGATTTATTCGACCATAATGATCATGTGCAGACATTGAGATGTTGTGCTAATAATAATTGAAGACGTGAGTGTAAGTGGGTAATTAACAAATTGAAAACCATCGTTTTGCATGCGTTGTGCATAAATGGAGGCTTTAGGACTTGGAAAATGATTTGAAATCATAAGAAAAAGATTTTGTGTATAGCGAGATTTAATATGAGCTAGAACTGTTAGATGATGAGGTAATTTACAAAGTTTGATGAATATATAAGGAAAAATAATAATGATTGCTCAGTGCTCTCAAGTTGCAAAATGTTATTTACCCGCTTTATCTACTCACGTCTGCAATTATGTAGAAATTAATTATACACACAAAGCACCAGACGCCTTTGATATGGATATGTCTTACATATCAACTGTCCTAAACAATTCCGACTTTGACAAACGGCTTCTCTGAACCTTACTTAGAACTTAGAAATCTAGGCAAAGTTTCTAAGTTATTTACGCAGAAATGTATAATTACTATTTTCTGTGAATCTTGCTCAGTTGAGCCAAATTCTATTAATCTTTTCGTTTAATGGTTAGGCTTTCCTGTAGTGTGTGGTGGGACAACGGCTAAATTTGATGTGGGCAAGATGTATTTTGCGAGGCCCCCGATAGATGACGCAAGAGGACGAATTTTGTTGAAAGAAATAATGTTAACTAAACTTTTTATTTGTTGTGTTACTAAATTTTTTATTTGCGACCACCGCCCACGCTTTAAGCCACCTCTGCTCATAAATTATGAATAAAAACAAATTGGAATTGAGTTAAACCATCGCAAGCATCATGTTACTTAGCTACGTCACGACGTGAATACCCATATATTTTGGATTTCTCACTACGCTATCGAAATTATCAGATGTAACTCTAATCCAATCCACGATTCGAGATGTGAGAATCGGATCCCAAGTTTATAGCTTAGATTCACATAAATCCGTAGCGCTACATCAAGTTGTAGAGCCTCTACGCACACGCTACGTCGTAGCTGTGCTACGTGGCCTACGTCACATCAGTAGCGCTAGCACGGCGACCAGTAGAAATGTGAAAGTATAGACAAACTGTGGACATAAACTTAAGGTGCCGTTCCGATCTTTACCGCGGCTAATCGCGACCGACAAAAATTCAATTAAAATGCCACTTTATGACAGATCTGGGGGCACGGCAGTACACCAGCCAAGCTTTTTAGCAAAGGCACGGCCGTACCATAATTTTCTCGAAGCGGTTCGCGGCTATTTCACACTCCCTTTATCTTCGATGTTAACAAAGCTAGGAATTTAAAATTTCGGTCACTAAGAGCAAGTATTAAAACTAGCTTAACCTCCAAATTATATGAAATTTCGATAAATGGTTTAATAGTTACGGATGGTCAAAGTTACTACATTTTGTCACTCACTGACATATAGATCATCAAAATTCTAAGGTACTTCTAGCAGACTTAGAACCTCGAAATTTGGTACCCGGATAGGTATTTATTTACAATGAAAGGAAAAATTATGAAACCGGCCAAGTGCGAGTCGGACTGGCGTACATAGGGTTCCGTACCGTAAATTTGTATGGGAGCCCCCCTTAAATAATAAGTATATTTAATTTTTATTATTAATTATTAAAGTTAATATACAGCTGAGTATTTTCTGAAATTTTCAAAAACCTTACTGTTACCATTATGGATATAGAGCAAAATAGGGGAAAAAATCGTGTTTGTTGTATGAGGCTCCCTATTAATAATTTATTTTATTTAAATTGGACTATTAGCTTTTATAACGATACTAGAAATATATAATCTGTGAAAATTGCAACTACCTAGCTATGGCGGTTCTCGAGATCCAGCGGTGACATACGGATAGACGACGGACAGACAGCGAAGACTTATTATTTATTGATAATAGGGTCCCGTTTTCATTCTTTAGACAGGAAAACCGAAAAACTGAAAAATAATATACATAATAATAATAATATATAGTGGTTTATTAAATAAAAGAAAACATTTTTATGTTTGTAACTTTGCAAGAACAGTGTGAGTTTCGACTGCATATTTGTTATAATGAAATGGCATTGATTAAATAAAAAATAGTATTAACAACGTTAACAATGAAACAATAATTAAATTCGATTAAAATATAAATGCAATCAGTTGCGATATACACTCCTTACTCGCTCGATATATACTCATAATATGGGAGTTTTAAGTTATCACATGAAATAAGGTGTGCTCCTTTCCTGCGAGGAACGTTGACGCTTACATCAGTGCTGCTATGTATTCAAAGCTATGCTAAAAATGACCACCTTCAAGTATTAAAGCTTAAAAGTCAATTGAAATATAATATAAATAATTATTTCTTAAGTTTTCGCGAGTATCACTCATGATATTATAAGTTTAAACACTTACGGATTTTGTCGCGGAGCACTTTTATTAATCCTGACGTTTCGACTGCTTTACAGCGGCCGTGGTCACGGGTGGACTGAGGTAACAGGTGTCCAATTTCTTGAAGTTCTTTAACTACCCGAAGACCACCCGTGACCACGGCCGCTGTAAAGCAGCCGAAACGTCGGGATTAATAAAAGTGCTCTGCGACAAAATCCGTAAGTGTTTATACTTATAATATCAAAATATTATATGAATATTAATAATTTGACGTGGGAGAGCCATGCTTCGGCACGAATGGGCCGGCTCGACCGGAGAAATACCACGTCCTCACAGAAAACTGGCGTGAAACAGCGCTGGCGCTGTGTTTCGCCGAGTGAGTGAGTTTACCGGAGGCCCAATCCCCTACCCTTTTCCCTTCCCTACCCTTCCCTATTTCCTTTAAAAGGCCGGCAACGCACCTGCAGTTCTTCTGATGCTGCGAGTGTCCATGGGCGACGGAAGTTGCTTTCCATCAGGTGACCCGTTTGCTCGTTTGCCCCCTTATTGCATAATAAAAATAAAAAAACTCAGAACTAACGAAGCCTCAAAAAATAATATAAAGAAGATAGAGAATGAGAACCAAGCTAAGTACAGAAAAGTTATAACGTGACCTGAAAAGAAAAGAAACAAAAACCTTAAAAAAAGAAATGAAATCCCACCAAAACATGAAATGTAAAATGAGCCAAGCAAAATATTGCATAGCTGTAATACTTCTGTCGTAAAAAGTTTTCAGATCACATTCAAGCCAAGCCTTCAACTTATTTTGTAATTTAAATCAACATTTAGTAAATGTATCAATAGATTTCTTTATTTTATAATTATTATAGTGGCTTGGCAATGAGCACAAGAGAAATAAATTTAATATAAAACTGCATATTTGAAGGAGTTCATACTTACACAGACGGCAAGCATAAAGTGTTTTAGTATGTAACCGACGCATGTGGCCGATGGTGCCCAATATATTATATTATTTCTCTAATGCTCATTGCCAAGCCACTATAATAATTATAAAATAAGGAAATCTATTGATACATTTACTAAATGTTGATTTAAATTACAAAATAAGTTGAAGGCTTGGCTTGAATGTGATCTGAAAACTTTTTACGACAGCTTTTACATTTCATTTTTTTGCTTGGCTCCTTTTACATATCATGTTTTGGTGGGATTATAGTATATAATATATATCATAAAGTAGGATGTTATTTAAATTTTTAGGACTATAGTCTGTCATAAAGTGGCATTTTAATTGAATTTTTTGGAACGAAAAAAGATTGGAACGGCACCTTAAGTTTATCTCCACAATTTGTGACTATAGTCTGTCATAAAGTGGCATTTTAATTGAATTTTTCGGAACGAAAAAAGTTTGGAACGACACCTTAAGTTTATCTCCACCATATCTGCACAGTTTGTCTATATACTTTCGCATTTCCACTGGTCACCGTGCTAGCGCTACAGAGTTTGAATAGTTTTAAATCTCTTAAAATATTTTTTTGTCAATCTTCTGGAGTATTTTAATTTTAAGTCCATAAAATCGTTTTATATTTTCCTTTGAATATAATATTAATTTTAAACAATTCGAATTCAACTTAAACATGTTTTTTGTGATACGTCGCTTACTTTTGTGCGAATTTAATTGGATGTATGGTACAATGTAGAAACGGTAAATAGCGTAATCATTTCTACTTTGTCGCGTTCAATAAGTGTAATAGAAAAGATTTAGAGTTTACCGTGTTACGGCAATATCGCCCCTATAGCTTTAATCTTAAGACTATACTGTTACAGTGGCGGATCTAGCTGGCCTGCGGCGGACGCCCATAAATCGGGGTACTCGCGACTGTCGTCGAACCTGCAATATACGAGAGTTATAGGACAGGAAATTAATTCTGTCGACGCAAGTAGGGTTAGGCAGGAAGCGAGCGGTGACCATGGTTTTGAGTATTGATGGATATTCTATTAATATTAAAAACAATTTATACTTACTAATATTATAAATTATAAATCTGAAATGCTTAGATCAAAACAAATAAATAAAAAATGCTTAAATCACTGCCAAATTTTTATGATATCTGGTTTGAAGATACTTAGAATATCTGAAAAATTACGATACATACGCTATTAAGTAATTTCAGCGCCAAAATAGTTACTGTCGAATAATGTTTGCCTAAATGCAATATTCTGCAGCCTTTGCATTCTTTTTATAAGACGTAACAGTAGGCTAACATATTTTTTAATATAAAATAAAGATCTAACTAAAAATTAAAATAATGAATATCTTAAACCACTTCTTTTAAATAATCATATATAATATTTAATATTTTGTTATGAGTTATGACATTAGTATCAATTTCAGTTAAAAAATATTTCGCTCAAATCTTCAGTGCAAGACAATTAAGTATTTCAAACTGAAAATTCTAGAATATTCTTGTCACCCTAACGAATATGACAAACTAAATCGATTTTTCTCATAAGCAGCTTAGATGGGCGGCTAATACTCAGCCCTAGGGCCCTTCAGGAGAGAGCTATAGGTAGGATTCCATTGGAAAATGTCTGTCCACCATCCTGGAAAATAATGGTCACTGTCGCATTACCTATGATTTCTGCGTTTAATATCTGTGTTCGTAACAATATCTTTGGACCCTTTCACACTATGTTAAGACTCGTGTTAAAGGTATTTGACTTATTGATAAAGTAAACAGTCGTTGCTTTACTATTTTCTGTATTTTTAAGCAACATTTTTGATAATCCATTTGTTAGACAACTAAATTGGACTTTGTACTTTAAAAATTCCTTATTTTGTTTATTTACCTACTCTATTTTAGTCTACCTGACCTGTAATACTACCCCTTAATAAAATAAAAGATGTTTTGTTCTTGTCTGTCAATAAATTTTTAATTCTAACATTTTATCCATTATTATAATAAACAGATTTATATATTATATTTTGTAAATATTTTTATTAATACCGATGTTAAAATAGATTTATAAAATCACATATTCACAAACACCTGCACAAAGTATTTACTGAAACTTTGAGACACTTTGAAGAATGGTGAGCACTTAGGGACTTTGCCAGTTGTTTTAGAAGGTGAGTTGTGACACGAGTCTGAAGAGCGGTCGTCGTGTGGAGGGTGCTTTACGCGTGTGTTTGTACAGTGGAATTGCTTTTTACATACCGAAACATGTGATAAACGCTACAATACTGTACTATTTTAATGCTACATACATTTAGGCTTCTTAGCCCTTATTGACACTGGTAATGAAGTGTACCTATCTGTCTGTGTGTTTGTCTGTTACCTCTGCACACCCAAAACTGCTTAACTGATGTAGATGAAATGGAGAAACTTTGTTGTTGTACGGATGAAATTCATTAAAACTAATTAATATATTTCACTTTAAGAACCTAAGTATTTAATTAGGCTTTTTGTTTAGTACGTAATTAATTCGTTTGTTTCAAGCCCCCTTCAACAATAAACTATTCACAACTAGACTCACTGACACATATTGGAGGATTGATCAAAATCATTAGCCAACCCGCACAGACCATTCAGTCTTAATCTACCTTCAAATTTCAACGACAATAGTCCTTATTTTGTCAGTATAAGTGTCATATTAGAAGTAAAATAATCCTGAATGGTCTGCAAGTACCTGCAATTAATAATTCAATCCGGGCGCTACACGAAATGGGCGGGAGAGCACCTGATTGATAGATTGATCGAGTATAGTGGGGCTATACACTAGTGTAACAAAGGATCTGTTTTATTAGCTTTGCCCGCCTAATACACTTTCGTCTAAAGGTAAAGATTTAACTTCGTTCGCGCTTTGTTGCGCTGCCATGGAACCTTTTTTCCATACGTAATAAAAACTATTTATATCATTTCCTGGGACCCAAATATAGAAAATTCTATGTAAATTGGTTTAGTTTACTCAGTTCAGAATTGGTTCAAACCGAGCGTGAAGAGGAAAATGTCAGACTACCCTCCGTACAAAGTTGCTCAAGTTCATCGCTAAAATTTATGAATTCAGCAAATATTCTATTATTTTCTTTCATAAAAAAATTGTCCGGCTCGAAGGACCAAAGCGGCCATTACGACCGCAATACACTCAATTCAATAGAGCCTGATGAAGCAACTTGTAGACGCAAAATCACATTTACACCCAAACAACTTACTCGGGGGGATCTTGGGAAATGACGAAAAATAACTTGACAAACAGAAATCTGGAGGGGAACGGCGGAAGGAAATATCAATCGTGATAGGGGAACGACTTACCTAATGACGCATTACTACCATTCAATACTTAGAGGCAGCGTCTTAGACAATATATGCAATACTACAAGCTATTCCCAACTCTGTATCGGTAAGTTAAGGTATATTTTCGAGTGAACGATATTTGCACTTGCGGTGTTCTTGTCAGTTTGTCACGGGCAGATGGCTTCACCATGTTCGGAAATCTATTCATTCTCATTGTCATGTCAGACGCAGTGACACTCCCTGACATTTCGTCACAGAATAAATAATTTCGCCGAAAATGTCATGGTTATATACACAGAAGTGTGAGTATCTTATTATACTCGTATATAGGATGTAAAATATTAGCTGTGATAATACTTATAGAGGGAGCGTGTAGGAGTTCCTTGTATAGAGTCCACTGTGAAAGTATAAGGACGAGGCCGCCAATTTTTGCTGATTTTGCAACTATTTTTCTCCGCCCTTTGTATTTTAAAAAGTATTGTGTTTATCTTATGCTCGAAAACTGATTCTAACGAAGAAAAAAAAAATACTCAAGCATGCATTAGAATTATTTGAGTTCCAATAATAGTCTAAAAATATATTTACAATTAAACATAAAAAAAGGTAAGAAAATATCTTAAAATATACAATCCGCCGTGGAAGAGATGCACTTTAACTGTCGCTGTAGCAGTAAGTATGACAGATTTGAAGATAAATCGGATATGTTATGAATACTTAAGCTTAAAACAAACCTAAGCGTCAGTGACAGGGGACGCGGTACGCGATACGGGAGTGTCTGCAACGCGAAACTGGCCGTGCACACCTGCGCGACTACGGTGCGAACCGTCAAACGTTAATATCATGACACAATCTATCAAAACGTATACAAATCAAAAAATCATAAAAGAGTTGTAGAAAATAATATAAAAAAAGGTTTTAAAAAAGAAGTCTAGTTATGTACACTTCAAAACACGCGTCTGACAACTTGACGCGCACGTTCCGCTTGCCGACGCGAACATCCCGCGTCGCGGTCGTGCAGGTGTGCACAGCGCCATAAGATTACATGGGCAGCGTCCGCCGCGCGGTAGACGCTACCGCTTCGTTTTTTCAAATCAAATGAATCGTTAGAAACATTAATTCTACCCCACATTTTAAACGTCATCAATAATACCGATTTATTGTTATCGTTGGGTGTTAGGGAAGGTAAAATCGGCAGTTTTTACGTATTCTATGGAAAATCTCGTAATATCCGCCATTTCTCGACAGTTCACATTTGAACCTCAGTCGGGCTGTGTACACACTACACAGTTTTTTCAAAGGAAGTTTTTTGTGACACACATGTAAGTATTACTGTTTCACATAAAACTATCAATGCATCATGTGAGTAGTCAAAAGGGCCATGTTTGGGGCTATAATAAAAACCACATTGTGTATTATTTACAGAGATAAGTTTGATTTTCTCAACGCTATGATAGCCTCTACGCTATCATTTTGGTGCTCCAACGTCATATTTCTCAACGCTATGATAGCGTAGAGGAATAAATTCCCTACAATTTCGGTACTCCAACGTCAGAAACAGCGTAGATATTCGCCAATTTTCTTTCTCTCGCAAAATTTTTCTGCGTCATATCAGCAAAAATTGGCGGCCTCACCCATAAGCCCTCATGACGTTGGGGCATTTCTGATGAAAAATTAGAAGCCAAAATTACTATTTCAGCGTTGCCACTTTTACAGTAAACTCTATATACTCACGAGAACACATACACAGCCTATTATTATCATTTATTATATTGTAAAGAAACTATAGGTAAAGAGTTTTCAATGTTTGTTTGCAGAAGGTTCTAAAATGGCTGGAGTTATTTAGATGATACCGAATATAGAATACGCCACGGAAAAATAACATTTTAAGTCACTTTTCATAGCGGAAAAGTATATAATACAGTGACTCTCTTATTGTGACATATTTTCCAAACTGCACGACCGTAAAGAAGGTTAGAAAGGAAGAGAGAAATTTAAAAGAGCAAATCGCAAAGTACTAAATTGCTCCAAAGATATAAATATTTTAGGCGAGTAGAGAATTCTCTCTTCCGGGTGCAACGCTTTTCACGATTCTTTGAATTAAATATTTGAATTCGAAACTTAATTTTGTACTGTGACAGAATTAGTAACAGAAGCTTCTAGGATTATTTAAAGTATTATTGAAATCCATTATGCAAATCATTCATCTGTTATTACTAGGATTTCTCACATCACATAATAGGATATATTATGTATTGTGTAAAAATGTGCAATGTTGTTGCATTTAAAATTGTTATAAGTCTTAGTGCTGCACTCAGGTATATTTAATGATTACTTAAGTAGTAATTTAATGAACAATTTTCACATTTCGCTCTGTTTACTACTTATAAGTTTTGGATTCTGCCTACCACTACCCTTTTACAACTAAGCTTTAGTTAGATTTCGTCCCATTGCGTTACCAACTACACACTTAAACAAGCAGATCGCACTCTAAGCAAATAAGTCTCCGACCGAAGTTGCACAATACTTGTCAAAGGGCCGCAGTGGTGGAAAGGCTAAAAGCAAACAGCGAGAGGGCTAGGGCGGCACCACCTGTCATTGCTGCCAAACAAAGGGAGGTGTGTGGTGTAAGGGAGGGACTTATCGCGATAGCGAAGATTATTGTGATAATAGTTAGTGCGAGTTTGGAAGTATCTGGAGATGTTTGTTATCATTCTGTAAAACAAGAAAGGGTATTTTTATCTGATATTAATTTTAATTATTTTTGTAAATCTTTACATATAGTCGTGTGCGTACAAGACAAAAAAGAGGAATACGGCTTTTACTGAACCAAAGATTTCCTTTGGTAGGATTGATCTTTATATCCCTAAGATGGGTTTACGATGTGGAGCCACCTGAATATTTCATGCAGGTTTTTTTTTAGCTTTAACAAGGTATGAGGTCAATAACTGCGTGGGATTTAGGTATATAGTCGAGTTTGGTATCATTTTCGATTGAATCGAATGTTTAAATGCCAATTTTGGAATAACATTTAGATAAAAGATAGTAAAAATAAATAAAATAAAAAATTTAGAATATATTATTTTAACCAACGAAAACGCTGTTGACAGGGCTTAATTAATATAAGGAGGCTGATAGCTGCATTATTCAGCATGCCGAAGACATGGTGATGAATGGAGCAATTAATACTAGACGTTCCGCGCGACTTCGTCCACGTAAATCTGAAATTTCACGGAAACCGTATATTTTTCACAAATTAATAACCCGTGTCTCACATAGTCTACTATATATTCGTGTCAGATAATATAAAATTGCTCTATTAGTCTGTGAGATATTAGCGCTTTCAAATAATTTTCCCCGTTTTTTTACATTTTCCTCTGTATCTTTGCTCTTATTAGTCTTAGTGTGATAAAATATAGCTCATAGGCTTCCTCGATAAATAGGCTATCAAACACTGAAAGGGGCTATCGGGCTAGTAGTTCTTGAGATTAGTGCGTTCAAACAAACAAACTAACCAACAAAATCTTTAGCTTTATTTTCACATTTTCCTCTGTAACTTTTCTCCTATTGGTCTTAGCGTGACAAAATGTAGATTATAGCCTTCCACGATAAATAGGCTATCAAACACTGAAAGATTCTTTCAAATCGGATGAGTAGCTCCTGAGATTAGCGCGTTCAAACAAACAACTCTTCAGCTTTATAATATTACTAGACGTTTCGCGCTGCTTTGCCCGCGTAAATTAGATATTTTACAGACAAATTAGTTTATAATAAATAGCCTATAATCCTTCACGTTCCTACTTTTTATCTGTGCCAAATAACAGAAAAATTACTCCAGAAGTTCCTGAAATAAGCTCTTTCAAATAATATCCCCCTTTTTTTCACATTTTCCTTTATTTCTTCGCTTATATTAGTCTTAGCGTAATAAAATATAGCCTATAGCCTTACTTGATAAATGGGCTATCTAACACTGAAATAATTTTTCAAATCGGATCGGTAATTACTGACTCATACTAAGATTAGCGCGTTTAAATAATGCTTCTTCTTCTTCTTCTTTTTACGTTGTTTAACATCTTTATCGTGCAAATATGAGTCCTAAAATGAATTAAGCATTCTTAAGTCATCCGAATATGGTACCGAACTTGGAATATTACCATAATTAATGCCTATATACAGATTGAGACTCTATTTTCCTCCAGAGCAGAAGCTGCTAAAATAAAAAAAAAATTACATCAAAAATCGCGGTGGCTCCACATCTTAAATCCATCCTTGGGCCATAAGGACCAATCCTACCAAAGGAAATCTTTGGTTCAGCAATAGCCGTATAATTTACCGTACACACGCAACTAATAAAATAGCAATTGATAAAGGAAAGCCGTCTTATGTAAAGTCATAAGCTGAGAAATGTTTGACGATTCTTTCATAAGTTCCAAGTTTCTAATTTATAGACTTATTTTAAGTTGATAAAGAAAATGTAGGTTTTGATGACATTAGCTTGGAATTAGCTCAAGAATAAAAAATATTAACTGAAACAAAAACAATGAAATAGTTTTAAAGAAACTTTTGCACTGATATCAAACGCCTCCATTTACTCGTCATTATTTTTTATTAAAATACTTTTAACATTTTATTTAATTTTATATATCTAAATCGCTCAGCTTATAACTTGGGCCTCGTCGGTCGACAGGTGTGTCGGATTGTCGATGACGTCACTTGAATTCTTGATGCCGGGAGTTTTAAGCTTTTAGCGCCAGAGTCCCGAAGACTAATCGGGTGTCGTTCAAATGTGCAGCCGAAGGGTTAGATGCACTAGGGTTAGGTACAGGGGCACACCCCTAAGTCTAGGGCTCTAAAATATTACAACTAATGGATATGAAGTGCCTTTGTGTGAACGCAATAAATGCATATGAGGAAAAGTTGTTAGGTATTGATTTCTAAATGAACACGATATAAAGTATCAATGTAAGTTACTACATGCTTGGCATAATATGCACCATTGTTACTACTACTACGTATTATTTACATTACAAAAAGATTAATTGATTTTTTAAATGATATCATTTACTTACTTTGATACGATGAAAAAACTTTACAAACTTTAAATAAAGACTGCTAAAATGAAAACACTATCTTTCTTCGCCATCAGGTTAAGCCAGTGTATGCAGTAAGTATATTGGCATAAATAATGCAATATTGAATTCTCACTGTGTAAAGTATTTGATTCCTCCTGCGAGCAACGTGAGCCATAATTACCCAGGTTCGCCGGGAATCCATAAGAATATCCGCCACGCCATCAACTGGGAGGTTCACAAAGCTACGGAGTCGTTTTCATGTAAGTATATTTTTTCTCTCTCTTCTCTAAACTCAAATATATGTTTTATCAAACAATAGTCTACTTTGATTTATGATGTCCCCATAGGATAGATGATTATCAGCTTACTCTATTCTATTCTGCACAAAACACTTTGTAGGTAATATTTAATATTTTTGTAGAATTTTTATTCCTATGGATGCATAATATAAGTACATGACACATGCGCCCAAGTAGCTTGGTAGATTTAACACGACATAATTATTAATTTACGATGCATAATCAGTGCAAGCGAAGCGAGCCCTATGTATATCCCACAACCTGTACATTTTGTGGTACACTTTACGGAAAAAGTATCACGCCTATTTATTTGTGCTTTAACATTTTTATTTATATGTAGATGTGACACAATATTGATAGATAAATTAAAGGTAAAAATCAATACTTACATCTTAAAAATATCCAGTAAAAATGTTAGGTACGGCTCCTTAACTTTACTGTTCTGAAACTAGTCAGGTAATAGAATTACAACTCCTTGCCGCCGCACACAAAAACTGTGTGGGCTTCGAAACTAACTGCAGCGCTCCAACTCGCCTTTTCATATGAAGCCTTGTATAGAATGCTAGTTTATGTTTGAAAAATATTTCAAGCTCACATCTAAGCAAAAAAGTTGCAATAGAACTACCTAAGATGCGCAAACGAGAACATTTTGTCTACATGTTTTCTCGATGTTTGATGGTTTGTCTCTTCATCTCTATTGACCCTAGCATGACAAACATTTTTTCTCGTGTAGATCTGTCATCAATAAACACATTTTTATCGATTTTTTGGTAATGTCGAGATTTTGACATTATGAGACGAGTAGTTTTTAATTATCTCGAGAGTGAGTAGTGAGAGTGAGTAAGAACAGACAAAATTTTGTTACGAAAAAGTTACGTGTTTCTTGCGTGGATAAGGCTGAGTTAAAGCGTAGAGCTTTGGCATGACCGTTATAACAAACTTAAAACATACCTGATGACGCCCGCAACTCCGTTGCGCCAAAATAAGTTTATCGCGCGGGAACCGTACATTTTCCGGCATAAAAAGTATCCTATGTTCTTTCCCGGGACTCAAAGTATCTCCATACAAAATTTCAGCAAAATCAGTTCAGAGTTTTTGGCGTGAAGAGGTAACGGACAGGCACAACGATGTATTCATTATAGGTGTTAAGTATAGTTTTCACAGAGCCAGTACTGGCTACCAATAAGACTGGCAGCCAGTATTGGCTTGGTATATGCCGTGTGTGAACAGTTTGGCCTGGCTTGAAAAACTGTTCACATGCCACGTGGCATATACTAAGGCAATACTGGCTGCCAGTCTTATTGGTAGCCAGTACTGGCTCTGTGAAAACTATACTTTAGAAACATGAACCCGATACATGCATAATATATACATACCTGAAACCTTTGTTATACATTTTAATCTGTGAAATACATGAAAAGCGCAGTAATTTCCTCGCTAGGGCTTCCGTCTTGCGATCTATGAATACCATCATCAGACAGGGCGATTATCATATTTCAAGTACCAGTGTTGACTCCTGAATTTCCCAAAATGAACCCTATTGTGTTAACCATAAGGGTTATTGTGTGGTTGGTGTCGTGTAGGGAGCTCTTAGGGAGCTTAAGTCACCCCTGTCAATCCGCTGGTTTGTGTGGTTAGACGCATGCGAAATATTTGAGGTATAGCTATTGTTTTCCGCAGTACAGAAAATGAAAGAAAAAAAAAGTTTTTTTAGAAAAATCCTGAGTTGTTAGTAGCTACGTGAAACAAAAACTAAGTACCTTTTTACGGCAACAGAACTTACCATAAATATAGGATAGCATGCTTTTATTATTTACCTAAACAATTCTCTCACACTGGTTTCGGTATCGCGATCGCTTACAACTTTAATTGAAAGTAATTTTTTAGAAGAACCGTACATTTTTAGGGGATGAAAATTTTTATGTGTTTTCACGAGACTCAAATCGGTTCAGCGGTTTGGGCCTGAAGAGGTAACAGACATACATACAGACAGACACACTTTCGCATTTATAATATTAGCGTGAATAATGCCTGAGTATGTACGCAGTACCTACACAAGAACACGATCTATTCCTGTACTCTCAAATCTAACCTGATTTTAATGTTTGGCGCGGAGATTTGCGGAGATTGCTGATTTCCGGGAAAGAACTAAATGGTCTTCGCTCGATAAAAAATCACGGCACCAAACCAAATTTCGGCAACCAATTTTCGGGCAACAAAGTACTATGCAAAACTTGGTTACAAAGATCACATACTTTCACCAGCATGTAAACATGAAAAATAGCAACAAACATTGCGTCATCAGCGACGTAAAAGGATTCCGTGACAAAGACGGGAAGCTTTTCCGAACAATTACCATAAAAGCGCACACAAGCGCTTACACACACGTTCATCCATTTCCACCCATTTCAACCATTTACCTCCATTCTGTTTGTTTGTTACTTTTGTACAGTCGCGGATAACTTTGTACTTTGACCTATCACAATCTGTCTCTTTCTATTCCGTTGAATATAATATTGCTTTTCCAAGTAGCGAGGAGTTGATGCCACGTGTTCCACGGCCGGACTATAGTTCGGGGAGGAAAACATTTTCCGCAATTTTTTTTTGAAATAAGGGGCACGAGCAAACGGGTCACCTGATGGAAAGCAACTTTCGTCGCCCATGGATACTCGCAGCATCACAAGAGCCGCAGGTTCGTTGCCGGCCTTTTAAGAGGGAATAGGGTAATAGGGGAGGCTAGTGAAGGGAAGGGAAGGGAATAGGGGAGGGTAAGGAAGGGAATAGGGTAGGGGATTGGGCCTCCGGTAAACTCACTCACTCGGCGAAACACAGCCCAAGCGCTGTTTCACGCCGGTTTTTTGCGAGAACGTGGTATTTCTCCGGTCGAGCCGGCACATTCGTGCCGAAGCAGGGCTCTCCCACGTATACTTAGTGTCTAAACACACTAGGCCGAAGTTACACGGCGTAAATACGGACGGAACGCGACGGAATAGCGTGTCATCGGTAATCTTCTACACATATTATAAAACAAAGTTTTATAATATTACTAGCTGTCCCGGCAAACGTTGCTTTGCCATAATATAAAATATTTCGCCCATATTATTTTATTGAATTAGTGACATAAGTATGTCGCCATGGCATCGTCGATCGCTATCCCGTCGCACAAACAATGGTCGCCGTCCGTCTCAGGTTGTAATAATTTACTATTATGTAGTCAACAAATGCACTTATCAATATATAAAGTACCCAGTAGCCGATTCTCAGACCTACTGAATATGCATATAAAATTTGGTAAAAATCAGTAAAGCCGTTTCGGAGGAGTTCGTGGACTAACATTGTGACACGAGAATTTTATATATTATATAAGATAAGATGCGTAGAACTTTTTTTTCCCTCATGTCCCTTTGTTCCCTTTAATCTTTAAAACTACGCAACGGATTTTGATGATTATTTTAGTGTTAGATAGCCCATTTATTGAGGAAGGCTATAGGCTTTATTTCATCATGCTGTGGATGTGGAAAAAACGGGGGAAATTATTTCAAAGGGCTTATCTCACGAACTACTGGAGCAATTTTTATGTTATTTGGCACAGATAAGAAGTAGACCACGTGAAGGATCATAGGCTATCGATTTTAATAATTTTTTCAGTGGCTATATATTTTATACCCGTGCGACGCCGGGGCGGGTCGCTAGTTTTAAATATATTGCAGGCGGAATCATGCGAAATTTAGCCGGCCTAGTGTGTTTAGACCATAAAGTTAATATACCTATCGGAATAGAGAAACAAAGGCCTGAGCAAGCGAGATGTCACTATATCAGTAACACTGCGTGGTAGAAAGAGAAGCGTGATTTGAGGTTGCATAGCATTTTTTTTCTGTTTGACATTCTGTCTGACCCTGTGCCGATCGTTGTCAATTTGGGCTCTCAGAAAAATTGTGATTTTAAGATAAATAATGAATAGTTTTTAGAAATACTGCTCTAGAAACATGGATATAAGTTGGAAGATTGACTGTGATACCACACATCGAAAAAACCCGGCAAATATTCATTTCACAGGTGAATTATTCTCTACGAATAACAAAGTAGTTTAAAGTTCACTGATTATTCTACATCAATAGGACCTAGTTTTAAGTTTATTTTTGCCAATTCCCTACGAGTTATTGGTATTGATTTTTAACCGACTTCCAAAAAACGAGGAGGTTATATGTTCGGCTGTGGATATTTTTTTTTTTTTTTTTTTTTTTTTATTTTTGTATGTTCAACGATTACTCCGCCGTTTGTGAACCGATTTTCGAAATTTTTATTTTGTTGTATTAGGTTTCACTCCAATTTGGTACCATGTTCACAAAAGTGGTGATCTGATGATGGGATCCACGAGTAATCGAGGGAACTCCTCGAAATTTATATGGAAACATATGGTGATTTTGATTTTATGAGAAGCATCCTAAGCATATGCTACCAAAACACAAGATTCTGCACCAAGGTATACTATGGTTCCGAAGATACTAAGAGAACTCCGGATTCCTTTTAGATACAAGTTTGGGGGTTTAGGCGCTATATTAAGAACTGAAAGCATATGCTACTATACAAATTATATTCATCATCATCATCATCATTTTCATGTCAGGGTCACCAATGTCACCAAAATTGAACATAACAAAATATTCAACCTTATCTCCAGAGCGTAAGGCGCACATTTGACATTACTTCTGAGAAGTAAGTTGCTTCGATAATACAAGTAACATGCTAGAGTGCACAGCTGTCACACTTACCAATCACGGCCACGGGCGGCCGTAGACTTCTCAAGCGATACTATGTATTACAATAATAAAGATAAAGTTTAAAATCATATGACAATGAAAGCCTCGCCGCTGCCGCGCTGCTAAAATTCCGGTTTGGCGCGGCTCGCACGTGTCCACTTCGATTTTTTTTAATGTATTGTTCAAAATTATCTGCAGCTGATATTATATTTTGTAAGTGTGACTGTTAACAAATTGTAATAAGATACGTAGAATAGTATACAGGTGTATTAGGGCCGATTCACACCGGAATGGCGCAGGCGAGGCGAACAGTTTCAGTGTCATATGATTTTAAACTTTATCTTCATTGTTGTAATAGATAGTATCGCTTGAGAAATCTACTGCCGCCCGTGGATGCTCGTGGACTCTTGCGGCCGCCGGCGGCGTCAATTTCTCAAGCGATACTATGTATTACAATAAAGTTTAAAATCACATGACACTGAAACTGCTCGCCTCGCCTCTGCCATTCGGTGTGAATCGGCCCTAATCTACGTATAGTACGCGATGATTTTACTAGGTAACTAAAAAGAGTGAAATTATTATTTTTAACAAAAAATTAAAACCGACTTCCAAGGTAAAAACAATAATAACATCCTTATAATATGAACTAAAAAGTATTAAATAATTTTTCCTATCTCATGGTGCCTTTTTCCGAATTCGGCTAAAACTCAACTATTTCTGTACTCAATCTTCATAATTTTGAAGTCGGTGCCAGTTACAAATGTTTCAAATATTCTGGCATCTGGATTCAGCTATATCTGGTACCGACTTCAAAATTATGAAGATTGAGTACAGAAATAGTTGAGTTTTAGCCGAATTCGGAAAAAGGCACCATGAGATAGGAAAAATTATTTAATACTTTTTAGTTCATATTATAAGGATGTTATTATTGTTTTTACCTTGGAAGTCGGTTTTAATTTTTTGTTAAAAATAATAATGATAATTCACTTCTATATATGTTTAATTATATGGAAAACATAACTTGACTAGCCATGGTGCACAATTTAAGGATATTTTGTTTAAACAATTTTCATCTATTTTACACTAGGGCTGCATCAAGTTATCGATCAGTAGTATCGATATGAAAATATTTTTTAGTTAAGTATACTAATCATCTAGGAATGTTGAAATAATAACATACTCATCCGTAGTTTATAATTAGTTTAAGTATATTAATATACTATCATACATAATTTATTGTTTTTAAGGTTCCGCACCCAAAGGGTAAAAAGTCGTAGTAGTGGGGTCCCGCTCTACTACTAAGACTTCGTTTCCTGTCCGTCTGTCCATCCGTCCGTCCGTCTGTCTGTCTCCAGGCTGTATAACAAGAACCGCTATAGTAATAGACTTCTGAACTTTCCACAGATATTGTAATGCTCATCCAAGATAGGGGAATAGTTAAAAGCACTTACGCAAGATGGGCATCAAATAAAAGGGCTCATTGAGAGTGAATTGAAAATTAATAGGGTCTAGTGAAGTCGTGTCGTGTCGTGTACTGATGTGACGTGACGTAACCTGTCGTGTCGTATCGTGCCGGGTTTTAGAAAATGCCCGGTTGAAACCGGTCACCTTTCATGCGCGAGTCCGACTCACACTTGGCTAATTTTTCAGATTTCCTGCTGACCTGGATACCAGAAATTCATGGCTTAAAATAATTAACCGTCCAAACTGGACTGCGAAGAAAAATTAATGCATACTTAATTATGCAGTAAGCATTTTGAAGAAAAGTCATATTTTACTTCAAAATTACAATTTTATTAGGTATACCTATAATATCTATGCAGTTTTCTTTTATCCCACTTTATTATTTTTACAATCTTACAATAATTATCATTCCATGATCGATATTTTGTCGAATTACAAGATGTTTGTACATCACTGACACGCACACGTAAACATAATTGTATACACAGATGTAAATCAAATTTTGGTTAAGCTTGACAGCTCGGGATTGTTTCTCTATTCCGATAGGTATATTACCTTTATGGTTTAGACACATGGTCTGTATAATACATCTGTCATAGAGTAGATTATAGTCACATTAAGTGCTGCTTCGATAAGACACGAAATATATTATATATTGTCATACTTGTGCATTTATATCAAGTATCAAGACCATTATTTGTGAGACCGCAGTATTAGTATATAATACAATATCGAAGCTAGACTTTAAATTTTGTAACCAATAAACATTACTCTTTGACAATATATACAACATTTAGGGCCTGTTTCACCACTTCCTGATAAGGCTATCCACCACTTAACTTGACAGATAGAGTATGGAGAATCTGTCAAATAAGCATATCCGGCACCTTATCAGGAAGCGGTGAAACAGGACCTAAAGATTGCGACAAGCCATTCCATTTCAGAGATATAAAACTGTTGCGCCTACTGCGGTAGTTTGAGCCTACAGATTCCATTTAAGCCGCTTTTACATTAGTCCTGCACAATGGCTGGCAAATACGGCGGGATTGTTTACATGTCTAGACGTAATACAGCCTGTCTACGGTCTACTGTCTACGTGCAAACATGTTTAACGCTCGTATTGTTCAGTACGTTCTGTTTTCTTCCGGTTGTTTTAAATGTAGAAGTGAAAATGGTTTTTTTACGAGGACATATCTTAATATTATGTGGAAGTGTGCCTGTATGTCACTTACCTGAGTCAATTTTGCTAAAGGTATGGAGATACATTGAGTCTCCGGAAAGGATACTATTTATTTCGGAAAAATGTACAGTCTCCGCGCAAAAAACGAATTTTTGCGTAGTCTAGTAAATAAGTTTTACAGTTGTCGAAAGCTCTCTAAGAAATAATTCAAAGTGCAATAAAAATCAGAGACTAAATTTCGAAAAGATTAACTAACTTTCGCAACTTAATATTATAAGAAACAGTTCGTTCTACTGATTAAAACGAAAAACAAATTTTAATTTACTATTTAAGACTTTAAAAGATTTAACTTTAAGACTAATAAAGAGAGATTTTTCGCATGTATTTAAGGCTTTAACCCCTTTACTAATTATTATTAAAGATAGTGTTATACTATTACGTATCGTGTATACAGAATGTGTTTTAAGCAATTGCATCGCTTTCGGCAGACTTCGGCACGGCGTTTGTGTGCGTGCGTTTAGACGTACGAGAATTATAATTGCAAACATTGATAAAAAATGCTTTGAAATAGCTTTACTGCGGCAAACCCTGAGTGCAGCACGTATTTTTAGTAAGGAGGCGTTTATATCTTGCTCAATATATTTTTCGAAGTAACAATATTTATTTCAGGTACAGTTTTACTTTTTCTTTACCTTTCTTTCTTATATTTTATTCCGCAGGTGGCATTGTTTCAGATGAAAGGGCCGGAAGCGGGCGAGGGATGTAGGGCGGGCGGGCGCAGGGCGGAAGGAAGGCCCACTAAATCAGCCCACTGTGGTACCGTGGCCTGCCGGACGCATAAATCCATTTTTATGCCAAGAAAAACTTCATCTACATTTTCACACTTGAATACCTTAGTGATTAATTATTGAATAACAATGCTTAAATGAGCGTTGAATGAAGCAGGAAAAAAAGAGAGTGAATTTTTGTTTAAAATTTATTTCTCACCTCAAGTAGTTTTTTAAAAAAATATTACAACAAAATATTATAATAGTGATATTGTTGGAAGAATGTAGACATACTCGTTAGTCTTTTACTTGTTTATTTAAAAACTATAAAATGTTTTCCCCGTTCTCCGGTGGTGGCGCTTTTTTGTCGCTCTGTGTGTTCCGTCAAACGTTCAGCCATGTTATCTTTGCATAATTGTAATAATTAGTTTTTCTATAATAAAACCGTGTTGTATTTTCAATCTAAATAGTTTCATTTCTACAGATATATATGATAATAGCCCTAGAACATTTTTGAAGTGACTTCTTTATCGACGTTGAGCACTTTTGTGGGATGGGTAAAAACTGTGAAACTCGCGCCAGATTTTCGTGTTGATTGAAAAACCATACAAAACGCGTAAGACGGTTGGAGAACTAGTTTTGTGTCGAACTCGAACTCGAACGAAATGTACAGTCGGGGAAATGAGTTGTTTAGCAGAAATGTACAGTCGGGAAAATGAGTTGTTTAGCAGAAATGTACAGTCGGGGAAAATTGTGCTAAGCAGAAATGTACAGTCGGGGAAATGAGTTGTTTAGCAGAAATGTACAGTCGGGGAAAATTGTGCTAAGCAGAAATGTACAGTCGGGGAAATGAGTTGTTTAGCAGAAATGTACAGTCGGGGAAAATTGTGCTAAGCAGAAATGTACAGTCGGGGAAATGAGTTGTTTAGCAGAAATGTACAGTCGGGGAAATGAGTTGTTTAGCAGAAATGTACAGTCAGGGAAATGAGTTGTTTAGCAGAAATGTACAGTCGGGGAAATAAGTTGTTTAGCAGAAATGTACAGTCGGGGAAATGAGTTGCTTAGCAGAAATGTACAGTCGAGAAAAATTGTGCTAAGCAGAAATATACAGTCGGGGAAATTAGTTGTTTAGCAGAAATGTACAGTCGGGGAAATGAGTTGTTTAGCAGAAATGTACAGTTGGGGAAATTAGTTGTTTAGCAGAAATGTACAGTCGGGGAAATGAGTTGTTTACCAGAAATGTACAGTCGGGAAAATGAGTTGTTTAGCAGAAATGTACAGTCGAGGAAATGAGTTGTTTAGCAGAAATGTACAGTCGTGTGCTAAGCAGAAATGTACAGTCGGGGAAATGAGTTGCTTAGCAGAAATGTACAGCGGGGAAATAAGTTGTTTAGCAGAAATGTACAGTCGGGGAAATGTGTTGTTTAGCAGAAATGTACAGTCGGGGAAAATTGTGCTAAGCAGAAATGTACAGTCGCGGAAATGAGTTCTTTAGCAGAAATGTACAGTCAGGGAAATGAGTTGTTTAGCAGAAATGTACAGTCGGGGAAATGAGTTGTTTAGCAGAAATGTACAGTCGGGGAAAATTGTGCTAAGCAGAAATGTACAGTCGGGGAAATGAATTGTTTAGCAGAAATGTACAGTCGGGGAAATGAGTTCTTTAGCAGATGCGCTGATTAAGGCCGCGTTTCCACCTGCAAGACAACTGTCGCGAGAAGTGTCTGACAGTCTGTCTGACAGCAGCTTTTTTTCGATTGTCGATATTTCTTAATCGATTGTAAGGGTTTCGATTAATTAATTAAAACGATCGTTTTTTATTTTTTTTAAATCGATTTTCATAAAAAATGGGTTGAAAAAATAATGCACAACGTTAATAATCAAGTTTTTCACTTCTGCCGGCACTCCCGGAGTGCAACCCATCTTTTTTTTTTTTTTTGATTACTAATAAGCTAATTTTTTGTGAGTAGCTACTTTTTGATAAGACAAACAACTTTTTTATTTTCGAAAAATCTCGAAAGTGGTAGCTAAAAGAGATAGAAAGTATTTCATACTTTGACTTGATGGTCCTAAAATATGGATTGTTTTATTTGTAGGACAAGGTTACTCTTAAATTATATAACTATTAACCTACAAATATACAAAAAATCAACTTAGTTTTAGGGTTATGTTAGGATTTCGTTTTAGGGTACAGTAGTCAACCAAGTTTTGTTGATTACAGAACCCTAAAATGGAACCCTAACCAGCTGATTTTTTGTATATTTGTAGGTTAATAGTTATATAATTTAAGAGTAACCTTGTCCTACAAATAAAACAATCCATATTTTAGGACCATCAAGTCAAAGTATGAAATCCTTTCTATCTCTGTTAGCTACCATTTTCGAGATTTTTCTAAAATAAAAAAGTTGTTTGTCTTATCAAAATGTAGCTACTCACAAAAAATTAGCATGTTAGTAATCACAAAAAAAATTGTTCTAGGGCTACCGTACTATAAGACGTTGGTAATTGAAAAGTAATCCATACTAATCTGTACTAATATTATAAAATGTGAATGTGTGTCTGTCTGTTATCTCTTCACTCCCAAACCGCTTAACTGATGTTGCTGAAATTTGGTATGGAGATACTTTAAGTCCCGAAAAAGGACATAGAATACTTTTTATCCCGGAAAAATGTACGGTTCCTGAATATTGGCGCAACGGAGTCATATCATATTGTAAGTCTACAATTTAATTTTATTCGATACTATTAATTACAACATAAATCATTTTTGAAAACATATTTTAGGACGGCCTTAAAAAAATAATTATATTATCGCACTGGATTACTTGTTCAATAGAAAATTGAATATACTTTCGTCCAATGATATATTACATAAGAAACTCAAAGCAGATATTATGTTACTACCGCGCGCGTTGTGAAGCTTCAAATACGGGCCAATTGGCCCGTCCTTTATTTAGTCTGCATCGAACCATCGAACGCACTTCACGAACGTGTCGCGTCTTGTCTTACCTAAATAAATTGAAAATGACGTCGTGCGTGTTTCGAAAATTTTCCAATTATGACTCAAAAAAAAAACAAAACACATGGAATCTCTTACCACATGTCTTGATTGCAATAAACAGCTCGATTATTTACATTTTCAATTATTTTTTCGAACAATCTGGAAAAAATCGAATTTTCGGCATAGCTTAGGCGAAGAAAGAGAAAGCGATACGATTCGACGTTTAAAAATATAACTGTCTCTTTTATGTAAATGGTTTTTCGTATCTTTTGTTTCACTTATCTGTCAAATTTGTCAATGTTTGCAATTTTGAATTTGATAATTGTTCGGAACTTGTTCGGAACAGATTCAAGCCGGAAAATAGTATGAACGTAACAGATCTGTGTATGTTGAATATCATTGCTTTCGTCCAAAAAACAAAGTTTTTTAACATACCCAAAGACATTTAAATCTGCAACCGGTACAAGATTACAAGATTATGTCAGTTGTCACGCAAACGTTATGGCTTAATAGCTTAAGGGTTTATTAAGGGCTCGGCAGATTTATACCAGCTACCTGACGAATGCAGTTAAGCCATAAAACCTGGTTTGAGGGAATTACAAAGTTTTGGGGGCAAAGTTTTTGTGGAAAGTAAGCGTGCGATTTGTAGAAAGGGTACCTCGTAACAATTTATTGTCTGTAAGTCATTGCAAAATAATGGCAAAATATATAAAACTCAAAGGTGACTGACTGACTTGGTGATCTATCAACGCACAGCCCAAACCAATGGACGGATCGGGCTGAAATTTGGCGTGCAGGTAGATGTTATGACGTAGGCATCCGCTAAGAAAGGATTTTGATCAATTCACCCCCAAGGGGTCAAAATAGGGGATGAAAGTTTGTATATAATAATACTAATAAACGCGAGCGAAGACGCGGGCAAAAGCTCGTGGACATATAATTTTACTGAGAACATGAATATAGAAATATTTCATTGTAAAACAATGTCCGAAGTTTGCAATTTCAATGCAGCTTTGTTTCTTGTTTGATTCAACCCGATCCCTGTCAAAGCCTATCGAATTAGAAAATAGTGCTTATTCTCAGAAAAATGTTCGACGATGTATAATATATAATTTTACATTGAAATAATATTTTTATGAATAACATTTTGTAGTGTGATAGAATTAAACAGGTGATGATGGATAATGGATAAGTATAACAAGAAATGAAGCTGCATAATAATACAATCAAGGGCACAAGTTCGATGGCGTTAAACACATTTTTTTCACAAATGAAGGCTAAACCTTGACAATTCAGAAAAAAACGTTTTTCCGTTGGAAAATTATACTCACAAATTACTAAGCGCCAGATGGTGGAGGATGTTTAAAATTTCCTTTTTTTCATTACATTGAGATATTTAAAATTGGCACGCCTCGTCGGAGGGGCTCCGTCAAAGACATAATCACTCTGTAGGGCAACGCTTCTACTGATGAAAAGTGAAGACGTTTGTAGATGAAGTGAATAACTAATTTTTTACAACATAAGAGAAATTACTCATATTTTCCCTTATGATGTGTACAAACCTTGTAACTTATCTGTTTTATCGTCTGTGTAAAATATCTGGCTATAGTTTACTATAGAATCCACATAGTTTGATTTCAACTTGTTTTCCCGGTCCATTTTTGCAAAAGAGGAACATTTTCAAATTCTTACTTACCCACTTTATCCACTTACGTCTTAGAATATGAATACCACGTTCAATTTTATGTTTTGTACTGCATGTTAATGTGTAATTTGAATTATACCCATTTCTGTATATAATTTAAGAATTCCATTCATATTTTGCTTAAAGACGCAATAATATGTTTAATTCAGGCTGGCCACATACGCTCGTTTTCCGTATACGATTTCCGAATTCGTTTTCCGTACTCGGAATTTCGTGAGACTAGTGAAAACGTCCGTTTTTTTTTGCAAGCGAACGCGCCGGCTTGCATTTGAAACACGTACGTACGGATTTCTTTCCGTACGGAGAAAAACGAACGTGTGCGGCAGTTAATGTATTTTCTACTGATTATATGGATTCGGATTATATGCGATCAGCCTAATCTGTTACTAATGTGAAGTCTGAAGCACGTTTCTAACTCCACATCTGATGGGTAGGTGCTGTACATCGTATTAGCATGGAAACTTTCTATCAGATGATACGTTTGCTCGCTCGCTCCTTAATTTAATACAAAAAAAAATACATTTTTTTCTTTCTCTATCAAGTATTAAGTTTCTATTAATAATATTAAGTTTCTCTAACGATTCTTTAAAATATTTCCTACTTCTATAAATGAGCCTTTAGCTAAGTTGTCATCGCTAATTAAGACGATGGAGCTCGGAAATAACAATGTGTATACTAAAGGCTCTAAATCTAACCTTTCTTTTTAAGATCGAACCTTTTCTAGAAAATACAAGGAGCATTCGCAAAGAAAAGGACATTAAGTCGACAAGTCAACTGACTCAGCTTTTTTATAAGTACCGCGACTTTCAATACGGCAAAATCTTATTTAACAAAGAAAGTTTTTAAAATGCTTAAATATACCTACTTAACTAAACTTAACTAAACTAAACAGAAATATCCGTATTTTCCTTACCTAAGGCATCACGCGTAAACGACTAGACCAATTTTATTCAAGTTTTTCCCAGATATACAGTAGTCCACGGTTTTACCACCTCTGTATTTCGTGAAACACAATTTCGCAGAATAATCGCTTCTAATTGCGTGTTGCCGAAGGGTGAGATTTGCATAATGCGCTCCCCAGGGAACGTACTCCGCCTGAATAGACGCGAAACCGAGCACTATCGAGTTATGCCTCCGTGTCGTCAATTTTCCGGGAGATTTCCGCTTAGTTTTTTTCTCGGGAATACATAAATTTGAATATTGACAGGAATATTTTAAAGTGATTTCCTTTGAGATATTGTGTTTTTATTTTTTATGGAGAGATTTCACAAAGAAATAAAAGTGTTAGCTGCGAATACCGATATATTTTTTTATTTACCTACCATTTAATACTTCGATCACGGATTCTTGGAAATCTATTGTTATTCATATATGATATCATAGTAAGAAAGTTTAGTATCATGGTAAGATATGATACCTATAACTTTTGAATTTCCGTCTTAGTATTTTCCAACGTACATCTACTTTGAAACTACCAATAACAAAACAAATAGCAATAAAAAGTACAAACTACAGACTAAAAAACGGTATAGCATAAAATAACGCCTTTGCATCGCTTTTTTTAGAAGGAATCCTTTGTTCAGTGAGTTAATATTAATAGATATGTAAACGGCGAAGGCCTCAAATTGCCGGCCTGCGAAATGCGCCCTCTTATTAGTGGCGCGCCAGGCCCGCATACCTGATGATGTTGCTACGTTAGATACTATTTTTAAAATAGCTCCTTTTTACTTTTAGTAGTTTTTACTATAAAAGTTGCATTTGATGCTACGAATAATAAAAACTATATTATTCGTAGATTTGATACTAATTCTTACAACATAATAATTGACATTAACATAAGAAGATACATGTTACATATTATTATGTTATAACTCGAGCTGAACTGAATTGCACAGTGCTGCTTCGCGTTTTGGTGTGTGATAGCTGAAAAAGCCCCATGCGGAATAGCCGAATCAGCGGGGTGCTTGTGCTTGTTGCATACAAGCAAAAATTGTGCAGTAACAGTGAAATTGGTAAACCTTCCGATGAGGCCCTTAAGCTTGTTCCCACAATGTATATGACAGAAAAAGTTTTCCACATGGAAAAATACAGCTAGCTGTTAACTACTAACCTACTCACCTAAATTATTGCTAAACTTTTAATAACTAAACTAGCTACAGTTTAGTTATAAACAGTTAAGCAATAATTTGAGTATAATTTGATGATAAAATTTATTATTTTTTAACAAAAAATTGAACGCGACTTCCAAGGAAAAAAAAAACAAAATTCTTAAAATGGCCTAAAATGTATGAAATAATTCTTATTCTTCATTAGTGCCTTTTTCAAAATTCGACTAAATCTTGTTAAAATATGTGTTTTAGGAACACAACCGATTTTTGCCAGTGCGTGTTATCTGTGATAGGTCTTGTCTATGTTACATTTTTATCTGTCATCTAGTCTATACTTTGTGGTCCCTTTTTTCCTGTGCTCTTGGTAATGGCGATTACGTGCAATAAATTGTCTTCGAGATAAATTTCCAAACTGCTTTTTATTTCCACATCCACGCAAAATTCTACATGGTAGCAGAGCGTGGTTGGCAGTGAAATAAAAGTAAGCAGTCAAAGTTGTCGAAAAGTGACAATCACTTCAGTGAAGATATCAAAAGTGAGGTTAGTCAACGTGGTTCTCGTCTGGGTCGCATGAAGAAGGAGCTCTCCGTCAAAATGGGTTCACACAACATCTTCAACATCGAGAAGCTAGTTGGGAGAGAAAATTTCGCGACTTGGAAATTCAGTATGAAGACATATTTGCAACACGAAAACTTGTGGTGTTGTATCGAGCCGACTAACAACGAGCCGATTGATGCTGGTAAGGACATAAAGGCCAAGGCCAAGCTAATATTGCTTCTGAATCCTCAAAATTACGTGCATGTGCAGGAGTGCACAACTGCTAAAGAAGTTTGGGAAAGGTTACATCAGGCCTTCGATGACAATGGGCTCACACGAAGAGTTGGCCTGCTAAAGGACCTCATAAACACAACACTGGAATCGTGCAATAGTGTTGAGGATTATGTCAGTAGAATTATGAACACTGCCCACAAGCTGCGTAGTATCAAGTTCGATGTCAATGACGAGTGGCTCGGGACTTTAATGTTGGCCGGTCTGCCCGAGGAATATAAACCCATGATTATGGGCCTTGAAAGCTCTGGCATCAAAATCAGTGCAGACTCTGTAAAGTCAAAGCTTATACAAGAGGTTAATACATCGAAGACAACGGCTTTTCATATTAAAGCAAAGAAAAATTATAAAAGCAATAACTTTGCAAATAATTATAACAATTCAAGTAAACCGAAGGGGCCAAGGTGCTACAGCTGCAATAAATATGGGCATTATGCAAAATTTTGTAAATCAAAGGGAATGTCGAGTAACGAGCCATTACAGGGAGCATCGAGCAAGGCGCTGAGTTCAGGTTATGTAGCTGCATTTACAACAATGGTTGGTAAACACACAAGCAATTGTTGGCTGATAGACTCTGGTGCGTCCTCTCATATGACAAGTAGATATGACTGGATGTATAATGTCACCGAGGCCACCGTGAAAAGTGTAACTGTTGCAAACAGAGAGCCTCTAGCTGTAAAGGGAGTTGGATGTGTTGATATACACATTAATCAGAACAAAATACATGTGAAAAATGTGCTGTTTGTTCCCGGATTGGCAGCCAATCTCCTGTCAGTCAGCACTATAGTAAAGAGTGGATACAATGTCACATTTAATAGCAGGGGGTGTGATATCCAGAATAGCAGAGGAGAAGTGATATGTACTGCAACATTAAGTAATAACTTGTACATCATGAACACAGGTAATGAAATGGTTCATCTGACGTCAAGTTCAGTGAGTTCTAATGACACATACCTATGGCATCTACGAATGGGCCATTTGAACATTTCAGATATAAGAAAATTACCAAGCTGCACAGAGGGTGTGGCTTTAGCTCCGGATGAGGGCAACGAGGTCTCATGTATACAATGCTATGAAGGTAAGCAAACCAGGTTGCCATTTAAAAATGTTAGGTCAAGAGCAGCGAAACCTCTTGAATTAATACATTCCGATTTATGTGGCCCCATGGAAAACTTGTCTTATGGAGGTATGAGATATTTTATAACTTTTATTGATGACTTTACCCGAGTGGTTCATGTGTATTTTCTTAAGGATAAAATGAGTGTTTTAGAGACCTTCAAAAATTTTAAATGTAAAGTAGAGAATGAGTTGAATAATAAGATAAAAATACTCCGTACTGACAATGGTAAAGAATATTGTAACAATAATTTTGAGAAATTTTTGTCTAACCATGGTATTGTTCACCAGACGTCTACCCCGTATACTCCAGAGCACAACGGCGTGGCAGAAAGGTTGAATAGAACGCTGGTTGAGCGTGCAAGATGTATGCTGTTTCATGCCAAGCTGGAGAAGAGACTATGGGCAGAAGCTTTAGCGACCGCTGCATACATTGTCAACCGATCCCCCACAAGGTCACTGGAAGGTAAAACGCCGTATGAGTTATGGAAAGGTAAGAAACCTAATTTATCTCACATGAAAGTATTTGGCTCCGAGTGTATGGTACACATACCAAGTCAAAAACGACAGAAATGGGATAAAAGGTCCGAGAAAATGATAATGGTGGGCTATTGTGAGAATACGAAAGGTTACCGTTTAATGAACCCTACAACCCACAAAGTAATAAAAAGTAGAGATGTAGTTTTCTTTGAGAAATATAATGAAACAGTCGGGGTACCCATCCAAAATAATATTGATGTTACAGTAAAAGAAAAACAGTCAGTCAGTGAAAGCGCTACCGTACCCACTGGCAGCGGAACATCAGGAAGTACATCAAACACTTCAAATAATGAAGTACTCGCTCAGGAGTTGAGTAAACGAGGTTTGAGCACTGAAACAAGAAAAAGTCAAGACTCAAGTGAGTATGAAACAGATTGTGGGGAACTAGATGAAACTTTTAAGCCCCCCGGATTTGTAGAGGGTACTTTTGACGATTCTAATGTAACTGTAAGAACACTTCGGCCACGACATTATAGAAGAGTTCAAGATCAGAGTTATTTGTGTTTTTACACTGACTTGTCTGATCCACAGAATGCTGCGGAAGCACTGTCATCGCCGCAAGCTTCTGAATGGAAGGCAGCCATGGATGAAGAATATAGCTCCTTGATGAAAAACAAAACATGGAGTTTAACAGATCTTCCTAAAGGCAAAAGGGCTTTACCTTGCAAGTGGGTATATAAGGTAAAAACTGATCACAGCGGAAACATTGTTCGCTACAAAGCACGGCTGGTAATAAAAGGTTATGCACAAAGAAAGGGTGCCGATTACGAAGACACTTATTCACCAGTTGTCAGGTACACAACCATTCGTTACTTATTTGCTTTAGCTGCCAAATATGAACTTGAAATAGATCAAATGGATGCTGTGTCAGCCTTCCTCCAAGGAGATATCGACAGGGAAATTTACATGGAACAGCCCGAACAATATAGACAAGGCTCTCAGGTGTGTAAGCTGAATAAATCCATATATGGATTAAAGCAAGCTAGTAGATTATGGAACACTAAACTTAACAATGTTTTACACAACTTAGGAATGCAACAATCAAAGACTGATCCCTGCGTCTACTATAATGCTAAAAAGAATACATTTATAGCTGTCTGGGTTGATGATTTAATACTATTTACTGCACAAGAGTCAGTCAAAAATTTATTGAAAAAAAAATTTAAAACCGCACTTTGAGATGAAAGAGATTGGCCCGGCAAGCCAGTGTATAGGTCTTCATATTACCAGAAACAGAGGAAAAATAATGATCGATCAAGAAAAATATATAAAAGAAATCTTGGCACGGTTCAAAATGTCAGATTGTAAACCTGTCAAAACACCAATTGAAGTAGGTATAAAATTCAAACGATCTGAGACAGAAGAAAAGTATGATTGTCCATATCAACAAGCTTTAGGCTCCTTACTGTATTTGGCTCAATGTACTCGACCGGACATATCCTTTGCTGTCAATACACTAAGCAGATTCAATCAAAATCCAAGCTCTGAACACTGGGCTGGAATAAAGAGAATATTTAGATACCTCCAGGGCACAAAAGATTTAAAGTTAATTTACACCAAAGATGGTAATGAAGAGATAACAGGATACTGTGACGCCGACTGGGCCAGTGATTTGTACGACAGAAAGTCGTGCACAGGCTACATCTTTATGTTACAGGGTGGTGCAATTTCTTGGCGATCACACAAGCAGCAGACCGTCGCCCTATCGACCGCAGAGGCGGAGTACATGGCGATGTCTTCCGCGGCGCAGGAGGCGCTGTGGCTGCAGCAGCTTCATGGCGAGCTCGATCACCAGCTGAAGAACCCGCTCCTTATCTTTAGTGATAATCAGAGTGCTATTAAGTTAACTACTAATGACTGTTACTTACCTAGAACTAAGCACATAGACATTCGTTATCATTTCTTAAGGAATCATGTTATTAATTTAAAAGTTAAGTTCTTGTATTTAAAGGGTGAGGAAATGATAGCTGATAATTTAACTAAGGGCACTACTGCCGACAAACATTTGTATTGTATTACAAAAATGGGGTTGTGTTCCAGGGGAGGGTGTTAAAATATGTGTTTTAGGAACACAACCGATTTTTGCCAGTGCGTGTTATCTGTGATAGGTCTTGTCTATGTTACATTTTTATCTGTCATCTAGTCTATACTTTGTGGTCCCTTTTTTCCTGTGCTCTTGGTAATGGCGATTACGTGCAATAAATTGTCTTCGAGATAAATTTCCAAACTGCTTTTTATTTCCACATCCACGCAAAATTCTACAAATCTCAACGAATTCTGTACTCAATTTTCATTCGTTTGAAGTCGGTACCAGCCCAGAACTGAGATACTTGACATAGAACTTAGCCAGTACCGACTTCAAAAGAATTAAAATTGAGTACAGAATTCGTTGCTATTTAGTCGAATTTTGAAAAAGGCACTAATGAAGAAAAATAATTATTTCATACTTTTTAGGCCATTTTAAGAATTTTGTTTTTTTCTTTGGAAGTCGGGTTCAATTTATGTTAAAAATAATAATTTCACTCTTTTTAGTTATATACAAGACAAGGCTTTATGCGTAGATAACCACTACGAATACTAAGTATCCTTAATATTATAATACTGTAAGTGAAATTGTGGTAAATGCTTGCAGTTATCTAAGCGATGCTGCAATTTCCAAACTTTTATCTTTAAAGGTTCATCAGTTCTGTTCAGTGTCTTTAGACCAAGAGGCACCTTCGTATGAAATTTCTCTTATTCGTAACTTAAGTGTAAGTTACTAGAAACAACATTTTAATCACTATGAGTGTTTTGATAAATTTCAAGGATTTCCCTCGATTGCTCATAGATCCATCATCAGTTCACCACTTTCATAATTGTTATACGAAATTAAGATTATATTATCCTATACAAAAACACGAGAATTTTGAAAATCGGTCCACAAACAGCGAAACAATCATCAAAAACATCTGCTTCGATGCAAAATATCATGAAAAGTACCAATAATTGGGTCATAATGTGATGACCCATGGTATAATTATACTTGTGATGATGATGATAAATCCAATTGATGTGTTGGCTTATGCTTTCAGTTGTTTAAGCAACGGCGAAATCCCCGAACTTGTATCTATAAGGATTCAAAAGTTCTGTTCGGTACCTTCGGATCCAGGGTATAACCTGGTGCAAAGTTTTACTTTTTGGTAGCATTTCAAGGAGTCTCCTCGATTCCTCATGGATCCCATCCTCAGGTCACCACTTTTGTGAACATGGTACTAAATTCGGATTCAACCCTGTACAACAACAAAAAAATCATGAAAATCGGTCTACAAACGGCGAAGTTATGGTTGAACATACAAAAAAAAAAATATACAGACGAACATATAACCTCCTCCTTTTTGGAAGTCAGTTAAAAACATACATCAACCGAATTTGCCGTAACAGGAGTGCGATAATCGTCGATTGTTTGACGTCGGCATTAAAACAGAAATGTCAATATTTGAACGGGACCGGCATCGGCAGTAATCCGGCAAATACCGGCGTCCGGCTACCTGCCCCGGAATTTACACAAACTTCCCAATTCCAAAGTAAAGAGGGAAGAAATCCCTTCCTTGCCTTTTTACTTCCCGTAAATTTTTGGCCTCAGATATTTTGATGTACCTACGAAATAAAATTAGTAGCTTTACTTATTAGTAATTCACTACTAAGATAACTGCGAAAGTGTGTTTGTTACCGTACTAACGGCAGATTTATATGTAATTCCGTATGGAGTATAAGTCCAAAGAAAGTTTTATGCATTTTATACAAATTATTTTAAACAGACTTGCGGGCATTTAACATTGTTATAATTAGTTCTACTTCTACGTATCAGTATATGTTTGTGCAATTTGGAAGTATATAACTTTCCGGAAATGGTCCCGGTGCAACTACCTGCGGCAAAGTTCAAAACATACCTTATGTTTTGAACTTTGCCGCAAGCGACCGCGACCGAACATTTAAATAAAATGCCAGTATATGATAGGTTTTATTTTGCTCTATGTCAAAGCAGCGGCGGCACGGGTCGCTAGACCAAGGTTGGTAGAAAATGAAACCTATAGCCTAGGACCTAGGCATTTTATTTGAATTTTTGTCGGTCGCGGTCGCTTGCCGCATTGATCGGAACTGTACCTTAACCGGTGAATTCCGGTTAATAATTTCTCTATGAGTCTCCTTTGGTGTACCTCTCTGTAAGAAAAAGTCTGTTAACAAACTCATTTTTTATAGATGTACAGAAAAATCTTTGTTACCTGATACTTGGAGCCCCCTACGAACCCATACATCAAATTGTCTCAAAATTGTCGTGTCTGATTTCTCGTGTGTCACGACTCACGGTTTTCGGTTCATTAAATGGCTGTTTGTTCCGATGTGGATTCCCTTTGCGAAGCTGTGGGTAATTGTCGTGAAATCAGTCCTATGCCTTTTAAGACAATAGTAACAAGGGAACATAAATTTCTATATAAAACTGTTTAAACACAATACTTTATATTTTTAATAAGAATATTTTTACTAACATCAATACTAATATTATAAATGTGTCTGTCTGCTACCTCTTCAAGCCAAAACCACTAAACCGATTTTGCTGAAATTTTGTAACGAGATACATTGAAACCCGGGAAAGGGCATAAGGTAGTGTTAATCCCGGAAAAAATTACGGTTTTCTCGCTATAAACGAATTTTGGCGCAACGGAGTTGGAGGTGTCATCTAGTTTACTTTTACTAGTCTATGATCTATTCCAAGGGTCACCAAATGGCGGACCGCGGTCCGCATCCGGACCGCCGACCCGTTGCGTGCGGATCAAGCATGTTCGAAGATGAACTTCGTTAAAAAATAATTTCAGTCTCGACATAATGATGAACATGTAGCAACAAAAATTGACACTTTTCTCATTGATACAAATACCTTTGTAATTTCCGTAATTACATTTGTTTAATTTTTTTTAATGTGCGGACCGCGTAGGTCATTTTATTTCTTAAAACGGACCCCGAGCGAAACTAATTGGTGACCCCTGATCTATTCAATCCAATCTATAAGGTCTACTTTACATAAATAAAAGGAAATCGAAAATCGCATGTACTTTCTATCACTGACAGTACATACAGTATGTTATTCACCAATATCATCTCACACGGAACACGTTAAGGCTGGCTGCATACACACGTATTCCACATTCGTTTTCCTCATGTGGAATTTCGATTCGGAATACCATGAGACTAGCTCAAACGTTCGTTTTTCTTGACGCGCTAACGCGCTTGCTTGCACTCGAAAGTTCGAAACGTGCGTGCAGAATTCGTTCCGTTCGGAGAAAAACGAAAGTGTAAGTCAGTTAATATAATTATTTTCTATCGATTCTATGCATTCGGATTTCCGAACACTGAAAACGAAATCGGCAATTGAATACATAAAACGTGTGCCAGCCTAAACGCAGTGCTATCCCGCTGTTACCGCGTCACGGAAAATGCGGTGTCACGTCGTGTTTCACGTTCACGCTTGGCCGGTCACGTCACACCTACACTAGCGACGTTGTATTCGATTATTTCACATCATTAACTTGTAACTTTGGAGACATTTTCATGACTACGTACGTTTAACTTAATGAAGATTTCGATATAAAATGTACGGAGCTTAATTTGTGTTTATTAAATAAAACTTATAGGTATATTTATAAAGCAATATTTGATTCCAAAATTTAACATCTGATGAGCAATAAGATTGTTATAAACTATGTTTTAGGATAAGAAGAACATTTTGAATTACTACCATGTCAATTATAGGCTTCTTGACCTACTTTTTTTCGCTACTTTTAATCGCTTCTTAATCATTCATTTTCATCAAAAAAACTAATATTTTAAACAGTAGAAACCCATAGAAATGTTGATTTAAAAATATGCCTTTTAAATGGCACCGAAAACCCTGTCCAGTGTCCACCATTTTTGATTCTCTAATGTAGTTATATAGATTTTTTTTTTGTTTTTAATTTACTTGTATATTAAAAATAAGTAAGTACAACCTGACTATGGCACTAGTGCCTAGGCCATCTACAAATTTGTAATCTACATTAATTCGTGTACAATCTTAGGCTGCCTTCACACTAGCGTTTGTCCAGCGTAGGCGTTCGATGAACGTATGCGCAGCGCAGCGTCGCGTTGTCGGCGCTTCTCTACTGGAACAATCTGTTACTGCGGTGTCATGTTCAATCATTTCGATGTCAAAAGTACTTTCTGTTGTTGAACTCATTTTACGTCGTATTACTTCGGGCGCTTGTCTACGAATGAAAGAATCAACGCGTGCAGTGTGCACAGGGGTACATTACATGACACCGCAGTAACGCGGCGTATAGGTCGCGCACACGCGGTGCTAGCGCAGCATACTGATTGTTCCAGTAGAGAAGCGACGACAACGCGACGTACGCGCCGCGTTGTCGCAGCGTCTGCACTGCGCATACGTTCATCGAACGCCTACGCTGGACAAACGCTAGTGTGAAGGCAGCCTTAATAGTTCATAAACTATTAAGATTGTACACGAATTAATTTCACAAATATTAATGTCAAGTTCAAACATACATGGACGCCCAAAATCTTCACCCCACCAATCACCTTTTTGTTTTTACAGTATTCAGGTAAAAAGAGTGTTAGATATTTTGTATTCTGTACCATTACCGCGGTACCAACTTCAGGTAAACAACGTCTAAGGGTGGGTTTCACCAGAGGCGTGATTGTAGTTACAGTTATTTTTACCACGGAATACCACGAAATTGGACAGATGTCTGTTGCGTTTTTTTTTGTTAAAGCTACATTTATAATATAAAAAATGAATTATCCGTTAAAATCGTCAGGAAAAATATTTGTAAATTGTAAATTTTTACGAAAAAATTTCGATATGAGCGGTTATGGCTATCGTTAAATATGGCGTCCTTAACCAAAGATTTGACATTTTGCACTGTAGTTATAGTTAAAGTTACAGTTATGGTTACAGTAAGTTGGTGCGACCCACCCTAAGAAAATCGTCGCACTATCAATTCTCCCGATTTCGCCGCCACGTCGCGTCTCGTAGCGTGATGTATTCCCTCAGCAGCCCATTACTCACACTTCAGCAGGGGACCGCTTTGTCCCGTGATATATCGCACAAGGTGGGGGCAGTTTATAATATTACTGACCCGGTAGACGTTGTTTTGCCATATATTATACGTACTATCCATATCCATATTATTATTATAAATGCGAAAGTGTGTCTGTCTATGCGAAAGTGTGTAGAGGTAACCCTCTTCACAGTTAAACCACTGAACAGGTTTGAATGAAATTTGAAAAATAATTTAAAATCACAAAAATCTGGATTCTTTGCAAAGCTAGATATATTAGCTGGATGAGGAACCTGGTGGGTGAGTCAAGATCTTTTCTTTATCGCTTCTTTATAGAATCGCCGATCAAAATGTATGGAATTAACATAATATGACGAGTCGAACGTCAACGTCATATTATTAACGAACGCTTATGTCAATTCCATACGTTTTGGTTGGGGATTCTTATGGCAAAGACAGCTGCCAATTAGACATCGTTGTGCAGTTTTCTAGACGTATATATGTTTGATTGATTGGCACAAAAAAAAATATGATTTTTGGTTATACTTGGAAAAGCTTCTTTATTTTAAATAATAAAATAATGTACTCCTACTGGATGAAAAAAAATACCAAAGTCTTTCAGGAACTTAAAACAGTTGTAACTAAAATAATACACAAGCTATGCTTTAGACATTTTATTTATTTGATACCTTTTACAAAAATCCAAAGCTTGTAAGATTTAATTTTCGGTTCTGACATCTAGATTTCCCATAATATTTATTTTTTCCTCTAACAAACGTAAAATGGATCCACGTTACCGATTGAACATTTCACACCTCTGTCTCTCGCATGAAAATCGACAGTGGTGCGAGAGTGATGCAAGATATGCGAATCCTCAAGGTCATTTGCAGCTATCAGCGTCTTAAATAAAGCGATAACGAAAACGTTTTGGCTAAATGTCCAGGTAAGTTAAATTGCTATTGTAAAATGTTAGTTACCCACTTTGTCCCTCATGTCTTTAATTGAAGAAGTATTTCTTTCGTAGACTATATTATAACATAGTTTGACAATAGCTTCCTACGAATAATAATAGCTTCATAGTTATTTATTTACGTATAGGAAGTAATTAAAATGATTATATCCAATTACAGAACAATACTGTGGAGGCAATAAAGAAAATCTATATAGAATTAACCATAATAACCCTCTCCAATAAAGGAGGGTAATTAGTACAAATATACCCATTAAAATATCATAATTGTTCTTTTTGTGTTGGAAAATTGTAATTACGAAGCTTACATTATTTATTTATGCAGTTCTTAAATAAGGATCCTAAATTATGTTTCATAAATCCATAAAGGAAGGGCGTTGTCTAATTTCGTAGCAGTAACGTGTACGGTTCCCAAGAGATCTTATTTGGCGTATACTAAGTTGGATATTATGTGGAAATTTTTAAAATGTAGTGTCTACTTGTTTCAATTATAAAAATGTGTACCTTAAGGCGCTATATTGAAAAAACTGTCCTTTTTGACGTAATACTATAGGACCATAGATAATATCAGAAACAATTGTTTTAATATCTCTATGTATAGGACCCTCAGAAATGTTACAAATCTGGTAATGAGATATACATAATATCTTCATAGCCTTATCTAGGTTTGAGAAGAACTAGAATAGAAACACGATTAATGTATTTTGCCTCGATACATTAAATTTTCGAAATGATCTCTTAAAAATACGAAATTTGAAGATTATTTTTAAACGAAAATAGATGTATTGTAGTCTAATTGATAGACACCTTTGCAACTCAAAATCTTGTAGAAGCATTTTGCTTAAATGCTCCTAGTTATTTTTTTAATGATTATAAAAACGTTTTTTTTTCGCATGTTTTCCGAGCGAGCCGATAGCTTCTGGCCGCAGCGTATTCACGACTTTATAATCATACAAATTAAGTATAAAATTGCCCTTGCGCTAAAATTACTTTCGATATAGCGTCTTAAGTAAGTAAATATATTGTGATTATAGAGTAATCTAATACCACGTAATTTTATTAACTGCCGGCTTTTTTTATTGTATGTGTGTGAATTCGGGTGTCATAATCGCTTTGCGATTAAACCCTTAAATAAATATTTAAAAAATAAACTGCCGGCTTTAAAATATTTAATGACTACTTAGGATAAGTATAGCACAGAGTGATACAAATAATAGTTTATCAGGAAGACAGAATGTCACTTACATAATAACACAGTCGGATTCCTTAATAGAGGAAGGTGACATAAACTACTTTAACCATGCGTTTTTCCACTAACGGCCGGCATCCGGTTAAAATAACAAAAAGTCTGAATAGACTCTTTGCCGTGCCGTTGCTGAGACGGGACAACATACGCTATTAAGGGGAAGACAGCTGCCAATTCGACATCTTTGTGCAGTTTTCTGGACGTATGTATTTCATTGATGGTCACAAAAAAAATATGTGATTTTTGAATATATTTGGAAAAGCTTGTCGAATTTAAATAATAAAATAATGTACTCCTACTGGATGAAAAAAAATACCAAAGTCACATCTTCCAGGAACTTTAAACAGTACTAACTAAAGTGATAATACAATCTACGCTTTAAAAATTTGTTTATTTGATACCTTTTACAAAAATCCAAAGATTGCTGGATTTAATTTTCGGTTCTGACATCTACATTTCCCATAATATTTATTTTTTCCTCTAACAAACGAAAAATGTATCCACGCTACCGAGTGAACACTTCACATCTCTGTCTCTCTGGCATGAAAATCGACACAGGTGCGAGAGTGATGCGAGATCAAGGTCATTGGCATTTGGCAGTTGTCAGCGTCTTAAAATATTTATTTCAAAGAAGACTTCAGACTGAGCTGCATCGAGCTGCTTTAAGCGCGTCATTGCTTGTTACTTCTTGCGTTGTATATAATAGTGTAAACATAAACGTGAACGTTGAAGTGTAAACGTAACGTGTAAACATAAACGTTGAAGAGTGTTTCAGGTAGCGTTCAAAATAAGTCGCCGTTTTTTCGTCACCTTTTTGTGTAGTGTGTAGACTAATGCAATAAATGAAGTTTATATTGAAATGTTCATTAAATTAAAGTTAAGTTACCATTAAATCTCTTTGAGTGATTTTATACGTTGTATTATTGTCGGAATCTTGATTACCTTAAGAGTCCGTATACGAAATTTTGCCGATGAATACGAAATTGCAAAGGTTCGCTACAGAAATATTATTAGGTTTTTTCCCCTTATTAGACTTAAAAAAAATATGTATTAATTATTAGATTTAAAATATATTTAAGCGCGGAAAGCCGACTCGAACCTCGCGGCGAGTAATATAATGTGAGATTTAGGTTGTTTTGAATCGTGTTTTTGGCACAATTTCTTTTTTTTTTTCTTTTTTCTCGAATTGGATAGAATTTTATCTATATTTTTTTTTATGAATTACAGCTCCAAGTTGCCGAAATTAACAGCAATTCTTTGCCCATTTTCTCTAAAATTTTGCCGAGTTACATATTTTTTTACTCAACTATTTCATATTAAAGTGGTAAAAAGTAATTCCAACATTTTATAGACGACTTTCTCAACAGTACATTGTATTTTTTCATACCGTTAAGACGTTAATACAATCCATAAACAGGTGATATTCTAAACCTTTTACAGCAAAAATCACAAAACTGTCGCGGGTGTGAGTTGGATTATTTACAAAATACTTTAAAAAAATCTAGCTCCAACATTAGATTATAATTGAAATGATCTTACACGTTGTGCATTAAAACTTATAGAAATACGGTATTTTAACCGTTAAATCACGTCTGTTAAATCAGTGAAATCGGCAAATTTCGTATACGGACCCTTAAAGTTATATATAATAATCATTTAACTTACCTGTGACGGATTAGGAAGTGGAAAACCGCCCATTACCAGCAATTTCTTCGTCATTTATGAAATTATAAGCCTATCATTACACTACTATTGACTTGTATCTTTCCATTACCAGAAAATGGACCTTAATTTTAACACATTAAGAGCTTAAATCGCTCAAGGCAGTGATTAGAGACAAGGTGTTTAAGTCCCAAAGGTACTTTGTGGTATTGTAAAAAGACAGCGGAAAATGTAGGAGCCAATGCCAATATTTATTTTTAATTATCTTTGTGCTGGAAACGCTTTATTAGACAAAGAATAAATAAGTGGGGGGAGGATAACAATAAATCTAAATTATAAGCTGCGAATCCCTTGGCTTTGTAAGTCTTTGAGCTCAAACTTCGTCTTTGAAATGGCCTTTATAGTTACCGTTAAAATATTTTTTGGTTAGAAAATATAAAATTGTTAATTTCACGAAACCAGTGAAAGAAACGAAGAAGAAGTGGAAGAAAAACTAAAAAATACGTTCTATGTACTGAAAATTAAACCTGAAAAAGAAAATAAATCTACCTGTTTAATATGAGAAATCGATTAAAAATATACCTCTTAAGGGCCTTCCCTACGGAGATTCCGTAATTTACCGTATTAAGAGCCTTATAAACTCATAATTTAAAAGCTACAAAGTTATAATAAAAATATAGAAATAATCTCAGTATTAATTTAATTAAAAAAAATTAAAAATATCAATCAGTAAGTATATCAACATTCCTTTCCCCGTTTTAAATTTTCTATTTTTGTTTATTATACTCATCATAATATTAGCTTCCATAGTAATACTAATTTTAAATTTATTAAAATTGAAGCATACTTTTAGCATCTCCCTAGTATTTACAAATTACGTTAGGTAAGTAATTTGAAACTCACGACAATAGATAGACAATTCATTTAACTACATATTCCTCGTTTTAATTTTTTTTAGATCATTTTTGAACTAAGATAAGTATAGTTGAGTTGAGTTGAGTTGAGTTTGAGTTGAGTTAAAAATAATAGGATTTTTGTGCGATCTCGGCAACGCGTCGAATGTATGGTCAAGGTCGTTTGCTCGGGCCGGGTCGTTTGATAGAGATTGAAAGAATATAAAGTAAAGGCTCCATTCCACCGCGGCGCACGCTGTGCACGGCCACGGGTACGCGTGGACGTGCACGGATTTATTTCTTTAACTTGAGTCAATTCGTGCGTAGCGTGTCCGTGGGTTGCAGTGGACACAGTCACATAAATTTTCTTACAAATGGAGTGGAATGTGGAAAAAAGTAGAATGGAGCCCTTAAACTTGTATGTTAAGCCGCCATTCCACCGCAGCGCACTCTGTGCACGGCCACGCGGCGCACGAATAAATTATTACTTTGAATACGTCAATTCATGCGTAGCGTATCCGTGGGTTGCAGTGGATACAGTCACATATATTTTCTTGCAAAGCGAAGCTTGACGCACGTAGTCTCTCCGTGCGCTGCGGTGGACTGGCGGCTTTACGTTGCTACGTCGTCTAGGTCGTAGCATTGGCAAGCTACGCAGAAGCTACGGCATCTACGCCCGTAGCATTTCTAACGACCGCACTTAGGGACACTTAATTGTTACTAAACTTTAATTAAATGAAGAATTTGACAAAAATGTTGGAGCTTATGTCAACATCTTAATTTTATTATAGTTGAGTCACCAACTTATCTCTCTTATTGCGGCCGCAAGTACTTTAAGTTTTTTGCTGCCCGAATCACGATCGTCGGAAAGTTTTCACGTGAAAAGATCTCATAATGTGTCAGTATTACAGCGATTCACAAACTTTCCGTCGCGGCGGGAATGAATCCGAAACCAAAGAGAATCATTGACACTAGTTTTTTTTTGGCAATAAGTGCTACGGCCTACGGCATATATAGCCTTGGTTATTCATCAGACAGGAAAATAATTGTCTTTTTTTCCTGCACCTCTTAATATAATGAACAAAATTTTTAAAACTAAGATTAGACTCTTACCTTACAAAAAATATATTTCAGCTGCGTTTTAATCAACGAATGATTTTGAGTATTTCATTGAATATTAAAAAGCTACTCATTAAAAAAAATACAAAACACTACTTACATTCGTGAAATCCAGTAAAAAAACTTCGAAAAAAGTACACGTTATAGCAACACACACTAAATAACGCACAATAGCCGAAAATATACTAATCGCCCATAGTCTATATTGTAGTATTTTTCATTCAGAATGTAGCCAATATAACAAGGATCGTACGTCTAATGAAACTTCTTTATCCCGTCAAGCCCCATAAGGACACAAGTGACCGCGACAACAATAGTATACAATAGCATTTCCAAGAATCCCCGATGGAAGGATTATACAAAAGTAGTCTGTAAGTCAGCGAAATATGTTACATAATTGAATAAAAGAGCGCGGTAACCGGCTGCCGCTTGGGGCTTGAGTCTTGAGTGAATGGCGTACTGCGTACCGCGCAGTACAAAGTACAAATAGCGCGGCTGCCGACTGCCGCTTGGGGCTTGAGTGGAATTAAAACAAAAAATATTGTTTATGTGCCGACTGCCGAGTGACAATGACAATCTGTCAAATCTGTAAGTCGTGTGTTGAGCTCCGATAAATCACAAAGTACTTTAATATATTACTTATATCGGTAAATCTTGTTGTGTGAGAATACCTTTTATTTATGTGTAAATTGTAAAACAAACTTATTACTTAGGTACTTTAAATTTTATATAAGTTTTTTTATTTTAAATTTGTTTTTTATTTAATTTAAGTTTTTATTAGATATACTATGGAAGTTCCAGGGTGGTGAGTATAACTATGGAATTATAATGATATATGCTTAAATAACTAAGTATTTAAAATTATTGTAAAAGCACAATAACGGTTTAACATAATACATAAGTATTAATTATTCAAGCCCCATAAACCGGTGATCGCGACAACAATAGAATACAATATGATTTCCAAGAATCCTCGATTGAAGGATTAATACAAATTTTAAAAATTATTATACTTATTTCTAAATCTATATGTACTGAATATTAATACATATACTGCATTTATGAATAAAAAATATTTATTGTTCAATGAACACTTCCTAAAGATTTAACACATAATTATTACAGTACGACATTTATTTAATATTTTAAACAAGACACGACTAACTAAGTATTAATAATTGCTTTGTTTTATTCTTATTATTAAATAATTTCATCTAACAATATCCGCCATGACACGGATCTCGAAGTGAAAAGATTTCACGAGTCTCGGAGGTGGCGGGAACATTCCGCGAAAACGACTCTAATGCTCGGATAATAAGAAATGTCACTACTGTCAAAATGACAGCAAAATCGGAAAGTATTCACTTGTCATTTGCTTGAAAGTGAAATAGTTTCCGCCAGCGGGAAGATTCCACGCGGAATCGCTTAGTGAATCACCCCGCTGAACGTGTTTGCATCTTTGGCATGATTTTATTGTTTTCAGTTTTCGATAGATTTTGAGACTAAATAAAACTAGATCTTATAAAAATAACAATACAAATTTATAGTTCTACTTTATACGTTTAACAATTGTTTTAGAAGATTCTTTTCAACGTTCACAACTGAATTAACTAAAAGTCAACTTAAAGCTCTGAAAGGGCGAAGCTATCCAGGAGCTTACTGATATAATCTACAACCACAATCTCACGTACCAATACAATGGCGACCGCGGTGTGTGGGACCACAAAGGGAGAGTATTGTTTACCTGTACATTAGTAGAGTACTGGAAGAGACTAAGCACTCAAAGACGAATATTAATTACTTAACTGCTACGAATAATAAAGACTAAGGAAGAGTAACTTTGTCAAAAATTTGTTCTGATTCTACATAATGTGACCCGAATACATGCATACTTTATGCAAAAAGAGGCCCGAATACATGCAAGAATTTTGTGTAATTATTATAGAAGTGACGATTATTGTCAACGGTTTTATTTTGTCAATTTGAATATAGTGTTTCGTAGCTATTGCCATATTATTTTAGTGTACGAAAAGAACCTTGAGAACCAAATACAAAACGATTGAAGTATGGGAGTTACGTTTCCTTAGTTTTTATTATTTGTAGCTTAACTGTAATAGAATAAATATTTTGACAATAGCCCTATAAATTATTTATTAAACTCTCTATGAAATTGAAGTTAAATCATTATTTAATGCCACTAAGTGCGGCTGTAAGAAATATTCGTTTTTTTTTTATTTTCTAGTTTCTAGTAGTCCGTACAACGCGGGAAAATTGTATTAATTCTTTATATTTAAGAATAGGAATGACGACAAGGTCAAAGATTAGCGAATTTTGTTAATAAAATAAAGAAATCACGGTAAAAAATAAGTGTTGAACAAAATTTCAGCTCGATAACATTTGTTTTTTTTTTTGTTAAGTATGCATGCGCCTTCAAAGTTGGGTAATCAAGTCGATTTTTTTTCAATTAAATTTCTTAATATTTGTATACCATTCGATACCTTAACTTAAAAGCAACTTTTGTTATGAAACCACATTCATAAACGCAATATTTAATATACCTACCGAACAAAGTTCTCTCCCGATCCGTACAAACTACGAAAGAGTGACGTCAGTCTTTAGTAGCACTTTGTATGGAGCGTTTCGGGCAGGTCTATTTTTTGAGATGTTTGACTTGTCATATCTTGGTGAATTTTAAAGCTATCAGAGTCATTATTTCAGCGATGTTGCTATTTTTAAGGGTCTTTCAATTACCAATAAGAAAAAAAAAATAGTCATCAAGCCTATTGTGCAGGATTTGGCGAAGTCTGCGACGCCTCTTTAAGAGCCCGGGTTACCCTCGAAATTCTCATACATGCGTAATACCAAAATCATTTTGTCATACGAAAGTATTTAACATGTTTGAGTTATTTTTCAGCTTAAAATAGTAATTACCTAGGTTCCTGTACAAAAATTAACTTCAAAATATTTAAACTCTAAAAAAAATTTTTTTGTGTATAAATTTTTTTTACTAAATTTACTACTAAATATTTAAACACTAAAAAATAGAGTAAAACACTAAAAATATATACATAAATATTAAATTTACTACAAAATATTTCAACTCTAAAAAATATTTTTTAGTATTTAAATATTTTGTAGTAAATTTACTATTTATTTATATATTTTTTAGTGTTTTACTCTATTTTTTAGTGTTTAAATATTTAGTAGTAAATTTAGTAAAAAAAAATTATACACAAAAAATTTTTTTTAGTGTTTAAATATTTTGAAGTTAATTTTTGTACAGGAACCCAGGTAATTACTATTTTAAGCTGAAAAATAACTCAAACATGTTAAATACTTTCGTATGACAAAATGATTTTGGTATTACGCATGTATGAGAATTTCGAGGGTAACCCGGGCTCTTAACAAACCTCTTACTTCTAAAATCTATGTGCCACGCCTTTGTGCTCCTAAGATCATAGTCAATCACTAAACTCTCAACTTGTGATTCACACCATTATTATGGCAAACTACTGTATATCTTTATTTTGAACACAAACTTTAAATATTTCACAAATAATTTGCGTATTTCACCCCAGCGTCCAATCTCAAATAAATATGAAAAATGGTGACGCAAAAAATATCCCATATAACATGTGTCAGCTTAACTTTTGAGGGATAACTGTCGCAGGTGTGCACATTAACGTGACACATCCAGGGTGACGTATATCTGTATTCTGTGTTTGTTTGTTTCGGACGTGGACGATAAATTCACTGCTTTGTGCGATTTTCCGCCGTTTTTTCGCCGCTTTCATATATTTAAAAGCGTCGCTTCTGGTTTTTTAATGGTAAGATTTAATGTGTGAAGTCCTTTTGTTTAATTGCGTGCTGTTATTATTTAAATAATTAATATTAATAGTACCACGCAATTATTAATTAATAATTGTGTGCTGCTAATAATATTAATTTATATTTATAAATAACATTTTTTGTTGTAGTTAAAATTATCTAGCATAGTAACACACGTAGATTTTATCAGAATACACATTTCTAGTATTACTAACTGACCCATCAAACATTATTTTATTATTTTACATTATTTAGGTCATGGAAAATTAATGTTGATCGATTCTCAGACCTGCTTAATAAGCTCACAAACATTTCATCAAAATTAGGCGTTTCAAAGACTTTGTCAAAAAACACCGAGAGTCAAGATAGGCAAAATTAATATATATTATTTATTAATTTGAATTTGAATACAAATATGTCTCTGTTAATCACCAAATCCATCTTCTTTCAAGCAACTATATTGAGCTACTAAAGTCCTTTATTCGAGTTCTGCTGACTTCACAATGCATCTCAAATATACAGAATCTCAATATTCTCATGTAAAGAGATATAAATCGATCGATACATATAGATATATACATATATAGAGGCTCTCGGGGGTGCAAGAGCTGAATACGTCCCTTTCAAGATGCAGTCGAAGCCTTATTTATAATGTCAATATTAGATCTCCTCAGATATGGAATAAATACGATGGGGATTTCAGAGAATTGCTTTTTAAAATCATATTTTGAAGGGGTTGAGAAGAAAGTAGATTCTAGAAAGCTGAAAATATGAAGAGCTAATTGTTGTAATAAAACAATGGTTACGGTTACGGTTGAGGTAAATTATAAATTATTATTTTAGCTAATTATTAGCTACGTGCAACTTAAATTTAAGTAATTCTCTTATCTTTGCTATACATAAGCATCACAATTGTGCAATTTCCTAGACATAAACAACGCAACTGTCACACGTGCGTTGATTATGCTTAGTATTTCATACGTCGAAATTGTAAGTAAGATAGTCATAAAAAACGCAAGTTTCCTTATGATGTCTATTACTAGTAATAAGTTTGGAAAAAATCACATACGCTGTTTATGACTAACAATAAAATGAAAACTATAGAAGATATTTAAAAACGAGTAATTGATCCTGGTAGATCTCGTTTCAACGATTCCGAATATACTAATAACTCAATTTCGTAAAAAATGTCGATTGCGTTGTTTATGCTTACGACCGCAAAATAGAGCAGCGATTAGCTAACCACGATTTTTATGTGCTTCATTACCGAACCATAACGACCTACTATTCCTGATTTTATATCCGATGTAGAGTTATTTTGTTAAATATTGTACCTACGGAGAAATTGATAAATACGTGGACCTATGGTCCTTTGGTCAGGTTATGTCTGTCGGCCGCGTTTGATATAACGCTACTAAATTACGTAGATCCTCCACCTACCTGTGAGTAAAATTATTTAATAGTACAATTATTTACGTGCTACATGACCGGACTAAAGCGACCGAATTTTGTCGATTTCAGACGTAAAGTTAGTTTGCTAAGCATCGATTTCCTCGCCAGTACGTGCCCTTCGAAGCCTCGACGCAGCTAGTTTTAATCTCTCGCCGGAACGTCACTCGGTAGGCGATAAACGCTTTAATGAAAACAAATTGAACGAGACTCTAAAAACAAACGCCAAAAATACGGAAAGGGCGCGTTTTAAGGCCTCCCTACAAAGATTTAAAAAATTAAAATACGGCGTGTATTTGAAGCAAAAAATGTATTCACAAAAAATTTAGTTGCTTCGAAAATTTCGCCTTATAGTAACTTGTTCTTCTTAACAAAAATAATAATAATCCTTACAGATATTACGACTGTAATATTTTCGAGCTTAAGCCACAGCATCCAGTTTTATTGGTCTGAAATACTTTGAGTCCCAGGATAGGATAGTTTTTATTATATAAAAATATAAAAGTCCCACGTTGTAAAAGTATTTTGGCGCAAAAAAATTATGGGCAACATCTAGTTATGTGTCACACCACGTGGCTTGATATGATGGCGTGCTTAGTTTCCTCCAATATTTCAGATTACTAGTTTAGATATTGTACAGACTTTAACAAACAATAAAATACATATTATATCGCGTCCTTACACGACTCGTCACCTCCGAGCCCTGAACATGTTAAAATATGTGTTTTAGGAACACAACCGATTTTTGCCAGTGCGTGTTATCTGTGATAGGTCTTGTCTATGTTACATTTTTATCTGTCATCTAGTCTATACTTTGTGGTCCCTTTTTTTTCCTGTGCTCTTGGTAATGGCGATTACGTGCAATAAATTGTCTTCGAGATAAATTTCCAAACTGCTTTTTATTTCCACATCCACGCAAAATTCTACATGGTAGCAGAGCGTGGTTGCAGTGAAATAAAAGTAAGCAGTCAAAGTTGTCGAAAAGTGACAATCACTTCAGTGAAGATATCAAAAGTGAGGTTAGTCAACGTGGTTCTCGTCTGGGTCGCATGAAGAAGGAGCTCTCCGTCAAAATGGGTTCACACAACATCTTCAACATCGAGAAGCTAGTTGGGAGAGAAAATTTCGCGACTTGGAAATTCAGTATGAAGACATATTTGCAACACGAAAACTTGTGGTGTTGTATCGAGCCGACTAACAACGAGCCGATTGATGCTGGTAAGGACATAAAAGCCAAGGCCAAGCTAATATTGCTTCTGAATCCTCAAAATTACGTGCATGTGCAGGAGTGCACAACTGCTAAAGAAGTTTGGGAAAGGTTACATCAGGCCTTCGATGACAATGGGCTCACACGAAGAGTTGGCCTGCTAAAGGACCTCATAAACACAACACTGGAATCGTGCAATAGTGTTGAGGATTATGTCAGTAGAATTATGAACACTGCCCACAAGCTGCGTAGTATCAAGTTCGATGTCAATGACGAGTGGCTCGGGACTTTAATGTTGGCCGGTCTGCCCGAGGAATATAAACCCATGATTATGGGCCTTGAAAGCTCTGGCATCAAAATCAGTGCAGACTCTGTAAAGTCAAAGCTTATACAAGAGGTCAATACATCGAAGACAACGGCTTTTCATATTAAAGCAAAGAAAAATTATAAAAGCAATAACTTTGCAAATAATTATAACAATTCAAGTAAACCGAAAGGGCCAAGGTGCTACAGCTGCAATAAATATGGGCATTATGCAAAATTTTGTAAATCAAAGGGAATGTCGAGTAACGAGCCATTACAGGGAGCATCGAGCAAGGCGCTGAGTTCAGGTTATGTAGCTGCATTTACAACAATGGTTGGTAAACACACAAGCAATTGTTGGCTGATAGACTCTGGTGCGTCCTCTCATATGACAAGTAGATATGACTGGATGTATAATGTCACCGAGGCCACCGTGAAAAGTGTAACTGTTGCAAACAGAGAGCCTCTAGCTGTAAAGGGAGTTGGATGTGTTGATATACACATTAATCAGAACAAAATACATGTGAAAAATGTGCTGTTTGTTCCCGGATTGGCAGCCAATCTCCTGTCAGTCAGCACTATAGTAAAGAGTGGATACAATGTCACATTTAATAGCAGGGGGTGTGATATCCAGAATAGCAGAGGAGAAGTGATATGTACTGCAACATTAAGTAATAACTTGTACATCATGAACACAGGTAATGAAATGGTTCATCTGACGTCAAGTTCAGTGAGTTCTAATGACACATACCTATGGCATCTACGAATGGGCCATTTGAACATTTCAGATATAAGAAAATTACCAAGCTGCACAGAGGGTGTGGCTTTAGCTCCGGATGAGGGCAACGAGGTCTCATGTATACAATGCTATGAAGACGTCTACCCCGTATACTCCAGAGCACAACGGCGTGGCAGAAAGGTTGAATAGAACGCTGGTTGAGCGTGCAAGATGTATGCTGTTTCATGCCAAGCTGGAGAAGAGACTATGGGCAGAAGCTTTAGCGACCGCTGCATACATTGTCAACCGATCCCCCACAAGGTCACTGGAAGGTAAAACGCCGTATGAGTTATGGAAAGGTAAGAAACCTAATTTATCTCACATGAAAGTATTTGGCTCCGAGTGTATGGTACACATACCAAGTCAAAAACGACAGAAATGGGATAAAAAGTCCGAGAAAATGATAATGGTGGGCTATTGTGAGAATACGAAAGGTTACCGTTTAATGAACCCTACAACCCACAAAGTAATAAAAAGTAGAGATGTAGTTTTCTTTGAGAAATATAATGAAACAATCGGGGTACCCATCCAAAATAATATTGATGTTACAGTAAAAGAAAAACAGTCAGTCAGTGAAAGCGCTACAGTACCCACTGGCAGCGGAACATCAGGAAGTACATCAAACACTTCAAATAACGAAGTACTCGCTCAGGAGTTGAGTAAACGAGGTTTGAGCACTGAAACAAGAAAAAGTCAAGACTCAAGTGAGTATGAAACAGATTGTGGGGAACTAGATGAAACTTTTAAGCCCCCCAGATTTGTAGAGGGTACTTTTGACGATTCTAATGTAACTGTAAGAACACTTCGGCCACGACATTATAGAAGAGTTCAAGATCAGAGTTATTTGTGTTTTTACACTGACTTGTCTGATCCACAGAATGCTGCAGAAGCACTGTCATCGCCGCAAGCTTCTGAATGGAAGGCAGCCATGGATGAAGAATATAGCTCCTTGATGAAAAACAAAACATGGAGTTTAACAGATCTTCCTAAAGGCAAAAGGGCTTTACCCTGCAAGTGGGTATATAAGGTAAAAACTGATCACAGCGGAAATATTGTTCGCTACAAAGCACGGCTGGTAATTAAAGGTTATGCACAAAGAAAGGGTGCCGATTACGAAGACACTTATTCACCAGTTGTCAGGTACACAACCATTCGTTACTTATTTGCTTTAGCTGCCAAATATGAACTTGAAATAGATCAAATGGATGCTGTGTCAGCCTTCCTCCAAGGAGATATCGACAGGGAAATTTACATGGAACAGCCCGAACAATATAGACAAGGCTCTCAGGTGTGTAAGCTGAATAAATCCATATATGGATTAAAGCAAGCTAGTAGATTATGGAACACTAAACTTAACAATGTTTTACACAACTTAGGAATGCAACAATCAAAGACTGATCCCTGCGTCTACTATAATGCTGAAAAGAATACATTTATAGCTGTCTGGGTTGATGATTTAATACTATTTACTGCACAAGAGTCAGTCAAAAATTTATTGAAAAAAAATTTAAAACAGCACTTTGAGATGAAAGAGATTGGCCCGGCAAGCCAGTGTATAGGTCTTCATATTACCAGAAACAGAGGAAAAATAATGATCGATCAAGAAAAATATATAAAAGAAATCTTGGCACGGTTCAAAATGTCAGATTGTAAACCTGTCAAAACACCAATTGAAGTAGGTATAAAATTCAAACGATCTGAGACAGAAGAAAAGTATGATTGTCCATATCAACAAGCTTTAGGCTCCTTGCTGTATTTGGCTCAATGTACTCGACCGGACATATCCTTTGCTGTCAATACACTAAGCAGATTCAATCAAAATCCAAGCTCCGAACACTGGGCTGGAATAAAGAGAATATTTAGATACCTCCAGGGCACAAAAGATTTAAAGTTAATTTACACCAAAGATGGTAATGAAGAGATAACAGGATACTGTGACGCCGACTGGGCCAGTGATTTGTACGACAGAAAGTCGTGCACAGGCTACATCTTTATGTTACAGGGTGGTGCAATTTCTTGGCGATCACACAAGCAGCAGACCGTCGCCCTATCGACCGCAGAGGCGGAGTACATGGCGATGTCTTCCGCGGCGCAGGAGGCGCTGTGGCTGCAGCAGCTTCATGGCGAGCTCGGTCACCAGCTGAAGAACCCGCTCCTTATCTTTAGTGATAATCAGAGTGCTATTAAGTTAACTACTAATGACTGTTACTTACCTAGAACTAAGCACATAGACATTCGTTATCATTTCTTAAGGAATCATGTTATTAATTTAAAAGTTAAGTTCTTGTATTTAAAGGGTGAGGAAATGATAGCTGATAATTTAACTAAGGGCACTACTGCCGACAAACATTTGTATTGTATTACAAAAATGGGGTTGTGTTCCAGGGGAGGGTGTTAAAATATGTGTTTTAGGAACACAACCGATTTTTGCCAGTGCGTGTTATCTGTGATAGGTCTTGTCTATGTTACATTTTTATCTGTCATCTAGTCTATACTTTGTGGTCCCTTTTTTTTCCTGTGCTCTTGGTAATGGCGATTACGTGCAATAAATTGTCTTCGAGATAAATTTCCAAACTGCTTTTTATTTCCACATCCACGCAAAATTCTACAGAACAAATTAAATCAATTAGGACACCCTGTTCTGTTGTCTCCCCGCTGTCCGCGTAAGCCGACTTTTTTATTTGTCCGTCCGTCTGTCCTGTTGTTTATCGCACTAATTAAAGATCGAAAGATCAAATAAATCTTACACCGAGTTTACATGGTTAAAATTTATGAGCTTTAGAATCTGGAAAAAGAAATTTCATCATGCTATCATAGGTTTTTTTTATTAGAAGACAGGTCGCTGTAGCCCTGACGTCACTGCGACCCATGAGGATCTATTGTGACTTTTTCGCACTAGAGTATCATCCCCAACCCAATGCTGCTCATAAATTGAACGATATGGGGATGGCGCCACGAATTTCCTCTGCGGATGAGTATTCGTGGCGACCAAGGTGCCTGTTCCTGCTCTGTAGTAGAGCAGGGGGGTGTGCCAAAATGTTTTCGTTTTCGCTTCGTTATAGAATCGCCGATGAAAATGTATGGAATTGACATAAGCGTTCGTTAATATGACGTTGACGTTCGACTCGTCTTATGTCAATTCCATACATTTTGATCGGCGATTCTATAACGAAGCGAAAACGAAAAAGTTTCGGCTAAACGGCCAGGACAGACGAGGAGAAGGTGAATAGGTGTTTCATCCTCCTCCACACAGAATCTGCAAGTCGTTATGCTACAAATACCCATTCTGTTTAGGTGTTTGTTGAGCTTGCAGTGCCCAGTTAGTGTGCTGGAGTGTTCTGGTAAGGATTCTTAATTGGTTCCTATCCAAGGTGAGCACTAATTTTGATAGTTATCATAGTATTTATGCATGTAAATAAAACCATACAAGTATTTAAGCGATATAAAATAATTATGTAGAACTCTATCGCTGGCGCGACACGATGCGACAGTCGAGACCGATCTACATATTAAAGTGAAAACCATTATTTTATTAAGTTTATACTTAACAGATTAGTTAATACATGAAAGTACTATAACTTTCATAGGGATTGAAGTACTATGTACAGTACAGTTATTAAATTATCGAATCGGCGTTGTACAGCTTCCAAGCTAACTAAATGGAAACAAATTACACAATATAACAATAAGATTGTATTTCCTCTACAGCAGGGGCACCCAACCTGGGGGTAATTACCCCGCGAGGGTAAAATAGCTAATCTAAAGGGGTAACAGAGGTATTAGGTACCTAAAATAGATGAATTAGCAGAAAATTTTTATAAACTCTGTACATTTTGGACAAAAACAGCTATAGAATACCCTATAATTGCAGACAGAGATCTGAAAATGTTGGTACCGTTAGCTACCACTTGTAAATGCGAGAGCAGCCTCTCATAGGGGTAACAGCTCTAAAAAGGCTGGGAGCCACTGCTCTATAGAAACGTTATAGTAATATATTCTGTAGATAAAAACAATGTCCAGTTGCACAGAATGTAGTTTGTAGAATTCTAGCGGTCGGACAAAAAGAGCGCTGAAACCGCCGGCAAAAAGTTGGAACAAAGCGAAGTAGTATTGACAAAGTTGACCGTGTGTCTGTCCCTCTTTGTAAAATACACATATTTTTTACTCAAAGTTTTTGTTTAACTTTTAAAACGGATGGATGGTTTAAAGTTAAACGTCCTAATTCTGAAGGTAAATAATGACAAATTTATAACAATAACCTCCCACGCGGCCGGGTTTCCTTTCTAAAGCCAGTTGTCAGTGTGAAAATAATTTTCTGGTGTCCGAGTATGTACGCAATACACATAAACACTATTTCATTTACTTTTGTAACGAATAGTGACGGTCATCATTACTATACAATAAAAGTAAAGTTTAAAAAACTAAAACTCGACTACTAAACGCGCTCTAAAAAGTACGAAACAAGAAAACAGTTTATAGGGATATGGAAATGTTTAAAGGATAGCCGTGGTCGTATGTATGCCCATTTATTATCTATAATCAATCTGTTTTGCTATAATAGTAGATGGCATACGACCACGGCTATCCTTCAAACATTTCCATATCCCTATAAACTGTTTTCTTGTTTCGTACTTTATAGAGCGCGTTTTAGTAGTCGGGTTTTAGTTTTTTAAACTTTACTTTTATTTCAATTATTTTGGGGCTAACAATTATATTATATTCAAAATGTACAAGTAAAGCGCTTTCAAATGATACCAAACACGGCATATTTATCTTAACTTTATTTTTTTACTTTATATGTTTTGTCCGCTAGATGGCGCCACATTAGATTTTGTGAAACCCCATATAGCCTATTACCAGCGGACAATTAAGACGCTTCTAATGATATATCATTTGTCGAATTCTGATAAGTAGTTTAGAAGTTACGAGGGAACAGATGAACATACATACATACATACATACATACATACATACATACATACATAGCCTGTCAAAATCATAACCCTCTTTTGCTTTGCCGTAGTCGGGTAATAATATTATTATACTAAGTAGTTTTACATACGGTTTTACTCGATCGAGCAATCACGTGGAGTAAAATACCACGGCTCGGGCTTTCGTCTACATTCAGCATTACTCGATAGTTTTACTCCAAATCGAGTAAAAATTATCGTGCGGACCGCAAATCTTACACGCAGTATGGCTTAAGTAAAGCTCGACGGCTCACGTCGAGGTTCGAAGGAAATTAGATTTATTTAATTCCATCGAGCCGGCTCGTTGCGAGCCTTCGATGTGTAAGTTTTGTGATCCACACAGTAATTTTTACTCGATTTGGAGTAAAGCTATCGACTAAAACCGTATGTGAGTACTTAGCATTACTCTAGCTGTGATCACTAGCTGTGATCTTCCAATATCCTGAGACTCTAGAGCAGAAATATTAGTAACGTTTATGATTTCTATCATGTAACCAGTTTTCTATTATTTTGTATTTACCGAAGCTGCACGTAAAGATATCTCTTCTTTCATTTATTCGTACATCCGTCACTACTAACAATCAGCAAATGTGTCGCAACACTGACGAGTTGCGGCTGCGGTTGCGGTCCGTTTGTACGTCACAACGGCGGGGAAACAACAGGATAACGGCAGAGAAACAACAGAATAACAACAGAGGCAGAAATCCGCTTATTTCGTCTTTGCGGCTAGTTCATGCGGTGAGAATATTCCAAGTTTATTATTCCGTTCTACGGACGGTTTCAATATTTTAAACTAGTGTTTTCTTTATCTTTATCACTATAAATGTTGTTGTCATTTCAAAATGTAATACCTAATTCTGTAGGATTCATATTAATGAATATGTATAAACTTCCCACAGAAATATTACTTTTTGAGATATTAAGTCCAACCTATGTTAATAAGAAGCCGAAATTACATTTTTGGTATGGAGATAGTTTTAGCTACGACTCCTTCGATCGGGGATTCTTGGAAATGCTATTGTATTCTATTGTTGTCGCGGTCACCGGTGTCCTTACGGGGCTTGATGGGTTAAAATACGTTCAGTCTTTTTGCATCAAAAAGTAACAATATCTAGTATCGTAAATTTTTCTTTTCACTCAAACTTTCTAAGGTTTTCATATCGTATTTAAAACCAGTGATGCAGTCCAAGTTTGAAGAGGGAACAGAATGACACACTTTTGAATTTATAATATTAGTATGGATAGACCGTTCTTTTACAATCGTTTCCATAATGTAGTAATAAGTATTCAAAGGCGGATGACGCCATGTGCTATAATATTTCGCATTATCAACACAAAATTACGCCCGCAGCGGCGAAATTAAAATAAAATGCTCGTTCTTATTTCAAAGTACGTATTTAATATTTTATAATGAGACGCCCGCGATTCCGTTAATTTATCGCATTTTTCGGGATAAAGTGACTCAAAGTATCTCCATACCAAATTTCAGGAAAATCGGTTCAACACTTTGGGCGTGAAGAGGTAACAGACAGACAGATACTTTTCGGATTTATAATATTAGTATGGTTTTGTATTCTAGACAATAAGCGAAAAAAGTCCTTAAATTAATCAAAACTTTTGGTAGTTATTTCTTCAAATTTTACTACATTTGCATCGTAGATATTTGAATACACAACTAAAAGTATTCGAGAGTAAAGGAAGAGAGGATGCTCATTATGTACCATCGAGGAAACTGATTCCTAGGCAATTGACGGACCTACGTCATGTGGTCGGCTTATGTTAGCTGTGATCGGTAGGATGAGTTATACTTAAGGCGATATATCGAAAATAAATTATACCGCAAGGGCAATTTTATACTTAATTCATATGTATATTAAGTCGTGAATACGCTGCGGCCAGAAGCTATCGGCTCGCTCGGAAAACATGCGACAAAACGTAATTATAATTATTTAAAAAATAACTAGGAACATTTAAGCAAAATGCTTCTATGCGATTTTGAGTTGCAAAGGTGTCTATTACTTAGACTAATTTCCTACAATACATCTATTTTCGTTTAAAAATAATATTCAAATTTCGTATTTTTAAGAGGTCATTTCGAAAATTAAATGTATAGAGGCAAAATTCATTAATCGTGTTTCTAGTTCTTCTCAAACCTAGATAAGGCTATGAAGATATGTATATCTCATAGGGAGGGGGACACACATTTTACCACTATGGAAGAGTCTCTCTCGCAAACTATTCAGATTAGAAAAAAATGATATTAGAAACCTCAATATGATTTTGAAGACCTATCCATAGATATCCTATACGCGTAGGTTAGACGAAAAAAAATTTTTTTTGTTTCAGTTGTACCTATGGGGACCCCTGAAATTTTAATTTTTTTTCCATTTTTGTATCGAAATCTTAATGCGATTCACACACTACATCTACTTACCAAGTTTCAATAGTATAGCTCTTATAGTTTCGGAGAAAAGTGGCTGTGACATACGGACGGACAGACAGACAGACAGACATGACGAATCTATAAGGGTTCCGTTTTTTGCTATTTTGGCTACGGAACCCTAAAAACAACTATGTAGCATGGGGGCCGCCGTAGCACATCAGCTTAATATCTTAAAATCTTTAAAATCAAGAAAGTAGATCAAAAGTGATTATAATCATGTAAGGAATCAGAATGTTGAAAATTTGATGAACATTCTACCGGGCGTCTTAGACCGAGTCCTGATTACGGATATCCGGGTGCTTTATTGGATTAGCTTTGATGTCCATTTAGAGCGTAATAAAAAACGGGGAAGACCCTCCTTGGATTCTTACTTTAATTCCCCGCTTGCCCCTACATTGTAATTATAGGATGCAAGATTCTTATGTTCAATTACTTAGATCATATTTTTTAAATTACTAAAGTTCTCAAGAAATTAATAAATAATGGTCTGTATTAAGAACGGTCGGAGTCTTTTTATAGACTTTTTAATGCAATGAAGAGCAAAAGAAAAAATAAGCCTAGAGTCGAAGACGTGAGTGGAAGAATCGAACAAGTAACATTTCGTAACTATGGACAATAACTCATTTTTTCCAAATTATTTTAACAAAACTTGTAACTTATCTACTTCATAACCTTAGCTATTATATTTGGCTACACTTATAATTCATAGTTTTTCTATTTCAAATAACTTTTATGGCCCTAAAGCCTCCATTTAAGCAAAAAAACGGGAAGTTTTTTCATGTTACTTACCTTATTCTTCCACTCACGTCTTGTTTATTATGATATTAATTTTCTAATGATTTACAGTTTCTGCTGATCTCTCGTACGGTGAAGTGAAAGCATCACGAGGAAATCCGCACGTGGTTGGTCCCTGACGTATCGACTAGTTCATTCCTCTGGACTTGGCTATGTTGCAACTTGCAAGGATGCCGTATATGTGCTTGAGTAACCAAACGAACATTTTAAAATCTTGTCCCAGGCTAGTGCCTGGGACACTGTAGACTGGTACTGTAGTCAGTATTTTGAAGAGTGGTTACTTCGCTCTGAAAATCCATACTAATATTATAAATGCGAAAATGTGTCTGTCTGTCTGTCTGTTACCTCTTCACGGCCAAACCACTGAACCGATTTTGCTGAAATTTGGTATGGAGATACTTTGAGTCCCGGGAAGGGACATAGAATACATTTTATCCCAAAAAATGTACGGTTCTCGCGCGATAAACCAATTATGGCGCAACGGAGTTGCGGGCATCATCTAGTACTGTAAAAATCATCATCCACAACGGAAACAAAGGCCTTGTTTTTTGTGATAAAGAGATCACAATCATACAAATCTTTGGTAATCTTATAATAAGATTCAAGTGTGAATTAATTGTCATCTCTTTAATTTTATCTACTTAACATGCTCTTTATCACAATCATACAAACCTTTGGTAATCATATAATAAGATTCAAGTGTGAATTAATTTCATCCCTCGTGAGATTTTTAGGGTTTCTAATTTGGCCCTCGGAGCTCGTCGAGAGGTTAAGAGCCCGGGTAACCCTCGAAATTCTCATACATTCGTAATACCAAAATCATTTTGTCATACGAAAATATTTAACATGTTTGAGTTATTTTTCAGTATAAAATAGTAATTACCTAGGTTCCTGAACAAAAATTAACTTCAAAATATTTAAACACTAAAAAATTTTTTTTTGTGTATAAATTTTTTTTACTAAATTTAGTACTAAATATTTAAACACAAAAAAATAGAGTAAAACACTAAAAAATATATAAATAAATAGTAAATTTACTACAAAATATTTCAACTCTAAAAAATATTTTTTAGTATTAAAATATTTTGTAGTAAATTTACTAATTATTTATAAATTTTTGAGTGTTTTACTCTATTTTTTAGTGTTTAAATATTTAGTACCAAATTTAGTAAAAAAAATTTATACACAAAAAAAATTTTTTTAGTGTTTAAATATTTTGAAGTTAATTTTTGTTCAGGAACCTAGGTAATTACTATTTTATACTGAAAAATAACTCAAACATGTTAAATATTTTCGTATGACAAAATGATTTTGGTATTACGAATGTATGAGAATTTCGAGGGTTACCCGGGCTCTTAACAAGTGGAAGTGAAAGGTGATAATGGCCGCCATTTTGTCGGGATAAAACAATTCGTCTGTTTTGTTTTGTCTCGTCGAATTGTTTTTGGATAATCAGAGACAAGATTTCAAATCAAGCTTGGGGTTTTAAATGGCAAACTTGCTATGAAATCGTTACATTGCTACGGTATCACAAACTATTGGTACGAAATTTAGTTGATAAGAAATTACAAACTTGCTACGAAGTCATAGCATTGCTATGAAATGAAAAATTTGCTACAAAATCGTGCCATTACTACAAAATGATAAAGTTGCTACGAAATCGTAGCATTGCTATGGAATGACGCTACAAAATCGTGCCATGATTGCTACAAAATGATAAAGCTGCTATGAAATCGTAACATGCTACGAAATCAAATTGACGAAATGGTAAATTGGCTACAAATTCACAAACTTGCTACGAAAACTGTCAGGTATAGATAATATTTTAAGTCAAGTTACTTACTATTTGACGCGGACGAAGTCGTAGGCAACCACTATTTATATCGTGCTTCAACTAAAACATTTATTCCCGAATGCACCAAACTAATGTGAAATTAGAGAAATGTTAGTGCGTCCACAGTTCGACTGTGATTTATTTTATGCATTTTATCCGAACAGAATTTGGAACAGTTTTAGTTTACTCGTGGTAAGTTATGTTGTAGCATTTTGTATACAATATTGTTTTCGACATTCTAATGGTCAGATCGCATTGAAACGAAATGAAACGAGACGCGTGACTATTTTTATGGCAATATTTTAACTGTGTAGATTAAATTTTGTTAAATAACGTAACTTGAATTTTGTCGCACCTATCAGAAAAATTAATTCCTTTGAAATACATAACCAACGAGTTAAATTCTTCGATGGTACTTTCTTGTTTCTATGAAAAATTGCATAGTTTTGGTATGGATGTACTGGTAAAAGCTACATAGAACTTTCTATACAATGTGCCACAACTAGGCCACAGCCTACACCACGAGTAATTTGCAATTTTATCACATAGTAAAGGTAACGCAGAACACTACAATGTACACACATTGTATTCCGTTTGTAACTCATTGCGTTACAGATAGCACTGATAGTGGGGTGACCATAGCTTCATAAGTTTGTAGTACATTAGAAAATCCATAGAGAAAGACAAAAAAGGGTTTTGGACTTCTATATGTGCAATGGATTTTGTTGTCATTGGTTTATGCTGGAAAATCACAAAATGTGCTATGACATTAATATTATTGGGCAGCAGCAAAGCCTTCTTATACGAATATTTCAAGACAAAATTTGGCAAATAGGTTCAGCTGCTTTGGCCAGACTAACAAAATTAAATATCATTTTATTTACATAGATAAATATGTTATTATATGTTTACTGTTGGAGTCCTAAATCCATATCCATACTTTAATATTGGGTATAAATGTGTAAGTGTATGTCTGCCTCTCTGTCTGTAACCTCTTTATACCCAAACCATTGAACTGATTTTGTTGAAATTTAACATGTACCTATATTGTACACTCTTTGAGCCCCGGGAAAGGACATAGATACTTTTTAACCCTGAAAAATGTACAATTCTTTCGCGATGAACGAATTTTGGCGCAACGGAATTGCGGGCGTCATCTAGTCCATACTAATATTATAAATGCGAAATTGTGTCTGTCTGTCTGTCTATCTATCCGTCTATCTGTCTGTCTGACTGTCCGTCTGTCTGTTCCTCTTCACGCCCAGACCGCTGAACCGATTTTGCTGAAATTTGGCATGGAGATAGTTTGAGTCCCGGGAAAGCACATAGGATAATTTTTGTTCCGGAAAAATGGACGATTCCCGCGCGGTAAACGAGTTTTGACGCAACAGAGTTGTGGGCGTCATCTAGTAAATAAATAAATCTCATGGTCACCGTACAGCGGCACTAATGCCCCATGGTAAAGTTTTTGCTAATCAGCCATCACACGGGTGCATCGGCTGAGTTATGGCGGACGCATGCAAATCTACTATCGCCGCGATCTCGTCGTAATTGCACAGGCGTTTTGTTTGCTAATTACTTTTAAAACCCTTTATATATATATATATATATATATATATATATATATATATATATATATATATTATATGTATAAGGCTATAATGTAAAAATGTATATTATGGCATGATACATCACTCTATACATACACATTTGAATATCAATCATGATTCACTCATGGCAACTACGATGTATATTTTACAATTTACACGTATCACAAGTTCATCTATACTTTACTAGATGACGCCCGCAACTCCTTTGCGGCAAAGGTCGTTTATCGCACGGGAAACGCATAATATTTTTTCAGGAAAATCTTAATTATGTCCTTTCCAGGGACTCAAAGCATCTTTTTGCTAAACTTCAGCAAAATTGCTTCGTATCAGTTCGTTTGGGCGTTGAGAGGTAACAGTTAGAAAGACAGACCGACAGATAGACACTTTCGCATGTATAATTAGTAGCTGTCGACAAAACCTAGTTATACAATATTCCTAGAAACCATAGCTTTTAAGCCGTTAACCGAAATTGAAAACATAATATGCTGATAGTTTCATAGAAACCTTTCACTGTAAATGGAATGGGTGGGATTTCAACCTGGTTGCAACATCCTATTGTTTCTCAAAAATATACGTTATGTTACTAGATGACCGCAACTCCGTCGCGCTAAAATTCGTTTTTCGCGTGGAAGCCGTACATTTTTCGGGAAATAAAGTGTCCTATGTCCTTTCCTGGGACTCAAATTACCTCTATACCAAATTTCAGTAAAATCTGTTCAGCGTGAAGAGGTAAAAGACAAATCTATCTATCTTATCCGGTGGTCCTTTTAGTCATGAGGGAATTAGCATCTTACCAAAATATATTTGTCTTGTCACCCAGTTGATTTACCTAAATTAAGGGTTGTTTGATAAAAAAACAAGCACAACTTTATAATTAGCATATTTTTTTTGGCAAAAAATTATAAGTTGCAGATTTTAATATAATTTGATTTTTGTGACTGCATACTCTTTACTACCTTCTGAATTCTCACATATTATTAGGATGGCTTCGTGGACCACTTGGAAGCAAGGGCCACCTGTAGTGGTCCGCGGACCACCCGTTAAGAACCACTGATCTAATCAGATGTCTGTCTCTAAGCATGTCTGTCTGTTCAGACAGACATACTTTCGCATTTTTAATGTGGGAGTTTGATGAGATGGTAATAAATAATAATCTATACATATTATAAAACAAAGTCCCTTTTTTCCCTCATGTCCCTTTGTTCCCTTTAATCTTTAAAACTACGTAACGGATTTTGATGATTCTTTCAGTGTTAGATAGCCCATTTATCGAGGAAGGCTATGGGCTATATTTTATCACGCTAAGACTAATAGGAGTGAAGAAATAGAGGAAAATGTGGAAAAAACGGGGGAAATTATTTGAAAGGGTTAACTTGAACGCGCTAATCTAAGGAACTACTGGTCTGATTTGAAAAATACTTTCAGTTAGATAGGCCATTTATTGAGGAAGGCTGTAGGCTATATTTTATCACGCTAAGACTAATAGGAGAATGTGGAAAAAACGGGGGAAATTATTTGAAATGGGAGAAAATTATCTCGCGAACTACTGGAGCAATTTTTATGTTATTTGGCACAGATAAGAAGTAGATCATAGGCAATTGATTTGAATCATTTTTTCGGTGGCTATATTATATTTTATACCCGTGCGACGCCTTTATAAAATATAATTGAGTAAGTCACGGTACCTACATAGTCAGTTAATTTTCTAAATCATTGACGGGGAAAATATAGCCTACGAATGTTCAAAGGGAAGAGATAATTTGTTATTAATACTTCTAAATAAAATATATTGAAATGTTCGTATTCAAATTTTAGCTGTACTGATTCATAAATGAATAGAAAGAAAGATTATCTGAATTTAGTAAAGAATTTGTCAAACTACCAGTAGAAAAGAAACGGGCAAGAATAATTTTAATTTATTTATTCAAAATTTCAAATCAAGTTTCGGGTCTAATTTAGGTCTCGATAGAATTCGGTATTCTAAATTTCATCTAAACCAATTCAGCAGTTTAGACGTCAAGAGGCTACAAACTGACAGACAGATTACCCTTCCTTAGCTTCGTCGTAGTCGTGTAAGTTCGCATTTATATTTTTGCCTACCGCTAAGTACTCTTAAACTTTTTCCTGTATTTATCACTGTATGTCTGTATTCTATCAGATGCGCCCTTCGCAATCCCCGCACTTTAAGAGATTCCTTTAGCATAAAGCCCTTCAAGTAAATGCTTTGGGGGCTGTAAGGACAGGTAATTGATAAAGGCCAAAGGGTTAGCTCTCAGCCATGTAAGTTTTTTAATATCTCGTATAAAATGTATCATTATATATGTAATTTTGTAGCGATGTTTTGACGGGAAACGTTTTTAAGTACAATCAGAGAAGTTGATTCCTATGCAGGTCGGGGGCCTGCGTAGTTTGGTTGCGTTACGTCAAACCCAGCTGACAGATCACAATTAACATTGAATTGACATATTAGACCAAATAACGTTGGTCTATCAACTGCATAGGAATCAATTTCCTCGATGGTACATTGGTGTTGCTGAGTTTCCGTATGGTATGTAATTACGTGTGATTTTTTTTATTAATTTATTTTAGGTCGCTCAAACAACACGGTTATTAGCGAACACTTTAGATTTACAATTTTAAATAAAATCATAATAATTAATTAACTTTTGAAATGTTACAATTTTTTCGGTACTTTCAAAACACTTATTTAATATTAGTTTAACACTTATTATAGGGAGTAGGGTATTTAAACATTAAACAATCAATTAACAGATACTTTACAGAAACATCACTGACACACCTGCGCATCTTTTCTTCGCTTCTTTGGTGATGAGATGGATTTGGGTTACATTAGTGTGCCCTATTCTTAACCTATGATTATAATGTAAGTGTGACTATCTTTCTAATGCCTTTTTACTTGTAACTATGGAGTGCAGATGGAGGAGAACTATCTTATATGGGGGATATTTGAAAAAGTGTCCAGCTGTACGCAGTAAATAAAGGTGGCTTTCGGATCAAGGCGACCGCGACGCGAGACCGCGATCCACTGCTTTATATTATGAGGGCCACGCCCACACGTCGCGCGACCCGGTCGCTTGCATCCATAAGCACCTCCTATTAATTCATATAAAGCAGTGGGTCGCGGTCTCGCGTCTCGGTCCCGCTAGCTGCAGCAAAGGGTATGGAATGAATGTAGCCGTTGGTGACAAAATACTTAATAAATAAATAGTAAATAAATAAAATAAATAATACCAATATATTTTTAAAAATATAACCTAAAATAGCTGAAATAAAATCTGCTGAATGATTAAAATTTACCCTGTTGCTACTGTAGCGCCCGCGCCACCCTAATTTGACCATAACTTAACGCATTTCAGCGGACACTTTTTACATACAGAGATAATTCTCCCCCATCTACACTCCATACTTGTAACTTTTCATACGTCTGACGTAGGAAAATTGTCAAAGTGAAAAATGAAAATTATGTAAAATCGAAAAAAATGGCAGCTTTGACAGACCTACGTCGTTTGGTCGGATCATGTCAATTCAATATTAGTCATGAACTGTCGTTTGGCTTTGACATAACGCTACCAAAACTTGCCTTGCCTATGAATCAACTTCTCTGAACTACATTGATTGTTACTCACATGTTGTTTTGGCGCGTTGGTAATATTGTCATGTTAAGGGCGTGAGCGTGTCTGAGTCCCACTCGCAGACAACGCATTTGAATTTCTCGTTTAATGGAATAAAAAATTCTTAAATCACACAATATTGATTACACGTCGTAATTTTGTGTCTTTTAGCCCCCTAATGCCATATATCTTTTGATTTCCCCTTAGTCACGTGTCGGCCGGCGTCACGGCGTCACCGCGTCATCTCGCGTCACAGATCACACGCGCGTCATTCCTAATTGTTACCCGATAAGGGGTCGCTAATTGGTGCGTTTTTTTTTTGTTCTGTACAATATGATATAATGGGAAATAATTGAGTGAGTGAGTAAAGAAGTAAATAGAGTGAGAATAAAAATGAGTGAGTTGTTAATAGAGTGAGCTGTTACATCGAAAACAAATACAAAGAACAATAAAACATATATCTGAATAATCTGAATTTACTGTGGAATTTACTATATGTGGAGATCGCCAAAGCCTATGTCATTCTTTTTATAGCCTTAAATCCCGATAAAAATTGGTTAAAATACAGTGTATGATACTGCATTTCCCTGAATTTTAATAGCCTGTGACCTTAATGACCAGTGGTGGAAAAGTACTTCAACACTTATATGGAAAAGTGGGAACTGAAGAAATCACTATATTCACCAACGGAAAAAATACGTGTATTTTTATTTTTAACAAGGATCAATACATCAAAAGATGGCAGGAAGGTTTAATTGCACCCTGTATTTTCCTAACTAAGCTTCGCAGATATTTTATTTTGCACTAAACTAAGCGATTTAGTCCTTGTTGTCTAAAATATATTTATAACTGACTTAAAAAGCAATTTTCTGAATATATTTTCTTTTTCAAAACTTTACAATAGCTGCAGTTTCTGAACCCACCACTAAAATAAAAAACGCTTTTATTATTTTTTATCTGTTTCAATTAATGTAAAAACCCTACTTGGTTCCCATTACGCTCGAGTGACTACAGAAATACCACCTTCCTCAGTCCCCTCCCCTACTATTTTATAACAATGCAAAAAGAGATTGAGCTATGTCAATTCAGTCAGTTGAGCTATGTCAATTCAGTCAGTAAGTTTAATAGTTCTGAATAATTATTATTTCAGAGTAACACACGCACGCGAGGCGCTTCAGGCGGCTATCTTTCTTTATTCTGCGCTCGCGCTTTTGATTGGTTAATGCGTGGAATGTGGACGCATGCGATGGTGCGATAATATTTGAAATTGGAATGTGAGGTAGTGAAAATATAGGTCACGTCTATACAAATACTTATTTATTTTTTATTTTTTTAATATCATGGGAAAAGAAATTACCTACAATGCTGCTATGTGTGGCGTCTCGTTACTCGCCAGATTATATTAAATTTTACTGTAGAAACACGTAAAGTAACAGTAAGGCTGTATTCACATATTCTTGGCACAGTAATAGGATTTTCATACTAGAATCTGGCCAGCCATCTGTGCCCGAATCTTATTTGAGACACACGAGCATCGCGATTGGAGAATATAATTTTAGCACTAGAAAACTACGTCCCGAAAGTAGATAAGTACCAGTAAATTAAACTAATGAATCAATAAAGCTAAATAAAAAAAAGACGGGTTGCACTCCGGGATTAGGTACCGGCAGAAGTGAAAACTTGATTAAGTATTAACGTTGTGTATTTTTTTAACCCATTTTTTATGAAAATCAATTTTTAAAAAATCGTCAATCAAGTTGTTTCGATCAAGTTTCGATGAAGTTTCGATCAAGTTTCGATCAAGTTTCGGTCAAGTTTCGATCAAGTTTCGATCAAATTTCGATCGAGTTTCGATCGACTTTCGATCGAGTTTCGATCGAGTTTCGATCAAGTTTCGATTATTTTTTTCAAATTTCAAATCGAGTTCGAGTTCGAGTTCGAGTTTGACACAAAACACTACTCTCCAACCGTCTTACGGTTTTTCGATCAGCACGAGAATCTGACGCGAGTTTCACAGTTTTTACCCATCCCACAAAAGTGCTGAACGCCGCTAAAGAAGTTTTCACTTCAAAAAAAAAAAAAAAACAAATTACATGCGAGAAATAACAATTAAGTAGTTAATTGTTTTTTGAGTCCGTATACGAAATTTTGCCGATTTTGCCGAAATTGCAAAGATTCGCTACAGAAATATTATTAGGTTTTTTCCCCTTATTAGACAAAATATATATTAATTATTAGATTTAAAATATATTTATGCGCGGAAAGCCGACTCGAACTTGCGGCGAGAAATATAATGTGAGATTTAGTTTGTTTTGAATCGTGTTTTTTTTGGCACAATTGTTTTTTTTTTTTTTTTTTTGAAATGGATCGAATTTTATCTATAGATTATTTCTGTCGTTTTCTTTTTATGAATTACAGCTCCAAGTTGCCGAAATTAACAGCAATTCTTTGCCCATTTTCTCTAAAATTTTGCCGAGTTACATATTTTTTTACTCAACTATTTCATATTAAAGTGGTAAAAAGTAATTCCAACATTTTATAGACGACTTTCTCAAGAGTACATTGTATTTTTTTCATACCGTTAAGACGTCAATACAATCCATAAACAGGTGATACTCTAAACCTTTTACAGCAAAAAACACAAAACTGTCGCGGGTTTGAGTTGGATTATTTAAAAATACTAAAAAAAAAAATCTAGCTCCAACACTAGATTATTATTGAAATGATCTTACATGTTGTGCATTAAAACTTATAGAAATACTGTATTTTAACTGTTAAATCACGTCTGTATAATCAGCGAAATCGGAAAATTTCGTATACGGACCCTTAAACTTGGGGCATTTGCGCACTTATAATAAAGAGAAGTTACTTTATAACATGGCTCATGCATCATTTGGCCAATAATAAAAAATCAATATTTGAATTGACAGCATTAGTTTAAGTAACTATCAAGTAATAGCAGAATTTTTAGCTACACATAATTATTTTTAATTTTGCGTGAAGCGAATAAGACTTTTTAGTTCCTTACTTGGTTCGCCAACCTTAATACCCGTGTGTAGAGAGTATTAAAGAGGTCGTTAAAATTCAATTGTAGTGGCTACCCCCCAATAACTCTATTGAGACTGCATAATTGCAAATCATTTGTTGGTTGGTTCCCGGGGTCCATGGGGTCCGTGGGGTCCATCGCAGCGTGAACACCAAGAACAAGATAATTATTTTAGGGGAGATTAGACCTCATTGAAATGCACCGTGATATGTTACAGTTGCTACGGCTTCTATTTTGTGTGCTTCATTTTCACCGCTACGACAGGGTCCCAATTCTCATGTTTGTTCGTACCCCGCTCATTTTAGATAATTTGAAATAACATTTCGACGGTGCCAAAGTTTTGTGGAGAGGTTATGTTCACATTCGGAATAAAAAACTTCGAAAATATTCCGTTTTTTTTATCTCAATCCTTATTATCTATAATATATTACTTGACCATTATTTTCATGCTATTAAATTTTAGACGCGTCAGAAGATTGGATTTACGTGATTAGTGAATATTGATTGTAAAATCGAAAAACCCAACTCCGTCAATGCTGGAAATCTACTTTTTAGGGTTCCGTACCCAAAGGGTAAAAACGGGACCCTATTACTAAGATTTCGATGTCTGTCCGTCTGTCTGTGTGTCTCCAGGCTGTAACTCAAGAACCGCTATAGCTAGACTTCTGAAATTTTCACAGATTGTGTATATCTGTAGCCACTATAACAACAAATACTAAAAACAAAATAAATTAAATATTTAAGGGGGTTCCTGTAGTGTATTGATAAATAAAGATGACCGCTCTACCAATCATAGTGGGGGCTGGAAGAATATAGCCGCCAGACGTGAGAGAGAGAAGAGTGTTCAGTGATACAGTATTCTGTGTTTAATTTACTCCTCCAACGATAATGTACAAATTGTACAGCTCCCATACAACAAACATGTTTTTTTTTTTTTGCTATTTTTGTTGGATATAAATACTTAATGGCAACACATAGGCACTTGAAATGTTTACAAAATACTCATTTATATTTGAACTCTAATAATTTATAATAAAATTTAAATAAATTGAATAATTAAGGGGGGCTCTCATACGAAAAACACAATTTTAGCCTGTTTTTGCTCTGTAGTTGTACGGAACCCTTCGTACGCGAGTACAACTCGCACTTGGCCGATTTTTATTTTACATATTTATATTAAATTAAAACTACGATCAAATCATATTGTGTCCCAGCTTCCCGGCTGTTAAAATCGTAGGTACTTGTTTTGTTTTCAGCATACAGAATATGGCGACTTTTTCGACTTTTATAATTAACTAGACACGGTAAACTTCGTATCACTTCCCTGATCCCTCCATATTTATATTAAACCTTCCCTGGACTTCCGCGAATATTTTAAGACTAAAATTATCATATTCGGTTCAGCCGTTCTCGAGTGATAACGAGACTAACAAATTTAAAAAATAATTTTTATTTAAATATACCTTTTATTAAGACGCTGACAACTGCCAATGACCTTGATCTCGCATCACTCTCGCACCTGTGTCGATTTTCATGCCAGAGAGACAGAGATGTAAAGTGTTCACTCGGTAGCGTGGATATATTTTTCGTTTTTTATAGGAAAAAATAAATATTATGGGAAATCTAGATGTCAGAACCGAAAATTAAATCCGGCAATCTTTGGATTTTTGTAAAAGGTAACAAATAAACAAATTTTTAAGGCATAGATTGTATTATTACTTTAGTTAGAACTGTTTAAAGTTCCTGAAAGATGTGACATTGGTATTTTTTTTCATCCAGTAGGAGTACATTATTTTATTATTTAAATTCGACAAGCTTTTCCAAATATAATCAAAAATCACATATATTTTTTTTGTGCCAATCAATGAAATACATACGTCTAGAAAACTGCACAAAGATGTCGAATTGGCAGCTGTCTTCCCCTTAAGATAAGTTATAAACACCACTTTTTGTAACATTATACTAAAATAATTTTTGATTTATTTGGATACTACACTACACACGATTGTAGGCAATAAAGTTAATTGTTTAGGGTTCCGTAGTCAACAAAAAACCCTTCAATACTTTCGGTCTGTCCGTCTGTCCTTTTGTCTGTCCGCGGTATTGCTCAGAGACTATAGGACCTAGAAAGCTATAATACGGCATGAATACACATACACAATATATTAATGATGCCGACAAAATTGTATATAAAATCTATTTTTTTATGGTACACTACATAATATCAAGCGGGGATGATTTTTTTATCGCGTCCACCTAGCGTCCATCCCACCGTATGGATAGGTTTTTCTTAAATATTATGAGTATTCATAGATCATTTTCCGATTCGGCGATTCATTTGTTAAAGTGTCCCCCCCCCCTTCTACCAGCTAAACGGTTACTTCTGGAAATGTGAAAAAATTCACGAGAGAAGGAAATATGCTGAATTAGAAAAACTGCCAACGCCTAAGAAGACTTCATAAGTTATTGAGTAATAGTCGATCAACTAAAAAAAAATATTCGGCGAAGTATAAAGGAATTTTTCGTTCAAATTCCTTGAAGTTTGAACGTAACAAGGAGATGATGTTGTTAGTAGTGTAAAACACGTTATAAATTAATGAAGACGTGAGTGAAGACGAACAAGTAACATTTCGTAACATACGGACAATAGCTCCTTTTTTCCCTAATTATTGTAATCCTTCAGGCCCCGCGCGAGCACCGGTGATCGCGACAACAATAGAATACAATAGCAATTCCTGGAAATTCCGACTGAAGTATTAATAAAACTTGTAACTTATAATCCATAGCTTTTCTATTTCAAATTTTCCGGCCCTTAATCCTCCATTTAAGCGAAAAAACGGACATATTTAATATGTACGTTCATTGACCATACAAAAATTATTATCAAAAACTGGCGGTACTACGGAACCCTATAATACTGGTATTACGCTTGGCCCGACACGCACCAGCCGGTTTTTTAATTGTGAGGTTTGTCTTATCTACACGTGTTACAAGAGTTTGAATTATATTAATCACTTTTTTGTGTTGTTATTTTGAAATAATTTTCCTGTGTTATTTGAATATTCAATTTGCTACAAATAATGAGTTTATTACAAACTAGATGATGCCCGCAACTCCGTTATCGTTTATCGCGCGGGAATCGTGTATTTTTCTGAAGTGAAAAGTATCCGATGTCCTTTCTCGGGAGTCAAAGTATCTCCATACCAAATTTCAGGTCAAAATCGGTTCAGCGTGGGCCACCACCTACATCCTCGCGGTTCAAGCGGCTTCGCAACCCTTGGATCATGAGGACTTTTTTGGATTTACGAGTTCTGATTAACTAAAATATTTGTAAATATATTTTTTTTATTCTGCGCTCGCGTTTTTGATTGGCTAGCGAGCAGATACATGCGATGGTACGATAATATGGTATGTTTGGTAGTGAGAAGGATAGGTCTCTATCTATACGAATATAGTCGTTTTTTTAATGTCATGGAAAAATAATTTTTTTGATTTTCATTTATAAAATTTGAGTATCAAAAAATTATTTCTCTCAACAAAATATTCTCTCTTGCGTCACCTCATCTATCAGAGGGCGCAAAAAAAGTCTTGCCTATATATATATACATATATATTGGAATCTCGGAATCGGCTCCAACGATTTTCATGAAATTTAGTATATATAGGGGGTTTCGGGGGCGATAAATCGATCTAGCTAGGAATCATTTTTAGAAAATGTCATTTTATTCGTGTTTTATCGAATACCGAGTAAAGCTCGGTCAAATAGCTAGTATTTATATTAATATTATGAATTTTTATTTATTATATGTATAGATTTAGACATGTGATGAAATTTTTTGTTTCTTTGATTAATTAAAATGAACCTTCATTTAATCGTGTAGGCTCTATTTGATTATTAGACGTGGGAGAGCCATGCTTCGGTACGAATGGATCGGCTCGACCGGAGAAATACCACGGGCTCACAGAAAACCGGCGTGAAACAGCGCTTGCGCTGTGTTTCGCCGAGTGATAGAGTTTACCGAAGCTGAGGCCCAATGCCCTACACTTTACCCTTCCCTACCCTCCCCTATTCCCTCTTAAAAGGCCGGCAACGCACCTGCAGCTCTTCTGATGCTGCGAGTGTCGATGGGCGACGGAAGTTGCCTAAAAAAAACAGGTGACCCGTTTGCTCATTTGCCCCCTTATTTCATTTTTTTTGCTTCCTTGATTAAGTAATTAAAATGAACCTTCATATTTTAATCGTGTAGACTCTATTTGATTTTTTGCTTCTTTGATTAATTACAATGAACCTTTATTTAATCGTGTAAGATCTATTTGACCCCTACGCAATCGTAGGGGTCAAATAGATCTTAGGATTGTTCATAAAATTTCTCGTTTACATATTAACATTATAATTATTCCGCGAGTTGCGTCAATCAAACGTGCCCGTGTTTGGGGTTACTTAATAGTTAATGCTTTTGTTTATGATAAAAATATATATTTCTTTAATTCTTTTCTGTGTTTGCAATATACCTAAGAAGTTATAATAATATTGTAAACAGTTGAATTAAATATATAGTTATAATTCTTCTTATAAGAGTTATAACTCTGAAGTTACTAAGTTGCAGCGCCGCGACGAAGAGACGCGGTCATGGTGAAAAATATGCTTTACCGTCGCCTGCTGCTGCTGCGGACAGTCTTCCACTCTATGTTCCTGTTGTCTAATGCTGCGATCCTGCTTCACACTTTGGTAGTGATGGTACAGAAGACCAACGAGCCCGGAGTCAGCGAAAGCTTGCTCGACATGCGGAATAATGCTCCAGCATTTATCACTAATTGGAATATAGTAAGTATTTTTGTTTGTAGTTGTTTCCATATATGAATTTTTAAAATAGCATATATAAGGACAAAGGACATTAGGCAATTTTAATACAATGTTGGTCTAAAAAAAGCTGCGCGGCCAGACCTAGGATTATTTAAAATAGCTAGGCCATGTTTGATATTAAGAACTTTAAAAAATATATGGATTTAACCCTGTAACTGCATTTTTTTTTTGTATTAAGTATTATTTATTACTATTACTAGCGACCCGCCCCGGCGTCGCACGGGTATAAAATGTATAGCCATTGAAAAAATTATTAAAATCGATAGCCTATGATTCTTCACGTGGTCTACTACTTCTTATCTGTGCCAAATAACATAAAAATTGCTCCAGTAGTTCGCGAGATAAGCCCTTTCAAATAATTTCCCCCGTTTTTTCCACATTCTTCTATTAGTCTTAGCGTGATAAAATATAGCCTATAGCCTTCCTCCATAAATGGGCTAGCACTGAAATAATTTTTCGAATCAGACCAGTGGTTCCTGAGATTAGCGCGTTTAAGTTAGCCCTTTCAAATAATTTTCATCGTTTTTTTCCACATTTTCCTCTATTTCTTCGCTCCTATTAGTCTTAGCGTGATAAAATATAGCCTATAGCCTTCCTCGATAAATGGGCTATCTAACACTGAAAGAATCATCAAAATCAGTTGTGTAGTTTTAAAGATTTAAGGGAACAAAGGGACATGAGGGAAAAAAGCGACTTTGTTTTATAATATGTATAGATGAGTTACCTACGTACGAAAACTTAAATAACTACTAAAAAAACAGAGAGACGGCCGAATACTGGAACGTCACTCAAATGCATCAATCAGTTGAAGGGCATTTAAATGTAAGCGTTTCCCATATTTAAATGATATACACAAACGCCACTCAGACAATTTCTTATGGTACTCACGTAAGTAGCCCTGTGAGTAGCCGTCAAATATTTACATCATGGCATCATTTACAGTGTTACATTTTACGCTAGATCTAACTTGATTGTACAAATAAAAAGTTCACTAAAAATCATTGAATGCCGTTTACTATTTGTTTTCATTAAATATATTTAAATTAATTAAAGACATGACAATTTTTAACATTATTTTCTGATTAATTGCAATAGAAAATTCGAAATCGACTTTAAATTTTACAACAATGCAACCATACGTAGAATGGAACGGTCTTTTGAGTGACAACTGACAATTGACATGTTTGAAGACCAACCGATTGACATTATCAAAAAGAAGAAGACCTACTCGACACTGGCAATAGTTTTATGCTAGTCGCCATATCAAAAAAAAAAAAAAAAGAAGAAGAAGACCGACCGTAGTGGTTATATTCTCTTTGTGGAAAACATTTTGTCCAAGAAAATACATTATACTACCTCGGAAAAGTATATGCTCTAATTATTAGTTTAAAAGTGAGTTACAAATAACATTAATATCAATATACTATTTTCATGAAAATGTAGTTGCATATTGTAAACTTGTAAAACGTAAATGCATCGTTGTATTTTTCAAACGCGACGATAAAAACGTTAATTTAACTTTATACACACGCTTTTTACCGTAATTATAGATTTAAGAGACCTCTTGACCACTCTTAAACGCAAGCGATGCTTAAATCAGTTTGACAGATCATTTGACAGTCAAAAAAAGTTGAGTAACCATCGAGTATACGAATTTTTTTGCTAAGTGATGCTCATGTGGAGCCTGAGTACAACTTATTTGGAGGTCCACTTAAAACTAACTGGAAGTTAAAATTTGCGTTGGAGAATACGAAATTTTTGTATAAGTTGTACTCAAAAAATTAAGTAGCATTTAAATATTTGAGAGACGTTCCAGTATTCGGGCCTAACAGTGTTAAATTCATAGAATTAGCTTAAGGTATAATTAACCTAGCTATTGGAAATATTCTTAGTTCCGGCCGCAAATTTTTTTTAGACCAGTAAGCCTGATGTCCTTTGTTTTTATTTTTATTTTTAAGGAGACCTAGACTTGAGATTTAAATTGGTTTTAAGCTCTTAAATTTCAACCAAATAACAAAAATGATATATTAGAAAAGGTTTTTATCTTTTATTGCACAAATCAAATTATTCAGGGTAAGGTAAATTAGAACTGACTTATTTCTAACTGTAAACCTAACATTAGGAGACAACCCGAAGCGCATCATTGGTAATTCCCTAAAACTAACCATAGTACCTCCAGTCGTCCCAGATTCAAATTCTTTCTTTATCAAGCATGCAATAATATACAATTATAGTATAAAAGCTAGGTAGCGTACATCACGTCGTCTAATCCCTAATGCCCCAGGAAAATTAAACATTCGACATCGGAATAATTCCCATAGAGCTGAAAATTGGTAGAGACGTTAAGTACACCATTACCATTTATTTTTTTTTTATTTTTTTTTTATTAAATAAGGGGGAAAACGAGCAAACGGGTCATGGTAAGCAACTACCGTCGCCCATGGACACTCGCAACATCAGAAGAGCTACAGGTGCATTGCCGGCCTTTTAAGCGGGAATACGCTCTTTTCTTGAAGGTTTGCAGGTTGTATAGGTCCGGAAATACTGCTGGTGAAAGTTCGTTCCAGAGTTTTACAGTGCGCGGCAGAAAGCTACGCGAAAAACGTGATGTGGAAGACTGCCACTCAACAAGGTGATGAGGATGGTATGTTTTTCGCGTGGGACGATGGCGAAAAATCGCAGGTGGTATGATTCCGAACAATTCCTCAGATCACTCCCCGTGATACAACCGATAGAGGATGCAGAGTGAAGCTACATCTCGGCGTAATTCCAAGGGGTCCAAGCTGTTTGAAATACTATGGCAGTCAACAATTCGAGCGGCCCTTCATTGGATACGATCCAGAGGGAGCAGTTGGTGTTTTGGCGCCCCTGCCCAGAGATGAGAACAATATTCCATATGAGGCCGAACCTGCGCCTTATAGGGTTGTAGGCGTTAATCCGGACTGAAGTACTGTCTCGCTCTGTTAAGAACACCAAGCTTCTTCGAGGCTAATTTGGCCTTACCCTCTAGATGATATCGGAACTGGACTTCGCTCGATATGTTGACGCCAAGTATCTCAATACTAGGGGAGATGGTTAAAGATGTGCCCTCGAAACGATGATATACGACCATTGGTGACTTTTTAGTGGTGAACGCGCAGACTTGTGTCTTGGCGGGGTTGAATTGGACCAAGTTAGACGTAACTTGGTCCAATTCAGACCCTGTTCAGAGACATTCTCCAATGAATTCTTCACCTTAGACACAAGTTCGTTTCGACTCTCAGTGACATTTTGCCGAGAATTATTGGGGGAGCCCGTATATACAGCATCCGCATAGCAATGAATGCCCTTGGTCTGTAACATGTCATTGATATTATGCAGTATGAATAGAGTAGGCGATAGCATACAGCCCTGGGGGACACCAGCATCAACAGACTGAGTTTCCGAGCATTCGCCGTCAACTACGACCTTTATGCTTCTGTCTGCTAAGAAACTAGTAAAACCTCAAAAGTCCCCGGTGATCCTCCTTGTGCAAAAGAAAATATTCATGGTCAAAGGTATGAAAATGAGGTTTTTTCCGGTTTTTTTCCAAACTGTACATTCTATCACAAAAATAGTTAAAGCAAGAGTATAAATTATAGAATCCTCAAAAAATATTCAGACACTTTTTTCATACGACTTACCGTTCCTTATAAATGGCGGGCTTAAAGTGTGGGAAAATCTTATATTACAAAGCTAAAGAATTTGTGGAACTACTGCGTTGAAAAGCAATTTTTATGTTATTTGGCATATAGAATAGGCCACCTGGAGGTACATAGGCTATTTTGTTTTTCAGGAAAATTTACGGTTTCCGTGAAATTTATAATTAACGCGGGCGGAGCCACGCTTAACATCAGCTAGTACTTCATACTAGGGTTGTTTGAAAAAATTGAAATGTTCTCGGCCTGACATACTTCTGAGTGACTTGCAAGCGTACTGTTGCTCTTCGCGACTCGATAAGTTTAGATTTGGTAAGTCACGCCCAAGTATGTTTGGCTGAGAACAGCCCTCGTATGCTGTAGTACAAGAAGTTCCGCTCCGCCCTGTTAATTATGTATTTCACGGAAACCGTACATTTTCCCGAGAAACAAAATAGCCTATGTCCTTCCTCGTGGTCTACTTTATATCTGTGCCAAACAACATAAAAAATGCTTCAGCCGTTTGTGAGATAACGCCTTTCTAATAATTTTCCCCGTTTTTCCCCATTTTCCTCTATTTCTTTGCTCCTATTGGAGCCAACGTAATGTTATATAGCTGAAGTCTTCCTCGATAAATAAGACTATCCAACAAAAAACGAATTTTTCAATTCAAAGCAGTAGCTTCACCAATTCTTTAGCTTTATAATATATGCACAGATATGATTTTTCCCAAACTTAAAGCCCGCCATTTATAAGGAATGTTAAGGCGTATGAAAAAAGTGTCTGAATATTTTTTGTAGAGAATTCTAAGATCTACACTCTTGTCCTACCTATTTTTGTGATAAATGTACAGTTTGGATAAAAAAACGGGAAATACCTCATTTTCCTTCCTCATACCTATGACCTTGAATAAAATTTTTAGCACAAGGAGGATCGCCGGGGACTTTGAGGTTTTATTTATGTCTCTACCAATTTTCAGCTCTATGCGAATTATTCCGAGGTTACGATTTTTTGCGTCTAATTAGACCGGGCTATAAGACTAACGTATATAATATAGATGACTACGTGCTTAACGGTCTATGGATGAATACTAATGGAAACTCGAACATTTCAACATTTAAAGTGTTTTTAGGAACTAAATGCTTGAAAGCACCAGGCTACTAGTAATGTTAGGCAGTCAAGTTGTGACGTTTTTGGTGATTTCAGACATTTCAGATGACGTTTCTGATAATAGCGGTTTGCGCTGATGGCCTGGAGTGGAATGGTCGAAGGCACAGGCTCAGAACACATCTGGAACAAGTCCGCGACGTGCTCTTCTGTGCAGTCATTGTACCCTATGGAGTGGTAAGTTGGTGGAGCAAATTAGTAGCTAGTCATCAGTTAGTGTTACCCATAGAGTAGAGATGTGCCGATCATGACTTTGGCCGACTAGTCGACTAGCCCATTAGTCAGTTACAGAAGCCGACTAATCGGCCGATTAGCCGGCCAAGCCGATCATGGTTTCGGAAGTTTTTGAAGTGAAAACTTCTTTAGCGGCGTTGAGCACTTTTGTGGGATGGGTAAAAACTGTGAAACTCGCGTCAGATTCTCGTGCTGATCGAAAAACCTTGGAAAAACCGTAAGACGGTTGGAGAGTAGTGTTTTGTGTCGAATTCGAACTCGAACTCGAACTCGAACTCGAATTGATTGTAAGGGTTTCGATTAATTAAAAAAATCGATTTTTTTAAAATCGGTTTTAATAAAAAAAGGGTTAGAAATTTAATTGATTGTAAGGGTTTCGATTAATTAAAAAAATCGATTTTTCAAAAATCGACTCATAAAAAATGGGTTAAAAATTTAATCGATGTAAGGTTTTCGATTAATTTAAAAAAACGATATGTTTAATGGGTTAAAAAATGCACAACGTTAATAATCAAGTTTTCATTTCTGCCGGCACTCCCGGAGTGGAACCCGTCTTTTTTTTTACTGCTGATTCGCGGGTAGGTTTATTTTTTTAATATTTAAATATTTTGTAGTACATTTACTATTTATTTATATATTTTTTAGTGTTTTACTCTATTTTTTAGTTTTTAAATATTTAGTAGTAAATTTAGTAAAAAAAATTTATACACAAAAAAAATTTTTTTAGTGTTTAAATATTTTGAAGTTAATTTTTGTACAGGAACCTAGGTAATTACTATTTTAAGCAGAAAAATAACTCAAACATGTTAAATATTTTCGCATGAGAAAATGATTTTGGTATTACGTATGTATGAGAATTTCGTGGGTAACCCGGCCCCTTAACATTAATTAAACACCATTTTTTGCGGTTTATCTATAAATAACTCTTTACATCTATTAGGTAAAACCCGAGTTCGTGTTATTTTAATAATATTTCGAGTAATTAGGTAAATAACAATGAGGATATTAAAGAAAAAAAATAACATATCAGTTAGTGTAGAATAAGGATAATAATATATTATAATGTTGTGTCAATAGACAATGTTGTGTATATGATGTGAGGTAGCTAAGTATGTCGTAATATAATAATATTATGTCTAATAGTGAAAACCCGTAATATTGGCTTTCTTCTATTATAGTATTGGTTCTATTTTATTTTAATCATAATAGTGAGGGACAAATTTTTCTGTTATTACTAACAAGCAAATTTCTTGTGAGTATAGGTTCATTTAAATAAGACAATCAGTTTGAGGGTACGGTAGTCAACCAAGTTTTGTTGATTACAGAACCCTAAAACGGAACCCTAACCAGCAGATTTTTGTATATTGGTAGGTTAATAGTTATATATAAATAGTTACTCTTAAATTATATAAATATAATTTAAGAGTAACATTGTCCCACAAATAAAACAATCCATATTTTAGTCATCATATCATACCATCAAATCAAAATATGAAATCCTTTCTATCTCTGTTAGCTACTACTTTCAAGATTTTTCGCCGATAAAAAAGTTGTTTATCTTATCAAAATAAACCTACTCACAAATTATTACCTTGTTAGTAATCACAAAAAAATTGTTCTAGGGCTCTCGTACAACAGCTTATAGCTGTTGCTTTTCCAAAACAAATAAATAAATAAAAAAAAGTGTGTCAGCCCCGACGCACGACTGGAGTTTACTCCTTTAGTACGAGTATCTAACCATACGCAAAAAGAGTTTATTCAACTGAAAAAAGATTAATATCATATGAAATCAGATGTTCCGGCAATATTATCTACACCCCTTTCTGCCATAGTTATTTAAAAATACTTTTAGTTTACTTTAGCCAGTATAATGATAAAAATTATAACTTCATAATAACAATATTATTATTTATAACAAAAATAGCAATATAAATACATCGACACTGATAGAAACAAACAAGCCCAATAACTTAAAGTATATAGATATAGTCGCCTATACAGCATACCTCGTACGTCTTAATCATAAAGTTAATATACCTATCGGAATATAATATTATATAATAATATATATATATATATATATATATATATATATATATATATATATAATTATATATATATATATAATTATATAATTATTAGAACAACTTTATAATTTTGTACATTATGTAAGTTCTATAATTTATAATAATTATTTATTAAGTTTTTGCGATAAGTGTGTATTTAAAAAATATTATTTATCATTAAATATGTCTAATAATAAATAAATAAATATAATAATATAATATAATATTACGATACGTATATTACCTTTATGGTCTTAATACACTCACAGCCAAATTAGAAAGTTTCCGTCGTCCAAAAACGTGACACATTTTCGTTACTTGTTAGTAGGTTTTACCCCTCGGATTTTTCTCATACCGGGCGCCTTATATATGAAAATCGATTGTTAAGGAGTAAACTCCAATAAACTCCAAAAATGACTCAGGTTATGGGATATTCTAGGGATCGCTTCGCTCGCCCTGATACGCTGACACTTTGTGTTAACAGTTTGTTACGGTGAGCTTCTGGATGGCCTACTCCATCGACCGCGAGCTGGTGTTCCCGCGCGTGTTCGACGAGGCGTTACCGTGGACGTTCAACCACTGCGTGCACACCACCATCACTGTCATGTTGGTGCTGGAGATCCTGCAGCACCCGCGGCCTTACCCCACCAACCGCAAATACGAGGAGGCCCTAATTTGGACCGTCATCTCTGTCTACTCTGTCATGTAAGAGCTACCGCACACCTGAGACACGACTGTCTTAAGACACACTAGATGCGCACATTTGAGACAAAACGTCTATTATGTCGGCACTACAAATAGGCGAACGCGTTCGCCTATTTGTAGTGCCGACATTTGCAACGGCGCTTGTGAGTAATCCACACATTGGAAAGTCATTCAGTATGCTTTGGATCGCGCCAATGTGCGGACGGATTCGAAATGGATGCTGAGTCGCTAACAGCTACAGCTGTATATTTATTCATAGCTTATAATTACATTATAATAATAATTATTACCTTATAATTATAATTAAGTATTATGATTAATATATACTTATTTATTTTTTATTAAATATTTAATTTATTTTGTTTTTAGTATATTTATTGTTAATAGCGACAACAGATATATAAGTACTTACACAATCTATGAAAATTTCAGAAATCTAGCTGTAGCGGTTCTTGAGATACAGCCTGGAGACAGACAGACAGACAGATAGACAAACAGACAGACAGACGGACGAACAAAAAGGCAGACAGAAAAACAGACAGACATTGAAGTCTTAGGGATAGGGTCCCGTTTTTACCCTTTGGGTACGGAACCCTAAAAATCATCATGAGTAAAATAGCATGTCCAAGAACCATATTTTTTAGCACTTTTGATATGATTTTTTTGGTCCACAGGAAGATTTACTCTGATAGTTAACTCAATAAATTTAAATGTTTACTCGATACTTATATTGTTCGCTATTTCGTCAAGTTAGATGTTAATTCGCCACAAGAAGGAAACGTGCACTCTTCAGCGCTGCTCCGGGCGAACTGATCGCGCGGCCTATGTGTGGATGGAACGCAAGCCTTGCGATAAGCCTTGCGACAAATTTCTTTTGATCATTCCGACACCACGCGGCAAGCTCGCAAACGCGTTGGCCAACGTCTAAATACTTACCGCGAACGCGCGAACGCCTGTTCTACACATCGGGCCAGCGCGTTGGCCAACGCGTTGGCCAACGCGTTCGCCTATTTGTAGTGCCGACAAAACGCACCGCCGTTCGCTTTGGCCAACGCGTTGGCAGTGCGTTCGTCTATATGGGGAGGCGGCTGACACAGCTGTCTTTAGACTGTATTATTATTTTTAACAAAAAATTAAAACCGACTTCCAAGGTAAAAACAATAATAACATTAATATGAACTAAAAAGTATTAAATAATTTCTACTATCTAATAGTGCCTTTTTCCGAATTCGGCTAAACCTCAACTATTTCTGTACTCAATCTTCATAATTTTGAAGTCGGTACCAGATAGCTGAAACTTCAGTCCTCTGACAGAATATTTGAAACTTTTGGAACTGGCACCGACTTCAAAATTATGAAGATTGAGTACAGAAATAGTTGAGGTTTAGCCGAATTCGGAAAAAGGCACTATTAGATAGTAGAAATTATTTAATACTTTTTAGTTCATATTAATGTTATTATTGTTTTTACCTTGGAAGTCGGTTTTAATTTTTTGTTAAAAATAATAATAATTTCACTCTTTTTAGTTACACTAGTAGATAAACCTTCGCGTATATTTTACCTAAGTATCTTATTACAATTTGTTAAGAGTCACAAATCACACTCACAAAATAATATATTATCAGTAAAGTGAACATATTGTGCTAAGTAATTTAACAATTTTAATGCTTCAAGCCCCAAGCGGTCACCGGCGATTGCGATAACAATAGAAAGGCTATTGTGTCTCGTTTTTCCACGATCGAAGGATCTATCAGATAAAAAATTGTATAAACTTGCATAGGATGTAGCGTAGCTACTCATAATATTTAATATTATCATAATTATTGACAGCTGTTCTTGTAATAAAGAATTCAAATCGATACTTAGTGCGCCATCTATCGATTAATAAGTATAACTAATTAAAAAGACTTAATGACTTTGTTTTGTTTAAATGCTCTTTTTAAAATAACTTTATTTACAATTCTATTTGCCTATTTAAATTTTATAAAGTAGTTAATAAAGTATTCGATCTGTATATAAAGTAGTTAGTAAAGGATTCGATCTGTCGTCTGCCGCCATGCGCCGCGCGGCGGCGACGCCGTCGCCTCTACGGCGCCGACCGCCGTCATGTATTAAATAAACAGGTGTTGTTATACAGTAAGTACATAATTAATATTATTAGTATATCCATACCTATGCCTTGTACTATTATCTAGTCTGTGCCATCAGACATTGGTGACCTTAACACGACGTGGTAATGATGATGATGATTATGATGATGAATATAAATTGCATAGTAGCATATGCCTTCTGTTCTTAAAACAACGCCGAAACTCCCAAACGTGTATCTATAAGGAGTCAGGAGTTCTCTCAGCATCTTCGAAACCATGGTATACCTTGACCCAATATTTGACTTTTTGGTAGCATATTCTTAGTATGCTTCACATAAAACCAAAATCACCATATGTTTCCATATAAATTTCGAGGAGTTCCCTCGATTACTCATGGATCCCATCATCAGGTCACCACTTTTGTGAACATGGTACCAAATTGGAGTGAAACCTAATACAACAAAACAAAAATTTCGAAAATCGGTTCACAAACGGCGGAGTAATCGTTGAACATACAAAAAAAAAAAAAAAAAAAAAAAAAAAAATATCCACAGCCGAACATATAACCTCCTCGTTTTTTGGAAGTCGGTTAACAATACGCAGCAATAAATATTGCACATCGACCTGGATGGAAAGAGACATTCGGCTAATTTCGGTTCATAGAGCGTTATCTTTGTAGCACACACCTATTTGACATTATGTCAGTCGTTGTTCAAATTCAATAGAGTGCAGTCGCGTCCAGTTCAAAATATATATCTAGAGTTGTTAACATCCCTAAGTTTGCTATAGCTGTAATTTTCCAAAAGAATTTTAAATACGTAAACATAATTTTAACACCCTTTTTTATTTTATTTTACCCGAATATAAAGCCATAACTTATAGAAAATTTGGTGTATTTTATACAAAGAATAATAAAATTGTCAAAAGATGCAAACCTTAATTGTTTTAACAGCTCCTAATATATACCGGACCTTTTGTATTTCGTGCGTAAGAGATAACACTCTCAGACCAATAAAAAAAGAAAGACGGAGTATTTACAGGTAATGGCGTGAAGTCGCTGTCGATCAATGTGTGCATCACGCCTAGCATAAATACGCTAGGCGTGCGCTTGTGTGCAAAAAAATAATGTTGCCAACTCAGGGTTTCAGATTGTCAAACTCCCACCCTGTTGCAGTCTTATTAAACTACTAAGTAATGACTATAGTTTGTTCGTTCTAAGATGATATGGGTGACAGTTCTCATATTCCTTGCTACGGAATTTTTTACAAGAAAACAAAAAAAAAACAGAATGCAATAAATTATATTCCATCGAAAAAATAAATGTTTCCTGTAATTGTAAATGAATAAAAATGAAAAGTTGCTAAATGCTAACTTATTGATATAAAATTATAAATATTAACTCTGAAATAGGAGTATAAAATTATTGTTACGAAAATATTTGAAAAATGTCAGATGCATGAAACGGAACTTATGTCAATAGAGATTGACACAGTTGAATCGAAATCAAATCGATAAAAAAGGGCGGCCATCTTAAATCGCCGGCTTCACTCTGAAACATCAGTACGAAATCGATAATTTCGATTGCAATTCCTTTACGAGGTGATTCGATATTTTTAAATTATTCGATTAATTTTTTTAGGTAACTTCCCTACTACTGTCAATTATAATGTGTCACGCATATCATCTTAAAACGAACAAACTATACAAAAGTTGCTATCAAACTAGATGTTAATCATCATTCATTAGTAATTGCTGAAAAAAGTAAATACTTAAATATCTATATCTAATAAAGTATGTGTTTCAACTAAGAACAGACAGACAGACAGACAGACAGACAGACATACATACAGACAAAAATTGTAAAGAATGTTGTTTGGTGTATGCAGTATGTATCGTATACAGATTAATATGCAAATAGTAAAAAAATCTTTCAATACTACAAACAGACACTCCAATTTTATTTATATTAATAGATTTTAAATGAATAACGAATTTTAGGTTAAAAATAAACATTTGTCAGGATAATACAGCACGTAATAATATTTTTCCCCTATTATGGGGAAAAATATCTTGCGACCAGCATGCAGCACTGGTTGAGGTTCCATGTTCCGAGACTCCCGAGACAATTTTTAAAACTAATAAATTAAATTCGTTATTTCGGTGGTAATACATAAATATTCAACTAATTACTTGTGAAACGTAATCCCACAAGGTTTCTTTTGAGCACAAGAATTGTTTTTGCACCATTTAACGATGCAGGACGGCATATTTTGATATTTCTTGACACAGATGAAAACGACATGCGCCGTCACTCGTTGAAACCGGAATGGCGGGCGGCCGGCTTCCTATGGCCGTATCGGCTTCCTATTGCCTGCCTCACCGCGTAGCATGGATGGCTCTGTCTATCTTTTTTTGATTGGTCTGAGATAACACTCTACAAAACCGAAATTAGCCGACTGTCACTTTCCAAAGGTCGATGTGCAATATTTATTGCCGGGTACTGTAGTTAGACTGACTTGTCTATGTCTAACTCATAAACTTATAATTTATGGTCTAACTACAGTCGTGTCTCAGATGTGCGCTCTCTCTAAGGGTCGAATCACAACGCGACGCGAAATTTCTGAATTGATAGATTTCAATTGCGACGTCTTGCAAATCTGTCAAATCATACTTTACAAATGCATCTGCGCGTCGCGTTGCGGTCTGAATTGACTCGGCCGTTTCTTTTCTTTTTTTTATGAAAAAGGGGGCAAACGAGCAAACGGGTCACCTAATGGAAAGCAACTTCCGTCGCCCATGGACACTCGCAGCATCAGAAGAGCTGCAGGTGCGTTGCCGGCCTTTTAAGAGGGAATAGGGTGACAGGGGAGGGTAGGGATGGGAAGGGAAGAGAATAGGGGAGGTTAGGGAAGGGAATAGGGTAGGGGATTGGGCCTCCGGTAAACTCACTCACTCGGCGAAACACAGCGCAAGCGCTGTATCACGCCGGTTTTCTGTGAGAACGTGGTATTTCTCCGGTCGAGTCAGCCCATTCGTGCCGGAGCATGGCTCTCCCACGTATAAATTATATTCTTGAGTTGACGACCTCTGTAGCTTAGTTGGTAAGATACTTTATACTCAAGTGACACTTTTCAACTCACCATTGAACATACCTTTGTGGGAAATACATGGAGGCCGCAAAAATGATCTTCCGACCGAACGAGGTGTTATGTTCGATCAGGCCGAAACCCACGTGAATGATTTCAGCTTATATACCGACGCACTTAACCCATCAAGCCCTATAAGCTCACCGGTAAGCGAGACACAATAGATTTTCAGAACCCACGATCGAAGGATTAAATAACTTCGATAGCGCGATGCAGAAATGTGGCGCTAGTTGCCCACCTATAACACATCTTTTTTAACCCCCGACGCAAAAAAATGTGTTTTATAAGTCTGACGTGTCTGTCTGTATATCAGTTTCGATTTCAATTTAGTTTGGTTTCTATTAAAGGTGACTTACGTGCGAGTGTTCTTTGTGCGTGTTAATTGTGAGTGATATGTTTGATGAAAATCGGTTGAGCCGTTTAAAATAATTACAGAATGTCTGCAAATATACTCGAGTGGGGTCTTAAATAAATGCGCATTACGTGCACATTACAAAATAATGTGTCGGAGATTTTTAAAATATTAATTTATAGTTATTGTCAATATTAATATTTTAAAATTTTTAAATCGTATATAATCCTTTTCTCCATTGATCACAGGATCCACACACTGCATCTGGTGACAGGACACTGGCTGTACAAGGTGATGGGGCTGTTTAACTGGTGGCAGATGATCCTCTTCCATCTGTACATATTCCTGTTCCCGTACCTGGTCTACCACCTCCAGTTTCCGCTGAACCGCCTCATCCATCATTCAACAATGGACTACGAACACTACATAGATTATTCGCCAGCACCTAAGAAAGATTGCGTTAAAGCAGAGGACTTATAGAAGTAAAATAGTTATAGAAGTCATTGCATGATAAGCTGAAAATTACTACGTTTCAATGTTTTATGGTTTAAAAACCATAAAGTTGAGTAAAAAACTTAAAAGTTTTATACTCAACTAGTATTCATAAATTATTGTTAGTGTAAACAAACCAATATATATTTTTCATTCTCGAAATAACGTTGTAGCGTACCAAAAAGCCCACAGTTCTAAATGATGTCTATCGCAGTATCGTATATATGCGTTATTTAAATAATAAAATTATAATATTTTATGTAAAAATATCAAATAATTAGTAATTACTGAATATATAATAGAATTAAGTCTTTTTTCTTTAGAAGCCGCCCATTGACCCATCAACCCCCATAAGGACACCGGTGACCGCGATAACAATAGAATAACAATAGATTTCCAAGAATCCGCGATCGAAGGATTATAAAAGAGCGGGCTGCCAAATTTTGCTGTGTTTTCTACGAATGTGTATTCTAATAAGTATTAGGATCCCGGAATACGATTGACTTAATTGAAATTGAGATTTATTTAATCATTGTATATTTATCTGATATTTTCCTAACGGAAAACACGATTCACATATTTTGACTTAAGAGCCCGGGTTACCCTCGAAATTCTCATACGTACGTAATACCAAAATCATTTTCTCATACGAAAATATTTAATATGTTTGAGTTATTTTTCAGCTTAAATTAACTTCAAAATATTTGAACACTAAAAAAAATATTTTTGTGTAAAAATTTTTTTTACTAAATTTACTACTAAATATTTAAACTCTAAAAAATATTTTTTAGTATTAAAATATTTTGTAGTAAATTTACTATTTATTTATATATATTTTTAGTGTTTAACTCTATTTTTTAGTGTTTAAATATTTTGAAGTTAATTTTTGTTCAGGAACCTAGGTAATTACTATTTTAAGCTGAAAAATAACTCAAACATGTTAAATATTTTCGTATGAGAAAATGATTTTGGTATTACGTATGTATGAGAATTTCGAGGGTAGCCCGGCCCCTTAATAGTTTCAATATTTTTCGGAATTATGAATCTTTCTAGGCTTTTCAACAAATATCTTAGGGTGGCCAGAGGCGTAGTTACAGTGATGGTCAGAGTTATGGTTATAGTTAAAGCTAACTTAACTTTTACCTTAATTTTGACCACAGAATTTGACAGATGTCTGTTGCTGGTCCGACAAGGATTTAAATCAGAGGTTCCCAAACTTTTTTTTCTCATAGACCACTTTAAACATTTTGCTGGATCCGGTGAACCCCACAACTACACCCCCTCCCCCTCAGTTCAAGGCCGGTCTAAAAAGCGTATTCATCCAGCAGTTGGACCTTTACTTTTTTGTAATCTAAGTTTGACACACAATTCACAGTACAAGGAACCAATAACCTTCGCTTCGGGGTGGTAAAACCCGAATTACGTACGTAAACGCAAATATTTTCTTGTTTTGTAGCTATTTAACACAAAAATTACCACACATTTGCTTATTTCTAAATCTCCTCGCTCTGTAATATTTAATATGCTATTAATATAATATTTATTAATATTGTCTGCCTATATTCATAGGAGAAGTCAAATCGGGTCACCAAATTTTTATAGACCCCCGTTAACGACTCGTGGACCACCATTTTTTTTCCACGCAAGCGTAGACCCCTTTCGGGCTTCCATGGACCCCATGGGGTCCACCTGGACCACTTTGGGAATTAATAATTTAAATGAACGTGGGCGGGGTCGCCGGTAGTAAAGGGGAACTCTCAAAAATTGTGTTTTTGTATGATGACAGAGTTAGTTTTTTTTTCGCCACGTTCATTTAAAACCTTGTCGAGCTCTATGATTATGATTAAATATGGCATCCATTTTTGACTTTAACCAAAGATTTGACATTTTGCATTGTAGTTAATGTTATAGATAAAGTAAGTTGGTACAACCATACCATTGAGTTACTATCATTAAATAACTTGCACTAGGTACTACAATCACACACTTTATAAAATAATGGCTTAATGCCGGTTTTCACATATTAATACATATTTATCACAAACCTTCCTCTTTAGTCACTCTATATATTAAAGAAAATCGCAATTAAAGGGAACAAAGGGACATGGACAGTAAAAGCGACTTTGTTTTATACTATGTAGAGATATACGTCACCTAAGAGTTACGGGGTTGTCAATTCATCAAGAACAAAACTTGGAATATTGGCTTAAGGGACACCTAAATTTTAAGTGTAGTTGGTGAAAACGGGCATAAGGCGGGCATAAACCCCAATTTGTTATTCCGTGACTCCCGGTTTACCTTGTTCCAATATAATAACGAAACGTAAAAAATATGAGATATAAAGCACAATATTTAAAAGACTTAAAACCATAAACATTTTTATAAAACGTAATACTTTGGCTGTAATTAATTTACAAACTCACCTCCGACAAAATCTAATTCATCGAAATATAAGTATTAACTAGGATAATTATACTATATTAAAATATCTTTAACCGAACAATTTTGTCTCTTAATATTTATTTCCAAAGATATTAAAAAAAAAAAACATGAAAAATAGAGAAGATCCGCCCCTAATATACGCTTTTTTACGGTCTTTGGTTGTGTGCAAGGTTATCGATTTGGATTGAGATTGATCCCTGCCTTAAGGAAATATCAGTATTGTATTTATTTTAAAGTAATCATCAAAAACATTTTTGGGACTTACGACCTTTACTTTCGTGCTCTTGTTACACGATATTTTTCACTATTAGCTGCAGCGCAAAGTACAATATTCGGTGGAACGATTCATGGAATCATTACCCATATCGCAATTGGAGCGTATAGCGGGTGTGTAGGCGGAGCTAGCGTGCTTTGATATTTCTGGCAGCAGGCTCTTAAATGTGAGGTCTGAACTCTGAAGAGCAGTTAGTCTTCAGAGCCTGACAATCTAAGGCTGGTAAAAATAGTCAGTACTTAAGATTTTTATATTAGAATTTTATTTATTCACTCTTTTATTCTAATATTATAAGGGATTGTTCGCTAATTTAAAAGAGTATTTTTGTTCACTACGTGAGGCTTGAAGGAGGTTTGGCAACCTAAGTAGTGTAACTACACTATTTAGGCTGGTATAAATAGTCAGTACTTAAGATGCATCTCGGTCTCAAGACGCGGTTCGGCTCTGTGATTGGTCCAAATTTTGACAGCTAACCAATCACAGAGCCTGAACCTTGCCTTGAGACCGAGATGCATCTTAAGTACTGACTATTTATACCAGCCTAAATAGTGTAGTTACACTACTTAGGTTGCCAAACCTCCTTCAAGCCTCACGTAGTGAACAAAAATACTCTTTTAAATTAGCGAACAATCCCTTATAATATTAGAATAAAAGAGTGAATAAATAAAATTCTAATAAGATCATGGAAATGTTTAAGCAATCTAATAATTCGGTCGCCCCCTTCTGTAATAAAGCTGTGAACGTTTTTATAGACGACTCTATTGATTAGCGTTAATGATTGTGATTACGCAGCAATTGTATTGATTAATCAGTGTTGATGACAACAAACTGTTACTTACATTTATAATAATTATATTCTTATATTTTCAATAAATGGGCTTTATATATCGGATACATTATTAATATTTTACCGCCGTAGAGATCAACTACGATAACATGGCACGCCCCTCCAAATGACTGTTTCAATGTGTGCAGTCGCATCCTTATGAAAGAGTTTGTATGTATTAAGTATTCAACCAATCACAGTACATGTAATATTTCACTTAATGTCACTTATTACCAAGATTTGTTGGTCGATTAATCATAACTAGCCTACCGCGCAAGACAACGCACATCAAACGTTTTGACAACGCACTTCAAACGTTTTGAATTTTGGAGGGGCGCGCCAAGTTATCGTAGTTGATCACTACTCAGAGAAGAGTTTGACAGATAAATGTATGGGGCTTACATCAAAATTTTGAATTAATAATTACATTTAAGCATTAGTAATAATTAATGTTCCACTCTGAGTTGAGCCACCTGCCGCAAGTTAGTGTTACTTATTTTACTTTCATGTACCATCAGAAAAAATAATTCATAGGCCGGAGCTGCATTAATCATAGTTCGGGCTAATATCAAGTCACAAATTATTATAGGTCCGTCAATTGTTTCACAGGTAGGTATATACCTACCTGTGAAACAATTTCTCCGATAGTACTAAAGTAGTGTGATACAACTAGTGTCACAGACGACATGTAAACATGTCGTCTGTGACACTAGTTGTATCGAAGTTGTACCGTATTCAAATTTTGGACAAGATTTTGTTTGTAGTCAGAATAAAATCTGTACTTTTAGCTAAATGGGGGCTACCGTTTTTTTTTGCTCACTAGATGACGCAACTGTCGACTAAGGTCCGAAGTAATAATCTAGAATCCCATTTATTTATTTAACTGAATTTAAATAATATCTCCTTTACTTTTGCTATTTTTTTAAAAAACCAAATATTTTGGAGTTAACTCCTTAAGAATCGATTTTCATATATAAGGCGCCCGGTATGAGAAAAATCCGAGGGGTAAAACCTACTAACAAGTAACGAAAATGTGTCACGTTTTTGGTGCGCACCTTTAGTGCGCAACTTTCTAATTTGGCTGTGACTGTATTAAGACCATAAAGCTAATATACCTATCGGAATATTACATTATATTATTATATAATATTATATTCCGATAGGTATATTAACTTTATGATTAAGACGTTCATATGGTATGCTGTATAGGCGACTATACCTATATACTATATGTTATTATATTATTATATAATTATATTTTCAGATAAAAAAGTAGTAGAGTAGTATATTAGTTCAAATTCGGGGAGGGGGTAGCCGAGGTGTTGCCTTTGATGTTAGAAGAAACCCCGTTCCTCTAGGCCTATTGGGAGCGGAGTTATGGCCGCTTTTGTTCAACGTTTGACAGTTGCCGAGCTGTCAATGTCAAAGTTTGAATGCTTGTAACTCGGCAACTATCCCCGCGTTCCGTTTGATATTAAAAACGATCAAAACGCTCAAGATAGGAGGCATGTCCTGGATATGGGTAGCTTCGGCTTGATCTTCCTGGATTTTTCTTCTCTATTTGATTCTGGCCTTAGAATTGAGAAAAAAAATTGATGTCTCTGATTTAGTTCAAATTCAGGGAGGGGGTAGCCGAGGTGTTGCCTTTGATGTTAGAAGAAACCCCGTTCCTCTAGGCCTATTGGAAGCTGAGTTATGGCCGCTTTTGTTCGACGTTTGACAGTTGCCAAGCTGTCAATGTCAAAGTTTGAATGCTTGTAACTCGGCAACTATTTGTCCTAGATATGGGTTTTTTCGGCTTGATCTTCCTGGATTTTTTTCCTCTATTTGATTCTGGCCTTAGAATTGAGAAAAAAAATTGATGCCTCTGATTTAGTTCAAATTCAGGAAGGGGGTAGCCGAGGTGTTGCCTTTGATGTTAGAAGAAACCCCGTTCCTCTAGGCTTATTGGAAGCTGAGTTATGGCCGCTTTTGTTCAAAGTTTGACAGTTGCCGAACTGTCAATGTCAAAGTTTGAATGCTTGTAACTCGGTAACTATTTGTCCTGGATATGAGTTTCTTCGGCTTGATCTTCCTGGATTTTTCTCCTCTATTCGATTCTGGCCTTAGAATTGAGAAAAAAATTTGATGTAAACTCCAGTCGTGCGTCGGAGCTGACACACTTTTTTTATTTAATACGATTATTATTTCTTTTCTTAATTTCGCTCTCAAACCATTTATTTACATTGATCGCTAAATAATACTTTTTAGGATAATTTTACGAAGGAGACAGCTTTTCAACAGGTTAATTGCATAAATATAATAGTTTATGTCTTGAAGACCGTTAAAACTAGTACAAAATAGACGTTTTTGGACCTCGTGCGACACTAGCGCCTCTAGCGGAAAATTCACACATGGTCGCCCCCATTGCCACCGCTATGAAGATCGAACACTGAGGGCCTATTTCACCACCTACTAACAAGTACCGGATACGCTATCCACAAGGACCACAAGTTATCTGACTGATAATTAGTGATGTTGTTAGAAAGCACTGACCTCTATTATACACTGGACAGGCTATGCCGTACAAAATGACAGCTATTTTTTGTGCCGATTTGAAGCGCCGCGGTGAGTGTACTGTGAACTAATTGTGACATAAAATGCAGCGGCCATTTGCAAAATTCTCATTATCAATGACAGTTTATAGGCGGCGTACCGCTTACTATCAGGCGATCCACCTGCTCGATACCTCTCATTCTCAAAAATATTATCTAACAATGAAAGCGATGTGTCATGTCTCCCAAAGATCTGGACAATGTTATAGATGATAAAGTAAGAATCCTTAAAGCGATGACAATCCAAAGTAGTCCTTAATAATGGGTATTTAGGTGAGAATTTCCATGAAGTGTTTTCGAGAAAATTTGTGAGGAATTCAGGGTCATCGAAGACAGGGAGACGGAGGGTAGATTACAATACGCCATTGTATAAGTATATTTAATATTGTAACTAATATATTATGAGTATCAGCGAATATTAAATCCATATTCCAATATTATAAATGTGAAAGTTGCAGGCAACTTCTAGAATGAACAATCGAGTAATCGGCACGGGACTACCTGCAGGCGTAGCATGGTCAGCATAGAAACGGTTTCTTTCTACGGAAGAATAGACAAAGTGAGAGTTAGACAAGACAAAGAGACAGTTAGACAATGAAAATCCGCCATCTTGTCGATAAAATCTGTCAGTATGTCGATTCTTGCCCATATCTACTGTTGTTATGCTACTTGCTAGCCTTGTTGGTAAATATAATCAGAAGATCAGAGGAGCAACAATTCTTTACAAGTTCCATATTATTTACATTTGGTACACGATACCGTTGCGATTACGCGCTATCTACAGCAAGTAAGGCTGTGTTTCAAAAAGCTGAGCTGATTCTATTGGACCGTAAAAACAAATTCCTCACAACGCAGTTCAGCTAAGGTGGAAACGACGCCGTGTCTAAACACTAGTAGACTGAATTACGCCGACGTAAATTCCGCCGCGTTTACGCCGCGTTTCAAATCCATACAAAATATGGGCGGTACGCGACAGACGACACACTACCTATACCGAAATTCCGTCGTGAGCCGAATTTCCGTCGAGCCGAGTCGAACGTAAAGTTCGGCAGCGATTCCGCGGTAATGTTTTGTATAGCAACACATTATACGCGACGGAATTATCAAAACTGAACATAGCAAATCCAACCTTATCTCCAAAGCGTTAAAGCACACATTGCATCAGAGAATTTTAAATACTTACGCACGCGTTCGGCAACGGAAATTACGCCGCGAAATTTCGGCTCTCGCGTAATTTATAGTGTGTCGCATCAGACGTAAGCGGCTGAACGTAATTTCGGCTACGTAAATTACGCCGGCGTAATTCAGCCTAGTGTATTTAGAGTTTAGACACTAAGGGTCAATTCAGACCGCAACGCGACGAGGCGAGGCGATGCGTGGCACGGCATTTTGTATGGATATGACCATAGATATGACAGATTTCAATAACGTGAGACGGCTTGCGAATCTGTCAAATCCATATAAATCAAGAAATGCATCTACGCGTCGCGTTGCGGTCTGAATCAACCCTTATATTCCTCTTTTAGCAGTCAGCAAGGCATAGCGAAAACACGATATTGCCTTTAATTTCTCCGACAATACACACAGCTAAGATTTTTGACATCAAAAGCCTTGTACAACTTGTATAAGTACTATAAGATAATATGAAAAAATGCAGAAATTCACACTCCCCTCGCAGATTAGTTTTATGAGGGAGGGTCCAGAGTGACACAATTACAGTAAGCCCTGCGCCCTGCACCCTGTGCCCGGCGCCCTAGAGGGATAGTTGGAGCAATTATCAAGGGCTTCGCTAATTCTTCTGGTGCTTAGCATCATTAGCCTTGTTTATTTAAAGGATGTTTTGGGTTATCTACAAAGTTTTTTGATATTATGATGGTGTTTTTGTTTTTGAAAAAAAAATAAATGGTTAACGCAACAAAATATTTGTGTTAAGTTAGTAATGTATTATGTTATGCAGATAAAGTTCATAACAAGTAAGAGTATAAAAGAGTTCATAATAGTTAATGACTATCATTTTCGGACATGTAATATATCTAACTCCTAAAGTATTATCAGAAAAAATGATTAATGAGCAAGTGGCGTCTATGCGTAATTTGGCTATAATCAGCCGACAAAGCCGCTGAAAGGTCGAGTGCTGTCAAAGTTGGCCGCAACATTGACTTGAAGACTCAAGTAATAATAATAATAATAAAACATTTATTCAACACACATTCACATCACAGTCCACACTACACTTGAATACAGATATTAAACATAAAAACAAAGGACACTACAAACAGTAAAAGGTAAAAAAATTGTAATAAAAGGACATAATTAAACTTAAAATTAGCCTTGATAAACTAGGTCGTAGCAGTGTAAGGCGGTGCGATGCGAATATAACGTCGAAAAGGATTCCACTCATGACTCAGGCTATGATCACGGTAAAGGTTACCTGTACCGTGATCCCTGGTATTCTGTGGATCCTGAGTAGTTGTCAAGCGATTGACAGACAACAAGCAGTATAAGACGTAAATGCAATTAAATAAATACAATTAAATAATATTATAATACTAGGTTTTAAAGGTCTTTGAATAATGTGCAAAATAATATAATTACTTATAAATTACATTTAATAAATAATAAATACACTTAAAATGAATGAAGTCAATGTTGTCAATACTGACAACACTCGACCAAATGACGAAGGTCCGCTTCCTGTCTATAAATCAATTTCTCTGATGGTACATCACCATTAGCACAGAACAAACGTTAATTTTGGTTTGAAAACTAACAGATTTTATGGCACATTTTCATTGGTCGTTAACTCGTTCAATATATCGCAGTCATCTGGTTCAATCTGCGATTCGATTGAATGACTAGTGCATTAATTGAATGACACCATTCAATTGAATGACTCAGCCGAACGACGATTGAACGATCGTCCCTCAGCGTTCAACTAGTTACCCCGTCAACGGCTACTTGAAAAAACATAGCATCTCATTTAACGACTGACTTTTAGTCAAGACGTTAAACGTTACAGTCAACGTCTTGACGAGTTGTGCTTTAGTCATTCAATTGAATGGTGTCGACGACGAATTTTGACGTGGGAGAGCCATGCTTCGGCACGAATGGGCCGGCTCGACCGGAGAAATACCACGTCCTCACAGAAAACCGTGCGTGAAACAGCGCTTGCGCTGTGTTTCGCCGAGTGATTGAGTTTACCGGAGGCCCAATCCCCTACCCTTTTCCCTTCCCTACCCTTCCCTATTTCCTTCCCTACCCTCCCTTATTACCCCTTAAAAGGCGCACCTGCAGCTCGTCTAATGCTGCGAGTGTCCATGGGCGACGGAAGTTGCTTTCCATCAGGTGACCCGTTTGCTCGTTTGCCCCCTTATTGCATAAAAAAAAGAATCGCAGATTAAACCAGATGACTGCGACAGATACACAGCATACGGGGAGTCGCTGCAGCCGATATAACAAGAAACAACTAATGGCGCATTTTGATTGGTCGTGGCATGCGTTTCAGAAATCTCCCGCACCCGCATGCGGGCCCTATCGACCAGTAAAATTGCGCCATTAGGGACGCAATGACCGATTTTCTTTCCTAATCTTCTCTAGAAAGAAACTTCTCGTGGTCATCGGCCCAAAAGTATTAACTAACTTAAGATACTTTTGTGATTTCCGTAAAAATTTAAAAAATTAGGAATTAAAAGATGTCCTTCAGGGTGAGCGTCCGTAGCCTAATGGGTAGACCTTTGGTTCGCACTCGTAGAAGGTGCAGGTTCGATTTCGGGTGGAGGTTCGTACCAATGAGATATTTAGATCTCAAGTACATAATACTTTGGGAATATACCACCGCCACAATACTGACGCTCGTACGGTGAAGGAAAACATCGCGACGAAACCCGCACATGGTTGGTCCCAGACGTATTGACTAGTTCTTTCCTCTGGACCAGGCCGACTATGTCGCGAGAGTGTTGCTTGGGCAGCCATACGGTCATTTAAATCTTGTCCCAGGCACTACAGTATTTGAGGAGTGGTTACTTCGCTCTGAAAATACTGTATAAATCATCCACAACAGATGTAAAGGCCTAGTTTTTTCCTTAAGGGTGAGGCCAAACGAGCGTAATTTGTGAGTTGTGAGCCGCAGAATTTCGGCTGGCAGAAATTCTGCTGCATTTAGTTTCATACAAAAGTCCTGTTTGATTCACATGAGCGTAATTTTGTGAGTCATGATTTGTATGAAAAGATATTTACGCGACCGAAATTCTGCGACTCACGACTCACAAAATTATGCTCGTTTGGCTTCACCCTATGTTAGTGTTCTTGGTAAGGTAGTGGCCCAAACTGAATACCTTATTTATACAATTATGTACTTATATTATTACTACCCAACAAAGCTTAATTCTTTTTAAATTGGCAATTACTTGCGTCAATCGCTAGAAGTAAATCTGACGTGGAATAGAACTTCAGACCGTTCAGAGCTTAACATCTATGGACCTTTCTGTTGTGGGCATAAGGATCATTATATAAAGTCTAAAGGTAAAATACATCTCAATGCAGTATGGACTGGACCCTCTGTAATTTGGCGATGCCAGATAAGACAGTCTGCGCCAAATTGCAACGCCCGATTCAATTTGGCTACATCTATCACAATATAAAAACAGTAGATCATCTTCATACTAGACAAGAATCGGGCATACTCACAGCAAAATAGAATGTTCGTCAAAAGGTTGATGATTAAATTTATATGGATTTGACAGATTCGCAAGACGTCCCACGCAATTGAAATCTGTCAAATCCATACAAATTTATGCCGTGCTGCGCCCCGCCGCGCCTCGTCGCGTTGCGGTCTGAATTGACCCTAACGACAAATTGAAGATTTTACCCTCAGAACAGGAAAATAAGGAGAAGTGTTATGTAGCGCCGTTTCTATGGAAACCTATGTCGCCAACTTCAATGACACTACATTGTCAGCATAGTGTCAACGGTACACGGTCTAGTGATGTCCGGTCTGTCTTCGGTGTCGATTAATTATTACCATATTATTACGACGATATCGATGTATTTTGGTAGGTATTTAAATACTATTAAGATAATGAAAGTGATAATTAATAATATTATAGAGACTAACAAAAATTACTTCAAGCCCGAAGGGGTTGAAATCATCCATGATTACGAAAAACTTTTACTATGGAACCAACTCAATTCGGCAAAATAAATTACGAAAAACTTTTACTATGGGAATCGTAACTAGGAAATAATTGCCTAGTTACGCTTTTGCCAAACAGCTGATTATTTTGCCGAATTGAGTTGGTCCCATAGTAAAAGTTTTTCGTAATCATGGATGATTTCAACCCCTTTCGGTCTTTAAGTTACTTTATTTTGCCAAAAAGCTGATTATTTTTCCAAATTGAGTTGGTCCCATAGTAAAAGTTTTTCGTAATCATGGATGATTTCAACCCCTTTCGGCCTTTGAGTTATTAGTTTTATATCGAAGTCTTTAGAGAAACATTCAGTAGGTACTAACGTAACTGTAGTCATGTTGTAGTGCTTTATTTGTGAAGATATTTATTGAAGTGACTTAACAAGTATGGCACCATGGCAACGTCCATCGCTGTTGCTCAAAGATAAAGTAGGTATAATAAAATATTATACATCAGCTCTCCCCCGCTTTTCCTGACTGCTGGCCTATAGCTATTTAAAATAGCTAAGTTGGTAGCCGCATCCTCAACTCAACAACTCAACACTTAGATAAATATTAGCTATATGACAATTTCAAAAAACACACATAAAATGACATTTTATGAAAATGATTCCTAGCTTCCCCCGATTTTGGGGCCGCTGATTCCGCTTCAAATAGGCACGAAAAACAGCTGTCATGTCAAAGGGTCCAGCGTACTTGTATAATGGAGGTCAGTGGAGCAGTCTGAAATATTCACCTTTCTTCCCGCAAACAAGGGAAGAAAATCAAATTTTCGGTCCTGGTATGATGAAAAATACATTTCATATAAGCTACGGGCAAAATAAAGTGTATGCTTGAACCAATTTATGTACAATGTTTTGGAAGCTTAAATCACTCTCCTCTGTTGGCAAAATAGGAATCCCTTTTTTTACAGAGGTCTTTTTGATTGATTATTCCACACAGGATTATTCTGTGTTATAAAAGTTGACCAATCGTATTATGCTATGGGTAATTCAAAGACAAAGACATGATGAATACTGACAATGAACTTTAATTTCTTAGCTTTAGTCATTGCTGAGAAAAATCGACATTGCTACAGCCAAAATATCAAGGCGTCGCCTTAATGCACACAAATCTTTGTTTTAAGTGGGAAACCTTTGGCTTAAAAAGCAGGATCAATTTAATCTTCGTCAGTCGTCCGCCAAAGTAAGGTAAACTTCAAAAGTAACGGAAACAAATACAGTATTTGTTTCCGTTACTTTCAGTTCAGTATTTGAAATACTGAAAGAAATGACGAAAAAAGATTTATTAACTTTTATTACTTTATAAAAACAAGCTATCTAATTCTGAAAGAATATTTCAAAATTTCAAATCGTACTAGTAGTTCCTGAGATTAGTGCGTTCAAACAAACAAACTCTTCAGCTTTATAATATTTGTGTAGATATTTATTATTAGTATTAGGCGAATATTTTTCGTGAAGAATATTAATTGATTTTTAAATAAAAAGTCGTATAAATTACAGTTGGCTGTGATAGGTGACCCGCAATTTTTTTTATCTAAAGTTTCGCTGCAATTTCTGCACGTAATTATTGCACAAGTCGGCATTTAGTTCACAATTTACAACGAAGTACAACGTGTAAGCCGTGGAGCAATTTACATGTGACAACTAGTGCCCGAAGGGGCAAAATTTGGCAACATGTGCCACGCCCACATAACATATCTCTTACTTCTATAATCTTATGGTACGTTCACACGCAAGCGTTTAACTCGACATTCAACGTGCACATTCACATTCACGAGCGTGTAAACGGTACGCCCGAGCCCGTGAACGCGCCTGTAAACGTGAATGCCGCGAATCGGGCGAGTGTCGGATTTTTGACAAAGTTCAAAGGATGAATGTGCGGGCGCCCGGTGACTGTTTAAACGCGCGTGGGCAGGCAGTCTCTCCCGTGCTTTCGAGACGAGTGAATATTCAATCTATCTCTGGTTTGACATACGACCGATCGCAGCTAACATTGAATTGACATTAAATATATGTCTCTAATGTCGGCACTACAAATACGCGAACGCATTGGCCAACGCTTTGGCCAACGCGTTGGCCCGATGTGTAGAACAGGCGTTCGCGCGTTCGCGGTAAGTATTTAGACGTTGGCCAACGCGTTTGCGAGCTTGCCGCGCGGTGTCGGAATGATCAAAGGAAATTTGTCGCAAGGCTTGTCGCAAGGCTTGCGTTCCATCCACACATAGGCCGCGCGATCAGTTCGCCCGGAGCAGCGCTGAAGAGTGCACGTTTCCTTCTTGTGGCGAATTAACATCTAACTTGACGAAATAGCGAACAATATAAGTATCGAGTAAACATTTAGATTTATTGAGTTAACTATCAGAGTAAATCTTCCTGTGGAACAAAAAATTCATATCAAAAGTGTTTTTTAGGGTTCCGTACCCAAAGGGTAAAAACGGGACCCTATCCCTAAGACTTCAATGTCTGTCTGCTTTTCTGTCTGCCTTTTTGTCTGTCCGTCTGTCTGTCTGTTTGTCTGTCTGTCTGTCTGTCTGTCTGTCTCCAGGCTGTATCTCAAGAACCGCTACAGCTAGATTTCTGAAATTTTCACAGATTGTGTAAGTACTTATATATCTGTTGTCGCTTTTAACAATAAATATACTAAAAACAAAATAAATTAAATATTTAATAAAAAATAAATAAGTATATATTAATCATAATAATTATAAGGTAATAATAATTATTATAATGTAATTATAAGCTGTGAATAAATATACAGCTGCAGCTGTTAGCGACTCAACATCCATTTCGAATCCGTCCGCACATTGGCGCGATCCAAAGCATACTGAATGACTTTCCAATGTGTGGATTACTCACAAGCGCCGTTGCAAACGCACCGCCGTTCGCGTTGGCCATTGCGTTGGCAGTGCGTTCGTCTATATGGGGAGGCGGCTTAATGTCTAATGAGAGCTATTCCTATCTCTAGTAGGGCAAAACCAGAGATAGATCAAATATTGGGAACGGCCGTTAGAAAGTCGCTACGATCGGAGATTACAACACGGAGGAATGGTCAAACGAGACAATTTTGACGTTCCTGGAATATTACTAGGTAGAAGAACTTTTATCATCCACCACCTTCTTTGCAGTCTTTTTCTCCGTCGTTCATCATTTTGTTTCTTTTTCCAATAAAGATAAGTTAAGCCAAAGGACATGGCAGCAACAACACCGAGATCCTCGCTGCCCGCCATGCTGGCACTGACTGACACGATGGCGTGCGTTTGAACAGCTTGAATTTCCGCCGGCCCGGGACGGGCTGCCTGACGGGCTGCACGGCGCGCGTGTGAACGTAGCATTAGATTTTACCAAACAAAACACGTTTGATGATGTTTTTACATTTTATGAATGCCGTTTGTAAATTGTAGTACTTGATAAGAATTAACAATAATTTTGCATTGATATTGTATTCTTTTTTTTTAACGTTAATATAACCGAGGTACAGACTACTAAATAGTTACTATGAAAATAGAGGTATGTGTGAAACTTACTTCATGTTACATTTAATAGTAAAACAAATGAATATATCAATTATTACGTCGCACATACGAAAAACTTGTAGAGGTCAACTACGATAACATGGCGCGCCTCCAAATGACTGTTTCAATGTGTGTAATTATCGTAGTTGATATCTATCTGTATTAAGCTAGTATAATTATTTATGGTTTGTTACTCTACTAGATAGTATTTATACTGTGTAGTGTTCGTGTATTGATAACGTTTGATAAATTCTCATATGAATGTGAATATTAATTTTTTCGAATCATAAATTCGGACGCTCTCAATTTGTTTTCAAAATACTGACGGTCGATTAAAACTGAGGTTTTAGGATTAAAATGTAAATAACAATTGGAATAATGTATTGGTAACTAATTTGTTAATGGATATTGAATAATTGTGCTGATAATCTAAAATTCTAATTCTCTGTGGATAGTAAGTAGGTACAGAGAGTTTACAGTTATATTTTTTACAGTTTTTAGTCCATCCTTTTATCCTCATTTTGACCGAATTCTGACACAATCTGGTAAATATAAAAATACCCCTTATGGGCGTAGCGAGGTACGGACAGGGGGGGGGGGGGGGGGTCAGCTGCCCCATAGGAGTTTAGCAGAGTGAGTTGCGGAATGAGAGAGGGAAGGCATTCAATCCCAGTTCGCACGCTCATAATATTTTGTTTTTAATTTTTACGTCACCTTCGAGACTATTGTGAGGGTGAGGCCGCCAATTTTTGCTGATATGACGTAGAAAATTTTGCGAGAGAAAGAAAATTTACGCTGCTTGTGACGTTGGAGCACCTAAATTGTAGGGAATTTATTTCTCTACGCTAAAATAGCGTTGAGAAATATGCCGTTGGAGCACCAAAATGATAGCGTACAGGCTATCATAGCGTAGAGAAAAATCATACTTATCTCTGTAAATAATACACAATGCGGTTTGTATTATAGCCCCAAACATGGTCCTTTTGACTACTCACATGATGCATTGATCGTTTTATGTGAAGCAGTAATACTTACATTTGTGTCACAAAAAAACTTCCTTTGAAAAAACTGTGTACACAGCCCGACTGAGGTTCAAATGTGAACTGTCGAGAAATGGCGAATATTACGAGATTTTCCATAGAATACGTAAAAACTCAGCGTTGCCACTTCCCGATTTTAGCTTCCCTAACACCCAACGATAACAATAAATCGGTATTATTGATGACGTTTAAAATGTGGGGTAGAATTGATGTTTCTAACGATTCATTTGATTTGAAAAAGTTTATAAAGAAATTTATCTTAAAATACTATAAGAATTAGATGAGGTAATAGCCGTTTATATAAGTATTCATAACATATCAGATTTATCTTCAGATCTGTCATACTTACTGCTACAGCGACAGTTAAAGCTTAACGCTTGACAGTTAAACGGCGGATTGTATATTTTAAGCTATTTTCTTACCTTTTTTTATGTTTTATTGTAAATATATTTTTAGACTATTATTGGAACTCAAATAATTCTAATGCACGCTTGAGCACTTTGTTTTGTTCGTTAGAATCAGTTTTCGAGCATAAGATGAACACAATACTTTTTAAAATACAAAGGGCGGAGAAAAATAATTGCAAAATCAGCAAAAATTGGCGGCCTAGCCCGTGAGATACTCATATATTTTATATGTTAAAAATCACGAAATCTGCTAACCCCCCCCCCCCCCCCCCCCCCAATATAGAATCCTGGCTACGCCCATGCCCCTTATCATATTTTCATCATAATACTTTAAATACATTAATTACAAGTTTAATCCCGCGCTTTACCGGGCTTCAAAAGCAATCATTGCTTTTCTATTTTACAGCCTGATGTAATGTAATTTTGAACAATCCTTTTTAGCTATGTCCACACTATGCACTTTCGTCTTCAATTTTCGTTATCTTCTTTCATTCGGCTTTTGAATAGGCACATTCAATAATTGAATGCGTCAACGAACGCAACGCCAACATTGTCATTAAAGAACGAAGCGAAAGTTTTGGATAAAGTCAGAGGGCATGCGTCGCGGGCATGCCTCACGTTCGCTGTTGACTGCGCTATAACGCATTACGCATGCCAAAAACAAAAAAAGGCATAGTGTGGACAAAGCTACTGTCTACATGTTTAGTAGTTTTGTGTCTTTGGCTTAACAAACTTACATTCACGTTCAATTTATTAGTTGGGATATGATGTTGTCCTACGGGCTACGGGTATGATGAGGCGTTTTTGTTACAGATTGCGTGGAATTTGGGTCGCCCAGAAGCTTTTGCTCGTTTGTAGTTGAAGCCTGTTTGTAGCAAAATATAGATTAGTCACGATATTAATTAATTGATTCTGGTAGCTATGGTATAAACCACGGAGCAAGTCACTAATCGTCGTATTAAATGTCAACGTAAGTATTATCTGTAAGCATTTAACCCATCAAGCCCCATACGAGTACCGGTGATCACAACAATAGAATACAATAGCATTTCCAAGATCGAAGGATTAAATAGATAATGATTAATGATGACTTTACAAAATACTCTCGATCGCATGAGCTTTCAAACAAAAAAAATACAACACCACGGACTGACGCACGCAGGCAAATAGACAGCAAGCAGACAGACAGAAAAACGGACACCTAAAACTTTTTAACGTTTATTTTCGTTGAGGTTAAAAAATATACTTTGATCATTAATAAGACGCTCCACCTACGGAGATGTCGTAATTTACCGTTTTTAGAGCCTTGTAAAGTCATAATTAGAAAGCAACAAAATTATAATAAAAATACAGAAATAATCTTCAGTATATGAACGTTCCTTTCATAGTTATTATAATTTCCTACTTTTATTTTTTATACTCTTGATATCAGCTTCTAAAGTAATACCAATTTATTCAAATTCAAGCATACATTCAGTATCTCTCTAGTATTTACAAATTACGGTTATTTGAAACACACGCCAAATAAGCCAATAGATTGACAATTTCATTAACTACATAGAGATAAACTACGATAACATGGCGCGCCCCTCCAAATTACTGTTTCAATGTGTGTAGTCACATCCTTATGAAAGAGTTTGTATACAGTAGTAAGTATTCAACCAATCAATTACTGTACTTGTAATATTTCACTTAATGTCACTTATTACCAAGATTTGTTGGTCAACTAATCATAACTAGCCGACCGCGCAAGACAACGCACTTCAAACGTTTTGACAACGCACTTCAAACGTTTTGAATTTTACCTATATATTATAAGTCTATGGTAGTTTATCTCTACTGGACGTTTGATTTTTCTTAGGTCAATTCTGAACTAAGATAATTAAAAAAATAGGATTTTGGCGCGTTCTCGGCAACGCAGCAAATGTATGGTCAAGATAGTTTGCTCAGGGGATAGCCTTAATTGAAATATCTCCCAATATTTGTTCCTTAACCTTAAAACCCACAGTATCTCGCTTCGGTCCATTGGACCGCGGCTGCTGAGTCATGTAACCCGTAAACCTTCGCACATGAAAGGGTTTACGATGTTGGCCGATACTAACGCCATATCTCAGAAACTGCACGAACCCTAAAACGCTGACCGGTACCTTTTCGTCTTTATGGTTTTAAAGGTGCAATTTCTACCCCAACGTAAAATTTTCATTGTATATTTGGGTACAGTTTTATCATTAAGGGTCTCGTAAATTTAGGCAATCTATTTATCTAAGGGCCCCCGTAAGGGCTACTGGCGCCTGTGTGCAAAAAAAGGATTTTGGCACCCCTTTGTTTATCTGTCTGTAATTAAGGAACTTTGATTTCAATTCATGTAATGTTTCTTATTGATCCATCAGTGCTAATGTCAAAATAGACCAATAACAGTGTGTGTCTATCTGTCTGTCTTAAAGATGTAACTTTCACGCCCCAACCGCTGAACCTATTTTGCTCCTATTTTGCTGAAAGGTATGAAGATACTTTTCATCCCGAAAAAATGTACGGTTCCAGCGCGATAAACGAACTTTGGCGCGACGGAGTTGCGGGCATCGTATTGTAGCATGCAGGTACGAACTGTTAGGTAATACTTCACTATATTCTATTGTATTTTTATGTGATTGTAACCTACTTTCATACATTTTTTTCATTTCCCTGCTACATTTCATCATGTAAACTCTACTGTAAACGAGTATTTTCATTTCCCAGCATAAAGCATTACATGACGTGAAAGATAACCCTGCGCTGTGCTGATGACAATCTATGGGGCAGAAATGTCCCATTCTTTGTTTTTAACTCGGAGATATTTTTCAAACAATTAACCCTTCCGTTGCAGATGTCGCGTTATCTTTTTTTTAGATAACTTTATGAAGCTAACTTTTGTTTGGCGTTAAAAACTCACTGTGCATTTTAGGGAGAATATATTACTTACTAGTATTGTCACCTGCAAGTTTGTTCACGCGAAAATTCGTTTATATCACGAAAAACGTATCATCGAAGAAATTGGTTCAGGCAGATATGACGAACTTATAGTCGGGGCATTAAGCCACATTTGACAGTTCATCAAAATTGCACAACGTAACTTTGTAGCGACGGGCATAAAAAATAAATATTTTCGTTTTGTTATAACTGCACAATTGATTAACTTTTTTCAATTACGATTACATATTTATTGTAAATATGACCGATACGAATTATTTAACGATTTGCTTTTACTGATAAACAATTATAAACGTAATAAACAAATTCTGATCTTAATAATTGCACGTTGTTGCAATGTTACGTCGGCTGACCTTTTTTCTTTTTAAACTCTAGGGATGTTACTCTAAAAATCGAAAGCGAATAAATAGTATCGATGCATTGATTACTTGTAACGAAATATCCCCATAAATTAATAACCACGTTGTGAAAAGTAACACAAATTTATGTGAAATGAATAATGATAATACTAAATTTAACAGTTTTTATAATTCAAGCCAATAAATGCAAAGTTTTGTAAATTATGTACTTGTCTTATTTTGCTCCTTGAATTAAAGTAATAATGGGACAGGAGTTTGTTTCAAACGTATAAAATTCAAATATCTTATTTCAAGTCCGTATCGATTTATTCGTTTTGGTCGATGTTTTTACGCAGCTCACCTCACTATGGAGATTAATCTGACAGATGTCAAATGTGGCCTATTAAAATGCCCCGACTGTACATCATATTTTGGTCGGGTTATGTCAATTCCTAGTTCAATAGTAAATCGTGATCTGTCGGCTGGGTTTGAAGCAACGCGACAGAATCACGTGAGTCCGCCATCTGCCTATGAAGACGTATGAAACAATTTCTCTGATTACATTATTCTGCGGCCAAAATTATCTTTCCCAGATCTAAAAGTATCTCCATATCAAATGTTATCATAATAGGTTTAGCAAAGACAGACACACTTTCCCTTTCGTAATAATATTTGATATCCTCTGCGGCTCAGTTGGTGGGCCGTAATTGGTAGCTCAAGCCGGGGGTCACGGCATAGGTCACGGGTTCGAGTCCCGCCGACGGAACAAAAAGTTTTCAAAGTTCCTAGGTCATGGATGTGTATTAAATATGTGTATCATATAATAAAAATCTTAAATATTTGTATAGTAAAAAAAGTAATAAATATATTTCCGTTATCTGGTACCTGTAACACAAGTCCTTCAGATACTTACCACGGGGCCTATTAATATCCTGGTATGGATAATTCTGTATTTAGCACAATTTACTTCAGCCAGACCTTAAAATCTAAATACATTAAGAACCCTTTAACTTTGAGGCCTTGTTGTTGAATCGTTGAGTTGACTATATTTTTATTTACTAGTTTTATTTCAAATTAAAATGTAGATTACTAACCCCCAATTTTATAATTTACAAAATCACTTTCATGTGACTCATGATGACAATGATTTCGTTTTAAAAAATATGGAAATAAGAATGTTTAAATATTAACAAAAGCGTCGCCTCATCTCTCATCTCGGGGAATCTCTTTAAACCGCCATTTGCACTTTCCCGACGTCGCTAAATGAGAGATGAAATTTCATCTCTCTATTGTTGCGGTAAACAACGATTTTAATATAATCTTAGTTTTGTTGCTTAAAATTGAACTTTTAAATTGTTTTCGGGCTGAAAACAATTAAAGATTTCGGGCTGAATAATGTTTAAATCTATACTAATATTATAAATGCGAAAGTATCTATGTCTGTCTGCCTGTCTGTCTGTCTCGCTTTCACGCCAAAACTACTGAACCGATTGTAATGAAATTTTGTACACAGATAGTCTATAGCCTGAGAAAGGACATAGGCTACTTTTTAACTGGAAAAAGGGGTTGTAAGGGGTTGAAAATGCGTAAATTTGATCAAAATAAGTTAGTTCCAAAAATTCATAACAGATGGCGCCAAGAGTCTCCTACATCGCGCTATCGCTTGCTCATACGTCTCTCTATAAGAGGTGGTACCATGCTGAACCAAGTTTTTTGATTTTTTCGATTGTTACGCACGTTATTAAATAACTCATTATTCAGTAGGTAGTAGGTACTTAACCTTAAACCTACCAATTATAAATAGTTTATGGGTGAAGCTAAAGTTGTGTAATGGGGGCTAAATAAGCTTTAAATTTGGTATAAATAAAGTTTAATCTGGGGGCACGGCAGTGCCCCAGCCAAGCTTTTTAGCAAAGGCACGGCCGTACCATACTTCTCTCGAAACAGTTCGCGGCTATTTCACACCCCCATTATCTTCGATATTAACAAAGCTAGGGATCTAAAATTTCGGTCACTAGGAGCAAGTATTAAAACTAGCTTAACCTCCAAATTAAATGAAATTTCGATAATTAGTTTAGTAGTTACGGATAGTCAAAGTTACTACATTTTGTCACTGACTGACAGATCATCAAGACTCTAAGGTACTTCTTGCAGACTTAGAACCTTGAAATTTGGTACCCGGATAGGTATTTATTCACAATGAAAGGAAAAGTTATGAAACCGGCCAAGTGCGAGTCGGACTGGCGTACATAGGGCTCCGTACCGTAAATTTGTATGGGGGTGGTTGAGGGTTTCCTGAAATTTTCAAAAACCTTAGTCTTACCATTAGAACATAGAGCAAAAATAGGGAAAAAATCGTATTTGTTGTATGAGGCCCCCTTTAATAATTTATTTTATTTTGATTAGACTATTAGCTTTTATAACGACAAAAGAAATACATAATTTGTGAAAATCGCAACTATCTAGCTATTGCCGTTCTCGAAATCCAGCCTTATAGTGACATACGGATGTACGACGGACAGACAGCGAAGACTTATTAATAATAGGGCCCCGTTTTCATCCTTTGGGCAGGGAAACCTAAAAACTGAAATTGAAAAATAATAATATAATACTTTAAGTATTAATAAATAAAATAAAAGAGTTTTATGTTTGCAACTTTGCAAGAACAGTATGAGTTTCGACTGCATATTAATTGTTTGACGTACAAAAGGCTTTAAGTTTGTTATGGACTTAATAAAATAGTATTAATTAAATTAAAAATAATATTAACAACGTTAATAATGTAACAATAATTAAATTCGATTTAAATATTATAAATGTAATCACTAATCACTAATCAGTACTGAGATATACACTCCTTACTTGCTCGATATAATATGGGAGTTTTAAGTTATCGCATGAAATACGGTGTGCCGTGTGCTCCTTTCCTGCGAAGAACCTCGAGACGCTTACAACAGTGCTGCTATGTATTCAACGGTAATGCTAAAAATGAACACCTTCAAGTATTAGCTTAAGAGTTAATTAATATATTATGAACATAATAATCGACTCTGAACTCAGAAGTATTTACGTTACGTTGTCCACCTATAATAGAACTAACGAAGCCTAAAGAAAAAATATATTAAAGGAGATAGGGAATAGGTGCTAAGCCAAGTACGGAAAAGTTATAACGTGACCTGAAAAGAAAAGAAAAAAAACCTTTAAAAAAGAAATGAAATCCCACCAAAACATGAAATGTAAAAGGAGCCAAGCAAAATGTTGCATAGCTATTCAATACTTCTGTCGTAAAAAGTTTTCAGATCTCATTCAAGCCAAGCCTTCAACTTATTTTGTAATTTAAATCAACATTCAGTAAATGTATCAATATATTTCTTTATTTTATAATTATTATAGTGGCTTGGCAATGAGCACAATAGAAACAAATATAAAACTGGATACATACTGGAACATGACTGGAGTTCATACTTACACAGACGGCGAGCGTAAAGTGTTTTAATATGTAACGATGCATGTGGCTGATGGTACCCAATAAATCCAATTAGTAGCTGATTATTTCTCTAGTGCTCATTGTCAAGCCACCATAATAATTATAAAATAAAGAAATATATTGATACATTTACTGAATGTTGATTTAAATTACAAAATAAGTTAAAGGCTTGGCTTGAATGAGATCTGAAAACTTTTTACGACAGAAGTATTGAATAGCTATGCAACATTTTGCTTGGCTCCTTTTACATTTCATGTTTTGGTGGGATTTAAAAATGAAATATTATGTGCACACTGCACTGTTTTTGGGTAGGTATTTTGATTTAAGGGGTACCAGCATCTCAATGGGTGCCAGGGTTTTAATTTGACAGCAATTTTGTTGACACCGCGCGCTATAAACTGAAGACTACGCGGACGAAGTCGCAGGCAACAGCTAGTACTTTATATTTTTTAACAATTAATGTTACAGTCGTGAAAAGAAAATCGTGTTGTAGCTTTAGCTATAGTTAATTTGCATGGTAATGTGTCGTATAAGGCTGCCTTCACAAGTAGTGCGGCAGCAGCGCGAGTTCTATACTAAAACGGGCCAGCCAGAAGGCAGTCTAACCATGACATTTTGTCACCTTCTAACTCCAATATAAATATATTTTCAAGATAAAAGTGTTATAAATATCCATCCTATTTCATGTCCATTTCATTGGAAAATTGTTTTACTCCGTAGGATTTTTATTCGCAATTGTATATCTGTCATTGCCATCTGTAAATAAGTAAAAGCGTAGTCGTGTAACAGGGAGTCCGCGGGAAAATGGCCGAGGGAGAACAAAACGGATTTACCTGTATTGACAGGTATTGACGAAATGAGGGGACGAATGATTCGTCCGAAATATATCATCCTCATCACCTTCATGAATGGCAGTCTTCTGCCGTGAGTTTTTCGCGTTACTTTCTGCCGCGAACCGTAAAACTCTGGAGGGAACTGTCACCAGCAGTATTTCCGGACCTATACGACTTCAAGAAGAGAGCGTATTCCCTCTTAAAAGGCCAGCAACGCACCTGCAGTTCTTCTGATGTTGCGAGTGTCCATGGGCGACGGTAGTTGCTTTCCATCAGGTGACCTGTTTGCTCGTTTTCCCCCTTATTTAATTTAAAAAAAACTGTAGTGACATCATTTCTCCAACGCCTCCGTGGTCCAGTGGTTTAGAGCGTGGCTCTTGACTCCGAGGTCATGACTCATAGGTTTGATTCCCTCGTCGCAAACATGTTATTTTCAAGTTTGGTTAGGAGTTAGGACAATGCAGACTGATCACCTGATTGTCGGACAAGTGAAATGATCAATGTAGGTAAAAAGTCGGCCCTGCGCCTGATCTCTAGTGTTGGTCGTCCGTCCCACTGGGTTATGAGAGTAAAAGGTATAGAGAGTGCTTTTGGGTACTGCGCACACACTGCCCAAGTGTATAAAATTACTCCTTCGTAACTAGCCTGGCCTCAATACAACTGGCCACCGTCACCGAAACCGGTGTGGGAGTGTTATTATTATTGTTATAATGTCACATAATAATATGACCAACTCAGGACAGGAATTAAGTTTGTAGTGAGCGCTCAGAGTACACTCGTACTATTTAATAAATATGTCCTACAACGTAGTTTGAAATGAGCACTCAGAGTACATAGCCTAATTTATTAATTCATTGGGATTGATCTATATAAATAAAAATGAATTCTTAATTTTATTAGTCGCGCTATAACTCGAGAATGGCTGAACCGATTTTGCTGATTTTAGTCTCAAATTAATCGTAAAAGTCCAGGGAAGGTTTATATAAGTGACAAGAAGTTCACCGGGACATCGTTAATAATAATTATCACCATGTTGCTGGCGACTTTATTGCTCTGAAATCACGCAAAAACCGTACACATTTCCGTCATAAAAACTGTTCATCGTATGCCATTTGAATATCAAAATGAATAGAAAAGTGGTTAACTTATACACAAAACTTCTAAAATACTGCATAACATACAAAATATAAAACATCATCTTGATATTCTTTGACACAAAGGGTATTTGATAAATTACCTTTTTAGGGTTCCGTACCCAAAGGGTAAAAACGGGATAGGTTACTGAGACTTCGATGTCTGTCCGTCTGTCCGTCTGTCTGTCTGTCGGCTGTCCGTCTGTCTCCAGGCTGTAACTCAAGAACGGTAATAGCTAGAGAGTTGAAATTTTCACAGATTATGTATTTCTGTTGCCGCTATAACAACAAATACTAAAACCAAAATAAACTAAGTACTTAAGGGGGGCTCCCATACAACAAACGTGATTTTTCAAACATTTTTTACTGACAACAGGTAGGCGCTTGAAATTTTCAGAAAAGCCTTCATTATATGTGTACTTTAATTATTAATAATAATAATTAAATAAAATAAAAATTTAAGGGGGGCTCCCATACAAAAAACACCATTTTGACCTATTTTTGCTCTTTAACGGTACGGAACCCTTCGTGCGCGAGTCCAACTCGCACTTGGCCGATTATTTATATCTAGGTCATATATCTAAAAAGGACCTATTTAGATCAAAGGCATTGAAAGTATGTAAGCAAAGAAAGTTCCTATCAGCCCTTTGTAACATCAAGAATTCAGAGATGTTTTGCACATGACAGGACCTTATTATGATCACATGATGATCACTTTTGTGGAAAAATTCTGAGGTAAGATTATTTGGACCGTTGTCTCCCCATTTGTATAAAAAGGTTTGTAGATAATATAATATTGTGACAAACAGTACAATGTTGGTCTCACATTTCGTAGACGTTATCATTTTGTTGGAGTCCCATATATTAGAATACTGATCGATCTGGTTTGATGTAGGTAGGTCAAGCAGTACTCTTTTTTATTAAATAAGGGGGCAAACGAGCAAACGGGTCACCTAATGGAAAGCATCTACCGTCGCTAATGGACACTCGCAACATGAGAAGAGCTGCAGGTGCGTTGCCGTGTCGTTTTGCCAGGTCGGCTGGGATCAGTGTGACCGGATTTGATCGACATCCCGCATATTAAAACATTCTATAGAAAGATCTTTATGTTACAATCACTGTCCATAGTTCTCTACTTATTTGTGAATGTGGAATAGTACATTTCATACAAATTACATGTCATTTAAGGCTTTCTTATTTACTGCCCATGGTGCGTATACTATTTTTCTCATTTGACGGAGGCGGAAAACGGCAACATCGGTTAGCGCAGCGGGAAGAAAGTTGACGTTTTCCGCCCGGAGGTGAGAAATAGTACATTACCGGCTTCGTCTCGGCCGACCAATTACATGTGATCAGAGACATTTCTTATTTTCCTGCCCTTGGTACGTAATGTACTATTGCCTACGTCTGTGTGTCTGCAATTAATGCAAATACACTTTTTCGGATACAAAGTATTTTCATTTAATTCTTTGAGTCTCGTAAATATCTATTGTCATTTTCGCCAAATTTCCCCACTTCTGTTCAGGTCGTTTTAATATAACTATTTTTGTAAGCAATTTAGGTATAGTAAATAGCAATGTAAGTAATCTTGATAGTGGTCCAACATTCTCCCTGCACAAGTTACGACACAAAAGTCTATCGATGGCTGGAAGGCGTTCCCGCAACACGATAATAAATAACACGAGGGCTGCCCTGTGGTACGCCGTACGTGCTGCGGATAAGGTGATATTTTGGACCAGATTCAGGAAATGATGCAACTATTTACTTACCTTTAAGTTACCTAACCTACTCTAACAGGAATTTCGGGAAATTTTTGCACCGAAATTTGTTTGTCATGCTTATTTGTTTCCGGAATATAAAAACACGGTAGCTTAGGATATGTGATATTAGGTCCCTCTCAAGAACTCATAGTAAACCGAAGTTTAGCTTTTTAGCTGTCACAAGATAATATTCATAGAGACTGTACGCGTTTTTTCGTGACTACAGCACAAACAACGAAAAGCAAGATTTACGTAGTATTTTTTATAATATGACAGTGGCTGAGACATACAGACGGATAGACAGACAGACAGACAATAATTATACATAGTTGTTTATTTTCACGTAGCACATCCAAAGTTAGTTATTTCATCCACATTGAAATCATTAATTACATCGTTCGTTCGATTCGGGCGCCGTTTCTTTGGCACCGGCCGGGCTCCCCTCTGTGACTTCAGACTTGTTACCGAGTAATATGTTGCTATTGTTGTATAGAACTATATCACATGTGTAATAAGAGCTTGGAAATTGTTGGTCAGATATAAAGAAAGCTCGTGAAGAAATTGAAAATTCGTATGTCCAAAGTTTAAAAACTACTGCTTTCAGAATAGTCCTTAGGAAGTAGATCTATATTTTACGTATAATAATATATCAATATATAATAATATATATTTTACGTATAATAGATAATTATATCGTTGATATTGATCAACGTGAATAAATAGGGTTACTGGTAAATTGTGGTGACGTTTATGGTCTGTTTCACCGCTTCCTGATAAGGTGTCCGATAGGCTTATTTGACAGATTCTCCATACTCCATCTGTCAAGTTAAGTGGTGGATAGCCTTTCAGGAAGCGGTGAAACAGGCCCTTAGACTGATTATTCGTTGCAAACTTCACGCGAGACGCCAAACATAAACTCCAAGTTAAAAAAACTTAGGTATGCCTGAGAAACCACCCGCAAACTGCAGCGTTTTTGACCATTGTATATCGTCTTTCTCTGGTCTAACGACATAGGTGACACATTAAGAGACAGGTACCTGGTAACTGTTTGTAGACAATAATAATGATTACCTGATGAACTATTTCTGAATATGAATATGAATATGAATGAACTATTTCAGGCTGGCCCTACGGCCAGGCTTTCAATTTAAAATAAATATTTGAATATAAAGCACACTAATAATGAGTACAATTAATTCTCTCATTCGTCACATCAGCGGCAGGCGGCCATAATTGTTTGCGGGCTGTAATTTGTTGATCACAGACCGCGGCCATTTTGGTCAACTTTACAGGGTCGCCACGCGTCGTTACACTACTAATTGCGGTCTCACGCCTAACCCTTGTACAGGGCTGGCGATTGCTTGTGAAACTTGTTAGATGCCGTCGAAAATACTACGGTAATTATTTTGTCGTTGTTCGATGTCATTTCCCACTGTCTCTACTTCACTCAATCTCTCTACCTGCTAAAGGTACACAACGTATAACGTGCTGGAGGCAAACCACGGTCTGCCAGGCTGGCCAACGGTAGCGCAGAGCGAGTAAGTGTAAGAATTTGGGGCAAACAGGGCTTGCATCCATTGTGGATGATATGGCATGCTAAAAAAACTATTCATAGTTAGTCAATTTGTACAGATAAAGGAGCATCTAAAAGAAAGGCAAATCCACTTGATATCCATGAATAGCGGCTATTTAAAGTGGAAATACTCCTTCTTTATCTTGTAGTTTAGTCTTAACACTATAATACCATTTTCAAAGAACTTGAAATGGCCAAAATACTTTACATTATGTTTAACTTCCATATTTAAAATGGCCGTATTTTCTTCAAAAATTCACAAATAAAGTGAACTGTCTAAGAAATGACTACAAAATAAATTCAAAATCAATTGATCAAAACATCAAAAGCCTTGGCACCCCTAGTGAAGGTTTTCGACCAATTAGTTAGACTTTACTATCGATAATAATTGGAGGCTTCGGCCGCTTTGTTCTTTACCCGTGAAACATTTGATTTTCCACTCGTTTTGGACACGTGTTCTGATTTTCCTCTTCTGTTTTTTGGTTGATTTGAAAAATAAGCAATAAAATGTGTTTATTGTGATTATTGTGATTAATAAATAAGGGAGGATGACTAAAGAAGAAGAGAGGAAATAATAGAGATTGGTATTTAAAAAACCGTTAGTAAATTGCATTTTGTACTCTTCTGGTTGTATTACTTACAACCAGAAAATAATAGTATGAAACTAATATGCCAATAATAGAATGTAGCAAGACTTGATAGACGTAGCAACGAGAAAAATCTAGATATAAAAAATTTGGATAAAAATGTCTGTCTCTCTGTTACCACTTCACGCCCAAACCGCTGAACCAGTTTTGCTGAAATTTGGTATGGAGACACTTTGAGTCCCGGAAAAGATATACTTTTTATGTTGGAAAAATGTACGATTTCCACGCGATAAACGATTTTATCCTTAACGAAGTTGCGGGTGCAACTTTAAGTAGGTACCTAAATATTACGTCCACAAAATTCGCCGAGTAATAAGTTGAAAGGATCTTTATCCTATCGAGGGATAGGACCATCTTGGGGTGTTCAAATTATAAGTTATTTTAACATTTTTTGGTGGTCCTTATGTCGACGGTATAAAGGTCATTTTAGGTGTTAAAACGTCTAAGTCAGAGTTTCTAAACCTTTTTATGATTCCTTATATAGTGTTTGCGCGTTTTTGGCTGGCTTGGTTTGGCCTTTTACTCGAGGAGTGAACAAAACAGCAGGATCGACTTCTTGCGTATATTCAGCTAAAAACTTTTACAATATTTTGCGAATTTTTAGAGAAAACGTTACAATACGTATTTTTAAGATGGAGAATGCAAAGTGAACCTAGGTGCGTATGAGGGGTGACACGACTGCGTATCACGTCATCGGCGGCCAGTCGCTGCAATTATCGCGTGATGGGTGACCAATGGGCTGCTGCAGGCATGATACGTCAGCTAGGAGCAGGATAGCAGATATATCCTATCTTGTGCGTGAAAATATAGTTATTAATTATTATAGCACTTATGTTCCTTGTCAATCTTCATATTTTGTATAGAATCATATACATGATACAGTGCTCTTATAGAGCAATCCTATCGTTCTTCCTATCGTCCGTAAGAATGAAAGTTCGTCCATGTGTGCCCCAAACACAGGTAAGAATGATCCCCTCACATGAAACCTGGATCGTGGTTCGTTTTGCAGGTAACAAAGCAAACAAAGGTGTACAAAATTTTATCTCCAATTTATTAAGTTAGCAAGCTCTTTTTTTTGTATTTTATTCGTAACAGCAATGAATGTCGCGATGTTCATTACCAGACACACATAGGTCTACCAGAATCTGATGGCTGACGGCAGATTTTCAAAATATATCCTTGATCATTGGATACATTTTTATTATATTTGCATGTTTCACACACAGAATCAGCCATTATAAGGAAAGTAAGGATCAAAATGTTTTATTCCGCGCGCGCTAGAGTCAATTTACTTTCTAACTTTTTGCCATCAGATTCTGGTAGACCTATAGCATGGTGCGTTCGTGGTCCATTATGGTGCGTAATAATGCAATTTGAAAATTGTCACTTGATACTGTTGATTGTTGAACTTGAACTGTTGCCAACAAAGTTGAGACACTACATGATTATACACTCGCCTTCCGTCTTACGAATTTTCAATCAGGCCACGTGTCCTTACTCCTAGCGAGTTTAAAATTTTTATCTATACCAAAAAAATCACAGCGCCGTTACTTTGCACAGTTTGCTCTCCAAAAACTTTTAACGCCCCTGAAACGCTACTTCCTGACCCGGCGGCCCCCTGGGGGATCTTAGGAAACCCGAGGTTGGGAAGCCCTGACCTAAACAGTCTGTATCGTGTATCTGGCCGACAGATCTCGGGCTGGTCACGCGCCACTGATCGACGAGAGATAAGCTACGGTGCGGTCTAACTTATTCCGAGATAATATCACCCTTAAATCATTGAAATAAAGGCTAAGTCAAAGGTAAAATAACATTAAATGGACTGTACGAAACTCAGGAACTTCGTAGATAGATATTACTTCGTAGCTTGTATACTGACCCTTAAGTGATTGAAGTAAAGGTTATAATAGAGGCAAAGTAATTGTGGTTAGTACGACCAAATTTTGTTCTGTTGTGGTTAAGTCTTGGTGTCCACTTAGGAAACTCGTGGGTCTCTTTAATTTGCAATAACTTTGCAGTAGCTTGGAGATCAACTACGATAACATGGCGCGCCCCTCCAAAATTCAAAACGTTTGAAGTGCATTGTTAAAACATTTGAAGTGCGTTGTCTTGCGCGGTAGGCTATTATGATTAGTGACCAACAAATCTTGGTAATAAGTGACATTCAGTGAAATATTACGTGTATTGTGATTGGTTGAATACTTACTACATACAAACTCTTTCATAAGGAAGTGACTACACACATTGAAACAGTCATTTGGAGGGGCGCGCCAAGTTATCGTAGTTGATCTCTACATGATTTTCATCTTGCAATGCATATTTATAAACTTTTAATGCCTTATTTCGGATTTAAATCTACGTGACTGTAAAATTATTTTTGACGCAACATCTATCCTTACTTCTATACTTATCTATACTTATATAATAAAATCGTAGAGGTAAAATGTTTGTACATTGAAAATAAACTTGAAAAAACGAGTCAGGGGCGTGATTGAAATGTTACAATTTTAGGACCGAATATTGCATTTATTACATAGTAGAGGACGCAATTTTATTTTTGGAATATGTTGGGGCTTAGAAATATATAAAATATAAATAGAAGCTTAACCTCAAGTTTGTGGGTTCGCCCCTCTTGTCCTCCGGCCGCCATCTTAAAAAAGGGTGACAACACTATTTTCGTGATATCTCGGAAACTGTAAGTCTTACAAAAAAAAAATTAGAACATAATCTGTTGCAAATTATTTTTCCTACAAATAACTTAATACCCTAAATTAAAAAATAAAATGACCTTAGACCAATTTTGTAGATGATCTTTTGAAAAAAAGATCCCCCAATCCCCCCGAATCTCATGAAATTAATTTGCAAAGGAAACTCTGAAAGCGTGTGTGGCTGCAGAAAAGCAGGCATAAGCTGATGCTCTACAGTATGCCTACTATACTCAGTCTAAAGCATTTCAGGCCTACTTTTCTGCAGCCACAGTCTACATTTATATGCCTAATACACTACATAAATATATGCAAACTATATCATAGTATGCCTACTATACTAGTCTGCACATGCCTAATATACTATAAAGCATTTCAGGCCTGCTTTTCTGCAGCCACACACGGTTCCACAGTTTCCTTTGTATCTGCAGAAAATTAATTTCATGGGATCGGGGTATCTTTTTCTCAAAAGATCATCCACATTCTACAAGGTTGGTCTAAGGTATTTTTTTTGTAAAATGTATTAAACAAAGTTAAAGAGTGATAATAAACCTTTTCAAAAAATTTCTCACTTTTTTGCTTATAACTTTTTCAATTTTTTACATACATATTTGTGGGCAAAACAATTTGCAACAAATTATGTTCTCCCAAAATAAAATAGCGTCCTCTAATAAATGCAAAGCAAATGTAACATTTCAATGGACTCTCTAGTCCACTTCAATACTTTGAAACGGGCTTTGGCCCACCACACATTCCCACCACTGTATCTCCTGTGTCGCCAGGATCGACAGCGGTATCCAACCACGAAAACCCTTTGATATGATCTCAGGGAGCCCGAGGGACATGCTAAAGCTGTCTTGTGACCCGCAATTAATTTAATCAGAAGAAGATAGGAGGAGTAGGAAGTGTATAGTTTCCCTCCCCATAAATAGCGGGAGATAGCACAAAGTTGCAATGACCGAAAGTCAAAGAACTAAAGGAAAAGCACCACGGGAATAATTAATATTAATTATGACTACTAAGCTAGATCTAAGTTAATGTTGGGATTTGTTGTGTTACACTGTTTCCAGTAATAATTATGACAAAAACGCTTAAAGGCACGGAAGTTCCTTGCGTTGTCCACGAGATCATCGTAATATGGGACTCCAGATTTGCAAAGTATGTTGTTAAGCATTATAGATCTTTCGTTTTGCCAGAGGTTACACTCCCAGAGAACATGATGGGCGGTTTGTTCGAACATGTTGCCTTCGGTCGAGCACTCGCACATGGGTGATTCTACTAATTTAAATCCATAGAGTTTGGCTTTAAAATTACCATGACCGGTCAGGAATTGAGATATGCAATGATCAATATCCATCCAGTGTTTGGATAGCCGTTGACGTATATCTGGAAAAAAGTTATAAAGGTGGCGACCTTTTGTGGAGTTATCCCAACGAGTTTGCCATTCGGACATTAGGTAACGTACTGAATCATCTAAGGGTTCAAACAATGTAGCTATTTTTGGTTTATCGCGAGTGTTTAAAAAGTCCGGGCTAGTAATGTTTTTGTTAAGGTCTACGGGTAAAACTCCGGCTAGTACGGGTAAAGCTTCGGTACTTGTGGTTCTGTAAGCTTTACACAGGAATATGAGAGCAAGACGTTGGCTTTGCAATAATTTACGAAGAGCCGCACCAATAGTTGCTCGGTCGGCCCACACGGGAGCCCCGTAGCATAAAGTACCTAGGAATGTCGCTGAGTAAATTAGTTTGAGAGTTTTAAATGAGAGACCCCATGTTGAAGTGGAAATTTTGGTAAATGAATAAAAGTTACGTTCAGCTTTTTCACCGGTCTGAATTATATGATCTAAAAACGAAAATTTATTTTCTAAGTAAAACCCGAGATAACAGAGTGACTGCTTGCGTTTAACGTTAACATTATTAAGTTTAATGCTGGGTGTCGACAAGAGGGATCCCTTCAAAAGTATTTGGTAGGTTTTATGCGCGGCAAAATTTAAGCGGTTGCGGTGGCCCCAGTCCGAAATTAAGTTTAAACTTTGGTTTGCTTTTGTTTCAATTTCGGAACGTGAGTTAGCCTGAATAATGAGAAAACCATCATCGGCATAGCCAAAGCGGTGGGAGGGGGAGGCATAGCAGATCGTCGAAGCCTACGTTCCACAATTTAGGCGAGAGTACGGAACCCTGTGGACAGCTGCACGTCAGGGTTTTAGGGTGAATGCAGTGACCAAGTTGAAACTTAGTTAAACTGTTATAAAAGTAAGAACGTATCAAGTAGTAAATGTTTGAGTAGCACCCTCTATTTTTTAATTTTAATGGCCACCACGCATTATCAAAAGCACCCGATATATCTAATGAGATGGCAACAACGTATTTTGTTTCTGATAGATTAACTATTTTTCTGACTTCTAGGGCCGCATCTACAGTCGATTTCCCGGCGGTGAAACCATACTGCTGACTATAAAATTTGGGGCCACCCGGTAGCAGGCGCGGTACGATAAGGCGTTCTAACAGTTTACTAAACACGGTAGAAGCGTGATCGGACGGTAGAATTTTTGATCGTCTGAAGGCTTATTACCGGCTATATATATATATATATATATATATATATGTATACACCGGCATATTTAGCGGAACACAAAAAAAAGGTCATAATTTAAAAAATATGGTTTTATTTTAAAATCTACTTACTAAACTTCTTTTGTTATTTAAAATTTCATTTGTTTTACTTAAAATTAGATCACATTATGAACAAAATTTGCGAGTAAAGGCTATTTGTGAAAAATGGTACATTTTTTAACTTTTCATGTAACCGGGAAAAGTGAAAATTATTATTAAAATAACAATTAATTAAATTTAAAAAAATGGTAATTAATATCGCGTATTTCCTCCACGTGCTCTTATTAAAGTTTCTAACCGTCTAGGCATACTGAGAATTATGTTATCGATTGTCTTTTGGGATAGTCTCCGCCATTCCTCAACTACGGCGATTCGCAGTTCACCCACGTTGGCAGGAGCTGGAATTCTTGACTTAACTTTTCTTTTCAGCAAGGCCCAAACGTGCTCTATTGGGTTCATATCCGGTGATCTCGCCGGCCACTCCATAACAGTGATATTCATATCATTAAGATAAGCTTGAGTTGCCCGAGCGGTATGCGGCCGAGAATTATCCTGCATTAAAACAAAATCGTCACCGATATATGGGGCAAACGGTATGACATTTTCTTCTAAAACTTCTCTGATATAGCGGTCCGCAGTCAGACTCCCTCTGTCAATCACTACCAAGTCTGTGCGAGCTCCCAAACAAATGCCCGCCCAAACCATTATTGATCCACCACCGTATGCAACTGTAGTTTCAAAATTTGTCTGAATGTAACGTTCTCCTTTGCGTCTGTATATTCTTTGCCTGCCGTCAATTTGATTTAAGAGAATTCTGCACTCATCACTAAACAATATCTTACTCCATTGGTTTGCATTCCAAAGTCGATGTTCCTGAGCAAAAGTTAACCTGTTTCTACGATGATTTACCTCGAGCCTTGGAGCCTTGGCGGGCACAAATGAACTCAAATAAGATTCTTCTAACCTTCTTCGTACCGTACGCTCACTTACGGTTACTCCCCGCACTGCTTCTAACTCATGTCGGGCTTGGACGGCCGTCAAACGGGGGTTCCTACGTACACGAAGCCGAATGAAACGATCATCCCTACTCGAAGTGCGTCTTTTTCTGCCTTGTCCTGCTCTTCTCACATAAGTGCCAGTCTCCCTGAATCGTTTGACACTGCGATGGACTGTTGAAATCGATCGACGAAGATGTCTGGCTATTAATCTGTATGTTAGACCAAATCTTCGCATTTCGAGTGCCCTGGCAATCTCCGTTGGGGCTAAGTCAGGCATAATTCAGTCCTCAACTCCAAAAAGATACAAGATTTTTTTTTTTTACAAAAAAACAATATTTGAACGAAAAATTTAAATAAAAAAGGGAGAAATACTCGAAGTTCGCTCTACATAAGGTATATTCGAATAAAATTAAAACAATTGCATAAAATGTGATGTTCAATTGTTTTCCTAATTTGATTTTTTTTTTAAATTAAAGGACGTATAAACCAGCCAGCAACCTTATACGATACTTATATCAAACCTTTTTTTTATGTTCCGCTAAATATGCCGGTGTGTGTATTTCTGCGGTGGTCAGCCACGTGTAAACTATTCTATTAACACGAAACAATATAAGTTATAATAAAGAAAGTTGTAACAATTTAAGTTGGACCGCAACGACCGCAACTCCCAGACTCGTTAATTACGGAACAAACATTTACGGGGAGTTTACGTTGAGTTCACGTTGTACCTGCACCACGGGTCAGTAACCTGGAACTGATTATTTGATTTATATCTGCTTTGTAAGGATATTGTCTTTTCATTGAAAGATACTACAATTTATACAAATTTCACGGTAAGGTATTTAAAATTGTATTTTGTAGTAACAAACCAGACTTTATAGAACTAAAACTATAATATTATTTTATATTGAAAGAGTTTTTGTTCAATTTTTATTTATGTACCTACATTTTACTTACCTTCATCTGCGATATGATTTGTAGATCCCATTTTTACTACAATTTTGATTTCAAGCTTTTACTGTAAGTACATCTAATCAACACATGACAATTACTAGCATTAAAGCCGCTAATATATTACTTGAACTTAACACAAAAATTAATTAACATAGCGTAACACAAATAAATAATAAATCGTAATACAGTAACGAAAAAGAGGTCAAAAACACCATAACACCCCACAAATCCCATGGACCACCAAGTCTGGTCCCCCGACACCCATCAGCTATGGGTCTTAATTGAGTAATGGCTGATGCGACACCCATGATGGATGTTCATCACTGATCGCTAAATATGACCGATCGGATGCATAGCTTAAGTTTATTTGGCATCTATTAGCGCCTAAACTGCGACTATTATACTTATAGGAAAGGATTGACATCGTGTGCGTCGATACTACTTTATTTCTAGACCGATTTTGAAAAGTATTTTTCTGTGGAACAGCCTTTTGCGCACATGTAGTCGCAGATTTTTTTTTCAAATATCAACTGAATATCTATAAAATATATAAAAATGAATTTTCAAATGTGTTAGTCGCGCTAAAACTCGAAAACGGCTGAACGGATTGGGCTGATTTTAGTCTTAAAATATTCGTAGAAGTCCAGGGAAGGTTTTAAAGTGGCACGAAGTTCACCGGGACAGCTAGTCTTATATATAAAAATGAATTTTCAAATGTATTAGTCGCGCTAAAACTCGAAAACGGCTGAACGGATTGGGCTGATTTTAGTCTCAAAATATTCGTAGAAGTCCAGGGAAGGTTTTAAAGTGGCACGAAGTTCACCGGGATAGCTAGTCTTATATATAAAAATGGATTTTCAAATGTGTTAGTCGCACTATAACTCGAAAACGGCTGAACGGATTGGGCTGATTTTAGTCCCAAAATACTTGTAGATGTCCAGGGAAAAATTAATTAAAGTGACACGAAGTTCACCGGGACAGATAATTAAAATAAAATATGTATTGCAATACAAAGTGAATCTTAACAAAACATCATTAGTGTAGAGTTGTAGAGTTGACGGACGGTTGTGAGTTGTGTTAGCTTGTTAGGTACCTGACTCAGGTACAGTTTAACACAGCACCAGACTGACGTGGTGTGAAGTGTAGACAGTGCCGTAAATAGCCTTTATTGCGCCCTGTGCGAGCTTCTATAACAAGGCCCTTGGTTTATTTAGATATTATAGGTATTGTGAGCAACGCTATGTTTAGGCCTATTTTCTTCCATTCAGAATGATAAAACAAAACTTGCTGTTGGTAGACTAATTACAATAATTGTTGTAATTATTGTAATACCAATCTCCTAGTGCTCCAATTATAATTAGAGCACTAGGAGCGCAGCGGGAACTTATCGGGAGAAAACAGAAAAAAATTTAGTCCTGACTGGTTTGGTCATTCTTGCGCCCCCCCAGAGTCTACGCCCTGTGCCTGGGCACCGGTGGCACTGCTCTATTTACGGCACTGAGCGTAGATATTTATTATAACCATAGATATTATAGATATATTTTCGAGCTTATTTTTATTGTCTGCAAAGATGTCTCCAAGGCAGAACATACAATAGTCGCACTGCGTCAGTACAATAAAGTCAAACAAACTACATGTACAGTCGGCAGCAAACATTTGATCACGGCGCGCGTCTCGAGGTGGCTATTGGCTCAATTTGTGCACGACACGTACTCCCCTCTACCTCCCACCCCCTGCCTCGGGGTGCATTGCGATTATTATATTTTAATCTTGTTGTATCTGGACTTTATAAAAAATTAAGCTATCTGTTAGGAAATTGTAGTTTAATAAATGTAGAACATAATTTGTAACGCAAACAGGTCGGCGGAATTGACAGGCCTCGTCCCTCTCAATAACAATGGCACACATGGAAACTTTATTGAGTAACTAATGTCAATTTAATGGCGTGAGCGTAAAGTAGTGAGGGACTGACACTTTCACAATTATATTAATAGTTTGTGAGAATTGTGGCTGTAAACCACTCGACGAATTCATACTTGACAATGACTAGTCGTTGCAGGAACTGTCCGATGGAATAGTGAAATTAATAAAAAAATGACTTGATTTGTCATTGCAAAGATAAAATAATTGAACAAATTCTGTTCAAATCTAAAAATAATGACAACACTTTATTTCCCATCGTAAAGACGAATGAAAACTCTCGTCACAAGCTATGAAAATATTAGACGACTTTAAGTGGTACTAAAGTTTTAAAGGATCTAAAGCTATATAAATGTTGTATAAAAGTTGTATAAAACCGCCACCAACAATAAACCAGAGGTAATGTGCCGATAATATCTGAAAACAAGATGTTTGTCAGCCCGGCGATTGGCTCGTGAGAGCATAAAATTGTAGACTTTTATGCTAAAATAAAAATGCAAAAACCATTAGACTGGATCTCACAAGTGCCTTAATAAACTGACTTTGTTACTTCTTACTTACTTCTGATTAACTGCTACAAGAGAATGATTTAAAAGATAATTTAATGTATGGGGCTTTATAATGTGTCAAAAAAGTCTAGATTTAATTACAGTTATATTCGTCTCTGATAGCGGTAGTAAAAAAAGTAAGATTTGTTTGGTAATTGCTAGTAGCAAATTGACTGACTCGGAAAAATGAGCGGTTACAGCGGGATTATCTTGTGTCCAGTTTGAAAATGATTTTATATTACTATTTAGTTTTGTGCTCTGTTTCCATTTTAGGGTTCCGTAGTCAAATGGCAAGAAATCGGAACCCTTATACATTCATTATGCTTGTGTCCGTCCGTATTCTATGAGTCATGACGTATCTTTTTAACCTTAGATTTCTTTACATCTTAAAAAAACTCACAACATGTTAACTCACTGGAACTTTTTGTATCAATTTCCCAGACATTTCCGTGTCAATTGTACGTGGAGTTTTCCTCGAATTTTCCGTGGAAATTGATATCGCTGGAAACAATTAGAACGGGGAAAGGATATACGCGTTTAATAAATGTTATCCCGATTCCCGTCTTGCTCATTAAAATGTGAAATCAAAATATCGTTTGCACAGCGATTTCGCAGGGGTTGTTAATGTGCAAATGAGTACATTATTTATACTTCTATTCTATCGTTAGAAAGAGATATATTAAAGAACTAGATGACGCCCGCAACTCCGTGGCGCCAAAATTAGTTTATCGCGGTGGAACCGTACCATTTTCCGGGATAAAAAGTAGCCTATGTCCTTTCCCGGGACTCAAAGTATCTATCTATCTCTATCTCCATGCCAAATTTCAGCAAAATCGGTTCAATGGTTTGGGCGTGAAGGGGTAACAGACAGACAGACAGACAGAAAGACACACTTTCGCATTTATAATATTAGTAAGGATATTAATTTTATTTGCATTGAAAAAACTGAACTAATGGACCGATTTGTATGAAATTAGCTTTGGATATAGAGAGCGCGAAAAAGCCGTAAACCTATGCCGCAATAAAAATTAGGGTTTCAGGGGAACATAATATTATTCATTTCAGATAGACTTAAGACATATCTAGTAAGTACCTTACGAACACCTTTTTGGGTTCTAACTTTTATAAGAAGCATAAACCTTTTTAAAAAAAAGCATAAACTTGGAAGAGAGCGTATTCTATCGTATTAAAAAGCCGGCAACGCACATGCAATTTTTCTGAATGTTGCGAGTGTCCATGGACAGTAGGTGCTTTTCAACAGTTGATCCGTTTACTCGCTTACCCTCTAATTTTATTTAATACCTCGATAGTGGGAGTCGCAGACACATTAGATTTTCAATTCTTATGTGACAGCCGGGTGCCACTTGGGGATTGATGGGTTAAAAATAAATGAAAAATCTATATTTGTAGAGTATTAAAGCTTATATTTATAAACTTCGACTTGTCAAGTCGGCAGTGGCGTGGGGTGAAAAAAAATAAAGGTAAAGCCGGACCAAAAAACGGCTAACTCGTGAATAAGCAAAATTTCAATTCTTGTAAAAAAAACGTGCAATAAATTACATACCTGTATTAAGTGTGTTAGTTTACCTTTACATAACTACTAGGGTGCTTTGCTTGCATTGTGTGCGTTGCATGCAGTGTTAGTGTTGTTAGTATTCACCACCTTCACCATACATGACATCACTGGTATTATATGAACAGTGCATGTCGAGTATGATAAAAGTGGCTTTAAAAAAGCCGTTTTAAGCACACGTCACTCACACTCACACACCAAAAATAAGTGAATCCTGACTTGCCAGTGTAGATGTTTGTTACTCAATCATGCAAAAACTGGATTTAGATGAAATTTTGCATGCATCCCATGTCAAACATGGAAAGGAACATAGGCTACCTGTCTGAAGTCCACGCAGACGAAATCGCGGGCAAAAGCTAGTAGCAAAGAAATATCAGCAGAAATACGTACCTAAATGTTTAATTTTGTTATTTCTTCTTCCTTCCAGACCATTTTCAGACAAATAACGAAATATAACAGACAACTGTTCTCTATGACTGACATCTGGGGTTTCGTCAATCATAACTGAAACGAATTTGGCATGGCTAATCTCACGTCTAATCTCGTCTAAAACTACCGCCGCGGTGCATTGTATAAGATCATTTTGAATGTCTCCCGATAGACAAGTAGATGAGCATTGTTCAAGATGGGAGTCTATAACGCTATCGTACTTACTTAAATAAAATAATGTTTCTATATAATTGCCACGATTGTCTGAATTAACGTTTTCACTATGCCCGCGGAAAGATAACTCCTGTTTTCCAAGAAGAACAACAGTGTCTATTAAACGTTTCATTAAGTTTCGATTACGTTCCACTTTTCGATTATGGGATTCATAATTATTTCCGAGAAATGTTTCTATTCTACTATTTCCAAAATTGTGTAATAATATACAACTGCGTAAATGTTTTTCGGTTTGAGTATGTTTCCTAGCCATTTTATTGTTCAAGATGGGAGTCTATAACGCTATCGTACTTACTTAAATAAAATAATGTTTCTATATAATTGCCACGATTGTCTGAATTAACGTTTTCACTATGCCCGCGGAAAGATAACTCCTGTTTTCCAAGAAGAACAACAGTGTCTATTAAACGTTTCATTAAGTTTCGATTACGTTCCCCTTTTCGATTATGGGATTCATAATTATTTCCGAGAAATGTTTCTATTCTACTATTTCCAAAATTGTGTAATAATATACAACTGCGTAAATGTTTTTCGGTTTGAGTATGTTTCCTAGCCGAATTGGTCAAATTATTGATGTCTGAGAAACCCGTTTTATTCCAAGCACTATTTGTATCGGAAAACAGCAAACATGGAAAACAAAATAACTTATTTAATTTGCAACTGCCCGCTATCCAATTACATTTATCATACACTGAACTGTGAAAATGTTTGAAAAACCCATCCTTACGCCTATAATCAATTTTCATATCGGGACGCGCCCGTCCTTGTTTAATGATATGTTTTTTATTTTCGAACGATTGTTTTGAGAACGAATTTAAGTCATTTAATAGGTAATCCGTAAGACAACAGTTAATTTGTACTAATGCTATCATTTCTCACCTAACCGTGTCACGACAAATTACAAAGTAAGAAAAACAAACCAACCTTTACGATGTAACAAACAAAAACACAACACAACACTTGGCAAGTAAAATTTTACTACTTTCGATTCTTTTAAACTATATAATATTACAATCAAGCTAGCCCACTAACTTAATAAACAAAATTTTGCATATTACAATAATAACAGTACAAAATGAGTGCAAATGAGCGTGTAAGTGAATTGAAATGACATCACGCGCCGGTCGGCCGCGCCGATGCAATTAGCTCTTTTGTGATTGGACGAAATCTTTTAAAGCGAAACATGCGAAACTAAACCTTAACACATGACAAATAAAGACTAGGTAGGCTATGTGGAATCGGCTTGCTGTTCGACAATATCGACGAGTCGTTTGCATGTAGTAGTAATGTGTATGTGTGCGTGAATTTCATACATTTCAAATGTTTGCATTCCCGATGTTTTGAGCGAGTTACGTACGCGTTCTGAGTGCGATCGTAAAAACGGGTATGTGTGCGTTTGCGTGATTTTAAATACATGGCGAATTATTTTTATGAAATTGTAGGAAGCGGGGTAAGCTATAATTATTAATAATAAAAAATGTATATATTAAAATTGGCCAAGGTAAGCCGGTAGGAATCGTGTTCTATGGAGGCTTCGCCACTGCAAGTCGGTGTTATAGCTCCACAAAGCTTTATAACCTTTATAAGTTTTCTAAAAGTTCTGTGAAGATATGGTGAAGACAGGATCAAGAGTAAACTCAAGTTGAGATGCTATAAAGCCATTAAGTAAAGAGAGAAAATATAGATAAAATTAAAGACTGAGTTTGTTATTGTTTCTTATCTTTACGCGAATATTACTTGAACGAATTATGATCGGGAGGTTGTAGAGATAAACTACGATAACATGGCGCGCCCCTCCAAATTACTGTTTCAATGTGTGTAGTCACATCCTTATGAAAGAGTTTGTATGTAGTAAGTATTCAACCAATTAACCAGTACTCGTAATATTTCACCTGATGTCACTTTGTTGGTCACCAAGATATTTTGTTGGTCAACTAATCATAACGAGCCGACCGCGCAAGCACTTCAAACGTTTTGACAACGCACTTCAAACGTACAGGCACGCCATGTTATCGTAGTTTATCTCTAGTTAAGGCTCTGAATTAAAGAATAGGTTAAGTTTTATCCCAAAATTTAGTTTTTCCGTAGTATAAAATTAAGTATTCTGTAAGAGTTAAAGTCTTCAATAAAAGTAAAAATGAATTTCAATTTTCTTGGTCTCGCTAAAACTTGGAAACGGTTTTGCCAATAGCGTTTTGAAATAAATATTCGTGAAAGACCAGTGAAGGTTGTACAACGAGAAAATGTAGGAGTTAAGTGATGCAAAGTTCATGAGTCGTCTACTACGCTATAATCTACGCTATAGCCGATAGCGTATATTATAATATTACTAGCTGTCCCGGAAAACGTTGCTTTGCCATAATATAAAGTATTTCGCCCATATTATTATTTTATTGAAGTGACTAAATAAGTATGCCACCATGGCAACGTCGATCGCTATCCCGTCGCACAAACAATGGTCGCCGTCAGTCTCAGGTTGTAATAATTTACTATTATTTATTCAACAAATGCACTTATCAATATATAAAGTAGCCAGTAGCCGATTCTTAGACCTACTGAATATGCATATAAAATTTGGTAAAAATCAGTAAAGCTGTTTCGGAGGAGTTCGCTGACTAACATTGTGACACGAGAATTTTATACTTATATAAGATCATCGATTGATTAAAAACTTATTTTTATCCAGGTGTATAGTAATATCTTTCAAATAGAACATCTTGGATATTCAAATAGGAGTTAGTATTGCCGTCACAAAAGTATGAATTTAAACATGATTCCAATGCGATTTATCACAAAGGGAAGTTTCACAAAAGTCGCCATTCCCAGCTTGTTGATTGTGTGCATTCAACTGTATCTGTATTTTCTGTGTACTATGCAGTATTGTAATACAAAGAGAAAAGAGTAGACAATTTGTATTCGATAGTTTCGAAAGAGAAGTTAGAAGTTAAAATGTATGGGATTGGATATTAGCGTCGCTAAAGGACATATTAATACAAGGCATGGCCACATACACGCACTTTACGAATGCATATAGAATTAAGTAGTAGAAATACAATATCTTACGCACTCGTTACTTTTTTCCGAACGGAAAGAATTCCGCACGTTTCGAATGCAAGCCAGCGCGTTCGCGTGTGAAAAAAGCACGGAATTTCAAATCAAATTCCACAATAAGGAAATCGAATACCGAAAACGTGTGTAATGTGTATGAGACCACCGGCGCTCTGTCCATACATTTCGTTGGTAGTGGCGGCTGTAGTTCCCCGCCATGGTGTCATTGTGAATTATATAGTTCACAGAAGCCAAAATACTATATTACTAAAAAATTTAGGTCGACCGAGGAACAAAATATGATCTCGGCCTATATGGTATGTGTTAAAAGATAATAATATTATTATATGGCCCCCGGCGTATTATCCACTAGCTTTTCACAGCTTAGATCACTTGACCCCAGATTTTCATGTTTAAAACGCAAAAATAAGATTTAATGGATAACGCGGGATAAATGTAATGAATATTAAAACCGCGACCGTTACGAGGATATGAGCTAAAGTATGCACCATTTAAATTGCGTTATTATTTTTTAATTCTAGAAATCTGAATGCACCATAAATCCAAGATGGCGCCGCGTAGTCCCGCGAAGTCCCCGCAACATCGCGGGAAACGGGAATCACATGGGAAGCGGCGCCCGAAATTTATTGCAAGCCCCGAGATTCCGGGTAAAAGCGTGGGCGGGCTTTGGAAATTAATTCGCGATAAGATGTTTACGGGACAACGTTTTGTGTAAACGGAATGTAATACGTTGCAGTGTAAATACTGTTGTAAATTGTGAGATAGATTGTATGCACGTAAATTGCAAGTGTAACAAAACTAAGTGATAATACGATATGTACCTATATTGTGTCTAATATGGAGTTCATTGTGAAAGTTTCCGCGCTTAAAGAGCAATTTTTTATGATTTATATGGGAAAGCACCACAGCGCCATTAATTTTCTCATAAAAAAGTAAAAAAAGGTTGCAATAGATATATTAAAAAAGGTTGTAATAGATATATTAAAATAAAGTGGAATAAGTGCAAGAAAAGTGTTAATTATTGAAAAAAGGTTGCTCTTCTTCTTCAAACATTCATACTTAGGTATTACATAGATACTTTAAAATTGTAGTTGTAAAAGTATGTCTTAAACTTCGGGTGGAAAAACCTGGAGTTCTGAGAAGGGCTGTAAAATAATTATAGACTTTATCCCTGAATAAATAACAAATGACCAAGATACGGACAACATCTACTCTGGAAATACTTTATTGACAGACTTTGCCATTTTTATGTGCCTCGATTGGCCTATAGCTTCATAATAATATTATCATCGTTCATCTTTGACCCAACAATCAACATTGAAAGCTGCAAATAATTGATAATTGCAAATATTGTCTTGGTGCTGTCATCAATCTGTTGACGTGGCGTTACATTACAAGTTTTTTGTCTCGTGTCCACCGGAGGGGGAGCAGGGGGAGCAGGGGGGTGGGGTAGGGGGGGTGACAGTGATGTAGTCCATTATCTTGTCAGGGGAGATTGATAACGGGAATCCCGTTACGTCACTATAGCGACTGAGTGTTCTGATTTATTTTACCTCTGAAGTCTGAGTTAATTTGAGATTGAACCTTATGAAAAAAGGGCTGAAACTACTGATTACGTCTGCCGGGTGAATTTCCCAACCGCTTTTTTTTCGCGGCTACTGTGAAATTTGGGGTGTGAAATGGCTTTTTATGGTTAAATAAAATTTCATCGTAGTTTGTGTGATTATCTATATGAGGCAACAGACACGTTTTTAATTCGATAACTTGAACATAAAAATAAAAAATTCTAAAGGTGGAAATTAGGCCCCTCGGTGACTGTCCCAACGAACTTTTTAGTCCTAATTTCGTCAGCCGAGGAAAAAATATTAGTAGTACAAACAAACGGATTCTTTTATTGGATTCTTAAAGAATGGAGGTATAATCAATACAAATTTCATAATCTCCATCGTTATACTTTCAAAATAGCGGGAGAAATAAAACTGTCCCAACATTTTGTCTTGATTCGGTGAATAAAAAAGAAACATGAATTGTCGAGACCGGAAGTACTTTTGAACGTAATGCCGCTTCTTGAACTCAAGCGCCAGTCATGCTTGTGCCTTCGGAGCTAGAGGTGGTTTGCTGCGTCACTGCGTGTTCCCGCTAAAAAAGTAAGTATATCGTCTCGGTGACACCCGACACTTTTCTTTACATTTCCGTGATTCAATTTATCATGTTAATTGAACCAGCTAGAAGTATTAATTTATTTTCTTGCAAACACTTTTAATAATATGTATCAGTATGTAGTATAGATATCGGTATAATTATTATAGGTGTCAAAATATTCAACGATTTGTCGCAAATTTTCATATCGGTGATTCCGTTTCGGTGAATTCGGTGACCTATTTGGTCACCGAAATGAAAAAAAATCACCGATATGAAAAAAATCACGGAAATGGTGACTCTCACCGAGTCACTTTCGGTGACCTTCGGTGACAATAGTTTTCATATCGGTGAATGCATTTTCATCTCGGTGATTTTTAAAGTTGTTTTATACAGGATGAATAATAATCTGCGAAATCGTAAAAAATGTTAATAAATAAAAAAGAAATATGGTGCTTCTTAATGTTTCATTTTTTTGAGCTATTGTATAGCTTTGATCGCGTTTATCAAGAAATTCCGTAACAAAAAACACCTAACATTCGTCTAACGTCGTTTCAGTTAATATTTGTATTTTTTTTTAACTTTTAATATTTATAAGGACACAATATTGTTATGTGTTAGAGTTCGAGGATTCGGAGTGAAAGACCTGGTGACTCTCTTGAAGACTTTATTCACAAACACTAGCTCACACAAATCACTAAGTCCAAACACTAAGCACTAGATCCAAATCACTGGGCACTATCACTGTCACTCACTATTGATCACTTGTTCTCACTTCGAAGTCGCCTTGAAGATCGCTTGTATCAAACTGAATTGATTGCCGGCTTGTTTACCTTTTATATGGCCCGCCATACTTTCTAGAACGTTCCATTCTGGATTGTTTACGTAAACACGCAATTCACATAAACAAGGGTTGGACTTTTCTAGAAAGTACGCGCAACTGTCGCGCGCAGGTAAACAACTGCCCGTATCCGTAACAATATTTACCTTTCATTTTATGAATAAGAAACAGGAAACTTCGGTAAAAACTCAAAAAAACATAGAAACAAAAAAGTTCACCGAAATGAAAATTATTTTTAACAAAAAATTAAAACCGACTTCCAAAGTAAAACAATAATAATATCCTTATAATATGAACTAAAAAGTATTAAATAATTATTCCTATCTAATAGTGCCTTTTTACGAATTCGGCTAAAACTCAACTATTTCTGTACTCAATCTTCATCATTTTGAAGTCGGTACCAGATGAATCTTCTGTTCTCTGACAGAATATTTGAAAGTTTTGGAACTGGCACCGACTTCAAAATTATGAAGATTGAGTACAGAAATAGTTGAGTTTTAGCCGAATTCGTAAAAAGGCACTATTAGATAGGAATAATTATTTAATACTTTTTAGTTCATATTATAAGGATGTTATTATTGTTTTACTTTGGAAGTCGGTTTTAATTTTTTGTTAAAAATAATAATTTCACTCTTTTTAGTTACCCAGTAAGCAAACGCGTACTATACGTAGAATAACACATGTGTATATTATTCTACGTATTTTATTACAGTCACACTTACAAAATATTATAATATCAGCTGCAGCCTGCAGATAAATTTAAACAATCATTAAAAAAAATCGAAGTGAACACGTGCGACGTGCTAAGTAGCCGGTCACCGGACTAGTTTCAATAGGCTGGCACTCGTTCGACATGTGCGACAAGCACACGCAGCGCATATAGTACCTCCGTGAGTAATTTGTATTCTGTGCATAGTACCCGGCCCGCACCCGCGCCGCCGCGCGCTTGCTTGACAGCCCTGGCAGATATGCGATGCGATGCGTTATTATACTATGAACGCTAAACGCAATGCAAAAGGTTGAAATTAGGTTGTTTTCCAGAATATCTCGGCCAAGTGGAACAGAATGTTACATTATCGAAGCAACTTTAACTTCTCAGGAGTAATGTCAAATGTGTGCCTTATGCTCTGGAGATAAGGTTGAATTTGGTGACATTGGTGACCCTGACGTGGTAATGATGATGATGATGATGATGAATGTAATTTGCATAGTAGCATATGCTTTCAGTTCTTAAAACAGCGCCTAAACTCCCAAACTTGTATCTATAAGGAATCCGGAGTTCTCTTAGTAGCTTCGGAACCATAGTATACCTCGGTGCAAAATCTTGCGTTTTGGTAGCATATGCTTAGGATGCTTCTCATAAAACCAAAATCACCATATGTTTCCATATAAATTTCGAGGAGTTCCCTCGATTACTCATGGATCCCATCATCAGGTCACCACTTTTGTGAACATGGTACCAAATTGGAGTGAAACCTAATACAACACAACAAAAATTTCGAAAATCAGTTCACAAACGGCGGAGTAATCGTTGAACATACAAAAAAAATAATAAAAAAAAAAAAATTATCCACAGCCGAACATATAACCTCCTCGTTTTTTGGAAGTCGGTTAAAAAATATGGACATGTTGAAATTCACCCTGCCCTGTTGAATTTAAGGTTGAGAATTGAGATTAATGCGGAATTACTTTTTGCACGGGGAAAAATGAACGGTTTCTGTGGTAGTTTTAAAGGATTTTAGAGTTTTGATATTTAAGTTTTTATAAAATATAAAAGTTTGAGTATCAATAATCTCTTTCTCTCAACAAATTTCGTCCTCTTGCGTCATCCTTCAGGGGGCCTCGCAAATTATATCTTGCTCATATCAAAACTCGAAAGGTCTTGCCCCGCCACTGCTGTTACCTCTTCACGCCCAAAGCACTGAACCGATTTTCCTGAACTTTGGTATGGAGATACTTTGAGTCCGGCGAAAAAAAAGATGTACGGTTCAGAGGCGACAAACGAATTTTGGTGTAACGGATGTGCGGGCTTCGTCTAGTGCCGAATATAATATCTTAATATTTAAAGCCACTTATCACTATAGTATCTTAATCGTTTGTGTCCCATAAAGGACCAAATTCAAAAATTATTTCGAACAACGGTTTGTTTTCGTCCCTCCAGTTTATTGAAATATAAAAGAGCACGGAACTAGCTTTACTATGCATGGGGACGAGATGAATTTCTGTCGGAAGTAAATTTTTATGCGTTTGATGTGTACCCTCCGAAAACCCGGAATATATTAAAGAATAACATAAAAACTTCGTCAAGTATAATGTCTTTTATTTATCTGCATGTTGTCAAATTGATTTTCCTGCTTATACGAATATTAGATGACGCCCGCGACTCCGAAATTCGTTTATAGCGCAGGAACCGTACATTTTCCGGGATGTCAAAGTATCCTATGTCCTTTCCCGGACTCAAAGTATCTCCATACCAAATTTCAGAAAAATCGGCTCAGCGGCTTGGGCGTGACGAGGTAACAAACAGACAGACATACTTTCGCATTTATAATTTTACTATAGATGTATGAGTCGACAGTCACATACAAGATTTGTAAAAACACATTGTGGTTTTTAGGATCTCAAGACGTTCATAGTTCATAGCTAGCCACCATCATTCCAACATTTTATTTCGAGTACAGCACTAAAAAAGTTCATCTTATGGAGCCATGGCATTCTAATAGATGACCAGCAACAAATCATATTATATCAAAAGGAATACTATTAAAAATTGGCAATAGCTAAAATAACTACAATAATTAAAAGCAGAAGAGAAATAATGATTATCAGCACCGTTAACGGCAAAAAATATCCTTTGTTTCTTACACATTCACGTAAAAAAATATAAAACTATGGTTTTACCATCAGTAAAATATCTTTAACTTCCTAGAACTTGGTTATTGAATACCGAAGTAATATAGTTTAAAGGTTGTTAACGACGCATTCAGTGGCCGAGCAGTAGATATTAGCATAAAACATCAAAACTCGCATTAAACTGTTCGCTCCCCAGCCCGCTAGCTCAGTCAACTGTGTCGACACAATTCATGAGATCAAGACGCTTACCTACACCTGATGATATTCTAACTTGTCTTTATCATAATAATTATTATTATTGTACTATCGAGGAAACTGATACCTAGGCAGTTGACAGACTAACGTAACGTCATTTGGTGGGAATGGGATCATGTTGATTCAATGTTTGATCTGCCGGCTGGGTTTGAACTTTGACGTAACGAGACCAAACCACGTAGGTTCATCTGCCTAGGAATCGACTTCTCAGATAGTACAAGAGGAAATAAAAGAATATCTTAAGATAAATAATAATACATGTTTTAAGACGTGTTTAGGTTAGTCAATGCATTTGCGTGTGATCTCTAAATTAGACTTGTAGGTGCATACTCGCATCCTACGATTTTCGAGAGGTCAGGTGGAGGGCTGAATTTTCACCGACGCATAAATCACCTTTCTTCTCAGACAATCAGCTGACTAGCTAAGTGTCCTGTCCAAAATTGAAAACAATACGGGAATCGAACTCAAGTGCTCTAAGCCTCTGAACAACGGATAAAAACTTCTATGTCTTGCACACTCACGCTATAAACCATACCAAAGTAACAGCATCCAGCTAATCCATATACGTATCAAGGAAGTATTAAACAATAATCATCATGTAACACAAGCTAAGGGAGCGACCCTTTGAAGCCTTTTCTTGGCTTCTGCGGCTCGCAGCCCTCAGTTCTTATTGTTCGTGTCGAGTGAATGAATGAAATGCGTCTATACTACGTTATAGACATTTTCTTATGATCTTTTGACGCAAGTTAATACGACTTTGCCAGTGTCGAGTAACATAGAGAAATTATTATTTTTAACAAAAAAATTAAAACCGACTTCCAAGGTAAAAAAAACAATAGTAATATTATGAACTAAAAAGGATTAAATAACTCTTACTCTTTAATAGTGCCTTTTTCAGAATTCGTCTAAATCTCAAATATTTCTGTACATACTACAGTCTTCATTACTTCGAAGTCGGTACCAGCGAATTTAATCGTGAGTTCAGTCAATGTCAGAATATCTGAAACTTTTGGAACTGGTACCGACTTCAAACTAATGAAGACTGTATATGTACAGAAATAGTTGAGATTTAGACGAATTCTGAAAAAGGCACTATTAAAGAGTAAGAGTTATTTAATACTTTTTAGTTCATATTACTATTGTTTTTACCTTGGAAGTCGGTTTTAATTTTTTTGTTAAAAATAATTATTTCACTCTTTTTAGTTAAGTATCTACAAAATAAGGCTTTATGCGTAAATAACCAACACGAATGTTAACTATTCACATTATGTTACTGTAAGCGAAATTGTGGTAAATGCTTGCAGTTATCTAAGCGATGCTGCAATTTCCAAACTTTTATCTTTAAAGGTTCAGGAGTTCTGTTCAGTGCTTTTGGACCAAGAGACACCTTTGTATGAAATTTCTCTTATTCGTAACATAATATTATGTTTAATTTACTAGAAACAACATTTTTACCACTATGAGTGTTTTGATAAATATCAAGGATTTCCCTCGATTGCTCATAGATCCCATCATCAGCTCACCACTTTCGTAATTGTTAAGTATACAAAATTAAGATTATATCCTATACAACAACACGAGAAATTTCAAAATCTGTCCTCAAACAGCGAAATCATCATCAAAAACATCTGCTTCGATGCAAAATATCACGAAAAGTACCAATAATTGGGTCATAGTGTGATGACCAATGCTATGATTATGGTTGTGATGATGATGACCAATCAAATTGATGTGTTAGCTTATGCTTTTAGTTGTTTAAACAACGCCGAAATCCCCGAACCTGTACCTATAAACATTCAAAAGTTCTGTTTGGTACCTTTGGATCCAGGGTATAACCTGGTGCAAAATCTTACTTTATTGGTAGCATTGACCTCGAATGCTTCAGAAATAATTAAAATCACTATATGTTTCCATACAAATTTCAAGGAGTCCCCTCGAATCCTCAAGGATCCCATCATCAGATCACCACTTTTGTGAACATGGTACCAAATTCGAGTTGAACCCTATACAACACAAAAAGAATTTTGAAAATCGGACGACAAACGGTTGAGTGATCGGTGAACATACATAAAAAAAAATACATACAGCCGAATGTTTATAAATTACCTCCTCCTTTTTGGAAGTCGGTCAAAAACGAAGTTTTGTTTTTTCAGCATCGTTTTTCTTCATCAAGTCCAAAGTTTAGTTAAAAAATAAATCATCAGCAGTTAGTCTATTGATCAGAAAAGATCATATACGTGGGAGAGCCATGCTTCGGCACGAATGGGACGGCTCGACCAGAGAAATACCACGTTCTCACAGAAAACCGGCGTGAAACAGCGCTTGCGCTGTGTTTCGCCGAGTGAGTGAGTTTACCGGAGGCCCAATCCCCTACCCTATTCCCTTCCCTTCCCTCCCCTATTCCCTTCCCTTCCCATCCCTACCCTCCCCTATTACCCTATTCCCTCTTAAAAGGCCGGCAACGCACCTGCAGCTCTTCTGATGCTGCGAGTGTCCATGAGCGACGGAAGTTGCTTTCCATCAGGTGACCCGTTTGCTCATTTGCCCCCTTATTTCATAAAAAAAAAGAAAAGGCAATATTATAGTCGATTCAGTACAGCGGTATATGCTTCCTAACACCATGAAAGTTAGTTTTTTTGTATTCCTACAAAAACGCCGGATTGCGAGACACAAAATTGCACGCTTGTCTGTATAATATTGTTTGACTAGATGTAGGTAGTAGGTAGTTGCGCCAAAATTAGTTTGTAGCACGGAAACGGTATATTTTTCCGAGATAAAAGTATCCTATGTCCTTTCCCGGGACTCAAAGTACCTATCTCCTTGCCAAATGTCAATAAAATCAGTTCAGTGGCTTAGGCGTTAAGAGGTAGCAGACAGACAGATACACTTTCGCATTTAAAATATTAGTATGGATAATTTATCTCATCAGCTAGCATGCAGGAGATTGGAGAGACAGTTAAATATGAAAATCTCCCAAATCGCTAATGCCTTTAACTTGAGTCCGAACTAATAGACTATACATTATCTGGCTACAGAAACACTTGAATAAATACAATTATCATTAATCCTTCATCGTTTTATGTAACGGAAGATATCGGCACCGACAACTTTCGGCGGAAATGTTTTTATTGCCAAATACGTTTTGCGAAAATGTAGGGGAAGATTTTTTATAGTGACTCAACTTTGAGATATGGGTGATACCTAAAGGGATACTACAAAATTTTAATGCCTAAAAACTACATATGTTAAACTTAGGGTAAATATAAAATAACGGCATGGTCAGTGAATTTCAATACAATCGAAGAAATGGCTTTCATCATTTTTGCTTCTATCGTTGGATTGGATTGTAAAATTAATTAATTGTAAGCCGGGAATCGAACCGCTCATTATGAAAAAACCCTGTAGGTATTGTACCATCGAAGAAATTGATACATAGACAGTTGGCGGGCCTGCATTACCACAGCATTACTTGTATTTGGATGGATTATGTCAATTCAATCCATACTTACTATACTTACTATACTTACTATATACTATAATATTATAAATGCGAAAGTCTGTCTGTCTGTTACCTCTTCACGCCCAAACCGCTGAACCGGTTTTGCTGAAATTCGGTATGGAGATACTTTGAGTCCCGAGGAAGGACATAGGATACTTTTTATCCCGGAAAAATGTACGGTCCCCGCGCGATAAACTAATTTTGGCGCAACGGAGTTGCGGGCGTCATCTAGTGCTTGATATAACACGACCAAACTACGTAGGTCCGCCATCTTCTCTGATATTATATTATTCGATTGTTTTATAAATAAGAAACAAATTCTGGATACATAGAATAAATTCTTTACTATGAGAATATACGAAAAGACGCATCCCCTATTAGGGGTGGTGCACATTCGTTAGACATTGTCTTGGGGGGAGCACTGGCTCGGAACACTGTGTCGCATGTATAAACGCCCTTATAAATATACTATACAGCCCGATCAGACTTATTTTATCCCTGATATTATGACCTTTATTTCAACGATATGAGAAGCACTGTCATTGTAACTCCGAAGGTAAAATAATCCCGAATAATAAGTACCTCACATTATACTATAGTGACATTGGAATAGACAATCGTAAAAGTTTTATGTCCTGCAGTGGCAAGGGTCCATAAAGTTACATCTGTAATGTTGCTATGTTATGTTGTTGATTTACAGTACATACTAGACGACCCGGTGAACTTCGTAACACATTATACCTAATATAAACCTTCCCTGGACTCCAAGGAACATTTGAAGACTAAAATTATCCAAATCGGTTCAGACTTTCTCGAGTTTGAACGAGCCTAACAAAATTTTAAATTTATCTTATATATAAAATTCTCGTGTCACAATGTTAGTCCACGAACTCCTCCGAAACGGCTTTACTGATTTTTACCAAACTTTATATGCATATTCAGTAGGTCTGAGAATCGGCTACTCGGTACTTTATATATTGATAAGTGCATTTGTTGAATAAATAATAGTAAATTATTACAACCTGAGACTGACGGCGACCATTGTTTGTGCGACGGGATAGCGATAGCGATCGACGTTGCCATGGTGACATACTTATTTAGTCACTTTAATAAAATAATATGGCAAATATATTATGGCAAAGCAAAGTTTGCCGGGACAGCTAGTATTGATATAAATAAATTGTTAAATTCACCCAAAAATATTATAATTTGTTACATATTATACAATACTCAACAGTACAGTGTACAATAATTCAGTTTGGTCGAGTTATGTCAAATCAATGTTGGTTGTTGTTGGCTTGCTATTGCCTGACCAAATTACGTAGGTCCACGTTCCACCTATGGATCAATTTCTCTTTAATCACATCTTACATTTTTGTCCTTCTAAAATCATCACCCTTTTTCGACATAGGTAGGTGGGTAAAACAGTATGAAGATATCAAAGTCTTCCATGGTGGGTGTCAATCACCGTGAGCAGTGAGCAGTGAGCAGTGAGCAGTGAGCAGTGAGCTCCCTCGTGAGTGCGGAACCGTGTTGGAACTACTCAGCCAAATGATATGAAAGTTATAGATCTGTGTTAGCATTAAGTAGGGGATGAAAAGTTTAAATGCAAAGAAAATGTAAAAAAACTACGCTAACTCACACTATAGTCAAAATGAAAGATATCCCCAGCGGTCATTGCCCTTTTTAGTCTAGGAACTATTTAATAAGTGTACTACTGGAAACTTATTAACCCATCAAGCCCCATAAGCTCACCGGTGAGCGAGACACAATAGAATAACAATAGATTTCCAAGAATTCACGATCGAAGGATGGCTTATAGTAATTTAAGTTGTAAGTTTTATTAATAAGTAAATAAATAAAATACAACAAAATAACTGTATAATAATATTATAAAAGCAACTAACTCCTAATTTTAAACTGTAGAGTGAACAAATCATTACCTTAGTAGAAACCGCTTATCTAAAATTTTTAGGTCATTAAATAAAAAAGTTGATAAAACATTTTAACAACCATAAAATATAAATGAACTTTTTTAATTTGTTTGAAATCGAACAAGTCAAGCGTGAGGAAATTTTACCGTTGGGTTCTAAACTAATAACTAAAATTGTTTTGGGAATTTTAGCACTCAAATTTAGATTCTGGGATTGTGTATTGGGAATAGGATAATTTGAGCACTAAATATTATTGAGTGCGTGTTTTAACACCCTCAAATGCTTCTCACTAATTACTCCCCTTGTTATACCTAACCCTACTCTGATTTAGATTAAAAATGCGTTTCTTAGTAATCAATATAAAATGCATATTCAAATTTAAAAAACATGCTGTCTGGGTTCCGTAAAAATTAAAAATATATTTTTTGTACATAAATTAATCGTGGCTTCTAAAGGTAAAAATTAATTTAATTTTGTCAGAAACAATTACCTGACGCTGATAAATTGGACATGCGAAGACTGTGACGTGATATTAAAATTAAATTATGTTCAATAATATAAATTGACAACAATTTTGCATTTAATTGGAGAAGTGGACTTAAAAAATATAGAAAATATACAGAATATTATACAGTTGAACATAAAAAGTCGGTCTTTATTAGCATTAGCAAATTGTTTCGAGTAGAGGACTTACAAAACAAAAATAATAAAAATATAAGTAAGTATTCATCTTTTTCTGAAATTCTTCTTTATCGGTTAAAACATTAAACAGTTTGTGACTCGACAAGACCTTAGAGCTTAGAGGTATGTGTGTATACGTGACATCCTCATAAAGCTTAGACAGGGAACCCTAAATTCCGAAGCACTCACCGAGATTAGGCGCCGAAATATGGTTCCGCAGTAAACATAAACTTTTCGCCACCCACTAAGTATTCTGTTAAGAGGTTTTTAAATTTATTCACCCTTCAATTCGCTCCCGAGTCGAAGAAGTTTCGAGATTAAATCGACTGGAGAACTCCAAGTTAAGGGTTGAATTTGCATGAAGATTGCTGTGTGCTAAGGTATATTCGATAGCTGCGTACTCGCAGCGTTTTCGAGAGAATTATTTAATGAATGCCCAACCATAATATTTTGGTTTCAAACGTTATGACGATCAATCAATCTTGGACAATTTAAGAAAAATAAAAAGAATGTGTCCCCCCTACACATTCTAACTAAGGGACCTATAAGACAGAGAGCGGTCACGTGTATTGCGTCGCATATTCAACGGTCAGAACGCGCCTGTATGAGTATATAGGTACTACATAATATGTACCGTTATACAACACAAAAAACTATTAGTAGAAATACTTAACCGCCAATATTAATTTGTGCATGATTGTGTTAAGAATACGTTGTTGTAAACGTCTCCTGCTTACCCCTGTGTTCATTATTTATATATTAGGGAGTTCTGCGTAAGTTTTGGAACTTCGGACTTGCAACTAGTTGTCTCCCACGGTTTTAGCCGAAATTCGACAACGCTGACCATTTGACTGACAAAGTTTACCACAGTCTACTCTAACATGGCTATTCATATTATTATCTACTCACTCACACAGCTATAATCAACCTGCGGCTTACCAGGCCATCTGTAGCCAACTTGAAGCTATAGATAATTGCAAATATTTATTCTTATTGTAACTGCCCCTATAATATTTTTGCCCCTTAACAAATGTGTAGGTAAATATCAAAATCCGGCAAGTCACACCCATACTCGAAACTGAACTATGAATGGCGCTAAATTTGAAATTTAATTCTCTTTATGTTACTTTTTTCCAAATCACGGAAAAATCCCTAAAAACTGTATAAAAACAACGTTTAAAATCGACGATTTATTTCAAACCCCGATACGTCCATTGTAAAATCTAAATCAAACTCAAGCACGCGTCCACTGCGACCAATCACAACTAAGAATGTCGTCCAAGATAGCTGCCAGTTTGAAGAATTTTCGAGAGAAATACATCTCGCAGTCGTCGATTTTATTGATTTTTGTGAGAAAAATAGAAGAACGCAGTATAAAAATTAGTGTGGTGAATCCTGAGAGAGCAAAGAAGAAGTCTGTGTCAAAAGTTAAAAAGAAAAATGCCGAGAATAAAGTTAAAAAGGCAAAACAAATTCTTACATAGTAGTGTTTATTTCAGTGGTGAACATGAAAACCTAGGGTTGTACAAAAGTTGGGTGATGGCAACCAGGGCAGTGCGTGGCTACCGCACCATATCCAAGGATGCGGCATGCCTGCTCGCGGGCAGCACACCCTGGGACCTCGATGCTCAAGCTCTCGCCAACGTATTTTGGCGTTGCGCAGCGGTCCGCGCGGAGGGCAGCAACCCTTTACCGGACGCCGTACGTCGGTGGAGGAGCTCAGCTGAGGAGACGGCAATAGAGTCGTGGGCGCAACGGCTTGAGGAGCCTACTGTGAGCATCGACCTTATAGAGGCGATCCGCCCCTTATTCAGGGAGTGGATAAAACGCAGGCATGGATCGCTGACCTTTCGACTCACACAGATGCTGACTGGACATGGCTGCTTCGGTCGGTCCAAAAAAAAAAAAAAGGGTTGTACAAAAGTTAAGCGTTAAACAATCTTTAAATTAATATTACATACTTTATTCAATTAAAAAATATGTAAGTATATTTTAGCGAGCTAGTATGTGGAATAATAAACTACATTGTATGATGTGTTTTATTTTATGGCTTAGTAAAATATTACGATGAAGCCACCCTAAGTACGGGATTGTCAAAATAAGATTTGTCAAAACTAGGTAAGTCCAGTGCCTATTTTTCGAAATCCGGCAAGTCCACAGCGATATTTTTCAAACTCCGGTAAATTTCGACAGTACACATCAAACACCGATATGTCCAAACTTTAACATGGTTTTAAAGCGTAATCTCTTATTAAAACTATGTTTTTATATTTTCCTTTACACACTACCTCCTGTATAAATCCCCATTTGCTGAAAATTCCAAGAAATACCTTTATTTCTAGCCAAAAACATATTTCTCTCATTTGCCAAGTTTCGTTTATGGTGGACATTCCAGGTGTATGATTCTCGCTGGAGAGGCAGCTGCATTTCCCTGAAGCTTGTGCTTCAATACCCGGTGAATTCCCAGGAGTAGAATAGTAAAGACACTCACCTGGGAAAGGTTTGGACTAAAGGAAATTCTCTTCTTCAACTCGGGGGTCGCTATGTCGCCAGCCGGCAGACGAAGAGCCTTTGAAGACACCTTTAGTGGCGTTAAACAATAGCACCACAAATTCACCACGGTAGATTGAGCACAATCCAGTCAGCAAACCAATAGCGAGATTATTAGTTTCTTATTTCTAGATTTTCTCACGATTCACGACTCATCCAGTTTGTAAACATTGTTTGGTAATGACTCCTTGCCTAATTACCTCTATACTTGGAAAATTATGATTTCGTCCATACAAAAAATAATTCATTTTTTTTCTCTGTAGATAAAGCATATTTGAAAAAACAACATCTATAAAAGGACGATTCCATTATCGCGGGTGCAACAGTTTGACACACTTAAAGCTTCCTACAGGCAAAATGAAGCATGTTTATTAACAAAATATCCCTTGAAGGGATACATTTTAACTAGTTTAACAATGATTTGTAAATGAAAACCTTCATCAAATGTATGAAGGGCCACAAAACTAATTTGACCCTCCATTAAGAACTGTGATAAATTCATATGTGAATACTGGTCATTGCGAAACTTTTACAAAATAACTTGCCTATATTTAAAAATAGCATAAAACAAAGAAACTATGTAACTAGATAAAAGTAATTATAGTAACAAGTACTAGACATTATTAACCATTTTACGATCGCGGGTGCAACATCAAAATTCTCAAATCTTTTAAAGGTGAATTAAATCGTAATTCTCGAACAAATTTTAAAATTTTCGATATGGTATAAATAATTATACTAGTAAGTTTGTAATAAAACTGCACCAAATTGTAGTTTTATTTTTATTGCCTGACAAAATTAATCGTCTAAATCACTAATAACGATTGAATAGTGTAATTTATACAAAAGATTTAGACGTATTGCTGTATAACTATACTACAACTAAACATTAATTTGAAATATATGCTATTTTAATTAAAAAATATGAAAAAAAAAACATCGCGATATTGCTTAAAAACGCTAAAAATTATTCAAATTCTATTTTTTTACCGATAAAAGTTGTTTTGTTAGTAAATACACAACTTCTTACATATATTCGAATAGAAAAATTTAACTAATACCACATTTTAAAAATTATCGTTAAGGGCCGTCTGTAGCGGAATGGTCCAAAAGCCACTTGTAATTGCATCAGATGCTACAAAAAAAATCAGCTTCATCCACTGACAAAAAAAATAAATAAAGTGCCTGTAGCTCTAAAAGGCGCAAAAATCGCAGTTGAGTGTGTATGACAAAATGTACGACAAGAGTCCTTCTATAAGCTGTGCTATGATTTATTTTGAATATGTTTGAATCTTGGAAGAAAATGACAAAATTATGTTTTCGTCCATACAAAAAATAATTATTATTTTTTATCTCTGTAGATACGGCATATTTGAAAAAAACGACATCTAAAAAAGTGACTTGTAATTGCATCAGCTGTCTACAAAAAAAAATATCAGCCTGATCCGTTGACCTTCGATCCGAAAATTCTTAATGTCCCATATAATTTTACTTTGGGACCAGTGTGCGGCACCTGCGGTAGCGACGCGACTGACGCGAGGGCGGGTGGTACCAACTACCAAGAAATATTTTAGGTACCTACATACTCACAATTAGACACGTTTTCAATGTACCTATCAGTTTCGTTTTAAAAAAATATTTGTTGATTTGTCATTTAATAAGTAATTAATTATCAAGTATTTTTACGTAGTAGATCCTTTTTGATTCGTTAATTTAATAGTTCCTATCTACTTAAGACTTGTATGTTGTTATTAATTATTTACTTACATTAAAATTAGTTGTTTTACTTCATTTTAAATATGCAAAAATGATTCAAGTGCTGAGATTCGGATCGGTAATGTTTAAATCAAGAAATTTTGTTGCAAAGCTATATTGCAAAAATGATCCACGTGATGTGGATCATTATTGTAGAAAGGAAAAAAATTAAATTCACTGCACTTAATTTTACAAGAACGATCCACACCTCATGAATCGTTATTGCAATGATGTAAAAAAAACGTAACTGTTCCAGACAGCTTTAATCATTACAGCAAAATACAAATTTGTATATGCTAGGGCAACCAAGAAATTGCTAAAATGTTTCAAATGACATGGAACACTTTTGCATTTCAAAAAGAGTCTTTGACATGACTACTGTGGGTTGGATTACTGCGTTTTTCGGTCATTTTGTCAACATAGAGTAATGAGTCTTTGATATGTTAAAATATACCTTATTTGGAGTACATACGTGTCAAAATCTTAAAAATGAGGAGGTTGTGGTTTGGATCGTTTTTGCTTAAATTGGTCCAATTCTAAGTATGAAATCCTTTCTATCTCTGTTAGCTACAACTTTCGAGATTTTTCGCAAATAAAAATGTTGTTCGTCTTAGCAAAATGAAGCTATTCACAAAAAATTGCTTGATGGTAATAAAAAAAAAATGTTCAAGGGTAGCTCCCGTACTTACTTTATAGTAAGTACGGGATGTATTTATTACATGCTACCTTTCTGCTACCTACCTACTAAACATTAACAACTTACACTTGATATATCAACAAGATTTCAGCAAAATACTGTACTGCAAGTGTTTTCTGTCACGTGACATTTATCAGTCGCTACCAGTCATACATCATGCGTATTCACTCAGCACCATTCTAAATAATTTTACCTCTGACAGCATCTTATGATAACAACATAAGGATGATTTTGCTAGAAACTTGCAGAAAAATATCTGAATTCACCACTCACCGGTACAGTGGGCGCTAAAAGCGCTATTAGTTATCCTTTGTCCCGGTGTACGCGACTGTACACTGAATTGATGCTTCAAAGTTTCGTAGCCCGACTATGATGAGGAAAGGAGAGTGATGATTTTAGCAGTAAGTACCTATATATGTATGTGTTGTTACATCATGGTGTCATAACCACAATTCAGATTTTATTGAAACTTCAAAAGTTTTATAAAAGGTAGTAAATATTTCTGATGGTACATAATACATTACAGTTTCTAACATTTAATTCAGTATATCTACTGGATTCAGGTATCCCTGAATAGCATAATATAGAGAAAGCCTATTTTATACGACTTATATGTTCCTTTTTTTAAATGTACATTTATTTCCATAAGTCCTTTATGATTATTCGTTTTACTTACGTGCAACTTCAAATAATATTTAAGTTAAAGCCTGATCCTTAATCAAATTCAAACTAAAGCTACTCAGGCTTTTATCACACCATTCTGTGTAGGTAGTAGGTACCTACCTAAATCCTAAAAACGTTTCTAAAAACAGGAATATTCACACTATAAGAAATGAGAACAACCGTTAGAGTGAAGAGACCGCAGCTCGTAGGGCGAAGGGCTAAGGAGCTCTCCAATTAGGTGCAGCCCTCACCACAAGGGCCAACACTAAACTGTCACTCGTGAGAAAACCCTTTGGATGTTTGTATTTCGAATAGTCTGTTTTGTGTGACGGAATGTGGAAAAATATATACAAATACAAAAAAAGAAAATTTTAAGAAACTCCGAAATAAGTCTTAAAAATTAAGAAATGTGCTAAAAAGTGTCGGGAAATTAGAATGCTAAACACTGAACTAATTTTATTACCTTTTAACACAGTATGATGATGAATTCTGGATAAATAATAGCATACCTACTAATCGCTACTTTGCCTAGAAGTGTTTTATAACAGAACAATTTATTTTGTGTATCAAACGCATTATATTATCAGAATTCAGAACTAAGATATTATTTGACAAGTCAAAGTATTATCTTAGTTTTGTTAATTCACAAATTAATATTTCGCATAAAAAGTAGATTAATTGAGGTTAAGCTTCACTTGATCTTTCTTAACTTAAATTGGCGAAAATGAAATAAGTTGAATTGTACTCTCCCGAGACGCTCTTCCTGTGAATTGTGATCAAAGATGTACGCAGAAACGCACTGATCTGTATAATGGGGAGGATAAAACGAAATCTTTTGTGGCTTTGAACTGTCGACGAATACTTGTGGATGTATAGATTGTGTTGAAGCTGTTTCACACTGTCTCTGCGATTCGCGCGACAACTCGAATATATACTTAGGTACTTAGTAACAACAGCTGTATTTTACTAAATAGGCCTCACGCCAATTGAGGTACCTACTCCTCATGGAAAGGTAGGCATATTTTTTATTTTATTTTATTAATCTATAATTGTACTTACTTAAAATATTATGCGAGCTATTCACCTTATGAAAATGCAACAAACGTAAATAGATTCTAGAATTACCTGATCTTAGGCTTTACAGTTTTGGGGCAGAAGAAAATAACCAAAACATAACAAGGTGTTACATTTCGCGTTCGTCTTTTTGTCGCGCGATTCACGCAGTAAGTATGAAGCTTTCTTTACAGGAATTCGTTATGTCGTGATCTGTTGTAAAGAAAAGGATTTATATAATGCTATTGCATTATATAAATCCTTTTTTATATTTTATTAGTATGAATAAAATATATGCTAAATATATTTTATTCATACTAATACCATACGAAAAGTCTGTCTGTATGTTCTTAACACTCAAAACTGATATGCTTTTAGAGACACCATATACTTTCTCAAAAAGCATTATACAGTTTATATCCAAGAAGAAATAAGTTACTACTTACCTAGTTATATAGAAAAATCACTACCCTTCTTGCTTCGCCGTAATCGGGTAACACAACGGTATCGTAAGACTTAAGAGTTCTATAATAATACAGTAGGTACTATCGTCCGTCCGTCGTTGTTAATAATTAACAGAAGGATGTAGGGCAAGGAATGTGAGAATACAGGAGTGCGTTCCTAATTATTTATAGTGATGTCCTTATAGCTGCAGTGGGTTAGGTACCTACCTACTATAATCAGGACACGGAGGACACGGAACTAAAATTCGGCCTATGTTTCTTGCCTCTTTCAGTTTACAAAATGTAACGAAACTAAGTGATAATACTTTAGGTTGTGTACGTGTCCCTTAATATTATATAGAGTTGACTTTGAAAGTACCAGCACTGAAAGAGCAAAATATTTTTTTGTGATTTGTATAGTCAAGCTCCCCAGCGTCGTGAATTTTCCCATACAAAAGTTAAAAAAAAAACAGTTACTCTCAGCGCTGATACTTTCACAGTGAACTCTTTAATTATAGAGAACCAATACACACCCTAAAGTATTATCTTAGTTTTGTTACAGCCTGTATATTGCTAACTAGCATTATACAGAGTGTAACAAAACTTAAGTAAGTAAAAGGGCCGGGACACAAAAACACCGCACGACGTCGCCGTGTCGTGGGAATCCACGACGCGCGTCGTAAAAAACCACGGCACGGCGTCACACGGCGCCATACGGCGTCGTACGACGTCGCGTCGTAGAAACTCACGTAGAAATTCAAGATGAAGCGACGTCGTGCCGTGTTTTTGTGTCCCGGTCCTTACAGGCGACTAATATTTTCATGCGTGGTCACGAGAAACAATAGAATCGATCTAAATCTAAGGCTTTCTTTTAGAGACGAATTTTTAGCTATTCTTCGATCGTGATATTTGGCAAAATATTGGATATAGAGCACAGAGTTTACAATATGAAAATGATTATTGAATGTCGCCAAAAAGAAAGTAAGTTTTTTTTTTAAATATAGGATTTAAGGCAAACAACCAGGTTCTTTTTAAATATTTATTCCAAAAATTTAAAATCACTACTAAAACGCTTTCATTAATTATTCTAAATATAATACTGCATCTATTTATAATACACATACATACAAACTATAATATTAAAACAATACCAATAACTGTAATACTAATAAATATCCACGGACCGCGCTCGAATTAGCACACTGCACAAGTAAGGTAAAACCAAAACTTAATTAAATGTGCCAATAAACCCTAGTTTAATGATTCTAATAATAATATTTATATCTTCCTGGTACCGATTGTTAGACATAATATGCTTTTAAGCATCTAGGCAGATAGTTATACAATCCAACTTCAAATACATTTTATTTGAATCTTAGGATGGCAACACACACATGTTTTCCGTATTCGTTTTCTGTATTCGGAAATCCGAATGTATGAAATGAGTAGAAAATACCTTTAGTGGCGTTTTCCCTTTTTCCGAACGGAACGAATTCCGCACGTACGTTTCAAGACGTGCAAGCCGACGTGTTCGCGCGTGGAATAAATCGGCCAAGTGCGAGTCGGACTCGCGCACGAAGGGTTCTGTACCGATGCAGAGCAAAAATAGGCTAAAATTGTGTTTTATTATTAATTAATATTAAAATTACTCATATAACAAAAGAATTTGTGAAAAATTCAAGTGCCTTATACCTCTTGCCAATTGCCATTATTGATATAGAGCGACAAAGGCCGAAAAATCACGTTTGTTGTATGGGAGCCCCTCTTAAATATTAAACCGTCGATCGCCAATTCCTGGAAGTCTTTTGTCATCGCGGCCCATATGGGCCTTACGGGGCTTGATGCGTTAATTTTATTTTGTTTTCAGTATTTCTTGTTATAGCGGCAACAGATATACACAAACTGTGAAATTTTCAGAAGTCTAGCTATAGCGGTTCTTGAGATACAGCCTGGAGACAGACAGAAGAAGTCTTAGTAATAGGGTCCCGTTTTTACCCTTTGGGTACGAAACCCTAAAAAGAGCGTTTGCCCTAATCTCACGGAATCCCACATTGGGAAATCGAATACGGAAAACGTGCATATGCGACCAGCCTTATATGCTTGTAAAATTAAAATAGTTATTTAAAGGTAGATGCGAGCGTGTTCCTTTTTTCAATTCTTGTTTTTTTCGGTACTCTAAGCCAATGATAATAATAATAATTATTACAGTTATGTGCTTTCTTCTCTTGTGATTTATTATTCTGCAAAACTTAAAAGTATCTCTTACTAATAAAAAACTCACACTGTAAATAAGATGTTATAAAACTGTGTCCTTGTATCGAGAAACTTACTTAGGCATCACACAAGGACAAAATACATAAGTTCGCATTGCTGGTGTGGATATGTTTAAGTATTAAAATTAGTTAGTGTTTGGTCATTATACTATGGTTAGGTTTATGGCTAGAAAAAAGGACTATCCAGGCTATGGTCAAGAGTTAAGACTCAAGAATGCCATAGAAGAAAAGTAAGGTAAGCTACGCTACTGCATTGCCATTTATCATCTATATTACTAAATTAATAAAATACTTAAGAGTCCGTATACGAAATTTTGCCGATTTAGCTCATTTAACAGACGTGATTTAACAGTTAAAATACAGTATTTCTATAAGTTTTAATGCACAACATGTAAGATCATTTCAATTATAATATAGTGTTGGAGCTAGATTTTTTTTTTTTAAGTATCTTTAAATAATCCAACTCAAACCCGCGACAGTTTTGTGATTTTTGCTGTAAAAGATTTAGAATATCACCTTTTTATGGATTGTATTGACGTCTTAACGGTATTAAAAAAATACAATGTACTGTGAGAGTTGTTGTTGAGAAAGTCGTCTATACAATGTTGGAATTACTTTTTACCACTTCAATATAAAAAACCCTTTAAAAAAAGAAAACCTCTATCTGCCCGCTAACTTGGCGATCGTCCTTTTTCACCTGGCATATGAAAGACGGGCGTGAGTGTGAAGAGAGCAGTAGAAAAGAGAGGACGGGCTCTTAAGCGGAGTTGTAGTGAATAAACTAATATTAATGGTGCTAACTTAATTACATAAAATAATTCGCTGATATATCGTTGTTTATCTCTTAATTTAAGACTAGAATTATGGTGTAAAATGTCTAAACAAATATATCCGAACATTACATAAAGTGTATCACAATTTGGTATAGTCCAACTAAATAAAATGTCCGTTTACGCGCCGACTTAATTTGGAAAGCATCGCCTTTCGACAACGGTCGCGCAGTCGATCCTGGACATCTCCCGAAAGATACGCGACAAACTGACCAGCATGTTCACATCATTGTTCCTACATATCCACAGATTCAAAATATTCTCCGTCGGAGAGCAAGTATTCGAGAAATAATAGTAGAAGGATGTCAACTTTAATTTCTCGGCGAGCATCCTCCAATCGTTCCCTTTCGAGGATAGCCCATCCAAAAGCTTGCAGAGAATCACTCGGTCCGATTTGGTCAAAACATTGCTTCTATAGTAGCTATTGTCGAGACTATAACTGTTCCTATGCGCGTCCCGTCGATACACGTAGTCGTACCTCCCCTCTTTTTTCGTCAGGGAGGAGTAATTAAACGGATTTTCGAAGATATTGATGCTGTAACCCATTTCCACGCCCGAGTAGCTAAACCGTTTATTGCAGTTAAAATGCGAGTTGAAATCGTTCGTTTTCAAACTGAAATTCACGGGGTTTGATTGGTTTTGCTTTTGGTAGACCGTCACGTTTAGATCCAGGCTATTCATCGCGTCTAGCTGCTGGAGTAGAAACACCAAGTGGAGGGAGCGTATGCTCATGTTCCATACGTGCGAAAAGGACAGCTCAGTTCGGCCTTCCGATTGGATCTTCCATCCCGCTCCCACGTCCCTAACATTGATGCAGAGATCGGAGTAGTTCTCTTGAAAGTACATCGTTTTGGGGTCGCAAAGCAGGAACCCATTGGAGCGCTTTTCAGTCTCGAAGCAATGGTGGAAAGCATAGGGCGTATTGTTGAACACTCGTACATGTAAGTTGTAGTATCCATCTAGGCGTTTGCTAAGGAAAAGGGCAATTTTCAGCAACTTACCATCCAATCCATCAAAACTTCTACCAACGAGAACAAAGTCGGTAAGAAACTCGCACACGATGTACGCTTTCGACGGATCTACTTGCGTAAAGATCGGCGTTCCTGGCGTCTCTTGTCCAAGCGTTAACACCTTTCTCCATTCCCTTGTATTAATTTCTTCAGGTTTCTGGAGTACTGATAGCGTCCAGCTTGAGTTCTTGACGGCAGCGCAATGGGGGAACGTTAGTATCACCCCTTTGGAGAAATGGAAGTTCTTCGGACCACATCGTATCACAGGACTCAGTTGCGTTTCACCTGCGGACAAAGATATTTTAACCGCTTCAAAATAGGTTAACATTTAATTTAACATTTAATTTAACTTTTTTAAAAGAAAAGGGCTTAAGGCTTCTAAGGCAAGTTATGATATCGGAAATTTTAAAATATTATTCCATCTTATATTTTCCACAAATTCTTCAGAAGGTAAAAGTCAAATATTTTAGTAAAAATGACAACTTGGTTAAATTGAAATCTTGAAATGCTATCGATGAAACTAGACCAGATAAATTGAATATCTTTAAGCAAAGGCTGGTATTTCAAGAGAAGTATTTTAGTAAGTGGAGCATTTCGTCTAAAACATTTTGGAGCAAGATTTGGGTTAAAAGGTCATTTTATTTGGGTAACATGTAGGTCGGGTAAGTTTGGAATTCTATTCAGTTCAGGCTTCATATAAATAACTGGTTTGAAAACTTCTGTCGTCTATGAATGTAAACAATTTTAGTTTAGGGCCAACCCACACGTACCACAACCACACGACATCGCACCGACAAAATGTCGTCGAGCTGTGGTTACGTATGAATGGTGTCGCTGCAGCTTTTTGTAGTTGCGTTGTGGTACCGACAAAATGCCGACGTGGTTGCGTTGTCGCCAGTGGTTGCCATGTGGTTACGTACGAAAGTCAATGAAACGGAGGGAGGAAGAATGCGGGTGGTGTGCGCGCACTGTCGTTGCATCGACGCAACGTTGTGGTTGCGATGTGGTTGCGACGTGGTTGCGATGAGGTCGGCCGTGGTTGCGTCTGACAAGTTATCTGACAAGTGGTCGACAACGACTGCAAAATGTGGTAGGTACGTGTGAATGGTCCAGTTCATTTACAATACGAAATATACGCCCGACCACGTGGTGTGGGTGTGGTACGTGTGGGTTGGCCCTTAGAGTTAAGGAATTTGCCAGACAGTTTTTGAACTTTAAAGAATGCTGGGGTATTTACATACTTTACGCCAAGCAAATCAACAATAATATAGTTTAATGTAATTGCATCCCAATACTGCCATTTATAATATTTTTTAAAGAACTTCTAGACGAACACATACATTTCTGTCTAACTGACACCTCTACACGCTCAACCACTGAACCGATTATGATGAAATCTGGAAAAAACTTTAAGCCCCGGAAAAGGACATTTAAATAACTTTTATATTGTGTAAAAATGCACGACTTTTAAAAAGGCAAAACTTTGCGAACAAAGTAACTGGCCTTATACAGGGGGTAACAAAACTAAGTGATAATACTTTAGCGTATGTATGTGTACCTTATAATGCAGAGTTCACTGTGAAAGTAGCAGCGCTGAAAAAGTAACTTTTTTAAACTTTTTCATGGGAAAATCCACGACGCTCGGGCGCTTGCCCACACAAACCACAAAAAATTGCTCTTTCAGCGCTGCTGCTTTCACAGTGAACTCTGTATAAGGGACACATGCAGACCCTAAAGTAATTCAAGACGTGAGTGGAAGAATAGGGTAAGTAACATGAAAAAACTTACCGTATTTTTGCTTATATGGAATTGGATGCTAATAAAATTATTTGAAATAGAAAAACTTTGGATTATATTTGTAGCCAGATATATAAACTAGGTTATGAAGTAGATAAGTTACAAGTTTTATTAAAATAATTAGGGAAAAAATGAGTTATTGTCCGTATGTTACGAAATGTTACTTGTTCGATTCTTCCACTCACGGCTTCAATTATTAATTAGTTTTGTTACACTCTGTATACCGTATTTACTGACCTCCTTGCAATATCGGCTTGTTCCATTCCTCATCAGTCACTTCTATGGAGAACAATTCTTCTTTCTCCACCACTCCATCAGGAACGAAGAGGCTCACCCCACACTTCTCCAGTTTCAAGCAATCCCCATCACCGCCCACGATTTTGGAAGTCGCAGCCTCCAGGTAACTTAGTTTGGAATCAACTGACGCGTTGTTCTTTAGGGACGGTGACATCTCTATACTATCGTTACCGTATGACGAGCCCGCTGGAAAAAGACAGCCATTTTGTTGGTTGTGCAGTGTGCTACAAAATGTGTTGCAGTTAAAGCTTGAAGCAGTTGCAGAGTGCTTAATGTAAGCATATGTGAAATACATACACACCAAACAGAATTGAGAATGCTAGTGATTTGTGATAGCCATGTCTAAGGCATAAAGGCCCGTATTTTTGGTCAGTACTCAAGATGCATCTCGGTCTCAAGACACGGTTCAGGCTCAGTGATTGGTTGGCTGTCAAAATTTGGACCAATCACAGAGCCGAACTGCGTCTTGAGACCAGGTCGCATCTTAAGTACTGACCAAAAATACGGGCCATGTCAATAATTCAAACAAGTAGCTACACTGCTGCACTAATAATTTTAACACACGATCATTAACAAAACAAAAGCCATGACCCGTTACAAAATTGATAGCTTTTATTTATTTAGATGCCAAGTTTAACTTCGATCCTCTCACATTCAAAGATGGCAATTTGTTAGTTTGTAAGAATGACAGCTGAAGTGTGGTTTAATTCTTTTACACAAAACCTAGTAATTGGATTTTCACAGAATGGTTAAGAGTATTTTAGGCTTTAGATCTAGATTCTAGACACATCGGTTACTTTTAATGACCAAAAAGGTTTTTTTTAATTGGCTAAAAATACATCAAGCTATCAATTTAGTACGTAGCCATTGCGGTGCATCAAGTGACTCACAGCTCAGGAAGCAGCTGGAGTCAGAGTGGTCTGACCCCGCGGTGCCCGCCGCCCTTACCTCGTGGTCTACCGGCGCCACGTAGCTGGGGAAATAGTACTTATGTTAATAAGGTTGGTTTTCGTATATTCAGAGAAGTTGATTCCTAGGCAGATGCCTACGTACTACGTAGTTTAGTCAATAGTCTCGTCACGTCAAACCTAGCCGTCAGATTACGACTAATATTGAATTGATGTTATCCCGACCAAATGACGTAGGTCCGTTAACTGCCTAGGAATCAATTTCTTCGATAGTACAAAACTTATTCTTGATAGTGGAAAGTCAAAAGAATTATCTTCAGTCTTAAGTTATCCACTAGCTATTTGACCGAGCTTTGCTCGGTATTCGATAAAACACGAATAAAATGACATTTTCTAAAAATTATTCCTAGCTAGATCGATTTATCGCCCCCGAAACCCCCTATATACTAAATTTTATGAAAATCGTTGGAGCCGATTCCGAGATTCCAATTATATATTTATATATATACAAGAATTGCTCGTTTAAATATATAAGATAAAAGAGTAAAAATTATCGTAGAAAATACATCTAACTAGATCCAATTATGAAGACAAATACATGCATAACTTTATGTTCTTATTATGTTCTTTTTGTTTCACCTAACGATCTTAATGCTGTGCTGACATTTATTATCTTCTGTCAGTCAAGCTACTTCTCTACGAAGAAAAACTATTAAACAGTGATACAGTTTTTGCTAACAATAAATAATTTCAAATCTTGATTGAATCCGGAAGCAATCATTAATTGTCCAGTGTCTGTCATAACTAAACTTGATATTTGTTGATATCTTCAGAAACAGTCCGTGTAAAATCAGAGTATAATGTTTTTGTTGTACACCATATTTTTTATCAAGATTTACAAAATAATTTCGCACGCGCGCAAAATAATTGGAAACGTCGAAAACAAAGAGCGTGCGATATTGAAACACGCTGTATATGTACATTGTACAGTACGCCCGCATATCATCCTGTATGTTTGATAACGTTTCATTTACATAATGGCTTTTAAATTCCAACATCGAGATTATAATATACCAATTTCCCATTACGTTTATTATTATTTATATTATTTTATATCAATTTATAAACTTAATTGTAATAAACTTCAATTGTATCATAATTAAAAACATTCAAATCCACAATCGTAATAACGTAATTACCAAAAATTATAATTTAGCCGAAGCCAGATCTCGGTTAAATTACGATATAGGGATACAAAATAAGTATTAAAATGTTAAATATGTTGAATAACATTTATCAAACTCGAAGATCAAGCTCAGTTTAAAAAATCTTCAGTAATTAATGTAACTTGTACAATGTACATGTTGGTCTACAATCACTGTTTTGGCTGTCATGGAATCAATAGCTGCAAAAATGTACTCATGAATCATGATTTTCAGGACCAAAATGTAGAGTCCATACAATTGCTCATAGATTATCGACCAACATGTATGACGTCATACCTGTTAGCGAGGTGCGGCACCTCATACAGGTGCTCGTGTCGGCGGTCGACGTGGAACTCCTCGTGGATGATGAGGTCGGGCTGGTTGGTGAGAGACCGCTTCATCACGCTGCCGAAGTAGTTGTAGCCGACTATCAATGGCCAACAAGGATGACGTCATACCTGTTAGCGAGGTGCGGCACCTCATACAGGTGCTCGTGTCGGCGGTCGACGTGGAACTCCTCGTGGATGGTGAGGTCGGGCTGGTTGGTGAGAGACCGCTTCATCACGCTGCCGAAGTAGTTGGAGCCTGTGGAAGTATATGTAGTACAATGTGGTGCTAAAACTTTCAACAAGATCACAATGCTCCGTTGTGTTGCATTGAATCGCGTCGTCGGGAAATAATCTAATCTAAATCTAAATATATGTCGCAAGGAAAAGAGGATATCAGGGATTTCACGATATACCTAGGGATATCACGAACTCCCGGTAGATGCCGAATATTCTTGTTTGTTACGTCTTCTTACTAAAAATATCTAGTGATATGTCATTTCACTAAACTAAATCTAGTGAAACGTCAGAAAAGCGGACACCGCCGAATAAAAATCAAGCCACGCATTTCTCTCGCTTGCTCTATACTATTTATTTATTATACTAATACACACGGGTACTTTGATAGGATCATCTAACATCTGAATCTAACAAGTAAGATGTTAGATGATCCATGCGTCGGATGGGCATGTAAAAAGTCGGTCCTGCGCCTGATCTCTCGCCAGTCGTGTCAGTCTTCCGTCCCACCGGGTTATGCGAGTAAAGGAATATAGAGATTGCTCTTGCGTACTGCGCACACACTTGGGCTCTATAAAATTACTCTTGGCCTGGTTTCAATGAAACCGGCCACCGTCACCAAAGCCAGAGTGGGAGTTATTATTATTATTATCACACGTGTAATGCAACTATAGCAGATCTCTGAATCATACAGTTGAAACTAACTGAGGGTGCTTCATCAGATACTTCAGACCTTTGATTTTTGACGTCAAATGAAGCGGCCGACCAAGTTGAATATTTTTTGTAAAGGTGGCATGTCGATCTCTAGTTTGCACAGGTACTACAGGTACCAGTAGGCACAGGTAATACAGGTACTCCAGCTCTTCGATTATCCTAGTTTTTACGGTTCCGTACCCAAAGGGTTAGTCTGTCTGTCTGTCTCCAGGCTAGACGAGCCGCGCCAGCTCGAGCGACGCATTTGTTTCACTCTCACTAGTGCCCGTGTCACGTGTGGGAACTAGAGCGAGCGAGATAAATGAGTGGCTCGATTTTTATTCGGCGGTATCCGCGTTTCTGACATTTCACTAGATTTAGTTTAATGAAATGACATATCACTAGATATTTTTAGTAACAAGACGTAACAAACAAGAATATTCGGCATCTACCGGGAGTTCGTGATATCCCTAGGGATATCGTGAAATCCCTGATATCCTCTTTTCACTGCGACATATATAAAACTCAAAGGTGACTGACTGACATGGTGGACTATCAACGCACAGCCCAAACTACTGGACGGATCGGGCTGAAATTTGGCATGCAGCTAGATGTTATGACGTAGGCATCCGCTAAGAAAGGATTTTGATAAATTTCAACCCCAAGGGGTTAAAATAGGGGATAAAAGATTGTATATAATAATACTTCTTAACGCGAGGAAAGCCGCGGGCACAAGCTCGTATTATATAAAACTCATAGGTTGACTGACTGACATGGTGATCTATCAACGCACAGCCCAAACCACTGGACGGATCCGGCTGAAATTTGGCATGCAGGTAGATGTTAGGACGTAGGCATCCGCTAAGAAAGGATTTTGATCGATTCTACCCCCAATGGGTTAAAGTAGGGGATGAAAGTTTGTATATAAAAATACTTCTAAGCACGAGCGAAGCCGCGGGCAAAAGCTCGTAATTAATAAGTATGCGTCGCCAGTCGCCGCAAAAAATAAATGAATTATGCGGCCATATGAATTTCAGAGGCAAGAAAAAATTAGCATACCCGTTTTGTTTCTTTTCAGCCAGTCTGGGGCACAATACCATAAGTATAATAATACCAATACTTTGTAATACGACGCAGCGTTGTCTTTACGACGACGCAACACAATGCAACGTAGCAATATGGTTTGACAGAGGCATGAAAGGATTTGCATTTCTATTTTTTATACCCTTACAGTGAATAAAGTAGTCAATCTGAAGTCTTTTCAAAATATTTAAACCTTGAACTTCGACTAGAAATCGTCCTATGACGGGACACTACATTCATTACAAGGTTTTTTTTTTAAATCTTACCAGGCAACGGTTTCGCGTAAGGCGACGTCTCGGCTATCTTCATCTTCATGTACTTGATGCTCAGTATGACGACCACTATGAATATGAGGAAGGCCACTGATAGAGCCACCAGAAGCGGCCAATAGGACGCACCTGGAAATAAAGCCTAGGTCAATCATGTAACTTTTCTGCTACGCAGAAAATTTGATCTTGGTGTTTAAAGTCATGCGTATGCGAGGGACGAAACTGTAGCTGGAGGTCAGCATCAGCATTATATTTATTACTAGATGACGCCCACAACTCCGTTGCACCAAAATACGGTTATCGCGCGGCAACCGAAAATTTTTGGGATAAATAGTACCTATCATATGTCCTTTCCCGGGACTTAAAGTATCTACTAACCAAAGTTCAGCAAAATCGCTTCATAGGTTTGGGCCTGAAGAGGTAACAGACAGACAGGCAGACACATTTTCGCATTTATACAGGGTGCAATTAAACCTTCCTGTCAAATTTTTTCCAGGGATTGGGTATCATTAGAAGAGTCCATTTAACCAAAAAAATGGTCATGACGAGAAGTGACAATTAAAAATTTCATGTTAATTAAATAACTTTGTTTCGATTAGCTTCGTAATATTTGTTCGTATAGCAAATACAAAAAAAACTTAATCTGAGACGTAAAATACTGTCGCAATGCGTCAGAGACGATTTTGTCATCCGTAGGCTATGCTTATACGAATAGCTATAAGTGCTATAACGAATATAGATCGTTAACTATGCTATCCGTCACTTCACAAAAAGCCCATACATAAAACATATCAGCCATTTAACAACCAACTCTCAAGGGATGTATCCCCTAACAGGTGGCCCTACTCCCTTATCAATTACAACCATTTGAACTTCGAAGTCAAGTAACCGTTAATAAATGGATTGCGAGTAGATTTTTCTGTAATCCGTATTGGAATTCAACACGAGAATCGGCCAGCTTTTTACTGGGTGTATTTTTAGAGCTTTGGATAAATCAAAATATTATGTGTATTGGAATAAAAATATTTTTATCTACCTAGTAAATCAAATGATAAAATATTGCTATTATTTTATTTTAAAAAAAGTTACAAGAAAAAATGTCAACGTTATATTTCGAATGATAATGGTCGAATGGCTATTGGCTAGTGTGCAATTGGTTAATTTCACTAATACTTAAAAAACTGGTCATACTCTATTATTCGCTGAGTACTGTATATAATATATTATACTTTAATCGTTAAAGATAATTTCCGTAGCGATGTTAGAAATCAAATAGGTATAACACCTAAATGACAGGCGCGACGTAAATCATCGCTTTACGTCAATAACGTTACATCTCATACATTTTCAGTTTCTATCATCACCATCTAATTTACCGAATTGCGCCTGACTAAAGGGTCATAACACTTATTCGATACGGCCTTCAGTCTTGGATGTCCGAATACAGAGCATAACATGAAGATCTTAACAGAACACACTCACCATGATGCAGGTGGTCCGTCTTCGAGGTCCGCACACAGAGCGGCAGGACAGGGGACAGGTGGACGGACAGGCGCGACGTAAATCATCGCTTTACGTCAATAACGTTACATCTCATACATTTTCAGTTTCTATCATCACCATCTAATTTACCGAATTGCGCCTGACTAAAGGGTCATAACACTTATTCGATACGGCCTTCAGTCTTGGATGTCCGAATACAGAGCATAACATGAAGATCTTAACAGAACACACTCACCATGATGCAGGTGGTCCGTCTTCGAGGTCCGCACACAGAGCAGACACTGCGCCACCTGGTAGTCCTTGCCCAGGCAGGCGGCGCTGGACAGACACCGCCGACGACGAGTCTGATGACATATGTCACTAACCATGATGCAGGTGGTCCGTCTTCGACGTCCGCACACAGAGCGGACACTGCGCCACCTGGTAATCATTGCCAAGACACGCGGCGCTGGACGGACACCGCCGACGAGTCTGATGACATTTTGTGTCACTCACCATGATGCAGGTGGTCCGTCTTCGACGTCCGCACACAGAGCGGACATTGCGCCACCTGGTAGTCCTTGCCGAGGCAGGCGGCGCTCGACAGACACCGCCGACAACGAGTCTGATGACATGTGTCACTCACCATGATGCAGGTGGTCCGTCTTCGAGGTCCGCACACAGAGCGGACACTGCGCCACCTGGTAGTCCTTGCCGAGACACGCGGCGCTGGAAAGACATCGACGACGACGAGTCTGCAGGCAGTCGGAGTCGCAGTGCGACCACTCCGACCATTGCGACCAGCGACCTAGAGAACGACTTGATGAGTTATTTTAACACTGGTATCGGCAACAGTAGTCGATTTCATTGATATAAGACCAGATAAGGATGCTATCGTTAGGTGTTCACTTTTTATGTGCTCAAGTGTGTGTAGTACACAAGAGCACTTCTGCTCACTTTCCATAGTTTCTTTCACCGTAACCCACTGGAATAGGTCAATTCTACTAAAGTTAATAATATATCGTAACAATGCAAATTTCCTTAAAGTTATGATGTAACTAGGCTAAAGTATATATAATATTTTCAGGAAATGCCAAATCGAAGTAAACACGCTCCCATTGGTAAAATCCGTTAATTATAATAACGTTAATTTTTGTTTAATAAAAATAATTTGAGAGTGTAAGGGGTTAGTTAGTAAGTTAATTAGTAATTACGAAAAAGGGGTTCTGCATCAAATTGTCCCTGTGATTTAAAAGTTTAGCATGAATTTAAAGATCGAAGCTTACTCGGAACAAAACATTCTATTATGCTTTTGAATATAAAGCCAGAGGAATAAAAATTATGCACACTCCCTTACACATTGAAATACTCCAATTATTAGTATTTCATTGTTTTTGGCCACCCGTGTCCCGCGTCTCTCACACAGTATAAGTTTCATACAGCAGGGTAACTCGCCTGCGTTGTTAATCAAACCCGTTTAACACAGGGATAGGTATTCGCAACGTGACTCTGCATTTCGGTTTATCTCATACTTTCAAGAAATCTTAATTTCATAAAATAATTGTAAACAATAAGTTCGGCTATAATGCTACCAATTTATTTGGCACATTATTATGTGCCAAATAATTTTACTACACAGTAAATAAATAGAATGACAAATTAAAGAGGGTTTTAAGTTCGTGACATGTCACTGCGGTTTGTTACGGTAGAGCTCGGTCTGGTGGAAAAAAATAATGTTCATTTTTCTAAAATACGAAGCGACCGGACGTTTCGTGTAAGTCGGATCTCCCATGGCGAAACAAAAGTTTAATCAGTTCAATTTTCAATTATTTATTCGCACAAAACATTAGAATTAGATGTTACAAATGGACAAGTACGAGTATGTACTCGTAAAACTTGTATTTTTCTTGACAATAGTATGCAAACGTAATAATAAAATTTCTCTTTAAACCGGAGCATAGAACGAAGTTCGTCTACTGTATATAATAATTTATGGTATGTCCCGCGTTCACGTATTGTGAATGCGTGTGACTCATTTCTCCCCCTCGTTTAATTCTATTGTTTTTGAGAACCATTTTTTTTTATTTTAGAGTCCTTGTCACGATTTTAAAGCTTCGTTTTAATGTGAAAACGATAAAACAGTATTGTATGATCCTGATTTAAGTAAATAGTCAATTCGGAGTTTGTAGTGATACAAAAATTACAAAAGTCAAAACCGTTTTAGCAGTTAGCACTGAATATGAGCACTGCGTTATGGATTTTGCTATTTAAATTTACCACTTACTGTAAACTTAAAGAAGACTATACAGACTAATAGAGATAGAATAATGATTACAATATATTCGTAGTAGGCTACGAATAATAAAAACTAGGGAAACGTAACTCCCATACTATTACCGTTTTAAAGGACAATGCTAAAAAAACCCGGAGCGAACAGATACAGGATGTAGCTCAGAATTTCAGTGATATTAAATGAAATAATTCTGTATATATTTCAACTTAAGATTTGATGGCTAAATAGAAGATATTGCTTTACACATTTCGTCAGGGGTAGTTTTTTTTTTTTTTTACTTTCTTTAATGTTATGTTTTTTAATGTTTTTTGCAGTACTTAGCAGCTGAATTGTTGTTATAATGCAGTTCATCTTTTATTGTTTTATAACAACTATTATAAATCTCCGTAATTAAAGCGGTCCATAAAAATAGGTAACTATTTTAGGTGGTGTGATAAAAAGACACAAAATATATTTCAAACAGTTTAATTACATATTGACCTACCTTCTACATTAATGTGACATTGTCTATACGCACTCGATTTTATTTTCTTTTTATTTTATTCCCTCGGCTAACTCATGAGGATTTAATTTTGTTTGCACTGGAAACGTACTATGTCATAAAATACCTATAACATAAAATACCTAGTACATTAATAGATCGTTCTTATAACAGAAATTTGTAATTATTAAAATCGGCCAAGTGCGAGTCGGACTCGCGCACGAAGGGTTCCGTACCGATACAGAGCAAAAATTGTGTTTTTTGTATGGGAGCCCCCTTAAATTTTTATTTTATTTTAATATTATCATTAAATATAAAAGTACACATATAACAAAAGTATGTGTGAAAAATTCAAGTATCTACCTCTTGCCATTATTGATATAGAGCGAAAAAGGCCGAAAAATCACGTTTGTTGTATGGGAGCCCCCCTTGAATATTTAATTTATTTTGTTTTTAGTATTTGTTGTTACAGCGGCAACAGATATAAACAATCTATGAAAATTTCAGAAGTCTAGCTATAGCGTTTCTTAAGTTACAGCCTGATGACAGACAGACGGACAGACGGATAGACATCGAAGTCTTAGTAGTAGGGTTAGACATCGAAGTCTTAGTAGTTTTACCCTTTGTGTACGGAACCCTAATAAAACGATAATAGATGCATTGCATTCTGTATGACGACCTCTGTGGCTCAGTGGATGAGTGCATAGGTAGCTCAAGCCATCGCGGGTTTGAATCCCGCCGACGGAACAAAAGGTTTTCAAAGTTCCTGAGTCATGGATGTTTGTTAAATGTGTATCATATATTAAAAATCTTAAATAATTGTAGTATAAAAAGTATTAAATATATTTCCGTCGTCTGGTACCCATAACACAAGTCCTTCAGGTACCTACTTAGCACGGGGCCAGACTGACGTGGTGTGATGCGTTCATAGATATTATTATTATGATTCTAACTACAATTTAGCATCAAAATGCCGCAAAATAACATAAATATTTTTTTTAATCATCACTCCCTACAAAAAGTTAATAGCAATATCTCCCCTTAAGCCATCAAATCTTACAATGAAATATATACAGAATTATTTCATTTAATATCACTGAAATTCTGAGCTACATCCTGTATCTGTTCGCTCTGGGTTTTTTTTTCATACATTTGATAGCATTGTCTTTTGGTTCCTTTCGAACTGTCATGTAACGTCAGCCTTATACCGCTCAAGGGCACTTAAATATTGCAAACGTATTGAAAATATGTACCTAGGTACACATTTTGACAAGTATTGTAGAACATGTTTTTTGACGGAGTCTCTTTTCCTTAGTTTTTATTATTCATAGGTAGTAGGCATATACAGGAAGCATAATTCCATAAGAAACTTACCCATGATCACATCAGATGACTCATCGGCCAGCTCATCCAAACTGTCCACGTACACATCTGAAAATAATGTCTTATTAAATTTACTAGATGACGTCCGCAACTCCGTTCAGCAAAAACGGTTCGGTGGTTTGAGCCTGAAGAGGTAACAGGTAGACAGACAGACACACTTTCGCATTTATAATATTAGTATGGATTTATAAATAACTAAATCGAACTAAATCGAACGAATTGGGATACTAGACACAAGTAATTGAAACCAAACTACTGGGACGTACTCTGTCATGATATGAAATAGCGACCTTTTCCCATATCATTGCATATACCTCTTGTACAATTTGGACCCCATGGCGGATTACCGTTAAATGGTAGGACCCCATACTACACTACCACTAACCTAGATCACATTCTAGACAATCCTGCGTCTTCTGCACATTGGGCCCCACGCAGGACTGGCCGCCGTTGAGCGGGCGGGGAGCCGTGCAGGAGCGTATTCGGCGGCGCCCCCTCTCCTGCGAGTGAGCCTGGCCGGGACAAAAGCAGTCGCCCCATGCCGACCAGGCAGTCCAGCCGCCATTTACTAGGCAATTAAAATAAGATATACATGAAATATTAGAAGAATCTTTTTAATAATTGAATGTCGAACGTGGCTAAATAAGACATGCAGGAAGTAACGAAAGTATCATGGCGATGCGTCACATTGACGTTGACGTTGACGTATTACTGTAAGGATCACGGGGATCATTCACTTGTAATGTAACATTATAGAGTCGAGCATTACAATGCGCACCTTGTAATGATACAAAACCGAGCATTACAATGCGTAACTTGTAACGATACAGCGTGTAATATCTTCATACTACTTGTAACATCAACCAGCTATGGAATGCTCAAATTCGAATGTTACATTACACGCGAATGCTCGTCAGTCTGGTAGGTATAATGTAATGCTCAAAGTCGAATCTTTAATGTTACATTACACGTCTAATGTAATGCTCAAAAACGAATCTATAATGTTACATTAGAAGTGAAAATTATGTGAGTTTCGTATAAAAAGTAGACATTTCGTATGTTATAAAGGCGCGTAGCAGAGGCGTAGCAAGTGCTACGAAACCGCTACGAAGTTTCGTAGTAGTAACAGCTACGAAATACAACAACTAAATCAAATACTAACAAAATATTATACTTTCACGTTTTCTACTCACTTCGTAATTTCGATTATAATATCAAGTTAAACTGTATCTGGGTGCACGGTAGTGCACACGCCGAGACGAGCCAAGCAAAGCGCAAGGGCACTACCTACCTTTTCTCGAAGTGTTTCGCCGTTTTTTTGAACCTTCATAGAATTGGTTTCCGTTGTAGAAGATACTTCATATTTTCAGGATATGATGTCATGAATAGACTTATTAAGCATACAAAGTCTCAATTGAATAGCTCTTATACTTTAGATTTTATTGATATCTAAAATACGCCGATTTCGTCACTGACACACTGATGGTCATCAAAATGTTTGTCCTGAAGTGCTAGAAAGCTGAAATTTGGTACGTTATCTAAGTTTAGTATACAACCAACAAAAAAATTCATAAACTTGTGATTTTCGTCCCCCATCCCCTAAAATTGGGGGGTGGAAGTTGACCCTTATAGAGTTGGTTTCCGATGTGCCAGATAGTTTATATTCTCAGGATATGATGTTAATAATAGACTTATTAAACATACAAAGTCTCAGTTGAATAGGTCTAATACTTTATATTTTATTGATATCTAAAATACGCCGAAATTTGGTTATAACTTATACGCCGTAAAATAAGTTTAGAAATGAAAGTTTAAATGAGACTTTCATCAATTTTATGAATAGGGACATGAAAGTTTCCACGGGATGGACATTAACTAAAAACGTCTTAATAAAAAATAAAAATAAAGACACTAAAAAGACTAAAAAGACTGCCTAGCAAGTAGCAACTTAAAAAATGGACTGAAATCCCACCAAAAACATTTCATGTAAAAGTTACCTCGACGACCACAAAAGGTTTGCCCTGTGAAAAAGACATTAGATTTAATATAGATATAGAGCCAAGCTTCTGAATCGACTCGGCCTAACTCTATCGACCCATAACTCCAACAATTTGTACATAATACATAGGCTGCACTAAAAATATCGGGAATAGAATACTTCCACTATTCCTGTCGTATTAAAATCTTTTTAATTGAAAACTCCTTGGTTTTAAAAATCGAATACCATTTATTTATATATAAAAAGATTTTCGGTCTTGTCACAAGGTCTTGTCAAACTTGTTTACTCGTTCAGAAAATGGAATTGACTCGAGAAAATTCTAGAGCGATGATTTATTATGACTTTCGAAGTGGTTTAACACAAAAACAGTGTGTTGATCGGATGATTTCTGCATTTGGTGATGAAGCCCCATCCAAAACCACAATTTATCGCTGGTTTGCTGAATTTCAACGTGGACGTGTCAGGCTCAGTGATGATCCCCGTCAAGGTCGTCCAAAAACTGCAGTCACCCAAGAAAACGTTGATGCTGTGCGTAAGCTGGTTGAGATCGACTTGTGACATACCGCGAAATTCAGGCAACTTTAGACATTGGCATGAGTCAAATACAAATAATATTGCATGAACAATTAGGTTTAAAAAAGTTGTTTTCCCGATAGATACCGCATTTGCTCTGTGAAGAGCAAAAAGCGGCTCGCGTTACTTGGTGCGTCAGAACTCTCGAAAGATTCCACGCAGGATCCTCAACCACAGGTCGTATCTGAACTTCGTAAAGAGAACTGCAACCGCCGCATCATCCTCCATCCCGACAATGCGAGTTCTCACACCGCGCACAGAACAAAATAGTTTTTAGAGCAACAAAACATAGAATTATTAGACCATCCACCGTACAGCCCCGACTTAAGCCCTAATGATTTCTATACTTTCCCTAAAATAAAGAATAAATTGCGTGGTCAGAGATTTTCATCACCTGAAGAAGCTGTGGACGCCTACAAAACGGCCATTTTGGAGACCCCAACTTCCGAATGGCATGGTTGCTTCAATGATTGGTTCCATCGTATGGAAAAATGTGTCAAATTTCGCGGAGAATACTTCGAAAAACACATTTTTAAATAGTACTGTTGTGTCACCTCTTTGATTCCCGAAATTTTCAGTGCCGCCCTTGTATCAGTAAGTATGTATTATGGCTTGGCTGTTTCGTTACTTATTTCAGATAAGAAACTAATTACTAAATATTCGAAACAGCGAAGCCATACATACTTACTGATATGTAGAAAGTGTTGGAGTTATGGGTCGATAGAGTTAGGCCGCGTCGATTCAGAAGCTTGGCTCTACATTAGATTTGATGTCTTTTTCACAGGGCAAACCTTTTGTGGTCGTCGAGGTAACTTTTACATGAAATGTTTTTGGTGGGTTTCACTTTTGTCAGTAATCTTCAATTTTTATTGCGGAAGCAACGGCACAAAGTATTTAAAATTATTTTTAGTCTGTGGTATAAGTACTCGTATTATGATGTAAAGAAAACGACGACTTTCAAAATTCACTAGAAATATTTTTTTTTCTTTGTCTTAAAGCTTATGTCGAACCCGATAAGCCAGCCTTATAAAAATCACAATTACAAAATTCGCATGCGACAACAACTATTAAGTAGAATCGATTTATTTGGTGGCAAATCCACTTACCGAAGACCGTAAGCAGTGCTGGCTCGGACATGCGTTTGCCGGCGAGATTCTCCGCCACGCACGTGTAGTTCGCCATATCCTGCGAATATCAATTGGTCTGTACTTAGCTGGGAACAAATTATCGGACGAACGTCCGCGGACATTTCCTTTGGATGCGGCTTGTTTCTGTCTGATTAATCAAAATACACTAAACTGTGCACATTGTCTGACATAAGTCGCGGATGCGACCTTGAGCGTTCGGACGTCCGAACAGAATCTGGCTGGCCGGATGTTCTTGCATCCGCGGACGTCTGCCATTGACATAAAGGTTAGTAATAATAATAGCTCCCACACCGGTTTCGGTGACGGTGGCCGGTTTCATTGAAACCAGGCCAGCTACGCAGGAGTAATTTTATAGTGCCCAAGTGTGTGCGCAGTACACAAGAGCACTCTCTGTTCCTTTTACTCTCATAATCCAATGGGACGGACGACCGACACGACTGGCGAGAGATCTGGCGCAGGACCGACTTTGCGACTTTTTACATGCCCATCCGACGCATGGATCATCCTTGTCAGACAATCAGGTAATCAGCCTGCATTGTCCTAACCAAACTTGGAAATAACATGTTTCCAACACGGAAATCGAACCACGACCAGCGAGCCGCGCTAAAACATAAAGGTTAGGTCTTTGACGTCCGCAGATGAACCGTGCACATTGTTAAGCCGCATCCATCAGCCGCGACTTATGGATGCGTCCGATAATTTGTTTCTAGCTATCCATCGAAGAAATTGATTCATAGGCAGTTGACGGACCTACGTCATGTCGAATTATGTCAATCCAATGTTAATCGTGATTTGTCGGTTGAGTTTGACACAACACGACCAAATTAAATAGGTCTGCCATCTGTATATGAATCAACTTCTCTGATAAAACATGCTGCTGAGCCCAGGCGCGTATCTATGCTGCCGTTGGTAATCTTACTATCGAATAAAATAGGCGTGATAATTGACTTAATGGCTAGGTGGCATGTTTTCCGGCCTCTTTTTGCGTGACCCCTTGCTCCTTGATTCTTCCGAAAGAAAAAGAAGTTGCTTTTTTATATGATACCTTAAGTAAAATCTTATGCACTTTTCATTTAATTTTTCCTAATTTTCCCCCAGCAACGAAGTCTATGTTAAATTCAGATCGAGTCGCAAATATCCAGAAGTTGTCGTGACTTACAGTTTGAGAAGCTCAAGCCTTGTGCGATAGACAATAGTAATTAGGTTATCTTCCCTCTTCAAATGATTGTAGAGCGTGCTATATAAGTCGAAAAAAAAACACATCTTTTGGCTCAGTCCAGTAAAATTAAAAAAAAAAACCTTAGATTTTGCACGACAGAGGCGCTTCTTCAGCCAGTAGAGCCAGACAAATTGCACTTGGGCCCATTGTGGCTTGAGGCTATATAATTTACACTTACCAACAGCGAGGCCTGTTTGATGACAAGGCTGCCCTCTTTCGACACTTGGACATTGTCATCCTGAACGACCGGGGCACCATTCTTTAGCCAGTAGAGCCAGGCAAATGTTGTAGCTATACACTTACCAACAGCGAGGCCTGTTTGATGACAAGGCTGCCCTCTTTCGACACTTGGACATTGTCATCCTGAACGACCGGGGCACCATTCTTTAGCCAGTAGAGCCAGGCAAATGTTGTAGCTATACACTTACCAACAGCGAGGCCTGTTTGATGACAAGGCTGCCCTCTTTTGACACTTGGACATTATCGTCCTGGACCACTGGGGCACCATTCTTCAGCCAGTAGAGCTGGGCGAAGGGTGCCGCGGCGGGGGCCTCACAACGGAAGGTCACCGGCGTGTATTGTTTTGCCAGTTGGGACTGTGGCGCCAGGGTGAAATGCTTCTTTATGTCTGGGTGGGAAAAAGTGATATTAGATGACTAGCTAGCCTATTGCTATAATAATTACAATGTCACTGTTTTCGTCAAATACGTCGAAGAAATATTTACGTACTAACATAGATGACGCCCGCAACTCCGTTCTGTGAAAATTCGTTAATCGCGCCTGGAACCGTACATTTTTCGGGATAAAAAATATCCTATGTCCATTCCCGGGACTAAAAGTAATCCTCATACCAAATTTCAGGACTATCGGTTTAGCGATTTGGGCGTGAAGAGGCAACAGACAGAAAGACAGACAGACACACTCTCGCATTTATAATATTAGTATGGAAGTATGGATAACTTTACTGCTTATAAAACAGTCCTGTTTTGAGCTTAGTTTAGACCAAATTATAATGAAATCGGAAGAGAAAATACAAAATATTTGCACTCACAAGCGATCTCAATGGTCGCCGGCTGGCTGCGTATCTGTCCGCGGCTGGTCCAGGCGAAGCAGGTGCACTGGTACTTGTCTTCTCCGAAGTACTCCTCCACGTGTTCCCTGATTACCGCGTGCTCGCCCTCGATAATCCGGACCCCGGTCTGAGGGTCCACGAACTCGAAGTTCAACGCCTGGGTCTTGATGCCGTTGCATTTGAAGTATACCTACAATATTGGTTTACCTTCAAACAAAGATTTTTACATAGATATACTGTACTCGGCGAAACATGGCGGTAGCGGTCATTGACTCCCTGTCAAAAACTTGTCATTTTCTCTACAAAGCCGCGATTGACAACATTTGACACTTTATTGTCAATCGCAGTTTATATAGAAAATAATAAAAATTTTGACAGGTAGTCAATGACCGCTACCGCCATGTTTCGCAGAGTACAGTATTCACATTCGAGACTTGCTGTGTTTGTTCGTTATAGACCAGGAAAATTAAACATTCGACCTCGAAATTGGCATAGAGCTGAAAATTTGTAGAGACGTTAAATACACCATTATAAATAAAACCTCCAAAACTCCCCGGCGATCCTCCTTGTGCTAAAAATTTTATTCAAGGTCAGAGGTACGAAAATGAGGTTTTTCCGTTTTTTTTTTCTCATTTGTAATGGTGTATTTAAGGGGCCGGGTTACCCTCGAAATTCTCATACAAACGTAATACCAAAATCATTTTGTCATACGAAAATATTTAACATGTTTGAGTTATTTTTCAGCTTAAAATAGTAATTACCTAGGTTCCTGAACAAAAATTAACTTCAAAATATTTACACACTAAAAAATATAAGCGATTACATTTCATAAATTTTTATGCCATTGTCGACATACTTTTCGCACACTTGTTTTATATTAAAAACTCATCGAATCGTAATGTATTTTTCCTGGGAACACAGCTTATATTGTGTAGTTACAGAATGTCTTCAAAAGAATGGCAATATAATAAATTTTCATTCATCATTTTTGGTATTCGTAAACGCAACGAAATTTCTCTATAATTTCCAACATGGTATCGTGCCGATCCGCTCACACGACAGAGCGCGGCAACGGGCGGGAGGCGCGTTCCGGGTGGCGGAGTGTTGTAACCGGTGCACGTGACAATAATTCATTCAAGGCATTCATTATTCAAGTACAATATTCCCTCAAGCTCCAAGCGGTCGCATGCGACCGCGCGCGCGATAACAGTAGATTTCCAAGAATCCGCGATCGAGAGAATGTTATTGTTGTTGAATGTTGATTTTGAAAATTTTTATGTGATACTTGAAGACAATTGCTTGAACAACTTGCTTTTATTGCTTAAACTTTTGATAATAATTAATAATGGATACCGAAAGGTGGGATGTATAATGTATCACACAGTAGTTTAAAATAAATAATAATTATGAATATCATAAATCATAATATTATTATTTTCTATACTGTATTTTGTAAATAACGTTTAGGAATATTAGCGATAGTCATAATATTATAATATGATTATACAATATACATTGATATTATGTATAATTAATTTCGTTAGTCTCGCTAAAACTCGAGAACTCCTGAACAGACTTGCTAATTTCTGTCTTGAAATAAAATAAAATATAAAAGTGAACTTGTATTCTAAGTTTGTATACCTATGTTTGTATATTTTATTTTAGTTTGTATTTTTAGTAATTATTTCCTGATGTCAGTTTTATTCAATTAAATAATATAAATACTTTAATAATTAAATAATATTATTATAAAGCGGAAGAGTTTGTTTGTTTGTTTGAACGCGCTAATCTCAGGAACTACTGGTCCGATTTGAAAAATTATTTCAGTGTTAGTCCATTTATCGAGAAAGGCTACAGGCTATATTTTATCACGCTACGATTAATAGAAGCGAAGAAATAGATATTCCATACTAGCTGTTGCCCGCGACTTCGTCCGCGTTAGCATAGTGGTTCACATCCCAAGTAGGTATTAATATTTATTGTACAAAAATATTCAATGTACAGAATTGACTTTCCTATGACTTTATTATAATATAGCTGTTGCCCGCGACTTCGTTCGCATTATCATAGTAGATCACATCCCAAGTATTATTTTTTGTACAAAAATATTCAATGTACAGAATTGACTTTCCTACGATTTTATTATTCGGCTTCGCTTGCGTAATTTAGGAATTTCACGCAACCGTACATTTTTCCGCAAAAAATAGCCTATGTCCCTTCAAGTGGTCTATTCTTTATGTTTGCCAAATAACATAAAAATTGCTCCAGTAGATCTTAAGATAATAAGCAATTTCATATAACTTCCCCCGTTTTTCCACATTTTTCTCTATTTCTTCACTCCAATTAATTTTAGCGTTATAAAATATAGCCTATAGCCTTCCTCGATAAATGGGCTATCTAACACTGAACAGCAACAGCTAGTAATTAATAATACTCTTTTGATTTTTAGGCTTCCGTAGCCAAATGGCAAAAAACAGAACCCTAATAGATTCGTCATGTCTGTGTGTCTGTCTGTCCGTATGTCACAGCCACTTTTCTCCGAAACTATAAAAAAAAAACCTTATAATTTCATAAAAATAAACCTTATTGTTGCTGCGGATTGCGGAACCATTTATGGGCGAGTCCAACTCGCACTTGTCCGATTTTATTATTTTGAATGATAACAATGTGAGGAATATTTGGAGTGGCCTTTTTTCTGTTTTTGAAACTTTATTGTTACGTACTGTCTTTTAATAATTTTTAAATAAAAGCGTCGACCTCTGTGGCGCAGTGGTTGAGCGCATGGTAGCTCAAGCCGGGGGTCGCTGGTTCGAAATTCGAATCCCACCGACGGAACAAAACGTTTTCCTGGGTCATGACTCATGACTCATGAGTCATGACTCATGGATGTGTATTAAATATGTGTATAATAATATTGTAAAAACTAGATGACGCCCGCAAATCTGTTGCGCCAAAACTAGTTTATCGCGCGGAAACCGTGCATTTTTTCGGGATAAAAAGTATTATATGTCAAAGGACAAAGACTCGGGACCGCCTCAAAGTATCTCCATGCCAAATTTCAGCAAAATCGGTTCAGCGGTTTGGGCGTGAAGAGGTAATAAGCTATTAACAGACAGACAGACACACTTTTTTATTAATTTTTTACAATTAGTATGGAAGTATGGATCTTAAATAAATTGAGTATAATAAAAAGGAAATCTATATCTAAATAATCCTTCAGGCCCCGCGCGAGCACCGGTGATCGCGACAACAATAGAATACAATAGCAATTCCTGGAAATTCCGACTGAAGTAATATTATAGGTACTTATTATAAAACAAAGTCCCTTTTTTCCCTCATGTCCCTTTGTTCCCTTTAATCTTTAAAACTACGCAACGGATTTTGATGATTCTTTCAGTGTTAGATAGCCCATTTATCGAGGAAGGCTATAGGCTATATTTTATCACGCTAAGACTAATAGGAGCGAAGAAATAGAGGTAAATGTGGAAAAAAACGGGGGAAATTATTTGAAAGGGCTAACTTGAACGCGCTAATCTCAGGAACACTGGTCTGATTTGAAAAATTATTTCAGTGTTAGATAGCCTATTTGTTGAGGAAGACTATAGAGTATAGGCTATATTTTATCACGCTAAGACTAATAGGAGTATGTGGATAAAACGTTGGAAATTATTTGAAACGGGGGAAAATTATCTCGCGAATTACTGAGCAATTTTTATGTTATTTGGCACAGATAAGAAGTAGATCATAGGCTAAGAAGTAGATCATAGGATAGATCATTGATTTTAATCATTTTTTCAGTGGCTATATATTTTATACCCGTGCGACGCCGGGGCGGGTCGTTAGTATAAATTATAATATATTCGGTATTATATGTCTGGTACTTGTAAGTTGTAATACAAGTCCTTAGTGTACTTAGCACGGGGCCAGGCTGACGTGGTGTGATTTGTGAAGAGTCCAATGTAGATATTATAGTAAGTATATTATTTTAATATATTATGTAGAATCTGTATTCTGTTCAGTTCAGTGACAAGATCGACGACACTACGCCCGCGCCCGTATTCCTACTATTCCAATATATAAAACAACCACAAAAACAATATTGTTAATGATTCATGAAACAATAAAATATAATACTTCGCAAATCGCAACAAACGCACGGCTTGAATAACTTGATCAGAGTAAAATAATGAATGACGACGCACGCACACATATAATACGCTGCCGGAGGCGCGCGGGGGACGGGGGTACCCCGTGCCCCGCGCGCAATAGCGAGACAGCAACATATAAAACTTGTACTGGCGCGGTATCGAATTTCATTTGATCGAGCGCGTCACCCGAGCCCTTAACGTCTTTTTTCAGCTCTATGCGAATTATTCCAAGGTTACGACTTTTTTGCGTCTAATTAGACCCGGCTTTGTAACCGACTTCCAAAAAGGAGGGGGTTATATGTGATTTTTTTATGTAATATATTATGTCAAGTAGAATATAGCAAGGTGAATAATATATTATTACTAGCTGTCCCGGCAAACGTTTCTTTGCCATATTATAAAGTAATAGCTATTAGACCGAGCTTTGCTCGGTATTCGATAAAACACGAGTAAAATGACATTTTATAAAAATGATTCCTAGGTAGATCGATTTATCGCCCCCGAAACCCCCTATATACTAAATTTCATGAAAATCGTTGGAGCCGATTCCGAGATTCCAATTATATAGATATATACAAGAATGGGCATTGTCCAAAAAAAATCACATGTACTTTTTATAATTTTTTTCGTTAAAATAGGGTGTTTTAAGAATTTAAATTAAATAATTTTGAAATTAATTGGCTAGTCTCTTCTCAATATATTTTTAAAGTTTCGCTCTGACGTCATCATCGGCGGCCAATTGACCTCTGAAGTATGTTTTAAATTTCCTTTCAATCTTATTTATAATGGCTGGTTCGTCAAATGCAAGTTCTCATTATGTGAAAGCTGATACGAGAAGCTTACCAAAAGTTCGAAACGTAATGTTGGTCGAATTTAGGTTCATCAAATTAAGGTTAAACATATTTGTTCAAAAATGCAAGTAACTAATGGGTATTTTTTTCGTTTATATACAGAAAAACGATCACTGACCTTATTCCTCGAAATGTTTTTGTAATGAGCAAAATTAAAAAAAATGGACAATCCCCTTTGCTCGTTTGACAACTTGACGTAACTTGACGCTCCCGCTTCGCAGTCGCTTGGTCGCGTAGGTTTGAACGAAGCCTAATAGGAGAATGTGAAAAAAACGGGGGAAATTATTTGAAAGAGCTTATCTCGCGAACTACTGGAGCAATATTTATGTTATTTGGCACAGATAAGAAGTAGACCACGTGAAGGATCATAGGCTATCCATTTTAATCATTTTTTCAGTGGCTATATATTTTATACCCGTGCGACGCCGGGGCGGGTCGCTAGTTTAAAGATATAAGATATCGCCCGTATTATTTTATTGAAGTGACTAAATAAGTATGTCACCACTCACCATGGCAACGTCCATCGCTATCCCGTGACCCGCGTCGCGCAAACAATGGTCGTCATCAGTCTCGAGTTGTAATAATTTACTATTATTTATTCAACAAATGCACTTATCAATATAATAAGTACCAAGTAGCCGATTCTCAGACCCACTGAATATGCATATAAAATTTAGTTAAAATCAGTAAAGCTGTTTCGGAGGAGTACGCGGCCTAACATTGTGGCACGTGAATTTTATATATATACTAGCTGTCCCGACAAACGTTGCTTTGCTATAATATATTTGCCATATTATTTTATTGAAGTGACTAAATAAGTATGTCACCATGGCAACGTCGATCGCTATCCTGTCGCACAAACAATGGCCGCCGTCAGTCTCAGGTTGTAATAATTTACTATTATTTATTCAACGAATGCACATAACAATATATAAAGTACCGAGTAGCCGATTCTCAGACCTACTGAATATGCATAGGTATATAATTTGGTAAAAATCAGTAAAGCCGTTTCGGAGGAGTTCGTGGACTAACATTGTGACACGAGAATTTTATATATAAGAAAAAGAAGATAATTTCTAGCAATGTCTTTTGGTTAGGTTTGCAAAACGTATCAGACACTGTAGGTATAAACTATAATCAAGTGAGGTGAAGCACCTGCTACTTTGGTAAGAGGCTAGCAGTCTCTTTTTAACCGACTTCATAAAGTTGGTTATCAATTCGACGCGTATCTATGTAATATTTCCAGAACTGGCCAGTTTTTGTGTATTGTTAATCTGTGACAGCTTCTGAACAAAAAGTGTATGTATGTAATATGTATGTATGTATGTTTTTATGTTTGTGCGCGCATATCTCCGGAACCACAAGTCCGATTTTAGTGATTCTTTATTTATTGTACTAGGTACTGTTCAACTTAGGGAATACTGTAAGCTTCATCAAAATCGGTTCAGTAGTTTTTGAGATAGGGAATTTTAATTCTTAATTACGTACAAAAATTTGAAGTCGGTTTTATCTTTGTTTTTAAATACTATTATCCATTAAAGTATAGGTAAGTAGTAAGCGTGTTATAACTTATGGCGCATTTTCACTGGTCGACAGGGCCCGCATGCGGGGTGCGGGAGATTTCTGAAACGCATGCCACGACCAATCAAAATGCGCCATTAGTTGTCACAGACTCCCCAAGGCTGTATACCGCACGAGTTAACAACTAATGAAAATGCGCCCTTATTTTCGGAAGTTGCCCGCGGGCCCCGACTTTGTGCACGCAAAGAAATCTTTTAAAATTGCGCATTGATGAAAAATACCTATATTGTACTCGGCGAAATATGGCGGTAGCGGTCATTGACTCCCTGTCAAAAAATTATTATTTTCTATATAAGCAGCGATTGACAATGAAGTGTTGTCAAACGCGGCTTTGTAAGGAAAATGACAAGTTTTTGACAGGGAGTCAATGACAGCTACCGCCGTGCTTCGCCGAGTGCAGTATAGTCTATTAGGCCTTTCCCGTAGTTATCTCTATCACTCTGTGTACTTTAAAGTGGTCTACGAATTGCAACTTCCAAATGCAAAGCGAGATTTGTGGAGGCTTGTGGCTTGTGGAGGCTTGCCGAGGCTCGGCAAGCATGAAAACGTAGCTTTTCAATATTTTGTTTCAAACAAACTCCGAAATATCCAGACTTTAAAAGACACATATAGAGTAAGGGTCTACACAGACGGACTGCATTTCAACTGCAATCCAACTGCAAATTGCAGTTCAAGTGCAGTTTGAATGCAATTGACACGACTAAAATATGACTGCAATAGAACCAAACAGTTCACACGACTGCACGCCGACTGCAACTGAACTGCAACCCGACTGCGCGTTTGGTTTGCAGTTCTATTGCAGTCGCATTGTAGTCGTGTCAACTGCATTCAAACTGCACTTGAACTGCAATTTGCAGTTGGATTGCAGTTGAAATATCTGTGTAGACCCTAAACCACAGGAAAAAAAGGTACGTTTGTGTTTTCTCCTTTTTTTTTTTTTTTGTGCTTATAACTTAAGTTTTACTCATGATCACTCACTTCCAACGCATTCGCCGCCCTACACTTGAGCGTAGCGGGCTTATTCTTCACCACATAAGTGTTCTCTGGTTCCAATAGGAACATGGGTAGGTTGTCTTTGGTCGTATGCAGTGGTATCTTGTCGTCAGGTACACTCTGGTTCTCCTCGGAAGTGGCATCTGGTGAATCCTTGTAGTTGGTTTCTTTGTCGTAATCGTAGTCGTAAGATTCTTCGTCATCTTCTTCAGGGTCTTCGTGGGTAAAAACTGGCGGTAGGAAGTAGTCTTTTGGGTCTGTTTTTGGTACGGTCAGGAATTCTGATGGTTCTTTAACCTCCTGTGTGTCACCGCGACGATGACGAGTACCTAAAATTTTTGTATTCATTACAATTCTTTTAGTTATTTTACCTGGGAATACAATTATGTGGTCATTATTTTATTTTAATTCATTAGTATACTTAGGATGAAGCCAAACGAGCGTAATTTGTGAGTTGTGAGTCGCAGAATTTCGGTCGCGTAAATATCTTTTCATACAAATCATGACTCATAAAATTACGCTCGTGTGAATCAAACAGGATTTTTGTATTAAACTGACTGCAGCAGAATTTCTGCCAGCCGAAATTCTGCGACTCATAAGCAGGGTCCCCGCTACCATATGTGCAATGTGTGCAATGCACACGGGCGCCATCCTCTAGGGGCGATAAATCGCCATCTTTAGAGGCGCCAAAACCAAGGACCCAAAAAAATTGCCTAAAGAAGCGCCAAAATTCTTTTTTGCATCGACAGTAGCCCTTACGGGGGCCCTGCTCACAAGTCACAATTTACGCTCGTTTGGCCTCAACCTTACTGCCGCACTCAGCGATGAATATATATTAATTACATAACTGTAATTAAAATATGAAGATTTTGACGTACGCCCAATACGTTATCTGTCAAACTCGAAATCGAAGTTTAATCATCATTAATCCTTCGACCGCGGATTCTTGGAAATCTATTGTTATTTTATTGTTGTCGCCGTCACCGGTGTCCTTATGGGGCTATGCCTCTGAGTACGGTAGTAAGATAACTAGGTATTAAAAGTTTCTACAGCCAAGTAGAAATGTTTCGCTGCCGATGTTGTTCAATGCAGTCGAGTACTCTTTACGTAAATTAATAATTTATAATGGATTGAATGATAATAAGCTAAATAATTTTATCACAGTAAGAAATTTCTAATTATCGCAAAAACAACACTGTGGCAGTAACGATCAAGAAAACAGAGCTCTTTAAAGGGCCCACTACAATTAAGATCCATATTGTGATAGTAAAAGTTTTCCATCAGTCAATCCTATTGCTCGATCGAAAAAAACCAACTTTTTCCCGCGCCCCGACCACTGATCGCCAAATGCACGTGTGTCACCAACAAAAACATCCAAAACTTCACTTCCATTTATATTATTTTGTTCACTCAACGCACTAGAACCGACTCCATTTTGTTCCATATTTTATTTTTAACGATCGCTTTTGATACGCATATCGGAAAACTTTAATAGCCGAGGAGCGTGGTGCCTTGGCGACGGATTGTTGGAAACTAAGTTGGGGACACTTGGGGGTTCCTGAGCCGGGATTGAGAAACTTTTGTGCGCATGTGCGTAAAGTTGGGGCGACGATGTACCAAATGTAGAGACGTCACATGATTGTTTAGAATTTAGATCAAGCTATATCTAAGCGTAAACATATTATCTAAGGCATTATTACAATGCTAACTGCCGCACTCAGAGTGGAACATTATAATTACTTAAATGTAATTAATACAAAATCTGTCAAACTCTTCATTAAACTGAAGGTTAATCATAATTAAATGTCTCTGAATACGGCGGTAAGAGTTTTAATATCTTTATACAGTGCATTTTGCAGATTATTCATTACGACATCCACACTCAAGAGACATTTAATGATGATTAAATTACAATTTAATGAAGAGTTGACAGCTAAATCTGCATTATGTGGCATATGTCAAAATCTTCATAATACAATTATGTAATTCGCCAATCGTCTCTGAGTGCGACAGTTAAATCACATTCAAGTTACTTTATCATGATAATGAGGACTGATTGAAAGCAAAAATTGGACAGGCCGGCTTGTTTACATCACGCCTTCAGTCTTTACTGAGAACTTTATACGTGGGAGAGCCATGCTTCGGCACCAATGGGCCGGCTCGACCGGAGAAATACCACGTTCTCATAGAAAAGCGGCGTGAAACAGCGCTTGCGCTGTGTTTCGCCGAGTGAGTGAGTTCACCAGAGGCCCAATCCCCTACCCTATTCCCTTCCCTACCCTCCCCTATTACCCTATTCCCTCTTAAAAGGGCGGCAACGCACCTGCAGCTCTTTTGATGCTGCAAGTGTCCATGGGCGACGGAAGTTGCTTTCCATCAGGTGACCCGTTTGCTAGTTTGCCCCCTTATTTCATAAAAAAACGCATGCAAGTGAGGTCATTTGCTTTTATTTTTTCAGGCTTCCCCATATTTTGACAAACTGATTGAATGAAGACTGTAGTAAGTATATTATGTACAGAAATACTTGAGATTTAGACGAATTCTGAAAAAGGCGTGCTATTAAAGAGTAAGAGTTATTTAATACTTTTTAGTTCATATTACTATTGTTTTTACCTTGGAAGTCGGTTTTAATTTTTTGTAAAAAATAATAATGTCTCTCTTTTTAGTTAAGTATCTACAAAATTAGGCTTTATGCGTAAATAACCAATACGAATGTTAACTATTCACATTATGTTACTGTATGCGAAATTGTGGTAAATGCTTGCAGTTATCTAAGCGATGCTGCAATTTCCAAAATTTTATCTTTAAAGGTTCAGGAGTTCTGTTCAGTGCTTTTGCACTAAGAGACACCTTCGTATGAAATTTCTCTTATTCGTAACATAAATGTTTAACTTACTAGAAACAACATTTTAACCACTATGAGTGTTTTGATAAATTTCAAGGATTTCCCTCGATTGCTCATAGACATCATCAGCTCACCACTTTCGTGATTGTTATACAAAATTAAGATTATATCCTATACAAAAACACGAGAATTTTGAAAATCGGTCCACAAGCGAAATCAGTATCAAAAACATCTGCTTTGATGCAAAATATCACGAAAAGTACCAATAATTGGGTCATAGTGTGATGACCCATGGTATAATTATGGTTGTGATGATGATGATTAATGAAATTAGCTTATGCTTTCAGTTATTTAAACAACGTCGAAATTCCCGAACCTGTACCTATAAGCATTCAAAAGTTCTGTTCGGTACCTTCGGATCCAGGGTATAACCTAGTGCGAAGTCTTACTTTATGGTAGCATTTACCTCGAATGCTTTAGAAAAAATCGAAATCACTATATGTTTCCATACAAATTTCAAGGAGTCCCCTCGATTCCTCAAGGATCCCATCATCAGATCACCACTTTTGTGAACATGGTACCAAATTCGAGTTAAACCCTATACAACACAAAAAGAATTTTGAAAATCGGACCACAAACGGCTGAGTAATCATTGAACATACAAAAAAAAATACATACAGCCGAACATATTACCTCCTCCTTTTTGGAAGTCGATCAAAAAGTAGCTTTTGTTCATCCCCGCAGTCTCTTCTACATTTAATATTTGTGTGAATAACAAGGACAGAATAGTTTAGGGGCCTAACTTAAGCAAATATATAAATATTTCTTCCAATTTCTTCTGTTATAGGTAATACTAGCATAGATAACTTCTACAGGATTTTTGGAGTTTACTCCTAAATTCTCATACATACGTAATACCAAAATCATTTTCTCATACGAAAATATTTAACATGTTTGAGTTATTTTTCAGCTTAAAATGTTCCTGTACAAAAATTAATTTCAAAATATTTAAACACTAAAAATTTAATTAATTAAATTTACTACAAAATATTTCAACTAAAAAAATTTTTTTAGTATTTCAATATTTTGTAGTAAATTTACTATTTATTAATATATTTTTTAGTGTTTTACTCTATTTTTTAGTGTTTAAATATTTAGCAGTAAATTTAGTAAAAAAAAAATTATACACAATTTTTTTTTTGTGTTTAGATATTTTGAAGTTAATTTTTGTTCAGGAACCTAGGTAATTACTATTTTAAGCTGAAAAATAACTCAAACATGTTAAATACTTTCGTATGACAAAATGATTTTGGTATTACGTATGTATGAGAATTTCGAGGGTAACCCGGGCTCCTAAGAATCGATTTTCATATATAACGCGTCCGGTATGAGAAAAATTCGAGGGGTAAAACCTACTAACAAGTAACGAAAATGTGTCACGTTTTTGGTGCGCACCTTTAGTGCGCAACTTTTTAATTTGTTTTAACAAGATTTGAATGCACAATCCTTTAAAGTTTAAAGAGTGGGTATTCCCGGGTAAATATTAGGTATACATATAGAATGTACACATTATTCAGATAAAAAAGTAGTAGAGTAGTAGATTAGTTCAAATTCGGGAGGGGGTAGCCGAGGTGTTGCCTTTGATGTTAGAAGAAACCCCGTTCCTCTAGGCCTATTGGGAGCTGAGTTATGGCTACTTTAGTAAGACGTTTGACAGTTGCCAAGCTGTCAATGTCAAAGTTTGAATGCTTGTAACTCGGCAACTATTTGTCCTGGATATGGGTTTCTTCGGCTTGATCTTCCAGGATTTTTCTCCTCTATTTGATTCTGGCATTAGAATTGAGAAAAAAAAATTGATGTAAACTCCAGTCGTGCGTCGGAGCTGACACACTTTTTTATTTTTTACAGAAAAGAGTTAAATAGGTAAGAAATAAAATGCAATTTAGAGAAGACATGATATAATTCACGGCTTGAAATGTTTGCATAATATAAAAATTAATTCAGTCATTATTGGAATTATATGTTTTTATAATATTGAGATCATTGGTTTTGTCGTGCTAATTCTTTAGATCTTATTCTAAAAATAAAAAAATAAACAGAAAGTAGAAACTCAAAAATTATGTTTCCTGGGACGCTATACTAATTTATCCCGAAAACCCACCACATGGGTACTAAATTTCATCAAAAATGTTTAAACTAACCTGGCGGGTGTGCTAAAATGTTTTCATTTTCGCTTCGTTATAGAATCGCCGATAAAAATGTATGGAATTGACATAAGCGTTCGTTAATATGATGTTGAAGTTTGACTCGTCTTATGTCAATTCCATACATTTTGATCGGCGATTCTATAACGAAGCGAAAACGAAAAAGTTTCGGCTAAATGGCCCGATATAATTATTAAGCCATGTATAAAAGTATAGTATCCTATTAATAATACATATACTTTACTTTTATGTAACATATTGGCTTGTTTATTTTACATTTTTTCCACCATATATTGTAGAATCTCAAATACTTATAAAATGAAACTTGCAAATTTATTATTAAACCCATAAAAACAATAAAATATGCAATAGTATTATAATATTATACACAATCATAAAATCTATTATAATAATATGAAACTGCAGAGTTACTATTACATACAATATAAATTAAATATAAAGTAAATTATTTACTTATATTGATGGAGTATTAAACTACGTTAACAACAAATACTTAATCTAAAATCCTGTTTTACAAAGTGTAGTAAAGCATTATATTTGTCTCCATCACTGGAAAGATGTAAGAAAGTGACTAAACCCATTAACCAGACAATTGAAGAGTTAAAGAGTTAAAAAATCTGTAGGTTTAAAATAGCACATCCATATCATAAAATACATAGTAATACATATAATAATATATTAAATTTCAATAGTTCAAAATTCATAGTATGATGCAGTTTTGCCTGATTTCTGAGTTTTTTTTTTCAGGATTACATCTATTCAGTACACCTTTGATTGGCTAAAATTGAAGAAGTTAAATCAGCAACTCTATTGAATTAATAAGCTCTAGTCAAAAAAACCTCTGAAACCAGGCACCTATGTAGCCATTTTGATCATATAAATCTGAGAACTACAAAACAGGTCTTAGTATTTTTTACTAGACTAAACTACAATCTAAAATATAATCTTATAAATGCATTGGAAAAGAAAATTATTTTACTTCTAACCTAGTACCTAGCGGCGTTTCTTTTTGTCATGACGTCTGGTTCGGGAGCCCGAGGCTCGATGCCCCGGAGAGGACTGTTCGGAGCTGCAATCTTCACTGTCTGTGTACGCCTGAAATGTTTAAAAAATAAAAATATAAAACATGTTTAAACTTTTTAATATTGGTTAGTCATTTGACTAACATCGATGTATATAGACTAAAATACATTTAATTTCCAGAGATTTATTTGACTCAATTATTTTTACAGAATTGATACAGATAATAGAATTATGGGTATCTAACACTCAATAAGTAATAGTAAATTACAGCACATACATCCTGAAGTACTAAATTGTAACTTAAACAACATTATCCCGGCTTATAAAGAATTCTAGCAGTTTGAGGACATTTACAGAACTGGGTATCATGCTCAAATAGAAGACTGGCAGGTCAATTTGCTCAAGAGTGGAAAGGTGAATAACGTTATGAAAAGCTACAACCTTAGCATACATTCCATGCTGCAAAGGCAGACTACTTGTATACTTTATGATATACCATTTTAGAATAACAAATCAATAGCTACCTTTTCATAAGGATGGGCTTCACTTGATTCATCGCTTAGAGTGACACACACTGCAAGGCACAGCATTTGGAACGCCGCGCCAATGTACAGCCCGTAACGAATCAGTGTCCCCATCAGGTCTTCAGAAAACATTTCGTTTGGAATCATTTTGGGAACCGATGAAAGACCGGACACGACCAGATGACGACTAATTTTTTGACAGAAGAACTTTATTGTAAGTCAATGAAGGGTAAATGAAGGGTAAACTTAAACTTTAAATACCGTACCTACAATTATTTCTTTACAAAAATATCGTTTGTAATTCTAAAAACTTGCAATTTCTGATAGACTATTCATTTATTTTGATTTGTGATCACAGAACACAATACACATTTAGGTACCAGGGTTGCCAACCTTAAGCTACGTCCGCACCTTTAGCGTTTGCTACAAACTCACTGACCTCCATAATACTAATAATAAAATACACTGGACCGGCGATCGCTATCAATAAAATGTTCCTATTTGAAAGTCGCCATATTGGCGCTGATAGCAGTGGTGAGTGTACTGGGAACTAATACTAGTGATGTATAACTGTTTTTTCTATTATCGATTAACGGCCGTTCCCAATATTCAATCTATCTCTGGTTTGACATACGACCGATCGCAGCTAACATTGAATTGACATAAAATATATGTCTCTAATGTCTAATGTGAGCTATTTCTATCTCTAGTAGGGCAAAACCAGAGATAGATCAAATATTGGGAACGGCCGTTAATGTTTCCAGATTCAGATAATGTCGACCAATAGGACAAAAATATTACGCTATTTGTATTACAGGCTTCCTCTCGGTAATTTAGTAATTAAAGTTAGCACTACGATAACTAAAAACAAAACTGAAGATGAGCTTCCAATGCTTCTAACAAAAACTTTGTTGCATTGTATTTTCTAATTTCATTTCTAATATCAAAGTAGTGCTATAGTGTATGGTATTTAATGTTAAACATTATTTATTGAATAACATAATATTATGTTCGTTTAAGTACAAAAAATAATGTCACTATAAATGAATATTATGATATTATCGATATCAATTTTGACATCCCTCAGAAATGTCATTGATAATGAGAATTTTGCAAATGGCCGCTGCATTTTATATCACAATTAGTTCACAGTACACTTACCGCGGCGCTTCAAATCGGCACAAAAATTAGCTGTCATTTTGTACGGTTATAGCCTGTCCAGTGTATTATAGAAGTCAGTGTAAAAACGTGGTACAAACTCCAAATCGCCACAAATGGACACAAACGTTTGGCTTGAAGGCTGATTTACATTGATACAGCAGCTGGCGCCTGCATCACTGGTCCGTCGCTGCACTGGCACTGGCACTTGATCGCATCGTTTACACGCGTCCAGTGGTCAATTCTACTTTTTTGTGGTGACTACACGTTTGCATTCTCAAAAAATGAGTATTTCACAAAAATGAAGGAAATTGAAAACATTGTCTAAAAATCTTTGTGCGTTATTACTAGACGAGCTGACAAATATGATCAAAATTTAACCACTTTTTAGATAACGTTTTTGATATGCTGATCGTTGAATAAACAAAACGCGTGGTAACTGTATGATTAAGCGCCAGCGACTGGCGTTCACTGGCACGTGTTTATAAAGATCCAGTGCCACTGGCACGGGATGCGCGGCGTGCGGGGGCGTTCACTGGATAGAAAAATAGGCAGCCGGTCTATTTCGATCCAGTGCTGGATACTGGATGCTGGACTGGATTGAAACATGTTTACATTGATACAGTGCTGATCCAGCGACGGAATCCAATGATACTGGCGCCAGCTAGTGTATCAATGTAAATCAGCCTTAATTTCGAAATCCATCCACACGCTTGCGAGTGAGTTAGTATGTTCTAAGACGCGGCATGCATGACGGACGTCGAAGTTGCTGTATCTGCTATAAACATTTGGCAGTTATTTTTCTAAATTATTATCTATACATATAAATAAAATTAGAGTGTCTGTTTGTAATATTGAAAGAATATATTATATACTCTACATACACCAAAACAACATTTTTTTAAATTTTTGTCTGTATGTCTGTCTGTCTGTCTGTTTGTTACGGCTAATCTCTGAAACAGCTGGAGCTATTTTGACGGAACTTTTTTTGGTAGATAGCTTATGTAGTATTAAGGAGTAACTTAGGCTACTTTTCAACCGACTTCCAAAAGAAGGAAGATATATTTTACTTTGACGCGGGCGAAATCGCGGGCAACAGCTAGTTATAAATATAAGAAAAAAGTGTGTCAGCTCCGACGCACGACTGGAGCTTACTCCATAAGTACGAGTATCTAACCATACGCAAAAAGAGTTTATTCAACTGAAAAAAGATTAATATCATATGAAATCAGATGTTCCGGCAATATTATCTACACCCCTTTCTGCCATAGTTAGTTATTTCAAAATACTTTTAGTTCACTTTAGCCAGTATAATGATAAAAATTATAACTTCACAATAACAATATATTGTACTGGGAACTACAAATGGGATGCGCCACTGCCAGCAGGCAGATAATGAGAACTCAGGGGGTGGTGTTCAGAACTTTACTAAACCAAGCAACAGTTTTAGTGGTCAAGTTTAACAAACAAATTATACACATTTACACTACAACTCAAAGTAAAATAGAGGATGTCGCTTGCGGTGCGAGCGTCGTGTCTTATGCGCGGGAGACCGAAAAGATACACGCAGTCTCACGGCTCGAACTCTACTGAAAACAAAAATGGCGGGCGGCGCGTGCCGTCCGTTTTCCAATAAGGGGCGCGGGCGGTGAAAGGGGAGGTGCCGCGCTTATAGCGCCTATACAGGCACCACACTCACACTCGCAGCATATCTAGCTGGCATGCGTCGTCGGGAGGCCCTCTTGGGCAAGACGCGGTTATGGGTATGAATACGGTTTGCTATATACTCCCCCTCTAGTTCAGGTGTACGCCCTCGTTCCTGGACTAGCTGCTCATCAACCTTCCTCGGCCGTCCGCGTTTCCTGACGGGGTTAAGCGGTTCAGGCGGAGTATCCTCATTCCCAAAGAACCGCGTCAAATCCTGAACGTGGTATTTTCCAATAATCTCCTGAGGCAGCTCCATACGCGCAATGTTGTACGTCGTAGGGCTTACCTTCTTGGCGATGACGTAAGGACCGTCGCGTCTCGGCATGAACTTTGCAGTGAGTGCCTTTGAACTTTTGCTCAAGAGGTGCGATTTTAAGAGCACCTTATCACCCACCTGAAAGTTAACTTGACGACGCGACTGATCGGCGTATTCTTTCGCCTTATCCTGCTGCTTTTCGACTCGTTCTCTGATCGCCGATAAGGAGTTGAGGAGTCGTCGTAAGTAGGGTGTAATCAGTGGGACAAAGTTATCTTTGCCAAGTATGGCACGTTGGTCATGTGTTGCTTCCGAAGGTGACCGCAACTCCCTTCCGAATGTCAGATAAGCTGGTGTTGTTCCTGTTGTACGGCACACGGCACTATTCAGGGCAAATCTGATCACTGGCAAGTTCTTGGACCAGGTCCTATGGTCTCCCTCAACCAATCGTGCTAATTGTGCCTTAAGGTCGCGGTTTTTTCTTTCTGCTGGGTTGGCTTCTGGGTGATACAGTGGCACCAAGTTCTGTGACACACCAAGGACTGACATACATTGGCGCATGACTGCCGAAATGAACTGAACTCCATTGTCCGATATGATCCGGCGAGGCAACCCAAACCGCATGAAGAACTCTTCGATGAGGACACGTGCGCAGGCTTCAGCTGTAGCATCCTTTATTGCATACAGCTCTACCCATCTTGTGGCCGTGTCTTCAACGAGCAATATCCACCGTTCTCCTTCCTCTCCTTCCGGTAATGGGCCGAATAGATCTATGGCCAACACTTCGTTACGTTGGTTCATAACGGGTGTCTGGAGGAGGCCTGGAGGCTTGTTGTTGCTGGCCTTATATCTCTGGCAGTTAACGCAGGCTTTCACGTAGTCGGCTATTATCCTGCGCATTCCAGTGAAGTAATACAGCTGCGATACTTTTCGGTAAGTATTGTCAATTCCAGGATGCCCTGCTACTGCAGAGTCGTGACATTGCTTCAAGATGTCTTCCTGTTGACCAGCTGGAACTACGAGTTGCGGTCGCCGTAGGCGCTCCGTAGGTTAATAACGACCTCGTCCCATGTAGTCACTTGATTTTTAATGCCCTGCCACCAGGTGGCCGCGTCATGTGTAAGCAACATTGACATACCTTTTATTGCATTACTATCAGTCACATTGGCACACTCTTTATAGCTTTCTACTGCGTCTATAAATCCTTCTATGGACTCGGTAGGTGCGCCGCTAAACACAGCTTTACAACGCGCAAAATTACCACTTTCGGTAGGCACCGGCGAGGGAGTCGAGGTCATCGCGCGGTGGCCGAGAACACTGTCTAGGATTTCCTTTATAGCGTTGGTTTGCGTTCTTTGTAGGCCTTCAAGGAGCATAGAAACACTCTGCTGTGAGAATGTTGCGTCAGCAATGTGAGGGGCGAAGGGGCGGTGGGGAATGCGTGTTGCATCATCACCCTCGGCGTCATCATGCTGGAACTCCTGGTGTTCGTGCTGATGCGAAGGTGGCACAGAGGAATGGGGAATGCTTGATGCATCGTCTCTGTTGCCATGTGAAAGTGATGGCGCGGGCGCGGCCGCCATCTTTTGCGAGGGAGTCACGTTTTCTAGCTCCTCCTCGTCGCTGTAGATGTCTTGCGGTTTTTTCGCGTTCACTTTACTTCTAGTACGCGTCATTATTATTCTTACGCGGATAGTTCGTACCTAATTTGTATCGCGTACGCACAACTTTAGGTAGGTAGGTACCGAGTCGCGTGACGCGTCGTACGGAATTCGAGTTCGACACGGGGTTCACAAAAATCACACTTACAAGTTACAACGAATTATTGTTTGATAACTTTTACCACTAATCCACACTGTTGGGACGCCAGATATTGTTCTGGGAACTACAAATGGGATGCGCCACTGCCAGCAGGCAGATAATGAGAACTCAGGGGGTGGTGTTCAGAACTTTACTAAACCAAGCAACAGTTTTAGTGGTCAAGTTTAACAAACAAATTATACACATTTACACTACAACTCAAAGTAAAATAGAGGATGTCGCTTGCGGTGCGAGCGTCGTGTCTTATGCGCGGGAGACCGAAAAGATACACGCAGTCTCACGGCTCGAACTCTACTGAAAACAAAAATGGCGGGCGGCGCGTGCCGTCCGTTTTCCAATAAGGGGCGCGGGCGGTGAAAGGGGAGGTGCCGCGCTTATAGCGCCTATACAGGCACCACACTCACACTCGCAGCATATCTAGCTGGCATGCGTCGTCGGGAGGCCCTCTTGGGCAAGACGCGGTTATGGGTATGAATACGGTTTGCTATAAATATTAATTATTGATATTTATAACAAAAATAGCAATATAAATACATCGACACTGATAGAAACAAACAAGCCCAATAACATATATGATATAGTATATAGGTATAGTCGCCTATACAGCATACCATATGTACGTCTTAATTATAAAGTTAATATACTTATCGGAATATAATATTATATAATAATTAATATAATTTAATACGTTTTCATTTGACCACCAGTCATTCATTTTTCGAAAACACACACAGACATACTACGTACGTATAGCACGTCTGTCCGCTTACAGAGCATCGACAAGAATGAACGCGCACAAACGTGTGGACGGGTGGCAAACGCTTGCGGCAAATTCCCTTTGATTTGTGTTCAAAAACCGACACTAAGTCGGATCGGCTACAAGTCTTTGCAAACATAAACGAACCAAGCCAAACACTCTATCCACACGTTTGTTTTTGTGACCGTTTGTGACGATTTGTTGAGGTTTGGCAAACGTGCGGACGGGCCTTTAGATTTTTTTATATCTACTCCAGCGGGGCTAAAATGGTCGCTTTGTTGAATCATGAGATGAATCATAATACGATTCATTTCTCTAATATCGCAAAATGCAACTCTGCTTGCAATTCATTTTTGTATTTTTGTACTGATTTGACATTTGTCAGTTTGACAGTTTTGACAATTCATTTGTTGAATTGATTGAGAGGAATTGCTGAATATTACCATTTTACACAGTACAGGTAGCGTCTGAGTAGTCCGAGTGCACTCGGTTCGAGCGTTCTCCTATAGTGAAAACCGGGCTTTAGCCCCGCTGTTTGCCTGTTTGTGATAAATCGTTTTGACATTGACAGAGAATATGTCATTCTACTTCTTATTTCTTCGCACAGGTTCTTCGTAATGGCATTGACATAAGAAACTATAATGGCTAGCTTACACATGGTTTACACGTATTAATAAGTACCTAGTTAGCTTCTAACTTAATTTTAAGTTACCTATTATTGAGGGATTTTCTTATCTTTTTAATTTGATTGTCAAACAGTTTCCATTTTAGTAACTAGATGGCGTATGGGTAGACAACTATCGGTAATACCAGGGAATACCATCAATAATTGCTACAAAACTGGGCAAAAGAATGTAAAACTGGATACGTTTCAATTTGAAAAAGGCGCCATAATTGTTACATACACGTATTATTTTTAAGTATTTTACCGTTTGTTTACGTTTTTATTAATATTAGTCGCATAACTGTCATCTATGTCTATGGCGACTGTCAAACGTCACTTTGACGTTTGACAGACGTCATGTCATGAAAAGTGATTTAGCGCCGTCGGCCATCACTTCTGAACGAGCCGCCTTCACGAAAACATAGGTTAGTAAGTGATTATTGTACCATCTTCTTTAGATATTTTGTTTTATTATTGGTGATATTGATGATCATAATTATTAATATTAAAGTTCATACATTCGTTGAAATTAATATAGATTTTTTATTTACTTAATATTATAATTTAGTAAAATGTTAAATAATGTGGGTATTTCATAAATTAATAAATGGCGTTAAGTGATACGTATTTGTTTAATTTTACTCCCTTCTGAGATAGTTCAACATAATATTCCAATGACTAGGATAACAAAGTTATTACAACTTGTTTTAGTTAAAACTCACGAAAGAAATAGCCCTATTTAACGACCAAATGTCACAGGAATTATACATTTTGGTTTTCACAACATTTTACCTGCACTTGTGAAAGATAACGGGTATTTCATGGCTAATATTTTACCAATAATGAACATCAAAGACCCAAGTAACACAATTTGGGAAAAAATAATAAAAACCACACCAACAATAAAAAGTAGAAGAAGTTTGAAAGTGACATGCCTATGAAATGCCCGCCAAAACTCTTTCAGTTGTCAGTTTTCAGTTTGACAATTTGTGTGTTCCTAAACTGTTACCAGTATACTGGCCTAATCGCTTAGGCCAATGATCGCTTAGGTTTAAGATATTTTGATTTATGCCACACTTGACAGTACAATGATATTTTTTAAAAACATAACCAATATGTATCCGTGATGCCAACCTGCAGATAATTTCGTCGCGCCGTCTGGTATAGATTAAAAATAAGAAAACCTCTCATTGCAAGTAGCAAGTTAAAATAGACAGGTACTCGTTTACCCTACCTAGTGCAAAATTTGGCTGTCGCTCTAAATATAAATTTTGAAGATTAGTCCTGAAAAGTTGCAAACGTGAAACGACATATTCAGAAGCTTTAGAACCAGAACAGTCTTCGCGTTGGCCAACGCGTCAGCCAACGCGTTCACCTATATTAATATGTAGTGCCGACATGAGACTCTTACTACCTAGTCGTGTTCGTTTGGTTTTTCAACTGCGCATGCGCGGCTTTTTTGTGTGTCAGTGTGAGTGTCACATTCTAAAATCTTTTGTCATTGAAAATACCTTGTCATGTTCTAAAATACCTGTCAGATTTTCTAAAATCTGACAGCAATAGATAGGTATTTTAGATTATGACACTCCCACTGACACACAAAAAGCCGCGCATGCGCAGTTGAAAAACCAAACGAACACGACTACTACATATTTTATGTATGTATGTACAACTTTTTTAAGAACATTTTGTTCATGATCTAATGATTTAATTCTTTCAAATTCGAATTTCATCGTTTTTGTGGGATTTTTTTGGGAATTCTAGTGATAAAAAGCATCCTAAGTATGTCCTTTCCCGGGACTCCAAGTATGAAGTATCTATATTATACCAAATTTCAACAAAATCAATTCAGCGGTTCGGCCGTGAAGAGGTAACAGACAGACAGACAGACACACTTTCGCATTTATAATATTTGTATGGAAGTATGGATGTAGCTCTGCGGGTACTTTAAATACGTCCGGACAACTAAATTTTGCGGTTTGCAGAAATAGCCATGAAAGTCTTCATTGCAATGCTTCATTGTTTCGTGATTGATATTTACTCGATTTTGCTCACTGGCATGAACGAGTTGATGCTCAAAGAAGTTCATAGTTCATACTTCATTCGTGAAGGCTGAACTTCTAATGGAGGCACTTGACATGGCAAATACAAAATTTGCTATTGGCTATTTGTTGTATTTGACAACATTATTGACTAATACGCAAACAACAAGGATGGTCAGAATCCTTCCTTGCTGGACCTCCTGCTGTCTTCAAATCATGACGGCTACCAAATATCCGTAACCGCACCACTTGGTTCATCGGATCATCATGTTAAGACAGCGTGCTGTTAAATACCGTCGTGTGTGGCACTACAAGTCGGCAGACTGGGATGGGATGCGGTCGTTTTTTGCATCCTATCCTTGGGGGCACGTGTGCTTCTAGCCGGATGATCCAGACAACACTGCCAACTCTGTTGCCGATGTGGTGATGCAGGGGATGGAACTTTTCATTCCGTCCTCTGTAGTGCCTACTGGCGGCAGATTTCGTCCCTGGTTTGGTTCATCCCCCAAAAAAGCTTCTCGCCGGAAGCAGGAGGCTTACCAATCCTGGGCCAACGCGGTGTCTGCTCGGGATTTAAATACCAGCACATATAAAAAGGAGTACAGCCTTGCCTCTAGGTCCCTCAAGAAAGAGAATACTCGGGCAAAGCAACAGCACGTCAATAGAATTGGCGAAGAGACTTGAGCGCCTCCCCTCGGGAACCCGTGTATTCTGGTCTCTGGCCAAAGCTATTGAAGGAAATTTCTGCAAGCCAACCCTACCATCCCTACACGTAGGAAATGGGTCGTTGGCCCAAGACGCAAAAGAGAAAGCCGATCTTCTGGGCAAGCTCTTTGCGTCAAACTCGACCCTGGATGACGGGGGGCAAAAACCGCCGACCATACCGCGATGCACGACCATCATGTCGGATATTCGGTTTCATCAGCGCTCAGTGCGAAAAGCCCTCCGTTCCCTTAATATCCAAAAATCGAGTGGGCCTGACGGAATCCCACCTATTGTGTTAAAAAAGTGTGCTCCAGAGTTGGCTCCGGTCTTGACGCATCTTTTTCGGCTCTCCTATTCTACTGGCATCGCCCCGGCTTCCTGGAAGACAGCCTTGGTGCACCCGATCCCCAAAAAAGGTGATCGCTCAAATCCTTCCAACTACAGACCAATCGCTATAACCTCTCTCTTCTCGAAGATAATGGAATCCATTATCAATAGCCAGCTTCTTCGATACTTGGACGGCCAGGGATTACTAAGCGACAAACAATACGGGTTCCGTAAGGGTCGCTCGGCTGGTGATCTCTTGGCGTACTTGACTCATCGTTGGGCTCAGGCAATTGAGTCGAAGGGAGAGGCATTGGCTGTTCCATCATACGGGCTGCCTGAGAAATTATGTAAGTGGGTCACTGATTTCTTAACAGACAGAAGCATAAAGGTCGTAGTTGACGGCGAATGCTCGGAAACTCAGTCTGTTGATGCTGGTGTCCCCCAGGGCTGTATGCTATCGCCTACTCTATTCTTACTGCATATCAATGACATGTTGCAGACCAGCGGCATTCATTGCTATGCGGATGACAGTACAGGTGATGCTGTATATACCGGCTCCCCCAATATTTCTCGGCAAAATGTCACTGAGAGTCGAAACGAACTTGTGTCTAAGGTGGAGAATTCATTGGAGAAGGTCTCTGAATGGGGTAGACGTAACTTGGTCCAATTCAACCCCGCCAAGACACAAGTCTGCGCGTTCACCACTAAAAAGTCAGCAATGGTCGTATGTCCTCGTTTCGAGGGCATATCTTTAACCATCTCCCCTAGCATTGAGATATTCGGCGTCAACATATCGAGCGAAGTCCAGTTCCGATATCATCTAGAGGGTAAGGCCAAATTAGCCTCGAAGAAGCTCGGTGTTCTTAACAGAGCGAGACAGTACTTCAGTCCGGACCAACGCCTACAACTCTACAAGGCGCAGGTGCGGCCTCATATGGAGTATTGTTTTCATCTCTGGGCAGGGGCGCCAAAATACCAACTGCTCCCTCTGGATCGTATCCAACGAAGGGCCGCTCGAATTGTTGACTGCCATAGTGTTTCAAACAGCTTGGATCCCTTGGAATTACGCCGAGATGTAGCTTCACTCTGCATCCTCTATCGGTTGTATCACGGGGAGTGCTCTGAGGAATTGTTCGGAATCATACCACCTGCAACTTTTCGCCATCGTCCCACGCGAAAAACTACCATCCTCATCACCTTGATGAGTGGCAGTCTTCCACAGTACGTTTTTCGCGTAACTTTCTGCCGCGCACTGTAAAACTCTGGAATGAACTGTCACCAGCAGTTTTTCCGGACCTATACGACCTGCAAACCTTCAAGGAAAGAGCGTATTCCCTCTTAAAAGGCCGGCAACGCACCTGCAGCTCTTCTGATGTTGCGAGTGTTCATGGGTGACGGTAGTTGCTTACCATCAGGTGACCCGTTTGCTCGTTTGGCCCTTTATTTTATTTAAAAAAAAAAAAAAAAAAAACAAGCAAATAAAGGCAAATACGACCGTCCACACATGGACGTCAAATACCAAACTTTTACTTGATTTTCTTTACTTGCTTAATAGACTCCTTTGATGTGCGTCAAAAACCGACAAAGGTACGGATACGGGTATTAGGTATTGGTCATATTTGTCAAATAGGCAAATAAGGCCAATATTTGTCAAACATACCGTCTACACATGGTGATTGTTTGGCGAATACATCAAATACGCAAATACAAATAGCCATGTAAAGTGCCTGCATAAAGCGGACAACCCTAGTGACTCATCCAGAAAAAACAACATGGAGGCGCGGTGTTGTGACAGCTCGAATACAAGTGATAAAAATAACCTCCAAAATTATATTGAAGATAACATAAGTTCAAAGTTAAGCACGGCAATAAATCTTGCATCAGAAGAAACATGTAGGGAAATTCAAGAGCTCAAAAGTGCAGACACAAATGAAGCAAGGCCTGCAGTGCCAACACAAAATAATCTGACAATTAATGATAGATTAAAAACCGAAATCTCAATTTTACAGTAAGTTTTATTAAGTTACTGTACTTACTTTACTGAATAATGATATCAGTAATTGTTTATCAACGGGCAATGCAGTTATGAAATACGTACCGTTTGTGATGAATGAAATCGGAAATTTATCTATATGATTGCATCTCTTTCCCACTCGCGAGTCGTGTTCGTGGTCCTTATCCCACTGTTTCATTTTTGGGCATTCTATTTTAGTACATTACCATCATGTTGGAGTTTGAATATCCTAATTTTCTCTTCACATATGACTTAACAATATTCGGTAATGATAAAAAGGTAACTGATAGCTTTATCTTTAAAAGGGAGTAATGTCTTTGAATACAATGACATTGCTTTATTATCATTATGGTGCTTTGCTAAACACATGAGTATTTGAGCTCCTGAGTAACCTGTAGTTTTCTACAATTCTATATTTTTTTTGTATTGCTGATAATATGAGTAATGAGATACAATCCTTCCTTACTTCAAGTGATCATTTCACCGTGTAGCTCATGTGTATACAGATCTCTCCTGTTTTGGACAAGCAATCTAAAAACTTATAATGATTTTCTCTAGGTCTGTAAAGTGTGTTCGAAAATAAAATAATTTAATAAAAAAATAAATTTTAATAATTAAAAAAATGGTTGGATGGCCAATAATGAAGTGTTAAAATAAGTCGTGAATAATTTTATGAAACGGCTAATTTAACAGTGACAGTTTTTAAAAATAATTTAGTGATATTTTTAAGTTGTGACAGTGACATGAATACTTGGTCTGATATTGTGAATAATTTTGCAGCAACACTAGTAAATTTACACAAGATGTGCCAACGATATCCGTGGAATTGCCAAAATCTCATCTGGAGAAAATCAAGAAAAAAGTGGATGATAACAACCCTCGGTACAACTGTGAATATGAGGGGTGCGGCCGGACCTACAGCACAATTGGCAATCTGCGAACGCACATGAAGACACATAAAGGTAACTTTAATTTCTGTGACTATTGACTAAGCTTAAAGTTGTTACTGTCAATTACAAAAAAAAAAAAACAGTATTAGGTCTAGGGGTTCCTCCATACAGTATAGTCAACGAAGTTTTTCATCACATTTTAAATTTTAAAACTTGATGTCACACTAGGATCACACAAATGTGACCAAATGTGACAAGGAGGGCTCTAAAAATCATGAAAACCATGTGACATACTGTATGGATGAATCCCTAGAAGGCTTTTTGCACCAAAATACCAATTTTAAAGGTAATTTGTAAATTTCATTTTAATTCTTCGATCGCGGATTCTTTAAGATATTTTGTTCTCACGGCCCCCTTGGGCCTTATGACAGTTGAAGCGTTATTTTTGCTAACTGTACAATGAGTTATGTTAGAGTTAATATGTTGCTATGCAAATTATCTTAAATCACATTTCATTTTCTTATCTTCCACATGTTTGTATGTCGTCATTGAAGTGACAATACCTCATAACTGTAGATGCTTATTTTACAGGGGAGGGAAAAAACGATTAACTTTTTAGGTTTTCCTTACAGAATTTTCCTATAATTTCTTATTAAATTTATACAAAATTCTTATTATTTTATTAATTGCAATTTAAATAATAATATCATGTATCTTGGAAACCGCCAATTAGGAGATATTGATCTTGAAGTTGATCACTTAAGAAAAATGTTACTTAGGAGGTATTGGCACTTCAACAACAATAATATGATGTTTATTGATATTTTATTATTATTAAATTAAATAATAATAATAAAATGTTAAAAATTAATGAACTATGAAACAAAATTTTTAAATTGTGGTATAATAATAAACTTAATTTTTTAGGGTTCCATTCCTAAAGGGTAAAAATCTTATTACTTATATTATTAGTAATCTTTGATGTCTGTCTCTGTCTTCAGTTTTTTAAATATTATTTTAGAAAAAATAAAAAATGAACATCTGCCATCATTCAGTAAGGACATAAATTCTCGCGAGTTCTTGTTCCTAGTCAGACTCAAATTGTCGCGAAGTGAGGTGATGAGAAAGATTCCTAGTCGAACTCAAAGTCTCGGGAAAGTGAGGGGATGATTCTTGCTCCTAGTCAGACTTAAATTCCTGCACTTATTATTAAATCAGTGCGAGAAAATGATATTAGAAACCTCAATATGATTTTTAAAGACCTATCCATAGATACCCCACACGCATAGGCCAGATGAACAAATTTTTTTTTGTTTCAGTTGTACCCCTAAAATTTTTAATAATTTTTCTATTTTTGTATCAAAATATTAATGCGATTCACAGACTACATCTACTTATCAAGTTTCAATAGTATAGCTCTTATAGTTTCGGAGAAAAGTGGCCGTGACATACGGACGGACAGACAGACAGACAGACAGACAGTCATGACGAATCTATAAGGGTTCAGTTTTTTGCCATTTTGGCTACGGAACCCTAAAAACCGTGTTGGATACGTTTTAGATTGCTTGTTTTCTATGAGCGAGAGGCCGGCCCGGCCGCTCATAGAGGTCTTTTTGATTAATTATTCTGTGTTATAAAAGTTGACCAATCGTGTTATGCTATGGGTAATTTAAAGACAAACACATGATGAATACTGACAATGAACTTTAATTTCTTAGCTTTAGTCATTGCTGAGAAAAATCGATATCGCTACAGCCAAATTATCAAGGCGTCGCCTTAAGCTGGTACCGCTTTTAAAATTTTACAGGCAGATGGCGCAACTATGTAATTTACTCGCGTTACGTAAAACAGATAACGACGACCTCCGTGGCGCAGTGGTGAGCGCGTTGTATACTCAAGCCGGAGGTCGCGGGTTCGAAACCCGCCGACGGAACAAAAAGTTTATGAAGTTCCTGGGTCATGGATGTGTATTAGATATGTGTATCATACATATAATAAAAATCTTAAATATATGTATAGTATAAAAGTATTAAATATATTTCCGTTGTCTGGTACCTGTAACACAAGTCCTTCAGGTACTTTGCACGGGGCCAGACTGACGTGGTGTGAAGCGTCCATAGATATTATTATTATTATATTATTATTATAACAGTTGACATAACCCGACCAAATTAGGTAGGTCCTACATCGGCCTATGAATTAAATTATCTGATAGCACCTCCATCACTTTAATGAATTATTATATTTTATTGTTTCCAGGTGAATACAGATTCGTGTGCCCCATGACAACCTGCAACAAAGCGTTTCTGACGTCATACAGCCTGAAAATCCATGTTCGAGCCCATACCAAAGCGAAACCCTTCATATGCACCATAGCCAATTGTAACAAAGCATTCAACACGTTGTACAGGTGAGAATTATATTTAATTACACTTAGGGCCTCTTCACCACTTCCTGATAAGTGCCAAATAGGCTATTCGCCACTTAACTTGACAGATAAAGTATGGAGAATCTGTCAAATAAGTTGGGTGTAGCCTATTCGGTACTTTATCAGGAAGTGGTAAAACAAAAAAAAGTCACAAAAAGTAATCTTCATCATTGTCAAGTAAATTGATACCTAAGCGAGCGATGATGAATTATCCTACTAATATTATAGATACGAAAGTCCGTTTGTTTGTTACCTTTTCACGCTGAACCGATTTTGCTGAAATTTGGTATGGCGATACTTTGAGCCCCGGGAAAGGACATAAGATACTTTTATCTCGGAAAAATATAATTTATTTATTACTGTTTCCGCGCGAATAACGAATTTTGGTGCAACGGAGTTTTGGGCGTCGTATTGTAGTCTTTAATAACATGACAAAGAACTGAAACAAAATTATGAATGAATATGTTTTTTTTTAAATAGTTTGAAATTATCACCATCGGAATTGTACATAATGTCTTCTACTGGTTCGGGAACCAGCGAGAAGAAATCGCATCTCGTAAATACGGAATTTCAATGACATAAACCTACATAAAGGTCACAGCACACATATCAACTCGGAAAGGGATCATCACCGTATCGCCTTTCGGCTCGCCGTCAACCAGGCGTCAACCTAACGTATGCACGTAACCAAAGCGTATCAGTAGCTCCTGTACGTCAACTCGGCTGCGGCTAGGCGGCGCCGCGCTGACGGCTCGCCGACTGCTGGTCCCAGTTGTTTGAAGCAAAGGTGGACGGAGAGACGTAAGCGCGGGGACGACGAGCCGTAAGCGCGGGAACTGCTAGTTGACCACGCGTCGCATCGTTTGGAGCCTGTTCCGAGGCGAGGCGATTACGTTACGGTTCCGCTTAGTGTGCGTGCAGTAGGGAGTTTCATACAAACAATATTGAACGGCTCGAGGCGATACGCTGCCCATTCCTTTCCGATGTGTGTACTGTGACCCTTACCCTTTCAAACGCGGTTTGCACTTGTCCGTTTTTATCGCCAATCATAGAATCAGTAAGCAGCGGTTACTACGATAAGCGTAAGGTGAAAAGTCATTGTGGGAAAATCAAAAACTTGCGCAATTCGATAGCTTATCAAGTATGTTGGCCTATCACAACCTTCGTAGCGAAACACGCCTATATATCTCATGTGCGACTAGAAGTAAGCGAATTATAATTGCATAAGCACGGACGTAAAAAAAATACGGACGTAACCTTGTCTAATCTCGAGTGACGCATAGTAAGGGCCGCCCGTGTAGGATGTGTGCGTGTCATTGGCGCCGTCAGTCTATGTACAATGACAGCGGGTTGTAGTACCTAGTTGCGTGTGTGAGTGTCGGTCACGTGTACAATAAACGAAATTGTCGTACCTTGCATGCTTCACCTCTTTATAGTGTAACTAGCGACCCGCCCCGGCGTCGCGCTGGTATAAAATATATAGCCACTGAAAAAATAATCAAAATCGATAGCCTATGATCCTTCACGTGGTCTACTTCTTATCTGTGCCAAATAACATAAAAATTGCTTCGCGAGATAAGCCCTTTCAAATAATTTCCCCCGTTTTTTCCACATTCTCCTATTAGTCTTAGCGTGATCAAATATAGCCTATAGCCTTCCTCAATAAATGAGCTATCTAACACTGAAAGAATTTTTCAAATCGGACCAGTAATTCCTGAGATTAGCGCGTACAAGTTAGCCCTTTCAAATAATTCTCCCCGTTTTTTCTACATTTTCCTCTATTTCTTCGCTCCTATTAGTCTTAGGGCCGGTTGTTTGATCACTAGTCAAAAATGACAAATAGTCTCCGTAACCATTAGTTAGTTAACTGTAGTTAAGCCTTGGCCAGTTGTTAAAATAGAAATACGTTGTTTCAACTGATTTTTGACTATAGTTAAAAGTAACAATCGTCAATTGTGTTGCTATTTGAAGGAACATGGGAAACCCAAAATTCTGCCGGGAATTTTTTTTTACTACTGGTAATATTGTTTATGAAACGTCGGCTGTACAGAACCTTTTGAGCTCACGCACAACCAATGTTCAAAGAATAGCTCTTAAAGTATTTGACATACGGACGTAATTAAAACTTAACTAATATTCTTTGGATATAATAATCAATAAAGATGGGTCATGGGGGCTCTTTCTGTAAAAAAGTACAATTGTTTTTAATTTTTGCACGTGTTTTCTCTATATATTAGAAACTTTATGACTTATTGAAACTTTTTGCATAAAAAAAGCCTTTTTTTGTGTTGTTTATGGTAGGTAGCTTTTTGATATGATGAATATAGGTTTCAATATTTATGTAATACAGCACTGTTGTTGTTGGTACATACTTACCTATTTAGTAAATAGTACACAATGTAGACTTAAATCACTTCAGCAACTATCCAAAGTTTCTTTGGACATTCTAAACCTTTCGAAAAATTCGACTTCATCCGAATAGTCTAGCAGCTAGCTGCACAATTATTCTAGAGCGAAATGTTTTCGGGCGGCGTGTTAAAACGTATTCTAGAATGATTTCTTCATTAGAAGAACTTTCCGAGTCATCGAAATGTATAAGTACATTTAAATCCATTATTTTTTTAAAAAAGCACTCTTTTTGGGCAGTAAAATATCTCAACTCGACTAGATATTATCCGCAACAACAAACGAATCAAACTAATGGTCAATGTTAACTACGCAGTCCGAGCGTAGTCATTTTATTTAACAATTTGTCAAAAAATTTTACTACAGTTAGCTTAACTATCGATTGAAAAACAACATTTTGTAATTTTTAACAAATACTTAGTTAACTAACAGTTTTTAACTATTTGTAACCTTAACTAGCGATCAAACAACGGGCCCTTAGCGTGATAAAATATAGCCTATAACCATCCTCGATAAATGAGCTATCTAACACTGAAAGAATCATCAAAACCTGTTGCGTAGTTTTAAAGATTAAAGGGAACAAAGGGACGTGAGGGAAAAAAAGCGACTTTGTTTTATAATAAGTATAGATGCTCCGTCCGTATTTTTTACGTCCGTGTGCATAAGTTGATAAAAAATGCTATGCAATAGCTTTACCGCGGCAGACCCCGAGTGCCACGCGTAATTTACACTAAACCGTACTAATAAACTGCTTAGGTACCTACATATTCTGTTGTTGGTTTTTCTACGTTGCCTACAGTCTACAGTCTACCACTATTGGTGTAGAAGTAAGTCAGATAGTGTAATAAGGTAGTCATTAAGATGGTAAATTTAAAATCACCATGCGTAACAAACACATGATGATTTGGCTTAAATTATATTTACCTAACCTAGGTACATTTTATAAGTGTTGATACTGTCACATTTCTAAACCATAAGATCTAATTTTTTGCCAGATATACAATATACATAATTATGTTACGTAATATGGTATCTTTCTTTATTTCTTTTTTATGTAATGGACACCAAAAACGATACTACGAAACTTTAACATTTTTTTAACTCGTTTAAAAATTTGAAATCAATAATACACGTGAAATGAATTAGTACCTTGGAGATCCAGGTTCTATTTTTTTTCCTCAAAATGGAAGTAAGGATTATGTCTTTTTTTTTCGAAAGGGTCTAAGCTACTGGTCTGGTTAAGACCATGGTAGTTTAATCGTGGCTATAACTAGTCTGTTGCTAGTTGGTTTGGAGATAAACAATGAGAGGCCTGGCCCCCTCCCCTAAAGTCACACGTGTGACATTCTAATCGGGCAATATTGGGGAGAGCTACGAAAATAAGCTGCTTTCATCTGACGTGGGGACACGGATCCCCCCTGCTCTTAAGAGGTCCGACCCCTTACTCACTCTCTGACGAGTGAGGCTGCTCGCGCGCGGTAGCACAAACTAGCTGCGTACAAGTTATCGCGGTAGATGAGCTCAAGTTATTAATGTTATTGCATAAAAGAGGGCCGTCCCTCTCCCTTTCCGAGTCCGGTTGGGGCGACATACGCGTGTATGTTCTAATGTCAAAGTAATTGGTAGAGCTCTCTACGACAATGTCGCGGTCGCGGTCATGATTTAGGTGTGTTTCTATGCTATCCGCATGCGAACTCGAACCCGGGATCGAACTCGGCACCGGATTTCGGTCGGTCTGTCTGTTTGTCGTTCGGGTCGTAGGATTATGTCGAGTACATTTATTTGAACGATTGTCCAGTAACCATGTTTATTTACGAGTTTGTACCTTATTCGAACGTAATGGAGTTTTACTAAAGATGATACGATATTAAAATAACAGATCATTTTCGTGATAACAGCAATGGTGATTGCAGATATATTTTTGTCGTATGCCGAGATATATAAAGGTTTGTAGCACCCTGATTGTGCGGTCATTTCAAACCGGCATGCGACGCCACGTAGCTTGAATATGTTGTATAAATAATCAAATCAAATCATCTTTATTTCGGGCATCGGAGGCCCATATAACAAATACCTTAAATGTAACATACATATTAATAATATAATAAATACCTTATAAACTAACATACATATTTTATATTCACTTATAAACTAACACTTTCACTAATTTTTGCCGGCGACGTGACTCGACGCTGCGTTCTGGAGTCTCCCCCGGAACCTCACCTTTACCTACATACAATATTACCATATTGTATGTAGGGAATACAATCTTGATCTTGCATGATCAAGATTCCACCAAGATCTTGAGTGATTTTCCAAGATTCAATCTTGAAAGCCATCAATGTCCTGAATATATATATATATATATATATATATATATATATATATATATATATATACAGATAAGCGTCTTAGAAGTTTTTGACTGCTCACGAATCAAACATTTGATCTATATGTAATATGTATATCCTGTGGTTTGATCTAGCGCCATCTGTAGTTAAAACAAGTGAACTTCACAGGTGCGTATGTGTGTGTTAGCGTTTGTATGTGTGTATATTGCGTGTCTAGGATAGGATAAACTTGTCAGATTTTTATGTTTAAAAAAAACTTGAATTTGTAAAAACTGAGTTTTGTTTAGTTTATATTTTTTTTTGTCACAAATTTTCACACCCAATTTTCACAAAAACAAATTCTTTGAAACATTACATAATATTAAAATACTGGTTACTATCAATTTGCAGCAAAAAAAAAAAAACGCATTTTTGCCATTATTCTGCTCAATCTCGAAAATCCCGAAAATCTTGATTCGCCACCAAGATCTCGACCCGAATCTCAACAAGATCTCGAACTGACCAATCTTGATTCAGAAAAAAGACGCCAAGATCTTGAATAGTCAATCTTAGTCCAAGATTGCATCCCCTAATTGTATGAAATGCTTTAATGCATATCTTGCCTCCGACATAAGTCTTAAACCTCACTACGTATCACCAAAGTGTTAAAATGTTCATAGGACAAGAAGAGATTCTCTTTTCAATTCAATTCTCATGGCTCAATAATTACCTACTCTTCTCCCTCGTCTTACTCCCTTGAGCACATGCTCTCTCTCACAAGTCACAGGCAATCGAAACGACATTCTACGCATAAGAATCGGCCCCAAACTAATTTACTACGCCGCATCACGCAAGAGCATGACAAATATAGTGCGCATGACCTTGTGAGGCCGTCACAAAAACTATCCAAAACACGTACATTAATTCCCGATCATTAATCATACTTGTAGTTTATTTTCGTCATACGAAAGAGAATAGGATAAAACTTTAAACAATGCGAAGAAATATATTACAGTAAAATACTAAATATGCATACGAAGAAAGTATTTTGACCCATCGAGCCCAATACGAGCACCGGTGATCGCGACAGCATTAAAATACAATAGCATTTCCAAGAACCCCCGATTGAAGATTAATGTTTCTTTGTACTTATATTATTATGTTGCAAAAGTTTTGCGATAGAAAGAGATGGCAATATTTCAGACTGAATATTCATTAATTCCTTTCGAAATGACCTTTACGTTAAAATTGATGGAAATGTCATGTCGAAAGGACCGCCTTATACATATATAGAATGTAATAGTCGTAGAATATTTAAGAATACCTGCTTGATAGTGAATAATCCTGATATTTCAAAATCAACAATATAATAATATTATACATAACATTATAACACCTGCTTATTACTCTCCTTTATACCTCGCATACTGTTTTTTGACGTGACCACCACTTCCATATCACTCTCTTTACCCTGTTCATGCTGAAAATGACAAACGTCTTATGATGGTAAAGCGTAACAAATGGTAGAGATTAACTACGATAACATGGCGTGCCCCTCCAAATGAATGTTTCAATGTGTGTAGTCACATCCTTATGAAAGAGTTTGTATGTAGTAAGTATTCAACCAATCACAGTACACGTAATATTTCAGTTAGTGTCACTTATTACCAAGATTTGTTGGTCAACTAATCATAACTAGCCTACCGCGCAAGACAACGCACTTCAAACGTTTTGAATTTTGGAGGGGCGCGCCATATTATCTTAGTTTATCTCTATGCTTTTCTACCATTTTATGGTAGATAGTAAAAAGTTACGTCCATACGACGAAAAATTTTGACACAAACTTTGCGTCATATGAACGACCCCTTCTGGATCATCTAAAGTACGTACGTCACACGATTATTTTTAGGCCCCCCCTCCCCCCCCCTCTTTGTCACAGATGCTCACATTGGTGAGACCTCTCGAAAACCCCCCGAAGAGAAACTTAGGACCCCTCCCTCCCTCCTCGTCACACCATATCACACTTCGACGACCCCCTAACCCCCCCTTAGGTGTGACATACTTTATGGATTGCCCCTTATCACGAATACTGAGGTATGACATCACATTGTTTCAGACTGCGCGCACACCAAAGACTGCACAGCGGCGACACTTTCAACTGCCAGGCGGGAGGATGCACCAAGTACTTTACCACGCTCAGCGACCTCAAGAAACACATTCGCACGCACACACAGGAGAGGCCGTACAGGTATTCACACATGCAGCTCTCGATTTATGTATAGCCAGTATAGGGCATGGATGATGCACATATTATTATGAAAACTCATAAAGACAACTCGGAAATCAATACGGTTTTACTAAGGGTCGTTCCACAACGGATGCTGGTATAGGTCTTCTATGTAGTATATTTGAAGATTGGGAGGAATTGCAGGATGCCTTAGGTGTCTTCTGTGACCTCTCTAAGGCCTTCGACTGTGTCGAACACGCTACATTAATCAGGAAATTGCACCACTATGGCATAAGAGACTCAGCACTCAACCTTTTGACATCTTACCTCAAAAATAGGACTCAAAGGGTTGAAATTAATAATAAGAGATCTAATGGAACCAAAATAGAATTAGGTGTCCCACAGGGATCTATTTTGGGCCCATTTCTTTTTCTCATCTACATAAATGACCTACCTTATCTAGTTAAGGACAATGATAATGAAATAGTACTTTTTGCTGATGACACTTCACTTATTTTTAAAGTGAAGAGACAACAGTCTAATTACGACGAGGTAAACAGTACTCTTTCAAAAATAGTACATTGGTTTAATGTTAATAATTTACTTTTGAATTCTACTAAAACTAAATGTTTAAAGTTTACTTTGCCCAATGTACGGCAAGCTCAAACTAATGTACTATTAAATGATGAGAAAATGAATTTGGTGGACACTACTGTGTTTTTAGGTATTACACTAGATAGCAAATTACAGTGGGGTCCTCATATTGCTAAACTCGCAGATAGACTCAGTTCTGCAGCATATGCAGTCAGAAAGATTAGGGAAATTTCTGACGAAGACACTGCACGATTAGTATATTTTAGCTATTTTCACAGTAGAATGGCATATGGTATCCTATTATGGGGAAACGCTGCCGATATAAATACTATTTTTGTAATGCAGAATCGAGCTATACGTTCGATTTACAAAATGTCTACATTTGAATCTTTGAGAGAAAAGTTTAAAGAAATTGGTATTATGACAGTAGCTTCTCAATACATTTTGGATAATGTATTATATGTTAGAAAAAATATATGTAAATTTAAAGCCAAAGATGACATTCATTGTAGAAACACCAGAAATAAGCACAAGCTAGATTTGCCAGTGATCAGACTTAGTAAAGTCAGTAAATCTTTTAAAGGTCAATGTATACGCCATTTCAATAAAATCCCAGAAAACGTTCAAAACCTTTCCATTAATAAATTTAAGAAAGTAGTCAAAGAGCGTTTGTGTGCCAAAGCCTATTATAAGGTCAATGATTTCATAAACGATGGCACATCTTGGGAGTAGGATGGCTGCTTGCAAGGCTACTTCTACATTATTATATGACTCACAATAATTATGTAATTTAATTATTAATTGACATTGTATATTTTTAAGTTACAAATTTTGTAAATTTTATTTTAAAAAGATTAATTTTTTTCTCACTTTTTTGGTAAAAAGCCGGTTCTTCTCGCCGGGTTAGTTCCCGAACCGGTGGTAGGCACCAGTAGTATCAACGTTCTGAAAGTATTTTTTAAAAATCTATTCAGAAATAAAACAATTTTTTTTTATTATTATTATTTCATAGTTTACTCAAACATGCGTATGGCATAATATAGAATTATTTTTAACAAAAAATTAAAACCGACTTCCAAGGTAAAAACAATATTAATAGCATCCTTATAATATGAACTAAAAATATTAAAAAAAAATTCCTGTCTAATATGTAGTGCCTTTTCCCGAATTCGGCTAAACCTCAACTATTGTCCCCTGTGACACCCCCCCCCCCCCTCCCCTTCGGACCTGCCGTTTCGCGTAGTTCTGATGAAGGATAGCACAGCACGGCTTTGTAGTTATATCTACTATTGTGACTTTGGCTCATACATTTTGTGTCATGTCGCCTCGCTTCGCTACAGTTTAGTTACGTCTCATGCTGTTTACGCCTTTACAATTAGGTTCACCTATCACGCTGCCTAAATGATTTTTTGTCTATTCTTCACGAATACTATAAATCAGTTTGATTTCAAATTTGTATTTCTTACTTATCAGAGAAAGGATTTGATGTTTTATTGAAGTTGATCTGAAATGAATGTCTAGGGATGGGCGTTGAATGAACGAACCGTTTTATTAAACTGTTTATTAGTCATGAACGGGTAAACTAGTTTAGCGTCTACTGATAAACTGGTTTATACGTGAACGGTTGCCATGCCGGAACGATGTGTGTGACAGACCGTTCGTCGCGACGCGACGACGCGATCGACGGATGGGTGGTTAATCTGCCTGCCTGCCAGTCCTAAGCCTGGAAAAAAGTATGTACTATCAGGGAAGTTGATTCCTGTGCAGATGGCGGACCTAAGTCATGTGGTCGGCTTATGTCAATTCAATGTTAGCTGTGATCGGTCGGCTGGGTAATGGGTTTGACGTAACGCGACCAAATTACTTAGGTCCATAGGCATCTGCATAGGAATCAACTTCTCTGATAGTACTATGTAGGGAAGTGCATTTCCACCGCTCACAGATTAAACCGTCTCGTCGTTCGTCGTCATCACTCGTCGCGTCGAAGTGCAAAACGACAACAAGTTAGTCAAAACAGTTAATGCTGAAAGTCGCTTAGTCAAAAAAACTACTTTGTTTGTCATAGTTTATTGTTTAGTTCAGTGTTCGTCGAAAACGAAAACTAGTTGAAAAAAAAAAACTGTTTTGTCATTGACTAGTTTACGATGAACGATAAACGGTCTCGTTTCGTTGATCGAAAAAGCGTCGACGACCCACAACACTATTCGTCGAAGACGTAAACTAGTCGAAAAAAAAAACTGTTTTTTCAACTAGTTTACGATGAACGATAAACGGTCTCGTTTCGTTGATCGAAAAAGCGTCGACGACCCACCACTACTACTAGAGGGTCCTAGACCGATTTTGATTCGGCTCAGATGTAGAGAACCATGCGGAAGTACCAATACACTTTTGGGGGCAACATCTAACAGAGTTGTAATAAACACCCGTTATCTTGTATGTAATAACGAGAAGAGTCAACAATATATCTTTACGAACGTAGTAACACCAAATATGTAGCACGCGAATAATTTGTTAACTAAATATACTTTAGGAATATTCTAAGCTGTGTTACGTATGTACGATTATATTCAAATACATAATATAATAGTATTGTGTTCGTTATTATTAAAATGTGTAGAAATTAGAATGTATTTTGATATAGAAAGAACTTATATGATAATGAAAGCTCGGTATGTAAAAAAAATTGGAGCTTCAAAAAAAAAAGATAAAAAAACTAAAACTTCTTGCCCGAGTTTTGAACCCGGGTTCTGTAGAATCGAGACCGCTACATTTTTTATTAAGGCATTGTCACTTGTGAATTGTGATAATATGACAGCAAAAAATAGTTTTCATTTTTTCCAATTTCTGCAGCATATTTTCATTGCCTGCCAGCCAGACCTAAGAGGATATTCTTAGAGTTATCCCGAATAAGGCAAAATAAAAAAAAAAATTAAAATAAAGGTATGGCTGCCGCTGGATTTTACTCTGGCATGCTTAGTAAGAATAAAAACTAGCTTCATTGTATTGGGATATGTTCGGTTTATTTTCGGATTATTACACATTTCTATCACAAAAACGTACTTTGTCACTGACCTGTTAATTGTAGCGGGATTTCCCATAATATCTAAGTTTTTATTGCAATGTTTACTATGACATGGCGAATAGTTTTGAACACCATGATAGTAGTTTTCATTTATGCTCCATCAGTATTAGTTATGCTCACAGAAATGACGTAATTTTTACTACGATTGCTTTAGTTATACGCTACAAGAAGTTGCCAGTTACTATGGGCTCAATTTTTTTTATTATGCGGGTACTGTTAATATTTTAATAAATGAAAGTAGGCTATGCCCTGTGCCAGAATAAAAGTATCTCTATATAGAGGCTGTAACATTTTTTGTGATTTATAATTTTATATGGGCAAGCGCCCCAACGTCATGAATTATTTGCCTATTCAAAAGTTTAAATAAGTTAGTATTTTAGCGTCGCTTTTACAATCAACTCTATACACTATACAGGGACTCACATACACACTAAAGCAGTGTTTCCCAAACTTGTCGGGACCGCGACCCATCTTTAAGAAAGTTAAAAGTTCGCGGCCCACCTTGTGTCATGAGTACAAAAAAATCGGACAAGTCCGAGTCGAACTCGCGCACGAAGAGTTCCGTACCGTTATATGTATAGCAAAAATTGGCCAAAAATTGTGTTTTTTGTATGGGAGCCCCTCCGTCTGTCTGTCTGTCTGTCTTTCTGTCTGTCTGTCTTTCTGTCTGTCTGTCTGTTTGTTACCTCTTCACACTCAAACCGCTGAACCGATATTGCTGAAATTTCGCTTATTACCAAGATTTGTTAGTCAACTAATCATAACTAGCCGATCGCGCAAGACAACGCACTTCAAACGTTTTTAGTTTTGGGGGGGCGCGCCATGTTATCGTAGCTTATCTCTATTATGTCTCATGTTATGATGTTATTTGTGTCTTATCAACTTATGTAATGTTTTTTGTGTTGTGTAACGTTACGTCTACACTTTTATCTCAGAGTAGGGTATTACCGAGATTAGACAAGACGCTGCTATTTTTGAAAAAGTTATACCAAATTGATCTCTAAAGCTAGAAACAAATTATCGGACGCATCCATAAGTCGCGGCTGGTGGATGCGGCTTAAAAATGTGCACGGTTCATCCGCGGGCGACAAAGACCTTACCTATATATGTCAATGGCAGACGTCCGCGGATGCAAAAACAGCCAGATTCTGTTCAGACGTCCGAACGCTCAAGGTCGCGTCCGCGACTTATGTCAGACAATGTGCACAGCTTAGTGTATTTTGTATTGATCAGATATAAACAAGCCGCATCCGATGAAAACGTCCGCGAACGTTCGTCCGATAATTTGTTCCCAGCTTAAGACGCTGACAACTGCCAATGACCTTGATCTCGCATCACTCTCGCACCACTGTCGATTTTCATGCTACAGAGACAGAAATGTGAAGTGTTCACTCGATAGCGTGGATGCATTTTTCGTTTGTTAGAGGAAAAAATAAATATTATGGGAAATCTAGATGTCAGAACCGAAAATTAAATCTGGCAATCTTTGGATTTTTGTAAAAGGTATCAAATAAACAAATTTTTAAAGCATAGATTGTATTATTACTTTAGTTAGAAGTTAGAACTGTTTAAAGTTCCTGAAAGATGTGACTTTGGTATTTTTTTTATCCAGTAAGAGTACATTATTTTATTATTTAAATTATACAAGCTTTTCCGAATACTTATAATAAAAAATCACATATTTTTTGGTGCCAATCAATGAAATACATACGTCTAGAAAACTGCACAAAGATGTCGATTTGGCAGCTGTCTTCGCCTTAATTGCGACACGAGCAGCTTATAAGATTGACTTTGTACTACGCAGCCCGGTACAGCTCGAAATTCGAACTCTGGAATCAAACCGACAAAGATGTAGCTTTGATGTTGTGAAGATATTTAATTTTGTACCACTATTTAAAACATGCGATCGTGCTACATCGCTTTTTAAATACATAATCGGACCAAAAAATAATAGATATTATATTATAGTAGATATAACAAATGAGTAATAACTTGTAGACTGTAGTGGAAATACCAAACATACGTTCCTTCGCCCTCCCACTCCGTGCGTTCCTTTAAAATGCAGGGTAACAACACTTTTGTACATATATGCATAATACAAATTACAATAGAGCAAGGTTCAGATAATAATAAACCAATCTTCAATTTATTTCGTGTGTAAACTCATGTTGCCAACATGTTGCCAAAGCATCGTGACACTACGGGACCATTAAAATGCTGAAAATGGGTGTTACTTTTGAGTGTTGTATGCTACAACTTAGGACCATAAATCATGATATTATATGTAAATAATGATTTTTAACCGACTTCGACCAGGAAGATGTTGTACTCGGTTGTTAAGACGCTGACAACTGCCAATGACCTTGATCTCGCATCACTCTCGCACCACTGTCAATTTTCATGCCAGAGAGACAGAGATGTGAAGTGTTCACTCGGTAGCGTAGATACATTTTTCATTTGTTAGAGGAAAAAATAAATATTATGGGAAATCTAGATGTCAGAACCGAAAATTAAATCTGGGAATCTTTGAATTTTTGTAAAAGGTATCAAATAAACAAATTTTTAAAGCATAGATTGTATTATTACTTTAGTTAGAACTGTTTAAAGTTCCTGAAAGATGTGACTTTGGTATTTTTTTTCATCCAGTAGGAGTACATTATTTTATTATTTAAATTAGGCAAGCTTTTCCAAATATAATAAAAAATCACATAAGTATATTTTTTTGTGCCAATCAATGAAATACATACGTCTAGAAAACTGCACAAAGATGTCGAATTGGCAGCTGTCTTCGCCTTAATGTTTTCACTATATCGCCCACCTCAAAGCAAACTTTTATGTGTACAATATGTCTGACTCATATTATTATGATCAATTAATGATTTTTATCATTATTTGATGATTTTATTTAATAATTTATCCTTAGATAAGTGTTGATGATATGTATAAAAAACCCATGCCTTATTGTCTTATGCGATAAGTGTGTAGGTACTTTATTAGTATAAAGCATGCTTATTCTTGTTTTTATTAAACTTAGGCATTTAGGCAATTCATTATTATTAATATGGATATATAATATTACTAGATGATTCCCGCAACTCCGTTGCGCCAAAATTCGTTTATCGCGCGGGAACCGTACATTTTTCCGGGATAAAAAGTATCCTATGTCCTTTCCCGGGACTCAAAATATCTCCATACCAAATTTCAGCCAAATCGGTTCAGCGGTTCGGGCGTGAAGAGGTAACAGACAGACAGACAGACAGACACACTTTCGCATTTATAATATTAGTATGGATGTATTGAGATTTTTTTAGTTTTCCTTACTATCAAAATGCACTTTGTTTATTTTTCTGTAGAAAAGACTTTTTTATAGTCCCTAAGGTCTGATAAACTTCCGTTCAGATGTCTGATAAATCCATTCCTTCCATATCTCTCATGACTGATGTCTGATGAAGCATCTGAATAGCAAAATAAAATGTGAAATTCCAACAATTTTTGACTTCTAACTTCGCTATCAAACTAGCGAATTCATTTCACCACGTACCTAGTCAGGTGTCTTAAGGCGCTATATCGAAAGTAATTTTACCGCAACGGCAATTCTATACTTAAGGGGCCGGGCTACCCTCGAAATTCTCATACATACGTAATACCAAAATCATTTTGTCATACGAAAATATTTAACATGTTTGAGTTATTTTTCAGCCTAAAATAGTAATTACCTAGGTTCCTGAACAAAAATTAACTTCAAAATATTTAAACACTAAAAAAAATTTTTTTGTGTATAAAATTTTTTTACTAAATTTACTACTAAATATTTAAACACTTAAAAATAGAGTAAAACACTAAAAATATATAAATAAATAGTAAATTTACTACAAAATATTTAAATACTAAAAAATATTTTTTATAGTTGAAATATTTTGTAGTAAATTTAATATTTATGTATATATTTTTTAGTGTTTAACTATATTTTTTAGTGTTTAAATATTTAGTAGTAAATTTAGTAAAAAAAATTTATACACAAAAAATTTTTTTTAGTGTTTAAATATTTTGAAGTTAATTTTTGTTCAGGAACCTAGGTAATTACTATTTTAAGCTGAAAAATAACTCAAACATGTTAAATATTTTCGTATGACAAAATGATTTTGGTATTACGTATGTATGAGAATTTCGAGGGTAACCCGGGCTCTTAATTTGTATGACTATAAATTCGTGAATACGCTGCAGCCAGAAGCCATCGGCTCGCTCGGAAAACATGCGAAAAACGTAATTATAATCATTTAAAAAATAAATAGGAGCATAAAAGCAAAATGCTTCTATACGATTTTGAGTTACAAAGGTGTCTATCAATTAGACTATTTTCCTACAATACATCTATTTTCGTTTAAAATAATCTTCAAATTTCGTATTTTTAAGAGGTCATTTCGAGAATTAAATGTATCGCGGCAAAATACATTAATCGTATTACCTCAAAAAGGACAGTTTTTTCAATATAGCGCCTTAAAAACTATTTCCTTTGCAATATGATGTCTAATAATGCATAAGCTTCCTGTCTGATAAAGCATATTTTTATTCTACTTTTATAGGGTGTAACGAAACTAAGTAATACTTTAGGAATGTGTATGTGTCCCTTGTATAGAGTTTGCTGTAAAAGTAGCAGCGCTCAAAGAGCAACTTTTTTTTTGGGTTTTGTGTGGGCAAGCGTCCCAGCGTCAGCAATTTTAGCATACAAAAGTTGAAAAACAGTTTATCTTTCAGCGCTGCTACTTTGACATTGAAATCAATATAGGGGACTCACGCCCTGAAGCATTATCACTTAATATATTTGTTACACCTGAAATCTGTTTCATATATATATTTATGTAACATAAAGCCATTTTACTTCCTCGTGACTCGTAACAGGTGTCTAATGTACAGTGTATATCGAAGAGGTCCACCTGTGCAGTTTTTTGAACCTTTGAGGCGACTGGCTCAAAATCTAAAATCAATTCTTTCGAGTGTCACCTGCGCAGGCATACCTGCACAGGTATCCGTAACGTGTGTGGCTTAAATAACATACTATTTCGTTCCAGATGTCTAATAGACGGGTGCGGCAAGTCTTTCACCGCGTCTCATCACCTCAAGGCCCACTCGCGCACTCACTCAACATCCCGGCCCTACGTGTGCGATGCCCCATCGTGTGGGAGGCTCTTCACCACGCTCACCAGTCTGAAGGCACACATGAAGAAGCACCAAGTAAGTATGATATACACGGTAATTCAGCATCACATGCATTTACGTGACAGCATTATTTGTTGCATAACATGCCGATCGGGAAGCGATCATGCGTGCATGTAATGCACATATTGCAGGACGAAAAATTAAAGAGCTTGTCAATCAATGTACAGCACGTAGATTGCATGTCATTCGCATCAATCAATACAATAAACGATCGTGCGTTCATGGCAGCACGTAACGCATGTAATGCTGAATTATCGTCTATTTTGTGCTTAAGCTCTTTTAATGCTAACTATTAAAGCAGATCGCACATTTGTCAGCACCGTACGTGCCGTACGCGTCCAACGCACCGCATACACGAAATGCGGCGCGTACGGGACGGGCGAATGTGCGAGGTTTCATTTCATTTCATACAACGAATTCTAAAATGTGGCGCGTTTATCGAAATGTGCGATTGCCTTAACGTAGGGCGCAGAGGGCGCTACTTGCATACTACATGTTGCACAACTTATATATCAGAAACGTCGCAGAAACGTGGAGCAAAACGTTTTGTTTTCTGTCTATGCTGGTGCTACAATCTATAGTGAAAACATAGATTGCAGCACGAAAGTTGCACAGCAAGAAGTTTGTAAAAAGTGACATAATATGTCAAGTTGTAAGATGGAAGTGTGGTCTAGCCACACGAGCACAGTTATCGTGGGTCAGTAGGGAAATATGGATACACGACGGAAGATGCAGGAAATGCAAAGCTGTGTAGCGCGAGTATGCGTCGCTTCGCGTCCAGTTGTAAACTCAAGGTAGACTATAAGATGTCGAACACAGATATGTCGAGCATAGTTGCTCTGCAATTAGAAAATGCTATGTTGACTGGATTACTGGCAATGCCAGTCGCCGTTGAACAAGTTTTGCCAGCAACCAGTGGCCTTAGTTTGTGCTAGATAATTTTTAGCTAGTTGTAGAAATGTAGGTAGATAAAAAGAGTCGCTCATGTACAGGATCTAGAAACAAGAATCCTTGTCGAGGAATTTGAATATTAGTGAGTTTTTTATTAGCAACTTAACGACGTTAAACTTTTTCTATACGAGGGGTGCATTATTCATACTTTCTTGACCAAAGATTGCTCAAAATTATACCTAATTATTTTTTACTTTTTTAGGGTTATATGTTAAAACAATTACGACTACGATACCATAAATAGTACAATGATAAAAATAATAAATACATAGTGCTAGGCTTAGGCTTACCTTATCTTATCTCTGCTCTACTACGCTTATGATAATACATCACAAATTTAAGATACATTTTTATTTCAGCTCGAATCGGAAGAATGTACGTCCACGTCGGAAGTCACTACCGCGCCAAACGATGTCCCAAATTCCGAACTCATGAATTGGGACAGCCTCTTAGAGTCCTTCGGCAAAATAACGACAGAATCTAATTCCGACAGCAGCTTAGAACACATTACCAACGTCATCAAACCCCTACCTCCTACAAACATAGATATAACGGAATTGCTTTTCGATAACGCGACTAACGCTAATAATAACACCGAAAATATACCTGTAGATTATGATATAACTAACCTAGACGATCTACCGCAATTCGGATCTTCCAAGATAAATCCTCCAACGAATCCGTGGGTCGATGTTAGCAATCTGCAGCCTATTCAGCCGGTCCAGGCTTCGGACAAAATTGGGGTTAAATCCAGGGCCATGCAGCTGGCTCTAGCCAATGAGGTGGAGGTGCAAGCTCCTTGGGTGGACGTGACAGCCCTGGCGTCATCAATACAAGAAACTCCGGTCAGCATCGAAGATAAGTCCCCTGAAAGTATATTTACTCTAGCCACCTTCGTTCCGACGCACATGCAGAGCTACATAGATCTCAACACGGCTCCCACCGCTAACCTGGTCTCCTCCACCACCTTCGATTTGGACACGCCAAATATAATCGACGTTAGCGACAAAGTCTTCAACGATAGCCAGTTGGTGACCAACTTGGACATGAATAGGGAGGCTAGCACGTTCCAAGTGAACGATAAGGTCACTGAAGATAGGTGTCTGAATACTCCCTCGCCTCTCCACGTGCAGCAGAAGATCGAAATCAATCCGGCCAACTCTGTTCTCTTCAATACGGATCTGGATCTCGAGGAAACGCTGCTGTTCAACAACGAACCACCTTCCGATATGTACGTGGTGAAAACAGAGAACATCTTCGGAAAGCGGATGGGTAGGAATCCTCTGGAGCAGCTCACAGCCGATGTAGGCATCTGCTCCTGCGTTGAATGCAAGTGCGAAGCCGACGATGGGGAGTGCAGGGATTGTGACGACCACAAGAAGCTCGAGACTCCCTGCACGGAGGACAAGTGCTCCTGTGTGGATTGCAAATGCGACCACGCGCAAATGAAGTGCGCTACCGGCTGCGGTAAAGCCACGGACAGCAATCACAACACCTTCATCGACTACCACAGAAGACATAACGAAACTCATCTCGAAGAATTCGGAGTGTATACCCACAATACTGATGATACTTTAGTCGGAATGATGAACAACATGAAGTGTTGTTGTTCCAGCGATGCCAGTTGCTCGAACGATGGTTGCACGAAACATTGCAGCGGGAGTGGCAACAAATCCTGCTGTGTTACAGTTTGCCTGAAAAACCTGGACTCGTTGAGACAATACTTCGAACGGGACGTGATGGTGGCCCTCAAAACTCAAAACCTTACTAACTGACGCGCTTAACTGCATTTAACTTTGTACAAAGCCTAGTTCCTAGAGTAGTTATAGGCAAAGGGTGATGAAGAGTGCCTTATAAAATTAGAATAGTGTCATACTGGCACAAATTTGTGCCATCAGAGAAATTGATAGTCATAAATATGGCGGACTCACGATATTTGGTTGAGTAATGTCAAGTCAATGTTAGTCGTGTTCCGACTTCCGTTAGCTGGGCTGGACATAGCTTGACTAAATTACGTAGGCCTAGAATTGATTTCTCTGATACCATACGATGAGATTTTAAACGTAAGCAATATTTTTGTGATAAATATTTATCAGAAATTATTAATGTTATATATCAATTTGTGATACTATACCAAGGTTTACCGTGCAATAACTTAGTTCTGTACTTAATTTATATATTTTTACAATCAAATTGTATTTATTGTGCCATTAATGTCACGATTCGGTGCTACTGTTAAACTGTGCCTTACGTATTTTAATATTAATATAGCTTTGTACAAAATGTTGAATTTTATGAAATTTTAATTAGATTTAAGCACTCTATTAATGCTACTTCTTCTAGTCGATGTAACAAATAAAAGCTTTTTTTGAAAATCGTTGCTTTTTATTCTATGAGATAACTTATATTAATTTCTTTCGTGCCTCTATATTTTGCTGAAAACCAAAAGAATCTGTTGAGTTGTTTAAAGATCAGTTGCTGAAACTTAATGTTAAGTAAAGTGAAGTGGAGGACGTTTTCAAGTCAACGTAACGTAGGTTTATTTTTACCGACTTCCAAAAATTAGGAGGTTTTTCTACATGGCCAATGACCATGGCCCATGCATAACTTGACAGTGAGTAGCTAAACTTTAATTCCTTGTACAATGTAAGAAAATTTTTTTTCGCGTCCACCCCATGCATCGTGTGGGGTATCGTTGGATAGGTTTTTTAAAACTATTATGAGTGTTCAGAGTCCAGTGAGGGACAGTACGGGAGTAGGAAATATGCTGAATTTAAAATGAAAACTATCACGGCTAAGAAGACTTCATAAGTTGTTGAGTAATTATAGTCGATCAACTGAAAAAAATGTATTCGGCGAAGTATAAAAGAACTTTTCGTGCAAATTCCTTTGAAAGTAACTGAGATGATCCTGTTAGTAGTGTAAAACACGTTATAAATGTACATTCATTGACCACACAAAAATTAAAAAAAACTAGCGGAATTACGGAACCCTATATTGCGCGTGGCCCGACACGCACTTGGCCGGTTTGAAGATGACAATGATAATAATTTCCATGACCACTGTGTCTCAGGTGAAATGTTTAGAGATCTTTGGGTGAAATAAAGGTCGTTATGATCGCGTGAACATTGTAAATGGTTTCATTTTGAACCAACTGCATACTTGACTCAAGAGTTTGGGACAGAATAAGGCTTATATTATGAACTACTAGCCTACCTTTTTATGGTTGATTGGTAGTTATGAGTAGATTCGAGCTAAAATAAACCAGGAAGACGTAGTTACATTTTCCTGGTTTATTTTAGCTTGAATTTCGTGAACATTTGCCCTATTCATCCTCAAGTATCATTCCAATATCATTCCAAGAGTCCGTATACGAAATTTGCCGATTTCGCTGATTTAACAGACGTGATAACAACTTAAGGGGCCGGGCTACCCTCGAAATTCTCATACATACGTAATACCAAAATCATTTTTGTCATACGAAAATATTTAACATGTTTGAGTTATTTTTCAGCCTAAAATAGTAATTACCTAGGTTCCTGAACAAAAATTAACTTCAAAATATTTAAACACTAAAAAAAATTTTTTTGTGTATAAATTTTTTTTACTAAATTTACTACTAAATATTTAAACACTAAAAAATAGAGTAAACACTAAAAATATATAAATAAATAGTAAATTTACTACAAAATATTTAAATACTAAAAAATATTTTTTATAGTTGAAATATTTTGTAGTAAATTTAATATTTATATATATATATTTTTTAGTGTTTTACTCTATTTTTTAGTGTTTAAATATTTAGTAGTAAATTTAGTAAAAAAAATTTATACTTACCTAAACAAAAAATTTTTTTTAGTGTTTAAATATTTTGAAGTTAATTTTTGTTCAGGAACCTAGGTAATTACTATTTTAAGCTGAAAAATAACTCAAACATGTTAAATATTTTCGTATGACAAAATGATTTAGTATTACGTATGTATGAGAATTTCGAGGGTAACTTAACCCCAACATAGCGTCTCCGCTGTTCGACGTTAGTTCCGCCGTCGGCCGAGAGATGGCGCTTTCACGGTCCGATGAAAGTGGAATGTACGCGCAATGAAACGGCGAGTAGCTAGTAGCGCCCGCGACTCCAGGACTCCCGTTATAAAGTCGGTAGTTTATCCGGCCACTGAGCCGACCGCACGCCGCGAATGTGCTTCGAAATTCGAATTTCGCGTGTATTCTGTGCCGCACTTCAGTGAGAAAAAAATATAATTAAAAAAATGTGCAAATCAAGTTTATCCCTGTATATCTATGCGGTGAGCTATCATGTATAATTCTAAATATATTTTTCTTGTTTTAATACAGGTTATTCGGTAAACACCGGAAATTTTAGGGTTAATAAAAACATTGTGCTTTAGGCCCATTTTCTGGCTGTTCCTAATACCTACTGTGATAATAAACGACCTAACCGTTAATATATTCGGAAATTTTACTCAAAATACAAAGAAATAAAAATTTGCAGCTCAAATAACGCATAAAATTGCAAGGAATTCAAAATTTACTGTCCTTTTCAACAGTTAAAAAACTCTTCAATTAATAACTTAAAACAGGTCTTGATAGAAATCTAAATTTATATATTATGTTTAACAAGTGAATTTTATAGTGCCTATGACCCGAACAGGCTTATTATTCACCTTATCACCTAGTTATAAGTGTGACTTTCTTTTTTTTTAAAGTAGAGCCATTTCCGCGTTCGAAATTCAAGTCCTCCCAAAAAATAGTGTTATGATTTCCAAGGAAGTTTTAGGGTTTTAAAATATTACAAAACTTGTGATAGGAGATAGACAATGGTAAGATTCAGGAAAGCCGCCAATTTTGAGGAAAAAAAAAAACAAAAAATCAAGCATTTTTTTATTTATCAACGATAACTGAAGAAATTGTCAGTGGAATTGATATTTTTAACTCGTGCTACTTTTGGCGATATTATTTAGTAACAATGTCAATCAAAAAGGAATAGATACTTAATCTAAATCAGGAAAAAATTACATCACAAATTAAACTTTAATTCAGAATACCAAGTAATGGTAGAATGAAAGCGCTACACTAAAAATGTAAAAACTTTGTAAATCTACTTCATTTTGTAAATAAATCAAAATTTAAATAATAATCTTCCTAAGAATCAAGAGCTTAGATCAAAACAAAAAAAAAAAAAACGAATAAAACCTTGAAAAATAACAGTCCGCAAAAGTGTGGCAAAAGCCTAGAATCAAACAAGAAAAAAAAGTTATCGTCTTCGCGCGTTTGAAGTTCGAACGTTCGATTTATAAAATATGGAGGCATAATTTTACGAGCTTTAATGGTCGACTGAGTCATTGTCTATGCATTTGGAACGTACCGTTGAGGGAGATAGGTAAAAAGGTTTGAATCTGCGGGTAATGTTATCTAAGTTTACTGTTATGTTGTACTAACGTGTTGAAAGGTTGCTGACCTACGTTTCCTACACGATTCCTATTGCTTTGTTTTCTTAACGTACGTTAATTTTTATTGTTCCGTAGCCAAAATGGCAAAAATGGAACCCTTATAGATTCGTCATGTCTGTCTGTCTGTCTGTCTGTCTGTCTGTCTGTCTGTCTGTCTGTCTGTCTGTCTGTCTGTCTGTCTGTCTGTCTGTCCTTCCGTATGTCACAGCCACTTTTCTCCGAAACTATAAGAGCTATACTATTGAAACTTGGTAAGTGGATGTAGTCTGTGAACCGCATTAAGATTTTGATACAAAAATGGGAAAATTATTGAAAATTTTAGGGGTCCCCATAGGTACAACTGAAACAAAAAAAATTTTTTTTCGTCTAACCTATGCGTATAGGGTATCTATGGATAGGTCTTCAAAAATCATATTGAGGTTTCTAGTATAATTTTTTTCTAATCTGAATAGTTTGCGAGAGAGACTCTTCCAAAGTGGTAAAATGTGTCCCCCCCCCCCCTCTAACTTCTAAAGTAGGGGCATGATAATTCTAAAAAAAATATATGATGTACATTATTATAAAAACTACCAACGAAAATTGGTTTGAACGAGATCTAACAAGTATTTTTTTTATAAGCCATAAATGGTAAACCTTAATTTAACTTTCATTAAATCAACTAAAATATAAAAATAAATCAAAATCCTTTTAATTTTATAGAAATAAACCTTATTGCTGCTGCGGAACCCTTCATGGGCGAGTCCAACTCGCACTTGGTCGGTTTTTTTCATTTGGAATCTAGTATATCTACAACATTTTCCCTTGGAAGTTTTGCTATACCTTTATAGGTATTTTCTCCTGGATTTTTTTCCAAGGGAAAAGGAAGATTATATTTTGTTTTGTTGGTATTTTCAAAATTCTTGGAGGTAAAGTTTAATTTCTTAAAGAAAAATTGGTAGATTAGACTCTAGCATCTGATAAGCCGTTTGTATACATTGATAAAGAACATTTGTATACATTCATAAGGAAAATGATAACGGGTTACCTAAGCTAAATTATACATATTATACAGCGTAGCTCTGTGTAGAGTGAAGTTTCTTAACTGCAAACAAATATTATACAATATGGTATAACGTAAGGAGAGTTTTGTTCATACAATGGTAATAATTATTATTACCATTCAAATAATAAAATTAGGATATAAAACGTCAACTAATCAACAAAACTGTTAAAAAGGTAGTCCTCTTAAAAACCTTACTACTGGCATTTATCAAAAAGTTGGTTTCCTATTTTTATTTAAACCCTATCGTACTGATGTTGTTTGTCAATCCTTTAATCACTGTCTGCATAATTTTTAACTACGGGTGATGTGCTCTACAAAAATGAGGGTAGTACAAAATTACAAACGCAAAAACTGCCAAGTCACGACGTGTGAGTTGAGAAAATAAAAGACGCTACCTTTTGTTGTCTTAACCTGTGGCTAAGTGCCTGTTATCTAGAGTCATTAAGCCAAATGACAAGCGTTCCGTTCATAAAATATTTTTTTATGAAATAAGGGGGCAAACGAGCAAACGGGTCACCTGATGGAAAGCAACTTCCGTCGCCCATGGACACTCGCAGCATGGACTCAAAAGAAAACAAAACACATAATCTCTTACCAGATGTCTTGATTGCAATAAATACCTCGATTGTTTACATTTTCAATTAATTTTTCGAACAATCTGGAAAAAATCGAATTTTCGTCATAGCCCAGGCGAAGAAAGAGACAGCGATACGATTCGACGTTTAAAATTATAACTGTCTCTTTTATGTAAATGGTTTTTCGTATCTTTTGTTTCACTTATCTGTCAAATTTGTCAATGTTTGCATTTTTGAATTTGAAAATTGTTCGGAACTTGTTTGGAACAGATTTAAGCCGGAAAATAGTATGAACGTAACAGATCTGTGTATGTTGAATATCATTGCCCTACTGCATCTAAATGAGAGTCATGTTTTAAAGTGTTGGGTTTGTATGTATTCTTTGAAGCTCTACGACCTCGTCAGGTCGGATTTAAGTTTTAACTTTTAAGTATCATTAGATTCATCTTGATCATAAGTCATAACTCATAACACCGACACTTTAAGTGTATTATAGTCGGAATTTTTAAAGAAATTAACATTTTGATAGCCGTTTGTTTGTAAATATTTTTAATGATAATTGAAGTATGTATTAATAATAATAAATTATTCTGAATAAGCAATTAAGCATATACATTATACATATATTATTACCTCTATATAGAGCTATATAGAGCTATTATCTTGAATAATTATTGACCAGTAGCTATTTGACCGAGCTTATTAATTTTTTTAATTTCGATAAACACGAATAAAGTGACATTTTCTAAAAATGATTCCTAGCTAGATCGATTTATCGCCCCCGAAATCCCCTATATACTAAATTTCATGAAAATCGTTGGAGCCGATTCCGAGATTCCAATTATATATTTATATATATTAGGGTGTCCCTTATATGACAAAAAAAAATCGAATTTCAAAATGCATACCCTGTATATTCTTTACTAATGTTTTAAGATGCTCAAATATAAAATTTTGTCTTTCTAGCACAATTTTATACGATAATTTGCTTTTTCTGCCACTCTCTCCAAACATGATATAAATCAATAAATTTCTTCACGCAGTTAGAAGTTAATAAGCCGACAAGTTTGCTCACTAAATAATATTACAGTAAAATTATCAAAAAACACGTGTAAAATAAAAAATAAAAACATTTATTTACAAGTCACATAACGCAGTACTAACTCGTACGTAACTTGTATGAAGAAGTTAAATCTCAACATCTCGGCATGGGTTATAATTTAGGATTCGAACTTATATTTTTTTCTAGACAAATAGGGTTATTACGAAACTTTTGAGACGGTATGCGTAAAAATATATCGAACTTGAAATTTAACGGACACCCTTATATATATACAAGAATTGCTCGTTTAAAGATATAAGATGTATAAACTCTTCGGTTATTATCGAGATAACGCAAAATGCCATTTTCGGCTGAGAATATTTTTTGCTGTACTTACAGCAATATTTTCTAGAGACAATCAAGTACTGATAGAGTACGATAACGAGTATGAAGTTTCTTTATATTTTCGAGCTCTACTAGAATAAGAAACGCTATTCTTTTGGATAGCGTTTGCTATTATATAGAGTATTATATGTATTATACTAGACGTTCCGCGCGGCTTCGCCCGCGTAAATTAGGTATTTCACAGACAAATTATTACATAAAAAATAGCCTATGATCTTTTACGTGGTATACTTCGTAACCTTGCCAAATAACAGAAAAATTGCTCAAGTAGTTCGTGAGATAATCAAATAATTTCCCCCATTTTTCCACATTTTCCTCTATTTCTTCGTTCCTATTAGTCTTAGCGTGATAAAATATAGCTTATAGCCTCCCTCGATAAATGGGCTATCTAACACTGAAAGAATTTTTCAAATCAGACCAGTAGTTCCTGAGATAAGCGCGTTCAAATAAGCCCTTTCAAATAATTTCCTCCCGTTTTTTACACATTTTTCTCTATTTCTTCGCTCCTGTTAGTCCCAGCGTGATAAAATATAGCCTATAGCCTTCCTCGATAAATGGGCTATCCAACCTCCATGGAGGTCGAGGAGTCGTGGACTACATCCAGAAGAAGACGACACTGCGCCTGAGGGTCGAGAGTCTGCAGACTCGCCACAAAGTTAACTTTAGCTCTTTTGTGGTGAGAGTACCGACGAATCTTCTGTCGACTTTCGAGGCGCCGGAGTTCTGGCCGATGGATGTAGTCTACCGGAGGTTCCGGGGGAGACTCCGGATCGAAGCGTCGAGTCACGTCGCCGGCAAAAATTAGTGACAGTGTTAGTTTATAAGTGAATATAAAATATGTATGTTAGTTTATAAGGTATTTATTATATTATTAATATGTATGTTACATTTAAGGTATTTGTTATATGGGCCTCCGATGCCCGAAATAAAGATGATTTGATTTTGAATTGGATTTGAAATAATTATTCAAATCGGATCAGTAGTTCCTGAGATTAGCGCGTTCAAACAAACAAACTAACAAACTCTTCCGCTTTATAATCTTATATATAAAATTCTCGTGTCACAATGTTAGTCCACGAACTCCTCCGAAATGGCTTTACTGATTTTTACCAAATTTTATACGAGGGCGGCACTGAAAATTTCGGGAATCAAGGAGGTGACACAACAGTACTATTTAAAAATGTGTTTATTGCTTTTCGAAGTATTCTCCGCGAAATTTGACACATTTTTCCATACGTTTTGGAGACAAACGTGGCCACCATTTTTTTTGCAACACTCCGTGAACGAACAATTTTTGTTGGCTTTAACTCATTTTCGAACACCCAAACTCGTGACTGGTTTTTAGTTTCGGGTTCGTACGCGTATATCCAGGATTCGTCACCTGATACGATGTTGTATACAGCATTTGAGGATCCTGCGTGGAATCTTTCGAGAGTTCTGACGCACCAAGTAACGCGAGCCGCTTTTTGCTCTTCACAGAGCAAATGCGGTATCCATCGGGAAAACAAATTTTTTAAACCTAATTGTTCATGCAATATCACTTGTATTTGACTCATGCCAATGTCTAAAGTTGCCTGAATTTCGCGGTATGTCACATGTCGATCTTCCTCAACCAGCTTACGCACAGCATCAACGTTTTCTTGGGTGACTGCAGTTTTTGGACGACCTTGACGGGGATCATCACTGAGCCTGACACGTCCACGTTGAAATTCAGCAAACCAGCGATAAATTGTGGTTTTGGATGGGGCTTCATCACCAAATGGAGAAATCATCCGATCAACACACTGCTTTTGTGTTAAACCACTTCGAAAGTCATAATAAATCATCGCTCTAGAATTTTCTCGAGTCAATTCCATTTTCTCAACGACTAAACAAGTTTGACAAGACCTTGTGACAAGACCGAGAATCTTTTTTTAAATAAATAAATAGTATTCGATTTTTAAAACCAAGGAGTTTTCAATTAAAAATATTTTAATATGACAGGAATAGTGGAAGTATTCCATTCCCGATATTTTTAGTGCAGCCTATGTATGCATATTCAGTAGGTCAGAGAATCGGCTACTCGGTACTTTATATATTGTATATAAGTGCATTTGTTGAATAAATAATAGTAAATTAATACAACCTGAGACTGACGGCGACCATTGTTTGTGCGACGGGATAGCGATCGACGTTGCCATGGTGACATACTTATTTAGTCATTTCAATAAAATAATATGGCAAATATATTATGGCAAAGCAACGTTTGCCGGGACAGCTAGTATTAGTACAGATTTTAAAAAATTGTAATGTAAGGGTCACGTCATACTTTTTACACAAAACCTGAAAGATACAAGTGTCTGATTGCCTGCTTGTATAATATATTATGTCCGACCGTAGAGATCAACTACGATAACATGGCGCCCCCCTCCAAATGACTGTTTCAATGTGTGTAGTCACATCCTTATGAAAGAGTTTGTATGTAGTAAGTATTCAACCAATCACAGTACTTGTAATATTTCAGTTAATGTCACTTATTACCAAGATTTGTTGGTCAACTAATCATAATTGATAGCCTACCGCGCAAGACAATGCATTTCAAACGCTTTGACAACGCACTTCAAATTCAAATTTTGAATTTTGGAGGGGCGCGCCATGTTATCGAAGTTGATCTCTATCATTGTAATTTGTAGCATACGAACGGTTTTTATGTTTGAAGGCTAATGATTGAATATTATTGTCTTAGAGCTTTTATGTTCAAGAGTTTTTTTAAACTTTCTATTTATCTTTACTGTAGGACCAATAATTATACGGCACGATTGGAATTTCGTAATATTCCCATCAACTTTGTATGTGATGTATGCGTTGCATTATTGCAGTGTTTTTCAACCTGTGGGTCGCGACTCGCCGAAGATCGAGAGTACTGTTTCAATAAAAAATCGATAAAGATTAAAAAGATTGATATATTATGTAGGAACTCTTTAACAAGATAATTCTTATTCTTTATTAGTGCCTCTTTCAGAATTCGACTAAACCTCAACTATTTCTGAACTCAATCTTCATCCTTTTGAAGTCGGTACCAGCTAACTTAAGAGGCCGGGGTACCCTCGAAATTCTCATACCTACGTAATACCAAAATCATTTTGTCATGCGAAAATATTTAACATGTTTGAGTTATTTTACAGCTTAAAATTTACCTTCCTGCACAAAATATTTATTAAAACACTAAAAATTTTTTTTTTGTGTTTAAATATTTTGTAGTAAATTTTTGTGCAGGAACCTAGGTAAAATTATTATTTTAATCTGAAAAATAACTTAAACTGTATGTTAAATATTTTCGTATGAGAAAATGATTTTGGTACTTATTACGTATATATGAGAATTTCGATGGCACCCGGCCCCTTAAGCGTAAGTTCTACATCTGAATCTCAAAAGTTTTCTGGGCTGATCACCACTTTTCTGAACATTTCAACGAAAAAATTTTGAAAATCGGTCCACAAACGGTGAAGTGATCGTTGAAAGAAAAGCAAAGGGTTGGGAAATCTCGAAATTTTTTTTTTCACACCAGGGGGTCGCATTATAAAAAGGTTGAAAAACACTGCGTTATTGAAATCAGTGTGTCCTATATTTTCCTCAAAAAATCGGTCACCTATTATATTATCAGAAGTGGGCGCGGGCGTCCTTAGCACAGGAAAACAACAACCAATAATCTTAGTAGAGAATAGAGATCAACTACGATAACATGGCGCGCCCCTCCAAAATTCAAAACTTTTGAAGTGCGTTGTCTTGCGCGGTAGGCTAGTTATGATTAGTTGACCAACAAATCTTGGTAATGAGTGACATTAAGTGAAATATAACGTGTACTGTGATTGGTTGAATACTTACTACATACAAACTCTTTCATAAGGATGTGACTACACACATCGAAACAGTCATTTGGAGGGGCGCGCCAAGTTATCGTAGTTGATCTCTACGAGTTATCTTCAGACTTACGAAGGACTATTTAAATATAACGTGTAACAAAACTAAGTGATAGCACTTTAACGTTAGTATGTGTCCCTTAAATAGAGTTAACTGTGAAAGTAGCAGCGCTGAAAGCGCATTTTTTTGTGATTGGATGGGCAAGCGCCCCCGTGTTATTAGTTTTCCTATACTTACAAAGGTGAAAAAATAGTTGTTCTTTCAGCGCTGCTACTTTCACAGCGAACTCTTTTTGGGGGACCCATACACATTACACACCCTAAACTCCAAAGTGTTATCACTTAGTTTTGTTACACCCTCTATGGTCTGGCCTTTATAAATGGCCCGCTTGTCGTTGTGTAGCATATTGGAAACTTTAAATAAGATAAAGCCGGCAGATTTGGACTACGTTATAATCTACGGTAAACCATGTTTCTACTCCTTAGGCTTAGATTTTACAAGTAACGATAATCCCAAAAGGTTTTTGGAATCGTATAGTCACAATATACATGTTACATAATATAGTCGATACTAACCTACCTCCCACCAAATAAACGTAAAGATAAAGGTGGCCATACACGGGACAATAATTTATCGTAACGATTTATCGCCTCGATGTTAAAATCGAACGACAAATTGTACGTGTGTAGCAATATCGCAAACGATTTTACGTTCAAAAGATCGATTGGACGATTTTCTTGACGATCGATCGAAACGACAAATTGTCCCGTGTATGGGCTTTAAACTAAATTCAGACTGGGGGCCACTACGCCTCTTACAACACTCAACATCTCACGCACACATGCAAGGAAACTACGCCTTGACGCGTACACAGCCTCACTTTTTGTTTGAAAAAACTCTGTCGTTATTTTCTTATGTAAGTAACGGTACTGAAGACACAACACTTAGCAATATCTGCACAGAAGCAGCGTCAAGCAAGCAAGCTAAGTAGAGCAGTACGCATCTAGGGACACTTTCACTACATTTCACTTATTACGTTGACAATTAAATACTTTTATGTAATCAAATCCCCTATGATACAAACACAAAACAACGATTGAACCTTATGATATTATTATGTGCTTTTGCACACGCGGTATAAATTGCACACTTCCCATACTAGGCTAAAAATAGAGAAAAAGTACCAAATTCTTCGTAATCAGTCGACAGGAGTCTAAGAAATCAGTAGTTGATCAAGAAGTTTTGAGTTACCCGATAATAATTCTCCCGTTGGAGAAAATGTAGAGCCGAGGAAATCCTTACTAAGATAGCGAGTGGTGTACAATTGACTCTTAAGGGCCAACCCACACGTACCACAACCACACGACAACCACAACCACACCACCTGGTCGGGCGTATATTTCGTATTGTAAATGAACTGGACCATTCACACGTACCACAGTTTGCAGTCGTTGTCGACCACTTGTCAGATAACTTGTCAGACGCAACCACGGCCGACCACATCGCAACCACGTCGCAACTACATCGCAACCACAACGTTGCGTCGATGCAACGACAGTGTGCGCACACCGCCCGCGCTCTTCCTCGCCTCCGTTTCATTGACTTTCGTACGTAACCACATGGCAACCACTGGCGACAACGCAACCACGTAGGCATTTTGTCGGTACCACAACGCAACTACAAAAAGCTGCAGCGACACCATTCACACGTAACCACAGCTTGACGACATTTTGTCGTTGCGATGTCGTGTGGTTGTGGTTCGTGTGGGTTGGCCCTAAAAGCTCAGGTAAATCTATTCTATACTGTACTTGGCGAAACATGGCGGTAGCGGTCATTGACTCCCTGTCAAAAACTTTCCATTTTCTGTATTTAAAACCGCGATTGACAATGAAGTGTCAGATGTCAATCGCGGCCTTGTATAGAAGGGAGTCAATGGCCGCTACCACCATATTTCGCCCAGTACAGTAAAGTTTTACAATGTCTTGCCCTTATCTGACAAGCGACAAAAACAGCGAGTAAAAGTTAAAAATATGTTATCAATTTGCACATTATATCTGAAATATAAAATATAAACTATTGATAAATAAATATAATTCCGATAACAAAGCGATCGCTAATAATAAAGATATTATGAAGATAAGATAAGCTTTCGCATGGTTTGGATCCTAATTCCTATTTCTTAGTATTGTTTAACTACTAATATTAATTGTACTAAATACTAATATTATGTATTTTGTGCTACCAATAACAAAAGTGTTTTCGTTTGATACTTTTATGTACTTAATTAAGTTTTAACTAAAGTTAATATAAAATCATTTTAATTCAACCATTCAAAAGTAATGTAAGTAAAGAGATTAACTAATTTTCTTATTTCTATTAAGTAGGCCGAAACTAATAAATAAATATTAATTATAATTTATAAATATTGCATGAATAATAGGCCAATTTGGAATTTCGTTGACACCTTAGTAATCTTACTTATTTCATAAAATTCCGAAAGTGGTTTAGGATCTCTACCAAATAGGTCATTTTTAATACTATAGTTACTTTTAACCGGCTTTCCAAAGTGTTAAGATAAAAATCGAAACAGGTTTAAACTTGGCCCGAATGTCAATTACTTTTGGCCACTTGCGACAAAAAATTGTGTCGACGAAAATTAAATCTAGATAAAAACTTATCTCTATAATCTAGATGTTTTTTTTTAGGTTTCTCGGCACTTACACGGGGTGTATTTTATGGTCATAGACAAATTAAACATTGTCTATGTAGATACCATATTGATGAAATATTATTATGCGGCCTAATTGTACAGTTTAATCCAACGAAGCGAGCCTAAAAATACAATCCTTATAGTGCTATCTAAATAAAGCATAATTTACCTATCGTGGCTCGACCACGGTAATTCTGATTTTTGACGTTTTGTACGGTACCCATCTCACCATTCCAGACTCGCATTTAGCTAGTTTTTTCACTTACCAGCTTGTAACATAACGTTTATCCGGTAGTGTTGGTAAAAACGACTAATCGCCAAAAAAGTGTCTAATGTCACCTTGTATAGCATGGTGTAACAAAACTATATTATGATACTACTTTAGGGTGTGTATGTGTCCCTTTACCCTTATATAGAGTTCACTGTGAAAGTAGCAGCGCTGAAAGAGCATTTTTTTGTGATTTGTATGCGCAAATTAATGGCTTTGGGTGCTTGCAATATCACAAAAAATGCTTTTTAAATTTTCAGCGCTGACACTTACAGTGAACTCTATAATATAATGGAACTGTGTGGAACACATACACAACCTAAAGTATTGTCACTTAGTTTTGTTACACCCTGTATTATACAGATTGCGGCTTACTATAGCAATTGACAAAAAACTGGCCAAGTGCGAGTTGGACTCGCCCATGAAGGGCAATAATAATAATAAATAATAATAATAAATCCGCAGCAGCAATAAGGTTTATTTCTATAAAATGAAATTTATCATTTATGACGTATAAAAAAAACTACTTGTTAGATCTCGTTCAAACCAATTTTCGTTGGTAGTTTTTATAATAATGTACATCATATATTTTTTTTAGAATTATCATCTACTACTACTTTAGAAGTTAGAGGGGGGGGGGGGGGGGGGACACATTTTACCACTTTGGAAGAGTCTCTCTCGCAAACTATTCAGATTAGAAAAAAATTATATTAGAAACCTCAATATGATTTTTGAAGACCTATCCATAGATACCCTATACGCATAGGTTAGACGAAAAAAATGTTTTTTTGTTTCAGTTGTACCTATGGGGACCCCTAAAATTTTCAATAATTTTCCCATTTTTGTATCAAAATCTTAATGCGGTTCACAGACTACATCTACTTACCAAGTTTCAATAGTATAGCTCTTATAGTTTCGGAGAAAAGTGGCTATGACATACGGACGGACAGACAGACAGACAGACATGAGGAATCTATAAGGGTTCCGTTTTTTGCCATTTTGGCTACGGAACCCTAAAAAGTGTGTATCTATGCGGTATAGTATTGACAGACGTATGAAAAATGACAGCTGACCGAAACTATCCGAGTCACTCTTGACACCTGACACCGATTTACAGGTGCACGGGTCAATGACACACGTGCAATCTGACGCCACTTTCTTGCTCTTAGCGATTGGACTCACGTCTTTCTGATATCTTTTTGCACTATTATGTTCTAGGAAACACTATTATAAACGTATTAGAGATCTTTTCCTATATTGCTTTCCAATATAAGTAATTTTATCTACTCTACTAATCTTATATATAAAATTCTCGTGTCACAATGTTAGTCCACGAACTCCTTCGAACTGGCCTTACTGATTTTTACCAAATTTTATATGCATATTCAGTAGGTCTGAAAATCGGCTACTGGGTACTTTATATATTGATAAGTGCATTTGTTGAATAAATAATAGTAAATTGTTACAACCTACGACGGCGACTATTGTTTGTACGACGGGATAGCGATCGACGTTGCCATGGCGACATACTTATTTAGTCACTTCAATAAAATAATATCCAGGGCGAAACACTTTATAATAAGGCAAAGCAACGTTTGCCAGGACAGCTAGTAATAATATAATAATAATAATATCTATGGACGCTTCACACCACGTCAATCTGGCCCCGTGGTAAGTACCTGAAGGACTTGTGTTACGGGTACCAGACAACGGAAATATATTTAATACTTTAATACTATACATATATTTAAGATTTTTATTATATGATACACATATTTAATACACATCCATGACCCAGGAACTTCATAAACGTTTTGTTCCGTCGGCGGGACTCGAACCCGCGACCTCCGGCTTGGGCTACCAACGCGCTCACCACTGCGCCACGGAGGTCGTCTACTATAATAATAGTATCAATACTAATATTATAAATGCGAAAGTGTGTCTGTCTCTCTGTTATGGGGCCCTCAATGCCTGTTTCACCACTTCCTGATAAGGTACCGGGTAGGCTTATTTGACAGATTCTCCATACTCCATCTGTCAAGTTATGTGGTGGATAGCCTTATCAGGAAGTGAAATAGGATCTTAGGGCCTGTTTCACCACTTCCTAATAAAGTACCGACTGCCGGATAGGCTATCCACAACTTTTTTGACAGATTCTCCATACTCTATCTGTCAAGTTAAGTGGTGGATAGCCTATCCAGCACTTATCAGATAGTGGTGAAACAGGCCCTTATTATACCGGAAAAATGTGCAGTTCCTGGGCGATTATCGCATTTATCGCGATTTTGCGAGCGTCATCAAGTATACTTACAATATATTATTATGGTAGAGTCAAAATAGAGACTAATAAGTATTAAGTTATAGGCTATCAACAAATACTGCGACGTTAAAAACATTCTCTAATTTATTTTTCCAGTGACACGTAAAGGTTACGATATTATGTTTTGATAATGATATTTATTGAATATGGAGACAAAACTATGTGTAAGAGATAGCAAATACTTCTACTACTACTATAAAATAATTATTTTAAACTAGGTGACGCCCGCAACTTCGTTGCGCCAAAACTCGTTTATCGCGCTGGAACTACATTTTCCGGGACAAAAAGTATCCTATGTCCTTTCCCGGGACTTAAAGTATCTCCATGCCAAATTTCAGCAAAATCGGTTCAGCGGTTTGAGCGTGAAGAGGTAACAGACAGACAGACACACTTTCGCATTTATAATATTAGTATGGATAAGTTTTTAAAAACTAACACTGGTTTGTGATTTTCGCGTTTAATTTTTTTTTATGTGTGTTTAATTAATAAAATAAGTATTTCATAAACTGGCTGGTTGTGCACGTAACTTATATTTTCTTATTAATTAAATAATAATTAAAGCTCTCAAATGACACTCTGGGTTTGTGTTGTGTTTGATGTCCACTGTTGGGATGTAGTTTAGTTTGGGTTGGTTCACTTTAATAATATAATATTTTAATAATACCTGTGTACTAGATTAGGAGTCCAGAAACTCAGAAGTCAGGATTAAAAGTGAGTTCTATTGTTCTTTTGTTAAGTTTACGTTCAATTATAATTAAACACTAAACAGGGTTATTAAACTCTTTGTTTTATTATGTTTTATAAACTGCGTAAATCGCTCGTATATTTTACTCTATATTCAAGGAAAAAGTGAAAGTTTGAAGTTGGAATTCGGAAATACAAACTCGAAAAGTGAAAACACAGTGTTTTTTTAGACTCCACTTTTTTGTCGAAAACTTTTATATAGTTTTAATCCTCAGCAGAAGAAGTGGTTACTTTTTATCGTTGCATAATTTACTTATCTACTGTAGGTATGTTTGTTAATATTTAACACGAATTTTTTAAGGGCCCCCTCTCCCAAAATTAGCAGGTCGATTGTCTGTCAGTGCGAATATCGACGTAAATGACATTAAAATAACATTCATAACAGCGCGCCTTGTACGGTGGCGGTTACGACGCTCGCCGCGTCCATGATAGGGCGAAATAGGAGAAAAAACCTTTTTAAGGATTAATATAATACATATTTCAAAAAAGTAAAAAAACCAAATTATTAACTTATGTATTGCAAAGCAGTAGATATTTTTTATATATTCTTTTGATAAATAATGAAGGAGTAAAGTGGTTTCATTCAACGATTTGGAGGTGATTTGGTTTTTTATTTCTTTATTAAGTGATACCGATAGAAAAAAAAAGCAAAACCAAATTACGTATCATATCATGTAGATTACTAGTTTTTTTTTCAGATATAATTTCTCTGTTAATGCCGATGAAAAGTTGTTTCATCTGCACGCTTTTTTCGAAAGAGCAGCCTTAAGGAGATTGTTATGAAATTTCATATCGTAGTAGTCAGGCTAAGGATATAACATCGGCAACTCTTTATAGCGATAAGATAAAATACATTGTCCCGCTTTTTATCCACGTGAAAACAGCGAGTAAGCAAACAATTTTAACATAGCTCAGAGCTTAAATACTATCTGTAGCTTCAAACTAGAGAGGACTAATTTATTCTTTATTCAAATTCTTAAATTATCACATAAGTTATTTTCCCCCCTAAAACTATTCCCGCCAAAGTCGTGGACATCTTTAATATTATCATTGAGGTCACGAAGGACCACAATGAAAGTGGTAGGAAGTGTGTTTCGAGGCCACGGAGTCAACCCACATACCGCAGTCACGAACGGCCATAGACACGACTTTATTAAACTATTTAGAATTATCGTGAATCTATATAAGATAAAGATAGATATTTATAATAGCGGATGAGCAAGTGAGCATGAAGCCTTCAAGTCAGCGTAAGCAGAAATTAACTCGACAGATGGTTTCATAGTGTGCTTATATAAGTAACTTTTGCGTGTAATAGTAGATCTAATTTGCGATAGGAACGCTGTTAATCTTCTCCAAACGTCACAGGAAGCTTAAGCGGTGCTAACTTCGAAAATATTTCAACAGTCTAGTGTTAGGCAGGACCGCCAGGGCCCAGGTTGTTCTAATAAGAATGTAGATGGCGGGTGACAGGCTCTGAGCTACTGTATATTATTTTATGAGCCTTAAGCTTAGCACTCAGTTGCGGACTTATCCATTGCGAGGCCCTGGATGGCAGGTGTTTGCGAGGCCCTTGTCTTACGAAAAAAATACCTTGCGAGGCCCCTGCAAACGCGAGGCTCCGGTCGATTGCCCTGTTCGCCACCCCCTAGGACCATCACTGCTAGCACTCAAGTCTTACTTCAATATCAAGTTGGAAAATTGAACTTGTACTTACTCATATGCCTATTAACCGAATCAAATATTTATAAATATGTGTATATTCCAGGCGATCGTGTGCTACGTGGTGGGGGAGTGCGGGCCGCGGCTGAAGTACACGTGGGGCGACGCCCTGCAGGGCTCCGACTGCCCCGGGCCCGATGGAGCGCCCTATCCACGGTAAGGATAGAAACCCTTTTTTTACATGTTGCTTTACGCATCCCCGGCGAATTGGGGATATCGGCCGGGGTTTTGTGGGACTCTCCGAGGAACTACCCATTAAAACCACAGTTGCGGGTACGATAGAACCTACCGCAAAGGATAGATACCCTAGGACTCCACGCTGGTGTCTGATAGGTATATTGCCGCCTTATTTCAATAAGTCCACAATTTTTTTGGAGTTGCCACATTATTGAAGTAAAGAGGCGATATAACATTTATAAAAACTAATCATATACAGCTCGCGGAGCCCCTACAAAGACTTAGCGGGACCCCAGGGCCCCGTGGTAGTATGGTCGCCCTAGGGCCTAGGATAAGAGTTTTCATCCGGCAGCGTGGTAAAAACATAAATATTAGCAACTAGCTGTCCCGGTGAACTTTGTATCACTTAAAAACCTTCCCTGGACTTCTGCGAATATTTTAAGATTAAAATCATCCCAATCCGCTCAGCCGTTCTCGAGTTTTAGCGCGACTAACACATTTGAAAATCCATTTTTATATATAAGAGAAGACTAGCTGTCCCGGTGAACTTCGTGTCACTTCCAAACCTTCCCTAGACTTCTACGAATATTTTAAAACTAAAATCAGCCCAATCAGCCGTTGAAATTTAATAGTTGCGCACACCCTACCATATGTAGGTTTTGAGACAACATTTAGGGTGCCAATATACAAATATTTACAGACTTACAGCTGGGTATCTCGAATTCCGAGGTGAACTTACTATACTAATTGGACTATATAGGGGGTTTCGGGGGCGATAAATCGATCTAGCTAGGAATCATTTTTGGAAAATGTCATTTTATTCGTGTTTTATCAAATACCGAGCAAAGCTCGGTCAAATAGCTAGTGTAAATAAAACGAGTTCGTTAATTGCTATATTTCCTGATAATATCTCATATCGCGGCTTTTTCAGATTAACATCATGCTAGGCTTATTATATCTGGGTGCACGGTAGAGCACCCACCGAGACGAGCCAAGCGAAGCGCAAGGGCACCTAGGTACCTTTTCTCGAAGTGATTCGCCGTTTTTTTTAACCTTCATTGAATTGGTTTCCGTTGTAGCATATAGTTCATATTTTCGGGATAATATGATGTCATCATATACTTATTAAGCACACAAAGTCTCAATTGAATAGCTTTTATGCTTTAGGTTTTATCGATATCTAAAATACACCGATTTCGTCACTGACACACTGATAGAAAGCTGAAATTCGGTGTGTAATCTAAGTTTAGTATACAACCAACAAAAAAATTCATAAACTTGTAATTTTCGTCCCCCATCCTCCTAAAATGGGGGGGTGGAAGTTGACCCTCATAGAGTTGGTTTCCGGTGTGCCAGATAGTTTATATTCTCAGCATATGATGTCAATAATATATTTATTAAACATACAAAGTCTCAATTGAATAGGCCAAATACTTTAGATTTTATTCATATATAAAATACGGCTAAATTTTGTTATACTCGTACGTCGTAAAATAAGTTTAGTAGGGGGTAATCGAAGTTTGAATATGAGACTTTCATCAATTTTATGAATTAGGACATGAAAGTGTACACGGGATAGACATTAACTAAAAACCTCTCAATAAAAATTAAAAAAAAAAACACGAAAAGACTGCCTAGCAAGTAGCAACTTACAAAATGGACTGAAATCCCACTAAAAACATTTCATGTAAAATGTTACCTCGACGACCACAAAAGGTTTGCCCTGTGAAAAAGACATCAGATCTAATGTGAAGGCAAGCTTGTGAATATGTACGCGGCCTAACTCGAACGACCCTAACTCCAACAAATTCTACATATCAGTAAGTATGTACGGCTTGGCTGCTTCGTTACTTACGTACTTCAGATCAGAAACTAAATATTTGTATCACCTCCACGACGCGACGGTAGCGAAACAGCGAAGCCATACATACTTTCTGATATGTAGAATCTGTTGGAGTTAGGGTCGATAGAGTTACTTGGCTAGAATAGCCAAGTAACTAACATTAATTAACATTAAGTAGTTCTGATGCCTTTTTCACAGGGCAAACCTTTTGTGGTCGTCGAGGTAACATTTTACATGAAATGTTTTTGGTGGGATCTCAGTTTATAAGTTTGCTGGGCCTATAGTTAATAGTAATTAAGTACCTATGATAAAAAGAGCAGCTAAGTCAATAAACCCTGCATTTCCGCTTATAATAGCGGAGGAGCTAGTTATATTTTTTCCGTTTAATATAATAAGATTTAGTTGGAACAATATTAATGTACATGAACTTTGTGTTGTCTTTCGGTAGTTGCCGAATTTTATTTCTATAGCAAAACTACTTATACACTATCAAAGTGATTTAATGATTTTGTTAAGCATATTTTGATGTCATGATAACACATCGAAGATCTCTAAATCTCGGAGTATGTAAGACGTAACTGTACCTGTCGTGGGAGTTTGTCTGTCAAAGTTCAACGGCAGACATTGTTCCCTACAAGCTTCAATCGTGCTACATTTTACAAGATAACTTTGTAATGTGTCTTTCATACGTAAATCTTAAGTACCTGTTGTTAAAACAAAAAAAAGGTGTTTATTGCATGTTAAACCCTAATGAAATATTCAGTCAAACATTAAAATATAGCATGCCATTTTTGAGACAAAACTATATTTTGTTCTTAGATAAATAAATAAAAAATATTACCAAATATATTATAAAGATCTCCTGCACGTCCTAACTCCCACATGGAATTAGAACGTATTTTGATATCGTTGAACTCCCATAGGTACCTATAATCTTTTAATTTTATTACAATCATTGTATAACAATAATTGTAGGTAGGTATAAGTACTTAATAATCTTTAGCAACAGAATTCGAAAAGATCATCCTAAATCTAGTCTGCTAATATAATACAAAATACATATTAATAATATGAATTACGATTAATCTAACGAATGCGCATAAAATGCACGAAAAAGCGCGGTATTACCATAGAACTAGAACGTATTGAATTAATGTATTGACATCGTTGGGTATTACCACAATCACCCATTATCCGATTAACAACCGACAACGGGCTACGCTACATATGAGACGAATAGATATATAGCTATCTCTTTCGCACTCGTTGCGATTAGGCCGCGTAGATGCTCGGTAAACGTCGGCTATTTTCGCCCGAGGGCGAGACCGGCGCGCAGCGCGCTACGCAGTGTTGTCACATCTACCAACTTTATGGTAGATCTACCTATTTCACCTCCCTTCTACCTATCTACCAACTCTGGTATCAAATCTACCTATATTTAAACATATAATTGTTCACGTACAAATAATAATTACAGACTACTTGGATAGCATTTTGGTACATTGATTCGTCTTGGACTTCCTTCAGCGATTATTATCATTTAAAAAAATCCGGCCAAGTGCGTATCGTGCCATAGGGTTCTGTAGTACCGCTAGTTTTTGATAATTTTTGTATGGTCAATGAATACAAGATTATAACGTGTTTTAAACTACTAAAAATATCATCTCAGTTACGTTTAAAGGATTTTGAACGAAAAGTTCCTTTGTACTCGTACTTCTACGAATACAATTTTTGTAGTTGATCAACTATCAATAACTTATGAACTCTGCTTAGCAATTACAGTTTTCCTTTTAAATTCAGCATATTATTTCCTACTCTCGTGAATTTTTTCACATTTTCAGAAGCAACCGTTTAGAACTTTAGCTGGTAGAAGGGGGGGGGGACACTGAATTCTAACGATTTTTTCCACTTTAAAACTTCATATAATATCACAAATGGATCCTTAAATTGCAAAATGATTTTTACCTATCCAATGACACCCCATACGATGGGGTGAACGCAAAAAATCACTCCCGCATTGATGTATAGGGGAGGTACCGTAAAAAAAATAATTTCACTCGAAAAAATTTCAAAATCAAAACTATTTCAAATCATTTCAAAGAACGAAGAGCCGAGTGCTAAACATTTAAAATTATTATTCAATAAAAATATGGACAAATACCAATTAATAAAACTCTCTCTATGGATAAACTAGCATTTTTTATTCAAAAAAATTTACTGATATGAGGACCGGGTGGTAGATCTACCAATTTTTGGTTCTAACTTCTACCTAATTCTACCAATTTTTGGCATGACGTCTACTGATTTTCAAAAATTTGGTGTGACAACACTGGCGCTACGTAACCGCACAACCGGTCAGACATTTCGCATTCGACGCGATTGTGAGTAATAATGGTATTGTGCGTAATAACTATAGTTTAAGTGATAAAATATAACAACAAAAGAGACTTTACCTATAAAAAGCGAGTTCTTATGGATATAATTTATAAACATCTTATTACCAGTGTTCGAGTATTAAAATTACCGAGAATACGTCATAAAATCCGAGAATTTACCGGTTGAATTGTACAGCAATGGCCGACGTCGATCGAGACGAGTTTTACAAGCGAGTGAACGAAGCGTTGAACGACGAAACCGCGGCACCGAATGCGTTCATTTTTACCGCTAGCAAGTACTCCCGACTGGTTGAAGACGTGAAAGAAGCTAAGAAGAAGACGAAAAAACTCCCTCGCGACTACAGACTGGTGAAGAGATATGATATCATACAGACCCCCGACGGCGAACGGCTGGCTATGGCGAAGTTGACCGGTCAAAAGACGCAACAGATATTCCTGAGAATGGAGGAGTTGTATGACGTCATACACAAATACCACCTCAAGCTGAACCACGGAGGTAGGAGCAGAATGATGATTGCGATTAAACCGATTTACAAAAACGTGACGTCGAAACTGGTGACATTATATTTGTCCATGTGCCAGGGGTGTAAGGACAAGCCGAAACGATCTGTGATACGACGAAGCGCGCTCGATGAAGATGAGGGATGCAGTTCGACGAGGAAAAAGAAACCTAAAACGGAGGATCCTTTAGGAAATAACACAACTGAGTGCGACTCGGATGACCAAGACAGTGACAGCGATAGTAAGGTTTACCCGGAGTTGTTTTCGAGAGGACAGTTCGACATTATTGATGTCGCGTCAAAAGAAGAGCCCTACAAACATTTATTGATATACCGTGACCTCGTCACTCGGTACGTTCACTTGAAACCCATAAAAAGTACGAAAATCGACGAATGTGTCGATGCCCTTTTGGAAGTATTCCTTACATTTGGCGCACCGAATATTCTGCAATCTAAAAACGGAATTTCCGTTACTAATCAGATCTGCCGGCGAATGTACACCCTATTCCCCGATCTTAAGGTCGTGAGTGCAGAGGCAGACGGGCAACAGAATTTTAAGCGGCAAACCAACAAGGACGTTTTGCAGCTTTTGGGCGATTGGCTTAAAGTGAATAACTCGCAGAAGTGGCACCAAGGGGTGAAGTATGTGCAGTATACCTTGAATAACACTTTCATCGAGGCGATATGTAGGACACCCAATGAAGCCGTATTTGGTTGTAAACCGAAGATGGGATTAGCTTCGTTTATGTCCAAAGATGAATACGACCACATATCGACTGAAGAAGAATTACAGACTGCGCTAGAAGAGAGGGATTCGGACAAGACTGAGCCTTTGTTGTTAGAAGAGTCTTTGATTCCTTCGGATAGTTTCAATATAAAACTGGAAATGGATAGTTTTGATGATTGTTGAATTTTCGTGAATTGATTAATGATTGTTTTGTCTTTCTTTTCCGATAGCAGGTAATTAATATGAGTATTGTTATTTTAAGTTCAGACATTACTTTGTTTAAAGTCGAAGTAAAAAATTATTACATGGTCCACTTTTATTTTCCATTTGATTAAGTTCATTTATTATTTATTTATCTAGTTCTTATGATATTTATTATTTACCTAGTTCTTTAATAAATTGTCAAGTTTAAGTGAGTTCTTTAATTATTACTAGCTATTTGACCGATCTTTGCTCGGTATTCGATAAAACACGAATAAAATGACATTTTCTAAAAATGATTCCTAGCTAGATCGATTTATCGCCCCCGAAACTACTATTACTATACTACTAAATTTCATGAAAATCGTTGGAGCCGATTCCGAGATTCCAATTATATATATATACAAGAATTGCTCGTTTAAAGATATAAGATTTATAGTCATAAATAACCAAAAAAGATTTACAGCAAAACTTTAGCTTACTTGAAACACCTTTTATACTTCGTTGTATTAAATATGCTATGAATCTACCGGACCAATTCTTTCGGTGATAAAGAGGACAATAAATAGGCTACTTTTTGAGGCAAACAATACAATTCACAATTTTGCTATTACCAATAACATTTCACCAAATAAAGATGTTCACATGAAAGTTCTAACCGTGCCATCCCGTTACAGCGCGTGAGAAATTTCCCATTATACCACAATATTCTTAGTCATTGCTATAATCTTACACTTGGCACAAAATAATTCCACCATCAAGTGGAACGTGAGACGAGTCACGACTAAAACAAAGGACTCATCAGACTCGAGCTATAGATTATTTTGCTGATTAGGTTTTAATTTGATAGTTGTTCTGGTTTTTTTGTCTGTATATTTGACATTGAGACCACCAGACTAGTCACACATTTTTATACACATTTTGGGTATTACGAAGAGCTTGATAAATAAGCTATTGCATAGCTTTTATTGCGAGCTTTGAGCGCGGCAACCGAATCAAGAAACTCCGTAACGAAAATAAACCTAACACTCCCGACTCCAACCGGCATAGTGGTGCGGCGTTGCCGTGAATCTTTTAACGTCGTTTCACATCGGCAGAACTCGACACGGTGTTTGTATGCGAGCGACTAGACGTATCCGAATTATAATTGCTTAAGTTGATAAAAATTGCTATGGAATAGCTTTACCGCGGCTGTCCTCGAATGCCACACGTATTATTTTTACCCTACCACTAATGGCGTAAAACCTTCATTTCAGGCACCTAGTGAACCGAGCTCTCAAGTCCGGCCTGGGCGCGTCGATGCGGCAGGGGCGCGCAGCACGGACCCTGGACCCTCAGATTATGAGGAGGGCGCTGCTGGACGCCCACGCCGGCTACTCCGAGGGTGTGATGAAGCCGGGGAACAGAACTGGTGAGTTGATGATGATGATGTTTTGAGAGTATATATTATGAAATTAAATGAAATGTTGCTACTATTCTTCAGTTCATTTTGCTGTCAGAAATATGTTATACAATATACCTAGATTGCTCGAAGCTTTAAAGGGCCCCACACATGAACAGGCTGCCGCCTGGCAGTTAATCGGAAAAATCACAGTTTCCCTGACGATTTTGTAGATTTTGTATCGACGGTCAATGACTGTCAGGCAACCTGCAGACCAGAGCCTGCAGGCGGACTGTTATTGTGTAAGACTTCGCACAAACAAAAAATGGAATTTTGTCTATTTAATGTTAGTAGCGATGCTCAGTTTATGCTAAGGCTTCGAAGACGCGCTGACAGCAGTCGAAGGCAGCCGTTGCGTGACGTGCGCCGTCGACAAGTGCCATTCGTCTGTAAGAGCGCTAAGTTTAACATAACGCAAAAAAATTACATAGGTCCACCATGAACGTACACATTTTACACAAATTGTTGATCACACCTCCATAAATTTTACCATTCCAGCGCGGGCATCCAACCCCGACACGTGCGGCGGGGGCCGGCTGTGCCGCACGCGGTACAACACGACCGCGCCCATGTACGGCGTGTCGCTCACCAGCGGACAGCCCGTCACCATCGTCCAGAAGTTCCCCGATCTGCTGCAGCAGGTCGTCTTCGAGGTGTGCGAGTGAGTATACTGAGATTGTGACGCGGACGAAGTCTCAAAGAGAGTTTGATATTCTACTTGCCACCAGGTGCCGCCTTAGGGTCTATCGTATATTCGTATCAACCCGTGTCATAATATGTCGCGATATAGCTGTCATGTGTCTCGATAATATTATGCCCTTTATGACACGATAGACCCTTAGGGTCTACACAGACGGACCGCATTTCAACTGCAATCCATTCGCAAATTGCAGTTCAAGTGCAGTTTGAATGCAGTTGACACGACTGCAATACGACTGCAATGGAACTGCAAACCAAACAGTTCATACGACTGCACGCCAACTGCACTGCAATCCGATTGCGCGTTTGGTCGTGTTAACTGCAATTTGCGGTTGGATTGCAGTTGAAATGCGGTCCGTCTGTGTAGACCCTAAGGTTACATAGCGGCGCCTGGTAAATAGAATATGAAACAACCTCATTTCTGGTATACGCGTGCGTGTACGTGTACGTGTTCGTTTGCGTGTGCAAGAGCGTTTGTGTGTACGTATATTTTATTTAGAATACATGTAGAGCATACGTTTTAATACAGAAAATATCGCCTGGGGTGTAATTCCTATGAATTTGAGCTTTCTGTGTGGATATTGGACTGTTTCTGAGATACTATTTAATCGTCATATTTTTTTCAACTATACAACAGTTTCAACCCAGATACATTGTATTGTTTACTTTAAGAGCATTCTAACTGGAAACTTCTAGTGTGTAGTGAGATTTTGACGCTAGTTCCAGATCGATGATAGGTGAAGAAGTAGGACAGTCGCAAAAACAATGGGCTCAATTCAAAAATTAAACAATTTTCAGTTTATTTTTATCTCAGATTTAATTTTGTTTTATTTATTTCAGGTCCACGGAATGCTCGTTAGTCCGGGGCACGTGTACACAGACGTACGTCCCGTACCTGTTCCTGGTGTTACCCCTTGGGCCCGTGACGCTCACCGGACAGGACTACGTGTTGGTGGAGTCCGGCTGCGTGTGCCGGCAAGACGCGTTGTAGGGCTTCGACGTTACAAAAAAAAAAAGTAAAAATGTCACATTTGACGTTTGAACTTTTTAAATTATTTTCAAAAAGTTCGAACGTCAACGTCCTTAGATCAAATTTTAAAAATAAATAAATACAAACACAAAATATGGTAAAATGCACTTTGCCATTTGATTACACTGTCACAGCAAAATTACACATTCCTTTACAAGGCATAGTTATTAGTTAGGTGTAGTTTTGTTATAACAGTGCAGTGTAATCAAATGTAGCTTTGGAAAATCTAAACGACGCTTTTTGTGAAAGCCGCTAATTAACTTATGTAAAAAAGTATCTGCATATTGTGTAAAGACGCTAAAGACTTCTGAAATAATTACTATCAGAGAAATGTATTCATGAAGATTTGCCCTCGTATTTGGTCGAGTTATGTCAAACCTCGCGAACAGGAACACGACTAACGTTGACTTGACATAACCCGACCAAAAAACGTGGGACACAGATTTGATGACCGTTGTCAAGTTGTCCAATGTAGCGACTGTGCTTTGGATGTCTATTGAATTACGTAAATATGCCGTTAAATTATTAAATTTATAAATGTAATATGCTTACTCATTGTTTTAAGAAGCTGAAAGAACCATGGTTAAAGGTTCTTAATAAAACGCGTTGAAAAAATCCGTCCATAGATGATAATATTTTTTTAAGCATTTCAAGGCAAGATTTACGTAATTCAATACTTTAGCTTAAATTATTTTATTTTGTAGGATTTGAGTGAAGAATGAATAAGTTATTGTAAGTTGTAAAGAGTAGGTTGTTAAGAAAAATCTGCATTTAGAAAATTTAAAGTGGAGACTTAATTTGTCATTATAGCCTGTTCTGTTTCCTTCTGGCTATAATGATATGATGATAAATTAAATCTTCTATTGAGAACTATTTCATTAATTGAAAAATTGAAAACGTATAAGAAGCTGAAACATTCTGTTTTTGCATTTAATTTAAAAGCAAGTTTTAAATAACTGTGAATTGATACTACTTTTCCATAACTGAGGGTTAATTTATACTAGCGCAGAGTCGAAGCGCATCGAAGCGAATTATTAAAACTGAACATAACAAATTCAACCTTAACTCTAAAGAGTTAACGCACTTTATTACTTCTGAGAATTTAAAAATGCGCGCGCATCCGCGCGAATTCGTGCCAATGCGCCCGACCAACGCTGATTGGCCTCACAGAAGTAATGTATTGCATTACGTTCTGGAGTTAAGGTTGATTATTCTGTGGGCAGTTTTTGGGAATTCGCTTCGCTTCGCTTCGACTCTGCGCTATGAATTTCTCAACGAATCCATTATGCATTTAAAGGTTTAAAGTAATATAGTACTTAATTAATATTATAGACTGAATTTATTAAATTGTTAAATTATTCAAATATTTATTCTCAGATTAGTTACAATTGCATTTATGTATAGTATTATTTAAATTATTTTTTGAATTTTAATGATGCAACGATATATCAAAGAACATTAAAGGTTTAATTAAAATGTGATTTATTTTAATTTCGTTCCTATAGTTTAGATTTTAACAATTTTTATTTTATTTGACGGTAATTATCGTATTGATTAATATTTAATACCTACCTGGAAAAGCTTTCCGTTTTAGTAATACATAATTTTTAAGCAGTAATTTTTATTATTCGTATACTGTACTTGGCGAACATGGCGATAGCGGTCATTGACTCTCTGTCAAAAACTTGTCATTTTCTATACAAAACTGCAATTGACAACATCTGACACTTCATTGTCAATCGCGGTTTATATAGAAAATGACGAGTTTTTGACAGGGAGTCAATGACCGCTACCGCCATGTTTCGCCGAGTATAGGATATGTATAGGTAATATACAAAAAAAGGAAAAAAATCAACAAAACAAACGAAAATATGATGATTATGAAAACAATCATATTATTCAAAAAATATTTTATTAATTTATTTTCATTGCTTACATTTAATTGAATTTAAAATATACCTACTTATAGAACTATTTTATCAGTAGTCTTATAGTAGGATGTCAGATCATTTCACTAGATCAAAAACATGTTTAAAATAACAATAATGATAATATGTAAAACCAAGTATCAAAATATGTAAAATTAAATACAATGCTTATTATAATATTAGGTATTATAGAATAAATAAAAATATATGGACGTAAGATAAATGATGATTTTAAAACAGTAAAACAGAGATGATGAAAGTATTTTAAATGATACTTAAATAAATAAGTAATGCAAATATTGAAAAGAACCATTAATAGAAGTAATGTAATATTATATTGATATCGAACATTTATTACTGTGATTAAAATAAGCAAACAAAGAACAAGAAGTCATAGTTTAATAAAAGAATGAAGATTTTGATATGATGTGTGATATTATACTAAATATTATGTAAGTAGATTAAATTACTTAGTATGAAATATTATGTACCTGAGTAGAGAAGTACTAAGAGATGTTGAAAAAATCAGACTGTGACTTAAAAGGAATTTTCTACTATAAAGCTTATAAAATAGTTGGCAAACGAGCAAAATAATGCCTGATAGAAAGAGCTTACCAACAACTGCAACAATAGAAACGTCTCAAGTGTTTTGTGATACCAATGTACGTAAAATATTAGCTCAGTTGTGTTCGACCAGTTGCTAAATATTTTCTTTAGGTTCTTCAAAACATTTTAAGGTAGAGATCAACTACGATAATATGGCGCGCCCCTCCAAAATTCAAAACTTTTGAAGTGCGTTGTCAAAACGTTTGAAGTGCGTTGCCTTGCGCGGTAGGCTAGTTATGATTAGTTGACCAACAAATCTTGGTAATAAGTGACATTAACTGAAATATGTGATTGGTTGAATACTTACTACATACAAACTCTTTCATAAGGATGTGAATACACACATTGAATATACTCATTTGGAGGGGCGCGCCAAGTTATCGTAGTTGATATCTACTGGGAGTTAGGGTGCTCCCAAATATAAGTTATAATATAAACGTTTATAATACCATTTTTGTATAACATTTTGTAAAAATTTATAACAAAATACACGTTTATTTTTTGACATGTTGTAGCGTATGTTACACGATATGTTACAAAATGTTATCGTGTTACAAAATGTTTTATAACGTTATATAACTTATGTCTGGGAACACCATTAGGACCTGATCGCATTGACTGCATATTACATTAAATCTTTTCGATCGAGCACACGATTCAACCCAGAACTTTCATGCATGACTTATAACAACTAATTGTTCTATAATACATATTGGCTTAAATAATACATTTATTACTTAAGTCGTATTCCTATGTCTGACTATTCGTAGCGGTAGTACTGCTGTTGCTGCGGTTGTTGCGGTTGCGGTTGCGGTCTGTACTGTTGCTGTTGCGGTTGCGGTCTGTACTGCTGTTGAGGGATCTGCTGCTGGGCTGGCTGCTGTATCTGGGGTTTCGGTGTGGGGATCTTCACCACGATATCCGTTGGCTGTCTGGATACCTGGAAATAGTCAATGTGTTTAGTAAACAAGTAGGAGGCATATCAGGGCCGGATTTATATTTTTTATTAATTATTAGTATAGGCCACTTTAATTTTGCCGCCCCTAGGACGCCATAGGACGCAGCCGCCCATAGACCCAAGTTCCAAGTTACTAGAATTACCTCAGCCTTGAATCCCTCTTTGGGGTCAGCGGTATACGTGACAGTTCTGATGAAGCCGTCGCTGTCGACGACGGAGTAGGAGCCCTTGATCACATTCCCTTCTCTCTGCTCCTTGCGGTTCTGGTAGTTGGTGTACTGGTCATCATTCACGTCGAAACCGAATTGGTAGGATGGGCTGGGCTGTGGATTGTTGATGATGTTACATAAATATGGTGAAAATGTATTTTTATGGAACATCAAAGAAGTCTTATCTTTCGTGGTAAATTAAAAATTAGTAACTCATTAAATATAGCTAACATAACCTCGTGATTTTACTTTAAACAGAGTCTATCTGAATTTGAAATATATAATTTTAGCATTCTTAATTTAACCTTCTTTTGTTGTTTTGAATTTGATAGTTCTCAAATCACGAATTTTCTTTATTTTAGAGTCGAAATGAAACTAAAGTCTAGAAATAAAACTATGTTCCCAACATTGCACCTTGCGGTACACCTTATTAGTTATTTATAATATATATATCGACGATGTAACCTAATAACTCAGTAATTGCTAAGGCAATTACATAAAGTACATTAAATATATACCAGAATCTCCCTGTTCCTAGTCGTTATGTGACCGAGACTCAGTGAAAGTTACCTCGGTGAATGTAAGATCAACGTATCGAACGCTTAGCATAGTTCCATGTTTACCGGGGGGTTATATGAGAATGATCCTTATGCAGTTGACATAACGTCCCTCTTAATGGCAAATAGCTAAACGAACTATAAAGTATACTATGTAGTATGTTATATTATAGGTTCACAGTCGGTAGTTTACGGTATCGTTGTTTGATAAGTTTATGTTTCCGACATGTGCTATCAATAACAAATTTATGTCGATTTAAAATTACGATTAATTAGTACCTAATTGGAAACACGGAACATCAATATTAATAGCTAATTAGACAGTATTAGGTATGTAGAGGCTTTGGAAATTATAGAACGATAATATTGCATTTATAATCAACTTTCTTATTTAATGTCTTATTAGTATACTATTAAATAAGTGCTATTTTAATTAAAGGTAAATATTATAATAATTTAGTAGAACGAACTTATGAGTAGTTAGTACTAGTTACGTAGAAAATATTAGGTCATCTATAATTTAATTAAAAATAAAAGTTAATTCTAAGAAAAGCTAAACCAGAAGTCACACTTCTATCCTATGCCAATAACCTGAAAAGAATTCTAATTGGAAATTAGGTATACTTCATAATTAGCACTCTACATAAAGCAATGACACGACGGTGAAAAGTAACAGGTTCTGCAAATAACTAACGTGGAAGTTATCTGGATCAACATAGCGACATGCACTAGATTGAGTCATTATTAATTTCTCTACAAATATTTGAGGAAGCATTCTATATTAATCAATATTCATAATATCCATACATAATTTTATAATTTATGGGAAAGTGTCTGTCTCTCTGTCTGTTACCTCTTCACGCTTTTTTTACAAATGATTTTTTGTTGGCATGGAAATAGCACATTAGTTTTTATTTCGGAAAAATGCACGAAAATTCGTTTCAAAAAAGCAAATTTTTGCACGAACAAAATTGTGGGCAACATCTAGTCTGTCCAGACTCTGGTATTCATGTTTCAATAATTACTATATTTTATCCAACAAGTCGCCACTTACGTCATAGTCTTCTGGTTCTCTCTGCTCCTGTGGTTGCCTGTACTGCTGTTGGGGCTGCTGGTACTGCGCCTGTTGGGGTTGCTGGTACTGCTGTCTTTGGTATTGCTCCTCCCCCTGGACGTTGTAGGGCTGAAACAATTGTGATAATTCTTAAATTAATTTAAATTATATTGGAGGGCTAATTTTGGAATTAGATACCCAGTGAGTTTTCTTATAAGATGTTATACAAAAGAAGAGTCAAGACTTAAAATAGTATGGGATCTATTCGTATTAGCCGCGAAGTTTCTTATAAGGAAAATTTGAAGAAAAATATATAATATTATTTTGTAAGTTACATCCCAAAATCTAGGTACAAGAGTTTTTAATTTACTGTAAGTTGTAATCGCATGGTGCCGTCGGCAACACAACACTTTTTTTTTCAAATGCACCTTATAAAAGCTCTATCTCCTTTTAATTTTTATCTATTAAGTACCTATATCACTTTATTAATACACGTCTACGACAAAATAGTCTCAGCTCTCGCATTTTACAATAACAATTGAACCGAAAGTATTTTTACCCGGATTGTTACACCATTTTCCCTAATTTGCTACCCCTATAGGCCTATAACCAAACTTCAGTGCTGTGTCCCGATTCTCAAGCATCATATGAAATTACGCAGGATATCTAACCCGCATGAGCACATACTGGCTTACGGGCGAGTAAAACGATCGAAACTAGATTCGAGGCTTGAGAATCAAGCACTTGTTCCATAATTACTTCCATATACTCACCAATCTAGCTGGTGCTGGCTGTGGTGCCGGCCGTGGTATGTGCTGCGCCTGTGCCTGGCCTTGAGCGCCGATGTACTGTCTTAGCAGATGAGGTGGGATGCCTTCTTCCTGCTGAAATACGTATAGAGTAGTACTTAGTTTGCTATCTACTTCTTCCTAGTCGTATCCTCATGGCTGAGGGACGTGACGAACAATATTTTCTTTCCAGGATAGGGCTCTCCACTTGTCTCTGTCTAGTTTGCTATAGGAAATGCTTAAAGCAGTGCCAGTAGTATTTTTAGTAGAGTTTTTTTTTTTGTGGACATTTAGCTCACCATACACTGCTGTATGTTCTATGTCGCCAAGATGGAGATTGGTAACAATGAAAACCCTTTGACAGACTTAATTCTTGTTTTATTTTATTAAATAAGGGGGCAAGCGAGCAAACGGGTCACCTGATGGTAAGCAACTACCGTCGCCCATGGACACTCGCAACACCAGAAGAGCTGCAGGTGCGTTGCCGGCCTTTTAAGAGCCGGCAACGTTTTGTTGACAAAACCATTGTAACTTACGCTTTGATAAAAATAAAAGAAAAAAAAATACATCATAGTAAAGCAAGATTTTAAAAAGTAGTGCAACTTTAGCTTAATTTGTCATTAGGTAACACCTGACCGACATAGTTGGGTCATACAGCACGACATAAAACAATAAAAGATTGAGTAAATGTAACGAAAAATTTTACATGCAAATTTTATGGCCCATTTGCTTGGAAGTCTGCTGAAATTTAAATATGAATGATGCGTGAAAAGCTTGAGTAAAAAACAATTAGACTCACAAAAAATTTGAACTATGAATGAGTACATACCTACTTCACAGTTTTTTGTTAGGATTAAATAAAACAGAAATTAAATTAAATCCGCATAGCAGTCAGAATGGGCAGTCTTAGAGACATTACTGTTAAAATATAGTTTCTATAAAAAACTTTACGTTATTTTATTATGATTATTATAATATTATGATTTTGATGGCCGTTTATAGAAATTTATTGAACGAAGATTTGTCCACTTACTAAGTAAAAACCAGGGAAAAATATGAGTTTTGTAAGTACCAATAATTAGGAACCACTTTATGTAGGAACCGGCTAGGAACATGTAGTTACAGCTAGGAACATGCAAAGAGAAAGTCTATGGAGAATCGTTAAACTACTAGAAGTAACCACAGTATGAAAATATACAGTAGACTAACATAGCCCTATTTAGTTTAACGCAGAGATAAATCTACACAATTGCGCAATAACTGATTAACTTTTACCCCCTTACTAATAAAAAATATTTAAACTGCGAATATCTATAAAATATCTGTTTCTGTCTGATTGTCTGGCACATTGGAAAAGTCACATGACAGACAAGATGTCGGCTCCTTAAACTATTCAACATAATATCATGTTCTATAATTATTATAAACGGTGCGCAAATTTCTTCACATATAACATAAATATCGGTCTACAAAATAAATTTCCTTATTAATTTATTATACTTATTAAAATAGAATTTTTTTAACATCAATAAAGTGTAAAGGTGCTCCCAGATAGAAGTTATATAACGTTTTTGTATAACATCTTTTAACGAATTATAACAAAAGACACGTTTATTTTTTGACATGTTGTAGCGTATGTTACACACTTTTATAAAATGTTACACAATATTTTATAACGTTATATAACTTCTGTCTGGGAGTACCTTCACATAATAATATAAAAAATAATAAATTTATATTACAGGAAAGGTTCGCAAGTTGCATGCTCCCAACGATTGTGACTCTACTGTCTACTTCACTATTGTATAGTAACGGTACTAAGATCGTATCATAAACAAGTTCATGTTACACATTTAATGACTGTACTGAATTACTTAATATTGTGTAACAGACTGACCCAGAGCATGTGATTGCATACAATACTTTTGAGCGCTGAAAGTAGAGCACACAGAGAAAAGTTCAGAATTATTATTCAGATGCGTTACATAACTATGTTATATATAAAACACAAAGGTGACTGACTGACATGGTGATCTATCAACGCACAGCCCAAACCACTGGACGGATCGGGCTGAAATTTGGCATGCAGATAGATTTTATGACGTAGGCATCCGCTAAGAAAGCATTTTGATCAACTCTACCTCCAAGGGGCTAAAATAGGGGATGAAAGTTTGTATATAATACTTCTTAACGCGAGCGAAGCTGCGGGCAGAAGCTCGTACAGGGTGTATTTGTTACAATTGGTGTAAGTGATAATACTTTTAGGTGTGAATATGTGCCTTATATAGAGTCTACTGTGAAAGTAGCGGATTTTTAAAGACAAGCGCCACAGCGTCAGGAATTTTCCGGTACAAAAGTTTAAAAAAGTTACTCTTTCACAACTGCCACTTTCACACTGAACTCTATACAAGGACTCATACATACCCTAAAGTATTATCACTATGTTTTGTGACACCCTGTATACACATCTGAATTCTGAAAGGGCCGAACTGTATAAGTACATAGTAAAATTGACCGACTTACGGGCACGCTCAAAGATATTAAAATATGATCACTAATTTTATTACTAAGACTTTAAGATAAACTTCATAATAGGTATTATATTTTCTGTCAAACTCTTCATTAAAATAAGGTTAATTAATCATTAAATGTCTCTAAGTGCGCCCGCTTGTTTAATTCTCTTTAGATTACAGCATCTCTCATCTATGGTCTAGTAGTTTAATAGATTTGCTCACCACTCGAATGTCATATGTTCGATTGCATTGAAAATAACTCCTGCCCAGTCTTATTACTGGCAGCTAGGTTACAATTTAACAGGCTACCGATATCGAAATCGGTGTGGGAGCAATTTTAATACTTAGTTTGGTAACAATATCTAATGCTGCCTTTGCACTTTATTAGTTTCTAATTAGTTTAAATCGTATCTATAATATCACGGACTGGATGAAATATCGCACTATTCAAGTTTACCATTCCAAATTTAGATTAACAAATCCACGAACTGGTTAAAAAATTCCAAATATAAAAAATGTTTTACTTTTTTTAAATACTAACTTGCTCCTGAATCTGGTACTGCGGTGCGGCGAAGGCACAGCCAAGCACAGCCAACAATATACACCGGCGGATCATTTCACACACTTGGCTCTCAATAAAAAAAAAACACAGCACGCGCGGCGAAATTACAGCAATGTGGTATGGTAGGCCACTCTCACTTTATATAGAGGCACCCCTTCTAAGGCGAGGGAAGGAGGCAGATCTAGTGCATAGTCTTATTAGTATTCAGTAATTCTAGACCCAAAAATGTGACCCACATGTGAGTTTACTTAATGTACCTGTTTGTAATTTCTAGTGTACAGACTTATAAGATTATTCTTACAAGAATGCTCTACTGAATGAGGTACGTAAATTAGTTTTGTAAAATAATGAAATAAGTTACTTTTGTTTAAAAGATAAACTGTGACAAACCTCAGTAATGTTTTACTATACAAATTATGATGCAACTAATTAGCTACATTATAATTTGTGTAAAAAATTATAACAAATCAATAGGTAGTATTAATGTTACCTATAATTGATTTGTTGTAATTTTTTCCATTAATATCGGATATTGAATATAGCAATAGTTTAGGTGCTACAGTGGGTCATACATACGTAGACTTGTAATGAAGAAATCGTAACGAGAGACAGAGAGAACTACTCATCTTATATTTTTAAACGAGCAATTCTTGTATTATATTATTTAAACAAGAATTGCTAGTTTAAAGAATAAAGATATAAAATGAGTACTTATATAATTGGAATCTTGGAATCGGCTCCAACTATTTTCATGAAATTTAGTATAATATAGGGGATTTCGGGGGCGGTAAATCGATCTAACTAGGAATCACTTTTAGAAAATGTCATTTAATCGTGTTTTATCGAATACCGAGCAAAGCTCGGTCAAATAGCTAGTTATTGATTAAATGGAAAAATGCTTAAATTTTTTAAATATTTAGCTGCATAAAAGGTAGACTTAATATGTCTACCTTTTCTGATCTTATGTCTAAGATAAAGTGATAGAGCCTCAGCGAAGATGCTTTCGTTAATCTCACGATCAAATTCAAAATCAGGGACACCTCTCTTTTTTCATCAGGACTTAAAAACGGGACGTATATTAGGAAGAAGAAGAAACCCGTCGTCCGCAACCATCGCGGCACTGCACCCGAAGGCCCCGAGCAGCTGTTGCGGCGTGAGACTTCCGCGACGCCGCTGTACGTGTCCAGGCTGCACTGGTCCACGACGGCCGAGCAGGTCGTGGACTACATCAGGAGCAAGACCCACTTCGTCTTGAGGGTCGAGCGCTTGGAGTCCCGCCGCAAAGTGAATGTTAGCTCCTTTGTGGTGAGAGTCCCGACGCATCATCTACCGACCTTCTAGAAGGAGGAGTACTGGCCGATTGGAGTCGTCTACACGAGGTTCCGAGGACGACTTCCCAACACATCGCGCCCCACGTCGCAGACAATACGTGTCTAGTGTTAGTGTTAGTTTTAGTATAATATATTATGTATGTTAGTCTGTAAGCTATTTATAATATGGCCCAAGATGCCTGACTTAAATAAATAAATAAAAATATAGTATAATATATCCTGCTAGGTATATCAATTCTTATACCGATATTTTTATTCAACTAACTCTTCTACAATTCTTCAACTATGAACTACATAAAACAATACTAAATTTAAGGGTCAAAGCTTATTCAGCCTATAAGCCCATTAATGTTAGTTAGCGCAGCTGTCATTTAACCTTATACACGAACAATCGGCTACGCCTATGCCCGAAGGCCAAAAATCTGTGCCAAAGTTTATACTGTCACGATCAATTAATAAACTAGACGGAACCCCTCTGGCAAATCAACGAGGCTGTTTTGGCGCGTGGTAATCAAAACTTATGTTGTTAAATGTCATTTGAAAGATATAGTTTAACGCTTGACTCGCTCACCTTTCTGTCAATATCATCCTATAATATCCTATAATATTATTTCTTCCTATCAACTTTATTCTAGTATCTGATTCAGTATTCTTTGATGGATCATGGAATCTATAAAAATAACGCTGTACAAACCCTTATGACAATATTAAATATGTCTACGCGCCAAAATATCTTTGTAGATTTGTAGGTACTCGCTATATTCGCCACGTTTTATCACCTTCGTTGTCAATTAAAATCCGTTCAGTAGCTTAGAAGCTAGTAGTAGTAAATAATTATATGCGTAGGCTCCCAAAATCACTACTTCTCCTTTTGAATTTTCCGTATTCGGGTAAAAAAATAAAATATGACGTCATGCAAAATATATTTGCGATATCTTGTTTTAATTAAATAATTCTATATTATCTAATTAATCAAGTGTAACGTATAGCACAAAAACCTGCCAAGTTCAAATTTAGAAGTATTATGGATCAGGCTGTTGATGAAGATAATTATGATCGATGAAGTGCATCTGAACTGGGCATAGGATTGGATTTCAACTCTTTTTTTATACCAACAATTAGCCTTTAGGAACTAGGTCTTATTTTAACTGGTATGTTTTTGATGGGATTTCAATACTTTTTTTCAAGAAATCACACCTATTTTTTCTTTTTGTGCCACGCCCGATATAAATAATACTTTCAATAGATGCCTCATTGTATCAATGGTACATAAGAAATTTTATCTAAAGTTCGTAGATAGCCGACTCACGCTTAACCGATTTCTTAAATTTCTTAAGTTTTCGTTAATCTACATATAACACACGACTTGTGTGCTAAATTTCATAACGCTAGGACAAATTTTGGAAATAGCCTCTAAAGTTCGTAGATGGGCCGACACACGCTTGACCGATTTCTAAAATTTCCAAATTTTTTATTAATCTCCATATAACACACGACCTGAGTGCTGAATTTCATAACGCTAGGACATTTGGAAGTAGCCTCTAAGCTTCGTAGATGGGCCGACTCACGCTTGACCGATTTCTAAAATTTCTTAATTTTTTGTTAATCTACATGTAACATGACCTGTGTGCCAAATTTCATAACGCCAGGACAATTGGAAGTGGCCTCTGAAGTTCGTAGATGAACCGACTCACGCTTGACCATTTTCTACTATTTCTTAATTTTTCGTTAATCTACATATAACACACGACCTGTGTGCCAAATTTCATAAAGCTAGGACAATTGGAAGTGGCCTAGAGGTTTTGATTACCGGTCAGTGAGTGGGTGAGTGAGTGAGTGAGTGCCAAAATTAGCTATTTTTACAGTGACATATTCCAGGATCTACCGAACCTATATCTATGAAATTGGGTATACTGCTTAAGTACTAGTATATAGTTACGTCGTTTTAATTTTATCTTTGCACTCGCAATAGGCACTGAGCTATAGGGGGGTCGAAAGTGCGTCGAAACGGTTCGTGTAAATAGTGCACGGCATGCGCGCGGCCTGCTGGAACTAGGCCTGCGCACTTCCGTGCACTTTGATCAAGCTTGATTTAAGGAGCATCTAAAATGCTGTTTATAATTTTTCAATCGTGATAAGTACCTAAAATTACCTCAGAATTAAGTGAAAAAATGCATTTCAAATTATTTTTATTTAAAATGCTAAGAAGTAGGTTAGGTTAATAACTACAGTTATACAATAATTGTTATGTTATTAACTAAATGTTGCCTGTGACTTTGTATATACAAAAAAGTATTCAGCGGTTACGTACATTTTAGTAGAAGGTAAATATTTTTTCTCTATAATATTTTTATTTATGTATCAACCATTTACTAAAATGGGCCAAGCATTTCCGAAGTTATACGTCACAAACTATAGAAATGGTGTATCCTCATTTTTTGTTATTCAGAAAGTTATTTGTTCTTTTAAACTTAAAATTTATTAAATTAACAGACAGGCAGCCGTTTTGCTATAATATATATTTATTATTTACATAATTATACGTAATAAGTAGCATAACTAACGTAATTATTAATTTAATTATATGAAGTTATTGTTATGAATGTATGTGTAAGTACCTAATAATAATATAATTAACTACTTGGTGTAACCTAATAATAATATAATTAACAGGTATAATTTTAATTTTTGTGATATTATTAGTTTTATTTTCAAACTATTATTTGTTTCAAATAAGATCTTTTTTGTTACACACATATTTTATCATTATCATTTATCACCATATTCACTACATTTCATCTCGTCTAATTCTTGTTGCATACGCACGCTGAATTTCACCTGTAATTAGAACACATTTTATCTATAAACAAATTTTATGTACTTTAAAATGTCACAAATGCTGTTTTTTTGGTGAGTCAATATAATAAAATAAATGTGGTATTTTAGGTTGTTAAGTTTAATTAAAGTTGTATAAATTCTAACTAAAATTACGGCTATGTACACTCTGCTTTACGACAGTATTTTAGTAGTTTATTAATTAAAAATAATCTAATATTTCTATAATTTAACTCTATATTCGGTATATTATTATGGTTCATAAAAAATATGAACCATAATGTCCCGAAAAAAATTGCATTTCCCTGGTAAAATTTATAAGCATCTAGAAGCCAGAAAACTATATTATATCAGTAGGGTAAAACATTTTTATGTTTCTTGAAATCTTAAAATCTAATAACTAATACTATATTAACATTTTGTTCCTCGACAAGATTCGAACCCGCGACTTTTACCACTGAACCGGAGAGTTTCATGTGCGTTTTGACATTCCGTGCGATATGTGAAAAGTAGTTCACGGCCGAAAGTAACTCGAATCCTGCTCGATCGGGTTTCGGTATCGAAACGATTGCGACGGGATCATGAAATATGCCCTGAATATGCACTAAAGGAAAAGAGTATATAAAACTAGCGACCCGCCCCTGCTTCGCACGGGTATAAAATATAATTATAGCCTATTCACTAACTGATTTTTTTTTAAATCGATTCAGTGGTTTTGATTTATATTCATTAGTACCCGTGCGGGCCGTGGCGCGCATTGATGGCCGGTACCGCCGCGCCGCAAAAGCACGTGGGGAAAAAATGTTTTTTTTTTAACGATTGCTCTGTACTTCCTGTGCACCCAAAATTTTTTTGAAGTCGATCGAGTTGTGGAAAGGGGTCGCCAGCGTTAATTAAAAGTAAAAAAATGATTATTATTTTCATGTGGGTTCAGCTGTGAGCTTTTTTTCTGACGCGAGATTAGTTAGTATGCAATCCCAAAAAAATAGCCAGACAAAAATATCGATGGGAAGGTACCGAAAACAATTATTATTGTTGAAATCGGCTAATTTTCGTACTTTTATAATCCCTTCCCACAATCCGATCATTTAAAAAAAAATTGGGTCACAGGAAGTACAGAGCAACTGTTTGGAAAAAATTTAGAGTTGCTGAACCTACATTTTTTCCCCACCCCACTACACCCACACCCACTGCCCACGCGACGGCCTGCCAGCATACAGATTATCAGAAAAGATCGTCAGCTCTCCGTCGAATAAATAAATAAATAAACGTTTATTCAGTAATCAGAAACACAAAAAAAAAAAACAATGCAAGAGAAAGAAAAAATTAATATTAATAACTATATTTAGAATAAGAATATGAACATAATATTTATTTTGACACCACACAACATCATGTAGAACAATACTTACTATTTTTGGAGATGTCATAGCTTCTACTAGATGCTAATTCTTATAATGAACACTAATAAAACACACTTTTTCTTGCACTTTATCCACTATATTAATATAGTGGATAAAGTGCAAGAAAAAGTGTGTTTTATTAGTGTTCAACATGAATTTCCACCAAGAACCGTCAGTACAATCAATTACATATATAAATAAATTTCTTATAATGCCCCATTATTACTGAAAAGGTTTCGATAATACCTATTGTATGAAAATATTACTCAACAATCGCGTAAGGAACTAACTGCATAATTTGCATGGTGGAAGCATCATCATTATTATTTTTTTACAAATTGTCTCTGATCGCATCCGGTACTATTGTAGTCTATGGTAATTGTTATAGTTAACTACTGAGAACCAACTACTTCTATAGTAGTAGTTTCCGCAGTGCAAAAGTGCATTACTTCCTGAGTTGATATGTCTCAACCAATTAGGTATCCCATGTTCTTTCTCGAGCCTTAGCCAGCCCCTGGGCTCTCAATTGCATTGTACAATATCAAATATGCTATCTACGCTTCAATTTTATTGAACAGTTTATTTGACAATTAGATTGGAGGCGCACGATCTTCAATATCAACTCTAGACGGTCAATAATATTATGAAATACGTGATATTATGGCGCAGTAATATTGCTCGTCTAGGGGCCCGCTTAAAGTATGTCCATATCGAATTTGATACAAATCGCTTTAGCGCCTTGAGTATCAAAAACTAATATTAACAGTCAAACAGACAGAGAAGTATATACACTTAATATCTAAAATAGAATTTTAGATTCAGCAATTGCAATCCAACGTGGCAATGCTGTCAGCTTGCTGGGCACTCTGCCAGATGGGGACGACATGGGGAAGTTTTTCTTTTTATAATTTTATATTCTAAGTTTGTATATGTTTGTATATTTTATTTTAGTTTGTATTTTTAGTAACTAAATAGAATTTATAATAACATAATATTACTTTCATTATTTAATACACCGTTCTGCTCTCATACAGTAATAGTCGTATTACAATGCAACTTATACAATAGATACAGTTACAGTTTGCCAATAAATTATATGCACTTTATATAACGGCGGGGACTCGATAAGCTGTAACCGAGCTGCTGGAGTGTCGCAACGCCAGCGTGACACCACATTATTCATGATACGCGGCGGATAATGTAATAAAAATAGCTTAAAAACTATAGCATAATATCTCTAACATAATATCCATACTTCCATCAAAGACTTCTATTTAAGTTTAAATAGAAGTCTTTTACTTCCATCTAATGTTACAAATGCAAAAGTGTGTCTGTCAGTCTAGTCTGAAATTTGGTATGGAGAGTGGAGACACTGGGAAAAAGTATAAGATACATTTTATTCCTGAAAAATGTATGGTTCCCGCGCGATAAAACGAATTTTGGCACAACGGACGTCGACGACGACGTCGTCGGATGACGACATAGTTTATCTCGGTTGATCAATTTGTCAACCTAAGGCCCAGTTTTAGTACAGTTAAAGTTAATTCTTCATTTAATCATGTATAATTTCACTTTTTATTCGTAAACTAGCGACCCGCCCCGGCGCGGCGTCGCACGAGTATAAAATATAATATAGCCACTGAAAAAATGATTAAAATCGATAGCCTATGATCCTTCACGTGGTGTACTTCTTATCTGTGCCAAATAACATAAAAATTGGTCCAGTAGTTCGCGAGATAAGCCCTTTCAAATAATTTCCCCCGTTTTTTCCACATTCTCCTATTAGTCATAGCGTGATAAATATAGCCTTCCTCGATAAATGGGCTGTCTAACACTGAAAGAATCATCAAAATCCGTTGCGTAGTTTTAAAGATTAAAGGGGACAAAGGGACATGAGGGAAAAAAAGCGACTTTGTTTTATAATATTATGTATAGATGTGACATATCAAGACATAATATTACTTCAACACATTATTCTAACCTATATCGGAGCAAGTTAAACTATTTTCTACGTTACTTAGTTATTATTATTTGTTACGATAATAATGATTACTAGATCTACTTTTATTATACATTTACTTAGTTCTAAATTATTTGCTATCATATTTTAATAGCGCAGGTATTTTTAATGTCCAACTTTCTGTCTGTTGCAATAAGTATTTTAAGTATGAGTATGTGACCGCATCCCACGGTATCGCCAATCTGTGTTTTGTCATATACTACGTGATTTTCGTAGTAATTAGGTATGTAAAATACCTAGCTTAGATAAGCAAGATAGGTGGAGTCTAGAAATCTTACTTGGATATTTCTAAATGCGTCGGAAGAAACTCTTACAATAAAAAAAGATTTGGTGTACTACATTTCAACTATATGACTCGGCTATTAAAGTAAAAAATATTGTGTATAATATGTACTAATATTTTAAATTGTAATGCGACTATAATAATATGTAATTAACAAAGGAAAAAAATTAATCAAAATGAGTTTATACCTATTGTATTTGGGAGTTACGAACAAGCTTTTCTGGAGACTTAAATAAACAACTGAATGTATATTATTATAAGATCTTTATTTTATATCTAAGTATCACAGATTTCTCAAAACATTAATGCATCCGATAAACATTAAAAATGCGGGGAAAATGCTGTTTTACCCGAATAACATGGTGGATATAATAACAAGTAACTTATACCAAACAAACATACTACTCTCAAGCTCTCTTAAAACAAAATAAACAAATAACTTGAAATAATTAATTTTGAAGTTTCATCCATGTGCGTTGAAGTCTTTTCTAAGGCGCACGGTTTCTAAAGTTACTTCTATTTTTTGGTCCATTTATATTATTAATTATATTTAATCTTATTCTACAATTTTTATTTATTATCTTATTTTGATACACGAGGTACCTACGTCATTTTATCCAGCACTGGATTACCACTGTTTTACCATTGGATTCTGGACTGGAAAAATAAATAGAGCCTTTAGCCAAGATTCTTTATCACATCTTTATAGAATCGTTGGTCAAAATGTATGGAATTAACATCAGACTGGCACCAGTCGAACTTCATATTGTCGAACGCTTATTCATGCATTTAGATCGGCGATTCTATGAATAAGCGATAAGGAAAACGCCTTGACTTAGTCACAGGTTACACGGTAAAATTTTCATCAATCTGATCCATCAATCTGATTGACGGAATATTGATGGTTATAAAAATTTCATATCAAAAATACGATCAATCCATCAATCCGTGGGGTACACGAACTTTTCATCAATCCGTACCGGATTTATGGTTCAGATTGATGATAATTTGACCGTGTAACCGGCGACTTAAGGCTCAGAGTCGCAATCAGAGGTAGCTCCCGTTATATCAATATACTTTAAAATTATTTTTATTCTAATCTACAACTAAGTATACAACAAAATGAACCGACGTGACGACAACAATAATATAACAGTACTGCTCGAATCACGGCGCGAACTTGTTACCAACGTGGTGACGGACACCCCATTTGTAGTTTGCGTTCTTGTCCGTCTTCACGAAGGTATGGACCGGCCCGGTGACACCGTTCGTGCCCCTGTGGTCGTGGTCGTGGTCATGGTGGTCGTGGTCGTGGTCGAAGTCGTGATCGCGCTTCGGCCGCTCCCATTTCATGGGCGCGGGCGCAACTGAAAGAAAAACGAAAGTGGATTATGCTGCGTGGTATTGATGAAGCTATAATGGATCTTATATAGAACGCCTCCGTGGTCTAGTGGTAGAGAGCGCGGCTCTTGACTCACAGGTCGTGGATTCGATTCCCGCGTTGGAAACATTTTATTTCTATGTTTGGTTAGGACAATGCAGGCTGGCCACCTGACAAGTAAGATGATCCATGCGTCGGATGGGCATCTAAAAAGTCGGTCCTGCGCCTGATCTCTCGCCAGTCGTATCGGTCGTCCGTCCCACTGGGTTATGAGAGTAAAGGAATAGAGAGTGCTCTTGTGTACTGCGCACACATTTGGGCAGTATAAAATTACTTCTGGGTAGCTGGCCTGGTTTCATTGAAACCGGTCACCGTCACCGAAACCGGTGTGGGAGCTATCATTATATAGAAAAAAGTAGAGATTATATAAATAGAGAGACCTTGTATAGAGAAAACTATCGTGAAAATATAGCTAGCGTTTTCTGTAACTGATTTAACTAGATGTGTGTAAGATTGTGTCTATATATTATTGTGGTCACGGAATGGACATATTTTAAAATTAGTTTTGTCAGGTTTCATTTCTTCTTACCAGGTAGTCTGTGGTGTGGTAGAGGGGCGTATCTGACGACTCGTAGCGGTCTTCTGGCCGGGTGGTAGGGGACCGACCACGCCGCTGCTGCCGCCATCAGACAGGCCAATATTATCTGTAAAATATATAAAAGCTGTATAATTTACTGACAGGTTTTACTAAAAGTGTTGTCCACTGCCAACTTTGCTTAAGTCCGCGAATTGTTAGTCCTTAAAATTGGATTGGTTGTTAAAACGTGTAGAGGTAACAAACAAACATATGGTATAAAAGCATGGATGAAAAAATCAATGGTTTAATGGTTGCAATCGCGAAGCGTAACACTTAGCACCGGTTTAGTATCGGCTGCACTCAGAGAATTATTTTATTGAAATCCTTGATTAAAATCTTAGGGTTTATAAAACGCCAATCATCTAATTCTTGATTAAAATAATGTTCAGTAATCATTCGCATCTCTGTAAGTTCGGTCGTAAGTTAGCCAAAAGTTTTCAAAATCTGCAAACAGAAGCGTAAGATTAAAAAGTAAACCTATGACCTACAGGCACACATATTCCGTTGCGAGACTCAAAATGCCACCTTAGGGCATTTACGAAACCTCCTACGAGTCTTGCATTAAGCACTCACCAATCTAAAGCAGTCCATGTCAGATAACAAAATGGTGGTACGAGCTCAGTTCGGCTCTTATAAACGAACAAAACAATATCACTTTCTATTCAGCATTTTACGGTTGAACGCGTGACGATTCGGTTCAGGTAAAAGCCATAGAAATGCTATTTAATGCCTATAGATTTAGCCATAGATAGATTTAAAATACCTACAATTGTATCCAATGTAAATGTGAATTCTGTATCATAAATACAAAAATGTGTAACTTAGAATGCATCATACTGCTATTTAAACTAAAAACAAAATATTATGTTTATTTGCGTTAAACAGGCTGCAAAGATTTAGGTAGATTCTATGAAAATTTTGCAGTGTCTGTTCATAATTAGGTTAATAGCATTATAGAAAACGTACGTATCAAAGATACTGCGAAGATCCGAAACTTTTATTAGCTTATTTACTTGACATAAACTGCTACCTCCAGCTTCTACACGTTCTCTCAGGGCCCCCGCTACCATATGTGCAATGCACACGGGTGCCATCCTCTAGGGGCGCCAAATCGCCATCTTTCGGGGCGCCAAAACCAAGGACCCAAAAAATTTGCCTAAAGGGGCGCCAAAATCCTCTTTTAGCATACAAGAAAAGTGTTGTCTACCAACGTATAAAATCTGAAAATTTTTGGTAGATACTCGATTATCCCTGTAGTCGCCAATATCAGTATGGGTCGGCTTTATTATAATTGCTTACAATGAAATCAACATTAACTAAATCATAGTATAAGTGTTAGGTAAATCATTATGCAATGAACGTAATATTTAAATAAATCATTGATTAAATAGATCAATAGTTACAATGTTGTCCTACTAATTTGCCTGTGCCTTATTAAAAAACTAATTATTGTGGCGTAAGACGCCGCGCCGATCAAGCGGTAACGCACTTTGGTAAATAACGCTTTTGTAAAGAAAGTACTCTTGGCTTTTAATTATTATTCATGTCTAGCTCTCAGTTATATTTTTGCTAAAAATGAGCTTCAAAACCGTAGTACTACGTACTTGAATGAATAGATGTATTGTTAGGTGCTCTCTGACATAAATTATAGATAGTTTGGACTTTGGCGAGTAGTTACCATCAGGTACATAAGTAAGTACTAAAAAATAAACTGTCTTCCAAAAAAACCTACTAATGTAACATACATTAGACTTATTTATTCTCATTAATCGACCACACTTGACAATATTTAATTAGTTATTAGAAATTTAAGCTTAGCTAGTATACTCTGTCTTTATGGGGATAGGATATCATTATTACCGATTGTTACGCGAACCAGTGTCGGACAAAGACCTAAGCAAGCTAGATAAGCCGTTAACATTATTAGAAAAATTTTATCGTTTAGAGAAAATGTAAGTTATTTTAACTATTTTTTACATGAATTTTACCTCCATTAAAGTAATTATAATCAATTACAATTATTTGTGTGTACCAAATTTTATTAAAATTGGATTAGGAGCTTTAGAGCTAATGCAACAAACATACAATTAAAATTCTCATCTATAAAATACGTCAAAAACAATTTACACAAAATACGCGAAGTAACACTTCAAACACTGTATGTGCCTAGACCGATTTTTTTTTATTTAGGCATTTATTAGCTGTATCTATTGGTTAATAATATCTTTGTAAGCGGACGTTAATTTTCCATTGGCTGGTTGATTGGCCGCTGATTGTTCTTCAGTCCAGTAGCGCTCTACTTGTGTTCATTATATAATCATTAATTACTCGATACAAATTATGTCACAATGATGTCATGACTTTGAAGGCATTTTTTCAGGATTTATGCGTTTTCCGGGTTTTGGCGCATTAAAAAGTAGGCGGTATTATTTCTCGTAGTCTACTCTTCATCTGTACCGAATTATTCATAAAAGACTTCAATATTTTTGGTGGTTAAATGTGTATAATAATAGACGTAATACTTTACTCACTATGCACCTAGTACCAGACATATTATATATACGTAATTTGATCAAGTTATGTTATGAATACAAATCACAATATTGACTTGACTTATTATTGTTAGTCCGCAACTTTCCGTGGGCGCCTAGACCTACAATAATATTGTACTATATCACGTATTGTGAAATATTATTGACCGTCTAGGGTTGATACTGAACATCACGCGCCTTCATACCCCAGTCAAGTTAGAATTTGAGGTTGCATAAATTAGCACCGAGCTGAAAATCGGTAAAATTGTTAAGAACATGATTAAAAATTACATTTGAAAGTTCCTCATGATCCCCTATGTGGAAAAAAAACACCCAAACGACGATTACAACTTTAACAACTTTTTGAATCGTTATAATATTTCAAAAACGGTGGCTCCTAGGGAAATAGTATTGATACCCTTTTTGTAGATAATTTTATAATCTACAAGTTTGTTTCAGGCATTTTTATGAAAAACCATTTTTCTAAAAATCGTTTTATGAAAAACCATTTTGCTAAAAATCGTGAAAAACTAAAAATCCATACAGGGGAACTATGGTTGACTTTCGAATCTCATTTGTAATCATATTCTAAAGTTCTAAACAATATTACTTACCGATGTTCAGCTTGGTGCGAATTTATGCAACCTCAAAATCTTGACTGGGGTATGGGTTCAATAAAACTAAAGCGTGATATTGACAATACAATAATTGCTCGTCTAGGCGGCCGGTACAGAATCAATTTCTTTGATGGTGAATACGTAGGTGGTTTTTAATCGGACACGCGAATCCAGAAAAAGATTCGCATTACTTCGCCTGGAAATTATACTTACTGGGATGTAACTTACGTAATTGGGTTTTGTGCTTACGTTAGTTTTTACTTTACCTTCTACGCACGTGTATAGATTAAAATTCTGTAGAGTGTAGAGCTCTAGACTATTTCTCGTACTAAATCATTGGAATAACATTTCAAGTAGAAAACATTACGCAGATCTTAAATTTCATCTACAGTAGTATTTTTGTGTAAGCCAAAATTTTCTTTTACACTTTACAGAAACTTGCTACGTGGAGCTCCAGGTACAAGAACGTAGTACGTACTACGGTCCTTTATTAGTTTACAAAAAATAGTATATGACTGTGCTATTTTTACCCGACCGATTTTGGCAGTCTATGAATATATGTGCCATATGTGTGCCATCATAGCGCCTAAACTATTGACCCTTTTTGACGACCTCTGTGGCTCAATTGGTTGAGTGTGTGGCAGCTCAAGCCGGGGGTCGCGAGTTCGAATCCCGCCGACGGAACAAAAAGTTTTCAATGTTCCCGGGTCTGGATGTATATTAAACAAGTGTATAATATAATAAAAATCTTAAATATATGTATAGTATAAAAGTATTAAATATATTTCCGTTGTCTGGTACCTGTAACACAAGTCCTTTAGTTACTTAGCACGGGGCCAGACTGACGTGATATGAAGCGTCCATAGATAGATATTATTATCATAGCGTCTAAACTATTGGCCCTTTTTTAGCAAACAAGGTTACAATAGATTAGTAATGATGCCACGGGTAACTTAAGTTACTATTTTAGTTTTGTTCTTTTGCATAGTTGATACTGGTAATAGTTTTTAAACTTAATACTTGTTAGTAAACTTGTAATCCAAAAATACGTTCAACACTGTTTATTTAGGTTGCTCTATTTTATGAAATAGAATTCAAATAAATAGAAAGAAAGCACTGCAACAATAAAAGAAATGAGTCCACAGATTCTCAAACTCATTGATGAAGGAAGTCGTACCAAATATTTTTTGTATAATATTTGCATGTAAAATAATGCCAACACTTACTTGTTTTACACATCTTGCAATCAAGTTCGTTTAACGCATGGGAACCGATCAATTTTCCGTCATAAAAACTATTCTAGGTATGTCCTTCCCTGAGACTCAAAGTATCTCCATAACAAAAATAAGAAAAATAAGGGTGTGGTGTACGGCGTACGGTGATCTTATCCCTCATTGCATTTGTAAGGATTCAAACTTTAATGTAATATTAGTTATTGGTCAAAAGCTACCCTTTAATTATATAATTTCGTACTACAAGTATGCTTTAATTTCAACGCAATTAAACCTTTTTTTATGCGCAGGGGAAACCCTATATGGGTCCCCCGGGTTGGGGATGTGCCTCAGTTAAGCTGAAGCACCCCGGCCCCCGGGGGTAACGCAATTAAACCTGCATTAGCAATATTCAAACGCGCTTCAAATTGATAAGATATTGAGTTGAGAAGTTGACAACCACTGGACAGCGGCAATGGTTTCGTTTTTCTATAAATAAAGTTCCTCCACGATTGTACCTCATCCACAGACCGGCTACCAAGATGACACCACGTCTCAGTCCAACGGTAGTAACTTTTTACTGGAGTGTGAGTGAAAGTGTTGGTGAGAATCGATTTGATAGAAAATCGATTCGTGAGAGAATAAATTAGTGTGATTATTGTTTTGATATAGTCGATTGTTAAATCAATTTGGTGGTTGAAGGCCAAGAGTTTAATGATTTTACTTAAGTTTGTGACTTGTGTGTGTTCACAGTTTCTATAAATCCTACTTTAGATACTTACCTGAAAATACGCTAATTGTGTTAAAAACTCAAACTTTTCATTTGGTATTTATTGCCTTATATATGAGTTAGCTCTAAAAAAGAACCAACATAAAAACTCTATTTTAGAAAATGAAGTGAAATGGTACAGTCAAAATTAGTACCGTAAATCACGATCAACGCATACATACTCCTATAGCTTTGTTAATAGGTTCATGGGCCCTTTTTTACGATGACGCAGGGGAAACCCTTTTTGGGTGCCCCAGGGGATAGATTCATAGGTCCTATGCTAACCTTCACAATCCCATGGGACTATGTATATGCGAAAGTGTGTCTGTCTGTCTGTCTGTCTGTCTGTCTGTCTGTTACCTCTTCACGCCCTAACCGCTGAACCGAGTTTGCTGAAATTTGGCATGGAGATACTTTGAGTCCTGAGGAAGGACATAGGATACTTTTTATCCCGGAAAAATGTACGGTTCCCGCGCGATAATCGAATTTTGGCGCAACGGAGTTGCGGGCGTCATCTAGTAAGGTATATGTTTCTGTGGTGATACCTTTTAGGCTACAGATAATATTTTCAGAAGTAGTAGTTTCATGCTATTTCAATACATTGCTTTCAGAAGTTCCTCTGGTGTGTGGTGGTCCTCCATGCCCCTCTGTGGAGGCCGGCCTCTTCCGCCGTCCGCGCGCCGCCCGGGGAACCCTCCACCATAGAAGCGCAGGCCAAGTTCTTCCAGTAAGTATAATGCTTACATGGAATAGTTTTTTATGTACATAGGCAATACAGTGAAGGTTTTTGATATTATGCCACCAGCCCTAGTACACAAGTGGCGAGCGATTGTATGTATGCAATTTGACATAAGTCATCGCTTTGCTAGCGAATATATAATGTCAAATCCCATGCATTTTGTAGCGTTAGCGTTAGCGTTGACGATAATCGCTTGCCGCTTGTCTAGGGGGGCAGGTGCCGCTATGTAGCCTAAATAATATATGACACATGACAGCTATATCGTGAAACATTACAGCTATATCGTGACATACGATAGCATAGACCCTAAGGCTACATAGCGGCACCGTGTCAAATAGAATATCAAAAACCTTCATAGAAGTGCAAAACAACGTCCCTAAAATACAGGGTGTAACAAAACAAAGTAATAATACTTTAAGATGTGAATGTGTATTTATAGAGTTCACTGTAAAAGTAGCAGCGCTGAAAGAGTAGCTTTTGACTTCCTTGATTCTAGCTTTAATATCTAATCTCATGAATTTGCCCTTAAAATGGTTTACTTTAAGTGCTGACTGTGCTTGTACTATCACAGTGAACTCTATATTGGGACACACAGTACACATCCTTATGTAATATATTTTTGTTACGTCCTGTATGCTAAAAACTAATCATTCCTTTAAAAAAGAGTCTGTCTATCTATACTCAGCAAGTAGATAGATAATAACATTATAATGTTTTTTTCATAAATTCTGTCTAACTATCTATACTCAGCAAGTAGATAGATAATAACATTATAATGTTTTTTTCATAAATTCTGTCTAACTATCTATAATCAGCAAATAGATAGATAATAACATTATAATGTTTTTTTCATAAATTCTGTCTAACTATCTATACTCAGCAAGTAGATAGATAATAACATTATAATGTTTTTTTTATAAATTGTACGAAATAGCCATAGAATGACTTTGGCAATTAATACTGTAAAAAAATCGAAATTTCGTTTAAAAAGAGAAGGTGCGAATAGCCTACATATCTTTGATCTGAATGTTTGCCTAGTAAATTTATGAATATTGTGAAATGTTTACTGGTGTCAGTGTAATTTTTAATCTCCTTTAAAGGTTCAATTTTGCATAATTTGTCATTAAAAGTTAATCTCGATTCAGCCCAAATAAACCAACTGTTACAAGATTGTAATTAAAAATTTTGATAGCGGTATTCTGCCAAGGCAATATTTTATAGAGCAATCGATTAACTTGATAAAATTAATTTGTTTTTAATTTTAAATAAAATGAATTGTAATTGAAACTAAATCATAATTTTGAATACTTACTTGTAAAGGTATAGAGTTACTAATATTGTAAATGTGTGTATATCAGTCTGTATGTCCTCTTTATCTGTCTGTTATTCTTTACGCCCAAACCACTGAACCAATTTTGCTGAAATTTGGTATGGAGCTATTTTGAGTTCCGGGAAAGGATAGGCTACTTTTTATCCCGGAAAAATGTATGGTTCCCGCGTGATAAACAAATTTTGGCGCAACGGAGTTGCGGGCATCATCTAGTTTCACAGTAGTTCTTTTGACTTCTTTAAGACTTTACATACTTTTCTAGCCTATCCCAAAAAATATTACATTGTACAATTTACTTTGTAGGGATTTTTTCTCGGTTCAGTTGAGCCCATACAAGATAGAGTTTGGTCACGTATGCGAGGACCCCAACACTTGGGAGCAGCGCTACGAGAAGAAAGACTTTGAGAACCACAGGGACATGGGCAAAGTATTGTTATCTCCCTCTAACTCTTTCTCTGTCGCTTGGTAAAGGTATAGGCACTTGCCCACTTCGGAGGACTTCGACCAGGGCCACCGGTTGGGCAGCGAGAAGCACTTCATCGAAAGGCATGAGAGGTCCCGCCCAGCTACAGGACTATTCTCTGCTAAAGTACGCTTCTGCTTTCTATCTCTTTCTTACTTTTTCTGTCTTTATAATTTTAACTTTATCTTTTCTTCTCTTCGGCCTCTTCAAGTTGGCCCATGATGGATAAGTGATTGCGAACATCAAGAGAATATTCGTGTATGATTGCACACGATCGACGGATATTGTCTTTACTTTAGACAAATTCGCAATCATAGTTATCCATCATGGACCATCGTGAAGGTGCCTCCTTTGCAGATCTTTGTAACAACATTAACAAATTTCTGCGCTGTGTTTAATTATGTAACTAAATATGTTACTAACCCCATGGTCAAAACAATTTCTATCTCATCTTGATATTACTTGGGCCTTTATTTTCCTAGCTAGTATACTTTTATTAAACCCGTAATATTCGTTACTTTGCATTCTTTTTACCGAATAAGGCATGATTAAAATGTACTGATTTGAACTGCTACCTACTCACTAACAAATAATTCTAACAGTAAATAATATTTGAAGGTACGTTGGGGCGACAAGAAAGGTGGATATGGAGAACATTACTGGGACTTAAACCACGCTGGTAACGCTCACAATCACGGTGACGATGGATACAATGACGATGGTTCATACCACGAAGATCACGACGCTTACGATGAACCCAGCGAACAATCACCAAACTATGAAACAGAGTATACTCCTGATGAATATGCCGCAGATAAATACACTCAAGAAGAGAACAGTTTAGAAGAAAACAATAGAGCAAAGAGAGCACACACGAGACAATTAGAAGCGCAAAGACAAGAGAGAATGTACGAAGAACAACCGAAACCTGCACGACAGGAAAAATACGAAGAACCTGAGGAAAGAAGGCCGAGAAGGAAATCGCGCAAAAGCAGAAGACAATACAAAGTTGATGAAGAATACACAGAAAAAGAAGTTACAACACAGAAACCAATAATCGTAGAACATGAAGAAGATCCGAAAATAAAAGAAAAAGGAAAGAATGATGTAGTACTAGTTATAAATCATCGTGATGAAGTAACAACTACTACTACAACAACTACAGAATCACCACGTTATGTACCGTATGAGAGTGGAGCTGGTGTGAGGCGTTACCAGGAGGCAACTGCTGCAGCATCAGTACCCAGGCTGTTTCTAGAAGCTTCTACAGGGCGCATCGTTGATCGCGCTACAGGCCAAGCATACGTCTTACAGCCTGTGCAGCACTATTAGATTAGTTAGAGAATATTAGTTTAATGATTATTTATTGAATAAACGACTGCATTTTTAGATTGTGTACTTTTCAATTACCTGTAATTGCATTTTAAAATTTAAAAGAAATTACTGACACGACTGGCTTGAGATTAGGCGAAGGACCAACCCTTTACATGTTTATCCAGCGCAAAGATCTATCTAACAAAACTTGGTCAAAAGTTTTGTTAGTTCCAACGCAGTAATCGAAGCTAGTCACCAAGACAACCGGCTTACGAACTTAGTGGGTAAGTATAAACAAGTATTTTAATTTTCTTACTAACTTATTTTAACTTTCTCCAATAAATAACAATAAACGCTCTAATAGGAACTTCAAGGTAAGTATTCCTGAATAGACTATAATATCTACAGAAGCCATCGCAAATAACGCTTTCAGTCAGCTGCATGTAACAGACCTAACATTCCCTCTCTAGGGTCACTAGTTCCCACATTCCCTTATCAACGTCATCACGTCCGTTGTCTGTTCTATGCGGAGTATACATTTTGATAGGGGACAATAAAAGTATTGTTTTAAGACGGTTAGCGCGGAATGACTGTGACCTGTTCACAGTCATTCCGTTTTTTTGCATGTTCACAGTGAACATGCAAAAAAACAAATACTTAGGGAAAATAAGAAAGTCTGTTTGTCTGTCCGTTTGTTATTTCTCCAATTTAAAGCCGGTAAAGATAAAATTAATTTACATTTTGAAATTGATAAAAGACTGTGCAATAAAGTTGCGAGAAACGACTAAATAATTTTGTTGATTTAATTAAAATTAGTACTTTAAGCTAGGCTTATCAATAAGTGTCTGTCTGTCTGTTACCTCTTAACGCCCAAACCGCTGCTGCGCTGAACCGATTTGCTGAAATTTGGCATGGAGATACTTTGGGTCCCGGGACATAGGATGCTTTTATCCCTGAAAATGTAAGTTCCCTCGCAATAAACGAAGTTGCGGGCGTCATCTAGTTTTAATATAATTGTAAAATATTAAAATATCATGTAACCTACCTGTGAATAAAATTTTGCAAGTAAAATTAGTTAACCCTCAGAAGCGTGCTCTACTTTTTGTATCGTTTTTTCTGAACCCCATGGGCCATGGACCAAATCCACGCAGATCACACCCCTCAAAATAATGAAATCACACTTTATATCGTACCTAATCATTATTTGAACAGATTGAATCACCATAGCGTGTTATTGTTTTGAGAATACCCGGTAATTTATGTAATAAGTAGGTTTGAAAATTGATGACAAGATTATTAGATTATTATTAAAAATTTGAAATACGTGTTAAGATCCAAAAAATAATATTAATTGAATTATTAAGCTAACTTGTGACTCTGGTTATTTTGCGAAAATATTAGCCAATGCAAGAAAAATTATCAGCCATCGTGCATAGAGTCAAAGAAAGAGCTTTTATTTGAAAAAATCTTATTTTTAGCCCCAAATGCGTAACTTCTGTCAGCATTTTGTTTTTATGTAATCTTTTAATCCAATTTTAATAAAATACTACTAATAGTCTACTCATGTAGTTTTTAATGCAATAATATAAAAAATATCGTTCCCATCGTAGAGGATAGGTACTATTATTATTATAACTTAAATATTTGAAAGGGCTATATCAATAAGGAAGTAACGTGACTCAGCTGTCTTCCACAACAATATGCAAATAAAAGGTCATTCTTTGACCTGTCCTTTCCCACGTAAGAAAGTGGTCAAACAGGTTTGGTCGGACCCTTCGGAAGGACAGGGACAGGGCCAGGGACAGTAGGGACGACTCTGCCCATTGTCCATAACCTGTTCGACCGGATTTGCCATGAGAATTTTGCAAAGACTTTGCCATTATTGTTTTTAATCTTTTCTCTAATGTTACTGACTAACAGAAAGATTGCTTTGTGGTTTGATGAAAAAAAATATTGATAAAATAATATGTCTTAACTTTTATATATTATCTAAATATCTACTTAATAATTAACGCCTTGTCTTAAGGCGCTATATCGAAAAACTGTCCTTTTTGACGTAATACTATAGGACCCTCAGAAATGTTACAAATCTGGTAATGAGATATACATATCTTAATAGCCTTATCTAGGTTTGAGAAGAAGTAGAAACACGATTAATGTATTTTGCCTCGATACATTTAATTTTCGAAATGACGTCTTAAAAATACGAAATTTGAAGATTATTTTTAAACGAAAATAGATGTATTTTAGGAAATTAGTCTAATTGATAGACACCTTTGTAACTCAAAATCGTATAGAAGCATTTTGCTTAAATGCTCCTAGTTATTTTTTAAATGATTATAATTACGTTTTTTCGCATGTTTTCCGAGCGAGCCGATAGCTTCTGGCCGCAGCGTATTCACGACTTTATAGTCATACAAATTAAGTATAAAATTGCCCTTGCGGTAAAATTACTTTCGATATAGCGCCTTAAAAGTTAGTCATTGCATTTAGCCACATTATTAAAAAAACAAAGGTGCGTTTTCGGATTTTATGAAACTGACTCGTCGCCACGCCTGTGCTAGTGTTCGGTGCAAGAACATTTTTTCCTTTGTAATTTCCATACGATCTGTCTTAAAAAAGATGGTATATTTAACAAAGTTATCATAATACGAGCTGAAAATTTCGGGAATCAAGGAGGTGACACAACAGTACTATTTAAAAATGTGTTTATTGCTTTTCGAAGTATTCTCCGCGAAATTTGACACATTTTTCCATACGATGAAACCAATCATTGAAGCAACCATTCCATTCGGAAGTTGGGGTCTCCAAAATGGCCGTTTTGTAGGCGTCCACAGCTTCTTCAGGTGATTTATTCTTTATTTTAGGGAAAGTATAGAAATCATTAGGGCTTAAGTCGGGGCTGTACGGCGGATGGTCTAATAATTCTATGTTTTCTTGCTCTAAAAACTCTTTTTTTCTGTGCGCGGTGTGAGAACTCGCATTGTCGTGATGGAGGATGATGCGGCGGTTGCAGTTCCCTTTACGGAGTTCAGATACGACCTGTGGCAAACAAATGCTAGCATACCATTCTGCATTAACCGTTCTTTGTCCCTCAAGAGGAATAGTCGCAATATGGCCGGCTTAGGAGACAAACGTGGCCACCATTTTTTTTGCAACACTCCGTGAACAAACAATTTTTGTTGGCTTTAACTCATTTTCGAACACCCAAACTCGTGACTGGTTTTTAGTTTCGGGTTCGTACGCATATATCCAGGATTCGTCACCTGATACGATGTTGTATACAGCATTTGAGGATCCTGCGTCGAATCTTTCGAGAGTTCTGACTCACCAAGTAACGCGAGCCGCTTTTTGCTCTTCACAGAGCAAATGCGGAAAACAACTTTTTTAAAACCTATTTGTTCATGCAATATTATTTGTATTTGACTCGTGCCAATGTCTAAAGTTGCCTGAATTTCGCGGTATGTCACATGTCGATCTTCCTCAACCAGCTTACGCACAGCATCAACGTTTTCTTGGGTGACTGCAGTTTTTGGACGACCTTGACGGGGATCATTACCTGACACGTCCACATTGAAATTCAGCAAACCAGCGATAAAATGTGGTTTTGGATGGGGCTTCATCACCAAATGCAGAAATCATCCGATCAACACACTGTTTTTGTGTTAAGCCACTTCGAAAGTCATAATAAATCATCGCTCTAGAATTTTCTCGAGTCAATTCCATTTTCTCAACGACTAAACAAGTTTGACAAGACCTTGTGACAAGACCGAGAATCTTTTTTTAAATAAATAAATGTTATCGATTTTTAAAACCAAGGAGTTTTCAAATAAAAATATTTTAATATGACAGGAATAGTGGAAGTATTCCATTCCCGATGTTTTTAGTGCAGCCTATGTATTAATAAGTAAAAAAATATCGTAATAATTAAATTATTCAAAAAAAAACATAAAATATGACACTTGCGGCCCTGCACCCTCATGTATGACAATATAACGGTTGAGAAAATCCTTTAGGGCTGATCTGTACAGTAAGTGGTCTATTGTGGTGGCACGCGACTAAGTTAAGATTCATCCCATGGGGTCTCTTTGTTTACCTTTACACGTCGTCATGTAACAAAGAGTTAAGGTTTACTGGTATTGGTTGGGATATTACGTTGTCTTATTTAGGTTTGTAGCTGCAAAAACCCAGGCTTAGGTTAGGTAAGTATCAATTTGTCAACGCTGCTCAATATGCGTTTTAGGCACTTAAATATTCTGTCCACCTATGATATTGTTAATAATATTAATGTGTAAATGTACTACCAACTAAGTACAAAAGTTTTAAGGTATAAGTACTGGAACAAACATTTCAGATCAGTCAGGTTATCTACTGATTGATAAAGTTCTGGTGGCCTCAAAAAAAAAAAAAAATTGCCACCCTTATATGGCTGCTGTTTAGCATTGGTGTTCCATTCCACATAAAATCGGGTTTTGAGTTAATAATGCAGTTTTATTCTTTAGAACATAAGGTTTACGACAGTGAAATCCATTTTTTTTGAAAACCCACTGTAGCATATTCTAGAGTACAAAAATGGTTAATGCTTATTCCTCTAAGTAAGGTTTTGTATATAGCATTTATGTACTATGTTTCTAAAATGATTTGCGCTTAAACCGCAGAACCGATTTTGATAAAAATTTGTATGCAGATACTTTGAATCAATTTAAACGATATTAGATTCTTTTTGTCCCGGAAAATGTACGGTTCCCGCGCAGTTAACAAAAATGAATTCGGCTTATGATATCGATATTGAGTAGGTACATGTAGACCGATTTTGAATAAATTTAGTTAATGTATAAATAATTAGTTTATCACGTGCAGAGTTGGGCAAAAAGTAATTAGTAATTTTAATCAGATTACAAATTAATCAGATTGATGAAGTAATTGTGCATCTGAAATTACCCGTAAGTTGATTAAAAATAATATTATGTATATAATGCATTTTAATTTTAGTTTGCAATAATAAGATTAATAATTTAATTAGACTAACTAGTATTTCAATAATTATGTCCAACTAGATGATGCCCGCAACTCCGTTGCGTCAAAACTCTTTTATCGCGCTGGAACCGTACATTTTCCTGGGACAAAAAGTATCCTACATCCTTTCCCGGGACTCAAAGTATATACCCATACCAAATTTCAGCAAAATCTGTTCACCTGTTTGGGCGTAAAGAGGTAACAGAGAGACAGACAGACGGAGAGACAGACAGTTACACTTTCGCATTTATAATATTAGTATGGAAGTCCAAGGAAGGAAGGAAGTAGTATGGCAGTCCAATGCTGCTAATTATAATAAATAAAAAAACTCCCATATCGGTTTTAGGTGGCGCTGGCCAGTTTCAATAAAACCAGGCCAGTTACGCAGGACTAATTTTATAGTGCCCAATAGTGCGCGCAATACACAAGAGCACTCTGGTTTTGAATGAAACCAGGCCAGTTAAGCAGGAGTATTTTTTATAGTGCCCAAGAGTGTGCGCAATACACAAGAGCACTCTGGGTTCAATGAAACTAGACCAGTTACGCAGGAGTAATTTAATAGTGCCCTAGTGTGTGCGCAATACATAAGAGCACTCTGGTTTCATTGAAACCAGGCCAGTTACGCAAGAGTAATTTTATAGTGCCCAAGTGTGTGCGCAATACACAAGAGCACTCTGGTTTCAATGAAACTAGGCCAGTTACGCAGGAGTAATTTTATAGTGCCCAAGTGTGTGTGCAATACACAAGAGCACTCTGGTTTCAATTAAACCAGGCCAGTTACGCAGGAGTAATTTTATAGTGCCCAAGTGTGTGCGCAATACACAAGAGCACTCTGGTTTCAATGAAAACAGGCCAGTTAAGTAGTAGTAATTTTATAGTGCCCAAATGTGTGCGCAATACATAAGAGCACTCTGAGGGAAGCGCGGGAAGGGAAGAAGAAGCGGGAACTCTCTGTCCTTTCCCGAGTCAAAGTATGTGCACACCAATTTTCATCAAAATCGGTTCAGCGGTTTAGGCGCAAATAATTTTTGTTTATTACACTGGTACCGAGACATAACATATCTCAAAATCATCGAAATCCACGTAGCGGTATAAGCAGAAATCATTTTTATTTAATGCCTGGTAACCGTACATTTTTCGAAATAAAAAGGACCCTACGTCCTTTCCCGGGACTCAAAGTATCTCTATACCAAATTTCAGAAGAGTCGGTTGAGCGGTTTGGGCGTGACGAGGTAATTTTATAACATTTTGTTAAAATAAGCACTTAAATTTGTATTGAAAGAACAAATCAGAATTTTGCATTTATGTGAAATATCACAAAGGACATTAATGCTATGTAATAAGCCCTATAGCAATATTGCATTAACCATTTTTATATGTTTTCTCTTAAAACTGAATGTACAATTAAAATATTTATTCATAATCATAATCTACGCATTTCAACAAAAAAATGATACCGCACATTAACATTTTTTTGCTTAAAATAAGCAGAAAATAAAGATAATCCAAAAAAAACTTAAAACGCCGATTACTCAAAACTTGTTCTATGTGGAATGGTACACCAATGCTTAACAGCATCCAATTATGTACTTACCTAATTTTATAGCTTTATTATTAATTAAAAATACTTATTTCATTACAACAATAATAACACAAATTGCATAAGCCCATAGCGCACTGAAACGTCTTTGGCCGTTAAATTCGAAATGCAGAAAGGGTCATTCTTTGAACTGTCCTTTCCCACGTAAGAAAGTGGACAGACCGGTTTGGCCGAACCCTTTTAAAGGGACAGTACTCAGTAGACGGTAGTAGACAATGGGCAGTTAGACAATGATGGGTCTTCCGCGTTCGACCGTAAACTTGTCTGACCAGTTTGCATGGGAATTTCGCAAAGGGACAAATTACCGTCCCGTAAAGCGATAGAATTATTATAACCTATAATATTGATATCGTTGCGTTGTGCGTAAAGCTACTTTAATGTAAGTGGTAATTCTAACATTTTATAACTGATGGGCAATCACTAATTTTTTCCGCTCATTTCAATTTTTCTGGAAATTTCAATTTGCTGGTTATCCACTCCATCCACTTATGTCTTTAATTCTGAACTTTTCCTGTTGAGTGAAGTAGATAAAGTACCCATAGTAAGTAGATAGGAACTAGATATACTTTTTTCGGTTGTTCCCACATTTTTTTGCGTCCCATGGCTGGTACTCATTTGGTAATGCCAAAGCAACACTTGAGGAGGTGAAATTGTCTTGCAATGTTCCTCCCCGATGCAATAACAGGGCCCACAGCTGGTTCATAATATAATATAATATAATATAATATAATATAATATAATATAATATAATATAATATAATATAATATAATATAATATAATATAATATAATATAATATAATATAATATAATATAATATAATATAATATAATATAATATAATATAATATAATATAATATAATATAATATAATATAATATAATATAATATAATATAATATAATATAATATAATATAATATAATATAATATAATATAATATAATATAATATAATATAATATAATATAACATAACATAACATAACATAACATAACATAACATAACATAACATAACATAACATAACATAACATAACATAACATAACATAACATAACATAACATAACATAACATAACATAACATAACATAACATAACATAACATAACATAACATAACATAACATAACATAACATAACATAACATAACATAACATAACATAACATAACATAACATAACATAACATAACATAACATAACATAACATAACATAACATAACATAACATAACATAACATAACATAACATAACATAACATAACATAACATAACATAACATAACATAACATAACATAACATAACATAACATAACATAACATAACATAACATAACATAACATAACATAACATAACATAACATAACATAACATAACATAACATAACATAACATAACATAACATAACATAACATAACATAACATAACATAACATAACATAACATAACATAACATAACATAACATAACATAACATAACATAACATAACATAACATAACATAACATAACATAACATAACATAACATAACATAACATAACATAACATAACATAACATAACATAACATAACATAACATAACATAACATAACATAACATAACATAACATAACATAACATAACATAACATAACATAACATAACATAACATAACATAACATAACATAACATAACATAACATAACATAACATAACATAACATAACATAACATAACATAACATAACATAACATAACATAACATAACATAACATAACATAACATAACATAACATAACATAACATAACATAACATAACATAACATAACATAACATAACATAACATAACATAACATAACATAACATAACATAACATAACATAACATAACATAACATAACATAACATAACATAACATAACATAACATAACATAACATAACATAACATAACATAACATAACATAACATAACATAACATAACATAACATAACATAACATAACATAACATAACATAACATAACATAACATAACATAACATAATATAATATAATATAATATAATATAATATAATGTAAAATATAATATAATATAATTCATGGTTCAATCATAGTCGAAACGACGAATCAAGGCACAAAACTTTAGATTTAAAATCTTTGTGTGATAATCTGTGTCTCGTTATTTTGATTACTATAATAATAATAATAATAATAAGTAAATAATAATTATTTATTTTTCCTCGCAAACAGTTAACATTTTTAATCGGCACAGTACATATTATGTTACGCTCAAAGACCGAAAACGCTCAGTGAGCGAAAAAATGGCTCACAACGCGTTGTGGTAATAGTGAAACGGCCACGACGCGAAATTCGCGTCGATGCCCTAATGAAAACGGCCACGACGCGTTCTGGTAATAGGGAAAAGCCATGACGCGCTCTGAGCATTTAAAAACAGCCACGACGCGAATTCGTGTTGTGACTTGTGGCCCTAATGAAAACGGCCACGACGCGCTCTGACACCAGGCCAGTTACGCAGGAGTTATTTTGTAGTGCCCAAGTGTGTGCGCAATACACAAGAACACTCTGGTTTCAATGAAACCCTGAGGCGTTACTCCCGAAACTGATATCAACTTGATACGAGTCTGATTTCGATTTCGTTTTTGATGTCATTGTAATGCGTAGGAATTCCGGAACTAAATCGTATCAAAATCGAGATGTTGCCATGGCGTCTTGTCAACGTCGTTATAGCAACGTCGATTGTTATAAAGTAGGAGAAGGTTATATCGAAAAATAACGAAAAATATGAAATAATGTTTGTGTTTTTTCGTCAAACCATAAAAATAAATATCTTTAGAAACTTTAGATGGATGTGCCCATTTTTTTTCTACTTTAGTGGGTTTAAAATGGTTATTTTCGTTAAGGAACATCTTGACATTAAACAAATATGTAAATTCTCTTTTGTAGTTACACTTAACATTGTCATACATATTCTAGTATTTGTAAAATTTGTATGCCGACATTGAAAATTAGTTTTTATTTGGAAAATAATGGTCCGTCCTACGCACCTACAAATGGAGATGTTGTTGAGATTCCTGGAAGAAAATCCAGTAATCGCAAAAGGGTACATGCGGGCGAGCCAAGCTAAGCACGATACCAAACTTAAATGGGACCGTATAGCTATAGAGCTCAACTCCATTGGAAGTGCCATCAATCACATTAAAAATGCTTGCAGACGAGCCATATTATTATATTAAAATAATAATGAATTAATAATTATTATCAACAAAAAATGAAACGACACCACACCAATCGATACCCTAGTGACCCTAAAAACGTTTACAATACCTAACTCGGCAACAATCGATCTCAATCGATGTCGATGCCTCTGTTGCTACCGTAAAATTTGACGTTTGAAAACGATCTGTAAGACAATTTTGTCTGTCGCGAGCACCTAAGATTTCGATTTGGCGAATGTTTCGATGCTGATTAGTTCCAAATTGAGCCGCAGCTCGATCGTGCGCTAGCATAGCTGTCAGGAATAGCAAAATCTATTGAGGTTGAATTAGTTTCAAACCGATCCGCAGCACGATCGTGCGCTATTTTAGATGTCTAAAGTGTCAAAAACCGTTGAAATCGAAAATCGAAATCGATATCAGTTCCGGGAGTAAGGCCCCAGGCCAGTTACGCAGGAGTTATTTTATAGTGCCTAAGTGTGTGCGCAATACGCCACGATGCAAATTTCACGTTTCACTATTACCACAACGCGTTGTGAGCCATTTTTTCGCTCACTGAGCGTTTTCGGTCTTTGAGCGTAACACATACATAGGTCTATGAGGAGCTGGTGTTTGTGTTAGGCCAGAAGCCTGTGGTACAAAATTACAAATCACAGGTCCCCAACCTCGGACAATACTTAATAATATTAAGTAATAATATTATTATGAGAAAAGACAACATTTAAGTACTGTTGCAAGTCGGTTTTCTCTAAGGCTGTTGTATTGGATGGTATTGGGATAATTGGTCTAGGTATCTATACTGTACTTAACTGTACTCGACGAAACTTGGTGGTAGCGGTCATTGTCTCACTGTCAAAAACTTGGCATATATACCACGATTGACAATGAAGTGTCAGATGTTGTCAATCGCGGCTTTGTATAGAAAATGACAAGTTTTTGACAGGGAGTCAATGACCGCTACCGCCATGTTTTGCCCAGTACAGTATTTACTTATTATCTCTCTGGGCAGGGGCGCGAACTACTCCCTCTGGATCGTATCCAACAAAGGGCTGGTCGGATTGTTGACTGCCATAATGTTTCAGACAGGCTGGACCCCTCGGAATTACGGCGAGATGTGGCTTCACTCTGCATCCTCTATCGGTTGTATCACGGGGAGTCAAGTGCTCTGAGGAATTGTTCTGAATCATACCTCCTGCAACTTTTTGCCATCGTTCCACGCGAAAAATATACCATCCTCATCACCTTAATGAGTAGCAGTCTTCCACCGTTCATTTTTCGCGTTATTTTCTACCGCGCACTGTAAAACTCTGGAACGAATTGTCACCAACAGTATTTCCGGACCTATACGACCTGCAAACGTACAAGAAGGGAGTGTATTCCTTCTTAAAAGGCCGGCAACGCACCTGCAGCTCTTCTAATGTTGCGAGTGTCCATGGTAGTTATCCACGGTGTGCGACGGTAGTTGCTTTCCATCAGGTGACCCGTTTGCTCGTTTGCCCCCTTATTTTATAAAAAAGAAGTGTAGTGCCAACATTCCTGAATCATCTTCTTCCTGGATCATCTTAAATGTCTTGACAACTATGATTTTTCGATAGTTGTGTCAGGAATAGTTGCTAGTGCTGGCTGTATCTGGGGCTGAAGTTCCAGGCATAGCAATGCCGGCAGGGTTATCACGTAAAAATAGCGATCAACAATCCACTAGCATAATCGCGCGAGCGATTGCTGGGTATATAAACAATGGTGTCATTATAGAGATCGATTGCAATCGTATAACGTATTGTTTTGGCTGATACGTGATACGAAATTGCGATTTTGGAACAATTATCGCGCAATAATTGCTATCGCATTGCTCTCGCAAGATACGTGATACGGGGGCCGGAACCATTTCTTTAATGTACGACGAAAGTCGTAAAATACTTTAATTAAGGTGCATTGGGGTAACTTCGGAAGAAAAAAAATATGGGGATATTCCGAAAATGGCAAATAATTACCAAACAGAAAGTAATTTTGTGCTCTGGCCACATTTACCGAGACGCCAATTTAATCACCTCCCCCGCTTCCTTTCCCTCGAGCCGTCAGCCGGGAGTGCGTGTGCGCTAAGTTCATTTTTTCGCGCCAAGTGCAATTTTATGATTTTTTGGGATTATCGAAATTACCCCATATTGTTTTACACAGAAATTAGGTAAGTTACGTAATATTTTGTTTGTTTTAAAGAATCTTTGACGTTTTTTGCTTTCTTAAGAATAGGTAATGTTGCTCTAGCTATGATTTTTAACAAACATTCTAAATAACCCCAGTGGGGTAAATTTGTTAACGAAATTTCCCCAATAATTATTTCATAGTCTTTTGCAGGGGTGCGCAATATATAAAATATTTACCTGCCTTTACCAACAAACATAAACGAATGAAAATGCAAAGTCCAAACTTGACTCGACTCGTACAAATCATGTACATTTTCGACATACCGTTTAAAACGTATTTTTGAATAGTGTAAAATCAATTTTTATTGTTGTTAATATAAAAAAAAAACAGTTTTAAAGATTACCTATAGTCCGGGTTCCCAAAAACATTTTTTTTATTACTATCCAGCAAATGTTTCGTGAGTAGCTTCATTTTGATAAGACGAACAACAATTTCCTTTGCGTAAATTTTCGAAAGTGGTAGCTAACAGAGGTAGAAAGGATTTAATATTTCTATTTGATGGTCCTAAAATACGGATTGTTCTATTTGTAGGACAAGGCTACTCTTGAATTTTACAACTATTAACCTATCAATATACAAAAAATCAGCTCGTTAGGGTTCCATTTTAGTCGTTTTAGTTCATTAATCAACAAAACTTGGTTGACTACGGAACCCTAAAACACAACCCTAACCAGCTGATTTTTGTATATTGATAGGTTAATAGTTGTATCTCTGTTAGCTACCACTTTCAAGAATTTACGCAGAGGACATTGTTGTTCGTCTTATCAAAATGAAGATACTCACTTTGATAAGACGAACAACAATGTCCTCTGCGTAAAACTCACGAAAAATTTGCTTGATTATAATAAAAAAAAATCTATGGAACCTGTACGACTATATAAAAATGGTATAGGTGAAGAAGCTACTTTTATTATTCGCAGGTGTCAACTGCTCGGGTGCTGATGGCTGACGTGGTTTTTAAAAGCAGAGCTAAGGCGCGCCTTTCCTCTGCAATTGAAAACTACTTCCTTTTTTAATTTAGTTTTAATTTTGATTTAGCTATTTACGAGACTGAGTAAAAATTATCTTATTTTTAACAAAAAATGTGTTCCTATTTTATTTCGTTAGTTATAGTTTTGCTGGGTATTAAATAAATACAATAATATCTAGTGTTGGCTTTTTTATTGTTCTTATCTATTTACTTCTTTGTTCCAAATGTTGAGGACGTCTGCGTCCCCGATGGGGTAATTTCGAAAATTTTGCAGTTTAAAACTTGTTTTGGTGTCTTCTATGGCTTGTATGCACAATGTTTTTGTATGGGGTAAAATAGAACAAAAATAAATTTACATTAGGTCGTGTTTCGCTGTTATTCGAAATTACTCCTTGAGTTTTCGAAATTACCCATGAAAAGTAAAAATAGGGTTATATTTTAAAGGGGTAGTTATACCAGAATCCGTAAATACTTTTGAACTAAAAAATATACAATTCACAAGGAAATATTATGTTAATTATAACTAACATGTTAAGAGTTATAGGTAAAAATATATACAAATTCGTCTTCTAAAGTTGAAACAATGACACAATAGCTCACTCTTCCAAAAACTTTACGAGATTACACCAATGCACCTATTATATTTTTTTATCTTCCATACCGGTTTCCGTGACGGTGGCCCGTTTCATTGAAACCAGGCCAGGTACGCGGTACACAAGAGCACTCTCTATTCCTTTACTCTCAGAATCCAATCGGACGGATGACCGACATGACTGGTGAGAGATCAGGCGCAGGACCGACTTTTTACATGCCCATCCGACGCATGGATCATCTTACTTGTCAGACAATCAGGCGATCAGTCGACATTAAATTGTTCTAACCAAACCTGGAAATAACAGGTTTCCAACGCGGGAATCGAACCCACGATCTCCGAGTCAAGTGCCACTCTCTTAACCACTGGACCACGGAGGCGTAAGTTTATTTAGGCTGCCTTCACTAGCGTTTGTCTAGCGTAGGCGTTCGATGAACGTATGCGCAGCGCAGACGCCACGCCATTTTGACGAGCTGGTTTGTATTTTGTAGTAATGACTCACTGTGAACTTAACGCGTAAGTATAGAGTAGACTGTAAACTAAACTCTAAAGAGTAAAGACTAAGATACGGTAAGAGATAAGTTATTTTTTATATAATAATTATCATGTTATCAAGCGGGACCCCTATTAAAAGTTGAAAGACGTTGCAACTTGCATTGTTGAAAAAAAAGAAAGGGTCAATGTGTACGTTCCTGTCAAATCGGTGGCGCCTTTGCATAATGGCTGCGATAGGGATGGGCAAGGTGGGGCAACCCTTATCGATAACAAAAGATATTCAAATAAGTCCAGTTTGACTTGTACTGCACTTTAATTGTTATAATATCAGTGATGCACAAGTCTTCACTGGCGTAACATGCTGTGATAGTAACTTGTAAATAATATTTAGTTTGTACATTTTAATTATTAAAATTTATTGGTGCGTAAAATAAAAATCAAAGTTCTGGTGATTGCTGCTTCGATTTAATTTCAAGATTACAAAGGTAAGTTTCGTTAAAACAATTAATACAATCCACTAGAGTTTATGATTAACGATTAATTTGGTTAGGAACTGTCTAGGTACTGATAACACGTTACGATCCATTAGAAATTAACAGTTAAAATTGCAATGTGCCGATTATATAAATTTGATTCTATAACTATAATTATCTACTATTGGATTACGAATGTATCTAAGTGTTTAATGAAATGATCCAATGGACTAGTTTCATGGTATTATTTTAGTTGACTTTTTTTTGTACTTTTTTTTACGTTTTGCTATTTTTTTGGTTGACACGGACTTTCAACGATCGTTTATTCTGGTTCGTTCATCCTCAGACGAGCAAAGTCCTCGAAGACAATGTTGTCCTCTTCCTCGTTGGCGTACAATGAGTTCTCATAGCGGTGTCTTTCAATCGACTGCATCTTCTTCATCGCGTTGAAACGTTGTTTTTCCTGAGATCCTATTAGGAAATTGTACAGAATTAAAACTACTATAACACAAAAATAATATACTAAAAGTCATGAGTCTAGGCAACTCTAAATACTATTTAACTTATTAGCACAGACGTATATTATTGTGCAAGAGTTTGGTGCCTATACTAGTGTTGGATGTATGATGCAGTATATTATATTGTGATGCTTTCATAAAAAGCAATTACATTTGTTTGTAACCTCTACATTATAAATTACCTTCAGCTGGATGGAGAAGCTTGAATGGAACATCAGTAACGAGTTCTCCCCCGAGTGTTCCGCAGTTCAACTTCACGCGGACGGAGTAGGACACGACGATACCAATAGCCTCAGCTGGGCACTTGCCCTCAGCAACCAGAGTAGAGCTAGCCAGGTTTACATCATCATCCTTCAGGTGGCCATCCAGAGCGACGCCTGTTCGTTTATTATATTTAATTAGTTTACAAGTTTGTATCTTGCCTACGTGATGTATTTTTTAGGTTTACTATTTAATATTATTACTCTATCGTTATTAATTACATTTTGTTACAAAATACAAAAGCTATAACTTCTTGTTATTTTAAAAAGTTAAATATAAAAATTATGGTAGGTACTTAATGTGTTTCGTCCTATCTCAATTATTGATTCTTATTAGAAATACGAGTGCATTACTGTTAGAAACTTATCTACCTCGTACATCCTTGTTGCTGCGTGCCAAAGGTACCAAGTAGAATGTCTTAGAAAGACTTGCGCCAGGTGTAATCGGGCAACCTTCTCGGCTCTCCAAGGAGGCAACATGTCGCGAGAACTGCGAGTTGATCATGGTGATCTCGACATGCTGCACCACCATACAACGGATGTTGCGCACGGACTTTCTCGAGTTGTTAGACACGATGATGTTAGCGGCGACCTTCTCTCCATGGTAGTAGATCTCCTTATCCAGAGTCACCTCCAAGCTGATCTTGCCATTGCTGAAGGTAAAGCCCTTGCTGACAAGAGAGCTAGGCAGGCGACGTCCGCGGGATGCTGGAGCATGTTGCAACTGCGTAAAACAAAAAGAGTTAATTCTCGTACATTAGGTACCTATCTATTTTTAAGGTTATTTAAAATTGTAATGTTCCTTACTTTCTTGATCGCAAGAGTAACGGAGCTCCTCTTGTGGGTCTTCTGATCCTCGCTCTCAGCAACGTAGGTGCGCACGCAATATTCAACGCCCATAGGCTTGCCCTGATCTTCGTCGGCTGGTTGCAGTGTCACCTAAAAAATTTTAATAATGTTGGTAGTTTTTGTTTTAATTTGAAATTATTTTTGTTAGTAAAAATGTTGAAGTCTAAATTATTGCTTGCATGTAAAGCTTTTGATCTTTGGCAGTTTATTGCACAGTAAACTTTTATTTTTATTTATTGCATAGCTTTTAAAATTTTATGAAAAGTTTCGAAACGTTACAAACGTAAAAAAATATTTTTTCAATTTTACCGAAGTTGGTGAAGTCTCCGGGAAGTTGAAGGTAAACGGAAAAGCGTTTGGTCCCAATTTCTTCAGCAACTTCTCCTGGACAGGTGTTAGTTCCATCTTAGAGTTGATCATTGGTACAACTTGTTCTTGGCCAATGACCATTTCTTTCGAGAACTTGACTCCCATGACCTCATCTTCCTCCCTACCGAAGCGGTATGTCGTCACAAGCTGAAGTAAAAAACATCCATTAGAAAAGCACTGCACATAGATCACTTTTTTCACTTTCACAACCAAAAGCACTTCACTTATACCTGGCTAAAAACTTTTCTTCCTTTCAGGTACTCCGTATCAACCACAACAACTCCATCGATAGGATCGCAGTAATCTACATGATCAATGAAGTCGCGCTTGCCAAGGTAAACGGTAACTTTTCCATTGGGGGTAGTTTTTTTGAAAACTTTGACAGCGACCACGAAGGCCAAAGCAAGGAAATCAAGCATCTTGCTAGTTACCGAATTTCGGTCTAATGGGAATACAAAACTTAAGATAGTAGTAGTTTTTTTAGGAGTGCTTACTAATTGTAGAAACAGTGAGTTCGAAGCACTCACCAGAAATGACTCTGCGTACTAGATGTCCCTTTTATATACGTGTTATTTGTGTGGTTTCCTTCAAAGCAAAGTTTGTTAATGGGATTGTTAACGTAGGAGCTAGCAAATGAGATTAAAATCGTATGACGGTTGCTTGTAATACTTTAATCGATAATCGAACATGCAACACTATCATTTTGATGAAAGTAAAAAAAGTTGCTGTCACATGTCAAATGTCAATAAGAATTGAGCTTGTCAAAAATTGTTAATAAAAATTTGTTAATATTTTTGTTGATAAATTAGTCTTTGTGATAAGATTTTAAGGAATTCTAATAAGATTTAAATAATGTAAAACATATTCTGCTATTGCCAAAATGTGATTCTGCAAATGAAAGTAAGTCAACTTCCAAACATTCGTGTACGAAGACAAGTGACAACACAATGGTTTTCTGAATAAAAGAAATTAATTCATGTATTTGTCTGTAAATAAACCTTCTAGAGTCTAGACGTTGTATATTATAATGCAAAAATCATAAGATGCATCATTTGGACAAAAATGTACCTATTGTCATGGCATTGTATGATTCTCTTTCTTTAACCGACTTCTTTAACATTACAAACACTATGCAAATATAATTCATTCATTACAATCAATGCTACTTGCTCACAAAATTTTACAGTAATACATAAATGTTATGTCTACAATTTTTTTAATAGTAGATGTTTCAAATTTAGTTTGTTATTATTTTTAGCAATATTCCGCGAAAAACTTCCACCTTTAAGTAAATGAGTGAGTGCACGCATAGGCATGCGTACAGCACCTCCCTCCTCCCACACTGCCTATGCGTACACTCGCATGCAAGAACTTGCAAACACCACCACCACACAAGCAATAATGTTGGCAAATCCGTGCAAGGCCCCTCACCACCATGCAGGTTGAAAACCTCGACGCGCGTTTCGCTCCAACACCGGAGCATCCTCAGGATGTGGACTCTACGAACAACGTCCGTCAAGTGCCGTAGGCAGTGTGGGAGGAGGGAGGTGCTGTATGCATGCCTATGCGTGCACTCACTCATTTACTTAAAGGTGGAAGTTTTTCGCGGAATATTGCTAAAAATAATAACAAACTAAATTTTAAGCTATGGATTTCCGCAAAGTAACGCCTGATTCTATTAACTAGTAGATGTTTCTCTAAAAACATTTTAAAAACATTTCCAGCTATACCATCAGTATGCCGACCTTCTTAACGCCGGGCCGGCACGGCTACAGTGTGCGTTTCTCTCGCACACACCCAGACTCATTGGCAGTGGCAACTAGCCAATATTACGGGCTAGCTGGTGGCGGTACACTGTTCCTGCTGGAGCTTGCACAGGACGGTGCTACGATATTGGAGCTGCAGAAGTTGGAATGGAGTGATGGACTGTTTGATGTGGTATGTAATTTTTACTGCTCCAAAGTAATGTTTCTTGGCAATCATCATCAATCATGATTGCATGGAAAGTTCCTTATAGAATATAGCATAGCATATTTTCTTTCCTTATAGCATATTTTAATTCAGTTACAATACTGCAGTGTTTCTTGGTACCAAGGAAATTATTAAATTCATGTCAAGTGTAGGTATAATTTCTAACCAGTTATTAATAATTGTGGAAAACTCATTTTACTGTAGATTGTAGAAGGTTGCTTGTAGCTTATTAGACTTTTGGAATTTAGAATAAGAATTTAAATTCATGTCAGATAATTTTGTTAATAATATTAAACATGTTAATATTTGCCCAGACAATTTTAAGTGAAAAAAAAAAACCATCTTCAAGTAGAAGGGTTGCTTGTAACTTATTAGAATTTTAAAGAAAGAGCAAAAAAAGATGAAGGTAGTAGAAAGTATAAGACTCATAAAATTAACCCGTCAAGCCACAAGCGGTTGAATTCGACTGCGATAACAAAAGAATAACAATAGATTTCCTAGAATCCGCAATCAAGGGATTAATCAAAAACTCAATACTATAGTCATGTTCAGATTTCATTGACTAATTTTTTATCAAACACTTTTCCAATTGTCTAACTATAAAGGATAAGCTTAAAATAGCCTAGTTGCTTGCTCGGATCAACTTACACAACCTATTTACTTGAGCCTTGACTTTGAAACCTTATATTGCCAACAAAGAATGAAACAGTTGGAGCTGTAGTAAAAATCAATTGGGCATGAAAGGTACCTACCTATATTTGAAAGCAAAATAGATTGAAATAAACACAAAGATGATGAGATTTTGTAGTCTATAAAATTTTCATTTTGTATAGAACACACTTGATCACTGTAGCCAACAATGTTCTATTATATACAAAATGGTGATTTAAACGTGTCTATCAAAAGAAAATGGATCAAAATCAATACATTCTTTAGAATGCTTCAGACACTTGAAGAAAATAAAACAGATAAAGAATTGAAATCAAAAAAATATGATCAAATTCTGTTCACCGTTTTCAGACCTAGAATGTATCAGACATCCGTTTCTACCTAAAACCATTATATTTATGTATGATGTTAAAATTTTGGGTAGTGTATGGTATAAAAAAATTATTTCTGATATATTAGTAAGTTTGGCTTTAAGTTTTAAGTGTTTAATGCTATACTATTCATTTAATCCTTCAATCGCGGATTCTTGGAAATCTATTGTTATTCTATCGTGTCTCGCTTACCGTAGAGCTTATGGGGCTTGATGGGTTAATATGAATTCATAAAAGTTATAGAAATAAATAGACTGCCATTATTATTCAAAAGACAGAGTGATTGTCTGATGATTTATGTTTTTACATGGAGTAAGTATGCAATCCTTACAAAATTTTGTCTCACATCTTAAGGCAGGGATCAATCTCAATCCAAAACGATAACCTTGCACACAGCCAAAGACCAAGCGTATACACATCGCAATAAGTTTCATTAATAGCTTAGCATAAAACTGTAGTTACCCCTAGTAACTACAGTTTCGGATCTTCTCTATTTTTCATGTTTTTTTAAAATATCTTTGGAAATAAATATTAAGAAACAAAATTGTTCGGTTCAGAACATTTTAATATTTACTAACAATTTATTCAAATAAAATGTAAAATTATCCTAGTTAATACTTATATTTCGATGAATTAGATTTTTGTCGGAGGTGAGTTTGTAAATTAATTACAGCCAAAGTATTACGTTTTATAAAAATGTATATGGTTTAAAGTCTTTTAAATATTGTGCTTTATATCTCATATTTTTTACATTTCGTTATTATATTGGAACTAGGTAAACCGGGAGTCACAAAATAACAAATTGGGGTTTATGCTCGCCTTAAGTACATATCACATTAGCTGGACCCAATTTATAAATATAAAATTTCCTAATATGTCATGTCAATGAAAATTCTCCAGTAAACACATTAATTAGAATATAATTTTCTAGAGCATCTTTCACTTAATCTTGTAATTCTGTATTAACCTGCGATCACATGGACGGTGAAGCCCGACAAGTGATAGTGATATTATGCAGACAATATACATAACATAGAACAGCTAACCCTGACATTTAATGTATTATTTTACTTCATATTAAAAAAAAATAACTTATAAATGGAAGTTCTTAAGAATATTAATAAAAATTGGCTAGATTCACCAAAGAATATTTGTTAAGTTTAAAAACGTTTGATTCATACCATGATTGCTTAGGTATTTTGTCTGAAGTTTATTTATTTGAGTTTGAGTGAATAAATTAATAATTTATTCACTAGCGCTTTTGATTGGCTAGCGTCAAAATATGAACCAATCAATAAACAAAAAAAAACTATAGAAAATAAACAGGGGATGTTAATTATTATGAATATTTAGGGCCTGTTTCACTACTTACTGATAAGTACCGTATGCCTATCTACAACTTATCTGACAGATACTCCATACTCTATCTGTCAAGTTAAGTTGTGAATAGCCTATCCGACACTTATTAGTAAGTGGTGTAACAGGCCCTTAGAATCCATACTAATATTATAAATGCGAAAGTGTGTCTGTCTGTCTGTCCGTCTGTCTGTCTGTTACCTCTTCACGCTCGAACCGCTGAACCGATTTTGCTGAAATTTGGCATGGAGATTCTTTGAGTCACGAGAAAGGACATAGGATAGTTTTCATCCCGAAAAAATGTACGGTTCCCGCGCGATAAACGAATTTTGGCGCAACGAAGTTGCGGGCGTCATCTATTATTTTATAATGTTTCAGACATGGTCGGGTACGTCAGACGGTGTGGCCGCGTGCGGCGCGGGCGACGGTGCTATAATCATATGGAGAGGGGGCTGCTCCGCTCCCCTCCGAGTGCTGAGGGCACACCGCAGCGAGGTGTGCTCAGTGGACTGGCCAAGAGGACATCTGCTCAGTGCCAGCTGGGATACTACGGTAAAGTTGGTGAGTATAGTGTGGTGTGAAGTTTGTAAATATATCTTTGTTTTTAATTAGTTCGATAGTGTTGTTTATCATTTAGAGATTGTGGAACATACAGTTTAATGTGTGTCATCCAGATGCAATGGGTTCAATTGCAATCCATTGCAGAAGCGTGGCGTATAATATTTGTCACAATAATTATTCTCACATATCATAATTTATAGACTACAGGCGGCAGGCCCACGTCGAAAATGGATGGGTCATGTGAACCACCTGGGGACTATCCTACGTCGTCGTCTATATCTACGTCCTATATACGTATATAGGACGATATTAGAGCATAAAATAATAAGATTTAGCACTATGCCGTCACTTGTAAGCTGTCCAACTGAGTGCTAGTGAGAATTCAAAAGTGTATGTAGGGTGAGTAGTGCTAATATTAGCATGGTATATATAAAGCGAAATTTATGACATCAAAATCTATAACCTTGCAATGTATTTGTTCATCTTTTGAACGCAAGATGTTAAATCAGTTACTTTATTATGTTCCAGTGGGATCCAGAATCAGAAACTTGTCTCAACACGTTCACTGGTCATTCCCAACTGGTATACACGGCAGTCTTCTCACCACACTCCCCGGCAACTTTTGCATCAGTGTCCGGAGACGGACACCTCAAGTTGTGGACGTGTACGGAGGGACGTCCGGTTGCAGTGGTGAAAGCGCATGATGCTGAGGTCAGTGGAAAATGATCCTTAATAGAATCTTTATTGCAAAGTCATAAGAATGTCCCGAACTTAGAATAATTATGTCCCGAATCATTTTAATATAAATGTGAATGAAGATTTAAAATTATCCATTTTAATTTGTTTATTGGATGGGTAATATGTTGCTAAAGTAGCATACTACACACTGACCTTTCTTTAAGTATTTAAATATTTGGATCAAAATTGAAAGAGAGTGCTACTATGTATACCTATTAGGCTAACCATAAAAAACTCCAAGGTAGAATAATTTTGCTGCTAATTTGACGTTACTGTCCACTGTGGACCAGCGCCATCTATCTTGATTTTTGTTATTTTATAACAAACTAGCGGTCGCCCGCGGCTTCGCCCGCGTGGGTGTCGGTTACCGCTGTAAAAAGCCTACCCAGAAAAGACACGGTCAGCTAAATGATTCCCAGGTCAATTTACAGAAACATCGACGACGCAGTCATTTTCCGCAGGCTGCACAGATTGTCTTTCGGTGGATGTTGAAGTTGTTCCAAGCTTAGTTGATCCCACATTGAGAATATTTAAACGTACTTATTTTCGTGAGGGATACTCACACACCACGTACTGGCGCCGTTGTAGTTAGTACATGCTATGTATCAGAGATGGCGCTGTATGTGAAAAATGATTTTTCCTGTTTTCCTGCTTTTCTATTGAGGTTTTTCCTGATTTTTTTTTCTATAAACCTCACGGAGCCCGATACCTTTTCAACAAATGCAAAACCGTGGAAATCGGTTCGTGCGTTCTGGAGTTATAGCGTCAGGAAGGAAAATCTGACTTATTTTTATATATTTAGGATTAGAATTAGGATATCGAGATTTAATCTAAAGAAGAAATAAAACATATTTAATATTTTCCAAGCCAATACGTCCAAATAGAATGGCAAATTCGCTATCCTTTCTATACGTATTCATGTTATAAAAATAAAGTACAGTTTTATAAGGGTAAGTAAATAAAACGCGCAACATGTACTCGCCTTTACGAAGCCAGAGAAGAGCTAATCTCTAAAGTATTATCATAATCTTGTAAACGGGATTAAATCTACACATTCTATATTCAACTTCATGTTGACGGAATACGGTGTATATTTCAGGTGCTGTCGTGCGACTGGAGTAGAATTGACGCGCACGCCTTGGCTACTGCGGGCTCTGACGGTTTGATCAGAGGTTGGGACTTGAGGCGGCTCACATCACCCATGTTTACCTTAAAAGGTATGTTGTGAGGTTTCCCTGGGAAATTTATGTAATGAGAATTATCAGTTTGGATGTAAAGTGGAATTATTACTGTTTTTTTTTTTTTTTTTTTAATAAAATAAGGGGGCAAACGAGCAAACGGGTCACCTGATGGAAAGCAACTTCCGTCGCCCATGGACACTCGCAGCATCAGAAGAGCTGCAGGTGCGTTGCCGGCCTTTTAAGAGGGAATAGGGTAATAGGGGAGGGTATGGATGGGAAGGGAAGGGAATAGGGGAGGGTAGGGGATTGGGCCTCCGGTAAACTCACTCACTCGACGAAACACAGCGCAAGCGCTGTTTCACGCCGGTTTTCTGTGAGAACGTGGTATTTCTCCGGTCGAGCCGGCCCATTCGTGCCGGAGCATGGCTCTCCCACGTAGAATTTAATGATGTTTTGGCTGTAAGATGGATTAGAAAGACAGACTAAGAAAATTTTATTAAGTTTTATGTGCAACGTTTTAGTAAAAATTATTAGGTACTTGAGTGTAGTGCTTGTGACGCGATGTGAATTATGTTATAATTGAGTGAATAAACAGTGCGTGTAATGACAGTGCGATAGACGAGTGAGTAATAACACTAAAGGCAATGATTTAGATGAGTGAGTAAAGAAAGTGAAATGGACGAGAGAGTAATAAAAGTGGGATGAACAAACAAGTAATGACAGTAAGATGAACAAGTGATGAATGATAGTGAGATCAACTAGTGAATAATGACAGTGAGATGGACAAGTGAGTAATGACAGTGAGATGAACGGCCTAGTAATGCCTTTTTATATATAAATTGACTATTGAATAATGAGTGATGCCAGTGAGATGGACGAGTGAATGATAACATTGAGGCTGACGAGTGGGTAATGAGTAATGATAGTGGAATAACGAGTCAGTATTGACAGTAAAATAGACGGGTGCATAATGACAGTGAAATTAACAAGTGAGATATGACATACTTCAGAGTGAACTTTCTGAGAGTAATTTGTTCTAGGAGATCAACTACGCTGCTACGAGCTGAGTAAAGATCAACTACGATAAGATGGCGCGCCCCTCCAAAATTCAAAACGTTTGAAGTGCGTTGTCAAAACGTTTGAAGCGCGGTAGGCTAGTTATGATTAGTTGACCAACAAATCTTGGTAATGAGCAGTGTTGCAAATAATGCATTACTTTAGTTAATGCATTGACGTTTCATTACTCATTACTTCTAGTAATAAGTAATGAGAAATTTCCATTACTCATTACTTTTAGTAGTGAGTAATGGAGTCAGTGTCCATTACTCATTACTTTTAGTAATGAGTAATGTGAAATTTCCACTACTCATTACTTTTAGTATTGAGTAATGGTGTCAGTTCCCATTACTCATTACTTTTTTTTAATGGCATCTAAATAAATTCTCATTACATTTTTTTTTTGTAATGAGAAAAGTATCATCTTAACATTACTCATTTTTTAAATTAGTGTGTATTTTAAAAATGTTCATTACAAATTACAATTTTTAATGTAATGTAAAACCCCTCGGCTCATAACTCGGCCATCTTTAGTTCTGGACCCCCCGAGTGGCTCATTTTAATCAGGACGATGAGATCTACAACTTGGCCCCAACAGAATTCCTGAATTCCCAATTCACGACCAAGGAAGAAGGAATTTACCGAAAAAAAAATCTCAATTTTGAGGCCAGGATCGAATAGAGGAGAAAAATCCAGGAAGAACAAGCCGAAGAACCCCATATCCAGGACAAATAGTTGCTGAGTTACAAGCATTCAAACTTTGACATTGACAGCTCGGCAACTGTCAAACATCTTACAAAAGTAGCCATAACTACGCTCCCAATAGGCCTAGAGGAACGGGGTTTCTTCCAACATCAAAAGGCAACACCTCAGCTATCCCCTCCCCGAATCTGAACTAAATCGGAGAAATCATTTTTTTTTCACAATTCTGAGGCCAGGATCGAAAAGAGGAGAAAAATCCAGGAAGAACAAGCCGAAGAACCCCATATCTAGGACAAATAGTTGCCGAGTTACAAGCATTCAAACTTTGACATTGACAGCTCAGCAACTGTCAAACGTCTTATAAAAGTAGCCATAACTCCGCTCCCAATAGGCCTAGAGAAATGGGGTTTCTTCTAACACCAAAGGCAACACCTCGGCTACCCCCTCCCCGAATTTGAACTAAATCGGAGACATAATTTTTTTTTCTCAATTCTGAGGCCAGGATCGAATAGAGGAGAAAAATCCAGGAAGAACAAGCCAAAGAACCCCATGTCCAGGACAAATAGTTGCCGAGTTACAAGCATTCAAACTTTGACATTGACAGCTCGGCAACTGTCAAAGGTCTTACAAAAGTAGCCATAACTCCGCTCCCAATAGGCTTAGAGGAACGGGGTTTCTTCCAAAATCAAAGGCAATACTTCGGCTACCGCCTCCCCGAATCTGAACTAAATCGGAGACATTAAGGGCCTGTTTCACCGCTTCCTGATAAGGTGCCCGATAGGCTTATTTGACAGATTCTCCATACTCTATGTGTCAAGTTAAGTGGTGGATAGCCTTATCAGGAAGCGGTGCAACAGGCTCTAAAACTTCAAGGACGAATTTGGCTCCCCCCCAAACCCGGATATCTGAAAAGTACTCGTAAAATCCAGAAGAATGAGCCCAAACTCGGCCCAATTATCCCAAAGGAGGAGGAGACAGCGAAGGGTCTAATTTTCAGACATAAATTTGGCCGCCATCTTAAAAAATTTAAAATGTCTTCCACTATACTTACAATACTTAGTAATGTAATAGACAAATTTTACATTACTCATTCTTTGCATTTAATGGACAATTATGAAGGTCCGATAGTGGCTCATTATTTTGTAAAATGGCAATGTAAGATACTCCATTACAATTTTTTTTTGTAATGTGTAATGTGAATATTCACATTACTCATTACTTTTTTTAATGTGTAATGGAGGACCAAACATTACACATTACTTTTTTAATGTGTAATGGAGTACCACACATTACACATTAAATCATTTATTGAGTAACGGATACAAATTAAATTTACATTATAAAAAGTAATGAATAGTGCATTATTTTTTACATTAAGATTTTTGCAACGCTGGTAATGAGTGACATTAACTGAAATATTACGTGTACTGTGATTGGTTGAATACTTACTACAAACAAACTCTTTCATTAGGATGTGACTACACACATTGAAACAGTCATTTGGAGGGGCGCGCCATGTTATCGTAGTTAACTAACGATTAAGTATTTACAGTGAGATAGACAAGTGAATCAAGTCAATCACGTCAATGGGACTGATGTCCTGCATTTAGTATCTATGCCATCAGTATAACACAGGGGTTTGTAAGAGTATGAGGGTGATTAAGTATTTTTAATTAGCCAACTTGCATGTCTAAACCGTGATAGAATAAATATGCGCAAGCGCACGCAGAAATAATAAAAAATGTAATGAAGTATAAATTGTATGTGTTATAGACTTACAAGTTACAGTAAATATTATACTATATTTCTTGATCAGTGCGCCTAGCGCATAACGAGAAAATTTTGTCTACATGTTTTCTCGATGTTTCATGGTTTGTCTCTACACTCTACTCTATTGACCCTAACATGACATCGGTACATTTTTTCTCGTGTAGATCTGTCGTCAAAATCTATCGACACAATGTTAAAAAATGATTTTGACATTATGCCGATAGCGACAATATAAATACACTCGAGAGTGAGATATTTCATTGTAGAGATCAACTACGATAACATGGCGCGCCCCTCCAAAATTCAAAACGTTTGAAGTGTGTTGTCAAAACGTTTGAAGTGCGTTGTCTTGCGTGGTCGGCTAGTTATGATTAGTTGACCGACAAATCTTGATAATAAGTGACATTAATGAAATATTACGAGTAATGCCGGCCTAAGATGCGCAAACGAGAAAATCTCGAGATATCTCACTCTCGTGTGTAGTTATATTGTCGATAACGACATAATGTCAAAATCATTTTTTGACATTAAGTCGATAGATTTTGACGACAGATCTACACGAGAAAAAAATTATGTCATGTTAGGGTCAATAGAGATGAAGAGAAACGCCATCAAACATCGAGAAAACGTGTAGACAAAATTTTCTCGTTGGCGTATGCTAGATGGGCTGGTTGATTGGTTGAATACTTACTATAGGTGTACCAGAATCTGATGGCAAAAGTGAGAAAATAAATTGACTCTAGTCTCTAGCAATACCGGGGTAATTGAAATAAAACATTTTGATCCTTTTCTTTTAGCAGCTAATCTGTGTATTAAACATGCAAATATAAAAATGTATCCAATGATTTAGGATATTTTTTGAAAACTTGCTGTCAAAAATTGCCATCAGATTCTGGTAGACCTATACATACAAACTCTTTCATAAGGATGTGACTACACACATTGAAACGGTAATTTGAAGGAGCGCGCCATGTTATCGTAGTTTATCTCTACGCGCATGCTAGACGCACTGGACATGTTGCACAAGTGTCAAATTATTTATTATGAAATTAACTAAACTTGTTATAATTTATTACTTTCTGTTAATTATAAATAAATACAAATAATATAAAAAAATTAAGCTTGAAATGATGTTATTGCAGGCTGTGAGTGTGCGGTGAGGCGGGTGCAGTTCTCGCCGCATACGCCAAACGTGGTAGCGGCTGTGTCATACGATTTTACTACAAGGTAACGCTTTGTTATTGTATGACCCCTGCGCATTAGGCGGCCAGGTCGCTGCGGCCAACTAATTCTTCTACGATATATGTAGGTGCGCGCATTACGCGACCAGCGGCCAGCTGTCACGCTCTGGTTGCACGGCCAACGAAAAATACCGCGACACACATGCGGCCACTTGGCCGCCGCGGCCAACGAGATACGGGAATTTGTATGAAATTACTCAGTGTGCGTGCACTGGTCGCCGCGACCACACGTTTTTTGTATACAGAAAACAAAATAATTGTCAAAGTTTACTCATCAAATCACTACTCATACGAGTGTGGTCGCAGACTTGGCCGCAAAGTTCGCGGGGTGGTCGCAGCGACCTGGCCGCACGACCTGGTCGCCTAATGCGCGGGGGCCCTATGTTGCAGGTTACACGGTCAAATTTTCATCAATCTGATCCATCAATCCGGTAAAGATTGACGAAAATTTTGTCTTTTTCTTGTATTCCTTTCATAATAATATTTCATTCATTCATTCAAAATTTGATCGTGTAACCCACGGATTGATGGATTGATCGTATTTTTAATATGAACTTACTATGTTATGATTTTTCATTGCATAATAATATGCTTATATTTAGGGTATTATAGTCTAACTCATACAACTATTACAATATCATCACACCTTTTATAAAATGTGGTTATATTGTTTCACGTTGATTATAATGGATCAATACAAGCTATTACTAACTTCTTCTTGAGACCTATTTGTCTACGACAGATGATATTGTAGCTATAGCTACATTTTATGACAGTAGCTGGAGCCATATTTGAGCGGTTCAATGCTGCGCGTCCATCGGCTCGGAATCGGAGCGTACGGTGCGGATGAAGCGTCGTCATTTATAATTTGTCAGGCGCAGAAATGACGTTCCATTACGTATTTACGTAGTATCATAGAAATCAATACTTGAAAGCAACAAATCCGTCCGATGCGTAAGCTTCGATTCCGATCCGGTGGACGCGTTATTGTCCTATACTCAAATCTATTTCGATGTCCTGATATCTAAAATCTCTCCAGACTGTGGGACGTGTCTCGAGGCTGCGACCCTCTAGAGACGATCCGCCACCACTCGGAGTTCACGTACGGGCTGGACTGGAACTGCGGCCGTCGCCACCAGCTCGCCGACTGCGGCTGGGACAGTCTCGTGCACGTGTTCACACCGCGCTCGCTGAGCAATGGATAGAGTGAGTGGTGAAGAGAAAGTTGGTCTGAAATAACAAAGTAGCCTAAGGGTCAATTCAGACCGCAACGCGACTAGGCGAGGCTAGGCGCGGCGCGGTATAAATTTATATGGATTTTTTATTATGATTTGAGATGCGCCAGTATGAGTTGAGCCTTACCACACTAACGTCGTGAATCGCCAAAGCGGTGGATGCACTGATCTCTATTATACGAGTACGCTGGATAGATAATACCCTTTGAAATGACAGCTATTTCTTGTGCCTATTTGAAGCAGAAGCTAAATGAGAACTAAATCTGACGTAAAAATGACGTTTGAAAGCCGCCATATTGGCGCTGATAGCAGTAGTGAGAGTACTTGGAACTAATACTAGTGATGACAACTGTTGTTATTGGTTGTGGTTACGTCTAATTTAGTTCTCTACCCCAATAATGGGGGCGCTGATTCCGCTTCAAATAGGCACAAAAAGCAGGAGGGTATCAGCGATCCAGCGTACTTGTATATGTGGGTGTGTTTAAGTTAAGTGGGTGGATGGGTTTAAAGTATCCAACGTCAAAATAATTGTCTTTTGATGTTGGATACCTTAAACCCATCCACTAGTTATCTTGCATCTTTGTACGCGGTTGGAACAAAATGGCCGATTAATATGGCTGTCTGGCGATTTGCGGAAGTTTTTTATATTTTTGATGATATTAAGTGGACTGTATTTTAAGGGAACTGGTCGCCAGTAATATGAGCGATATTAGAGGAAGAGGAGAAAGAGGAAGGCACACTACCTGGATGCTGGATCTAGGCGCCAACTCTCGTCTCTTCTATCTTTGTGATGTTGTTTCTGCGCTTCACTTAGCACTAATTCTAACTTATTGTTCTTACAGTTTAATAGTTTATTAGCGAGCGCTCACGAGCTTCTTTCTTTTGTGATTAGCGATGTCGGTGTGCCAACCCCCCTACTAATAAAAATATTTACACATCGAATATTATACAAGTTTTGCTTGTCTTTGTCCCACACATTGAAAACATCACATAACATGCAACACATCATCACGTCATTGAAATGTTACAATTTTAGGACCGAATATTGCATTTATTAGAGGACGCAATTTTATTTTCGGAATATGTTGGGGGGGTTAATAGAAGCTTAACCTCAAGTTTGTGGGGTCGCCGCCTTTGTCCCCCGGCCGCCATCTTGAAAAAAGGGGTGACAACACTATTTTCGTGATATTCCGGAAACTATAAGTCTTACAGAAAATTTTTAAGAACATAATTTGTTGCAAATTATTTTGCCTACAAATATGTTTATATAATTTTTTACCCTAAATTAAAAATTTAAAAAGTTATAAGCAAAAAAGTGATATTTTTTTTAAAGGTTTATTATCGCTCTTTAACTTTGTTTAATACATTTTACAAAAAAATTACCTTAGAACAGCCTTGTTAATGATCTTTTGAGAAAAAGATCCCCCAATCCCCCCGATCTCATGAAATTAATTTTCTGCAGATGCAAAGGAAACTGTGAAGGCATGCGTGCCTGCAGAAAAGCAGACCTAAAATGCTCTACAGTATGCCTACTATTCTGTAAAGCTTTTCAGACCTGCTTTTCTGCAGCCACAGTCTGCAGTATGCCTACTACACTACATAAATATATGCAAATTGCAAACTATATCATAGTATGCCTACTATACTAGTCTGCACATGCCTACTATACTATAAAGCATTTCAGGCCTGCTTTTCTGCAGCCACACATGGTTCCACAGTTTCCTTTGTTTCTGCAGAAAATTAATTTCATGGGACCGGGGGATCTTTTTCTCAAAAGATCATCTATCTACAAGGTTGGTCTAAGGTATTTTTTTTGTAAAATGTGTTAAACAAAGTTAAAAAGTGATAATAAACCTTCTAAAAAAATTCACTTTTTTGCTTATAACTTTTTAAAATTTTAATTTAGGGTAAAAAGTTATATAAACATATTTGTAGGCAAAATAATTTGCAACAAATTATGTTCTTACAAATTTTTTGTAAGACGTATAGATTCTGAGATATCACGAAAATAGTGTTGTCATCCCTTTTTTCAAGATGGCGGCCGGGGGACAGGAGTGGTAACCCCACAAACTTGAGGTTAAGCTTCTATTGAGCCTCCCAACATATTCCAAAAATAAAATTGCGTCCTCTAATAAATGCAAAGCAAATGTAAAATTTCAATGGACTATATAGCCAATAACAGGGGGAGGTACTGCTATTTTTTGCTAAGTCATTTCATACCGACTAAATTTTTGTCCAACGGTAGCTTAATATTTAATAATCAATATAATCAGCGTCAGTCGCCGCACCCGTGGTGAAATGTTAACTGAGAGTATTTCAAAGTTGTAAAAAAAAAATAGTTGCGAAAAGTGATTTTATACCGAATGAAACTTTGATGGATGATTATTGAGGTCATGTTTAACCAAAAAATTACCGTCAGCCGTATTGCAGACGGGGGATTCAACGCCAGTCGCGTTAAGCTGAACATGTAATTTTTTTTTGAAAATAGTCATTTTATACCGTACAAAATTTATACAAGTGAATGTTTCTACTTTGTAAATGATAAAGAAAACCGTCAGTCGCTAATATGACGGTGGAAAAACCGTCAGCCAGCGATATAAGTTATAACCAATATAGCCCTACTTCGCTCTCAATGTATGCTTCGTCGTCGCGTCGCGTATACGACATTTCCACCTGCAAACATTCAGCTGACGGCGATTTTCTTTTGAATTAACCATAAAATTGCCTCACATAGCAATTTTAAGTAATCAATGTGATAGTAAATATTTGTGAAGAAGAATTATATACATTTTACTTTAAAAGCGCCATCTGTTGTTATATGCTAAAACTAAAATGACACCTACCGAACCTAAACGCGTATAATCTAGATATGAACCTTGATTGGGTGCGAATTAGGATCTTTTTAATATTAATTCAATACGATTCCCAACAACAACTTAGAGATACTCTCAATTTTTATTCCACCCATACTGAAGTAGCTGACGATCAATACTCTTATCATGTATTAATCCTTCAGGCCCCGCGCGAGCACCGGTGATCGCGACAACAATAGAATACAATAGCAATTCCTGGAAATTCCGACTGAAGTATTAATAGAATAGTATTATTGTTACGATTTTCGCTCGGTATGAAATGACTTTTCAAAATGAGCGCGACCTCCCCTACTACAACCTTAAATAGTAAATGACGCTGCGTAAAATATATTTTTTAGGTTCAGTTAGTAAGCTACCTCCTTACCAGCAAAAATATTACATTATTATAATATACAATTATTAAAATGAAATATATTTATTTTCAGGCAAAAAACTGGACTAGGACTGTGAAAATTATAGACATGTTTCAAACAATGTTTGGAAAAGAAGATGGGCTATTCCAATACAGGATGAAGTATTAGCATTATTGTAAAGTTGATGTTATTTTTAACGAATTTTATTAATATAGAAACCTGTACATAATTATTCCGCTATATAATGTAACGATGTAATATGCTTTTATAATAATAGAATTTATAAGAATGTTTATTGAATATTATTTTTATTGTAATACGTAAAAGCTAAGTTACAACAGAGACTGTTAATTATGATTTTGCATTTATTTTTATGTTTTAATTTGAAATTAAAATCGGTAAAGAGATACACTTTGTTTTAATTTGATAATATGAAGGGCAAGTTTTACATTTTTAGACGGGTCAGTTTATACTTCATAGTCACCAAGAGCGGATATGTGACAGTGCGACTGCGCCGCTAAAGTGCTACAAGGCTTTAAATGAATGTGGACGAGGCGCTGCTGGTAAAGGATAACTGTCAAAAACATGTCAAAATGTCGTTTTTGTATGATGACAGCGTTAGTTCCTTTTTTGCCACGTTCATTTAAAGCTTTGTCGAGCTCTATTTAAATAAATCGTTAAGTACATCTGATATTGTGATGTAGCGGCCAAATACATAAATCGACCTTATTGCGACATCTAAGGGCCAATCCACACGTAAGTACCACAACCACACGACAACCACACCACGTGGTCGGGCGTATATTTCGTATTGTAAATGAACTGGACCATTCACACGTTACGTATCACATTTTGCGGTCGTTGTCGACCACTTGTCAGATACCGACCACATTGCAACCACGGCCGACCACAGCGCAACCACATCGCAACCACAACGTTGCGTCGATGCAACCACAGTGCGCGCACACCGCCCGCGCTCTTCCCCCCCTCCGTTTCATTGACTATCGTACGTAACCACATCGCAACTACTGGCGACAATGCAACCACGTCGGCATTTTGTCGGTACCACAACGCAACTACAAAAAGCTGCAGAATGGTGTATTCACACGTAACCACTGCTTGACGGCATTTTGTCGTTGTGATGTCGTGTGGTTGTGTTATGTGTGGGTTGACATTATTGCATGTATATCGTACTACGTTTTCTGTTTTGATAAATGTTTTTAGAAAAAATTAAAGCATACCCTGTTGTGAATGACACGTCTTTACAACAGGGCTTACTTTTGCCATTGAAAATTGTTGCTATAAAAATAACATAAAAAGTATTGAAAATGGCATTAAAATTTTACTGTATTTAACAGTAATTAATTACAGTTTTAAAAACGTGATTCAACAATAATAATTTTTCGATGTCAGCAAAGTGTAAACGCCATCTAGTGGGCACTTTCGGTACCTTGTACAGCGATGGTTTTGTTTCAGTCTTTGAACTCTGCCTTCAATTGCGGTTAGAAAGTAATATACTGCCTTCAAATCTTCCTTCTCAGTACCACGTATGTCTACGGCATTTTCAGTTGCGGAAATATTATTTTCACTGGTGTTTCTCTTTGTAACCTTATATTTAGTTGTAGTAACAGCTTCAGTAGATGGCGCTAGTCTGTGTTCTGAAATTTACAAATAAAAATAATTTTAATATTTTATGACACTGAATTAATAATAATATTATCGAAACGTTTATTTACAAGCTTAATTTTTATGCTTCTTACGCCGGTTCTTCTCGCCGGGTTTGTTCTCAAACCGGTGGACCATTGTAGTCTTTCAAGAAAGAGTTTTTTTTTAACCTATTCGGAAATAAATTTTTATTTATATTTAAGTATGGAAATTTAGATGTAGTTACGTAACTTGAAATTTTGTTTTACTTTCTTATGTTAATTGTTATTAATGCTCTGGGGCCTCAGCTTTACTTTTAACACAGAAGGCATAATATTTGTCAATGATTGCCCATCGCCCATGGGCCATGATCGACCTCGATTCAGTGCCGTAAATAGTATTTTTTGCGCCCTGTGCGAGCTTCTTTAACTTATACCTGTAATACATTTTCATACGACAGCTACAGGCACCGATCTATACACTCGTGCGCTGCAAAAATTAGAGCGAGGTTTTGTCTCATTTAATAGACGTTTCTGATGTTACTGGCATGTTGGTATGTATTGTTAGAATCGAGCACTAGAAGCGCAGCGGGAACTTATCGGGAGCAAACCGAAAAAATAATACTCCTGCCTGGTCTGGCCATTCTTGCGCCCCCCGAAGAGTCTACGCCCTGTGCCTGGGCACCGGTGTATTTACGGCACTGCGTCGATTATGCATGATATAGGTAGACAGCTTTACAAACATGCTAGTAATCACGTTAGGTATCCATTATGGCCCAATGTGAAGAGAGGCCTATAGGCTCTGCATCCCTTTTGCCTCTCTACAATTCGTTCAGAGCTATTGTACTTAGGTACTTCTAGATATTATTATAACAAAATGGAGGTTAAAATAACTAAAAGCAGTGGAGTAAAATATTGTGGTTGTATAACTATTCCTGACTTGAAAATGGAATTTCCACTCTGCACCCTCTCCATTGCATAATGCATGGAATTTAAAACTGACATTTTAGAATTACAAATAAGTAAATAATATACTGACCTCCATTATACAAGTTCGCTGCACCGATGATACCCTTTGAAATGACAGCTATTTCTTGTGCCTATTTGAAGCGGAATCAGCCCCCATTATGGGGGCTGAGAACTAAATCTGACGTAAAAATGACGTTTGAAAGCCACCAATTGGCGCTGATAGCAGTAGTGAGGGTACTTGGAACTAATACTAATGATGACAACTGTTGTTATTGGTTGTGGTTACGTCAGATTTAGTTCTCAGCCCCCATAATGGGGCGCTGATTCCGCTTCAAATAGGCACAAAAAGCAGGTGGGTATCAGCGATCCAGCGTACTTGTATAATAGAGATCTATGAATACAATTTGAATTTTTAAGTCGTTAGCACACTGAGATAAAGCTGCAAACCGCCTACTGCAAGCAGGCGCGGTCGCAGCCTGAAATTTTGGGGGGGTCACTCACTAGTCATTGCTAATATGTATGTTTTTTATCTGCGCCCTCGGACGGTTCTGGGTTGACAGTCACAGCTGTCTGATCGGACGTTACGTACTGCGGTGGTTAGGGGATAGGTAGAAATTTCCTTTAATTATTTGGCAAGACTTTGAAATTTTTCTATTTGACCTTGGATTTGGGGGGGGGTCATGTCCCCTGTGACCCCCCTCTTCGGACCGCGCCTGACTGCAAGCAGCCTGGGTCACTTTTAAATGGAGACGCAAGTGTGAAGTGAATAACTAACATTCATTTATATTTTACTAGCTGTCCCGGTGAACTTCGTGTCACTTTAAAACCTTCCCTGGACTTCTACGAATATTTTAAGACTAAAATCAGCCCAATCCGTTCAGCCGTTTTCGAGTTTTAGCGCGACTAACACATTTGAAAATCCATTTTTATATATAAGATAACAAAAGGGCAATCGCCTAATTTTTTCATTTTAAATAATAACTTACACACTTTATCATGTGGCTAGTATATCTGGCTATACATAAAATAAGTTAGTAAGTTTATAGTTACCCTGTTTATCCACTTACGTCTTCAATTTACATTCACCAATTATGAGACTAAGGGGCTGTTTCAACATTTCCTGATAAGTGCCGGATAGGCTATCCACCACTTAACTTGACAGATAGTATGGAGAATCTGTCAAATAAGTTGTGGATAGCCTATCGGGCATTTTATCAGGAAGTGGTGAAACAGGCCATAAATACAATTTGGCAACTAGTTCTACTAATAATAATAATATTATTATCTTACTAGTGCAGCGATGTACCTAAAGACATAAGCAAATATAGGCCACGGTGAAAACGGCAGCAAAAACAACCCAGCATGACTGGTCAAAGTGTAAAATGTGTGACAAACAACACACCCCCCCCCCCCCTCCCCCCATAACGTGACGGGACACTTGTGTGCAAACAACAAAAACATGGGAGGATGGAAAGAATATGTTTTAGGATGTTAAAAACATATTGATGAGCTTTATGCGAGCTGATTATTGATAATCTTAAATTATAATACTCGATTAGCTAAGTCTAAACAAATCCATACTAATATTACAAATCTAGTGTGTCTGTCTGTTACCTCTTCACGCCCAAACCGCTGAACCGATTTTGCTGAAATTTGGTATGAAGGTACTTTGAGTCCTAGGAAAGGACATAAGATACTTTTCATCCCGGAAAACGTAAGATTCCTGCACGATAAACGAATATCTGCGCAATGGAATTGTGAGCATCATCTAATACAAAATAAAACTATTTGGGAGATATAAATTTTCCCATACAAAAGTAAAAAATATTACTCTTTCATCGCTGCTATTTTCACAGTGACCATACACACCATTGGTTTTGTTTACGTAGTTGCCAGGTATTTAGTAATCTGTTTTGTTACAAGCTGTTATGAATGCTGCAGTACTGCAACTATGAACTATAAAGTGTGTAACTATAAATTGTAAAGCTTTACACTCAAAATTGTAATTTTCTTAAATCATTCCCATGTTACTTCAATTGAAAACCGTGAATCATCCATTAGGTACAAACAAATGTTAAATCTAGCGGAAAATTCTATTCCCTTCGCGAGAAAACGTGGAAAGTCATTGAAAATTATTAGTTGGCGATTTTTTTTATTTGGGGCACTTTAAGGGTAGAAAACTAACGTATACCTATGTCAAGAAAGAAAATGACAGTAAGTACCTACCTAAGAGCCGGGACACAAAAACACGGCACGACGTCGTACGGCGCCGTGCGGACGCGCGTCGTGAAAAACCCACGGTACGGCGTCGTACGACGTCGCGCCGTAGAAACTCACGTAGAAATTCAAGATGAGTTTCTACGGCACGACGTCGTACGACGCGCGTCCGCACGGCGCCGTACGGCGCTGTACGACGCCGTACGACGTCGTGCCGTGTTTTTGTGTCCCGGCCCTTACCATATTAATATGACGCTCTCGTGTCGTGTTTTACCTAAATCATAATGATTGCAGCGATGACGCACTGTTAATAGACTATAATATTTTAAACACAACTGTATTATACAGATACTCAATCTAAATTTTAGATGTCTCAGATAAATATGAAAATCGAGCCAAATCGGCCACCGAAATGAGTCCTAGCTACTTTGTTGATATCAAAAGCGAATTACCTATTTGCGTTTACTGTGTTGAGCGTTTTGTGTGTCAAAGTTGATCGAGATGACGCAGTCCCTTTTGTGCCGCCGGCTCAGTTTCAGGACGATATTTATCGACGACTTTGAACTTCGTTTAACTGGCCCTATAGAGAAATTATACACATTGATATATTGAATGAACAATGATAATACTAGATGACGCCCGCAACTCCGTTGCGCCAAAAATCGTTTATCGCGTGGGAACCGTATGTTCTTTCCCGGAACTCAAAATGTATCCATACCAAACAGCGATTTGGACGTCAAGAGGTAACAGACAGACAGACACACTTTCGCATTTATAATATTAGTATGGATTATGTAGAGGAGGATAGGAGAATATCAACAAAATTGGCGTATTTATGATGTTACTACATTAGATTTAATAAGTCACAAGTATTGGCAAAAGAACAAAATATATAGTTCCAATTACTATATAAATAAAAAACACAAAAGGTTATGTGGTAGAAATTGTTGTTAGCAGTAAGACCGCCTATTGATACATAGTTATCCAATTTCCTGTATTGTTTCTTGTTTAAAAGTTGTACAAATAAAGAATTTTCTATTCTATTCCATTCACCCTCAATCGCAAAGATGGCTGGATGCTGCCACTATAAACTATTTATGATCCAGCGATAGACAAAGTACAAACTAAACAATAAACCTAAAATCTAAACACTTCAAGATTCTGTCCCTGCGTTTTGCGTAGATCGGAACGCAAAAAAATAATTTATGAATCTGCGGGTAGTTGAACAAATTCACGAGTTTGACGTCTGTCACCTCAGTCCACCCGTGACCACGGCCGCTGGAAAGCATCCAAAACATTATAGTGTTTAGTGATTAATGATTATATTCTCTTTGGCCGAAACTTTTGACAAATTATATTATAATTTGACAAATTATATTATATCAAAACAAAAACGTAATGTAGCTTGACATAGCATCGTATTTCAATAGGGAATATTTCGCAAATGTCGGAGCAGAGGGTGTCCTGTGCTACTAGCACAGCACAGTAAACAATCAGATCAAAATCCGACATGTTGCACGTACCAGGATATTGACAGAAAAGTTGTCAAACGTCGAACAAACTGTTTGTTTACTGTCTATGCTGGTGCTGCCTCTAGCGTGAAAATTGCAGTAATCCTGTTTTGTGTTGGAAATTATGCATCATCACGGCGTCTATCGTTCCGATGCGAATCAAACCGGTGTGACCCTAATTCTGCTGCGCTTAGTAACAACTCTCACCAGGGCCCACGCTAATTATGTGCAATGTGTGCAATGCACACGGGCGCCATCCTCTAGGGGCGCCAAATCGCCATCTTTTGGGGCGCCAAAACCAAGGACCCAAAAAATTTGCCTAAAGGGGCGCCAAAATATTTTTTTTGCACACAGGCGCCAGTAGTCCTTACGGGGGCCCTGACTCTCACTAAAGATTCTTCATGTTGTTATTTAAACCAGGGGTTCCCAATCTTTTTCAGCCTGTGGCGCACTTATAAGTCAATATTTTGTCATGGTGCCCTACTTAGCTATTACAAAAATATACATATAAATAAACACCTTTAATGATTATAGTTAGGTTAAGCAAGTAAATAATAATAAACAAATATTAATTAATCACCTGCATGCCTTGTGTGCCTTGTGTAATTCATATTATAATTTTATTTTATCGACTCACGGCGCCCCTCTTGCCTTTCCACGATGCACCAGGGCGCCGCGATGCACAGTTTGGGAGCCCCTGATTTAAACCATGATTGATATCATCATTGCTCATGTTGTCTACAGTGTGCACTCAACACAAGCAATCACCTTCTGTAGGTTTCATTCTGATATTCATTAGTTCCTACTTATTTGTCCTTCCTGCGTGCATTTTGTGGAACTTTCGTATTTTAGTCATACAATTTTCGTTGTTTATTACAATACTAGATGACGCCCGCAAATTCGTTGCGCCGAAAATCGTTAACCTCGTGGAAACCGTACATTTTCCGAGATAAAAACTATCCTATGTCCTTTCCCGGGACTCAAAGTATATCCATATTCCATACCCAGTAAAATCGGTTCAGCGGTTTAGGCGTGAAGAGAAAACAGTTAGATAGACATAAGACACACGTTATAAGTAATATTAGTATGGATTACAGTATGACCAATCCGTATAAAAATCTCAGTTATTGACATTACAAAGGATTTCAAAGGGTCTTGAGCACTAAAGCTATCGAGTAGTAAGAAGTATAGAGTAGTAAGAGTAAGAATCGAGTAACCCTACAAGTAACAGAGGTCGAGTGACCGATAGGTCTTATCTCGTGCGTGATAAGCCCATATTTTAGACCCTAAGCCCATCAATAATAATATGAATCGGCTTTGTTATCGCGTCAATAGGGGTATTGACAATAAATGTACGGACCCAGGATTTTGTACAGAAGCTGTAAAAACATTCTGTTACTCTGGAAAGAACTGTCGCCAGCAGGATTTTCGGACAAATACGACCTGCAAACCTTCAAAATAAGATAATAATTTAGCGAGTGTCCATGGGCGACGGTAATTCCTTTCCATCAATCAGGTGACCTGTTTGCTCGTTTGCCCCCTAATTTTATAAAAAAGTTTACTAGTTAATGTTGCGTTCAAACTTAATGTGATTTAATTAAATTGGCATCTCTATTTAGCTGCAGTCTATTCGCTTTAAGTTTAAGCCATCATGGAGCTATCAGAACAACTAATAAAGCACAACTAAAGGGACATTCGTAAATTTTCCTTTAAACCGTGGGCTCATTGTGTATCTCAATAATAATTATTATTATTACCCGAAATGTTGTCCTTAGTTGTTACGTTGGATATATCTTCTGAGGTCTTTGCACTGTTAGTTATATCAGCCTTACTAGCGCTCGAATCTTCCTCCTTCATGGCCACTGCATGAGAAAACGTACAGATATAATATAATAAGAATATTGTGCGCAATACAAAAGAACACTTTTTGTTCTACTCAAAGTGGGCAATAGACAAAATATGTTTGGGAACCCCTGGTCTATTGGAGCGGATGACTGACACGACTGGCAAGAGATCAAGCGTAGATCGACTTTTCTGATCCGTCAGATCAGACAAACCTCTTTTCGGTCCAATTTCATTGTTTGTCGGCGTACAATAAACGGCATAATCTCAACCTTTTTGTTAGTGTAAGTACTCACATACGGTTTTGCTCGATCGCGCAATCACGTAGAGTAAAAACCACGGCTCGGGTTTTCGTCCACATATTCAGCATTGCTCGATAGTTTTACTCCAGTTCGAAGGAAATTAGCTACGAATAATAAAAACTAGTGTCAAAAAATTGTCAAGCCGGCTCGATGCGAGCCTTCGAGTGTGACTGCTGTGAGTTTTGCGGTCCACACGGTGGTTTTTGCTCGACTTCGAGTAAAACTATCGAGCAAAACCGTATGTGAGTACTTACTACTTAGCATTATGCGGGCCACAAGGCTTTTGGTCTTGGTGTTCCGGCCGCAACACAAATTTTTTAGGGTAAAAAAAACAACATATTATTTACTTCAAAATTAGCAATATAAAAGTGGAAAAATATTTTCATGACTTTTACGACGACTTTTCACTATTCCCAACGGCAATTTAAAAATGGCTTAACTTCACAAGGGCCACTGATAAAGTCCCGGCGGGCCGTCATAGGTTTAGTATAGTTGGCCTAGGCGGATAAAACTGGCGGGTGTAAGAAGATGGCGGCGTACCATAGCTGTAGGCGTTCTGCGAAGCCCCTGGCGCCCTGGACGTCGAGGTGGTGAAAGCCCGGTCTAGAAGTTCGTTGACCGTTACCTGGCTCAAATTCAGTGACTCTGGAGCTGGACCTAGAAAAGGGACTTATTTACGTCGTTAAGTTGTGTCAAAGAGGATTTAGGACTAGGAGGCATGATATTATTAAATACTAGATGACGCCCGCAACTTCGTTGCGCCAAAATTCGTTTATCGTGCGAGAACCGTACATTTTTTCGGGATAAAAAGTACCCTATGTCCTTTCCCGGGACTCAAAGTATCTCCATGCCAAATTTCAGCGAAATCGGTTCAGCGGTTTGAGCGTGAAGAGGTAGCAGACAGACAGACAGACAGACAGACAGACCGACGGACAGACAAACAGATACACTTTCACATATTTTATAATATTAGTATGGATAGGGCCTGTTTCACCACTTCTTGATAAGTATCGGATAGGCTATCCACAACTTAAATTGACAGATAGAGGATGGAGCATCTGTCAAATAACTTGTGGATAGCTTATCCGGCACCTTAACAGGAAGTAGTGAAACAGGCCCTTAGACAAACGTGAAATGCTAAAACACGCTAGCGCCCTGGTGGGTCTGGGTCAAAGCTACTTCTTTTATTATATATCACGTTAACTCTTTATTGATTCTGATTACCAATAGCACAGATTAGTGCAAGGGGGCCTTAATATTATCTTTATGAAACTGGATATTATGTCAAGGAAGGTAGACTTTACTGTATGCATAATATGCAATAATATGGACATGGCTAAATAACAATGTTATAATCACAGTCACAATATTATTACGTTAATATGCTGTAATATTTCAAAGTTCATCGCAATGCATTACATTCATAATATTTAGGATAAGTATTTATTTTTACGGAAAACTGATACTAACATCTTAACAGCAACTTACTGTTCTTATATCCATCCATCCATTTCTGCGCATTCAAATTGCTAGAGATGACGAAGTCTGCCGGACTCCTGCCACCCTCCTGACGAGGGTTGGCCGTAGCTTCAAATACTAGAAACACCAATTCACTTAACATATAAGCTAAGTCAGGAATGTGCTAAGTGGGACCTAGAAACATTGACGAGGGTAGACCTAAATATTTAAAGAAAGTAAATATTATATTCTTATGTTGCGTAGCTAAAGGTCTTAAAATCTAAAAGGCAAATTGAGACCTAAATAGTATAATCTCCCTAAAGTATAATTTACACAGAGCCAGTACTGGCTACCAATAAGACTGGCAGCCAGTATTGGCTTGGTATATGCCGCGTGTGAACAGTTTTTCAAGCCAGGTCAAACTGTTCACACGCGGCATATGCCAAGCCGATACTGGCTGCCAGTCTTATTGGCAGCCAGTACTGGCTCTGTGTAAATTATACTTAAAGTATAGTTTTCACAGACCCAGTACTGGCTGCCAATAAGACTGGCATCCAGTATTGGCTTGGTATATGCTGCGTGTGAACAGTTTTTCAAGCCAGGCCAAACTGTTCACACGCGGCATATACCAAGCCAATACTGGCTGCCAATCTTATTGGCAGCCAGTACTGGCTATATGAAAACTATACTTTAGTATGTAAATACTAAAGGAGACTTATAGGTACAGAGACTACAGAGACTACAGCGACCTTAAGTACAACAAAATATGGTAAGTTAAAATTATGCATAACCCGACTACATTCAAAATATAAAATTACTAAAATATAAATTAGGTGCAGCATAAAGCACGAGTGGCATCATTATTGTACATATTGACCACATATTTTGTAAAAATCGATACATTAGCTTAAGAGCTATGAAAAAACGTACATTACTACATTCACTGCTAAAATGATTATCCTCTTTTTGGCTTTATCGTAGTCGGGTAAAAACCATGATAATATTATATTATAGTTTTCCTCTTACAAAATGCGGTAAAACGCCGGCTACGTCCGGAGTTGTTTTATTAAAAAACTTTGTCTTCAATATACAATGAAACACAGGACTGATTAAATGATATTATTATTATATATGATGATAAATTGTAAGTATTATTATTAAATTATGTATGTCAGAAACTAAATTCATAAAAATATTATTAAACATTCAGAAAATTTCCAATACTTATTAATAAATAATATACACTGCTTGGAGATTATATTTGTCTGGACGAAAATATCCATAATCGCATAAGCATTTAGATAAACATTATACCTAAGTCCTAACCCGACTATGTAAATATGATATTTAAGCCTTTTCAATATCGTTATGATACTTTTGTAGACGTTTTGATCAAACTGGGGGCCAATTCTAGTGCCTCGAATGTATTTTTCACGCGCAGGCTATCTTACGACTTAAGCGATATAGTACATTACGCCCCAAGGGAAGAAAGTATGACATTTCAACCCGCGCGATATTGTCACCCGAGCCGAAGGCGAGGGTAACAAAAGCGTCGGTTGAAGTGTCATGCTATCCTCCCGTGGCGCGTATAGAACTTTTCATTATACAAGGGACCGAAAGTTTAATGACAATTGACATCGTATATAAGAAAAATGGTTTAAATCATCCCGCTACGGGGACCGGGGCTGCGCCCCCCTAACCAGACGAAATAAAACAACAAATTAATAGATTTTAATTGAACAATGTTGTTTTTTTAAGTACCATTTTGTGTAGTAGGTTGTACTTGTAGTTGCTTACGTAGTGCTTTATTTGAAGTAACTTAACAAGTATGGCACCATGGCAACGTTCATCGCTGTCCCGACCATAAAGTTAATATATAGATCAGTTAACTAAAGCTGGCACGTTCACAGTGCTGTCGCCTGTCACTTATGCAATTTCACTATACAGTATGTTCAAAAATATTATATGTTTGCATCATGATAAAAATTATCGTATAATCTGCCTACGATAATAACATGCTATCGTACATCGTACGTACGCACAAAATTATCGTATATGCACGATAATTATCGTACGGTTCCGAACGCTGGCCGCTCGCCGATCACCGATCACACGTTACCGACTTGTAACATCACGCTGTATTTATAAACAGTAGCATAAGAAAAACAATAACTGTCCCCTTCACGCTCATAAGATAGACCGCGCGCGAGAGAGACGGGCAGACTTTTTATGATGCGTATGCAGTACGACGTCACGCCACGCGCTTATTCACAGACACTACACAAGCGCAATGTTTAAATGTGTTGATCGTGCCAGCTCTTGTTACCTGACCTGTACCTATCGGAATAGAGAAACAAAGGCCTGAGCAAGCGAGATGTCACTATCAGTAACACTGCGTGGTAGAAAGAGAAGCGTGATTTGAGGTTGCATAGCTTTATTTTCATCTGTTTGACAGTCTGTCTGACCCTGTGCCGATCGTTGTCAATTTGGGCTCTCAGAAAAATTGTGATTTTAAGTTAAATAATGATTAATTTTTAGAAATACTGCTCTAGAAACATGGATAAATGTTTGTGGAATAATTTTAGATCCACACATCGAAAAAACCCGGACAAATATTCATTTCACAGGTGAATTATTCTACATCGACAGCACCTAGTTTTAAGTTTATTTTTGCCAATTCCCTACGAGCTATTGGTATTGATTTTGATAATTCACTTCTATATATGTTTAATTATATGGAAAACATAACTTGACTAGCCATGGTGCACAATTTAAGGATATTTTGTGTAAACAATTTTCAAATTTCATCTATTTTACACTAGGGCTGCATCAAGTTATCGATAAGTAGTATCGATATGAAAATAAGTTTTAGTTAAGTATACTAATTATCTAGGAATGTTGAAATGATAACATACTCATCCGTAGTTTATAAATAGTTTAAGTATATTAATATACTACTTATCATACATAATTTATCGTTTTTAAGGTTCCGCACCCAAAGGGTAAAAAGTCCTAGTAGTGGGGCCTGCAGCCCGCTCTACTACTAAGACTTCGTTGCCTGTCCGTCTGTCCATCCGTTCGTCCGTCTGTCTGTTTCCAGGCTGTATAACAAGAACCGCTATAGTAATAGACTTCTGAAATTTCCACAGATATAATGTCATTCTACATCCAATATGGCTGCTCATCCAAGATAAGGGAATAGTTGAAAGCACTTCTGCAAGATGGGCATCAAATAAAAGGGCTCATTGGGAGTGAATTGAAAATTAATAGGGTCTAGTGAAGTCGTGTCGTGTCGTGAACTGATGTGACGTGACGTAACCTGTTGTGTCGAATCGTGTCATGACATGTCGTGTCGTATCGTGCCGGGTTTTATAAAATGCCCGGTTGAAACCGGTCACCCTTCATGCGCGAGTCCGACTCACACTTGGCCAATTTTTCAGATTTCCTGCTGACCTGGATACCAGAAATTCATGGCTTAAAATAATTAACCGTCCAAACTGGACTCCGAAGAAAAATTCATGCATTATGCAGCAAGCATTTTGAAGAAAAGTCACATTTTACTTCAAAATTACAATGTTATTATATTATATCTATGCAGTTTTATTTTATCCCATTTTATTATTTTTACAATCTTACAATTATTATTCCATGATCGATATTTTGTCGAATTACAAGATGTTTGTACATCACTGACACGCACACGTAAACATAATTGTATACACAGATGTAAATCAAATTTTGGTTAAGCTTGACAGCTCAGGATTGTTTCTCTATTTCGATAGGTATATTACCTTTATGGTCCCGACTCAAAGATAAGGTATAATAAATCAGCTCTCCCCAGCTTTTCCTGGCTGCTGGCCTAATACATAAAATAACTAAGTTGGTAGCCGCGTTCTCAACTCAACAAGTAACAACTAACAACTCAACAATTAGATCAATATTATAAAATTGCCGCGCGTATTAATATTATGGGTTTGAAATAACAACTTCACGGTTGCCATGGTAATGAGTTATTTCAAATAGGTAGCGGGAAGAAAATTTTAAACTGTCAGTTGTGAGCAGTCTGAAGGAAATGTGCATCTTTCTTCCCGCAAACAAGGGAAGAAAATCAAACTTTCGGTCCTGGTATGATGAAAAAATATTAGAATTGGGCCTCTGATTCAAAACGGAATTTGCAGTACAAAATAAGCTATACCTTCATACTGCGTATCTTTTTCAATTCCGAGATCCAAAGTTGAAATACTTTTGTCCACAGCAATAGGCGGAGTCATGACCACCTCGGCTGATTTCGAAGAAACAAATTCTGTTGGTAAAACCAGGAACGGTTGAGAGTGAGAGGAAATTAGTAGCATTGAAAAATTCTACACGGTCATGTTGAATTTATTAATCCACTTGGACCTCATGGTCTTCTTGGTTTAATTGCATTCCTTCCTGTATATTAAAGCGTGGCATACCACAACCAGAACTATAGTTCGGGCTAGCTAATAATATTGCCAAGTACTAATTCATGGATGAATCATTCAAATTTGGAACAGGCAGCCAGACACCGCTGGCTGCTAGTCTGTCAATTCATGTGAACTGACTCTTTTCTTACAAAAACGACGCTATTACCACTTACCATCAACTTCTGTGTCACGTACGAGCGGTTTAGCCTCTATGGCCATCTCTTTTGTGGAGTCGAGCAACCGCACCGACATCAGCTCACTGCGGCTGACCAGCGCCAGCTCAGGAGAGTATTCTAGAAGAAGAAGATTCTAGAAGTTGATCTTAGATTTTTCTAATATTTCCACTGGATTTTAGACTGTCCAATACCATGTTATATCCAGTTGATAGTCCCAGCTAAGTCCTAACTAGACTAAGGGCTTGTTTCACCATTTCCGGATAAGTCCGGATAGGCTATCTACCAATTAACATTACAATATTAAGGGCCGGTTTCACCGCTTCCTGATAAGGCTATCCACCACTTAACTTGACACATAGAGTATGGAAAATCGGTCAAATAAGCCTATCGGGAACCTTATCAGGAAGCCCTTATCAGTTTAACTATCTGTTAAAGTTCCGAATAGGCTATTCACAACTTTTCTGTCAGATTCTCCATATTTGATTTGTCAAGTTAATAATTGGTGGATAGCCTTTTCGTCACTTATCAGGAAGTGATGAAACAAACCCAGAGTATGGAGAATCTATCAAATAAGTTGTGGATAGCCCATATATAGGCACTTTATCAGGAAGTGGTGAAAAAAGTGTTATTCTATTCAAATCAAAATTTATAGTTAGAAAGAGGAACCCACGACCTCCAAGTCAAGGGCCAATATTTGATCACGGAGACCTGATAAAAATGAAAAGTTAAAAATGACTACGCAATTTATAGGGTTTATGCACGGAGCTAATACAAATGTTATCCGCTAAATTATGTTATACTGATACAATCATATTTTGTCATCGTCGTAATGATTCAACTCACTGTTGTACTGAGTGAAGCAATGCACTTCGTTGGTCTCAACCACGTTCCCGATGAACACCTCGGACAGACAGACAGATTTTACCATACGTAGTCCGCTCGTGCTCGTCGACGTAGTGTTGAGTGTATCTGCAGAAAGATATTATATTCTTTTGAGTATTACTTAGTACTTACAAAGTAATAATTTCACTTTTAAGTAATGCTAGATATAATAATAGTCTAGTATTACTTAAAAGTAAAAGTTTGTAAGAAATGGATGTGTGATTCTTCGTCTTTAAGTAAATTCATGTTTGAAACAAGGCTCAACAGAAACCCTTTAGATAACGCTAAAAGATTTCGCATAAAATATGTAAAATAATATTGTATACCAGCATTTATGATTTAAAATAAAAATCTTCGGAGTAACAAATAAATATACAGTCGTGGTCAACTAATTAGGGATAGTTAAGGCACCAAGCAATATTAACAATTCAAGTTCTTTTATTATCACCTATATTTTATATTAGTGTCTGTTACTTTATAAACATATTAACTGATAGTACTCTAGTTCTTTATAGGATAAAATAAAAAAATAAAATAGGTACAAACTACTCGTATACAACCTCATCAAAACACATCAACAAATAAATATGGCACAAAAGATCTCTGGCCACCTAATTAGGGACATTTAGTTTTTCCCTTCTAAATTAAAAAAAAATAATAACTCATAGCTTTTCTTTTGCGTTTTCTTAATTTTGGCGCTAATTAGAAAAGCGTGATCGTTACTGTGTGTCTTGTAAACTCATGAAATAATTAAAAATTTGGGTCGAAAAAAGAGTTGTGACGCAACAATGCGAAAAGTAGTTATCATTTTTTACGAACGGCCACCCGTACAGGAAAATAGCAGTAAATCATTTAGAATGTTCCAAAAACATGGTATACAATGCCGTGGCATATTTCAAAACACATAACACAGCTGAAGTGTGCCTAGAAAGAAGAGACCAAAAAAAACCACCCCACAAGATGATCGCAGAATGATTGCTCTCGCGAAAAGAGACCCCTTTAAGGGTTCCGTTCATATCAAGAGCGAAGTTTTTGGACCAGAATCGAATGCTGGAGTATCAGCGAGGACTGTCAAAAGGCGGCCAGTGGATGCAAAACTTGTAGGAAGAGTTACACGGACTCCGTTACTGAAGAAACAACACAAAAAAGCAAAATTAGCGTTTGCAAGGAAATATCGACATTGGACTGTTACTCAATGGAAAAATGTGCTACTTTCTGACGAGACCAAGATAAATTTAATTTCATCAGATGGCAGACAATATGTGCGACGGCCAAAAAAACCGGCCATGAATCCAAAATATACAAAGAAGCAGGTAATGAAACATGGAGGAGGAAATATTCAAATCTGGGGCTGTTTTTCAGGACATGGAGTAGGGCCCATAAAAAAATTGAAGGAAAACTAGACCAGTTTCAATATAAACAAATTAGTATTAGAGTATACTGTATGCTGAAGAAGTGTTGCCAGGATTGTGGACGTTCCAACACCATAACGGCCCAAAACATAAGGCGCAGTCCGTCAAATCGTTTTTGGCCCGCAAACAGGTCAGACCTGAACTCAAACAAACACATAAGGTACAAAGCCAAGAAAAAGTTGCAACTCGACGTATTGCTACTAAAAATCATCTTTACGAGCAATTCCAGGCTGTTTGGAGTGATATTCCTATAGAAACTTGCAATAATTTGATTGCATCGATGCCTCGCCGATGTCAAATGATTTAACCAACAAAGGAAACCATACCGGTTATTAGAATGTCAGTTTTTCATTTTGTTTTTGTTAATTAATATTTTAATTTCATAAACACTCAAATATTTCCTAGCATATTTAATTTTGTAGTCAAAATTTTACATGTCCCTAATTAGTTGTCCATGTATTAGTCAATAATGAGAAAATAGCAGTAAGGTATTTATTTAAAAAATAACAATGGCTAGTAGCTATTTCCTTTTCTGACCACAAAATATTTAGAGTGCTACCCAATTTACTTGTTGTCAATGGTAAAAGCTTCAAAGCAACGTTCCGAAATGGTTTCTCGGCCTTTTGAGGAACACATGCGTTTTCGTGATATAGCGTCCCTAATTAGTTGGCCACGACTGTATATATATTTATTTGTTACTCCGAAGATATTATAGTCGTACCTACTTTAAATATAACTGATAACTTGTATTTATATATAATATTTGGTAAAAAGTAATAACATTTTTCAATATGTACCCGGTACAGGCTATGTAGAGTTTAGTTTTGAAAGTTAAGTCTTATGCTGGATTTACACGGGTGACTAAAGCCGCCGAATTTACGCCGCACGCCAAAAATCGACCGTCTAAGGGTCTAAACACACTAGGCTGAATTACGCCGGCGTAATTTACGTGGCCGAAATTACGTTCAGCCGACAGCCGCTACGTCTGATGCGACACACTATAAATTACGCGAAGAGCCGAAATTTCGCGGCGTAATTTCCGTTGCGGGACGCGCGCGTAATTGAGTACTTAAAATTCTCAGATGTACCTAATGTGTGCGTTAACGCTTTGGAGTTAAGGTTGGATTTGCTATGTTCGGTTTTGATAATTCCGTCGCGTATAGTATGTTGCTATACAAAACATTACCGCCGAATCGCTGCCGAACATTACGCTCGACTCGGCTCGACAGAAATTCGGCTCGCGACGGAATTTCAGCATGGTGTGTCGTCTGTCACGTTCCGTCCGTATTTTATATGCGTTTGATACGCGGCGTAAACGCGGCGGAATTTACGGCGGTTTAATTCAGCCTAGTGTGTTTAGACACTAAATGGCAGTTCGACTACGCCGCATGCAGCTAAACCCGAAAGCTCCAAAGTCGTGCGGCTGGTGACTAAAATCGACCGTGTAAACGCTCAGTCGCAAGCGATCGCTTGCTGCAAATACATAGTTTGTGGGCACTTGTCACAGGCGATTTTTGTAGAATGTGTAAATGGGGTGGCGATTCGGATTGGACAGGCGATTCGACTGGTGACTTTCCGGGCGATTAAAGTCGACCCGTTAGTCTCCCGTGTAAATCGAGCATTATCATTAGTTAACTGCGCATTTAGGTGTTAGAGTCATTCTGTATGTTCTGTCTACGTGCAAAAACACCTCACCTGTCTTTTAGACACGGATCACAAGCTGTTAATAGACACGATTTAAATGAATGGAATTTTGGCAATATTTGCTATATTAATCTCGAATGATTTTCCGATATCCAAAGCCTGTATACGAGATTAAAATATAAGCCTCAGATTTGAGTCAACTGGCCCGTAGTATTAAAATAGTAAAAAAAAAAACAATATTAATGTTTGAGCTTGTTAACAACTGAGCCGTATTATTCACTAGCAAAAAAATTTTTTAACACATTCAATGGTTGTTCGTTTATTTAGAAAATAACATAGTTTTGACCTATATTCGTAGGTTTTGACATATTATTTTCATGGCTATGCCTAGTAATTGAATTTAATGTTTGATTTACATTATTATAATATTAATAAATTGTAATGCAGTGCCATAAATTACCAGGTCTAAGTAGATATCAAATCCTGCGCTTGCGCATGAAACAAAATAAGACTGGTATAATACCAGTCTTATTTTGTTTAAATGGATCAATCATCATAATGACTGATCCATTGCAAATAGTTATTTTTCGTGTTTAAAATTATTATATCACTCCCCCTTATTAATATAATATATTTTGTACAAAACGCTTGCAACGCTAACATAATATTATATCGACGGTGGAAATTTCAAATGTCGTAAGGGACATTCTGTCGTAGGTACACTTTATATACCATCCGATAGCATTTTTTCTCCTCTATCGATCTGTATATGTAAAATTTTGATATATCTTCAAATATAGGAGATATAACATAATTCACTTTGTCGTAACATACAAAAAAATAACAATTATGCCGTAAGGGTCATGACCTTGATAATACTATTTTTTTGGCGTCGTAAGTCTTTGTAACTGTGAGAGATATGTGTTGTTATATACAACATTTTTAATTATATATATTTTTATCATAATTTATAATAAAAGTAACATAAAATAAATATTTAAAAGGGGTTTCCACAAAAAACAAAATTTTTGCTCGGCCCTACTCTCACTTGACCGATTTTTTAAAATTTTCCTGAGATTATACACAATTAACGAAGTGAATTCCTTCCTTCTAAATTTCTATCCTTCATAAATTTCAGCCTTCTAGGTCATGAGTCTAGAAGTGGGTTAGAAATTTAATCTATAGATTAATCAGTCAGTCGCCATATTTGTCACGTTTATGTGAAATAGTTTCTGAATTATGAGGGGGTCAAAAGTAACTGCAAATGGTTCGTGTAATATTACACACGGTGCTGCTCGCCAGTACTGTTTTACTTGAAGTTGGCTTGGCACGCTACCGCTGTCTAGATGTCAAATATTAAATAAAAGAAAAATCTACCCCTAATAATTAATAAAAAAAAAATGGAAGGGGAAGAGAAGAGGAAAGAAAAATGACGTGAGTTCACAAGAGCATGCTCAATATCCGGATTTAAAACGATTGTTATACTCAAACGGTACGATTCCAAAACGGTTTCATGCTGAATACCTTAACCTTCGTCATTTGACTGAATTCCCAGACACGTAGACCCTTATTTTATTCCTATTTAAGCGAACGTCTTCATCATAGTTTAGCTTCAATGTTTAATATTTTCAGTTCAATCATTCGAAAATCTAAGATTCATACAAACTTTCATCCCCTATTCTATCTCCGTAGGGGTGGAATTTATTAAAATCCTTTATTTGGGGATGCTTACGTCATAGTAACAGTAAGTCTCAGCCGATCAGCTTAAAATTATTAAAGTTTCATAAAAACTTTCATCCCCTTTTTCATACCCTTGGGGGTAGAATTGATCAAAATCCTTTCTTAGCGGGATAAGGAGAGCCCTCCTTGATCCACTAAGAAAGGATTTTGATACAACAAACGTGATTTATTTGAATTTTTTTACTCATAGGTAATCCATAATGGCAACATGTACCTGCACTTGAAGTAAACACAAAAATCTTTAATTACGTTTGTTATTTAATAGTAATAAAATAAATAATTGAATTGAATAAAAAGGGCCACATGTAAGGGGCGTTTGTTCTAAAATTCCCGTGTGTAAGGGACATCATCTCCTAAACTATTGCGTTTTTCTAGGATTACTTGACTTATAGCTGTAAATGATGTAATTCGAAACAAAACTGTCTAGAAATTATTTTAATAGGTTGTAAAATGAAAGAGTTATGCCAGTTTGAAAGTAAGAAAAATGTTTTTTTGCTCTCCTGTAAAGTCGGGGTTTGTCCCTTACGACATTTGAAATTTCCACCGTCGATATTATTTCTGTCCGTTACGTCGCAAAACAGAAGTCAGAAACAAGGATTAAATTATGCATGGAATTCAATGGCTTTTATTATTGACGTGTTAAAAGTGTTACAAAATCAATTAATACATTTTAAGTTTCATTTACACGTACAAAATAGAGTAATGATTTATCAAGTTATAAGTTACATCGAGCTTAACTTAACGCAGCCTTAGATAGCTGTTATAAGTTTGGTGTGAGTAATTTGTTCTAGTAATCACTTTCACCTTACTCCTACACTTTAACTTTGGGACTTTAGGCTCGTATACATTAACACGATATATCGTGTCGTTTCGCTTACGTAGCACGTTGTAATAATTATCTCGTAAAGTCGCAACTCAACTCTGCAAATTTCAATACTTCAGCAGTTCTACCATGAGTTTGAAGCTGTAGTTTTTATCGATACTCGATACTGACTGCGTAAATTTCTATTATGGCAAATTTTACAGCGCCTCTAGCGGTCACTTGCGGAACTAAAATCGCCATACTAAACATTTACAGTACTCCAAAATTAATAATGCGCATGAATGACCGTGATAAATAATGACCGTGTTACAAAAGCTACATCAATATCACGACGAACTTTGACTAACGCAATGCAATTATAAAATGCAATATCGTCTACCGTCGCTCTGGAAATACTGGAAAATTTTGAAAAATGCGCGTTATCACTTTGGGAGCACTGTACGTAGTCCGTATCGAATATCGACAAAAACTATAACTTTAAAGTTTAAACTCACTGTTATTTTAAAGCAACAGTAAGGGCTCCATTCCACCGCGGCGCACGGAGAGACTACGCACTTGCGTCAAGCTTCGCTTTGTAACAAAATATATCGCACCTTTAAAGTAAAACCGTTACTAAACGAAATTTTTCATAAATTGAGGCATCAATGCCATCTATCTAAAATAAACGTAAACTACAAGATTAACTTGTTTTTTTTGCAAAATGTTGTGTTTTGCGCCATCTAGCGGTAAATCAAAGCGTTACTAAACCGAGTTATGATCGGGTCGATAATTACAATATCGTGTCTATACCAATAAGAACATGATCGTGATAAAGTGATGACGGAAGTTTTAAACAACCATTTTCTAATATTTGCTCCCCTGTAAAATTTGATAATTTTGTTTTGTCACGGTTTTACTTTAAAGGTGCGATATGTGACTGTGTCCACTGCAACCCACGGACACGCTACACAGGAATTGACTCAAGTCAAATAAATAAATCCGTGCACGTCCACGCGTACGCGGAGGAGTGAGAAAGTCTCACTTTTGTATTCACTTGCATACAAAAGTGAGACTTTCCGTTACTCACTCCTCCGTTTCGTTACTAACTCAGTGATTAATTCACAAAATGTACGATACAGAATCGGCCAGCTTATCCAAGCTGTATGAGATGCTACATCGCGTGTCTAGCACTTGAAGCATGTGGGTGGCTTCCACGGTAACTATATTTAGTATTCTATGACGTAGTGACGTTGCAGTACGATACGAACTAGGTATCATGTACTATGAGCCTTAAGTGACAAAACCAACTTTACTCATTTCGGAAAACAGCCTTAAAAGTTAAGTTACATAAAAAGGCTTTATCTATTTACTAACTTTATTTTTAGGCAAAAAAATAAAATGGACGCAAGTATTAATTGGTGGCATTCTCGTCGCCTCTTTTATTTATTTATTACATATTTTAATTAGGTACTCGTTCTTTCTCACACGGTTCCGCTATAATGGATCTATTTCCACTATCTTTAAAGAGCCAAGATCTAAGAATCAATTACATAATATTACAAATGCGAAGCGAATTTCAGCAAAATCGGTTCAGCGGTTAGGGCGTGAAGAGGTAACAAACAGACGGACCCACTTTCGCATTTATAAATTAGTAAGTATGGATACAGTTCCATACTATACTCCTTGATGACCAAGATAGAGTTTACTTTACAAGTTCCTTCTATTTCAACCCCAACATCTTTAACCTCGTTTCTTAAGCTTTCTTTTGATTAGACGTCAAAATGCAACCGTACTTTAAACGCAGACTTACATGTTACAAGTTTATTTTAATTTAGGGTTGTTTTCAACAAATGTTTCACAGAATTCAATTCAAAATATATATTTAAAAACCTAGAAATCCTAAGCGTACTTATATTTGAAATCTTTTCTTTGCTAATATATCAAACTAGATGACGCTCGCAACTCCGTTGCGCCAAAACTCGTTTCACGCGCGGGAACCGTGCATTTTTCTGGGACGAAAAGTATTCTATGTCCTTTCCCGGGACTCAAAGTATCTCCATGCCAAATTTCACCCACATTAGTTCAGCGGTTTGGGCGTGAAGAGGTATTAACAGACAGACAGACAGACAGACGGACAGACAGACACACTTTCGCATTTATAATATTAGCATGGATAACATTAATTAAGTTTCATTCATAACATTCGTCTCCACATTTCATGACCTCTTTGACCTCTGAAAAGTCCTAGATTAATTTTTACTTTATCTCGCAGTTTCAGTGATGTGGTATATGTCTAATCCGCCCCACTCGACCCCCCAGAGGATGCAGGGGGACCTGTGTCCCCCCAGGGGGTCGCGGGGGGTCACACGTCCCCCCGGTGAGTTATGGAGAGCTAGATAAAACTGAGGTTTAGCGACTGATCCAGTACGTGGCTGGTGTACAGAACCACATTCAACACTAATTAAACAGGACGACTGTAGGACTGACTTGTTTGTTTTAGCTGGTTAGTAAAAAATAACTCTTTCTTCTTTTACAAATACTGTCTCTTGATATGATAAAAATATATCTCTTGACTTTAGAACCTTGTAGCATAATAATATTTTAAACTAGATAACGCCCGCAACTCCGTTGCGCTAAAATTCGTTTATCGCGCGGGCACCGTACATTTTTACAGGATAAAAACTATCCTATGTCCTTTCCCGGGACTCAAAGTATCTCCATGCCAAATTTCAGCGAAATTGGTTCAGCGGTTTGAGCGTGAAGAGGTAACAGACAGACAGACACACTTTCGCATTCATAGTATTTATGGATGGATTTATCACACAGGAAGAGAAGATTTGTGTGGAATGAAAACTATTCTTCATTCATTCCCGACTTACGTGCGACTTATATTGTAGGCGCCATAAAAATCAGACATGCAGTTTTTCGCATTCATGTCAATTTTAAAATTTAAATATTGAAAAAATACGAAGTGTATTGTGAAAATGTTTGATATTAATAATCATGTTTATAAGTAAATAAAAATCTTACTAATATCCAAGAGTGAACGTTGGTAGGACGTGGACTGGTCTTGCCGTAGATCTTGAAAACCTACAAGATAAATAATACGTCATGTTTTGTCATAAGTATTTAACTATCTATAATCTAATGTTCTTCACTCATTTTATGGAGGAAAAGTTTGTTTATTAGTTTGCATCGAATAGGCTCTGAAACTACTAAGTCAATGAAGATGAATGGCATAATATAGTCCGAATAGATCACCTCAGAATAATAATAACACTTTTTAATTTGGCATCTTAAAAATCTTCTCAGTGCAACCTCCTTTACATGCTAAATGCTAATACTATGAAAGTAAGCACCTTTGGAAGATAAGTATCGAGTCGGCTTTTGTTTTTACGACCTAGGACCCTTCATCAAATTAAACTTTTATATCTTCCGCGCTGGGTTATGACTATGACGATAATTATGAAAATATTCCAGATAGTAAAATCGTAGGGCGAATTTTACGACCGAAAACTAAGCTTAATGTTTATTTGTTTAAAATTATTTCCGATATGTTTTCTATTATACGTGACGTGTATACTATTTTCAAATAGTATAGAATAGTTCTACAAATTACAAAATATAGCATTAGTAAGTAGAATAACATGCAGTTAGTCATTTCATTACTAAAGTAGGTACTTGATAAGGAGCAAGAACACAATATTATGAATATGATTTCAGATTCAGAAAACTCAATCTCTTCCACTCACAGACATAGATCAAGACCTATGTGTCTAAACACACTAGACCGAAGTTACGCGGCGTAAATTACGTCCGCAATGTCAAACGCATAAAAAATACGGACGGAGCGCGACGGAATAGTGTGTCGTCGGTAATTTTAAATACATTTGTTACAATATATTATATTACAATTGCGGGCGTAATCATGCGGAATTTACGCCGCGTAACTTCGGCCTAGTGTGTTTAGAAACTTTATCTGTGCTCCCAGTAGCTACAGTTAAATAACCTACCCATGCCTTACTTTACTTATATTTACCATAGAGGAATCCATACTAATATTAAAAATGCGAAAGTGTGTCTGTCTGTCTGTTACCTCTTCACGCCTTAACCGCTGAACCGATTTTGCTGAAATTTGGTATGGGGATACTTTGAGTCCCGGGAAAGTACATAGGATACTTTTATCCCGGAAAAATGTACAGTTCCCGCGCGATAAACGAATTTTGGCGCAACGAAGTTGCGGGCGTCATCTAGTTATGTATAATTGATCAATGTATTTATGTATTTACTTAGTTTCTTATTATGTAAAAAATATTGTTTAGTAACGCAGCGTCCAACTTTTCTAAGTTCGCTGTCTAAGTATCACTAGATTTTTAATCGTGAGGATGATAAGATTGAATTTTTTTTTCATATGAGTGCTAGTATTTAATGTTACTTTACTATGTATTACAGTACATTGTCTTCACTTTTTATTCGGTCTGAGCCTATATTATCCTACTTAGGTCGTCAATTTTATCGTTTCTACCCTGGAACGATACGATCTTGTTTCCTACAGGAATATTCGCGATAGGATCACACACGCCTATAAGGGTTAGGCGCGTTCCTATATTTTCCAAACTTTGCTTTACGACTGATTTCATCAGGAGCTTTTACTATACGCTTGTATAACATGAGAATTTAAAATATCAAGCTATGAGTAAACTATTCAGTCTGATTGATTGTATAAAATAGACTTCGAAAATAAGAGACCACTTTAAATAAAGTTTGGTATAAATACGACTATGACGTAGTGGACCTCCAGAAAGGACGTATTAGGGCCGGGACACAAAAACACGGCACGACGTCGTACGACATCGTATGGCGCCGTATGGCGCCGTGTCGTGGGTATCCACGACGCGCGTAATAAAAAACCACGGCACGGCGTCGTACGACGTCGCCTCATCTTGAATTTCTACGTGAGTTTCTACGACGCGACGTCGTACGACGCCGTGCCGTGGTTTTTTATGACGCGCGTCGTGGATTCCCACGATACGACGCCGTACGACGTCGTGCCGTGTTTTTGTGTCCCGGCCCTTAGGCTTAAGACAGTGAAGATATTTACGGTTCTCAAATCTCGGGGGTTATATTTTTGAGACCAAGCCGCGAGCCATATAAATATAAGTCGTACAATAATATTATAATAATAGTATGATGTAAAATAGAGCTTAAGTATAGTTTTCACAGAGCCAGTACTGGCTGCCAATAAGACTGGCAGCCAGTATTAGCTTGGTATATGCCGCGTGTGAACAGTTTGGCCTGGCTTGAAAAACTGTTCACACGCGGCATACCGCATATACCAAGCCAATACTGGCTGCCAGTCTTATTGGCAGCCAGTACTGGCTCTGTGAAAACTATACTTTACTTTTAAGGAAAATAATACATACCTAAGCACATGTCTTTTAGACATGTAACTTGTACCGTGGTTGGATTTTGATCATCCTTTCTTATGAACCATGCAGATAAACCTAAAATTAAAATAATATAAAAGAAACATAATTTCTATTGTGGTAAGCTTTATTTTTAGGTTACCATTTTAGCACCTACATTGCACCTGGTATAAAATTATAAATAAGTTTATTCTAAGCAAACTTCTAAAATTACTTAATTCATTTTGAGATGGTTGAATTTGTTGCTCTACGTGTCGACTCGGGGTAGTTACATTTACTCTAAACTACTCTAAAGTCTAAACTGTGCAATACAAAATGATGGTTATAATAACTGTAGGTATTATTTTATAGACGTTTGCTCACGTAACTGGTCTAAATGCATTGAAAATGTAATACTAGGTTTTGTTTTTTTTTACTTAGAAACTGCTCTTTTCGAAGTGAAATTGTTTTATGTATAGTATACATTATTTTGGTTTTTATGTGACGAGAAAATTATAATTCGTAGCTGTCTTCCATACTTTTATCCAAATCGGTGAATTTTTGAAACAAAACAAAGTTACTGTGTATGTGGCCCTTACAAAGAGGTCGCTGTGAAAGTAAAAGCGCTGAAGAAGTTTTTATTTTTTAAATTTTATGTAGGCAAACTCATGAAGTAACATAATATGCAGCACCTCCATCGTGGGTATCGCAGACAGAGTAGATTTTCAATTGCTATGCGGCAGCCGGCTGCCGCTTGGGATGGCTTGGGGATTGAGCTACTCTTTCAGCGCTCCTACATTCACTGTTAGCTCTATACAGTGACACACACATAAAATGCACATATTTCCTCGTAACAGTAGTGTATATTAAAGATTTTGAAAGATATTACTTGATGTGGCATCCAGCTTCTGTTGCAGATGGTACACCGACGCCACGGGGGACAAAGACGTGATCCGGGTACCTGACGTATACATAACATTATTTATTTGAACAAAAATATAACATGACATCTCTATATCTCTATATCTCTATATCTATACATATTATTATTATAAAACAAAGTCGCTTTTTTCCCTCATGTCCCTTTGTTCTCTTTATTCTTTAAAAGTACGCAACGGATTTTGATGATTCTTTCAATGTTAGATAGCCCATTTATCGAGGAAGGCTATAGGCTAATAGGAGTGAAGAAATAGAGGAAAATGTGGAAAAAAACGGGGAAAATTATTTGAAAGGGTTAACTTGAACGCGCTAATCTCAGGAACTACTGGTCCGATTTGAAAAATTCTTTCAGTGTTAGATATCCCATTTATATTTAGAGGAAGGCTATAGGCTATATTTTATCACGCTAAGACTATTAGGTGAATGTGGAAAAAACGGGGGAAATTATTTGAAAGAGCTTATCTCGCGAACTACTGGACCAATTTTTATGTTATTTGGCACAGATAAGAAGTAGACCACGTGAAGGATCATAGGCTATCGATTTTAATCATTTTATTCAGTGGCTGTATATTTATACCCGTACGCGACGCCGGGCGGGTCGCTAATTTATAAATAAACAAAAATGTGCAAACAACATTTAATGTGCCAATAGAGACTATTACAAAGCAGAGGGCGCTGCTACCACATGAATTAAATAATTAATCCGACCAATATCCGACATGTTGCACACGTATAATAATAAATCAGTTCGACGTTTAACACTTTCACAGTCCACGGTATCCAAACGGATACAAACAATATTACTTAAGACTGAAAAAAACAAATGTAAATGTTTTCTTTCTGTTTTTCACCTCCTTGTCGAATGTTTATCCTATAATGTTGAAAAATGCTATTGTAAATTACCTACCAATCTAAGAGAATGTTTTTAAAATGATGAAAATGGATGTATTAAAACTCTAAAAATTTTGAAAATGATAAAGGTATACAAATGTATTTGAGTCTTCTGTAATGTATTCTTTGTTGTGGTTGCTGATGACCCTGATGTTAAAGCGACCTTAAATAAAATAAAAAACGTGGTTGCCGTGCAGTCCATGTATCCAAAAGGATGCATTGGCAGTTGGTACTAAAAAAACATTGAAAAATAAGAGCATAGAAGCATATTATAAAAATCCATATCCATACTTCCATACTAATATTATAAATGCAAAAGTGTGTCTGTCTGTCTGTTACCTCTTCACGCCCAAACCGCTCAACCGATTTGGCTGAAATTTGGCATGGAGATACTTTGAGTCCCGGGAAAGGACATAGGGTACTTTTCGTCACCGAAAAATGCTTGGTTCCTGGCGATAAACGAGCTTTGGCGCAACGGAGTTGCGGGCGTCATCTAGTTACTTAATAAAATAATAATCCTTCCCATTATAAATAAATACTTTCCAATTAATATTGGAGTGGATTTGAGGGACGCTTTGTTTTTGTATGGTGGACTGTGAAAATGTTAACAACGCTCCAGTCAATGATATCTTATATATAAAATTCTCGTGTCACAATGTTAGTCCACGAACTCCTCCGAAACGGCTTTACTGATTTTTACCAAATTTTATATGCATATTTAGTAGGTCTGAGAATCGACTACTCGGTACTTTAAATATTGATAAGTGCCTTTGTTGAATAAATAATAGTAAATTATTACAACCTGATACTGACGGCGACCATTGTTTGTGCGACGGGATAGCGATCGACGTTGCCATGGTGACATACTTATTTAGTCACTTCAATAAAATAATATGGCAAATATATTATGGCAAAGCAACGTTTGCCGGGACAGCTAGTTATATTATAAAAACTCCAAGCAGATACCACCGCGCGCGTTGTCAAGACTCAAATACGGCCCAATTGGGTCGTCTGTTATTTAGGGCCTGTTTCACCGCTTCCTGATAAGGCTATCCACCACTTAACTTGACACATAGAGTATGGAGAATCTGTCAAATAAGCCTATCGGGCACCTTATCAGGAAGCGGTGAAACCGGCCCTTAGTCTGTCTCTTTTATGTAAATGGCATTTCGTATCTTTTGCTTCACTTATCTGTCAAAGTCCAATTTTGAATTTGAAAATTGTTAGGAAGAGATTTAAGCCGGAAAATAGTATGAACGTAACAGATCTGTATAAGTTGAATATCATTGGCTCCAGTCAATAAGTTCAATAACTCAAGCGTTGTTAAACGTCGAACAACTTATTGTTTACTGTCTGTGCTGGTGCTGCCTCTAGCGTAAAAATATTGCAGTAATAATATATTGTCCTATTCAAAATGAAACGTCTCGAGGCATAGGCAATCCATTTTTTTAAAATGAGCTGTTCAAATTTGGAATAGGCAGCCCGATACCCCTAGCGGCAGCCGGCAAGTCATTTTAATATTGTGTATGTTACCGGCAATCTGTATATTATGTCATTTTAATCTATTGCATAGCTTTGAGAGCGGCGACCGAATCAAGAAATTCCGTAACGAAAAAACATAACACATCCCACTCCAACCGGCATAGCGGTGTAATACGCAATAGCTATCGCAATAGATTTACCGCGCAGTCCCCGAGTGCCTCACGTTTAAAAAAAGAGACAAAGCTGTTGCTTGCATTGTATCTTGCCGAGTACGTACCTACGCCTTCGAGAATTCTAGTTCTAGCAAGAATACTTGCGTGACTACAGACTACATATTGGATGCGTTTAAATATGCACATGTACGTATTGTGAGCCCAATAACGCATACCTGGAGTACTCCGACATACGCAATAACTGTTTTACTTCAATATTACGTTGGGGATGTGTGCTGAGCCTGCTAGCTATTTATTCACGGCACAAATGTACAGAGAAAATGTACAAAAACTTAGTACGGAGTCGCAGGGTTCCGTAGGACATGATGTTTGTATCCATACTAATATTATAAACACGAAAGTGTGTCTGTCCGTCTGTCTATCTGTTACCCCTTTACGCCCCAACCACTGAAGTGATTTTATTGGGTATGGAGATACTTTTAATCCCGAGAAAGGACATAGGATACTTTTTATCCCGGAAAAGTTATGATTCCCGCGCGATAAACGAATTTTGGCGCGGAATTGCGGGTGCCACCTAGTCTTAAATATTTCAACAAGTTTTTGTACATTTTAACCACAGAAAATGCGTTCAATAAAGTTTTTTTATTTATAAGACGCTAGCGACCTGCCCCGGCGCGGTCGCACGGGTATAAAATATATAGCCACTGAAAAAATGTTTAAAATTGATAGCCTATGATCCTTCACTTTGTCTACTTATTATCTGTGCCAAATAACATAAAAAAATGCTCCAGTAGTTCGCAAGATAAGCCCTTTCAAATAATTTCCCCCGTTTTTTCCACATTCTCCTATTAGTCTTAGGGTGATAAAATATAGCCAATAGCCTTCCTCAATAAATGGGCTATCTAACACTGAAATAATTTTTCAAATCGGACAAGAAATTGCTGAGATTATCGCGTTCAAGTTAGCCCTTTCAAATAATTTCCCCCGTTTTTTCCACATTTTCCTCTATTTCTTCGCTTCTATTATTCTTAGCGTGATAAAATATAGCATATAGCTTTCCTCGATAAATGGGCTATCTAACACTGAAAGAATCATCAAAATTCGTTGCGTAGTTTTGAAAATTAAAGGGAACAAAGGGACATGAGGAGAAAAAAGCGACTTTGTTTTATAATAATATATGTATTATGTATAGATACAGCAAATAAAGTTAAATTAAGTTACTAACATCTGCAATAAAAACGATCTTCCTTAAGTAAGGAAATGATTGAAAGACATTGGTTCAATTGTATTAGTTTTTAAGTTTTTTGAAATAAATAAATATATTAAAAAAAAAACATGATTCCCATGATGAATGTGAAGTTGTCTAAAACATGCACAATCGACGTCGATAATGGGCAATCATAGAATATGTTCTACACGTTCGTGATCGCTTGTTTTAATCAATCACCAACGTAGAGACCGCTTAACTCGGACGTAGTTTGAGTACGGAATCCTAAAACAGTTACTATTCCGTGAAGAAAATAGTTTTTTTTTCTACTAGTACGTGATCCCGCGTAAAACACACTCACAATAACATCTATCAAACCCTCATGCGGTCTGGTTAAAAAGTGCTTTTCCCTGTCCGCAGCGCGTGATTTCATACCTAATGGTCATAAGTCCCGCGTCGTCCGACGGGTTATGTGTATTAATATTTATGGAATTTGAGATTTTTAGGCCCCTTCATTCATCAGTGTTGTGGGAGAAAGTGCAAATAGCTAACAGCTGTTTCACGCAGAAAATAAAGAAAGGCAGCTTCTGTGTTTGCCCCTTCAACTTTTTCTAAGGCTGTCCCGGACTCCATTGTCAATAAGTAGAAGAGTGTGTGCTTGAGTGCAATATATTGCATGATGTATTTTGTGCATATATTATATTACAATGTAATGACTAATGAGGCAATGTTGATTTAAGGCCCTTCCCCTACGGAGTTTCCGTAATTTACCGTATTTAGAGCCTTATAAACTCATAATTTGAAAGCGACAAAGTTATAATAGATACAGCAATAATCTTCAGTATATCAACATTCCTTTTCCCATTTTAAATTTTCTATTTTTGTTTATTATACTCATGATATTAGCTTCCAAAGTAATACCAATTTATTAAAATTGAAGCCTACTTTTAGCATCTCCCTAGTATTTACAAATTACGCTTATACCTACATATTCCCCGTTTTAATTTTTTTAGATCAATTTTGAATCAAGATAAGTAAAAAAAAATAGGATTTTTGGGTGATCTCGGCAACGCGTCAAATGTATGGTCAAGGTCGTTTGCTCAGGGGATGGCCTTAATGAGACCTTCAAAATTCGAATAAGCAGCCCGACACTGCAGGCGGCAAGTCTGTCAAATCAATGTTTAATGTATATCTTCTTGCGTAGTAATTAAATTACAGATTTGAATGGCTCATTCAATAATGCATCGCATCATCTCGTCACGTTAAAACGTGAACTGACCTTAAATCTCGTGTTGTTGTTAGTACGGATAGCACATAAGTAACAAAAGAGCTACATCCAAAGCTGAATCGTTATTGGCTATAAATTTTCTACCTGTGCAGCTTAAAATAGTTCCTCTTTTCGTGACTAATGTGTTTTCTAGTCTCCGACACGGCACTGTCGTCTCTGTAACATAATCTATGGTGAAAACGCTGTAAAAACAACTTAAATATACATAAAAGGACCACAGATATAGAAAATGGACGCCTGAGCAACATAAAATCGTGGCAACAAAAAATATTACGGGATTGTGAACTTTTCGGGAAAAGAAAAATCTGCGAAATCAAAGGTATATTATATACCAAAATAATAAATATTCTATACTACCTACTCTTACCTCTATCGGTCCAGTTGAACTGAAACATTTCTACTTCAGTAATAATGTACACGTAAACTAGTAAAGGTGAGAGAAAATAAAGCATTATAATATTCAATTTGAAGCCAAAAATTACTGGAAACGATTATGTCACTGAAATTATTTCGAAGAAATATCAGCAGGATCTAAAAGCAGTAAAAGAGCTGTCAGCTTACAGATGGTAGCCATCGTATTCAGAAAATAATTTAGCATATAATATGTAAAAAATATTACACTCAGTGTTGTTTTTATGTCTATGACGGAGGCGACGGCAAGGCAACTTGTAATATGTCTCGAGCGGGTGCAAAACAGTATGGAAACTTATGATGCGCTTCAGATGAGCTTGGTGACATTTTGGCCAAGGCTAGTGGTGCATTTATATTATGTATTTTCATATAAATATAGAACAATCTACGCAAAGGTTTGTCAGTCAGCGTGTTCTTATTATCTTAGAGTTTGCCAATAATAACAAATTCCTAAAACAAAACATTGTTTTTTTTTTGCCGTTTTGTACGGAACCTTTCGTGCGCTCCTATGATTTCCACTTGGCCGCTTTTTATTGTTTAGTTATGAATAATTTGTTACAAAATAAAATTTACCTGTTACGTAGTTCGATTTTTCGTTTAGTAGTATTTGCTCCATGCCGAACATTCCAATGGTTTTGTTTGAATATTTTATTGTTTGTGTATCTACAGCAAGAATTAAATATTAAATTAAAATAATATTATGTCTGGATACAAAAATTAAATATAATTAAAAAAATAATTCAATCATAGGAAATTTTATTAAATACTAGCTGTCCCGGTGAACTTCGTGTCACTTCTACAAATATATTATATATATATATATATAATATATTTGTAACATATATATATATATATATATATATATATATATATATATATATATATATATATATGTTACGTATTAGGCATTATGATAGACGTGATTCTATGTTGTGCTTTATTTGGGTACGCTATTTATAACTCTTTCTTTGTACTCCAGCACAATTTAGAAACTTAAAATTTCACACGTTTTCTTGTTATGATGAAGGATTCAGAAACTATTTGGTTAAAATGGGAATTAACGTTTGCATTCGGCGTCCTAATTCACACAGGCGTTGTCATTGCGAGATAGCTTTGCCTTTACTTATATTTAAAAAAGTAAAAAAAAAGTACATACCATTATCTTGATAAGTTTTTTGAGGGTCAGTATACCGCTGTGCCATTTCAAGAAGTGACAATTCGCTAGTAGAAACCATCATACGGGTTCGTAAAGGTAATTCTGTGTCTTCTGCTGTTGAAAAAGAAAAGTACAAAGTCAATGGATTCTCCTGGCTAGTTAGTGATTATTTATAAAGAAGTATAGTTAAAAACCAGGCAAAAATAAACTAAAATTATCACTTAATCCATAGCAATATTATACAAAAGTCGATCCGTATGTCTATTAAACCTTCTTACGCTATAGCCGCTGAAGCGATTTTGATGAAATTTAGTATAGAGTTACTTTGAGCCCCGGGAAAATAGGTCATATTTTTATCCGGGTTGTGGTGCTAAACTGATTTCGGCGCAACTAAATTGCGGGCAACATCTTGTGTTATAATTAAATACCATCATTAAATTATTGCCAACATGTAGTATGTTATATTTAAAAACATAATTTAATTATTGTCATGTTGTAGTTTTCCTGGTATAATAGTTGGTGAAAAAATAAGCCTGAGTACTCACTGCGCGGATCTGGCAGGCGAAAAATGGAGGGACTAAAGTTCGGGTTTTCACCATTATTCAAACTGTGCTTGGAACTTTGCGTCGGCTCTGCACAAAAAATAAAGTCTCCCTTGAAGATTTATAATCAAAAAGATACTATTGGGGTCACATTATAAGATTCAAGTGTTAAGTAAGCTATTACATAATATTAGCTCTATGATACGAAGTTTTTTAGTTAAATTTTATTATTTAATAAAAACTTCTGTTAATATTAAAAATCACTGCGTTTATAGCCACCGTGTAAATTTTTTTCTCGTGGACTAATCTGGTTCTGTTCGCCAGCTCCTCATTTGTTACGAGGAAGAAAACTGTTAACTTTAATCCAGATTAGCTCAAGTGGACCAAATAATCGGCCAAGTGCGAGTCGGACTAGCGCATGTAGAGAAAAACTATTAATAAAAAAGTAGTAGAGAAAAATACAAAAGATCCATTGTAGAGAAAAATTAGGGCAAATTTTGTGTTTTTTGTATGGGAGCCCCTATTAATTTTTTATTAATATTATTATTAAATATTAAAGTAAACATAAAACTAAAATTAAGGCAACGGATATAAAAAATCTGAGAAGATTTCAACTCTCTAGCTATTACCGTTCTTGAGTTACAGCTTGTTAACATACCTGTATGTTACCAGGCTGTAACTCAAGAACGTCTGTTTCCGTCTATAGACGGACAGACGGACAGATCGACAAACAATGAAATCTTAGTAATAGGGTCCCGTTTTTTTGGGTACGGAACCCTAAAAATTAACCCTACCTGTATCGTTCTTAATCGCATCGGGTTTCAAACTCCAATTGTCTATTTCAGCTTCTTTAGCTGAAACATTAAAAAATGGTTTACTCAATTCTGCATGAAATAATGATTTTGTCATTCAAAATAATTATTATTTCATGCAGAAACTGTAGGTCTACCAGAATCTGATGGCAAAAAGTGAGAAAATGAATTGACTCTGTATAGCAATACCGGGGTAATTGGGATAAAACATTTTGATCCTTTTTTCTTCTTATAGCGGCTGATTCTGTATGTTAAACATGCAAATATAAAAATTTATTAATGATCAAGGATATTTTTTGAAAATCTGCTGTCAAAAATTGCCATCAGATTCTGGTAGACCTATACTTAACGGATGATAGAAAATTATTTATTTCAAACTTAAAACTAAGCCATACTACTTACTAGTAACAATAAAAGATGCTGCAAAAACAGCGGTTTTACAGCTAGATGATGGAAATGGACTAATGGTAGTAGTTTAAACTTTGAAATTGCACAGGCTTCTTATAAAACAGACATAGAACAGTGTTCCCGTGAGATACTTTTTGAAGTGAAAACTTCTTTATCGACGTTGAGCACTTTTGTGGGATGGGTAAAAACTGTGAAACTCGCGCCAGATTTTCGTGTTGATCGAAAAACCGTCAGACGGCTGGAGAGTAGTGTTGTAACATCGAAATTGTTTCGAATCGATACGAAAGATCGATTGTTTTTTTTCGATTGTCGATATTTTTTAATCGATTGTAAGAGTTTAGATTAATTAAAAAATCGATTTTTTAAAAATCGATTTTTCTAAAAAATGGGTTAGTAAAAATTGTAAGGGTTTCGATTAATTAAAAAAAAACGATTTTTTAAAAATCGATTTTCATAAATAATGGGTTAAAAATTTAATCCATTGTAAGGATTTCGATTAATTATAAAAATCGATTTTTTAGTTAATAATCAAGTTTTCACTTCTGCCGGCACTCCCGGAGTGCAACCCGTCTTTTCTACTTTTAAAAGATAAATAAATTATGAAAATACAAGTTATGCAATTACAAAAATCTTACCAGTGTCCTTCAATTCTGTGTTACTTCTCGGTATATCTTTTGTCCAAACCAAAGACTTTTCTATGTGAATCATTAAAGCTGCAAGTCATATTATATTTTATAAGTTACAACACTCAATAGTAAATAATCATGACGTGAGCTAATTTATAGCATAGGATGAGAATTAAAGATAAATCTGTGTCATCTTGACAAATTAATAATAATAATAGTTATAACCACGGACGTTAAAAAAAACGGACGTAACCTTGTCTAATTACGAGTGAAGCATAGTTATGGCCTACCGTGTAGGATGTGTGCGTGTCATTGGCATCGTCACTCAATGTACAATGACAGCGGGTTGTAGTACCTAGTTGCGTGTGTGAGTGTCAGTCACGTGTACAATAAATGAAATTGTCATACCTTGCATGCTTCACCTCTTTATATAGTGTAATGCTACGTGCGTATTTTTTTACATCCGTGGTTATAACGTGAATGACAGAGATTCCACCACTTTTTTCTAAAACGTTCTCATTTCTGTCAGATTTCGCGTATACGAATAAAAAAGACAAGAAGAGATAGTCCAAATTTATTGAATATTGTTATAAAGATACCGTTTTGATTAACGCGGCAACCGACCACGACCGACAAAAAATCTAATAAAATACCACTGTATGAAATAGTCTAGAACTAGACTATAATATAATCTATGATCTATATCTATAATATATGTTTCATTATATACGGACATTGGTCTAGCCCACAGACGTAGATCGAGATAGATACCGTATGCACTTCGCGTGCCATATCGCGTTCCCAAACGACGAGCAATGCTCGTCTTTCGAAAGTCTGTTCTTTAATAATATAACAATATCTTTAAGTAATAAGGGATTAATAATCTTTCAAATGTTAAAATTGCCCTTTGACAAGCGGTCCCTTAAATTATTAAAATCAATCTGTCTGATACTCGTCGAGTACTTTAACCCTTCAAAGATAATAAGCCCTTCAGACGTTAACGAGATTGTAATTTCTGGTGTCTTTAACAGGATTTAGTCTCTCTGTGAACGACCTTTGATGTATATCAGTCGATTGGAAAACTTACATAATATTATTATACACATTTCGTTCGCTTTGCAAAAGATCCAAAGAAATTATTAGACACATTTCAAATGAAATATTGTAGCTTGTAGTAGCTTGGGAATACAAATTTATTATGTTACGTCATACTCGTACGTTCATTGCCTGCTATTGTAACAGTCGAGTCATATTTAGAATACGTACGCTGAAATCTATTACGTACTACACGTTTTACATAATATATATTTTGACTGTGAAAAATGCAAAGTGAAAGTGAAGTGAAAAAGCATTTTTTTGTGATTTGTATAGGCATTGGGCAAGTGCCCCACAGTCATGGGTTTGCCCATACAAGATTTTAGAATAGTATACTCTTTCAGTGCAGCTACTTTCACAGTGAACTCTATACACATCCTAAAGTATTACCACTTCTTGTTGCACCCTGTTTATTATAAAAACATATTAAATCATTCGCAAAAAAAAACACACACACACATAGCCACTTACAGCTTTTCGGCAGTTTGAGCCGTGGTATGAAATGGTCGGCGGTTTTCCTCCAGGCCTCGTAAAGTCGCTGCTTACAGATCCGCCCGATCGACATACGCATCATCAACATCAGGCGCCCTGTAACATTATCGAAATAAGGGAACTTGTAGGAGCTATAACAGGTGCCAGCACATGTCAAGTAAATAAAAGAGTAAGTTTCCACTGGCTTAGGTGACCGTGACCGGCTTCGAAGTAACTTGAAGGATGACCAAGCCCATGTTATTTTTTTATAAAATACTGGGGCAAATGAGCATACGGGTCACCTGATAGAAAGCAACTACCGTCGCCCATAGACACTTGCAACATGAGAAGAGTTGCATCAGCAACTAGCCTAAAGACTTCTGCGACGGCTACATTTATTTCGCCCATATCGCAGATTGCAAACGTGCCCTTTTAATAATAATAATAATAATAATAATAATAATAAACATTTATTCAGTATGTTACGCTACGGATCCCTAGGAAGATCGCCGACGCAGCACCCGACCACAGTCACGCGGCAGCGGCACGAGGCGCGGAGTCAGCATTCCTCATTTTACAGCATTTTTGCAATAGCTATTTGTTTGTCACTTATTATTCAATCGTCGAATAGTCGAGTCACTTTTAATTGTAAGATTTAATTAATAAAATATTTTAAGAAATTTTGTTTTTTTTTGGAAGTCGAACTGCTGCGAAATATAATTAGTACAAACACAATACACCACATTACAATAAACATTTCACAAAAAAGACAATAAGCATAAAATAAAAAACAAAAATAATATAAAAAGGAACATTAACAAATAAGTGCCAGATGGACATAATATACTGTAGGTAGGTGTATATTTGGGTAAAGATAGCAAACTACAATGCAGTGTAATGCGTATTCCACCGAAAAGGACCCCACTCAGGTGATGATCACAGTATAGTACCTATACCGCGATCCCTGGTGTTCTGTGGGGCCTTGTTGCCAAACGCTCGACAGATGCACACTGGCGCCAGCGCAAAGTGAACAATAAGATAGTAAAAAAAACTTTATAAATACTTACATTATAAAAAATAAATAAGTATATAAGCCTAAAAATGATGTGAAAGAACATGTACATATTTAATAGGCATATTATGCATATATATACAATTTATAGTGTAAAAATAAAATAGTGTATAATATAAGAATTCCCTTTCATCCCATCTGTAATATGACGTCACGTCATAGATCAAAACAGGTGGCGCCCGGCTGGCGACTGACCTACATAGCGACGAGATAAGGGACGCGCGCGCAGCATACCGTGTACGAAGCCTGACCGAGGCTTTTAAAATGTATTACTATTAACTTAATTTGATTTAATATGTTACTTTTAATTTCTTACCTTTTCTCGGTTTGTGTTCTATTTTGTACACATGACATATTTTGCATCGACCCCTGTAGTCCCAAACGTGAATACTTTTCTTCTTCGCAGTTCCACTTTTAGGAGCTGTCATTTCGGTATTCTGATTGATAATATCATCTGCTAGTTTTTTCATTAACGAGATGAAAGTATCATTGATAACATCACTGACTATTTTTCTTACTGCAGATTCATCTGAAATATTTGTAGATTCTGAAAGTAAAATGGTTTTTATACTCTTAATAATACTGGTACCTTATTATTTAATTTAAATGCTGTTAGGTTAGGTTAGGTTAGTCCGTATGACTACGGTCCTTTGTAGTTGCGCTAAGCTACAGTGACTTTTTTCATCACGTGCGATCAACAGCACCGCTGTTAATTATTGACGTCATATTATGCTGCTTTATCCCAAAAGGTCGTATCTTCATAATTTTTAAATTTAATAGTACCTAAAGGTTTAGGAAGACCGTCAATTTCTTCCTTTGTACCATCTAAAGTATTTTCTTTTGTTTGTTTAATTACTATACTTGTAGGATCAGGTTCAATATTAGATTCCTTCAAATCTTCATTAACGTTTGCCTCATAATTAATTTGACTGACTTCGGATATGACGAATTCTTGATCTAGAAGGAAACAAAAACTTATTATTATTGAAAAATAACAAGCCTTAATTAACCAGGGATCAGCCCTTATTTTCAATCGTTTGCCAAAAACAAAAGAAACTAACTAATTAATTAATAAACAAAAGAAACAAACTAACTAGTTTACGAAAAACGACAGAAACTAATTTAACTGATATCTAATTTAAGATATCTGCATTATTAATCCAATAAATAGCTATTAAAATATGTTAAAAATAAAATTTGTTCGGGCTCACAATTAAAATGTAAAATATTTTCAGGAATAATCGAAAATGTAAATTTCGTAATATGTGTGATGTGGACTTATTGAAAAAACCGTTCATCCATCGAGATATCTTTTGATATTAAAAATCGAACATTCTAATTTTGTGATCAAAAGATTTTATAAAAGCTGAAATTCATTTACGATTTTTTTTCCTTCGATGCAACAAACTATCAACATCAGCTGGAAGTACTTAAACCTTTTTTAAGGGGGCAAACGAGCAAACGGGTCACCTGATGGAAAGCAACTTCCATCGCCCATGGACACTCGCAGCATCAGAAGAGCTGCAGGTGCGTTGCCGGCCTTTTAAGGGGTAATAGGGGAGGATAGGGAAGAAAATAGGGAAGGGTAGGGAAGGGAAAAGGGTAGGGGATTGGGCCTCCGGTAAACTCACTCACTAGACGAAACACAGCGCAAGCGCTGTTTCACGCCGGTTTTCTGTGAGGACGTGGTATTTCTCCGGTCGAGCTGGCCCATTCGTGCCGAAGCATGGCTCTCCCTCGTCAACATTTCTAAATTAAGAGTAATGCCATTTTAAAGCTTATTCAAAAACATAACACAATGTACCTACCTATAGTATATCATACAAAGTGTTAATAATAATAATCAACACTTTGTGTTATAAATATTTCTCAAACAATAATCGGTATACCATTAACACCAGATACTCAGCCAAGAATTTCAGGTCGTTTTTCAAAGTAATGGCTATTGAAAGTAAAGGTATCGTTCCGATTACGGCGGCAAGCGACTGCAGCCGACAAATAAAATTCAAACAAAATGCCACTTAATATGGGCATACATTTTATTTTGCTCTACACCAAGGGTGGCCAACCTCTTCGACACAGGGGCCAAAATTCGGATGTAGAATTTTACCCCGGTCCGCACTACCAAATTTTATGTATACTCGTAATGCGCACTAGATAAGTCTGCGCATAGTCAAAATCGGACACAAATTTTTCCTATAAGAACTTAGTTAGAGCTTAGAACAAAAAAATTTACTGTAATAAGCAAGGAAAATACGCCAGTCACGCGCTCAGTACGTTATTTTAAAGTCAGCCCCACTTTATGTAGATAAAGCATATTGTGTTGATTTTAAAAGTAAAAGAAAAGAAGTGTTTAGTTTGCTTTTTATAGTAGGTATGAGGTAATTTTTAGTATTAACTTTTTTTACTTTAAAAAATGTGCTCGGTGCTGCGGGCCGCGTGTTGGTCACCCTTGCTTTACAGTCTACACTCTACACCAGGGGTCACCAATTAGTTTCGCTCGGGGTCCGTTTTAAGAAATAAAATGACCTTCGCGGTCCGCACAAAAAAAAAATCAAACAAAAATGTAATTACGTAAATTACAAAGATATTTGTATCAATGAGAAAAGTGTCAGTTTTTGTTGACTACATGTTCAATGTTGATCAGTATGTCGAGACCGACAATTTTTTTTTTATTTTCGAACATGCTTGGTCCGCACACAATGGATCGGCGGTCCGGATGCGGACCGCGGTCCGCCATTTGGTGACCCCTGCTCTATACCATTACAAAGCAGTGGCGGCATGGGTCGCTAGAGTAATATCTGTAGGAAATGAGGAATTTTTGTCGGTCGCGGTCGCATGCGGCAAAGATCGGAAAGTCACCCTAATGTGTAATGTTCCTTCTGCATCCGTATTGAAATATACATTGTAATATTTCATCATAAATAATAGTCAATTTATATGCGGAAAGGTGAAATCATAATTCATAATGAATTAGCATCAAACAAATATTTAAAAAAATTTACTCAATAATACTAAATACCAATAAAAATATGATTATTAAGGTACGACAAAACGACGTTAATTACATCATATTAATAATATTGCAAAGGAAAATAATTAATGTATATTACTTATTAACTCAAAAACTAATGGAATTAAAACATCTTATATTCCCCCCCCCCCCCAAATTTAGTGTTTCTTAAGATATTAAAATAACTAGTTTCTTACTGCAGCGGGGCAGAAACCTAAAAATGTTTTAAATATTATTAAAAATTATTACCTATAAATATATTGTTACTCTGCAAATCAATTTCACTGTCAATGTTCGGTATCGGCCTTGCGAGGTCTACGCGCTGTATTTCACTTTCAAATACATCTGAAATTATACGGTTTTATTAGATTTTACCACTACATTGCGGTCGCTTTGTTGGTGACGCTGTATTAGAAACTTTAGCTAAACCACATGACGTATAAAAGGTAATGAATATTTACACACTATAATAAAGTTAGCGATCAACCAGGCATAATATGATGAAAAACACTTGGCAGTCTTTAAATCGTACACACGCACACATACGTATAAACACGTGCTTTTACTACGTCTGCAGTCGTTGCGTTCATTATTTTTATATATTACACAATATAAGTACCTAGAACGAAAGCAAAGTTTCGAAGCAGTCAAGCAAAAACTTATTCAAACCTCGTGAGTGAGTTGTGCCTATGAGTCAATCTTTGACAATACCTTGTGTTACTTTTAAATGATGTATTTCTTGTACGAGGTTTTGTATCCTGATACTTCTAGATTCATTAGATTCTTTAGTGTTTATTGTCGCTTTCTTTGATATGGGTCGAGGAATGAGACTTGGCTTTATCTTAAAATCGCTTCCTTGAAACACAAAAAAGATTAAAACTTCTTCAAGCGCGTTGATCATTTTAGGTGCAGAAGATTAACTCATGATTGTTAATCCCATGAGGTAAAGTGGACGGATCGTGCATCTTTCTTTTGGTTTTTAGTGCAGTCGCCAGAGGTTTTAACCTCCGAAAATTGTAATAGTGAATGGATTTTTGTTTTTGAGGTGTCATTTTCTTTTTTACACTATAACTTGCAAAGTTTACCAAAAATTTTTTTGTGCTTTTAATTTTTTTGTTACATAATTAAAAATTAATATTTCACCATATAAAACCGGCCCAGAAAAAATTTTTTTTTCTTGTTCCTGTTATTTAATGACTCTTATCCGATTGTTTACGTTGAAAATTAACCAAATACACAATTTTTAAAAAATAAAGTCTGCTTTGCTAAGCTAAATACAACTATAAGGTTTTTGCAAAGCTTTTAGAGATTAACGCTCGTCGTAACCAAGATAAAAGGGTTTGGGTGGATTTAAGGGTTGTAACGAAAAGTGTGTTAAACTTACTTGTTGTGCGTATTTAATTTTTAGAGAAATGATAACTTATAAGTACTTAAAAACATTTAAACATCTCCAAAAATGTGTAAAATAGACCGAAAACATTTTTCTATATTTGTTGAGAATTTATTTAAGTGAGAGCTAAAACATTAAATGCATCGACAAACGAAAGACTTTTTCTAGTCTTTGAAATATATTTAAACTTCCTACCAATTTTTTTATGAAAATAGATTTTAAAAAAATCGTCAATCAAGTTGCTTCGATCAAGTTTCGATCAAGTTTCGATCAAGTTTCAATCAAGTTTCGATCAAGTTTCGATCAAGTTTCGATCAAGTTTCGATCAAGTTTCGATCAAGTTTCGATCAAGTTTCGATCTAGTTTCGATCAAGTTTCGATCAAGTTTCGATCAAGTTTCGATCAAATTTCAAATCGAGTTCGAGTTCGAGTTCGACACAAAACACTACTCTCCAACCGTCTTACGGTTTTTCCAAGGTTTTTCGATCAGCACGAGAATCTGACGCGAGTTTCACAGTTCCCATTCCACAAAAGTGCTCAACGCCGCTAAAGAAGTTTTCTCTTCAAAAAAAAAAAAAAACAAAAGTACCTCTAATATTTTCATCATTCGTATTATGAGGTGCTTGATTAGATGTTTTAGCAATCGTTTCAGCGTTTTTAAAATCTTGTTTCTTGTTGTCTATGAGTTTCTTTTTCTTGTCTGAAATTTAGAGTTTTAAGCTCACGGTTTTAGATCACTTTGACTTGAAAAAGAACTGCGTATCACGTTAGGGTCTACACTGCTGCAATCCAACCGCAAATTGCAGTTCAAGTGCAGTTTGAATGCAGTTGACACGACTGCAATACGACTGCAATAGAACTGCAAACCAAACTCGCAGTCGGATTGCAGTTCAGTTGCAGTTGGCGTGCAATCGTGTGAACCCGAGGAAGGACATAAGATACTTTTTATCCCGGAAAAATGTACGGTCCCCGCGCGATAAACGAATTTTGGTGCAACGGAGTTGCGGGCGTCATCTAGTATAATAATATCTATGGACGCATCACACCACGTCAGTCTGGCCCCAAGCTAAGTACCTGAAGGACCTGTGTTACAGGTACTAGACAACGGAAATATATTTAATAATTTTAAATTATTTAAGATTTTTAGTATATGATACACATTTTTAGTACACATTAATGACCCAGGAACATTGAAAAACTGTTTGTTCCGTTGGCGGGATTCGAACCCGCGATCTAGCAAGTCTTGAGCTACCAAGAGCCCACCAACTGAGCCACAGAGGTCGTCGTATGTCGTCGTAGAACGTAACCAACACGTAGCAAATTGCTACTAAATTTAATTAAGACGGAGAAAATTTAGTCGAGTATACATTATTATCTACAATATAATAAGATACTGGTCTATTAAACTTATTAAGCCTCTTCCTCCTACATAATATCTTTTTGAAGATGTTTTGGTAAAATAATGTGATGTGCAGAAAATATACTTGCCACTGTTAGTTTTCGATTTCCTTCGTATTTCATTGTACTTTGAGGACTTCAGTGGGCATTCTACAGCCGAGTTCATAGTATCTGTGCAAAAGTATAACAATATAGGAATATGAAAGATATTTAAATGTTTTTTAATGATAACACCTATTAATCTTAATTTTTGTTTTTATTTTCTCTCGATTGTTTAGTATATAATTATTATATAGTTATTATTATATTATGGACTAAAGAAATGTTAGGATGAAGAGATTGAAATCCTCAGTAGTCAAATTTAACTTTGTTTGAATAAAGAAGGAAGACAAAATCATATGCGTGGAGGCCGCAAAGGAAGATCTTCCGACCGAGCGAGGTGTTATGGTCGGTCAGGCCGAAGCCCATGTGATACATTTCAGCTGTCGTATATATACCGACGCACTTAGAAAACTTCGATAGCGCGAAACAGGGATGTTACGAGAATTGTGTGTACCGCCACACTACTAATAATAATTATTATTATAATATACTCACTGTTCTTTCGTTCTTGCAAATCTTTTTGGTGAATGCAGCTGTGGACCTTGGCAAACATTTAAGATGAAAATCCACTAGTTAAGGTAAGGATTTGTTTCTTCCCAAAAACGAATACTTTAGAATATAACTTGGGATTTAAAAACTTTATAAAATAACTTGCAACATAGTTAACATAATTTTTTATTCACTTGAGATTTTGTTACATTTAGATTTATGTCACTAAAAAAATTTTTTCACTTTTACAATTTTATGTGTGAAATTAATTTTGACACTGCATTATCAAAAAATGCCAGAAGTCAATTTTCTTCTACCAAAAAGTTTTGAAATGAAAAAAAAATATGTATTTATTTAGTTTATGGTTATTCCATTCTGGCTTATTGCAACTTTCTTTTCTGGTTTTGGTGACTGTGCTTGCTCAGCTTTGACTTCTTCAAGTTTTTTCACTAAATCCTCGGATACGCTGGCTACTATTTCTTTAAGGTTTTTTGCTGCAAACAAGAAGAAGTCATTGTTTTAAAATAGTATTTTTGTTTAAAAATATAACAATATTTAAATGAAATCAGGAGTACTCGTTTATTCTAATGATTAATTAAATAATTTGTTTCACTAATTATTATATGTTTACATGTTCGTATGATTGAAGATCTAGTATGGCCAATTATCCTAGTATATTGTTACGTGTACCTTTACAAAAACTCTTTGTTTGATGATAATACGATTTGTCTCTTAGCAATAACTGAAAAAATTCATGAAATATGCTGTGATATTCTATATTATTATAATTACCTGTTTTCTTATTAAACTCGTCAGCTATTAAGGATATTTTTCGTAGCGTTGCTACATGCTTCGTTAGTTCCCCAGCTATATCTTGTTCTTTCATCCCTATAGCATTTGGTTCCATTTTTGCTGTAACATGTTCTATGGGTCCATTGTTAACAAGAACACTGGATGTTTGAATATTTTTGACACTTATATCAGTTTGAATGCTATTGTTTTTCACGATTTCTGAATTAATAAATATAGGTGTAAGGTTTTTAGGTTTTGAATCATCGGTTTTTGTTATCAATAATTCATGTGGTGGTTCAGGCGTAATATCATCATCTTTTATTACTAATCTATGATCATCTGGCTCGTGACTAAAAGTCGTTTCTTGTTGAACATTATTTTCAGCAGAATTGTCAGAATCAGAATCAGAATTAGAATCAGAATCGTCTTGTACAGAAGTGTTTGATTCTGATGTTTTAGAGACTTCAACTGGCAATATCTTACTCGTATTTTCTTGAATTGAATCTACAACAACATAATGTAACTATCCTGTACAATAAAATAATTATTATTGTAGAAACATTACTCACTAGCATCATTATTCGTATCTTCTTTGGCATTCTTCTTAGTTTTAATTTTTTTTATCAGATCAGCGAAAAATGTGAAGCAAGCTCCGCCTATAATGTTAAATACAAAATTTTAATAATAATTTCACATCTAATAGAGTTGATACTCTAAATAATACTATAATGTTATTTAAAGCCTAATTTTTTTTATTACTTCTTCAGTATAATAGCTAGTAGACATAGCCTCAAAAAAGATAATTTTTAATAAAATTTCTTAATAAAATTTTATAGGAAAAGTTTTAATACCGAGACGTCTCTTTATTACCTGTTTATATTTGAGTGTTGCTATAAAACGTATTATTTACCTTCGCATTTATTTTTCTTAGATTGTACTGGTTTGTCTGATCTTTTTCCCCGATTTAACGGGTTGCTTTTTAATTTATCCATTTTTCATTGAAACTGAAACAAAATGTTCATCAGATAATAATTTAGATAATATTATAGCAAATTGATGAAACGTATAACCACATTTGATGCCGTAGCCGCGTCCTGATTGAGCGAGCAGTCTCGGGAGGCTGCCTCGTGAGGCAAATCTTCGGTCGGTCAAGACGTGCCTCGCCCGAGGCCAACGTACGCGCTGCCTCGCCCGAGCGTGCCGCGGCCCGAGCCTCGCGAGGTTGCTCGCTTGGTCAGTACGTGGCTAATAAAACTGTTCGATGCCCCTTCCCGGGACTCAAAATATAACGTTTCTAAATCATGTTTGAAGTTTACGTGCGATGAGGTAATACAGAAACACATATTAATTTATAAACTAAACACGGATATCGTGTATACAACTTGTAATACAATTTTTAAACAGCAATTTTCTGTGTATAATGGGTATAACAAAGTAGCTGTCATTGCAACGCTTCGTGCATTCTGCATTGTGGGGACAGATATAATTTGCTTCTCTCGGGTTTAGCTCGTGAACGGCGACAGTAATGTTTGCGATTAACATTTTGAACAAAAGCTGAAATATAAAGGCTACACCACAATAGTGTAAGACTAATATATTAAGGCTACAGCAAAAGGTAGACCTTCAAATCTTTACATTAACATAAGCGTTGTTTCACGCCAGTTTTACGAGAGGCCGTGTTATTCTAACAGACTCTGCTACGTTTCTTTTAAACTAAATCCAACTAAATCCTAAAAGGAATATTTGAGATCCGAAAAATGGTACCTATTTAGAGATTCGTACATAATACAAATAAATAAGTATGGGAAGGTATTATGCTACTTTTTAACGACAAAATCTATGATGCCAGATAGGCAGCAAGATTTCTTATGTTGGACAAGATTTAGTAATAAAACCATAAAACAATGATGAATTAATATTAAAAAACCTCGTGATACCCACCAAAATGTCCATTCGTGTAATGTGTACGATCTTACAAAAAAGAGCAATTCACGCTAAAATCCGAATAGGAATTTATTTTAACAAATTTTCTATTTATTTTACATTTTTGACAATTCTTTGATAGTTTATGTCAAAATATTTTTTAATATTAAGTATTTTTTTATTGGTTATGTCAATGACTTAAGAAACAAGGGTTATGTACTTATTTTTAAACAAATATTATTAAGAGGAAATTAATAGACAGACCGACACACTTTCGCATTATATTTGTATGGATTCAGTTACAGCAACCCCTTTGAGTTGACATTAAAAAATGAAGCGTTCTGGCGTTAATTTTAATGGTCCTTTCTTTGTAAAAAAGCTCAGCTGAAACTTTGATCCTATCATTACAAGTGGAAATTTATTCTGAGTAAATTTATCAGTGTCTTGCATATTTATAAGATACAATATAAACGCCATTTTATAAACTCGATTTTAAGGAGATTTTTTCAGATAGTGCATAGCTTTTATCGCGGGCTTTGAGTGCTGCGGCCGAATCAAGAAACACCGTAACGAAAACAAACCTAACACCCTCCACTCCGACTCCGGTCCGACTGCACTCCGGTCGGTGCGGTGTTGCCGTGAATCGTCTATCGTAACGGTGTTTGTGTACATGCGACTAGACTAAATTCTATGCAATAGCTATACCACTCTCTCTCTGTTGCGCCAAAATTTGTTCATCGCGCTGAACTGTACATTTTCCGGGATAAAAATTATCCTTTATCCTTTCCCGGGACTCAAAGTTTTTTTGCACGAAATTCCAGCAAAATCTGTTCAACGGCTTGGGCTTGTAGAGGTAACATACACACGTATTAGCTATTAGTATGGATGACGCTTGCGTATTTTGATTGCAAACAGCCAAGAGCTTTGCTGAACACAAATTACAGAGGAGTTACAAGCGAGTTAATGATATTTAAAGCCTTTTTCTGGGGGTCTTTACTCTTATAGGCCTCAGCCTTTTCATCAATCATTTTATCACGGTAATGTGGAAACGGATTCGTTTTCTGAATGTGGCCCTATTGATCAGTCCCTGCGCCCTTCTGAGGGTCCAACAATTTGTTTATCGTACGCTTCGGTATCCGAAATTGTTTTTCAGAGGTCGTTAAGTGGATTTATTTGTGCTTAACACAAAAAGTCAAGCTATAAATAGGGATACTTTGAAACAGATTCCGTTGTATATATGTGGGGTTTGTTTTAAGGAAAAAGAAATATAAGAATAAAGTTATAGTCTGGCAGGAACTATTGTAAGGCCCGATTTACATTATCTTAGTATTTAACAGTGCTATAGGATAGCACTGTGGCGGTACTGGCGGAACCACAATTCGCCAGACAATCCTGCATCGCGCTATCGAAGTTTCGGAGAACGGCAAGATATACAGGGTGTAACAAAAACTAGTGATAATACTTTAGGATGTGTACGTGTTCCCTGTAGAGAGTTCACTGTGAAAGTAGCAGCGCTGAAAGACCAAAAAAATTTTTCACTTTTGTATGGGGAAACTCGTGACGCTCGGGCCCTTGCCCATACAAAAGTGAAAAAAAAATTTGGTCTTTCAGCGCTGCTACTTTCACAGTCAACACTCTACAGGGAACACGTACACACCCTAAAGTATTATCACTTGTTTTTGTTACACCCTGTATACAACATCTGAAATGACGTCAGTGGGCTTCGGCCTGACCGAGCATGTTATCTCTCTCGGTCGGAAGATCTTCCTTTTCGGCCGCCACAAACATCCTTAAAGCACCTTAGTTGAAACATGTATACGTTACTTGCTTTAGAACAGCAGCCTTACCCCCAAACTGATATCAAACTGAAACCAAACTGATACGATTTTGATTTACGAGCTTCTACTTGAATTTCAAATTGAATCGAAATATAATCGATTTTTATCTTATTATATTAGTTCTATTGCGTAGAATAGCGCGTATTTGCGTCTTTGCGCTTTCATTATGGCGTTGAAATGATACTCTACTGGAAGAAATGTACAATAAGAATACTTACTTTTATTTTCAGCATCACACGACATCATTATGATTATTATAATAATCATTATGATGTCGTGTGATACTAATATTGTAATGTAATACTTTATAAAGTATTACATTACAATATTAGTATAGTTATTATGATCTATTTACATTAATTATATTATAATGCTGTGTGATGCCAAAAATTGACCGTAGACGTTCACTCGCACTTTGTAGACGTGATAAATACGTTTAACCGGGTCGCTATTTAAATAAATCGTAACATTATACAATACACTTGCTTGTCATCTTGCGGTGTAGCCGCCACACCGCTCGTTCGCGTGGACATCCCATCCCACACGTACCACAACCACACCACACCGTCCCGACAAAATGTGCTCATCTGTATCACACGCGGTTGGTAACGACCGCAAAATGTGGTGCGTGTGAATAGTCCCATTCATTTTCAATACAATGTAAACGCCCAACCACGTGGTGTGGTCGTGGTACGTGTGGAACAGCTAGTTTCTACAGCAATATCAAATCGCGACACCTCACACATTTTATGACACGTAACTGATCTAGTCAGTCGTAAACTGAAATTAGAATATTATTTTCATGTAAACATCACTATACTTTAGTGATCATAATATTTTTATGTATGGGAATGTGTTGTGTTTTATGGGTCTCGGGAGGCAAACACAGGCGGGTTTGTGTTGGTCTAAATCGTGGGTTCGTCTTTGTTATTGTGGACTCTACATCTTTAGAAGTTTTATATTTTATACCCTAAACGAGAGAATCTTGTATCTATATAATATTATATAAAACTCAAAGGTGACTGACTGACATGGTGATCGATCAATGCACAGCTCAAACCACTGGACGGATCGAGCTGAAATTTGGCATGCAGTTAGATGTTATGAGTTATGACGCAGGCATCCGCTAAGAAAGGATTTTGATAAATTACAACCCCAAGGTGTTAAAATAGGGGAAGAAATTTTGTATATAATAATACTTATAGACGCGGGCGAAGCCGCGATCAAAAGCTCGTTTCAATATATAATTGGTTTCCCTCCAACGGCTGTAAATAAATTCAAAGGCTTTTATGAAAAAAAAAAATGCTGGCGTACCCCTGTCATGCCGTGCATTTTCTATAAGTATGACGTTTTGTCTTTCCTTGAATTATAATTTACTTTCTTTCCCATGTATGGGGACCTTAAGGCTTAACACGCACTGTACTGGGGTAAAGCATATTTTCGTAGCATTTTCGTTTCGTACTCATATAATAGAACCATAGAGATGAATATTGTTTAGGCAAACAACATGATGCCTCGCTCCGACTCCGCCCCAGTGTGAGTTGAGCCTAAAGGAGGCAAATAATACGCTGACGGGAAATAATAGAAATATCTAACTTTCTCACAACGTCGCGAATATTGAAAGAAAGTTTTGGAGAGGAAAAGTGAGGAGATTAGATAGTGTTGTTTATGTGAGTCGGCGAGATTGATGGAGCATCGTCCATCGCCAAAAACAAGCGTTGCTAATAAAACCATAAATTTTGAGATCTTAAAATATGGCTGGCTAATAAATATGTCTCAATTGTCTGAGTGGATACACTCGCGAGCAGAAAAAGGGGTGCATCTTGGTTTAGAATACATAGAATGAAAAAGATCAGTATGAGTGTTTGTTTGTTTGTCGTGCGAGTTTATGTGCCTTCTGACATTAGCCAAACGGTTGTAAGTTATGATTAGATGGCGCTGCTCTTATCGCATAGGCGAGTCCAGCCTTTTTTTTTTGTTGAAGGGGGGAAATACGCCTGGTACCAAGCTTGGGCTTGGGGTTTTAGGCCCGTATGAATAGTCAGTACTTAGATGCGACCCAGTCTCAAGACGCGGTTCGGCTCTGTGTTTGGTCCTGACAAGTGACAGCCAACCAATCACAGAGCCTGAACCGTGTCTTAAGATCAAGATGCATCTCGAGCACTATTGATACGGGCCTTATAGTATCTAGCGTTTAGCTAGTGCTTAGAGTGCGCTCTAGTGAAGACCGCAATAGGCGAAAATGTCTGTGCTGAGTGCTGACGTCCCCAGTCACCCAGAGACCCGTTAAGAATTTCCCTAAGACAAAAAGGAAGTATTATGTAGGATTCTAAATGTTTTCATGAATCTAATTAGGAATTAGGAAACAAACATTTTGTAACATGATAATATTATATGATTTACAAAAACAAAAGGGTGAATTTCCCAAATGGCTTTTTTTTGTCTTCGTTGAAATTACTTTTAAAAAAAGGAAATATTATTGTAAATTATTTGTTTTATTATTTAATGGCTAGCTATAGGATTGCGGCAAAAATATAATATGCCTAGGACTATTACAAAGATATAAATAACTTAACAATCTATTTTTATCAAATCGGTGCTGTCCCTCGTACTTTTTTTTATAAAAAAAACGCCTATATACTAACAAATATGTATAAGTTAAGACTATAACTTATATTATTTCATAGAATATTAGTTTATCCATTATTATATACCATATTTAATTATATAATTAACGATTATAGTTACTTAGAGGCACAAATGTACTTGTCCTAAGAATTTTTCTCATATCGCTGGATAAAAGTAATTTAAGCATTACTTTTCATCTACGAGTCGGACAGTCTCCTTGCCCCAATTTTAATTTACTCCTTAGTGTGTGCTTCCACGCAGTCAAGACAGACTTGTGTCAAAGCACTGCATATTCCCGCCAACAACATATATGCCAGTAAAATGCTTTTGGACAATAATTTTATAATATCGGTGATTGAATTTTTTTAATGTAATGAATAGTTTTAAAATTGTTGTTTGGTTCTAATGAATGTAGTAAGTGATTAAGTTTCATTATCTGTAACCAAATTTATCTTAGAAGTAATACATTTTTTATAATTTCCTAAAAAGTGTGTTTTTTCTCACGTCGCTGCCCTCATATCGATGTGATCGGTGGTCATTTTAACCACCGATATGATAATTTACACCGAAATTATAAGAAAAAACCAATCGGTGTCTTAAATCTAATATCGGTGTTTGGAATCATGACCAACGCACAGTTTTGTCACATCGGTGGATTGATTTATCATATCGGTTGATAATTTTACCATATCGGTGAATTGTTTTATCATATCAGTTGATCTAGTGGTATTTCGTTAAATATACAAAGAAATTACAAATTCGCAAGATTGTGAAAATGTAAGGATGTATTGGGCAATTTTATGTTTTTACTTTTTACATTTAAGGTATTTTTTAACCGACTTCAAAAAAGGAGATTATTAATTCGACGCGTATGCATGTATGTTTTTATGTTTGTGTTTGGATATCTCTGGAAGTGCCATTCCGATTTCAGTAATTCTTTTTTTGTTATACTAGGCATTGTTCATCTTAGGGAATAGTGCAAGTTTCATCAAAATCGGTTCAGTAGCTTTGGAGATAGGGAGTTTTAATTTTTAATTACGTAACGTACAATTTTGAAGTCGGTTTTATCTTTTTATTTTTAAAATACAGTTATTTCACATCTAAGTTCGTTTTAATAAAGACAACGATGATAAATTTTATTTTATTTTATTATTCTAAGTCCCTACATCAAAGTCCAGTGCACATTTTTAAATATTTTAATTTAATTTTAAGAACTCTGTTTTTGATCAAAAATAAATAAATACATAAATAGGTATAATATTATGAAGATAATATTATCATATCGCTGTATTAGTATGTCATTTCGGTGGTTAAATTTATCACATCGGTGCACATACATAAAAATTGGTGCCTGTTTATCATGTCGGTGGAAACCAAAATTCAAACTGAAATTTCTCCTTAGTCTTAAATGATACGTTAATGATATTAAATTTGGGAACATTTTGAGTCCTAAAGAATACATAAAACCTGAAAGTATATAAAATATGTATAAATAAAAAAGTTCACCGATATGATAAAAAAAGGCCATTTGTTGAAATTCACCCAAAAAAGAAGAAACCCTCAAATGACCCTATTTATGCAAAATGAGTCCAATCCACACCATTGCCAAAATTGAGTTAATAACGCAGAAGTATTCCAAAATGGCCCTTTTATCGACCCTATGAAGATCGTACTAATCTAACAATTTTTTCAGAACAAAACATTTTCACATCAAAGTTACCAACTAACAAATTAATGAGTATTGTTTTTTTTACATAGATCCAAACTAGGTACATGGTCTCTCGATTATTTTTTTTAATTAGGCAAGTACAATCATGCTACTTGGTTGCTGTTTGCTTATTAAAAAAGGCTTAGTTCTTAATATTTTACAAAGACTCACGGGTCAATGTGACACAGGCCCGACACAAAAGGGACATATCCCTTTTTTTCGTTATGTTATGGGTATCCAAGTTAGGGTAAAACGACTAGTGATTGGACAGTACCAGTTATTGGACAAAACACAAAAATGCAATATTATTATAAAGTTTGCTTTAAAAACTGCCTTTTTTAAAGTAATAGAACGCCTGATTTTAAAGATAAACAGGTAGCTATTAAGGGGGTGACAGACACGTTAGTAAGTACGCGGACTTATGGCTCGACGATCTTAATCGCCTGTGTGTCAGCATACAGCCGCGAGCCGCGAGCGCCGCGCCCCGAGCTGCGAGCCTGGGGGTTACCACGCCCCCAGGCTCGCGGCTCGCGGCGCGTGTGAGCGATTCTCGTGTGTCACCGATGCGAGCCGAGTAAGTTCGCGAACTTAAAACCCGCGTACTTTAAGTTCGTACGTGTGTCACCCCCTTTAATAAATATGATAGTGTTTTCGTGCTGTGTCCAATGACTAGTACTGACTACTGTCCAATCACTAGTCATGTTCACCCTATATAATATTTATATTCAAAATCAGTGGCTAAGACGTTATTTTATTGCTTTCTTTTTTTCTCATTAGGCCCAGTAAGAAAAGTGCTAATACGAAGAATAAGAATCGTTATTTGCATGTTTTTTGCAATTATATTCAATATCAGTGGCTAACACTTAGAAATTATTATTTTCATACCGTGCCTAAAGAAAAACACAAAACCAAAAAAAAATAATTGTTTACTCAGGTACATTTAAATAGAAATCGGTCAAGTGTGAGTTGAACTCGCGCACAAAGGGTTCCATACCATTATAGAGCAAAATTAATAAGTAGTAAAAAGTTTTATAGTGCCCAAGTGTGTGCCCGTGTAAAAAGTCGGTCGTGCACCTGATCTCTCACCAGTCATGTCGGTCTTCCGCTCCATTAGGTTACGAGAGTAAAGAATAATGCTCTTGTGTATTGCGCATACACTTAAGCACTATAAAATTACTTCTGCTTAACTGGCCTGGTTTTATTGAAACCAAAGTGCTCTTGTGTATTGCGCACACACTTGGGCACTATAAAATTACTCCTGCATAACTGGCCTGGTTTCATTGAAACCAGAGTGGTCGTGTGTATTGCGCACACACGACCGTTACGACACGATCGTTTAGAGGGGAAAAATCCAGGAAGAACAAGCCGAAGAACCCCGTATCCAGGACAAACAGTTGCCGAGTTATAAGCACTCAGAGTTTGACATTGACAGCTCGGTAACTGTCAAACGTCGAACAAAAGCGGCCATAACTCCGCTCCCAATAGGCCTAGAGGAACGGGGTTTCTTCTAACATCAAAGGCAATACCTAGGCTACCCCCTCCCCGAATTCGAACTAAATCGGAGACATCAAATTTTGTCTCAATTCTGAAGCCAGAATCGAATAGAGGAGAAAAATCCAGGAAGAACAAGCCGAAGAACCGCATATCCAAGACAAATAGTTGCCGAGTTACAAGCATTCAAACTTTGACATTCACAGCTCGGCAACTGTCAAATGTCTTACAAAAGTAGCCATAACTCCGCTCCCAATAGGCCTAGAGGAACGGGGTTTCTTCCAACCTTAAAGGCAATACCTCGCCTACCCCCTCCTCGATTCTGGACTAAATCGGAGACATCAAAACTTCAAGGACGAATCTTCTACTATACATACAATACTTTTGAATGAATAATGTAAAATTTGTCTGTTAAAGTAATGTAATGGACAAATTTTACATTACACATTCTTTGCATTTAATGGACAATGAAGGTTCGATAGTGGCTCATTATTTTGTAAAATGGCAATGTAAGATACTCCATTACTATTTTTTTTGTTATATTATTATTATTTTTACATCAAGATTTTTGCAACATTGCTTGAAACCATCACTACTAATGCGAAAGAGTGTCTGTCTGTCTGTCTGTCTGTCTGTCCGTCTGTCTGTCTATCTGTCTGTCTGTTTGATATCTCTTCACGCCCAAACCACTGAACCGATTTTGCTGAAATTTGGTATGCAGATACTTTGAGTACCGGGAAAGGACAATTCATCCCGGAAAAATATACGGTTCCCGCACGATAAACGAGTTTTGGCGAAACGGAGTTGCAGGCATCATCTAGTTTTAAACATCCTTGTAAAAACCAGAAAAAAGTAGGAGCGCCACATTATATCAGGTAGGTACTAACTGCCGAAGCATACAACAAGATATATTTAGGATATGCTCACCTAGATACAAAAAAAAAAATATTAAGTTTTGAATCTAAATTATATATTTTTGTCATTTCAATTTTTTTTTTTTTGGGAATATAAGCAACAATATAAACTAAAAATAATGAATATATTTCATTCTATTACTACATAACCGAAAGAAAAAAATGCCGGTTTTCTTCAAAATTTGAAAGTTCATGGGGCCTCAGTTTATTTAAAAGCAAATTTTATAAGTTAAAATCGTTGTTTGTTTGTAATTAGATGTTAGACATCCAAATCGGGTGCACAGATCTCATGCACGAAAATCCTGTTGACTTGTGTAATAAATCTAAAGAGATGGTTCGCTTTGGATTATATGTATCCCACACTAATATAGTTTTTCTAAAAGGAACCCTCCTGTTTTTGTTTAATTTTTGTTGGAAATAGTAGTAATTTTTAAAATATTTATGTTTGTACGCATATAATAAATTACCAAATATACTATTGTAAATTAACTTTACTTAAAATAACAATCAGTTTTAAAGAATACACAATTTTAATAAAAACGGCTTTTTCTCAGAACTGTCATCGTGTTGATTGAGTCCGGTATGCATAAATAGGTCCAAATTAAATCTGTTTATTATAAACAGATTTAATTTGAGGGTTTCTTCTTTTTTGAAATTATAAAATATTATACCTAATACCTATAAAGGTATTAGGTACAATATTTTATAATTTTTTACGACGATAATATATTGTAAAGTATGGACACAGATGACAGAATCCATACTAATATTATAAATGTGTCTGTCTGTCCGTCTGTCTCTCTGTCTGTCTGTCTGTCTGTCTGTCTGTCTGTCTGTCTGTCTATTACTTCTTCACGCTCAAACCGCTGAACCGATTTCGCTGAAATTTGGCATGGAGATACTTTGAGTCCCGGGAAAGGACACAGGATACTTTTTATTCCGAAAATGTACGGTTAATTTTGGCGCAACGAAGTTGCGGGCGTCATCTAGTACGTAATATTAGTATAGTATGGATCTAAACCTTCAGAATTCTAGTGTTTACAACTGGACCATATTTATTTCCCGCGAGTGTACATCAGCAGCGTGAGTTTTACAATCATGACTTATCGTAACAGCACCAATAAAATATATTGCTTGGCTAAGTAAAAACACTCCAAATTCCAGTAAAAGTTTAAAGAACGCGCAAACTGGCAACACTGCCAGATAAAGTGCATCTCCTCTAATCTAGATGGAAACATTGCCATGCTTATATCCGTTATTTGTACCAGTTTCTGGATGTTGTCTGCTCTAAATTAATGTTAATTGTCATTTTAAACGATATTATATAACAAAAGAGACGATATTACAATAAAGTTATAGGAATGGTAATTTTTATTCACGTAAAGAGTTCCTTTTTTTGTGAAGTAATTTAGAAGAACTTATTTTTTATGTAATAGTAGCGACCCGCCCCGGCGTCACCCGAGTATAAAATATATAGCTACTGAAAAAATTATTAAAATCGATAGCCTATGATCCTTCACGTGGTCTACTTCTTATCTGTGTCAAATAACATAAAAATTGCTCCAGTAGTTCGCGAGATAAGCCCTTTCAAATAATTTCCCCCGCTTTTTCCATATTCTCATATTAGTCTTAGCGTGATAAAATATAGCCTTACTTAGTAAATGGGCTATCTAAAGAAACGAACTTTTCAAATCGGACCAGTAGCTTCTGAGATTAGCGCGTTCAAGTTAGCCCTTTCAAATAATTTTCCCCGTTTTTTCCACATTTTCCTCTATTTCTTCGCTCCTATTAGTCTTAACGTGATAAAATATAGCCTATAGCCTTCTTCTATTAATGGGCTATCTGAAACTGAAAGAATCATCAAAATCCGTTGCGTAGTTTTAAAGATTAAAGGGAACAAAGGGACATGAGGGAAAAAAAGCGACTTTGTTTTATAATAAGTATATATATAGATAGATCAGACACTCTCTAATAAGTATAGCCTTGGAAGAGATTTTCTCCATGTTTTTTTAATACGTAGATTTCTATAACTCCTAGCATAAAATACGTTGGTTTATGATTATTGTAGGTACAATCATATACCATGCATATTGCATAATCGACGCCGATCACGCTGACAATTAATATTCGTATAGGTCTACCAGAATCTGATGGCAAAAAGTGAGAAAATAAATTGACTCTAGCAATACCGGGGTAATACGAATAAAACATTTTCATCCTTTTTTATTCCTTTAGCGGCTTATTTTGTGTGTGAAACATGCAAATATATAAATTTATCCAATGATCAAGGATATTTTTTGAAAATCTGCTGTCAAAAATTGCCATCAGATTCTGGTACCTATAATACACATTCATGCTTGGTTCATCATTGGTCAAAGGAGAGGCATAACATAATATAATTTTAAAAAGTACAATATGACGTAAAATGTAAATGCAACGCACCTGCAACTGTTTTGATATTGCGAGTTTCTATGGGCGATGGAAGTTGCTTTTCATCAGGTGACTCTATTTCTAGTTTGCCCCATAATATTATAGAAAAAAAATATATAATTTTAGTTTTACACTCGGCGCCGTAAAAATGTTAACATTAAAGTGGTAACATCAGTGTCCCCAGGGCCGAAAGTGGAACAAACTTTTTGTTGTAATATTACAACTTCTGTACTAAAAAGTTGTAAGTAGTACTGTCATTAGGCTTTATATTTTTGGAAATAGAATTATTTTTCTTTGTGTGTATTGCTTTTCAGAGATCTTTGCTTTTAATATGTACTATCAGAGAAGTTGATTCCTATGCAGTTGATAGATCAACGTTATTTGATCGAATATGTCAATTCAATTGTGATCTGTCGGTTGGGCTTGAAGTAACGCAACCAAACTACGTAGGTCCTCAATCTGCATAGGAATCAACTTCTCTGATAGTACAAAGTGGTATTTGCTATTTTTATTTTCTAGTATTATAATATTGAGTGATATATTAGTTTACTAAAAATTTTAAATTGTACTAAATGTTGCTCAACCTTTATTTATTCAAATAAATTTGAGTCACTTATTCAAATAATTTGCAATATTATGGAATTTTTTTACAAGTCAGGACCAATAAGATCTGCAAACCTTCAAGAAAAGTGCGCCCCTAAAGATTGCAGCTGGCCTACGCTCTCTTTTTAAAATTAAACGCACCTGCAATTTTTGGTGTTGTCAGTGTCCATTGGCCACGTTAGTTGCTGTCCATCAGGTGACTTGTTTGCTCGTTTAAAAATATTTTATGAAGGTAGGTAAGTAAAACAAGAAATATTTTAACGTACATTTATTATTTTACAACGTATAAAGGACATTTTCACTACATTTACACGTTAAAGACTGGAGTTACACTCCTTTGGCACGGAGAATAAATAAAACTATCCTAATACAAGTATACTGTGTATATTATGACCAGAATAAACTCCATCCATCAAATTAATATGATCGCTAAAAAGACTCATACATTAATTATTATTCAACCAATTTAAATTCCGTTACTTAAACAAGGTTTCTTTTATTTGAAGTGGGCATGGTAGGAAGTAAAATAGTTATTTTCACTGAATTTTGAATGGCATCGTCCAAAATTGGTTCGAAATCTACATCCTTATACAAAATTGTAGATATTTATTAAAAAAATATCCACTTCGTCTAAATTATCCCTGTAATCTCACTCACTACAGTAAAAATCTTATTTTAAAGTATTTTACAAGTATTGAAAATAATTAAATAAATAAACTTAAAATCGATTGGCAAGCATAATTATTATCTTCACATTTTTTAATAAGAGTAAGAGCCAGCGACAGATTTTTGTCATTTTATAAAAGCTGAAAGTTTTCCTTTAGGCATTCATAACAGCTGGATACCTCCAAAAGTAACCGTGACCGAAACTCTATAGTTGCTGGTTGATCTAACCTCTATAGGGGTCATAAACACTAAATAGGAAAACTTTCAGCTTTTATAAAATGACGATGGCTGTCGCTGGCTCTTTGGCCAAAAATGAATTGTAAAATATTTCTAATATGTTGTAAAAAATAAAAACGCATAAGATCAAAGTGACAAAAAATGTACACACAGTCACCGGCAATTCACGTGTATCACTGTAGTGGTAATAAGTTTAAAAAATGGTACACCGTTTCGGTTATCATACCTTTTAATAAAATACTCGTAATTTTTTTGGTACCTTCAGCTGACGCCTACAACTAATATTTTTAACGTACTTTTGTTTCCAGAGTATTTACAATTTATACACATAATATATCTACAATCAATGACAAAAAATGTTAATATAATAATATCAGAGATTATTTACAAGGCTTTTGTTCACCCAAACAAAATTACGTATATAGAAACTAAAAATATGATAAGCGAAACAAAAGAAGTTATTATGTCGTACTTATCTTAATAATTAAGTTTAAAAAAATAAATGCACTGTATTAAGCGCTAACTTAGGTAAACTTTTAAACAATAATTTCATGAAAGTTTAAGTAAAAGTGTAATTTAGGTAAAATTTCTCATTTTATGAAATACTTGAATTTCATGATATTTCGTGAAATGAGAATAAGACAACACAATTTCAATTCAACTTAAAAATGTATTTTTACTTAAAAGCAATGACGGTAGCCCGTCGAGTCGGTAAAGTTGAATAAATAATTTAAAAAGAGATAAGGAGAACAATAAGACGTATACAGAACAAATTCAGGTTTTCGGCCTTTTTCTTTTGGCCCACAAATGTCAGGAATATAATATATTTTATTCAACTGGAAATATATTAAGTATTTATACAGGAACGTGTGCTGATCTAGCAAGTTGTAATTTAGTAGGTGACTAGCTGTTACTTTTGCAAACTTAAGGATAAGTAGTGTCCCTATTATGGAACTGTAAAAAGGAAATGTAGTTTCTGCCTCATCAGGGTTCAATCGGGCTGATGGTGTTGTTGGTACCATTTTGCACGTGGAGTTGTACCTTGCATGTAGATACTGTTGTAACTACTTGTTCCTACAGGAACGTACAGTTGTCGCTTGTACAACTATGTAGGTGAATTATTTGTACCATTTCACACGGGAAGTTGTACCTTGGGAATTTTTTGTCCCTACAGGAACGTATCTTCCCTGATCCTTGGCTGGCAGTTGTTGTTGGTACCATCTGGTAAGTGAAGGCGTACTTTACGCGAGCTGCTGTTGAACTGGTGAACTCGCCTTGGGTACTTCAGACTGTCGTCTTTTACCTAAAATTAATAATATATGAGAATATTTAGATTGTGCATTTATGAATGCCATTTGGTGTGTGGTATGTCCTTGACAATGGCTTATCAACAGATAACAGTCCAAAAAACCAACCTAAGAATGTAAGTACGCCCATTTGGATGAAAGCCGACTATATTGATTTTTTTAATAAATAAGAAAAACTTTTTGGACGTTCAAAGTTTAGACAATGCACATCAAGTATCAGTAGAAGTCTTTTAGATATAGCAACACTCAATAAACACAAATATCATTAAGCTAGTTTCAGACTACGCTATAATATAATAGCATTGTAGTATATAGCTTACGAGCACAAGAATATCGCGCACCATACATTGTTATGGACTCGTTCACACTGTACTGTACTATCTTCTTATATATGAAATTCTCGTGTCACAATGTTAGTCCACGAACTCCTCCGAAACGGCTTTACTGATTTTTACCAAATTTTATATGCATATTCAGTAGGTCTGAGAATCAGCTACTGGGTAGGTACTTTATATATTGATAAGTGCATTTGTTGAATAAATAATAGTAAATTATTACAACCTGAGACTGACGGCGACCATTGTTTGTGCGACGGGATAGCGATCGACGTTGCCATGGCGACATACTTATTTAGTCACTTCAATAAAATAATATGGGCGAAATACTTTATATTATGGCAAAGCAACGTTTGCCGGGACAGCTAGTAATATTATAACAATGTATGGTACGCGATATGAGCTATATACTATATGCTATAGCGTAGTCTGAAACCAGCTTTAGTACTTTTTAAGAAAACGTAAACTGAAAGAAACAAGTAGCGTTGGGCCTCTCTGGCAGACGGACTGTAGTATAATAATATCATAATATTACCACTTTAGTATTATAGTATCTAAGTGGACATAAAAAAATATTAATGTCCATTAGAAAAGAACATTATCATTACAGCTTGGAAAGTAGGTTAGTTATGCTTGTGATATTAGTTATTTGCAGAGAAATATTTCTCTTTTATTCAATGTCGCGGTCTTGTAAACGGTTGCTATTATACGTTTTTGTTTTTTGTTGGACCTAGTTTTTTTCTCTTGAAACCACAGACATAGATCAAGATAGATACCGCATGTCACTCCATTTGTATGAAAACGAGCGTGTCACTTATTTCCTACAGGTCAGTTAACAAGAGCTGGCACGATCAACACATTTAAACATTGCGCTTGTGTAGTGTCTGTGAATAAGCGCGTGACGTGACGTCGTACTGCATAGTGCTGCATACGCATCATAAAAAGTCTGCCCGTCTCTCTCGCGCGCGGTCTATCTTATGAGCGTGAAGGGGACAGTTATTGTTTTTCTTATGCTACTGTTTATAAATACAGCGTGATGTTACAAGTCGGTAACGTGTGATCGGCGGGCGGCCAGCGTTCGGAACCGTACGATAATTATCGTACACATACGATAATTTTGTGCGTACGTATGATGTACGATAGCATATTATTATCGTACGCAGATTATACGATAATTTTTATCATGATGCAAATATATTATATTTTTAAACATACTGTATAGTGAAATTGCATAAGTGTGAGAACTGTGAACGTGCCAGCTTTAGTTAACTGATCTATACTTACTGTGTGTACTAGGTATTTAGGCATTTTAAAAATTCCGATTAACATCTGATTCTGATAGCAGAATAAAGAACAGACTTTCGAAAGACGAGCATTGCTCGTCGTTTGAGTACGCGATATGGCATGCGAAGTACATATACATGCGGTATCTATCTTGATCTATGTCTGTGCTTGAAACAATTCAATATTAAGCTAGTCCTAAAGTCATTATCTGTCGTATGACATTTCCTTGGAAGCGATGATAGAGTGTAGAACCTAATTGACAAAATAAAAACTCAGGTGACTTGCTAATATCAGGACCAGTCTACATACCCTAAAGGTGAGTTCATGCCGAGTCCTGCGGTGGGACGACGTGAACAGTTCGGTGTGGGCACGTGACTCCCCACCCACCTCCTCCGGGGCCATACACCACAGCCACTTATATGGAGGTATATTTCTGAAAGGAAATTGGGTTGTTAATATCTAGACACAAGGGTCTTCATACAAGTTTGGGTATCAATGAAAGAAGCAAGCAAGTACAATCGAAGAGTCAGTTGACGGACCCACGTCATTTAGTTGGATTACGTCAATTCAATGTTAGCTGTTAACAGTCAGATGGGTTTGACATAACGCGACCAAATTACACTGGTCCACCATCTGCCCATGAATCCACTTCTCTGCTAGTAGGTACAAGCAAACATTTGTCCCGTAACTTAGTTTTTGATACGAAATAATCGTTGTCTTTGTCATGAGATGCCACCTTGTTCTTGAAAATGCCATAGAATTTTCAGTTAAAACTTTGGTCCTCTAAAATCATATCAAACGATATTCGTGCTTGGTAACCACTGCTGAACCTGGTGACGCAAAAATGTGTTTTAATTGTCCTTTTGGAAAAAAGAAAATAAAACAAACTAACATATTAACTTACTTATTTAACCCATCAAGCCCCGTAAGGACACCGGTGATCGCGACAACAGTGGAATACAATAGCATTTCCAAGAATCCCTGATCGAAGGATTAATAACGTAAATTATAGGTTTCAAACACAAGTACTAATACTTTTGCTCGCTCTCAAGTTTCATCTCAAGAGATGTGAACAACATTTTTATAAGAACTTGGCTAACACTTTTATTGGTGCACTCCAAACTTTCGAGAACTTATTTCCTCCAGCTATAACTTCAGAAAGTATCCTTGGTTAATCTAATTTATGAAGAGTTTAGAAGTTTGGGTTTACTCGAGTTTTCTTTCATTGCATCATAAGTTTAACGTTCATTCAATGAGCTTTGAAAGAATAAAACGAGAAACAAAGCGCGAAAGTTTTTCTCTTGACTGACTTCCTTCCTTTGTGTAGTGGGTCTATTTGTTGTTTCATTAGTGTGGAAAGAGTAAAAAACAAAACATTTTTTTTTTTACTTTCATAAAGTTTTAACAATACAAAGACATAGTTGACGATGTACCCTTTTAGACTTTTTACCTTTGTATAAATGCATGATAATTGTTACAAAAACGATGTTATATTTTAAAACTGAAAAGAACGACGTTCATGCTAAAGATTAAAGCATCAGAATTTTGGAGGTACAATAAACTTGAACGCACTATGCTGACGTCAAAATATGGCCGCCGTAACGATCAATTACTGTCGTTAATTAATTAATCTATACGCGCTGTGCCCAACAAATCATTTATGCCAATATTAAATTAAATCTCCAAACGTTACCACACATCTCAATTAATTTCTATAAATAACTTTAGTATCATAATTAACATCAGAATGGTTCGTTTTATTTTAACTAACCAAATTGATTAATTATAGCAATTAACACGAGCAGATTATTATTTTATATACAAACTTTGAAATTATTCAAAACCGAGAAATAGAGTAGCTTTAATAGTGGAACTTCCTTATTAATTATTATCCTCATTATTAGGAAAAACCAACTAACCTTAGTTGGCTTGATAACCTTGTAACCACAATATAAGTTTTTTTTTCTTACTAAACTGAGGAAGACTTAACTTACCTCAGAGTGAGGAAATAAAAATGCATAAAGAGCGGCGCGGCCGGAACCAGGCTCTGTGTGAGTCTATAGCAATATTAACTGGCGAGCCAAGCACGTAACGCTTGTCTAAAACTGAGTAAAAGCTTACCTCAAACTGAGGAATATTTGCGGCGGAGTTGAGCGGCGCCAGGCTCTGTATGAGCGACGCGATGGCGATGTTGGCTTGCATGTCAGGCACGTAGCCTTTTGCCTGAAAATGAGGAACAGCTTACCTCAAGCTGAGGAATATCCGGCTGGAGAATATGAAGTATATAACGGGGTTTGCGGCGGAGTTGAGCGGCGCCAGGCTCTGTATGAGCGACGCGATGGCGATGTTGGCTTGCGTATCGGGCACGTAGCCGTACACTTGCAGCAGGTCGAAGATCATGTAGGGTGACCAGCAGAATACAAATACTGAGGACAAAAATATTAGGTATAATTATTACTGTAGACAAACTAGGCATTTTTATTACACTGCACGTGGTGATCTTCGTACATCGTTTGTTATTTTAAAAATAAAGTAAGGGTGGGTTGCACCAGAGGCGTTAAGTTAAGGTTAAGATTATCGTCAAATATGGCGTCCATTATTGACTTTAATTAGAGATTCAACAGTTCATTTGATATTTCGTTATAGTTATAGTTAAAGTACTTAAGTTGGTGCAACCCACCCTTAGCACCTAAAGTTAACTGGAAAACATTAGTTCGTACATATCTGACATTTCCTAGTCCGTTTGCTACTGTACAAATTGTACAGAATAATGAAAATTAGTAGAAATAGAAAGTATGTTTAATGTTTGCTAGTAATGTACCAAAACACAAAACAATGAATCATGACGTAATAAAATTGGATAGCGTTAAAATACTTTTTAATAGAACTGAATAAACTCCATAAACTAGATTTTAACATCACGTCACATACGCCCGTGGTTCCTAAAAACAAGTAATAATAAAGCACTTAGCCATAAAATAACGAAGATTGACAAAGTATGAAACTCGTTTGTTACATCGTTTAGGGACGGGAGTAGCGCAGTATTTGATACAACCTTTTTTACATAATATTAGTCAGGTATACTGAAAAGATATTTATGTCCCAAGGACTGTGTAGATGCTGGCATGTTTTACTGGCGTAAGGATAGGGCGTTTTGTAGATTTGATTTTTTCATTTAAGTGCTCAATGCTATAGCATTGTGCAGTAACTATTTGCTAATCTGTGCTTGAAAGTACTTCTCTTAATACTAAAAGGAGCAATAATAAGTCTTAAACTTTAAGTATAGCAGTTGCATTTGTAGACAAGGCAAATCGTATGTGATTATTCTGAAACTGGACTCTGGTAATTACTCCGTTATTAGGGTTCCGTAATCAACAAAGCTTGGTTGACTACTGAACCCTAAAACGGAACCCTAACAAGCAGATTTTTTGGAGGTAAATATATAATTTAAGAGTAACATTGTCCTACAAATAAAACAGTGCATATTTTAGGACCATCAAGTCAAACTGTTTTGCTATTTCTGTTAGCTACCACTTTCAAGATTTTTCGTAGATAAAAATGTTGTTCGTCTTATCAAAATGAAGCTACTCACAAAAAATTAGCTTGATAGTAATAAAAAAAAAAATGTTCTAGGGCTCCCGTACTATAGAGTAAAGAATGAGTTGCTCTTGGGCTGTAAAATATTACTTATCCACATCATCCACTTACGACTTCAATTGTGAATGTAATATTTTTTATTTTCATGAATATTACCGATAAAACGATGTTTTATGATTAATGTTTTCCAGGGCGTATCCTTCCTTTGACAATTTTAATATATCCCCAATCGGTTGTTGTTCGTTTTATATGCCCGCGGCTTACCGACGACACATATTGCTAAATAGTCGATGAATTAAGCTAAAGTGGAATTCGACGAAGCTAGCGAGACCCTTTAAGCAATACTATTTCAATTTAACTTGGTGTTATGGTCATGAAAGCTCATTATTGATGTAATTTTAAGTCAGTTTTAAATCACATTAAAAAATTCAATAGTGGCGTTGCTGCAGTTAAAACATGAATTACATTCTCAATAACAACTATGCTGCTTGATACGCTATTAATAATATTAAAATGTCACTGAAGATGTTTTTTCACGGAAGGTGGTAGGTTAGATTGCACCTCAGAAAACTTTAAAAAATCTCACGCTGCTTCCCAAATTTCCAACAACCTGCACCTTCGCAAAATGAGCTAATTATCCTGTCGCAAAATTTGTGTAAAATATTGTTTTATATAATATGTAATTAATTGTACTGTCGGTTTTTGGTGGAAATCTTGTTATTATATTTGTTTATAATATAACACTTCCAAAAATCAATATAAGTGTTTTGCTAGCATTTCCTTTTTGGTGTCAATAAACTTAAATCGCTTTAAGCCATAATTCTGTCTACTTATATTCCATAAAATATGCTTTCCAATTTCCATCAATCTAATACACATTTTAAAATGCAGATAAAAAGCTATAAGCATTAAAATGGTTATGAAATCTGCATTTTACGAGGACCGCTCGGGGCGGTCATGTGACGCATTATAACCTTTTTGGTCACTTAACCCTAATGGCTAGCCGGGTATCGGGGTATTTTTTATCGCTTAGGGCAAGAAAACTCAGTTTGTTACATTAAATGGTCATTTTGTTATTCCTTGAATATACTCTAAAATATATTTTTAGACGCATCGTTATAACATTATAATCATATACGTCAATGTATTTCAAAGGAGATTTATAGAGAGAGTATAGTTTTAATAATCAATTTTAAATTAGGCTTAAAGCGAGTTATTAACGTATATTATGCTCCCCATACTCAGCTGCAACTACGACATAGCCGGCGTGCTACGACGTAGCGGGCTAGCTACAACGTATCCGGAGAGTTACGACGACGCCAATGAACTACGATGACGCCTCCGAGATGACACCGGTGAGCTACGATGTAGCAGGCTATCTACGACGTAGCAGACTAGCTATGACGTAGCAGGCGAGCTACGACGTAGCAGGCTAGCTGCGACGTAGCAGACAAGCTACGACGTAGCAGACAAGCTACGACGACGCAAATTAGCTACGACATAGCGGGCTAGCTATGATGTAGCAGGCAAGCTACGACGACGCAGGTGAGCTACGACGTCGCCGGTGAGCTACGACATAGCGCGCTAGCTACGATGTAGCAGGCAAAGCTCTATACAAATGTAATAATGTAACTTTAATAACTTGTACTTTTATTTTACATTTAATTTAGAATACAGTTCGTGCAAATCCTGCAGCGATACACCAACACGATTGTCAAAATTTCTATATTTGAATTCCGATTAATTTATATTATAAATTTGTTATTTCACCAATTTCATTTCAATTATACTATGTTAACACAAATCTTTAGTTGATCTGTTAATAAAATAGTTATAATCTGGAACTGTCAAACCCTCAGTCATGTTGTAGGATAATAAGTGTCACTTGACCCAATTGGACCCGATAAGTATTGACAGTTAGGTCTTTGAGCCTACTGTTAATACTTGTCCGAGAAGTGACTTTATGCTGAGGATATAAGGTTCACTTTATACAAATTCAGAGCTAAAATAACTGAAGTTGAGGTCTGAATCTGACAAGGCTCGACCCACACAAATATTGAATCGAAAAGTGTTATAGCTTATACACAGCTGTAACTTAATCGTGATTCTGATATTTTGAACGATTAGATGTTGCTAGTTTAACAAAATGTAAACTAAGTATTGCAGAGTTAACAAATTGTTGCACATGTTTTCATTTAAAAAAGTGAGCCTAGCTAATACTTACAATGTAACATTTGGTCCACTTGCGCCAATGTGGTTTAAAGTTATTTAAAATGTATTAATAATAGTAATAATAATATCTTTATTTCAGGCCAAATAGCCCATATTATAGCCTAACAGTTACAGGTTATAATTTAATATTATGACAAATAAATAATAAAACGGACACTTCTTAAAAAACAAAAAATAACAAAAGACATAAAATGAGTTAGTAACTTGGTTAGTTATAGCCCTTAAGTGTTTGTTATTTCTTTAGTTTTTCGTATGAAAAAAGGCATATTATTTTAACATTGAGTTAACTTTCTCATTAGGGCTGGTAGGCATAAGACGAGGCATAAAACACACCTAGAAGAAATCATACTGTTATGCCATAAAAAATATATATAAAGCAAAAGAGAGACGACATTATTTTAACTCAGGGCTAAGTTTTATCTATACTCTGCAAGAAGAACTAAAAAAATTATACCAACGAAGACTTCAAATTAAGATTTTTTAAAACACTCTCAGGATTAATATTATATTTAATTTGCCCTAGAGCACAAGAAGCTAGGCCTAATGAATCTTTTATAAATTATAATTATGTACCCTGGTAGAAACTTTATTTTTTTTTAAACAAAATTTAAAACGCCACTTAAAAGACGAAGTGAACTAAAACATTGAATATGAAGAAGCCTAATTCTTGGAAATCAAAAGATTTATATAATTTCGACGACCTCCGTGGCGCAGTGCAGTGAGCGCGTTGGTAGCTCAAGCCGGAGGTCGCGGGTTCGAGTCCCGCCGACGGAACAAAAAGTTTATAAAGTTCCTGGGTCATGGATGTGTATAAAATATGTGTATCATATAATAAAAATCTTAAATATATGTAAAGTATAAAAGTATTAAATATATTTCCGTTGTCTGGTACCTGTAACACAAGTCCATCAGGTACTTAGCACAGGGCCAGACTCACGTGGTGTGAAGCGTCCATAGATATTATTATTATTATTATTAATTATAGAAGCCTTTTTTATATTAAATAAGGTCTTAAAATTTTGTTTTGAAAATATTTTGATAGTTTCTCTTTAGGTACCTACATACTTTAATGGCATTAATTATAATATAATTAAATACGTTTATAATGTGTGCAAATGCGTATATTTGCCAAAGACTTCATCTGCGTAAAATAGTATTCCAGTTATACGAAAGATATCTTATGAATAATTATTGAACTCCCTGTTTTTTTTTAAAGCCTTTTTTCATAGTTTTAAGGTCATTATAGCTTATAACACTCACAAATAACGTATCTTTCTGTAGGTAAAAGAATTATGAAAATCGATTCAGTACAACCAGAGGTCACTACAACTTACAACGTCTTAAAATATAGACGATTATATGAGCATATGTATTTACTATGTAGGTATGTAACATTATACTCATGGTGGTGTGGAAACAATGCGTGTAAGCCACAAAGGAAGATCTTCCGACCGAACGAGGTGTTATGCTCAGTCAGGCCGAAGCCCACGTTATACATTTCAGCTGTCGTAAATATACCGACGCGCTCAGAAAACTTCGATAGTGCGATGCAGGAATGTTAGGCGAATTGTGGGTACCGCCATAGTAGGTACTTACCAAAAACAATGACAAATGTCATTTTGACAGTCTTGATCTTGGCTTTCGGGATGATGCCCCGTGCGCTCTCCCGCCGGCTGTCCATGTCGTCACCATCTGTAAAAAGTAGCTTTTTAGCCGACTACTATGATGAAGTTTAACGTCACCGTGGTCCTTGTTGTCCTTGGCTTAGAGCGTGGCTCTTGACTCGGAGGTCGTGCATTCGATTCCCGCGTTGGAAACATGTAATGTACAAGTTAAGTTAGGATAATGCAGGCTGACCATCTAATTGTATGACAAGTAAGATGCGTGTGTCGGATGGGCATGTAAAATGTCGGTCCTGCGCCTGATCTCTTGCGAGTCATATCGGTCATCCCTCCCACTGGCTTATGAGGGCAAAGGAATAGAGAGTGCTCTTGTGTACTGCGTACATACCTGGGCACTATAAAATTACTCCTAGTACCTGCCCTGGTTTCAATAAAACCGGCCACCGTCACCGAAACCGGTGTGGGAGTTTATTTTTATTATACCAAATCAAATGTCTATGATACGTAGGTATGTCTGATTATAATTACTAGCTATATGAATTAATATTCAAAAAATTCATTTATAGGTATTCATAAAATGATATTTTATGAAAATGATTCCTAGCTAGATCGATTTATCGCCCCCGAAACCCCTTAGTTTAGTATAATTTCATGAAAATCGTTGGAGCCGATTCCGAGATTCCAATTATATATATATATATATATATATATATACAAGAATTGCTCGTTTAAAGATATAAGATTATAACAGCGTAGTGCATATACTAATGAGGTTAGTAAAATATGCGGTGTCACACTTTCGATAAATCGCCTACTGTCCAGGTATAATACAGAACAGAATCATCAACTGTTAAGCACACCTGCAGGGCTAGCATTACAACAGTAGACATGGGAAAGAATCGATATACTGACAGATTTTATCAACAAAATGGCGGATTTCCATTGTCCAACTGTCACTTTGTCTTGTCTGTCACTTTGTCTATTCTTCCGTAGAAAGAAACCGTTTCTATGGTGACCATGCTACGCCTTACTTTTAGCCATCTAAGCTTACTTTTAGCCCACAAAGACTTTTTAGCAAGAGCATTTTAACGCAAGTAAGAAAAAATCTGTTTGCGACAGCCCCGTATTATGTAAATGCCCAAAGTTAAAAACCTCAGACTATTACTTTGAAATTTTGTACGTTAACTTGTTCTTGTGTTTAGGCAAAAAGTCGATTTATCTAGATTCTCGAGGCTATTACATCTCAAGAGTCCTGCCGGCATATGATGCGCAAACGAGAAAATCTAGAGATATCTCACTCTCGTGTGTAATTATAGTGTCGATAACGACATAATGTCAAAATCATTTTTTGATATTATGTCGATAGATTTTAACGACAGATCTACACGAGAAAAAATGTATGTCATGTTAGGGTCAATAGAGATGAAGAGAAAAGCCATCAAACATCGAGAAAACGTGTAGACAAAATTTTTTCGTTGGCGTATGCTAGAGGGGCTGGAAAATTTCCGTTCCTTGAGTTATAGCCGAGGTCAAGTACTATGAGAATTTTTAATCAAAACTCGACGAATCGCTACCCTAAAATTGTTAAACAAACTGAAGTGGGCCCCATTCCAACAAAAAAATTCGAATTAAATTACTTCCTGCTTTGACAATTTGGGAAAGGACAATCTGATGTGAAATGTTTACCTGTTAAGGATCTAAAATCTAAATACTTATAATATTGTATTACTAGTTGGCGCCCTTAACTCCGTTGCGCCAAAACTCGTTTATCACGCGGGAACCGTACATTTATCTGGGACAAAAAGTATCATATGTCCTTTCCCGGGACTCAAAATATCTCCATGCCAAATTTCAGCAAAATTAGTTTAGCGGTTTGGGCGTGAAGAGGTAACAGACAGACAGACAGATACACTTTTGCATTATTATATTAGTATGGATGTATACATGATATAGGTAACATCTAAAGGATTCCAAGTGCATGTTTTAAGCACAAGTAGATCCATGAACTGATCACGACACTCAAACAAAACAAACAAAGCTTTATTTTTACTCAAAAATTTACAAAGATGATGAACTAGAAAAGAAATTGCTCGGCGAAGCTCCCAATTATTTATCCGTCTGTATTTCTGTTACCTCTTTGCACTTAAACTGCTTACTCGATTTGTATGATTAGATTGATTAGCTATCAATCTAATCATAGAAATATTGGTTGAGTCCAGTAAGTTTTAATAGCAAAAAATGCCCGGTTCTCGCGCTATAAAGTTCGATGTAGGTTTTTAGCAGTATTAACTCAACAAAATATAAAATCTCAAAAATATACGCGAAATAATCTGCAAAATAAAATAGCCAAATTTTTCAATTACCCCGCTCGAAGACAAATTAAATGCTATAAAGTGATGTAACTCGCACCCTCGGTTGTAATTTAATTTAAATTTGTCTCTCGCGTAACGAACCGTCACGGGAGTTGGGAATCTGACGACGTGACAATATCGTGTGTGAACATAAATTAGGTACTAGAGTTCAATGTTAGAAAGTTGAGTAAAAGCTGGGTTGTTGTAAATCGTGTTTTAAAATGCTTTGCCCTCATAAAAAGAGATGAGAAGGGAACTTGTTATTCACAATGATTAATTTCAATTTTAGACTTGCTGAATAAATTCAGGTATTACGCCTCTAGACCTTTAAGTCAAAATAAAAAACATTTTCCTCGTAAATGGATAGGACGGAGCTAAATAACTGTGTCTGTTGACTTATTGTTGATAAATACCCACTTTAAATGATTACTAAATTTTGATCACAATTTTGGTTTTGCAGAAATTTGTTTACCGCGCGTTCAAGTATATGATCAGCAGCTAGATAACAGACAAAAACACGGGTAATTTAACCCGGCGAGCGTAAGGTTGGGTGTGACACACCCAGATCTAGAAAAATCGATTAATAACGAATTGTTGTAACGCTTCGTGCGCTGGAGTAGCTGCGCGGGGGGAGATAGATACAGAAGCGTTCCTCGGCACAGTTTCTGGTGACCGCCGACCAGTTTGAAGTTTTCAGCGGGTGCGTGACACCCGCCTTACGCTACTTGTAACGAATTTGATCAAACGCATTTTATGTTATTGTTGTTATTTTATGGGTTTTTTGGGTTTTTTAAGACTTAAAATCTAGAAAGGTCATACGAAGATAATCAAAACAGATAATTGTGTTATTTTGAAGAAGCTGAAGTTGGTTCACTCGACGAGTCTGGTAGTGACGAAAGAAGTTTTGAAAGTGACACAGAGTAGGAGATGCATGATGAAAGACAGCAAAATGGATTGATAGAGAATAATGGCGAAGGCAATTATAGATATTTGTTGGCAAATTTACTTATTTCTGTATTTTTTATACATGAAACATGCTTATTTCTTCTGTGAAAAATGCTCTAGATTTTAAGACGAATAATTATTTTTATTAGTTTTAATATCCAGTTTATGTGTTCTTTTGTTCTTATGTATTGTGTTTTTTGTTGTTGTTTTCATATTTTCGATATAAAGTAATAAATATGTGGCACTACAAATTTTTGTGAGTTCTAATTGTAAATTATCTTAATTTCGTAAATAAATTACATTATTTAATTCTTTTTTACAATTTATCTCTTAAATAAGTTCAACATATACTTAACTAAACATTAGTTTTGTATTAAAAAAACTACTTTTTTTATATTTAAAATAATAGCGTATAATAACCACATAATCACCATCTGTGTGTACCACATCCACCTAGCGCTGTTTGCTACATATTCCAACCTTACGCATGCCGGGTTAAGGGTAATCGCACACTTGTCAGCGACCTACGCGCCGCACGCGTCGATCGCACCGATTCACCCGTACCGTACGCGCCGCATTTCGTGCACTATGGGGTGCGTTAGACGCGTGCGCCTACGTTGCTGACAAATATGCGACCAGCTAATATAAAGTATCGAGAGTGACAGACATTATATTGTGAATGATCTCCTCACAATATCCACTTACACTGATGAGCAGCAGCTGCCCTCTTGCTCAAGACTCTTCTGCTTTTCTGGCGTATGGTCACCACGATGACGCCATAGCAGGTGGATATGATGATGGCAGGAGTCACGAACAGCGACAGGAACACACTGGTCATCCACACCTGCCACTGCACCTGGTTCAGGCTGGACCAGCATTGGAGTGTACCTGGTGGAATAGTCCAGAAATTTTGTCAAGTTGGTTATAGTTACCGGTAAAACTGAATATACTTAAGCAAATGATTTACCATGTTTGGTGGTTTTAAATTCATATGTGTTTAAAATATGTTAAAATTTAGTATGTTAAGGACAAAATTTTAAGCTTAGTCGAGTATATTTGAGTTACAATTTTGTTCATAAGTAAATATATTGCAAAAAGATTTTGTCTTATTAGAGTAAAGCAGCATTCCAGCAAGAATATAAAGTAATAATATTTTTCCTCCACAGCATTTTATAAATGTAACACTAAGTAAACAATCAAGTTTAGGTATCAAAACATCCGAGAAAATCTAGATAAAAACAGGTGTTATGTATCTTGTTCCAGTGAACTAGAACTTTCAGACTCCAGACGAAACCTGAAGTCACTTGAATACTTTGTTGTTACAAATTGAACATATTTATTTCACGTCTGAACAACATGTTTTGATGTAGCGAACATGTTGTAAGCGTTTTATTTGCGGTAGAAATAACAGAAATAATGTAAAGACCTGTGTAGATTGAAGTTTGGAAAATGTTAAAATGTGTGTGTGTTTACTCGTCATTCTTGCGTTTTTATGACTCTTTAAAATAAACTTAAAACCACTTTATAAAAACAGTTTAGCGAGGTTGCTTTGTTTTCAAAGTTCCTGGGTCCTGAAATACTCCTGGATCATGGGTGTGTATTAAATTTGTATATCATATGATAAAAATCTTAAATATATTGTGTAATATGTATGGTATAAAAGTATTAATTAAATTTACCTGTAACACAAGTCCTTCAGGTACTTAGCACGGGGCCAGACTGACGTGGTGTGAAGCGTTCATAGATATAAAAAAATATGGATACTGGATAGTACTCACCCTGTATATTGGCTTCATCGAACAGAAACAGCATGGGAACGCAGAATAAAAAACTAATGATCCAAGCGCTCACAACTAGTACCCTCGCGCGATGCCCTGAAACAGATACCTATAGATACCTAAAAGAATAAAACTTTTTCGCTTTATCATATAATAAAGCGAAAAAGTTTTAATTTTTTGCTATCTGCAATAATCCAATGCGCTAGCAAGCTCTTGAGACATTCATTTTTAAACCTTAAGGGCTCCCACACATAACTGCGAATTCGCATCGCATCGCAAATATCAGCGACAAAAATCATAATAACAATGGGCCAGACCACAACACTGCCATAGTAAAAGGAGGGGAAGTAGGTTAACTCCGGCCCAATCCGCGATATAATTACCTACTGTCTTACGGCCGTTCTCTGGTTTGACATACGTGATACGACCGATCGCAGCTAACATTGAATTGACATAAAATATGTCTCTAATGTCTAATGAGAGCTATTCCTATCTCTAGTAGGGCAAAACCAGAGATATTCAAATATTGGGATGGATATGAATGTTTTTGTAAAGCTGTATTTTTTGTGAATAAATAAAATTATTATAAAAAAAAATATTATTATCAAATATTGGGAACGGCCGTTAGGGTTGACAATTTTAGCGCGGCGGCGGGGTGGTGTGGGAGCGGATGTCCGCGCTTCGTTCGCCACCGTATGAACAGCGGCAACGTCGCGGTCTCCCGACTTTTAATAATAAGTGACTCTTGAATGTGCATATTTTGTGTTATCAACATTCAACTTATCATAGTTTCGGCCATTTTTCGTGAATATTTGCTTGCATATTTCGGCACTTTGATCGTGCATAAATCATAATATAATCCGATGTCTAAATAAAATTATAAAAATACCCTGTAAAACAATATTAAAAACTAACGCTCTCTTTAACTATAATCAAACCTGTTATGATTCGAACTTTGCTTTACTTATGTGTATATCTGATTTACAATTAGTCAATTACTTATTTTTAATTACGATTAAGAACTGACTGCAGTAGGTATGTAGTTAGTTAATATACAATACAGAGAAATCGGCATTACTAAACGTAAACAAAGCAATAGCGGCAAATTGGTTGACGGATCAAAAGTACCTAAAACATTATCTTATTTTTACTGTACTCTTATGTATAGAGAATTCTGGAATTGTTAAATTATAATTAAAATACCCAAATACACAGCAATAGTTTTTTCTCCTGCGATTATGATCGGGCATTTTTGATTCGTTTAGCCGCGGCGCGGCGCGTGTGTGCAGCGTAAAGTGTTAGCCCCGACTGGTACACCCCGAAAACACTCCGAGATTTTGTTAAGTGTGCGTGTGGCGACGCATTGATACTATGGCGCACACATACAAGCCGCGCGCGGTGCCTTTGTATGAAGATAACTTACTTCCCTCCTTATACGTCGCATCGTCGGCGTCGCATCGTATAAGTCTACGACGCCGCAGAAGGCATCGTGAAAATTTCAGATGCAAAGAGTGCTTATGCTATGTGAAAGTTTTGCGTTGCGACATCGCATCTCATTTATGTGAGATGTTGTTTTTGCGATGGGTTATATTATGAGGCCGCAACGCAGTGTTGTGGCCTGGCCCAATGACATTACGATGCGATGCGATGCGAATTCGCAATTAGAGATCAACTACGATAACATGGCGCGCCCCTCCAAATGACTGTTTCAATGTGTGAAGTCACATCCTTATGAAAGAGTTTGTATGTAGTAAGTATTCAACCAATCACAGTACACGTAATATTTCACATAATGTCACTTATTACCAAGATTTGTTGGTCAACTAATCATAACTAGCCTACCGCGCAAGACAACGCACTTCAAACGTTTTGACAACGCACTTCAATCGTTTTGAATTTTGGAGGGGCGCGCCATGTTATCGTAGTTGATCTCTATGTGTGGGAGCCCTCAATACGTAACACGATGAACTGTACTACACAGCTTTACAGAAAAGAGATGTTATACAAATTTGCTTTACTCTTTTAGCTTCTACGATTTGCGCAGGTAATCTTTAATCATCAGGTGGCTTTATGCTCGTTTATAAATCATAAAAATACTCACAGCTTCCGCTGAAGTTCATGGGATGTGATATCGCGTCGCACCTATCTACACTTAATGCTACTAGAACGTACGTAGAAGAATATGTTACTACACCCTGAAACAATATAAAGTGTTGTTAATTAGAAGCACGAAAACGGCTACATATATTTTTTTGATAGAAAGTTTGTAACTTTGCGATATTATGCCTTTTAGTTAACATTAATAGCTTTGGTCCAGTCCAATCTTAAGAAACAGACAAAAAGTATTTAACAAACGACTGATTTTTGGACAACCAGACGTCATAAAATAAATTACCTATTCGAAAAAAATGAAGGTGGGGTAAAGTTTGGTTGAAAATTATTACTTTAAAGACTAAAATTTATTTACTTACAAGTAAAACGACTACGTGATTGAGCACACAGCATATTTTTTAATTGATATTTGTTATCAAGGAGGTTCAAAAGATGCGAAACTTAATCTAGCAGTATAGAGGTAGATAAATACAGTAAAATAAGAGAGAGTAAACAGTACTTTCGCGGTCACTGTAGATTCATTAATTACAGGAAGTTACCAACAACCCTAATTTATTTGCGCCTGAATGTTCAAGTTTCATTCTCTTGCCATTTAGTACCTACAGTTTTACACCTTACTAGGAGACTTGGTAAATTACCAATAAAGTAATCCATGTAAGTTGTCTTAATATAAATTTAGATTCAGGGTATTAGCCGTTACGGAAATTCTTTCTTATTGTTTTTTACTTTGGTGCCCGAAACTTCGTTTGCACAGAAATTTTCGTTGGAATCGTACATCTTGCCGCAGTTAAAGTAGTCTATGATCTTTTCCAGGGCCCAAAATGTATATATATTTTGGCAGTAAATTTCTGTGCATACAACATAAACGTGAAATGTGGCGTGGATTTTCATATAAAGGTATATTAAATATAAAGTTTTGTTATAATTTATTGTATAAACATTCTACGGTTTTGTCTACATTATACATCACGTAAAAATCAGCTTGACACATACTTTAATAATTTCTTAGTTACGAGTTTTTACAGAGAGTTAACGAGTCTACTGTCTAGTCAACTTCTTCGTGATATTAACTATATAATTGATACAGTTAATATTTTAGTACCCACCTGTAAATATTTAACTACTTTACACATTATTGTCCCACCGAACCACGAGATGGTGATCCGCTGTATTAAATCTGGTAGGACGCTTATCAGTCCCACCCATAAATCTGAAACAAAATATCTGTTAAAACTTGATACAGAAACATCATTTGCGTGCGTTTTCATTATGCGTTTCATCCAAGGATCCACTGCAAATCAGAAATAATGAAAATAATTAGTCTAATTTTAAAGCAGTATAAAGCACATTATTTTTAGCTATGGGTGGAACTTCAGATGTAATAAAATATAGTGTAAATAAATTTGATTTTTGGTCGTACAAAATTATTTGCACTGTGGACACATAAAAGTTATCCAGAGTTTGCCCAAGAAATAAGATTCTCTTTACCTCTCTATATAATAGAACTTTTACGCTCGCTTAGAATATTATAGCTTAGATTACCTGCTATAGCTAGTTGCATGATGAAGAAGTTCATCCTGCTCTTCCTCGACCTGCTGAGGACGAGTGCTAGTACGACGGTCGCGTTCCCAACTATTATCGTCACTAGCAACACCCACAGGATCGCTAGCTGGGCGCTCTGAAAAAAAAAAAAACTTTATTATATTACACTGAGTGCTTTCATGGTGCTTTCACATTGCACGTTACGATATAGATTATAGAGGCTATAATATAACCCGGTACGATGTTGGATATCGAATCGAAAACAGATAATAGATTTTACATATAGATATTTTTATGTTTATATAGGGTACTTGTAAAACAAAAGAAAGAAGAAATTGTCATATTAGTGCAACATTTATGACATTCTATTAGATATTGTTCTAAAAAATTGTCTTATCAACTCACTGATGCCTATTTGTAGGACTCACTTCAAATTAGGCACGAACCATTTTGTCCCAAAAGCTATATCACCTTTACAATGGACCCTTTACACTAGCCTTTCATAACTTAATGAAACCTATTCAACTCAAACGATATTTTTTAAATATAAGTGTAGATAGCAAAGATTTGGTATTGCAGTCACGACCACAGTATGATACCATGCGTCCTAGATTTTACGTCGATTGGACAATAAAAAGTGGGTTAAAAGTCGACCAACTTGGAAGTTTGCATGCTCTATAAAACTTTTGTAATCTAATATGATTTAGTATCACTTTGTATGTTTGTATATAATTTTAAAACTTTGTTGGCAATCGTTTTTACTCGACTACTGCGAATAAAAAAGGAAGAGTAATGATTTTGGCCTTCGTTAAAATCATAATATGATTGACTGATTTTAATATTATTAAAATCAGTTTGCAGAGCAATCGACGAAGTGATGCGATGCATTTTAAAAGTGTAATAAGAGGTAAATTTAGAATCCATACAAATTTTAAAGTGTATCTGTCTGTCTGTTATCTTTTCTTGGAACTTATTTCGATAAAATTTGGTATGCTAATACTTTAAATCCCGGGAAGGGATAGAGGATAGTTTTCATCTTGGAAAAATGTACGATTCCTGTGCGATTAAGGAATTTTGGCGCAACGGAGTTGTGGGTGTCATCTAGTAAATAATAAACCCTATATTATGGGGTTGATATTATCATGTTTTCTCACAAACTAACAAAGCACTTTCTAGTTTTATTCATCAAGCTAAAAGTCTACCTGACACCGATTACACGGATTAGACAAGAACTAGTCTAGAACACAGTTGAGCACTACAATGTCTAGACCGATATTTCAACCTGTTTTACTGTGAATTAATTTAAGGGAAAGGGTTCTTTTGTAACCTTCGTAATTGTGCTAATATGGAAAATTGAAAATGCAATTAACTATAATATATAGGGGTCCTAGGTTCAAAGGGTTGAAATTATGTACGGAATATTACAGATATAAATTGGAGATGATAGTAAGGTGTCGGTAATTAATAGAAAATTAGATGTTTCTGATGTGTCTATATCTTTATTTTAATTTAATTTTACTATTTTATTCAATAGGCATTTAAATGAGAATCTAAAACTGACAGATCAACACAAACACTTTCATGGTTTTATATTATAATTGGTTAGTGGTTGGTTGGTGTCGGTCAAGCCAGCTGTGAATCATCATTGGTGCTAATATAAATTAATTAAGAGCCCGGGTTACCCTCGAAATTCTCATACATACGTAATACCAAAATCATTTTGTCATACGGAAGTATTTAACATGTTTGAGTTATTTTTCAGCTTAAAATAGTAATTACCTAGGTTCCTGAACAAAAATTTACTTCAAAATATTTAAACACTAAAAAAAATTTTTTTGTGTTTAATTTTTTTTTTTACTAAATTCACTACTAAATATTTAAACACTAAAAAATAGGGTAAAACACTAAAAAATATATAAATAAATAGTAAATTTACAAAATGATTTTGGTATTACGTATGTATGAGAATTTCGAGGGTAACCCGGGCTCTTAAATTAACATTTTTACATGCATGAGTGTAACATAAAGAAGTGCAAAATATGCGTCCCTACTCCCTACTCCCTTGTAGGTACCTACTATCCTCTGTGGCTCAATTGGTTGAGTGTGTGGCAGCTCAAGCCGGGGGTCGTGGGTTCGAATCCCGCCGACGGAACAAAAAGTTTTCAATGTTCCCGGGTCTGCATGTGTATTAAATATGTGTATGATATAATAAAAATCTTAAATATATGTATAGTATGAAAGTATTAAATATATTTCCGTTGTCTGGTACCTGTAACACAAGTCCTTCAGGTACTTAGCACGGGGCCAGACTGACGTGGTGTGAAGCGTCCATAGATATTATTATTATTCCGCCGCGTTTAAATTGCATACAAAATACGGGCCGAATACTAGGGGTGACACACTGTTACGTCGCGTTTTGTATGCGATTGACATTTGCGGCGGAAATTACGCCGGCGCGGCGTAATTCAGCCTAGTGTGTTTAGACACATTGGCAGATGGGAGACCCACGTAATTTGTTCCGCTATGTGAAATCCATCCGACAGATCACAGCTAACACTGAATTGACAAAATCCGACCAATTGACGTAGGTCCGTCAACTGCATATGAATCAACTTTTTCGATGGTACCATCGAGGAAATTGATTTCTATTTACTAGGCAGTTGGCAGATCAACGTCATTTGGTCGTTTGACGTAACGCGACCAAACTACGTAGGTTCCCATCTGCCTAGGAATCAATTTCTTCGACAGTACATCGAGTTTACTGTGTAAGTAGCAGCGCTGAAAGACTAACTTAACGAGGAATGAACTATTCATATTTACGACAGCTAATGAAGTACGAATTTTATACAATCGATATTCAATATTACCTGGTAAAAGTAGAATTTATTGATGCTGTCATTGCTGGGTTGGCTCGTGTTGTCGAAGCTGCAGTTACACTCCATCGCTTCACATTGTGCTGTCATCTGTGGACAATAAACACAGACTTACAAAAATGATTACATATATACAAGGATGTGAAATAACGCTTATGACTATTCCGTACATTTTGATCAGCGATTCTATAAAGAAGCGATCAAGAAAAAGTTTTGGCTAAAGGGGTAGTGATTTAGGGGAGCTTGGTGTTCTGATGTTGGCTATAATATGCCAGAACAGCCTCGTATGCATATTATCGATACTTAAACAGTCAAGATTTAGACTGAAAACGCACTGCCACTCTGATATACCTACAAAGTAATTGATATTAATGTAAAAAATTTAAAATAAGTAATAATTATTAACTCTGACATCGTTTATTTTGTTTTCTATAGCTTGATATTTTTTTTTGTTTTTATTTATTTATTGCTACAATGAAGTTACAAGGTCTTAAGATTAATTATTTGGAGCTTTCATTGTACCACATATACATGGTGTCCAATATAGTCTTATTCAAGTACTCAATAGTCATTTCTTAGCAATTCATTTAAAATTCCTAAAATAATACTATATTATAAAAAAAATTGCAATTCAATTAATACTCCTAAAATATTATATTAAATGCAATAATAAATAATGAACAATTAATTTTATACATATTACATGTCAATTTAAAATACTAAAATGAAATACGGTAAATGACTAGTAGATTGGACAGTACTAGTCATTGGAAAAAGCACAAAAACACAATATTTGTAAATGTTGCTTTAAAACCTGACTGTTTTTCTTTAAAAACAGGCGTTCTTTTACTTAAAAAACAGGAAATTTTTAAAGCATAATTAATAAATATTGTGTTTTTGTGCTTTTTCCAATGACTGGTACTGTCCAATCTATTAGTCATTTACCGTACAACAAATACGATAAATTAGAAATTAATAAAATAAAAAAAGATATATCACAATTCTCAGGTAAGTTTACGACTCAATTCTTTTACACTGTAATAACACTCATCAGCATTTTTTTTAGTTCTCTTACAGATCTATTGTATGTTAAACCTTTTAAATGTGCCGGGACCTTATTGTAAATTTTAACACACATGGAGTGGCTATTTTTAAGAAAAGAGTTTAATAATGAAAAACATTTCTGTGCATAATATGTATATTTTTTATGAAACTATAAAATTTATAATCATTCATTTAAAAACAAAAAAAAAACATTTTTACCACCCAAAAATTAAATTCAGCAAGAAACTTAACGCTTCAAGCAAGAATTATTTTCTCGATGAATTCTTGGAAATTAATTGGGCGAGTCAGCCATGTTTGAAACTGAGATTGACCGTTATGGCGACGTTACCACGACTAATTGAAAATTCGTTTCAATTTCACGTTGTAAAGTTTGTTTTAGCTATTCTAGAAATTGTGTTTTCTCAAGGTTTCCTAGGGAGGGAGACATAAGACATTCAACTATTCCACGAACATTCTTATTATTTATTTTCCATTCATTTAGTTTTATTTGCAGATCATTTTCAGTTTTCCGCCAATAACGAACGAAGTAATATGTGTTATTGTAGTTTATTAAATTCTTTGTTTTTGTCCTTGAATAGCATAGTTTTCGACTTATTAAATAAAAACGCTAGACAGAGTAGATTGAAAACCACGAATTAGTGATGTTCCGTATCCGGACAGACAAACATCTTATCAGACAAATTATGAGTTTCCATGTCTTGAATCTTTAAATATCAAAAAAATATATCAACCCTAATCTTTGACATTTAGTAGCACAGCTCGTAGTTTGTAACGACCCTATTTACCTACGAGGCTACGAGAGACGGAAACAAGCGATTTCGATGCAGCCGAAGCGCGCCGAATAAAACTCTACCCTTACACACTACATTTACTCTGAATAGGGCCCTTAATTTAGAAGGTTTGGAGTCATCGGCCAATATGTCCCAAATAAAGCAATATTCTTGTTCTTTATGTGATACTTCCTTAACTACCTACTCATCTAACCTAACAGGAAGCTGAAAAAGTGGCTCAGAACATGTCAAAACATTGAGCTGTACGCCTAGCTGTTTTATTTATGAATAAAGGACTTCAATATAATAAAAATGATTATTTTTCACAATATTGCTATCAAGAAAATAACAACAAACAAAAGTAATAATCTCTGTAAAATCAATATTATTTCTAAACTTTAATCCTTTAAACGCGAACCGTGAAAATTCGATTGAAAGTTGGAAGATATTTCAACAAAGTTTCAGCACAGTTTCAGTCCCAAGCTAGTTCCAAGAAACCTGTCGTTTAACTTAATATTTTATATTGTACTCGTAATCGTCGTAATACATTTAAAATATTAAACATTTTAACATCCGTACTATAGTTTGTGCATTTTAAGATGATATGGGTGACACATTATAATTGACGATAGTAGGGAAGTTACCCAAAAATTTTAATCGATAATTTAAAAATATCGAATCACTTCGTAAAGGAATTGCAATCGAAACTATCGATTTCGTACTGACGTTTCAGAGTGGCACCTTCGATTTAAGATGGCCGCACTTTTTATCGATTTGATTTCGATTCAACAGTGTCAATCTCTATCGGCATAAGTTCCATTTCATGCATCTGACATTTTTTAAATATTTTCGTATCAATAATTTCATACTTCTATTTCAATCTTAATATTTATAATTTTATATTCATAAGTTAGCATTTAGCAACTTTTCATTTTTATTCATTAACAGTTATAGGAAACATTTGTTTTTGTAGATAGAATATAATTTATTTAAATTTTTTTGATTTTTTGTTTTCTTGTAAAAAAATCCGTAGCAAGGAATATGAGAAGTGTCACCCATATCATCTTATAACGCACAAACTATAATATTATAAATGTGTAAGTGTGTGTGTAACGTACATGACTTCACGCTTAAGCCGATGAACCGATTTTGACGGGTAAGGAGATACTTTGAATCCCGGGAAAGGACGTCTAGTATGTTTCCCGGCACTCAAAAAAGCTTTATTCTAATAAATCCCGGGAAAATGTTGGAAAATGCTGCAATATTGCAGACCGCAACTCTATCAATTCAATGTGTATTTTCTGGGGTAGTAGTTCAGTTTTGAATGACCAATTGAAACACCGCCACGTTGCGTTGCAATGTGAGCTAACCCTAAAGCCCTCGCTCAGGCTTGTAAATATGCGCCTTATAGACGAAGTCTAAAGACACTTTAAACGCAAATCTTCAGAGAGCAGGTGCTTTGTTGTGATTTATAATACTCCTGATAAATGATCGTGAATAGTGGCTATAAATACTTATAAGCTGACTGCTCTTGATAGGGTGGAAATCTGAGGGATTTCCTTGAAATGCTTCTGAAGTGAACAAATGAATAAACTTTGTTTTGTATTGTCTATAATATTATAATCATATTATATTCTTTAATCTCATACTGTAAATATTATTATTATTATATTAAAAATGCTAAATTCTATCTGTCTGTCTGTTAATTCTCCCTGCAAAAGCCGCTGAACGGATTTTGTTAACATTTCCTCTGAAAATTACTTTGATATCCGGAAAATGACATTGGTTAGTTGTATACTGAAAATATTATATGGTTTTTACGTTATTAACGAAATAACGTAACGAAGTTATCATTATGTATAGTTAAGTAAATAAATATACTTAGTGATGAATGTAAAATGATTCAATTCTAAAATTATTCTGTTGCTGTTCAACTTTTATCTAAAATTAGTTTAACTGGAATCCCTTAGTATTTCTAGACAGTACGACCAGAGTCCAAGATGCCAGAGGTAAGAAACATAAGTAATTTATCGGAGGAGGCACTTAGATGTATCTAGACTAGCCGCTGCCCGACATTCCGCCTGCCTGAACATTTTATTTATTGAAAACAGTAGTAGCTCTCCAATTACTAATAAATTATTTTTAACAAAAAATTAAAACTGACTTCCAAGGTAAAAACAATAGTAATATGAACTAAAAAGTATTAAATAACTTTTATGGCCTGTTTCACCGCTTCCTGATAAGATGCCCGATAGGCTTATTTGACAGATTCTCCATACTCTATCTGTCAAGTAAAGTGGTGGATAGCCTTATCAGGAAGTGGTGAAACAGGCCCTTACTCTTTAATAGTGCCTTTTTCAGAATTCGTCTAAATCTCAACTATTTCTGTACATACTACAGTCTTCATTATTTTGAAGTCGGTACCAGCTAATTTATTCGTGAGTTCAGTAATGTCAGAACTTAGAATATCTCGAACTTTTGGGACTGGTACCGACTTCAAAGTAATGAAGACTGTAGTATGTACAGAAATAGTTGAGATTTAGACGAATTCTGAAAAAGGCACTATTAAAGAGTAAGAGTTATTTAATACTTTTTAGTTACATATTACTATTGTTTTTATCTTGGAAGTCGGTTTTAATTTTTTGTTAAAAATAATAATTTCACCCTTTTTAGTTATCTACAAAATAAGGATTTATGCCTAAATAACCAATACGAATGTTAACTATTCATATTATGTTACTGTAAGCGAAATTGTGGTAAATGCTTGCAGTTATCTAAGCGATGCTGCATTTTCCAAACTTTTATCTTTAAAGGTTCAGGAGTTCCATTCAGTGACTTTGGACCTTCGTATGAAATTTCCCTTATTCGTAACATATGTTTAACTTACTAGAAACAATATTTTAACCACTATGAGTGTTTTGATAAATTTCAAGGATTTCCCTCGTTTGCTCATAGATCCCATCATCAGCTCACCACTTTCGTAATTGTTATACAAAATTAAGATTATATCATATACAACAACACGAAAATTTTGAAAATCGGTCCACAAACAGCGAAATCATCATCAAAAACAACTGCTTCGATGCAAAATATCGCGAAAAGTACCAATAATTGGGTCATAGTGTGATGACCCATGGTATAATTATGGTTGTGATGATGATGATCAATCAAATTGATGTGTTGGCTTATGCTTTCAGTTGTTTAAACAACGCTGAAATCCCCGAACCTGTACCTATAAGCATTCAAAAGTTCTGTTCGGTACCTTCGGATCCAGGGTATAACCTGGTGCGAAGTCTTACTTTTTGGTAGCGTTTACCTCGAATGCATCAGAAAAAATCGAAATCACTATATGTTTCGATACAAATTTCAAGGAGTCCCCTCGATTACTCATGGATCCCATCATCAGATCACCACTTTTATGAACATGCTACCAAATTCGAATCAAACCCTATACAACACAAAAAGAATTTTGAAAATCGGACCACAAACGGCTGAGTAATTGTTGAACATACAAAAAAAAATACATACAGCCGAACGTATTACCTCCTCCTTTTTGGAAGTCGGTTAAAAATAACAAGTTCCGTTGCAAGATTGTTTAAGATTCAAACACATAATAATTAAATATCACTAAATAAAGCCTCGTAACTCCGTTGCGCTAAAAAACCGTGAGTACATTTTTCCGAGATAAAAAGTATCCTATGTCCTTTCCCTGGACTCCAAGTATCTCACTATCAAATTTTAGCCAAATCGGTTCAGCGGTTTGGGCGTGAAGAGGTAACAGACAGACACACTTTTGCATTTATAATATTAGTAAGTATGGATTAGCTAATCATATTAAATTATGAGGAAAAGTTTTTGAGTTTGTGACATTGTAGAGGGGTAATCTTTAAGGGCAAGGCCGCCAATTTTTGCTGATTTTGCAATTATTTTTGTCCGCCCTTTGTATTTTAAAAAGTATTGTGTTTATCTTATGCTCGAAAACTGATTGTAACGAAGAAAACAAAGTGCTCAAACATGCATTAGAATTATTTGAGTTCCAATAATAGTATTATTGGAACTCAAATAATTATCAACCAAAAATATATTTACAATTAAACATAAAGAAAGGTAAGAAAATAGCTTAAAATATACAATCCGCCGTGGAAGAGGTGCACTTTAACTGTCGCTGTAGCAGTAAGTATGACAGATTTGAAGATAAATCTGATATGTTATGAATACTTATATAAATGGCTATTACCTCATCTAATTCTTATAGTATTTTAAGATAACTTTCTTTATAAACTTTTTCAAATCAAATGAATCGTTAGAAACATCAATTCTACCCCACATTTTAAACTACTAATAATAATACCGATTTATTGTTATCGTTGGGTGTTAGGGAAGGTAAAATCGGGAAGTGCCAACGCTGAGTTTTTCTCATTCTCTCTTTCAAAATCTCGTAATATTCGCCATTTCTCGACAGTTCACATTTGAACCGCAGTCGGGCTGTGTACACAGTTTTTTCAAAGGAAGTTTTATTGTGACACAAATGTAAGTATTACTGTTTCACATAAAACGATCAATGCATCATGTGAGTAGTCAAAAAAGCCATGTTTGAGGCTATAATACAAACCGCATTGTGTATTATTTACAGAGATAAGTTTGATTTTCTCTACGCTATGATAGCCTCTACGCTATCATTTTGGTGCTCCAACGGCATATTTCTCCCCGGTATGATAGCGTAGAGAAATAAATTCCCTACAATTTAGGTGCTCCAACGTCACAAGCAGCGTAGATTTTCTTTCACTCGCAAAATTTTTCTGCGTCATATCAGCAAAAATTGGCGGCCTCACCCATAAATATACTAACCTGCATATCTTAAAACTTATATCACAAATAGGAAAAAATAATAATTAACCAACCAGACCAAAAAAAAAAATAACCGGGTTTCATGGGGTATCAAAGTAGTTTAGGTACATGTTATAATTAATTATAATATCATTATAATTCATAAAATGTACAAAGCATTTGGCTATGTGATTATACTAAAAACTAACTTCAAATATTAATCCTTCATAGAAACTGAAAATGTCAATTTCAGTAGATTTGAAACTTGAATTATTAGAGAGGAATGCCGAATGGCTATAACTTTGAATTTTATTGGTCCCATAATTATGACGGCGATAATAACGCTCACAGCTGTTGGTCCTGGTCCCAATATATTAATTTGTAATTACACTCGGCTATCAAAAGAACATGAAATAGATTTGTAATGAAGAATTTTTTTTAATAAAATCAAAAAAAAAATGTTTTTGAAACTTTTTGGCCTTTTTTGAAACGGATTGCTCAAAAATTTGTTTTAAAAGTGCATCGAAAGTATTTTTTAGGAATTTATTTAGTATTTTTTAAAGAATTTATACCTTTAAACTATTTACAAAGCTATCTGTTATATGCCTGCCGAGCTGTTTCGTTTCTACTTCTGTCTGTTCTCCCGAAGAGTACCCATTTTATGTAGCAATTAAAGAAATCAATCACTAATAATTTCTTCAAATACATAAAAAAGCAGAATACCCTTCGCACTCCAAGAAATAAAAGTGACAAATCCTAAAACTCAAGGAACGTTGCAAAATAATTTCTTAAAACATCGAATAACGAGATCTTTATTATATTTTTAATCTCCCTTCATAAGATCCTAATTTTTATAAAATTATTGCAAAAGAACTTGGATACTAAATGAAACATTTAAGTACAGTCAACGGAAAAAGTCAATAAGCATTTAAATAAGATAATAATAATTAAAGGAATGTGTTACATAAAGTAATGCGAGCAATTTTCTCTTAAGCACCTGTGAAAGCCAAATATTATAGCAATAGGAAAACGCGATTACGATTATGATTATGACTTAGAAGCAGGTGCAAAATATCTGTAAGGTTTCAGAATTACAATAGTTAGTACATGCTTTAATTGCTTTAAGCATAAAATAAAGCCAAGTTTTTTTTAAATAACTTTTTAATTTCGATTAAAGAAGTACAGAAACTTTTTTCAAGAATCTTATATATAAAATTCTCGTGTCACAAATCACAATGTTAGTCCACGAACTCCTCCGAAACGGCTTTACTGATTTTTACCAAATTTTTTATGCATATTCAGTAGGTCTGAGAATCGGCTACTGGGTACTTGATAAGTGCATTCGTTGAATAAATAATAGTAAATTATTACAACCTGAGACTGACGGCGACCATTGTTTGTGCGACGTTATAGCGATCGACGTTGCCATGGTGACATACTTATTTAGTCACTTCAATAAAATATGTTATGTTATGTTATGTTATGGCAAAGTAACGTTTGCCGGGACAGCTAGTTAAGTATAAAAATGTTGTGCTTAAGACTACACATGGTCTTAAGCGTGCAGAGAGTGAATTTTTTGACTTTGAATATAGCCTCCAAAAAAATCTGTGTGTGGTGAGCCAATAGAAGTGTTTACTATTGATACACATAGATATAGTTTTGAAGCAAATGGATGTTACACACAATATTATGTTTTCTTTCCGCATTAAACCCAACACACCATGTATTGTTTTTTCAAATGAATAATTCTTGATTTGTCACTTTTTCACTCAACTGTACTTTTAGAATTTTAGTAACGAGAGTTATTCGTTTAATTAACTGTATCATAAGGCAGCTGAGTCTACAATTAGACCTTTAGAATTAACTTTGCAACTCCGTATAGAACAAGTTGCTAGTCATTTATAACCGAAGAGTTTCGCCAGCAAAATACGTTCTATATTAACCAACTATGAGCAATATCACTGTTATAAAGCGTCTCTCGTAGTTTTATTTCAAAGCAAAAATGTTAGGTACTTACTATTAGAACAATTTATTCGTATGTGTATCGGACGGCGGGTCTATATATATATATAGACGTACCGTACGGCACCGTACGCCGCCGTACGACGCCGTACAGCGCCGTACGGTGTTTTTGTGTCCCGGATCTAAGTCGTCAATTATTGTTGTATCGTTGTGCGAATAAAATGCACACATACAAAATCGGTTCTTTCGCTTTGGAGCAGTTTGACAAAAAACACCACGATACCTATAAAGATAATATACCTTATAATGTATTCCATATATTACGCCTTATATTAACTTTATGGCGATACCAGAATTTATTGTTTATTAAAATAAACAATGGCTTAAATTATTTTGATTTGTATTAAAATCGCACTGAATAGAAAACAATATTCGATACAAAATATAGTACCGTACCGTAGTCAACCAAGTTTTGTTGATTACAGAACCCCAAAACGGAACCCTAACCAGCTAATTTTTTGTATATTGGTAGGTTAATAGTTATATAATTTAAAAGTAACATTGTCCTACAAATACAACAATCCATATTTTAGGACCATCAAATCAAAGTATGAAATCCTTTCTATCTCTGTTAGCTACCACTTTCAAGCTTTTTTGCAGATAAAAAAGTTGTTTGTCTTATCAAAATGAAGCTACTCACAAAAAATTAGCTTGATAGTAATCACACAAAAATTTGTTCTAGTGTTCCTTCGCTACAGTTAAAAATTACAAGGAAAAATCGTTCATGAAATTATAAGTTACTTTTCATCTCCTACTAAACAATACAGTGATAGTGCAAACTTGTGTTTTATTGACACTAACGAGTATTTATCACCTGGTTTATGGGACCGATATAACGGTTGTATAGTTTCATAGTACTTCGCAACTTCAAGTGCTCAGCAATGTTCGGGTGATTCAACGGTGAAACATTTTATTATAGTCATAGTAAATGCTATGAAAACCGTTTACATTAGTGTTAAAAATTAAGTACCCTTATTTACTCTATGGGCCAAGTTTCATGAAAATTATCTAAATCTTGTCCTCTTTTCAACATTAGTAGACCAACATTTTTTTGCTTGCGAGTTTCTTTCGCGGGTTTTTCTCGGCGGGCTAGTACCCGAAACGGTGGTAGCCATGCTAAACTTTTGTAAAAGAGTTAAAACTAGCTGTGCCCCGAGGTGTTACCCGCGGTTTGAGTAATATATAAAAGACTATGAAAAGTACCAATAATAGGTTCAAAACGGGACGATACATGGTTCTATAATGGTTTATAGTAGTGATGATGATGATGATTGTAATTTGCATAGTAGAATATGTTTTGAGTTCTTAAAACAACGTCGAAACTCCCAAAGTGGTATCTATAAAGAGTCAGGAGTTCTTTCAGCACCTTCCGAACCATGGTATACCTTGGTGCAAAATCTCACTTGTTGATAGCTTATGCTCAGAATACTGCTCACGAAACCGAAGTCACCACAAGTTTCCATATAAATTTTGAGGAGTTCCCTCGATTACTTATGGATCCCTTTATCAGGTCACCACTTTTATGAATACGGTACCAAATTGGGATGATAGCCTATACACCAAAAGATAAAATTTGAAAATCGGTTTACAAACGGCGGAGTAATCGTTGAACATAAAAAAACTCCTCCATTTTGAAAGTCGGTGAAACTGTAGCCTATGTGTTATTCTGATGTATTTAAAGCTATATTATTGTAAAGTTTCTTTAAAATCCGTTAAGTAGTTTTTGCGTGAAAGAGTAACAAACAGCCATACATTCAAACTTCGCCTTTATAATATTAGTCTTGCGATTATGCGAATAAAGTCTTGAGAAAAACCAGAACAGGAAAAATTATGTAAGACCAGAACAGGAAAAATGATATTGTATCTCACTGTGCTACTGCAATTTTACGCGCACATCTACCATTTGACCGCAGCACCATTTATCTTAAAAAGGCTTAAGGCCATCCCCCGAGCAAACGACCTTGACCATACATTTGCCGCGTTGCCGAGATCGCACCAAAATCCATTTTTTTTTACTTATCTTAGCTCAAAATTGACCTAAAAAAATTAAACGGGGAATATGTACTTTATGATATTGTCGATCTATTGGCGTGTGTTCAAAATAAAAGTAATTTGTAAATACTAAGGAGATGCTGAATGTATGCTTGTATTTTAATAAATTGGATTTACTTTGGAAGCTGATATCGTGAGTATAATAAACAAAAATAGAAAATTTAAAACGTGGAAAGGAATGTTGATATGTGGTTGATATACTGAAGATTATTGCTGTATTTATTATAACTCTGTAGCTTTCAAATTATGAGTTTATAAGGCTCTAAATACGGTAAATTACGGATTCTCCGTAGGGAAGGCCCTTAAGTCCCGATGCCATAACGACATGTCAGCTCCCAGAATCTGAATCTAGCGCGATTTATCTGCGCTGAAGCGTCATTCGTGGGTGTACTATGACAGAACATCCATCCATATCTGACATTTCAACTTAATGGCCGGTTTACATAATGCCAATCCAGTGATCTTTAATCCATTTATTACTCGTAGAATCCAGCGCTTTTTGTAAAATTGCATTCCAGTGCCCGTTTTCACTATTCCAATAATGTGGTGTCCAAAAATTTGTGATGAAATAGTAATTAATCCAGCGCTGAATTTAATCACTACGGCCACAAAATAAGAATTTCACCATATTATAGCCTAGTAAACTAATGATTCTGCTTGGAAAAGTCGAAAGCAGCAATTTTGACTTTGGTACTTTGTTTAGACTAGTTAGGGCAAAGAAGGTCCCGTCTTTTGGTTTTTTATTACTCATCAAAAACGGTGCTTCGTACGAAATTCTCTTGTACTACATAATAAAAGCTAATTAAATTCTCTACAACTTTGTCCCTTACACTTTGTATCTATCTCCAATCATTGCCTCGCTATGAGCTTCTAAAATTGGCCGAGTGTCTTTTTTAGGGTTTCGTACCCAAAGGGGAAAATCGGGACCCTATAAAAAAAAAAAAACGGGACCCTATACTGAGACTTTAATGTCTGTCGGTCTTCCTAACCGTCTGTCTGTCCATATGTCTGTCCTTCTGTTTGTCTGTCTGTCTGTCCGTCTGTTTGTCCTTCTGTCTGTCCGTCTGTCTGTCTCCGGCTATAACTCAAGAACGATAATAGCTAGAAAGTTGAAATTTTCAGAGATTATGTATTTCTGTTGCCGCTATAACAATAAATACAAAAAACAAAAGAAATTAAATATTTTAGGGGGGCTCTCATACAACAGACCTTCTTTGCCCCTGCCCCCCCCTCCCTCGGGCTCACCTCGGAGGGGTCAAGACTTTTAGTATGTTTATCTCCTAACTTACTCTAAGCAAAGTTCCAAAGTTTAAATTTTTGCTTTCGACTTTTCCAAGCAGACCCCTATTTTGGGTATTCGTTTATTAGGCTAATAATAAAATGATGCGACGTCATTGTAAATAATTATTATTGTTTTACAATGGATGTTTTACGATTGATAAGTGATAACAAATTGTTTACCGCATACTCGTTTGCTCCCATTTTCATAGAAATCTGTTGCATAATTTTAAAAATCTAAGCATTATAATAGTATGATGCTTAGATTTTTAAAATTATGCAACAGATTTCTATGAATTTAGGGAGCAAACGATTAAACGGGTCACCTGATGGAAAACAACTACCGTCGCCCATCGACACCCGCAATATCAAAAGAGCTGCGTTGCCGGCGTTTAATAAAATTATTATACAGTATACTCGCATTATACGCGATCACTATAAAATTATACTAGTGATCGCGTGAACTTCGTATCACTACGAACTTCTAATTTAAGCCTTTATTATATCTATACGTCTTATTATAAAACAAAGTCGCTTTTTTTCCCTCATGTCCCTTTGTTCCCTTTAATCTTTAAAACTACGAAACGGATTTTGATGATTCTCTCAGTGTTAGATAGCCCATTTATCGAGGAAGGCTATAGGCTATATTTTATCACGCTAAGACTAATAGGAGCGAATAATTAGAGGAAAATGGGGAAAAACGGGGAAAATTATTTGAAAGGGCTAACTTGAACGCGCTAATCTGAGGAACTACTGGTCCGATTTGAAAACCCAAACCCAAAGATAGCCTATTTATTGAGGAAGTCTATAGGCAATATTTTATCACGCTAAGAATAATAGGAGAATGTGAAAAAAACGGGGGAAATTATTTGAAAGAGCTTATCTCGCGAACTACAGGAGCAATTTTTATGTTATTTGGCACAGATAAGAAGTAGACCACGTGAAGAATCATAGGCTATTGATTTTAATCATCTTTTCAGTGGCTATATATTTTATACCCGTGCGAGGCCGGGACGGGTCGCTAGTTAAGTATATTCTAATTTTCCCTGAACTTTGACAAATATTTCAAAACTAAAATTATCCGAATCAGTTCAGCCGTTTTCGAGCAAACAAGTTCGCGTACAAGCAAGACTTACAAAAAAAAATTGATTTTTATATTTATAAATTACTAGCTGTCCCGGCAAAGTTGTTTCCATACTTATAAAGTATTTCGTCCAATTTAATTTTTTTATTTATTTATTTACCATTTAAAACAATACACATTACAAAACATTGCATAATATATCACCTAGAAACCACGAAGGTTTATTAAGATGATATAAGTTAACACCAAATAATTTAACACTTGAATAAACCCTTAAAGGGATACTGTTATTACTACATATAATATTATAGGTAATTTAAAACAAGCTACATAAGAAATTGGCAGTTACCTACTTATAGTTTGTTTTAACAGATTAGTATAAATACAATTTAAATTATTTGCCTAGTTTAGGTACTGTAGAAGCTAAGATATTATATTATTATTATCACTATGTTTTATGTTAGCAAAGTGCTTTCTTAAATTTATTTATTGAGCCTTGATATTGTTTGGTTTTAAGGAACCTCTAAGCGCAGGAGGTAAGTCATTGATAAGTCTAGCACTAGGTACTGCGTTGTTCGCTTGCCATAGACATTATTCACACTTATCGTAAACAACCTATTCTGCGAAATAGCTCGGGTATGTACGGGGTGATCTATTTTTATCTTTAGAGATTCATTAAAAAAAATTGTCTTTAAGAAGCAGATATTGTATTTTATGATATACTGGGATTATTTGACAGTAATTAAATAGTTTATACTCGTTGTTACTAAATTGCTGCTTAATAGTTGGCGGGACAATAGTTTTTAAAATGTTTAATTGTATTTTGCAAATTTTATCTAAGTAAGTCTTATATGTTCGTCCGTAGCTGGTGAGGCCATATTGAATATACGATTCTGCCAGTGCAGAATAAAGCATTCTCTTAATTTTAAAAGGGATTTTATTTTTAAAAATTGTTAAGTTTGCGAGGAATTGTCGGAGTTTATTGCAAACACGATCAATTTGTTGGTTCCAGTTAAACCTTGTATCTATTACTAGACCAAGATATGTTTGTTCTTGAACTATCTCAATAGGGGACATTTACAGACTGTATTTGTTGAGTGAAGGCAGTCATGATTATGAAATATAAGATTACCGACATCATGGGACTGCTGGTTATAAGGTGATTTAATTAAATGTAGTTTTGTTTTGCTCCCATTGACGACTAAGCCGGCATCGTGACACCATCTGAGAAGAGCGTTAAAGTCTTGTTGCAGAAGGGTTTTTGCTGTTTGAGGGTATTCCAATGCAATAACAAGGCAGGTATCGTCTGCAAATTGGTAGCAGGTGCAGTGTTTGATACAACTGCCCATATTATTGACGTAGGTCAGGAAATACAATGGCCCCAAAACAGAACCCTGGGCTGTACCTTCTGTCACTTTTATTGGATCGCTATAGGTATTATCAATTTTTACTGAATTGAAGTGACTAAATAAATATGGCACCATGGCAACGTCCATCGCTATCTCGTCACACAAACAATAGTCGCCTTCAATTTTGAGTTGTAATTATTTACTATTATACTTTATTCAACAAATGCACTTAATCTGTATAAAAAGTACCCAGTAGCCGATTCTCAGACCTACTAAATATGCATACAAAATTTGGAAAAAATCAGTAAAACCATTTCGGAGGAGTACGGTGACTAACATTGTGACACGAGAATTTTATACTTATACTAGCTATCCCGGCAAACGTTTCTTTGCCACATTAAAAAATATTTCACCCTTATTTTATTGAAGTGACTAAATAAGTATGTCACCATGGCAACGCCCGTCGCATAAACAATTTTCACCGTCAGTCTCGAGTTGCAATAATTTACTATTATTTATTCAACAAATGCACTTATCAATATATAAAGTACCGAGTAGCCGATTCTCATACCTACTGAATATGCATATAAAATTTGGTAAAAATCAGTAAAGCCGTTTCGGAGTTCGTGGACTAACATTGTGACACGAGAATTTTATATATAAGATATAAGAAGATTATTCATTGTAAAATTTCAGCACAATATCATAGACAACAAAAATGGATGGACCAATGCACACCCTAATAAAACCTTCATACATATTATACGTCGCGTCGGCCCTATCCCGACAAAAGGGAAAATTTTCCCATCTGAAACCTACCGCAAAGATGATTCGAAGCAATGCCAAGGTCATTCTGCTTTTGTTTTATCTTTATTGGAAATTCAGCCCTGAAATGGCTACAAGTAATTTAATTAAAATTCCTGTTTTTTGCGTGACAGTTGAAAAGCAGTAAAAGTTGCACTCGCAATAATAAAAGTACTTATTAATCATTATTCATTAAAAACGCCAAGTACTACTATGTTCGATTTTATAGAGTTCGATGCCACGAAATTCTAGTAGGAAATTTTATATCAAATCTTTTTTATGTGACATAGTCAACCAGAAAGAAAAGTTTTAGCGAGATTAACGAAATTTCAATCTTTTTTTTTAATGAAAGAAGGGGCAAACGAGCAAACGGGTCACCTGATGGAAAGCAACTTCCGTCGCCCATGGACACTCGCAGCATCAGAAGAGCTGCAGGTGCGTTGCCGGCCTTATAAGAAGGGGATGGTAGGGAAGGGAATAGGGTAGGGGATTGGGCCTCCGGTAAACTCACTCACTCGGTGAAACACAGCGTAGGCGCTGTTTGGTAGAGAGGCTGAGAACGTGGTATTTCTCCGGTCGAGCCGGCCCATTCGTGCCGAAGCATGGCTCTCCCACGTATAAAATTTATTTTTATTTATATGTATATATTACGGGTAATGCTAGAAGGTGGAGTAAACCTAGGTTTACCCGGGTTGACTTAGTATTACCCAAGTCTTTTGGGTAAAGTCCGAATAATAAGAAAAATAAATTTTAACTCGGGGTTTACCTATACTCACCTAGATCTACCCAAATCTGGCTGGGTAACGTTAAAAATTTGTCCAATTAATTACTAAAGCGGATTTGTCTCCTAGCGTCCGCCGAGCCGGAATCAGGCTACTGGCTTCAGGCAAACCCATCATCCAATACCGGAACACTATTAGATAATCATACATTCAATCTATCACTCAGTTTGCGACTAGGAGCCAATATCAGCGAACCCCATCGCTGCCACTGCGGCGCCGCAGTAGACCGCCAGGGTCATCACGGCCTGTCTTGTCGACGCAGTGCCGGCCGCCAGTCCCGCCATGCTTCCTTGAACGACGTGATCCGCAGGGCCCTTGTCTCCGTCAACGTGCCGGCCACTCTTGAGCCGAACGGTATCGCACGTGACGACGGCAAAAGGCCCGACGGAATGACGCTCGTTCCGTGGAGCCGTGGGAGGCCTCTCGTATGGGACGCCACCTGCGTGGATACGCTAGCGGCGTCGCACGTGACGGCCACAACGAGAGAGGCGGGAGCTGCGGCGGCACAAGCGGAGACAAACAAAAGAAGAAAGTATGAAGCACTGGGAAGTGATTACTTTTTTGTACCTTTCGGGGTTGAGACCCTGGGCCCGTGGGGCCCTGGTGCCAAACTACTATTCAAGGAGTTATCCCAAAGACTGGTTGAGAAAACTAATGATCCCAGAGCTGGCGCTTACCTCGGCCAACGTATCAGTCTTGCGATCCAGCGAGGTAATGCTGCCAGCCTCTTGGGTACATTGCCCGCAGCCTCCGACTTAGATTTAGTTTTTTATATATAGTCTTTCTTTTTTTTATTATTCTCCCCCTGTTTTATATTTTAGTAATATATTTTATAGGCACCTTATATTGTTAGAGAATAGAGTATTATTTTTTGTAAAATATAACCTAAAATATTACTAAAATGAATATACAAGGGTATTTTAAACATTTATTATTTAAAAAACATACAAAGGCCAACGTAATTTCTCGAAGAACATAAACTTAATTAAGTATAGCTTCAATGGCAAAAACTAATTAGCGGTTGTTGTAATTAAAGTTGAAATTATTTAATTGAGCAAGATAAACTGCTGTGACATTTTGAATTGCACAAGTTTTCTGCAGCTTTGCATGAACACTTCTTTGTAGCATTTTGTGTTACAAATACACCTTTTATAACCCTGGACTCCTGAAAGCGACTGTCATTTGCTAGCTGTCGTAAACTTTTTTTTTTCGGGTGATATATTTTCCATATCAATCAGTTCATCATGACAAACGGAAAACTGATTCCTTGAGAACAATTCCTCAATAGTAACGGGGGAACGCGGGTTTTATGCCACGGGTTCGAAAATTACGCAACATCTAACATTACCCAGCCAGAGTTGGGTAGAACTAGGTGAGTATGGGTAAACCCTGAATTAAAATTTATTTTTCTTATTATTCGGGCTTTACCTAAAAGACTTGGGTACTACTAAGTTAACCCGGGTAAACCTAGGTTTACTCCACCTTCTAGCATTACCCGTAACATATATACTGGATAAAACCCTTAACTTCATTGCATCGTAATTCCGAGATGAACATTATGTATTGTAATTTGTGTCCTTACTCGGACTCAAATACCGATTTGAGTATCGAGTAAGGTCTACTATTTATAAACTAAATAGAGTATTTTGTATTTACGCTACTGCACTGCTGAACCAACTTTGTCAGTCAGGCGTGTCAGCAGCAGCGATAGGTTAATAGACGGACACTTTAGAACTAACATGAGTATGGTGCTATTCCATACAGATATTCTATTACATAATATAATAATATACTGATTTCATAGGATAAAGCGACGTAATGTCGGATGGATTTCCCGTCTGCCCGCTGATATGGAACAGATTCCGCTGCCATGACCGCCGTGAGTCAGCATACTGACCCTGCCCTACGACATCCTACATCATACGATTACAAGCAAAAACCAGATAAGATTTGTCCATGGGCGACGATAATTGCTTTGCATCAGGTGACTCGTCTGCTCGTTTACCCTTAAATTTATATAAAAAAAAAGAATCTATGTATGAAGTCAGTTGAAAAATCTATGGGGTCCTTCTACTAATAAGAGATTTGACAAAAACTAATGCGCAAATTATGTAATTCGTACATTTTTTATCGGGAAATGCCATTATGCATCCCCGGCAGTGCTGGGGAGGGCAACCGGGGTATGTGGGACTCGCTGCGACCGATGAGATGGTAAGTGGCCGCAGCTCTACCCAATAAAACCCGACCCGAACTGCGCCGCTACTGACAGATCCACGGGAAATGTGGGGCCACCGTAGTTCTATCAGCGGGATCCAATCATCGTACCTAGTTCCACACCGAATGAGGTTATGAACTCAAATCAAGTATGAACTACAGATCGGTGCCTCAGCTTACATCTGATTGATATGAATAAAATATGCTAACATTAAACATCTAATTTAACACGATAATATAGTATATATTATAGTATACTAGCTATTTGACCGAGCTTCGCTCGGCATTCGATAAAACGCGAATAAAATGACATTTTCTAAAAATGATTCCTAGCTAGATCGATTTATCACCCCCGAACCCATATATACTAAATTTCATGAAAACCGTTGGAGCCGATTCCGAGACTTCAATTATATATTTATATATATACAAGAATTGCTCGTTTAAAGATATAAGATATTATAAATATTTAACACTATATTACGACCTATATACAATAATATATTATCATACTAGTCTATGAAGTACATGAACTGCCAAAATCTTGCCTTCCTTTTGGCTTCAGCAAAGCCGCTTAAAAATTTGGATGTTTAATTCAAATCCTCTGTGTGCTGTGCATTAATTATGTGAGCAACATTAACACGTCACCCACACATAGCGCCACGCACTGTAATTGGGTCGCATCACGCTTGCAACACGATAAAAACATATAATTACACACACACACACACGCACACTTAATCTGCAACTATCGCTCAATTAGAAATAATTATAACTGTCTATTTTACCCCTTATAATTATTATCTGCGTTGCGTCAAAGGCTCGATACGATTAGTATAATCAGGAGACTCTGCAGACGCCTTTAATTGTTTCTCGCCTCATGATACACTCCTGGCAGGCAGTTGCATCTTAATTAATTAACCCTAGACTCTTATTATTTCCTTTATTTCTTTTAGTCACTATACTACAATAGTCTTTCTCAAAGTGTGCCCTGCGGAGCCCTGGGGCTCCGAAAAGTTTTAAAAAATGTCATAAGACAGCAACATGGAGACAATTCAAACGAAACATCATTTTTAACCGACTTCCAAAAAACGAGGAGGTTATACGTTGGGCTGTGGATATATATATTTTTTGTATGTTAAACGATTACTCCGCCGTTTGTGAACCGATTTTCGAAATTTTTGTTTTGTTGTATTAGGTTTCACTCCAATTTGGTATCATGTTCACAAAAATGGTGACCTGATGATGGGATCCATGAGTAATCGAGGGAACTCCTAGAAATTTATATGGAAACATATAGTGATTTTGGTTTTATGAGAAGCATCCTAAGCATATGATACCAAAACGCAAGATTCTGCACCAAGGTATACTATGGTTCCGAAGATATTAAGAGAACTCCGGATTCCTTATAGATACAAGTTTGGGGGTTTAGGCGCTGTTTTAAGAACTGAAAGCATATGCTACTATACAAATTACATTCATCATCATCATCATCATCATCATCATCATCATCATTACCACGTCAGGGTCACCAATGTCACCAAAATTGAACATAACAAAATATTCAACCTTATCTCCAGAGCGCAAGGCACACATTTGACATTACTTCTGAGAAGTAAGTTGCTTCGATAATACATTAACATGCTAGAGTGCACAGCTGTCACACTTACCAATCGCGAGCACGGGCGGCCGTAGACTTCACAAGCGATACTATGTATTACAATAATAAAGATAAAGTTTAAAATCATATGACAATGAAAGCCTCGCCTCTGCTAAAATTCCGGTTTGGCGCGGCCCTAGCACGTGCCCACTTCGATTTTTTAAAATGTATTGTTTAAAATTATCTGCAGCTGATATTATAGTATCTTCATAATTTTGAAGTCGGTGCCAGTTACAAATGTTTCAAATATTCTGGCATCTGGATTCAGCTATATCTGGTGCCGACTTCAAAATTATGAAGATTGAGTACAGAAATAGTTGAGTTTTAGCCGAATTCGGAAAAAGGCACCATGAGATAGGAAAAATTATTTAATACTTTTTAGTTCATATTATAAGGATATTATTATTGTTTTTACCTTGGAAGTCGGTTTTAATTTTTTGTTAAAAATAATTTGGAGTCTGTAGTCTGTTATGACATTTCCTGAAAGGGTTCCGCAACCAAAGAAATTTTATAACTTCTAGAACAAAATAAGGATGCATAGAATTTCATACATTGATATTTTAAATGTCAAGTTCTGTGACTCGTTTCGCCATTTGGACTTTATATTTTGCGACTGAAGGCGCGAAATCACATGGAAGTCATAGATTTTGCCGCTAGAGAAGGCAAAAAGAAAAGGAAGCGACACATTCAACTTTTCCAGCACTTCTCGTTTAAGAAATTCTCTCTTTATGAGGAATTTTCTCTCTACTTATGAGAGGACTGTTAGAGCGAGAAACAACGAGATATTATACAATTTTCTCGGTTCTTCTAAGCGAAATGAGGGATCATTAAACTTTTTATTTATTAGGCACTTTAGGTTAATGGTGGCAGATAAGTTAAACATTAAACACTCAAATCTTTTATGCCATAATTATTAGATCTGAAAATCGTTATGTATAAAATGTTGAAATGTATAATTAGGAGTAGAAGATTATAAAATGTTAAGTGACTACTGACCAATAACTCTAGATACAGAGTCTTTAATCGTGGCAAAATGTACTGCTACTGCGGAATTTTTGGCGTGCCCTAGGCAACGTTTAGTCCATAGTTTCACAGGCGGATCACGATCCACGGACTTTCGGTGTTTGGTCGGCCTATATCAATTCAATGTTATATCATAAATATAAAATTCTCGTGTCACAATGTTAGTCAGCGAACTCCTCCAAAAAGGCTTTACTGATTTTTACCAAATTTTATATTATGCATATTCATTATTCAGTAGGTCTGAGAATCGGTTACTGGGTACTTTTTTCCGTCATTCCGTACATTTTTCCGAGATAAAAACTATCCCATCCCTCTCGGGAAAGGATATATCCTATATATCCTTTCCCGAGACTCAAAGTATCTTCATGCCAAATTTCAGCAAGATCGGTTCAGCGGTTTGAGCGTGAAGAGGTAACAGACAGACAGACAGACAGACAGACACACTTTCGAATTTATAGTTAATATTAGTATGGAAGTTTGGATTGATAAGTGCATTTGTTGAAGAAATAATAGTATATTATTACAACCTGAGACTGACGGCGACCATTGTTTGTGCGACGGGCTACGAATTGAAAAAACTGTCCTTTTTGACGTAATACTATGAATGATACTACCAGATGAATCTTCTGTTCTCTGACAGAATATTTGAAACTTTTGGAACTGGCACCGACTTCAAAATTATGAAGATTGAGTACAGAAATAGTTGAGTTTTAGCCAAATTCGGAAAAAGGCACTATTAGATAGGAATAATTATTTAATACTTTTTAGTTCATATTATAAGGATGTTATTATTGTTTTACCTTGGAAGTCGGTTTTAATTTTTTGTTAAAAATAATAATTTCACTCTTTTTAGTTACCAGAGTAAACCATCGCGTACTGTAAATAGAATAATACACCTGTATAATATTATTCTGCGTATCTTATTACAGTCACACTTACAAAATATAATATCAGCTGCAGCCTGCAGATAATTTTAAACAATACATTTTTAAAAAATCAAAGTGAACACGTGACGTGACGTGCTAAGTAGCCGGTCACCGGACTAGTTTCAACTTTCAATAGTACTGGCACTCGCTCGACTTGTCGCACGTGACGCGGACGCAGCGCACATAGTCCCTACCCGGCCCGCGCCGCCGCGCCGCCCGCGCCCGCTTGACAGCCCTGCGGCCCTGGCAGATTGAAGTGAGACTGCAGAGAGTGTTATTGTATTATGAACGCTAAACGCAATGCAAAAGGTTGAAATTAGGTTTTTTTCCAGAATATCTCGGCGAAGTGAGACAGAATGTTACATTATCGACTTCTTTAACTTCTTAGAAGTAATGTCAAATGTGTGCCTTATGCTCTGGAGATAAGGTTGAATTTGGTGACATTGGTGACCCTGACATGGTAATGATGATGATGATGATGAATGTAATTTGCATAGTAGCATATGCTTTCAGTTCTTAAAACAGCGCCTAAACTCCCAAACTTGTATCTATAAGGAATCCAGAGTTCTCTTAGTAGCTTCGGAACCATAGTATACCTCGGTGCAAAATCTTGCGTTTTGGTAGCATATGCTTAGGATACTTCTCATAAAACCAAAATCACCATATGTTTCCATATAAATTTCGAGGAGTTCCCTCGATTACTCATGGATCCCATCATCAGGTCACCACTTTTGTGAACATGGTACCAAATTGGAGTGAAACCTAATACAACACATCAAAAATTTCGAAAATCGGTTCACAAACGGCGGAGTAATCGTTGAACATACAAAAAAAAAAAAAAAATCCACAGCCGAACATATAACCTCCTCGTTTTTTGGAAGTCGGTTAAAAATACGAAATTTGAAGATTATTTTTAAGCGAAAATAGATGTATTGTAGGAAATTAGTCTAATTGATAGACACCTTTGCAACTCAAAATCGTATAGAAGCATTTTGTTTAAATACTCCGAGTTATTTTTTAAATGATTATAATTACGTTTTTTCACATGTTTTCCGAGCGAGCCGATAGCTTCTGGCTGCAGCGTATTCACGACTTTATAGTTATACAAATTAAGTATAAAATTGCCCTTGCGGTAAAATTACTTTCGATAAAGCGCCTTAAGGCGGGCATAAACCCCAATTTGTTATTCCGTGACTGTAAGACGGTTTACCTAGTTCCAATATAATAACGAAATGTAAAAAATATGAGATATAAAGCACAATATTTAAAAGACTTTAAACCATAAACATTTTTATAAAACGTAATACTTTGGCTGTAATTAATTTACAAACTCACCTCCGACAAAAATCAAATTCATCGAAATTTAAGTATTAACTAGGATAATTATACATTTTATTTGAATAAATTGTTAGTAAATCTATATTAAAATATCTTTAACCGAACAATTTTGTTTCTTAATATTTATTTCCAAAGATATTTTAAAAAAACATGAAAAATAGAGAAGATCCGCCTCTAGTAACTACAGTTTCATGCTAAGCTAAAATTAATCTTATTGCGATGCGTATACGCTTGATATTTGGTTGTGTGCAAGGTTATCGTTTTGGATTGAGATTGATCCCTACCTTAATGCAATATTTCGCGGATCGATGTTAAATGTTAATTAATTGGGACGTTCCACGCGAAGCGGACAGGAAAAAACAATCGATGTCTCCGATTTTGATAATATTTGGATATGTTATACCTGCACGTGTTATTAATACGTGCGCCAAATATTTTTGTAATATAATGGCTAGATTAAGAATGATGGGACTTTGAAACGTGACTTTTCTATTCGGCACTCAGTGCTTCAAAGCCGATAATAGATTGAAAAAAATATATATTTGAATAATTAAACCACTGAACTTGTTAACTGCATTTTTGAAAACAAAAAAAATATATTTTTATCTTTGAAAAAAATGCAAATCATTTTTTTTTCTTGATTTTTTCAAAGATCCCTTTTGATTTTTTTATATTTTTTGTGTAAATAGCTAATATTCTATAGAACATTCCTGCACAACTTCTATAATGGGCCGGGAAGTAGATTAGGAGCTAGACTGAAAATACTGCCGAAGGGTGGCGTCCAGCGCCATACAATACTATGGGCAATATTCTTAATCTAGCAATTATATTACAAAAATATTTGGCACACGTGCAGGTATATCCAAATATTATCAAAATCGGAGACATCGACTATTTTTAGGGTTCCGTACCCAAAGGGTAAAAACGGGACCCTATTACTAAGACTTCGTTGTCTGTCTGTCCGTCTGTCTCCAGGCTGTAACTCAATAACGGTAATAGCTAGAGAGTTGAAATTTTCATAGATTATGTATATCTTTTGCCGCTATAACAGCAAATACTAAAAACAAAAGAAAATTAACATTTAAGGGAGGCTCCCATACAAGAAACGTGAATTTTTTTGGCTTTTTTTGCTCTATATCAATAATGGCAAGAGGTAGGTACTTGGTTTTTCTCTAAGTCCTTAGTTATATGTCTTCTTTAATATATAATAATAACATTAAAATAAAATAAAAAATTAATTGCGGCTCCCATACAAAAAACACAATTTTTGGCCTGATTTTGCTCTTTAATGGTACGGAACCCTTCGCGCTCCGCCTTCCGTCTCGCACTTGGCCGATTATTTCCTGTCCGCTTGGCGTGGAACATCCCTAATATTGTCAGTTGAACTTGAATCAATATTATAAGACCTATTGTTGTAACACATTGGTAACACACATACCTACGAAAAATAAATGAATTTGAATTTGAATCAATTTGTCTGATAGCACAACACAAAGATGCCTATGCTTGCCGATGATGATGGACGTAATTTGAAATTTGCAAATACGATCCAACCGAGAAAAGCTAAAGGAAGGGCGGATTACACTAGTAAGAAAATATTGCCCGCGGAATAGGATTTGGTGAATTCCCGACTTATATTCTCATATTTTAATTCTGACTCATAAAAGTCGATTCATTTGCATTTATGTCATTATGCTGTGTATTCTGAAGCTAATTTTTACGTCTTTTGTATGGCCTTTTGTGTTTTTTCTATAGGTACTTTTAATAGTACGGGAGCCCTAGAACAAATTTATTTATTACTATCAAGCTATTTTTTGTGATTAGCTTCATTTTCAGAAATGTAAAGGACTTCATAATTTGATTTGATGGTCTTAAAATATGGATTGTTCTATTTTTTGTATAGATTTAAGAGTAACATTGTCCATGTTACTCTTAAATCTATACAATAAGTCAGTAAATAAGTCAGTAGTCAACCACGTTTTGTTGATTACAGAACCCTATAACGGAACCCTAATCCAAATACCGAAATCTTTAGAATACAATGACTTCAGCTTAACAAAATTGCGAAGAAATTTCAGTGTAATTTAAAAATACAAACTAACAATTAACATAAAACTCGAGTTTGCAATGTCAATAATATTAATCACGTTATATTTGGCGCTTTTCCAAACAGTTAACCCGAGTTAAACTACTTCTGAACAGCATTAAAACTGTCTTAGACGTTGCAACGAATATGATATTATGATAAGTAAGGATAATAAAATGTTGCAGTTCACTATGGGGCCAATAAAATTAAGTTGGGGCCAAGCCTTGGCATGACTTTATGCTATGTTTGTACATATTTTACTTTTTAGGGTTCCGTAGCCAAAATGGCAAAAAATGGAACCCTTATAGATTCGTCATGTCTGTCTGTCTGTCTGTCTGTCTGTCTGTCACAGCCCCTTTTCTCCGAAAGTATAAGAGCTACACTATTGAAACTTGGTAAGTAGATGTAGTCTGTGAACCGCATTAAGATTTTGATACAAAAATGGAAAAATTATTAAAAATTTTAGGGGTCCCCATAGGTACAACTGAAACAAAAAAAAAATTTTTTCGTTTAATCTACGCGTATAGGACTTCAAAATTATGAAGGATTGAGTACAAAAATAGTTGAGTTTTTGACGAATTCGGAAAAAGGCACTATTCGATAGGAAAATTATTTAATACTTTTTAGTTCATATTATAAGGATGTTATTATTGTTTTTACCTTGGAAGTCGGTTTTAATTTTTTGTTAAAAATAATAATTTCACTCTTTTTAGTTTTTAGTTACCTAGTAAGTAGTAAACTATCGCGTACTATGTACTATCAAAGAAGTTGATTCCTATGCAGATCGGGGACCTAAGCAATTTGGTTGCGTTACGTCAAACCTAGCCGACAGATCACAATTAACATTGAATTGACATATTCGACCAAATAACGTTGGTCTATCAATTATTGCATAGGAATCGATTTCCTCGATGGTACGTAGAATAATACACCTGTATTATATTATTCTACGTATCTTATTACAAGCTCACCGGTGAGCGAGACACAATAGAATAACAATATATTTCCAAGAATCCACGATCGAAGGATACAAACTATTAGCAACAGATTAGCAACAAATCATAAGTATCGTGCAGAGACCGGTCTCGAACGCTTCAAATCCCAAGCGGCCACATTGTGGTGCTATACGAATTCGGACATCTATTAATAACCGGCCCCACTCGTTCGACTCGAGCGATCTTTGCACGAAATATTTTGAGTGTGAAGTTTTGAAAATAGACAAACTGTGTTACGCTCGTAAAAATCTCATTATTCGGTATTTTATTCGAAGATGAACTTTTCTCATGTTCTGGGAATTGGGCCCCAGGTGCGCGAGGTCTACCGTCTATGGCGGTTGCATACTAAGGTATAATATTAATATATCTATCTCGATGGCCGTCGCCGCGCGCCGCTGCGGCTCGGCCGCTAGTGCGCGCCCGGTCGCGAATTTACAGAGGCTATATCATTAGAGTGAAAGCGCAAACTGAACTGGCTTAGCTTTTGTTAGACAAAAACTTGACAAAACCCTTATCTATTTTAGTACAGAAAATGACCGAAATCGCCTAGAAAGAGATTAGCTAAATTGTTTCTAACATTGCAGCAACATAATATTATGCTATTCAATTTGATACCGACATGGTAAATATATTGTCATTGTTAGCTTTAAAAATATGTAGGTGGATAGTTACATGAAAATTGTTATTTTTTTTTATCTATGGACGCTTCACACCACGTCAGTCTGGTCCCGTGGTAAGTACCTGAAGGACTTGTGTTACAGGTACCAGACAACGGAAATATATTTAATACTTTTATACTATACATATATATTTAAGATTTTTATTATATAATACACATATTTAATGCACATCCATGACCCAGGAACTTTATAAACTTTTTGTTCCGTCGGCGGGACTCGAACCCGCGACCTCCGGCTTGAGCTACCAACGCGTCTTTGATCTGTCTGATCATTTGTAGCTAAGAAAACTATAATATTTTTTCTAGCGTAGTTAGGTACCTCTAATGTAAAATACAAAACGCAGATAATCATTTTTATCACGATTAGTTTAGTATTTTTACAATTTAAACGTAGTTGGTAACAGTCAGTCTTATTTAAAAGTATGCTGTACGAGTATGGCACGCTCACGATAAACAAATATTATGGCGGTGAGCCTCTATCCGACTAGGTTTTGTAAGTGCATTTTTATTTGAAAATATCAAGGCAAAAAGCTAATCCATTAGAGTCAATTTTTTTACTGAGATAGAATAGGCATTGTCGAGTAATATGCATAAACAAAAGCTCATCTATTAGAGTCTGGCTCGTGACTCAAACGGTATAAGCCTTTGTAAATACGCCGCCCGGTCTTGTACCTGGCATCGCGCGCGCCGCGCCGCCGCGCCGCTCGCTAGACAGCCCTAGCAGATTATAGCATGCGAGACGCCAGACAGTTATTGTACTATGAACGCTAAGCGCAATGCAAAAGGTTGAAATTAGGTTGTTTTCATGTGTTGTTGTGAGACATGCATGTTACTTGTATTAATTATCGAAGCAGCTTACTTCTCAGAAGTAATGTCAAATGTGTGCCTTATGCTCTGGACTTAAGGATGAATTTGTTATGTTTAATTTTGGTGACATCGGTGACCCTAATGTGGTAATGATGATGATGATGATTAATGAAATTTGCATAGTAGCATATACTTTCAGTTCTTAAAACAGCGCCTAAGCCCCCAAACTTGTATCTATAAGGAATCCGGAGTTCTCTTAGTATCTTCGGAACCATGGTATACCTCGGTGCAAAATCTTGCGTTTTGGTAGCATAATTATGCTTAGGATGCTTCTCATAAAACCAAAATCACCATATGTTTCCATATAAATTTCGAGTAGTTCCCTCGATTACTCATGGATCCCATCATCAGGTCACCACTTTTGTGAACATGGTACCAAATTGGAGTAAAACCTAATACAACAAAATAAAAATTTCGAAAATCGGTTCACAAACGGCGGAGTAATTGTTGAACATACAAAAAAATATATATCCACAGCCGAACATATAACCTCCTCGTTTTTTGGAAGTCGGTTAAAAACTACCAACGAAAATAGGTTTGAATGAGATCTATCAAGTAGTTTTTTTTATACGTCATAAATGGTAAACCTTAATTTAACTTTCATTAAATCAACTAAAATATAAAAATAAATCAAAAACCTTTTAATTTTATAGAAATAAACCTTATTACTGCTGCGGAACCCTTCAGTGGCGAGTCCAACTCGCACTTGGCCGGTTTTTTCCTTTATTGTTGGTAGAAATTTAACTTAGATATATTTAATACGAGTACAAGTTCTTACGATAAACGAATTTCTATGAAGTTGCGCGCAACTTATATAATATAACTGATATCTGATATATCGTCTATATTCAAGTAAAATGAATTAAACATATTAAGCTTCTTGGTCTTCTCTAGAGATTAGAGCCTTATCTCTATTCCCTGATTGGGGAACTGATTGCATTGATTTTTTCCTCATCCCCTTTGGCTTTTTACGTACGCTTTTAAGGAATTTTATGGGGAAATGAACAAAGTACCTCCGCCCATGGGTATTATTCGAAAAGTTTTGTTTCTGAGTCAGTTTAGATCAATAAGAAATGTGATGAGGCGTGGTTTAGCGATGCATAGTATTAAAAGCAATAACTACGAAATTAAAACGTTACAAAGTGTATTGCAAAATGCATAACGGGTTGTACTCCAGGATTGAAAACGAAACGGTAGGAACTATGCATTTCCATCGCGTGGTAGAAAAAGAGTAGGATAGACTACCTCTTCTACACCACGCTGGCAATCTACTCGCACTCTGTCTTATGGCGTGTATTCACTTTAAATAGCGCGAGTGCAGGTAATTTGGTGATAGAAGAAAATAAAGAACTTGCACTAATCCGTCGCTGTCCACTTTCTCTTGGTTAATAATCACCTGCACTTATCACTAATCAAAGTGAATACAGGCCATTACGAATTTTAGATCAAGTAACGTGTTCTGATGAGAGATTTACATTTTTTCCCATTCAAAAAAAAGAGCGTGACACAGTATGAATAATGGTTTCACTTGAAAACATAAAATATGTAGATATTAAGTAAAACTGCACTTTGTGGACGTACACGTATTAGTTTTTTTTTTATATTTTAGTCACTTGTTTAATATTATACATATAATTATTATAGTTTATGTCACCGTAAAATTATATTCATATTACGGAATACCGTAGGCAATAAAATTCATCGAACGGATTCCAATATACCAATTTTTTGCGTCAATTTAATTTAAATCCAAATTGAACAAATTAGAGAAATCGCCGGTTGAACACGAAGAGCTTGCGGCTTTTCGATATTGCAAAAAATAAATTAAAAACGCCGCAATAATCATGCAATGCAATAATCGCAATGCAAAAGTGTGTTACTATTAATTACCTTTTTGCGCTAGAGCCACTAAACATTTCTTTGAGTTCTGTGAAAGGACATATAACACGATTTTTGCGCGTATGAGTTGCATGCAACATCTAGTCATTTATAGTTAAATCAAAATTAATAGTTTGCATTATGAACATGTAACTGTATCATAATATTATACAGGTTGTATTTAATGGGTCCCCTGTATAGAGCTCACTGTGAAAGTAGCAACGCTGAAAGAGTAACTTTTTTTGACTTTTATATGGAACCTGATATCGGGTGCTTGCCCATACTAATCACAAGAAAACTTTCCTCTTTCTGCGCTGATACTTTCACAGCGAACTCTATACAGGGCACCCATGCACACCCATACACAACCTTTGTTACACTCTGTATAATACTCAAATACCTAATACTTTAACTACTAGCTGTCCCGGTGAACTTTGTGTCACAGGTCACTTTAAAACCTTCCCTGGACTTCTACGAATATTTTAAGACTAAAATCGGACCAATCGGTTCAGCTGTTTTCGAGTTTTAACGCGACTAACACATTTGAAAATCCATTTTATTATTATAATTTATATTATTTTATTTATATAAGATTATTATAATTTGACCTTCAGTAACCTTTATCTATTGGTTCAGTCCTCCATAATTTACGCTCAAACTACGCGGTTTAATGAAACAGATAGATAATAGGGCCTCCTTTCACCCTTTATCCAAAACCCAATTTATATTAGGAGCTAAATCATATTTTCAGAATTTATAACTCACTAAAATTTATGCTAACTAGACGCTATTTTGTAATTCTAATTTATTTATCACATGAGAACCGTACATCATTCAGTGATAAAAATATACATTAATAATTGTCCTTTAATCCTTCGATCGCGGATTCTTGGAAATCTATTGTTATTCTATTGTTATTGCGGGCACCGGTGTCCTTATGGGGCTTGATGGGCTATGGGACTCACATAATCTCAATACCAAATTTCATCGAAATCGGTCCACTGGTTAAAGCGAGAAAATTAGTAAGATTTACTATGTATCAGCTGCATAGAAGTTTGTTGTATTACTCCTAAAGAACTGTACCTTATTGGTCATACACACACACACACACACAAACACACACACAGACACGGTTTTTAAAGCAAATTGCTTCGTAAACTGTGTACAATCACTGCGTCCGGCTTGCCTCGTCTTGTCTCTCGTACTACCGTAACCCTAGATTCCTAACAGTTAATTAAACGAAAAGTCACAAAATTCCTGGAACGCGATAACCCTGCCTTCGTCATCACAGAATTCTTCATCAAAAACTTTCAGGGCTATCTCGACGGCGCATTGTACAAAACTTTTGTCACAATCGCCAAGTAAATTAGGCTTTGCAGAAAATTAGTTCTGTTTGTCTAAAATCATCAGAATTAGATGTTGAGTAGGATCAATAGGCAAAACGGAATTGGAGTGAATTGGCAAAGTTAATTCTTATATGTGGCAATGACGCCTACAACACAGATGTTTAAAATTAATTATACTATTATAAATTAAATTTGATTCAATTTATAATAATAGAATTAAATTTTACTGTAGTATAATTCTACGAAAATATGCTTTGTTAAGTTGCCACTAAAACTACTAAACCGGTTAATATTGAAAAATATAACGGCCATAAATATATTATATTACAGTTACTTACCTGTAATTTTATTCGTTGAACCATAAATAAAACAAACATCCTCAAAAACTCTGAACTACTTTAATTCAATACACACTTCTATTATCTAATTAGCAATTTCTAATGATTGTTGGCAAAAATTTATCTATTCACTAGTATTTTTATAGTCTAACGTCGAAACATTAGCCAATTAACAATATTGTAAAATTGATAAAACTTGAGATTTGAGAAGCAGCGAAATAATTTAATTAGTACCTAATAGTTTATTAATTAGTTATCTGCAACTTCTAATAATGCCTTGTTTCTAAGGTTATATAAGCTACATTAAGGCCTCTATATCCGCCAATGACCTTGATCATTGTCTGTCAGTGCGAATATCGACGTAAATGACATTAAAATAACATTCATAACAGCCCGCCTTGTACGGTGGCGGTTACGACGCTCGCCGCGTCCATGATAGGGCGAAATAGGAGAAAAAACCTTTTTAAGGCTTAATATAATACATATTTCAAAAAAGTAAAAAAACCAAATTATCAACTTATGTATTGCAAAGCAGTAGATATTTTTATATATTCTTTTGATAAATAATGAAGGAGTAAAGTGGTTTCATTCAACGATTTGGAGGTGATTTGGTTTTTTATTTCTTTATTATGTGATACCGATAGAAAAAATATGGCAAAACCACGTTACGTATCATATCATGTAGATTACTAGTTATTTTTTTCAGATATAATTTCTCTGTTAATGCCGATGAAAAGTTGTTTCATCTGCACGATTTTTTCGCTAGAGGAGCCTTAAATAAACCGGGTATAATTTCTAGCTTCTGGCAGCCCTAAGGATATAGTCCAAGAGCCCTCGTCCAATCAATTGTTCCATCTGGCGGTAGCGAGCGCCGACGTACTCGTATAATCATATTTATCTGAGAACTGGTACCCATATTATTTACCACAAATTACTTGTAACCCGTTTATACATTTAAAAAAGTTTGAACTACTTTTTTTCTAATATCAAGATTAGTCACAATTATTAAATTATTGAATTTAAACATTGTAATGTAATTTTGTTATCCGTGTTTTGGACAATAATAATAATGCTACCAATTTCAGGAGTTGTGTGTCTACTTGTCCAACAAAATCTTGTCATCATCATCAGCATAGACGCCTTTCCAGATGCGAATTTCTTTTTTTTATCGTATCGTAATTAATTTTACTTTGAAATAGTCTGTAGGGTTGTCAAAACGATTGAAAAACAACTTTTTTACAGAATTCATGACATTATAATTAAGTCTAGTTTTAGAAAAGCTTATCTAAAAAGCTTGTCAAGGAAACTTTGAAAGTTGCGTAGGCTTGTTATCGCTCAGGGGACGCGACATGTGGTTATAACTTTCGTAACAAACTTACCGACAAGTTTATTAATTATAATAATTTACTATTACTTGTTAGGCTGACTTTATTAAAGTACTAATTATTTCACACCGCAAATTCTGAATAGTTGAGACGAGGAAAACTTATTTAATATTATTATCTTTTACTAAACTCAAGCGCCTCCATGGTTCAGAGGCTTAGAGAGTGGCACTTGACTCGGAGGTCGTACGTTCGATTCCCGTGCTGGTATTTCCAAGTTTGGTTTGATCGTTGTTGACAACAAAAGTTGACAACGAAGGCTGATCACCAGCTGGCCGATTCTGTATCGTACATTTGTGAGTCACTGAGTTAGTAACGAAACGGAGGAGTGAGTAACGGAAAGTCAGACTTTTGTATTCACTTGCATACAAAAGTGAGACTTTCCGTTATTCACTCCTCCGTTTCGTTACTAACTCAGTGATTAACTCACAAATGTACGATACAGAATCGGCCAGCTGATTGTCCGACAATTTAGATGATCCATGCGTCGGATGGGCATGTAAAAAGTCCTGCGCCTATCGTCAGTCTCGCCTATCGTGTCGGTCATCTGTGTTATAATAAGTAAAGGAAGAGTATTGACGTTTATGTGAAATAGTTTCTGAATTATGATGGGGTCAAAATTAGCTGCAAATTGTTCGTGTAATATTACGCACGGTGCTGCTCGCCAGTTCTGTTCCTGGAACTTGGCTTGACACGCTACCGCGTGTCCAGATCTTGCTTACTGCGCACATTATTTACACTTTTTCTATTAAACTGACAATTTCTATTAAACACTCTACATCCTTAAAACCTTCAAAATATTTTACTACCTGCCTACTCAATATGAAACGTTTCTCTCGAAATAATTGTCTACCGGGTATAATATAAAAGGCATTCAATATCATTAATTATATCGGAATCTGTCATAAATTTATCTACCAAATTAAATTATAACTTTATGAATACCGAATTTGTGGCGCCAAAATTTACATTATTAGATATTTTGATATAGATTAAATTTCATTAAACTTGCTATTTATCCTGTCTTTGTTTGCGATCAGAATATTGCTAAACTTTCCTTAAAGACAAACAATTTTTCATCTTTTGAAAGTAATTTGTTTTCAATTAGATAATTTGTTTTATTTTGGCGCATTAATTATTAATAAAAGGTTTCCTGAATTAATTAAATGCATAAATTATTATCGACAGTCTCGGAAATACAATTAACGAGATACAAGTTGGAACCGACTTTCGGTCATTGCAACTTTGTACTGTCTCCCGCTTTTATGGGGAGGGAAATTGGAATCTTCCTACTCCTCCTATTTTCTTCTGATTAATTTCGTTGCGGGTTCCAAGACAGTTTTAGCATGTCCCTCGGGCTCCCTGAGATCATATCAAAGGGTTTTCGTGGTTGAATACCGCTGTCGATCCTGGCGACACAGGAGATACAGTGGTGGGAATGTGTGGTGGGCCAAAGCCTGTTTAAAAAAAAAAGTTGGAACCGAACGGCACGTGACAACTGCAGCAAATGTGTCGTCGCGACACTACTGGTTTGTATATCTATACTAATATTATAATTGGGAAGAGTTTGTTTGTTTGAACGCGCTAATCTCAGGAACTACTGGTCCGATTTGAAAAATTCTTTTACTGTTGGATAGCTTATTTATCGAGGAAGGCTATAGGCTATATTTTATCACGTTAAGACTAATACAAGCGAAGAAATAGATGAAAATGTGGAAAAAACGGGCGGAAATTATTTGAAAGGGCTTTTTTGAACGCGTTAATCTCAGGAACTACTGGTCCGATTTGAAAAATTATTTTATTGTTGAATAGCCCATGGATCAAGGAAGGCTATAAATTATATTTTATTACGCTAACACTAAAAATAGCGAAGAAATAGAGGAAAATGTGGAAAAAAAGGGGGAAATTATATGAAAGGGCTCATTTGAACGCGCTAATCTCAGGAACTACTAGTCCGATTTGAAAAATTCTTTCAGTGTTGGATAGCCCTTTTATCGAGAAAGGCTATAGGCTATAATATTTTATCACGCTAAGACTAATAGGAGCGAAGAAATATAGGAAAATGTGGAAAAAAACAGGGGAAATTATATGAAATTGCTTATTATCTTAAGAACTACTGGAGCAATTTTTATGTTATTTGGCAAACATGAAGAATAAACCACGTTAAATAGGCTATTTTTTGAGGAAAAATGTACGGTTGCGTGTAATTCCTAAATTACGCAAGCGAAGCCGCGCGGAATATCTTTATAAATTATAATAAAATCGTAGGAAAGTCAATTCTGTACATTGAATATTTTTGTAAAATAAATAATACTTGGGATGTGATCTACTATGCTAACGCGGACGAAGTCGCGGGGAACAGCTAGTATTTCTATGAAATACCCTGCGCAGATAGCGACACGAAGCTGGCGACACGAAGCTAGCGACACTTATTCATAGAAATACATAGAAACCAATAGTATCGCGACGACACGTCGTCTGCTGCAGTTGTCGCGTGTCGCTCGGTCCCAGCTTGTACCTTTGGCCGATCTGGACACAATATGGGGACAGTTTTTAGACCTGATAAGATTTTTGATGCGGAAAAAGCACGGTTACCGCAGAATAAACAGATTCTAGTCAATCTAGTCAACAGTAATATAAATGAGTTGCGAGAATATATTTTTGATCCATTTGAGTATTTTAAAATTTTCCTTGAGTATTGAGTCTCGTACTGTGTTGTGTCGTGTCAATTTGTTTGAGAGTAGTTTTGAAATAGTTTTACCCACAAAACTGCTGACTGTTGTCTTCTAGTTTCGTCTCCAGACAATGTAAGAAAATAATATACAAATGTAATCTTGTGTTTGCTTATTTTGCTCAAAAGTAAAATTCTTTGTGGAAATTCGTATTATGCTTTTTTATTCCCAACGAGTTTGCGAGGTATCTTAATAAATATTTTGAAAATTGCCAGGTGTAATATATGATTAACATGTAAAAGACGAAAACTGACATTACCTTACAAAGTAAGATACTTTTACTGCACTTAAAAGTAGGGCTCGTCTAACTTAAAATGACGCACCACTCCCTCGTCTTCACAGTAGTAACATTTTTCATTTTAAATATATTATTTAACTAGTGAAGTGGTGGGACGCGTCATTTCAAATTAGACAAGCTCTATAATTAATTTAAAACTAATGTGTTTTTAAGATCTATGTATACAGACGTTAAAAAAGTAGCTTTACAAACTACAGACTCTTCGCTTTACGATACTTTTAGATCAGATAACGTGTCCTAAATCCTAAAACAGGACGGAAACTAAAAATCACAACGACCTTGCTACTTAAATAATCAGAAATATTTCCTAACGTTAAATCAAGTTAAATAACATCCAAGACACTAGTCGAACCTGCAAATATACATAAAAGCCGGACATGGCTTGAGTAAATTCAAACAGTGTGAGTCAATAGTAGGGTTGCCAACATTATCCTTACTTCCTAACTAATATTATAAATGCGAAAGTGTGTCTGTGTGTCTGTCTGTCTAGACGTCTGTTAGTTCTTCACGCTCGAACCGCTGAACCGATTTTGCTGAAATTCGGCATGGAGTTACTTTGAGTCCCGAGAAAGGATATAGAATAGTTTTTATCACGGAAAAATTTACGGTTCCCGCGCGATAAACGAATTTTGCCGCAACAGAGTTGCGGGCGTCATCTGGTAAGAAATAAAGTAGGTATATATTTAGATCTTTGAAGTATTTTAAACAGCATTTTAGAAAAATGAACAGTATTTTATATTTTATTTATTATTTTAAGTACGTACATTATTAGAGTTCCTTGCAAAACTTACTAAAAATTTAAAAAGACATTTAAAAAATGTATCAGCGTCTAAGTTTAACACGTCATGATAAAGCGTTAACATTTTGATGCTGACAACAGTATTTTGTATACTTAGGGCCGGGATACAAAAACACGGCACGACGTCGTACGGCGTCGTACGGCGCCGTGCGGACGCACCTCGTAAAAAACGCGTACGACGTCGCGCCGTAAAAACTCAGATAGAAATTCAAGATGAGTTTCTACGGCACGACGTCGTACGACGCCGTACGACGTCGTGCCGTGTTTTTGTGTCCCGGCCCTTACCTTTTTTTCGTTCAACAGTAAAAAGTATAATTTAGTGAAAAACATTATAATTCTGTTTAAACAGTATAGTTGGCAGCCCTAGTAAATAGCCACATGTTGACAATCCCCGCCTATGACCTAAAACACTAATGGTAACCTCATTATCGGTTACTTATAATAACACACTGAAAGAAAATAGGACCTCTAAGATGTGAGATTTGGTAGGTATATTTACTTAGAAATCACTTAGCGAAAATAAATCCTCCAATGTACGGAACTACGATTAAAATGGTCTATTTAAAATTTTTGTATATTTTTTTTTTGGTTCTTGGCTTTTTGTGAAAAATCAGAAGATAGAGGAGGTTATTAACTTAGCTATTTTACTCTCAGTCAGATAGTTTAGAAGTTAGAACAATTTGAATAAGACCCTTTTCATTTCACTCACAGAGGCAGTAGAAAAAAATCCCTAATATTTTTTTTTCTTACAGAAAAAAAAAAACATTACTAGGTATCTGACAGCGATTAGTAATCTATCATCCTTTTGTTTCCTATAATTTGAAGCTTGATTATTCAGTATTGCAGAAAAAATCATAATGGTCATAAGCAAATCGTTATAACTTCTAAACTATTTGACTGAGATCAAAGAAATTAAGGAATTTATTCTAGCTTCTAGGTAAAAACTTCCTATGCAGATGATTCATGCCATACACAACTTAAAAATGTGTTTGAAGGGTCATGAGAAAATCGTTATAACTTCTAAACTATTTGACTGAGGCCAAAGAAGTATAGGAATTTATTCAAGGTAAAAACCTTCTATGTAGCTGAGGATACACAACCTAAAGTACTTCGTTTTGTTACGCCCTGTAGATATAACTAGACGCACACTGCACAGTGCTGATGACGGTAACATTCCTATAGTCAATAACGAGTAGTGGTCGACGGTAATGAGGGAACGAATGAAGCGGTATGTCTTGTGGCGAACTGTTCAAATGGCTTAGCCAGTTTGTCCACCAAACCGTATCGGGACGTCATTGCCGTTTAGCATTTTCGGCAACGAAAACTCGGGGCAGGGCAAGCCGAATGGATACGAAAATAGCCGAAGTTTAAATTTTAAGCCGAAGTTTATGTTTTACCGGTCATGTTGGGGTTCATGGATTACCGGTTTTGTTCGGCTGTTTCTGTATCCATTCGGCTTGCCATGCCCCGGGGCAGTTTTCGATGCCAATTCGTAAAAAATCAAATAAAATTCCACTTTATGACCAATGCAATGCTATAAGTTTCATTTTCTACCGACCCAGCGACACATTCCGCTGCCGCTTTGTAGTGGCGTAGACCAAAATTAAACCTATAGTCTAGCTCTAGGATCTATGTCATTGTTCCTAAAACTTTTTCTGTTCAAGGTACATCTAAAAAAATAAAAAGTTTTAAAGGTACACCACAAATTTATATTCATGTAGGTTTCATTTTCTACCGACCTAGCAACCCATGCCGCTGCCGCTATGTGGCGTAAAATAAAATAAAACCTATAGTGTAGGACCTAGGCCAGTGTTCCTAAAACTTTTTGTGTTCAAGGTACATCTAGAAAAATAAAAAGTTTTGAAGGTACACCACAAATTAATCAGCGTGCCCATACACGCTCTGTTGCTCTGTTCTTAATTCCTATTCCTTTCGTCGATCATCCTGAGATGTTGCCTTTTTTGGTTCTTATAAACTAGGAATACAGGCACACCAACTACTGGCCACGGTACACCAGCACACGCTTTGCGGAACACTGGCCTAGGTCACAAAATAGTATTTAATTTGAATTTTTGTTGGTGACGTCCCGGTGACGGCGGCAGTGGACAATCCGAAACATTCGATAATGTTCTAATACATTCCATTATTATCAACTCATTTAGTAATGGCCTTTACTTACCATCCCGCAAATCTCGAGGGTCGGCTTACACCGAGACGAGAGCTATTATTTTATGATATTGATAAGCGATTCAAATACCTTTATTTAAGTAAACTAACCTATGTAATTTGATTGAGAAGCGTAGCTGACAGAATATCACGACTCACATTGGCTTCACATAGCCCAACCAAAATATATCGCAGGCCCGGTGTCGGCTGTGAACTGCCTATGAATCAATTTTTGAGATGATACAATATCGACAAAAGACGAGTTCTATGATAAGTACTCACAGTACGGTTTTGCTCGATCGAGCAATAACGTCGAGCAAAACCGGCGGCTCGGGCTTTCGTTCGCACATTCAACATTTCTCGATAGTTTTATTCTAAATAGATATATTTCATTCCATCGAGCCGGCTCGATGCGAGCCTTCGAGCGGCTCGATGTGAGCCTTCAAGCTGTGAGTTTTGCAGTCCACACAGTAATTATTATTCGATTTGGAGTAAAACTATCGAGCAAAACCGCATGTGAGTACTTAGCATAAAAGTTTTCGTGTATGAGCCTTGAAATACTTAAACTCAAAGTAACAATTAACTAAAACGACTGCAAATCACAACTACGATTTACGCGTGTGCGCGACTCAACGGCGTTACATCTTTTTCGTACAGTTATCCTACTCTTATGCAAAGCTTAAACCTTAATGTTTATATACCAGTTTTACACACAAATATTTACCGATACATAAGCTAACTTACTCAGAGATAAAGTTAACCATATTGGCTACACACATATCGCAACAGTTTGGGAAAATCAGCGGCATATCCTCTAGGGGCCCGCCACAGATACTAAATATACCCAACCGTGGAAATATACCCGGGTTTTGGGAAAACTTTTACAAGATTTTACCGCACAAAACGTGTGTCACTATAATATAGCATTCTAAGTAGTTACACAATATTACTTTTATTTATTTATTTATTAAATAAGGGGGCAAACGAGCAAACGGGTCACCTGATGGTAAGCAACTACCGTTGCCCATGGACACTCGCAACATCAGAAGAGCTGCAGGTGCGTTGCCGGCCCTTTAAGAGGGAATAAGCTCTTTTCTTGAAGGTTTGCAGGTCGTATAGGTCCGGAAATACTGCTAGGGACAGTTCATTCCAGAGTTTTACAGTGCGCGGCAGAAAGTTACGCGAAAAACGCACTGTGGAAGACTGCCACTCATCAAGGTGATGAGGATGGTATGTTTTTCGCGTGAGACGATGGCGAAAAGTTGCAGGTGGTATGATTCCGAACAATTCCTCAGAGCACTCCCCGTGATACAACCGATAGAGGATGCAGAGTGAAGCTACATCTCGGCGTAATTCCAAGGGGTCCAAGCTGTTTGAAACACTATGGCAGTCAACAATTCAAGCGGCCCTTCGTTGGATACGATCCAGAGGGAGCAGTTGGTACTTTGGCGCCCCTGCCCAGAGATGAGAACAATACTCCTGGATATGAGGCCGAACCTGCGCCTTGTAGAGTTGTAGGCGTTGGTCCGGACTGAAGTACTGTCTTGCTCTGTTAAGAACACCAAGCTTCTTCGAGGCTAATTTGGCCTTACCCTCTAGATGATATCGGAACTGGGCTTCTCTCGATGTGTTGACGCCAAGTATCTCAATGCTAGGGGAGATGGTTAAAGATGTGCCCTCGAAACGAGGACATACGACCATTGCTGACTTTTTAGTGGTGAACGCGCAGACCTGTGTCTTGGCGGGGTTGAATTGGACCAAGTTACGTCTACCCCATTCAGAGACCTTCTCCAATGAATTCTCCACTTTAGACACAAGTTCGTTTCGACTCTCAGTGACATTTTCCCGAGAAATATTGGGGGAGCCGGTATATGCAGCATCACCTGTACTGTCATCCGCATAGCAATGAATGCCGCTGGTCTGCAACATGTCATTGATATGTAGTAAGAATAGAGTAGGCGATAGCACACAGCCCTGAGGGACACCAGCATCAACAGACTGAGTTTCCGACCATTCGCCGTCAACTACGACCTTTATGCTTCTGTCTGCTAAGAAACCAGTGACCTACTTACATAATTTCTCAGGCAGCCCGTATGATGGAAGCTTTGAAAGCAGCGCTTTATGCCAAACCCGATCAAAGGCTTTCGCAATGTCCAAACTAACCTCCCTCTGTCTTCCAGGAAGCCGGGACGATGCCAGTAGAATAGGAGAGCCGAAAAATACGCGTCAAGACCGGAGCCAACTCTGGAGCACACTCTTTTAACACAATAGGCGGGATTCCGTCAGGCCCACTCGACTTTTGGATATCAAGGGAACGGAGGGCTTTTCGCACTGAGCGCTGATGAAACCGAATATCCGACATGATGCTCGTGCATCGCGGTATGGTCGGCGGTATGGTCGAGCAGATTGGAGCGCAGAATTGCCCTCCCCAGAATACGAGGGGCAGCCTGGACGTCCACGCTCAGTTCCAGGGGTTTCTGAGCATGGACGTCCAGAGAGGGATTCTCCAACGCAGTTAGTACCCTCCTGGGGTAACAAACTTTTTCCAACTGTGGCATTTCTAGGGGGGTAGGGGATTGGGCCTCCGGTAAACTCACTCACTCGGCGAAACACAGCGCAAGCGCTGTTTCACGCCGGTTTTCTTTGAGGCCGTGGTATTTCTCCGGTTGAGCCGGCTTATTCGTGCCGAAGCATGGCTCTCCCATGGACAGATACCGGCGTTCAGCCACCCCTCCCGTGTCACCGTGAAAAAGCTCACGATGGCACGGGGGAGGTGCCCAGGGACACGACGTGGACGAACTGGTATCGCCCCCAAACTTTCTACTAAATTTCATCCAAATAATTGTATGTTTATAGTTTACTATTCATGGCGGGCTTAATTTTTTTTTGGCTTTGAAGTGTTAATATCAATGGCTGCCTTTATAAATCCATACTAATATTGTAAATGCGAAAGTATGTCTGTCTGCCTGTCTATCTGTCTGTTACCTCTTCATGGCCAAACCGCTGAGCCGACTTTGCTGAAATTTAGTATGGAGATACTTTGGGTCCCAGGAAAGGACGAAGGACATTTTTTATCAAGGAAAAATGTACGGTTCTCGCGCGATAAACGAATTTTGTCGCAACGGAGTTGCGGGCGTCATTTATTAAGAACTCGAAATGTATTTCTTTTACTTGGTTCTTGTCACAACTGTATTGGCGTCAAATATAAACTTGTCCTATTTCTGTGAATAGGAATTTAATATTTTTATATGTAAAAATCAAATTCTGTTCAGCAGTTTTAGCATGAAAATCTGAAATGTTCCTACAAACTTTTACTATTATAATATTACTAGCTGTCCCGGAAAACGTTGCTTTGCCATAATATAAAGTACTTCGCCCATATAATTTTATTGAAGTGACTAAATAAGTATGTCGCCATGGCAACGTCGATCGCTATCCCGTCGCACAAACAATGGTCGCCGTCAGTCTCAGGTTGTAATAATTTACTATTATTTATTCAACAAATGCACTTATCAATATAAAAAGTACCGAGTAGCCGATTCTCAGACCTACTGAATATGCATATAAAATTTGGTAAAACTCAGTAAAGCCGTTTCGGAGGAGTTCGTGGACTAACATTGTGACACGAGAATTTTATATATAAGATTATCTGATTGCCAAATCTTTACCTTTCTTACGACTATTACACAAATAACTAGGTATTTAGTCTCCGACAGGTAATGTCCTCAACACTATCGATTAAGGAAATCCTTCTGCGTCAGCTCTCTAGGCTGTCTACGTAATTCATTCTAGGAACCCTAGATTTAGGCGATATAAGCCTGTTTTCCTTATATTTCGCTTTTATGGGCGACTTTTATGACAGTTTTATAGCTGGTTACTTAATCAAAACGTGATTTGTGTATTGTTACGCGACTAAATTATGTGTACATTCGCGGAAATGAAAATTTGATAGATTTTTCTTACTTTTTGTTGTTTATTCTTAGTTTAAAATACTTCTACTAGCTATACGATTTATTATTATTTTGGAAATGGACTAGGAATTGCGCAGTAAAATCGCCTGATGAAAGGCAATTACCGCCTTCCTTGTACACTCGCAATACAATATTTAAAGGTGTTGCGCTTAGTTTAGTGGAAATCGAACCCACGACCTCCAGGATCGAAGGCCGACCCTTAAGATAGCAAGCATAGTGTAATATTAGGGACTCCCGTATGATTTATCGCGCACTTCAGGGAATTATTAGCAGATATTAGGGAGTATTAAATCATTTCTTTTTATAAATAAGGAAACTAGAGGGAAAAACAACAGAGCATCCATGAATTATTGCAGAAGTAGATGATGAAACACCAAATAATATTTTATTCATCTCTTTCTATTTCTTTTGAACAATATATCGTCTGAAAGTTTTCACAAAATCTAAATAAAATATTACTCAAAGGACCGACTGGCTGACTGACATAGAGATATATCAACGCACAGCCCAAACCACTGGACGGATCGGGCTGGGCATGCAGGTAGATATTATGACGTAGGCGTCCGCTAAGACAGAATTTTGATAAATTCCACCCCTAAGGACATAAAGCAGGGAATGAAAGTTTGTATAATAATAATACTTCTTAACGCGAGCGAAGCCGCCGGCAAAAGCTAGTCTAAAACAAAAATAGTTACAATGTTTTGTCATTTTATAATCTAGCGAACTTTCCAGTGTAACAGACAAGGATAAACCATTGTATACCTAATGTAAAATATTTTTATTTGTGAGGGAGTCATTATCGAGCTCTCAATCTTAAGGTGGTTCGTTACCCATACAAAAAAACAATCGACATTAATTAGCTATTTTCATACTATTATGAATAGCATATTGAATATTGCTATACTATGCTATTACTGCATAAATTTATATGCACATCTATTTATTTTGCAATACCATTCCCGCGAAATATATATATATAAATTTATTTAAAATATATAAATTTATGTAGTAATAGTATGAAATTATCTAATTAATGTCGATTGTTTTTTTGTATGGGAAACGAACCACCTTAATAATTAAAATTAAGTAAAAGAATAAGAGCCTTCATGCTCTATATAAAAGAATTAGGTAAATTGTGAAATAGAATAAAGCAGCCTCTCAAAGTGTGCTCCGCAGAGCCCTTGGAGCGATACATAAAATGTTTTATGAAATTTCATCAGACACCGGCATAGATATTATTACTTAGATATTATACATTTCATTTGAAGAAAAAACATTTATTTTTTTTGGGGTCCGTCAAAAATGTCACTTCTTGGAAATGTTTGAGAACCACTATAATAAATTAACTCGGTCGCTACTCGCTAGTCATATCAAGTTACTTGATAATAGTCAGAACTCGGGAGGTTAAATTGTAAAATCCATTTGTATAGGTATTTGATTCTTATCCAATTCAACGGATCGCTTTGTGTATTTGGATGCATTCCAAGCTCAAGCTATCTTCCATAATATAAAAGGGAACTTGTATATATTACGACAAAATACATAATTTTACAATATACTTAGATTTCGTGTTAGAAAGGCAAACACAATTAAAGTATAGAGAGTTCTATATAAAGCAAAATCACATGCCGCTTTACTGTTCTGATAATAATTTAGGGTGTGTGTGTGTTTTTTTTTTAATGAAATAAGGGGGCAAACGAGCAAACGGGTCACCTGATGGAAAGCAACTTCCGTCGCCCATGGACACTCGCAGCATCAGAAGAGCTGCAAGTGCGTTGCCGGCCTTTTAAGAGGGAATAGGGTAATAGGGGAGGGTAGGGAAGGGAAGGGAAGGGAATAGGGCAGGGTAGGGAAGGGAATAGGATAGGGGATTGGGCCTCCGGTAAACTCACTCACCCGGCGAAACACAGCGCAAGCGCTGTTTCACGCGGGTTTTCTGTGAGAACGTGGTATTTCTCCGGTCGAGCCGGCCCATTCGTGCCGAAGCATGGCTCTCCCACGTTGAATGTGTGTATAATGTTTATGCCCTGTATAAAGTTCACTGTATAAGTAACTTTTGTATAGGCAAATTCATGACGATGTAATAAATCGCTGGCCCATGCGAATCACAAAAAAATAATTTCAGCGCTGCTTCTACTTTCTAAGTAAACAAAAAAATAAATGTAATCATCACTTTCTTTTGTTACAACGAATGTGTCTTAGGTCTTTAAAAGAACACAGTATTTTAATGCAAATTTCGATTTAAGAGGTCATAGGTTTGTATTATGGCACAACATAAAGTACCCCGCAAACGATCAAATTTGTTTGACAAACATGTTTGATGTAATTTACATTTTCATTAAACAGCAGCGCAGACGATCAAACGTGCATCAAACAAGTTTGTCAAACAATTAGCTAAAATCGGTTTGAGATCATGAGATTTTGTTTGACAGACACGGCGGAACACGTTCAAACACTTTTGTCAAACGCTACGCAAATCCAAATTTTCTTCAAACAGGTCAAACACGTAGTTTGTTTGACAAACGCTTCAAACAAAGCTTTACACTATCAAACTGTTTGACAAACACGTAAAAATTGACAAACGATTTGATCGTTTGCGGAGTAGGTACTTAACATGGCACTCTCGCATATTATGAGTGAGAGTGCCATGCCAAACACCGTTTGCAATGAAGTATCGCGGCGTAAAATCCTTACCCTATTTGGGTGATTAAGGATATATTTCCTAAGGTCTCTGGTGCCTCATTACTTATCATTAGACGAGCCATGTGCTCCATTGCAACTTTCCCGTAAAATTCGACTTCAATGGTCACTTTACTATAGTCAGGACGCGGGTGACTGAGAAATTGAGCCATTTCCCTAGAGCTGGTCTGGTCTGGTCTGGTTTCTCAAAAGGCTGATGACAAAAAAAAAGGCTTAATAATTGACATCATGTCGTATGCGATAATATTTCTGTCCATAAGATAATTATATTACTGAAATGTTTCCACACTAGAGGCAGCACCAGAATAGACAGTAAACCAACTGTTTGGTTTGACGTTTGACAATGTTTCTGTCAATATTCTGATATGACGTGTTCACATGCCGGATTTTAGTCGGGTGTTACTGTATGTGCTAGTGGTGCCCACTGCTCTGAACTTTGCATAAATTCTTTTGTATTTTAACGTCGTTCTTGACATGTTATGCTGAGAATTTTTCTGTTTTAACTTCATAAAAACAGTAAACGACTTCCAGTTATTAATTTCACCAAAATATATGGTACCACCATTATTTAATACACCACATTTCACCATCCATTTAGTGAGCTCTACAAACCCCAGCCGTCCAATAAGCGGCATGATATATTCGAGGGTTGCGGCTAGAAGGCCTGACATATTATTGACAATACAAGAGTTTCAACGAAGACACATTTCACCATTGCGTTGCGTTCCACATCCATTCCATATTTTTTTGAAATATTGTTAAATAATTAGATGACGCCTACGTTGCGCCAAAACTCGTTTATCGCGCGGGAACCGTACATTTTTCCGGGGCAAAAAGTATCCTATGTCCTTTCCCGGGACTCAAAGTATCTCCATGCCAAATTTCAGCAAAATCGGTTCAGCGGTTTGGTCGTGAAGAGGTAACAAACAGATAGACAGACAGACGCACTTTCGCATTTATAATATTAGTATGGAAGTATGGATAGACTTGCCACCGGTGTTGTGCTGCCTCTTACAAGTTGCAATATAAACCAGTACGTGAAGTTCAAGACAGCCACCACAGTAATCAGTACCTATCGGTCAAGATGATAAACACAATCAATTACATTAGTGTGGCTATACCATTAAATATACAGGATGTAACAAAACTAAGTGATGATTCTTTAGGGTGTGTATTTGTCCAAATAAATAGAGTCTGTGAAAGTGAAATGTCTCATTGGTACACGCCTCCACCGGGAGTAGAGGCTCCGTGGCCTAATGGGTAGACCTTTAGTTCGCACTAGTAGAAGGTGCTGTAGACCTACCACGAAACTGTTTTGAGACTCAAACAATGGGATGAGAATGCCACGTCCTGCTCTAACAACGCCATTTCACGTTTGTTAGAGTAGGACGCAGCATTCTCGTCCGATTATTTGAGTCTCAAATTAGTTTCGCAGGTTCGATCCCGGGTGGAGGCGTGTACCAATGAGACATTTTCTGATCTCAAGTACATAATGATACGGACACTCATACGGTGAAGGAAAATATCGTGAGGAAACCCGCATCTATTTGGTCCCAAACGTATTGACTAGTTCTTTCCTCTGGACTAGGCCGACTATGTTGCGAGAATGCCGTATGTGCTTGGGCAACCATACGGACATTTCAAAATCTTGTCCCAGGCACTACAGTATATTTTGAGGAGTGGTTACTTTGCTCTGAAAATACTGTATAAATAAACGGATGTAAAGGCGTTGTTTTTTTTTTTTTGTAAGGGCAAACGCCAAAGCATCACGAATTTGCCCATACAAACATTTGTATGGGCAAATTATTAAATAATAAATATTATTAATAATAAATTAATAATTCGACGACCTCTGTGGATCAGTGGTGAGCGTATTGGTAGCTCAAGCCGGGGGTCGCGGGTTCGAATCCCGCTGACGGAACAAAAAGTTTTCAATATTCCCGGGTCTGGATGTGTATTAAATATATAATGTTTGATATAATAAAAATCTTAAATATAATATGTATAGTATAAAAAGTATTAAATATATTTCCGTTGTCTGGTACCTGTAACACAAGTCCTTTAGGTACTTAGCACGGGGCCAGACTGACGTGGTGTGAAATGTCCATTGATAATATTATTTAAAAATAATAAAAGTTGCTCTCTCAGCGCTGCTACTTTCATAGTGGACTCTATATAAGGGACATATACACCATTAAGTATTATCACTTAGTTTTGTTACACCCTGTATAAGTGGTCTAAGATATTTACGATTCTGTCAGCTGATATCTAAGGCGAGATTACCTGAAGGTTCAGGGCCGCAAAAACAGGCCACCTGAATGACACGAGAGGGATAAATTATTGTCCCTAATAAGTGCTTATATAAACGGCACGGAGAGGCAGATCGTGGACAAATATAGACGATTACTATTAGCTGTAGAGGTACTCGTCTTTTTTTGCTTTCTTTGCTTTTTTTGATGATTGGAATCGATTGTGCATACGCAATCATGGTTAAAATTAAATCCATTTTCTGTTTCTCGTATAATAGAACTAGAGACCTATATCCAAACTATGTACATTCGCTAAAATATTTGAAAGATTGGTTTATAAATAAGTTTACGCATCGATTAAGAATTGGTTCATCCCAGAGCAGCATGGCTTCCTGAAAGGTCGGTCTACTACATCGAATCTTCCAGTCGCATATGATTACATTACTGCATATATGGACAAGGGTTTGCAAGTTGATGCCACATTTACAGATTTTAATAAAGCTTTCGATCGTATTGACCACTGCATTTTGCTACAAAAACTTCTGACTGCAGGCATACATGGGAATCTTTATCGCTGGTTTTCATCGTATGTTAGTAATAGGTTGCAAGCGGTATCACTCAATGGGTTTATATCTAAATCGATGGCAGTACCCTCTGGTGTCCCTCAAGGTTCACTACTGGGACCTCTACTCTTTGCAATTTTCCTGAATGATATTTCCAATTGTTTCCATCATTCGCAGCTACTTTTGTACGCTGATGATACCAAAATCCTTAAACACATATCCTCGATTGATGATTGTCATCTTTTACAGGAGGATCTTAATAGATTTACTAATTACTGTGCGGTTAATAAATTGAATCTTAATGTCTCGAAATGCTATACCCTGAACTTTAGTCGGAAAACAAAATTGCTTAATTTTCCATATCAACTCAATAATGAGGTTTTAGTCTTAAAAAAAGAAATTAAGGACCTTGGAGTAATGATTGGTAATAAATTAATTTTTGACCAGCACATAGATCACATCGTGAGCAAGGCCTCTAAGGCTCTGGGGTTCATCATCCAGATGAAGCAAGAATTTTAAATGTATTAAAACTCTAAAAATTCTATACTGCTCATAATATGTGCGCAGTCTTCTTGAATACTGTTCTGAGGTTTGGAATCCCACCTATGATATTTACAAAACTAGGATCGAATATGTGCAGAAACGTTTCTTGAAATTTCTTCAATTTAACCCATTTAGACCCAAATGAAACAGAGGCGTGGAAAGTATGAAATCTCTTTATTAATTTATAGAATCCAACAAAAATATTAGGAAAACACAAAAAAAAAACTTAATTGTTTTTGATTTTTTACATAATTAACAAAAAATTAAAACCGACTTCCAAGGTAAAAACAATAATAACATCCTTATAATATGAACTAAAAAGTATTAAATAATTTTTCCTATCTCATGGTGCCTTTTTCCGAATTCGGCTAAAACTCAACTATTTCTGTACTCAATCTTCATAATTTTGAAGTCGGTACCAGATATAGCTGAATCCAGATGCCAGAATATTTGAAACATTTGTAACTGGCACCGACTTCAAAATTATGAAGATTGAGTACAGAAATAGTTGAGTTTTAGCCGAATTCGGAAAAAGGCACCATGAGATAGGAAAAATTATTTAATACTTTTTAGTTCATATTATAAGGATGTTATTATTGTTTTTACCTTGGAAGTCGGTTTTAATTTTTTGTTAAAAATAATAATTTCACTCTTTTTAGTTACCTAGTAAAATCATCGCGTACTATACGTAGATTAGGGCCGATTCACACCGAATGGCAGAGGCGAGGCGAGCAGTTTCAGTGTCATATGATTTTAAACTTTATTGTAATACATAGTATCGCTTGAGAAATTGACGCCGCCGGCGGCCGCAAGAGTCCACGAGCATCCACGGGCGGCCGTAGATTTCTCAAGCGATACTATCTATTACAACAATGAAGATAAAGTTTAAAATCATATGACACTGAAACTGTTCGCCTCGCCTGCGCCATTCCGGTGTGAATCGGCCCTAATACACCTGTATACTATTCTACGTATCTTATTACAATTTGTTAACAGTCACACTTACAAAATATAATATCAGCTGCAGATAATTTTGAACAATACATTAAAAAAAATCGAAGTGGACACGTGCCAGAGCCGCGCCAAACCGGAATTTTAGCAGCGCGGCAGCGGCGAGGCTTTCATTGTCATATGATTTTAAACTTTATCTTTATTATTGTAATACATAGTATCGCTTGAGAAGTCTACGGCCGCCCGTGGCCGTGATTGGTAAGTGTGACAGCTGTGCACTCTAGCATGTTACTTGTATTATCGAAGCAACTTACTTCTCAGAAGTAATGACAAATGTGTGCCTTACGCTCTGGAGATAAGGTTGAATATTTTGTTATGTTCAATTTTGGTGACATTGGTGACCCTGACGTGAAAATGATGATGATGATGATGAATATAATTTGTATAGTAGCATATGCTTTCAGTTCTTAAAACAGCGCCTAAGCCCCCAAACTTGTATCTAAAAGGAATCCGGAGTTCTCTTAGTATCTTCGGAACCATAGTATACCTTGGTGCAGAATCTTGTGTTTTGGTAGCATATGCTTAGGATGCTTCTCATAAAATCAAAATCACCATATGTTTCCATATAAATTTCGAGGAGTTCCCTCGATTACTCATGGATCCCATCATCAGATCACCACTTTTGTGAACATGGTACCAAATTGGAGTGAAACCTAATACAACAAAACAAAAATTTCGAAAATCGGTTCACAAACGGCGGAGTAATCGTTGAACATACAAAAAAAAAAAAAATATATCCACAGCCGAACATATAACCTCCTCGTTTTTTGGAAGTCGGTTAAAAAAATTGCCGTCATCAAATGGGGCCATTGGGATCAAACGGTGTGAAAATTTTCGATACATTCTTTATGAATGTACCGTGTTTTCACACATTTCTGAAATTGCCTTTGACCTTTATCATGACGCAATGCTAGCCCATCAGAACAACGCAATTGTTGGGACAGTTTTTCAGGAATGTGGCCCTTCATGCTGCAGATTTGGCAGTACAGATATTATGTATTACTGGTTGCAGGATTCTACCGCTAGTATTTCTCAATGACGACCAAATGCCGCCGAAATTGGAGCTGATTCAATTCTTGTTTTTATTACTTTGATGAGGCAGCCTCCATGCGTTTGTCACTGCAGCAGTGGCAAAGCAATCCAGCATGTGCGTAAACAATATATACCAGTTACCACCAATTTTTGTTTCGTATAACAGTGTGAGAATATCGATTGACCAGTTGACTTGACCCCACGCATATCCTTGTTATGGCTTCGATAAAAATATATGAAGCTAACGTCCAAATTCTTTAAACAGTGATACATCTGCTTACATTTTCCAGAAGAAAAACACTGTTATGGCTTTCCCCGATTGCATAGACATAATAATGCAGCCGATGTAAAACAAATTCTGATTTAGTTGGTCGAAACGGTAGTCAAACTTGTCGTTTTCTTTTTTTTCATATCATTGATGGACACGAAAAGACACTTCTCTATACTGCCTTGGCCAACTTTATTAGTTGTACAATAGCCAGCTTCCCCTTGGAGTAATGAAAAACTGGTAAAAAGACACATGGTTGCGAAGGAAATACGACTAAATATATCTTTCCACTGTCATCTTCAATCATTGCAACTTCCTGAAGTCCATAGTATTTATCATAGCTATTGAATTCCCTTCAGTTCATTGATTACACGAAATTGATCGGAGGACAAACATTAGAATAATTGACATCCAATGTGTCCATTGGCCCCAAATAGGGACACTTGTATAAACTACTTCCAATTTTAAAAAGACTAAAGTTTTTCACACAAATATATATATTTTTATAGGTTATAGTATAATGAGCTATTTCAAATGAAAATATATATATGCCTAAAAGAAAAACTTAAAAATAAAAAACACTAACTTGGCGTCATTTCAGATGTTAGAAACAGCTTCGGAAAAATCACAATAAAACACTGTGAACTATATTTATATTATTTGTACCTTCTAAAATTAAGAAAATACACTTTTAGCAAATTGAATCTTACAATAAAGTAAGTATAAGCTTCAATGACAAAAAATTTAAGTAATTTTAAAAGTGACCTCGTTTGGGCACGGCGGGTCTATATGGGTTAAATGCAATATTATCCTTCCAGACTATGAATCAAGGTGCAAAAAGTTTAATTTCCTCCCATTATACTATCGTAGAAGAATCTCTGACATTACATTCTACTAACAATATACTAATAATTAATAGTACTGTAGATATCCCTGAGCTACTAAGTAAATATGACTTTAACGTTCCTTCTAGATTCCTCCGTAACCATGTACCATTTCATGTGCAACCCTACAATACATACTATCGTCGTAACTCGTTTAACACGAGGATGTATTTTCATTAAAGCCTAAGAAAATACGAAATATTCTAACTAAGGCATATTTCACTCTAAATAGAAAATGTTATAGAATATTACAGAGTTAATACTCGTAACACTAATCATGGATCGGACCATATTATAATAGGTAATTTTATCAACTCTTATTTAATTCGTATTTAATTTTTAATTCAGTTTCATATTACAGAGTGGATTTGTATTTGCGGTGGCATATTATCTATACTAATATTATAAAGCGGAAGAGTTTGTTAGTTAGTTTCTCAGTAATCTCAGGAACTACTGGTCTGATCTGAAAAATTATTTCAGTGTTAGATAGTCCATTTATCGAGGAAGGCTATAGCCTATATTTTATCACGCTAAGACTAATAGGAGCGAAGAAATAGAGGAAAATGTGGAAAAAACGGGGGGAAATTATTTGAAAGGGCTTATTTCAACGCGCTAATATCAGGAATTACTGGTCCGATTTGAGAAATTCTTTCAGTGTTAAATAGCTCATTTATCGATGAAGGATATAGGCTATATTTTATCACGCTAAGACTGATTGGAGCGAAGAAATAGAAGAAAATGGGGAAAAACGAGGGAAATTATTTAAAAGGGCTAATTTGAACGCGCTAATCTCAGGAACTACTGGTCCGATTTTAAAAATTATTTCAGTGTTATATAGCCCATTTATCGAGGAAGGCTATAGGCTATATTTTATTCCGCTAAGACTAATAGCAGCGAAGTAATAGAGGAAAATGCGGAAAAAACGGGGGAAATTATTTGAAAGGGCTTTTCCTACGAACTACTAGAGCAATTTTTCTGTTATTTGGGTCAGATAGGAAGTAGAGCACGTGAAGGATTATAGGTTATTTTTTGTGGACTAATTTGTCTGTGAAATATATTTATAAAAATGAATCCATATACTTCCCTTGGTTACGACATCACGCGTAAGCAGCTGGACCGATTTTGCTGAAATCTGGTATAGATATAAACTTTGAGTCCCGGAAAAGGACATAGGATACTTTTTGTCCCGGAAAAATGTACGGTTACCACACAATACACTTTTATGATTTGCGCGTAAACTATTCAATCGATTTTGGTATAGAGAATGGAGATACTTTGAGTCTCGGGAAGGACAAGGGATACATTTTGTCCCAAAAAATGTACGGTTCCCGCACAATAAACTTTTATGATTTTCGACTAAACTATTCAATCTATTTTGCTGAAATTTGGTATAGAGATACTTTGAGTCCCGGGAAAGAACATAGGATATATTTTGTCGCGGAAAATGTACGGTTCCCACAAAATGTAGCATTGTGATTTGCGCGTCAACTATTCAATCGATGTACGAGAACAACTATAAACTGAAGTCCACGCGGACGAAGTCGCGGGCAACAGCTAGTTTAATATAATATTACTCTCTACTTTATAACTAAATTAAAATTTTTAACATCTAATATTTTTGGGTTTGTTAAACCTAATATTTATAGAAATAGGTAGGTATATTGTATTATTGTTATTACTGTTTCACATCTAACTTCTTTAAATTACTATTTATAAGTGGAAACTTGTAATTGGCATTCAAAATTCTTATTTAAATAATTAATGTTATTGTTAGTATGCTGTAAGTTTTCCGAATAAAATAAAATAAAATAATTATGTGACCTATATATAAAGTAACGTCTAAGGAAGAATCTCTTTAAACCTAAATCCATGTTAAAGCTAGAATACAGTGCCTTTTTTGTATTGTGTACGTTTTCAGTACATTAAACGACCTAAGTTTCCATACAATGTAAGATAATATTGTCATGTAAGTGTGCCACTTAAGCAGTTACCCAACAAATCCTAACTTTTGGCGCCTCATTCAGAATGATATATGAACAGCCTGTTCGAAATTGTTTTACCTCTATCTATATGACCCTTAAGTCGTCGACATAAGGGTTAAGAGGTGAAATAAAACGCAGGCCTTTCTAGCATCGATTTATGTGTATATTGTTTTGACACAGCGGGTAAACGACCCTATTCTGAACACCTAAGTCATAGTTACTACCGCACTTATCACATAACGCCGTATTGATGAACAAAAACAAAAGGAAATGTGTATTGTTCGGGGAAATTGATTTTCTTTTACTACTACATAATTTCCTGAGAACTGAAATGCAATGCCAAGGTTCTCTAAGAATCATCGTTGCTTTTTTCGCGCACAAATTAATTTGATTGAAGATTTTGATGGGTAGAACTTTTGTTAGGCTCTGTGTATGTCAGATACTTTAAATATAGTGCACTAATTTTGTGGCAGGAAAAAGAAATTTCCAATTTAGTTTCTGTCGATATGCATCGCGAACTAATAAATCACTAGTGTTGTTACAGTTCGGAATTGACCTAAATAAGGATTTACAAGCGTTGAAATTAAACTTGCATTTAGAACTTAGTTGTTTGTTTATCCCGATGCCCGATATTAAAGAAATTCAGGGTAATTTTAAATAAAAGCTTTTTTTTACATGGGAAATGCTTTACGCATCCCCGGCGTTATGGGATATCAGCCGGAGTATGTGGGACGTGCCTGCTAGTCTACCCACTAAAACCCCATGGTTCTCCACTCCTCGCTTAAGGGTCCGTATACAAAATTTGCTGATTTCGCTGATTTAACAGACGTGATTTAACAGTTAAAATACAGTATTTCTATAAGTTTTAATGCACAACATGTAAGATCATTTCAATTTTAATCTAATGTTAGAGTTAGATTTTTTATTTTTTATTTTTTTGAGTATTTTTAAATAATTCAACTCAAATTTCATCAACGTTTTTTGCGGTAAAAGGTTTAGAATATCACCTGTTTATGGATTGTATTGACGTCGTAACGGTATGAAAAAAATACAATGTACTGTTGAGAAAGTCGTCTATAAAATGTTGGAATTACTTTTTACCACTTTAATATGAAATAGTTGAGTAAAAAAATATGTAACTCGGCAAAATTTTAGAAAATGGGCAAAGAATTGCTGTTAATTTCGGCAACTTGGAGCTGTAATTCATAAAAAGAAAACGACAAAAATAATCTATAGATAAAATTCTATCCAATTCGAGAAAAAAATAAAAATAAAAAAGTAAAAAAGATTCAAAACAACCTAAATCTCACATTGTATTATTCGCCGCAAGGCTCGAGTCGGTTTTCCGCGCTGAGATATATTTTAAATCTAATAATTAATATATATTTTTTAAGTCTATTAAGCGGAAAAAACCTAATAATATTTCTGTAGCGATCCTTTGCAATTTCGTATTCATCGGCAAAATTTCGTATACGGACTCATAAGGCAGAGTTGAGGGTACGATAGAACCTACCGCAACTCAACAACATAATATTATAAAAGCTAGGCAAAAGTTGAAATTTGTACAATACATTTGTCAAACAGAAATCGTATGATATATTTTGTAGTCAAACAGAAATTTCTTATATGTAACATGTATTATACGTGATGATTCTAAAAAAAATATTTTTTTAGCTGCTGATTGGTGTTAAAAGTTTAATAAAAATAACAATGGCCTTAAATTGTATACTTATCTACGAGTCTCCGAATATTTATCTAGGTAAAAAAAAAATATGAAATCTATCTCTATATTTTCCATAAATTACATAAAACATGGGCATAGTGATATGAATCGTTACATCTATTTGCCGATCATGAAATCCTCTTGTTATTGAAATGGAAACATGTTTTATGTAGCCAAGACGTCGGAAACATTGAGAATATTAAAAAAGTCCTCCTCACTAGGACGTTGACCCATATGTGTGGAACTAATATATTTTTTGTCCGATTTCAGCACCCATGGCCGAAGTTACTAGAATAGTTTTCGATATTATCCGCAAACTTTTGTAACATAAGACGTTAGAAAGTTTTTTATGCCTACGAAGTACGAACTAATTAGGAATATAAAAGTAGCACTTATAGTTACTTAGTATATTCAAATTAATTTATAATTTGAATATAAATGTAATTAATTTTATGATAAATAAGTAAATAAAATTGTTATTATATAATTGTGACTAATTTTAAGTTACTAATTATTTAAAAACGTCTACATATGTTTTAGTCCATTTCTGACCTATAACCGGAAACCGTAATTTTTTCCTGGATAAAAAGTATCCTATGTCCTTTTTTCGGGACTTAAAGTATCTTCAATCTTCACACCAAATTTCAGCACAATCGGTTCGATGGTTTGGGCGTAGAGAGGTTGTTACCTTTTGTTGTTACCTCTGACAGACAGACTCGCTTTTAATTAGTATGGATAAAACAAAGGTAGGTTTACCGACATAATAATTATGGTGATCAACCACGTGAGTTAAAATTTTTGAGCGCCAGACGAACGTAAAGGCCTAAAAAAAATTGTCACTTTTTAGAAAATTTACCCTTTTCTTTTCAACTTCAAACCTTAAAACTTCTAATGGACATTAAAGTAACCGTAAAAAGTTGTTTGTGGTGTAAATAATGAGAATCATTTAAAACAAATGAGCGGTGAAAATTTGTGATGGAGATCCCGTGATGTACTATACCTTGGACGTCGCATTGAATAAGGTCTACGCAAAACCGTGAGACAAGAAAAATGAATCTTTATGTTTTATTGGTACTTGTCTCTTTTACTCGCGTGTAAGTATTAAGTTACTTCGTCGTTTGCAAAGGTTTGCCTGTGACGCAAAAAAATCACTATTACGCTTATAATATCGTAAACGATTTAATCGCCTCAGACCAATAAAAAAAGAAAGACGGAGTATTTACAGGTAATGGGGTGAAGTCGCTGTCGATCAATGTGTGAGTCACGCCTAGCATAAATACGCTAGGCGTGCGCTTGTATGCAAAAAAATAATGTTGCCAACTCAGGGTTTCAGATTGTCAAACTCCCATCCTGTTGCAGTCTTATTAAACTACTAAGTAATGACTACAAAAGTTGCTATCAAACTAGATTGTTAATCATCATTCATTAGTAATTGCTGAAAAAAGTAAATACTTAAATATCTATATCTAATAAATTATGTGTTTCAACTAAGAACAGACGAACAGACAGACAGACATACATACAGACAAAAATTGTAAAGAATGTTGTTTGGTGTATGCAGTATGTATCGTATACAGATTAATATGCAAATAGTAAAAAAATCTTTCAATACTACAAACAGACACTCCAATTTTATTTATATTAATAGATTTTAAATGAATAACGAATTTTAGGTTAAAAATAAACATTTGTCAAGATAATACAGCACGTAATAATATTTTCCCCTATTATGGGGAAAAATATCTTGTGACCAGCATGCAGCACTGGTTGAGGTTCTGTGTTCCGAGACTCCCGAGACAATTTTTAAAACTAATAAATTAAATTCGTTATTTCGGTGGTAATACATAAATGTTCAACTAATTACTTGTGAAACGTAATCCCACAAGGTTTCTTTTGAGCACAAGAATTGTTTTTGCACCATTTAACGATGCAGGACGGCATATTTTGATATTTCTTGACACAGATGAAAACGATATGCGCCGTCACTCGTTGAAACCGGAATGGCGGGCGGCCGGCTTCCTATGGCCGTATCGGCTTCCTATTGCCTGCCTCACCGCGTAGCATGGATGGCTCTGTCTATCTTTTTTTATTGGTCTGAGTTAATCGCAATAATGATTTTTAGCGTCTTATGGCAAATCATTACAATTGGCACATGGCAAAAATTGTTGTACTGACATATTTCTAATTTCGATTTAAATTATTTACGCCAATTTATAAGCAGGATGATGTAACATCCGTAGATATTGTACGTCGATGTCGCGATATAATAAATCCTTATTTGTTCCAGACTTCGACGACGTTGGATGGCTTAGTGGGTATTAGTGGATAAGGTAAACCTCTCGCAAAAATATGGTTTACCTTTCGTAAAATATTCACTAACATACTCGTGTTTATTTTTTGACTTTCACAACAAAAACTAACATCGTAATGGTATGAAAAATAAATCCTAATTTCCCTTCGACATGATTAAACTCGTGAATGGCAAGATCTGCCATTCCGGTCTCAGCCACTCTCAAAGTGTGCTACGCGGAGCCCAGAGGCTCTTCAAAAGCCTTGTAGGGGTTCAGCGAGCGATACATAAATTGTTTTTAAAATATCGTCACTCATCAGACACCATCATGGTGACAATTTGTTCAAAGAAATTAACATTTTTAGGGTTCCGTCAAAAATGTCACATCTTAAAAGGGTTCTGCTAGCAAAAAAGTTAAAGAACCGCTGCCGGCTTGATCCATACACATTATGTTATTTTTTATCGCGCCAAAATGCACGTTACCCGCGCCATTGGGTCCCATAAAAATGAAAATATGTATATTTACATAATATTATATTCAGTAGAGTTAATTTTAATAATGTATAATATTATACTTACAGCGAAAAACTTTATTAACAGTAATCCTAAATACGATTGACCTCAGAGTCAAACGAAGCTTATAGGCTAAGTTCACATTAATCCGAGAGCTTTTTCCTTGGTAATAACAGATAATTATTGTAACATTCCATCCACGAAAAATCTCTCTTTCACAATCTCTCCTTGGGAGAGAAAAGGAAAGGGAGAAAGAGACATTCACTATACCGGAGGCTTTAGAATTTTAATATTACGGTCTTGTTTTGTCATTTAAATTGTACACTTAGAAAAGTACTTCGAAATTTGCATTATCCTGGGACCTCTAAGAACTAAATCAGGCTTAAACTCTCAAACTTCGACACTTGAGTATGAACTTGTAATGAATTTGGAAAACATTTTGACACAATAAGTGGAAGCTTGGAGTTGAATTATTTATAAATGACAACCTTTTAATTCTGAATAAATCGTTGATTGGTGTATATAATTTGACTAGCTATGTCGTTGTATAATATTATAAAGCTGCAAATGATTTGAAAGTTTATTTGGGAATTTATCTTTCAGTAATTGACGACCTCTGTGTCTCAGTGGTGAGCGCGCTGGTAGCACAAGCCGGGGGTTGCGGGTTCGAATCCCGCCGACGGAACAAAAAGTTTTCGGAGTTTCTGGGTCATGGATGTGTATTAAATATGTGTATCATATAATAAAATAAAATTAAATAAAAATCTTAAATATATATTGTATAATGTATATTAGGTATAGAAGTATTAAATATACTTCCGTTGTCTGTTACCTGTAACACAAGTCCTTTAGGTACCACAGGGCCAGACTGACGTGGTGTGAAGCGTCCATAGATTATTAGTATTATTATTAATAATAATAATGAATTCTCAATTTAACTAAATTACCTACAAGTCTCGCTAGAGCTCGAAAACGGCTGAACTGATTTGGCTAATTTTAGTTTTAAAATATTCGTGAAGGTCCAGGAAAGGTTTATATTTGGATAGAAGTGATACGAAGTTCATCGGGTCATCTTAAAGTTATGTTAGTAAAAGGTTCAAAAGTTGGAATAATAATTATGATTTTAAGCAATGAAGTTCATGTTAATAATCAAAACATGAGTGGAAGAATAAGGATAACATAAAACATGAAAAACTTCCCGTTTTTTGCTTAAATTAGGGCCGGAAAAATTATTTAAAATATAAAAACAATGGATTATATGTGTAGCCAGATATCCAGATATTATATTAGCTAGGTTATGAAGTAGATACATTACAATTTTTAATAAAATAATTAGGGAAAAAATGAGTTATTGTCCGCATGTTACGAAATGTTACTTGTTCGATTCTTCCACTCACGTCTTCTTGATTGTGCACGTTTTAAGTTACTTATTAATTAGGTGGTGAGACCTATTAACTCACAAGCAAAATAATTGTATTGTACACTTTTGTTTAGCAAAATCAGTTGGTTTCAATCATGTGTCCTTTCGCCTTGAAGGTCGCGGGGTGCGAGTGCTTTGACCTCTAGTGTCAAGGTCATGTCCTCACTATGTCGTCCTCATTACGATAAAATAAACATAGTATATACATTCGATGGTCATTACTATGTACTGAATAATATAGTGGCTTCCTTTGTGCTAAGCTAACACACGTAAAATGTATCTACATAATATAAGTATTACTCTACAGTGAGTACCTTAATAAAAATGTTGTAAATTGATAGATGCAAGTAAATTATTAAAATACATAATATAACAAAACAAACTAATATATAATCCCACCAAAAACATAAATGTAAAAATGGAGAGCCAAGTTCCATAAACTGAAAAGATCTCCTCTAATAAAATGAGTGCCAAGTTCCATGGAAAATCGAAATGTGTATGTATATGAACCAAATAACACTATGAACAAATCATAGAGTCTATTTCTTTGCTTTATAGAATATCTAAAGTAGCTGCAAATGATTCGTGAGTCATGACTCGTGAAATATTACACACGGTGCTGCTCGCTATTCTGTTATGCTCGAACGCTTCTGTGGTCTAGTGGTATAGAGCGCGGCTCTTGACTCGGAGGTAGTGGGTTCGATTCCCGCGTTGGAAACATGTTATTTCCAAGTTTGGTTAGGACAATGCAGGCTGATCACCTGATTGTCTGACAAGTAAGATGATCCATGCGTCGGATGGGCATGTAAAAAGTCGGTCCTGCGCCTAATCTCTCGCCGGTCGTGTCGGTCTTCCGTCCCATTAGGTTATGACTGCGTACTGCGCACACACTTGGACACTATAAAATTACTCCTACGTAGCTGGACTGGTTTCAATGAAACAGGCCACCGTCACCGAAACCGGTGTGGATGCTATTATTATTATTATGCTGGAACTTGGCTTGACACGCGACCGCGTGTCTAGATAACACTTTAGAGTGAGTATGTGTCCCTTATTGGGACGGTGTAGCGGCCAAAACGCGGGTTTGGCTTGCAAAATTTTGCAGTGTAGCCACCGCCATTTAAATAATATCGCCGTGTGGCAACTAGCGGCCAAACCCGTCGATTGCGCGGACACATATAAATTGAACAGCATTACTTCTCGAAATTTATTTTTAATGCAAATAGTCAAAAAATGTAACTACTTTTGTAAATCGGCAAAAATGCTTACAGGCCAACCCACGCGTACCACAACCACACGACAACCATAACCACACCACAACCAAACCACCTGGTCGGGCGTATATTTCGTATTGTAAATGAACTGGACCATTCACACGTACCACATTTTGCAGTCGTTGTCGACCACTTGTCAGATACCGACCGCATCGCAACCACGGCCAACCACATCGCAACCACAACGTTGCGTCGATGCAATGACAGTGCGCGCACTCCGCCCGCGTTCTTCCCCCCTGCGTTTCATTGACTTTCGTACGTAACCACATGGCAACCACTGGCGACAACGCAACCACGTCGGCATTTTGTCGGTACCACAACGCAACTACAAAAAGCTGCAGCGACACCATTCACACGTAACCACTGCTCGACGACATTTTGTCGTTGCGATCTGGTGTGGTTGTGATATGTGTAGGTTGGCCCTAAAGCTCGCAAATAAACCTAAAGTTTCACAAAAGTTCCATTTATGTAGAGCTCACTTAAAATACATTTCTTGTTGTGAAATCAAAAGTAACTTTAGTCCATTCACTAAAAGCCAATTACCCAAGCTTTCATTCCGATAGAGCTTTCGATGAGAAATCGTTATTCCCAATGTAAGTGGAAGAAAATTATTCAAACTTTTTCGTTGCTATCGTTTTTTAATTTTTAAAGTACTGCTAAATACGCTTTTATCACTATAATTGGAGTGGTGACGATATCGAAACTAAGGATCAGAGCCTCTAGCCAAGACATTTTCTTTATGGTTTCTTTATAGAATCGCCGATCTAAATGTATATATTAATATGATTCGAATGTTGACTTTATTTTATCGAACGCTTTTGTCAATTCCATAATATATTTTTATTGAATATTTTATAAAGAAGCGATAAAGAAATACATGCTGTACATTGCTCAGTACAATGACAAAAACATTTTTTTAAATAGGATATAAATAATAATAATTTGTGTATTAAATTCCCAAAGGAAATTACTTTCATGCTAGACCTAAATTGAATAAAAGAGAGAGACTACCTACTTATATTCATTTTATTGTGTTTGTCGTACATATTTTATTATATTCTTGGTTGATGTAAAAATAATGTACTTTTATTTGACTCCACTCCATTGGTAAGAAAAATAAATTAAGAATTTCGACAAAACTATACTGGGTCAATTTTAATGAAACTTGGCAAAAATAATTACCAAAATGTGCGGTTCCCGTATAAAACCCTGAATTCATATTATACTATTTTGATTACCTAGTCTTACTCTTATATAACTAGGACTAATGTAATGCCTCCTCTCAAGCTTAAATTAAAAAAGCTGTTAATGCTATACTATACTGTACTCGGCGAAACATGGCGAAAAATGTCAAGTTTTGAATGAAGTCAATGACCGCTACCGCCATGTTTCGCCGAGTACAGCATAGATGACACCCACAACTCCATTGCGCCAAAACTCGTTAATCGCGCGGGAACTCTAAATTTTTACGGGGTAAAACTATGTCCTTTCTTGGGACTCAAATGTATCTCCAAACCAAACAGCAAAATTGGCTAAGTGGTTTGGACGCAAAGAGGTAACAGACATACATACACACATATACACTTTTGCATTTAATATTAGTATGGATAGAGTAGATTAGAGCGTGCCAAAATCATAACCCTCATTCTTTCACACTTGGAAAACAATAATAATATCTATGGACGCTTCACACCACGTCAGTCTGGCCCCGTGGTAAGTACCTGAAGGGCTTGTGTTACAGGTACCAGACAACGGAAATATATTTAATATCTACAGCTATACATATTTAGTACACATCCATGACCCAGGAACTTTATAAACTTTTTGTTCCGTCGGCGGGATTCGAACCCGCGACCTCCGGCTTGAGCTACCAACGCGCCACAGAGGTCGTCAATAATTCTGCCATTTTGAATTAGGTCGAAAAAGTTTCGTCATAGCTGCATTATGCATAGGTACTAATTTTTAGTCTATAGATGTTAGATAAGATAAAACAAGCTAGGGTTATTAAAATTAAGGTCAGCATTATCTTTACCCTAATATCGCTGCATTGTGATTATTATATTGTGTCAAGAACGCACATAGAGACCCATAATTTAAGCACTGCATGAGTATCAGCAGCAGACCAGATGGTCATTCATTGAGGTCCCTGGGAGACCGACTGATCTACGCCCCTAGCCAAGAACTTCTTTATCGCTTCTCTTTAAAGCTGGCAAATTATCGGACGAACGTCCGCGGACGTTTTCATCGGATGCGGCTTATTTCTATCTGATCAATACAAAATACACTAAACTGTGCACATTGTCTGATGCCCGAAATAAAGAGGATTTGATTTTGATTTGATATAAGTCGCGGACGCGAATTGAGCGTTCGGACGTCCGAACGGAATCTGGCTAGCCTGATGTTTTTGCATCCGCGGACGTCTGCCATTGACATATAGGTTACGGTCTTTGACATCCGCGGATGAACCGTGCACATTGTTAAGAGCCCGGGTAACCCTCGAAATTCTCATACATACGTAATACCAAAATCATTTTCGCATACGAAAATATTTAACATGTTTGAGTTATTTTTCAGCTTAAAATAGTAATTACCTAGGTTCCTGTTCAAAAATTAACTTCAAAATATTTGAACACTAAAAAAATTTTTCAGTGTTCAAATATTAAATTAACATGTTTGAGTTATTTTTCAGCTTAAAATAGTAATTACCTAGGTTCCTGTACAAAAATTAACTTCAAAATATTTGAACACTAAAAAAATTGTTTTGTGTAAAATTTTTTTTTACTAAATTTACTACTAAATATTTAAACACTAAAAAATAGAGTAAAACACTAAAAAATATATAAATAAATATTAAATTTACTACAAAATATTTCAACTCTAAAAAATATTTTTTTGGTATTAAAATATTTTGTAGTAAATTTACTATTTATATATTTTTTAGTGTTTTACTCTATTTTTTAGTGTTTAAATATTTAGTAGTACATTTAGTAAAAAAAAATTATACACAAAAAAAATTTTTTAGTGTTTAAATATTTTGAAGTTAATTTTTGTTCAGGAACCTAGGTAATTACTATTTTAAGCTGAAAAATAACTCAAACATGTTAAATATTTTCGTATGACAAAATGATTTTGGTATTACGTATGTATGAGAATTTCGAGGGTAGCCCGGCCACTTAAGGCGACGCCTTGATAATTTGGCTGTAGCGATGCCGATTTTTCTCAGCAATGACTAAGGCTAAGAAACTATAGTTCATTGTCAGTATTCATCATGTCTTTGTCTTTGAATTGCCCATAGCATAACACGATGGGACAACTTTTATAACACAGAATTATCAATCGAAAATACCTCTGTAAAAAAAGGGATTCCTATTTTTCCAACAGAGGAGAGTGATTTAAGGTTCCAAAATTTGTACATAAATTGGTTGAAGCATACACTTTAATATGTGCATAGCTTATATGAAATGTATTTATGGTTTTTGAATTACGCGACAAAAACCATTTTGTCGCTTACGCCCTTTCCATTTTTTGCTGTTCCATTGCTTGTTTTCTATGAGAGGCCGGGCCGGCCTCTCATAGAAAACAAGCAATCTAAGACATATCCAACACGGTTTCTTACTTTAACGCGGCGTCACCTTAAGCCGCATCCGCCAGCCGCGACTTATGGATGCGTCCGATAATTTCTTTCTAGCTTAGCGCCGATTAAAATGTATGAAATTGACATTACATGAGTCGAAAGTCGATATTATTTTATCGAACGCTTAATGTCTAAATTCCCACCATAGAACGACCTTCACCGATCTGGTTAATGGATGAAAAATATTTTATATTCAATTACGTATGTCAATAAATTGATTGCTAGTGGATTGCCTAAAAAATTCAGTCCGGAATAAAACACTCCCTAACTCATTATACCTCTAGAGTCTAAATCCAAGTTATTATCAAACGAAAGCTCATAAACCAATCTGCAGTCCAAAACTCTATGAACTTGGTGTATTTGATAGAGCAAAAGCATTACGTTTTGAAATTAATCCTCTTTACTGATTACTATGTAGTTAGAAGAACCTAAGGATCATACTTTAAAAAATCTGTTGACTCTGAGTACGGGCTTATCGTGACGACAACATTAAACCTAACCAGAATCGGTTTATCTGTTTGTGACTTATGGACAGACAGACAACAACCACGTACAGACATAATATTAACACCGGCATCCCATCAGTCTGTTATCATCAGAAGTTATAAATCTAGTTACTATTTTGCGTAACAGTAAGTCTTAGTAAAATATTTTGTTGCACAAATAATAACTCTTAAAAATATAAACTTTTGTTGAAGAAAACCTATGTGATTTCATAAAGGACATCAAACTTAAAGTATAATACGTACCCAAAATTCCTGAAAAACCGTCCGGTACCATTTTCTAACACAAACACAACACACACTTATTTATTAATTATTCATTCTTTAACTTTAATTAATAATTAATTTATAATAATTCGTCACTAATCGTAACAACACGGGAACGGAGATGCGTGCGGCGGGTTGGAGCGCGCGACACCGAGTCGCCTGAAGCTCTGAAACTTTCAGCCGGAGCGAACCGCCATTATACAATATGGCCATAATGCAATATGGCCAAATGTCTGAAGTCAATCAGCTCTTTGGTGTCTATGGTTTACGGTGGTACTAAACACATATATTATGTATTCTTCTATATCTATATCTATCTATACCATAGACTTATAATACTATACATATTATAAAACAAAGTCCCTTTTTTCTCTCATGTCCCTTTGTTCCTTTTAATCTTTAAAACTACGCAACGGATTTTGATGATTCTTTCAGTGTTAGATAGCCCATTTGTCAAGGAAGGCTATAAGCTATATTTTATCACGCTAAGACTAATAGGAGCGAAGAAATAGAGGAAAATGTGGAAAAAGCGGGGAAAATTATTTGAAAGGGCCAACTTGAACGCGTTAATCTCAGGAACTACTGGTCCGAATTAAAAAAATATTTCAGTGTTAGATAGCCCATTTATTAAGAAAGGCTATATAGGCTATATTCTATCATGCTACGACGAATGGAAGAATGTGGAAAAAACGGTGGAAATTATTTGAAAGGGCTTATCTCGCGAACAACTGGAGTAATTTTTATGTTATATGGCACAGATAAGAAGTAGACCACGTGAAGGATAGGCTATCGATTTTAATCATTTTTTCAGTGGCTATATATTTTATACCCGTGCGACGCCGGGGCGGGTCGCTAGTTTATGTATAAGGTGTAACATGTGATAATACTTCAGAGTTCAGACTTCAGAGTATGTGTCTATATAGAGTTCACTGTGAATATAATAACGCTGAAAGAGCAAACTTTTTTTTATTGATTTGTCTGGGCAAGCGCCCCCGCATCATGAATTTTTTCATACAAAAGATAAAAAAGCTGCTGTTACAATGCTGCTACTGTCACAGTGAATTCTATATGGGGGACCTATTATAATACACATCCTAAAGTATTATCACTAAGTTTTGTTACACCCTGTTGATGCAAATTGCGTATAGAGGTATAAAACTTCACATAAAATGTTGAAAGTGTGAAACTCTGTGCCTTGTTACTGTGATTCAACCTTAGCTTATTTAAATAGCAAAGTTAAGAAGCTAATATAATATTCTCATATTTTAGGAACGCGCGTGTATACCGTGAAGTTCTTTTAGAGTTCCGTAATCAAACGTGACATAACTTATCTTTTAAAAATAAAAACTATTTTCGTAGCTCTGTACCTATTGAGGCAGAGTCACTGACCTTCAATATACATACTTGTATATTGGGCAGAGTAGACAGAATTATAGAGTATGTCGACTTAGAACTGATGTTGAAATTTTTTAATTTGACGTATTATGACGAAAATCGTCGCTAGGGTAGTTAACTTGTTACCTACGAATTTAAAACTATGACATATTCGCTGGACGTGTTCCTCTTTGGTCGTATTGTTGTTTGTGTTTTGGCACATGCGATTAAAATTGTCAGAATCCAATTTTGAAATCTTTATTTTAAATATTTAAAAATAAATTATATCAGCCAGCGCGAGGCACATTCCGTACATAATCCTAGTGAAACCCGACGAATTTGACAGATATTGAAACCTGTCCGTTTCTTTGCAGTCGAACTACTGGTAGTTATGTCTATTGTGATTGAGGTACCTATGAAAGTAATTTTATAACTGTCAAGTTTATTTTATGTCCATAGAAAAAAGCTAAATAAAATAAATAATGTAGTGTGTATACAAAAACGTGATTTTGTATTAGCCGGGGGTATGTTCGTAACTCTATGTAAGAAATTTCGACTCGCACTTAGCTATTAAAATGTATTTTGCTGAATATACTCAAGTTATACTTCTTAATTAAGTCGTACTTAATAATATTAAATGAAAACCTTATATATTAACTTAAAATTAAAGTATTGGCACGTGTATTGTATTATATTTTTTAATTACCAAATGGTATTCATAATTTCAGCAGTTAATTATGTTATTAAGAATTAATTGGACTGAATTCTTGAGTTACATACTTTGTATAAGTTTGAGTTAAGGCGCTATATCGAAAAGAATTTTACCGCAAGGGCAATTTTATGCTTAATTTGTATGACTATAGAGTCGTGAATACGCTGCGGCCAGAAGCTATCGGCTCGCTCGGAAAACATGCGAAAAAACGTAATTATAATCATTTAAAAAATAACTAGGAGCATTTAAGCAAAATACTTCTATACGATTTTGAGTTGCAAAGGTGTCTGTCAATTAGACTAATTTCCTACAATACATCTATTTTCGTTTAAAAATAATCTTCAAATTTCGTATTTTTAAGAGGTCATTTCGAAAATTAAATGTATCGAGGCAAAATACATTAATCGTGTTTCTAGTTCTTCTCAAACCTAGATAAGGCTATGAAGATATGTATATCTCATTACCAGGTTTGTAACAACATTTCTGAGGGTCCTATAGTATTACGTGAAAAAGGACAGCTTTTTTCAATATAGCGCCTTATTGGATAAAAGCTACAAGTAAACTATTTTAAGTTGTCGTGACCAACATATCAAGTAGGTTACGATAACAAGCAAACTTTTAGTTATTACAGAATTACCCCAAAAAAATTCTAGGTTTTATATATATATATATATTTAAATACTAGCTGTTGCCCGCGACTCCGTCCGCGTGGACTTCAGCTTGGAGGTAGTTCTCGTTTCCATGTAGACATTACTGCTTTCCACGACAGTTGCTTCCGCGGAGTTCCGAATTCCGCGGTACGATTACTTCAAACTTTAGGAATCTTCTTAAAACTTAAAAAAAAAACGTAAATAACTATTACCTAAATCTTTCATCCTCACCTCTTATAGTTGAGTTACACGTTTGAGTACACGTTTGAGTAAGCGCTTGTGCGATGTAGGTTAAGCAGAGCGTCTTCTATTATGAATTTTTGGGACTAACTTTATTTGAAATTTACGCATAAACACTCCCTTACAACCCCTTTTTCCAATTAAAAAGTATACCTATGTCCTTTCTCGGGCTTTAGACTATCTGTGTACAATTTCATTACAATCGCTTCAGTAGTTTTGGCGTGAAAACGAGACAAAAGACAGACAGAGATACTTTCGCATTTATAATATTAGTATAGAAGTATAGATTGAAACGAAGTAAGAAAAGTTAATTTGTAAGCAGGTATTAAATATTAAGGATTTCCATAAAACTCAAGTTACTTAGGCTATTTGTACGGAGCCACTCGCGAGTGAGCTCAATGCGATCTTTACTGGTTTAAGTTTTACCCGACTATCAAAAGCAAAGTATTAAATTATATCATTCAAAATATAAACCATACTTATGTATGTTATAATAGTACCTAAGCTACTTTAATAAATAGGTAATATATTTATGGTATCAATAGATACACGTACCCATAAGATGAAACATAAAAGAATGACAAGCCAGACCCTAATTTTAATGACGAAAATAAAAAATATCTGCCAGCCCTAGGTTATAGGCTGATTAATCTAACAAGGTGCGGAGGTGAGATGTAGCGAGTGTTTTGTTCAGATAAGAACGTAAAATATTTCCTAACTCACGTTATTTTGTCGGTTAACCAAAGTATATGAAAGTTTCCGCGGAGTAAAATTACCGCAGGTCTTATTAAGGCGACGCCTTGATAACTTGGCTGTAGCGATGTTGATTTTTCTCAGCAATGACTAAAGCTAAGAAAAGGTTAATTGTCAGTATTCATCATGTATTTGTCTTTGAATTACCCATAGCATAACACGATTGGTCAACTTTTGTCACACAGGATAATCAATCAAAAAGACCTAGAAGTTGTAAAAATAGAGATTCTAATTTTGCCAACAGAGGAGTGTGATTTATTTAAGCTTCCAAAATTTGTACATAAATTGGATCAAGCAGACACTTTAATTTGCCCATAGCTTACATCAAATATATTTATGTTTTTAAATTACGCGACATAAACCATTTTGTCGCTTACGCCCTTTCCATTTCTTGCTGTTATGCTTGTGTTCTATGAGAGGCTGGGCGGGCCTCTCATAGAAAACAAGAAATGGAAAACAAGCAATGTATAGGCGCGCCGCAGACGTCACACTTTTTGTGTGATCGAATCTGCGGCTTACATACAATCTGCAAGAGTATAAAAAACAAAAATAGGAAATTAATAACTATATAGGAACGTTCATAACTATACTGAAGATTATTGCTGTATTTTTATTATAATTTTGTAGCTTTCAAATTATGAGTTAATAAAACCCCTAAAAATGGTAAATTACGATATCTCCGTAATGGGAGCGTCTTACGGTCCGTCCACATTTGTATCATTTGCGCGATCAGATCTCCGATCAGATCTCCGTCGTCCGAAAATGTGGACGCACCCTTAACTGTAAATGAATTAATATTTTGACACAAGCCTCATACATTACCTGTCAAACGCTTCATTAAATTGAAGTTTAATCATCACTGAAAGTCTTAAAAACAAGTGAAAACGAAAAGGCAGGCATTTGCATGTATTTTTGCCGTGCTGTAGAAAGAGAGGCAGATGTTGCTTAGTCTCTCTCGCCGTGCCAGGACTCCAGGACATTTAGCCGAAACTTTTTCGTTTTCGCTTCGTTATAGAATCGCCAACCAAAATGTATGGAATTGACACAAGACGAGTCGAACGTCAACGTCATATTAACGAACGCTTATGTCAATTCTATACATTTTCATTGGCAATTCTATAACGAAGCCAAAACGAAAACATTTTGGCACACCCCCCAGGAGTCTTCTTTTTCTCCATGTTACGGATTTTCGATCTGGTCATGTGCTGACTCGAGCCATTTTTACTTATCCTTACTAGACCCTGTATCTTCCTAACGCGTAATGCGTATAGACCACAGACAGATCAAGATTGATACTGCATGTATATGTACTTCGCGTGCCATATCGCGTTCTCAAACGACGAGCAATGCTCGTCTTTCGAAAGTCTGTTCCTTAGTCTGCTTTCGGAATCGGATAAATCGGAATTTTAAAAATGCCCAAATGCCTAAAAGTGCCGTATTGAGCTGTAGAAGTTCAAATAGAATTAATGTTGGCTCTGATAATTAATGGACGCGTTTCTTATCATCGGTACATCGACGAGTGACATGCGAGTGACATCGACGAGTGACGAGCGACATGCGGTATCTATCTTGATCTATGTCTGTGGTATCTAATATATAAAATTCTCGTGTCACGGTGTGCGTAATTGAACTCCTCTGAAACTTCTGAATCTTAGCGAGCATATCGGCTAGGGTTGAGAATCGGACATCTACTTTTTATATTGATAAGCGCATTTGTTGAATAAATAATAGTAAATTATTACAACTCGAGACTGAGGGCGACCATTGTTTGTGCGACGGGATAGCGATCGACGTTGCCATGGCGACATATTTATTTAGTCACTTCAATAAAATAATATCCAGGGCGAAATACTTTATATAGCAAAACAACGTTTGCTGGGACAGCTAGTAGACTATAATATTATGCTTACATTAAATAAATATTCATTAAATTGGTAATTGTTCCACATTTGACACAATAAGCCTGTGACAGACGTAGCACATGGGAGTAATTACGTCTCTTAGATCCACGATATACACACCATTTGCGAAGTAAACGTGCCAAATTGACTACCTATATTAAACAAAGGGTAGGTTCCGATTTCAGCCAGAGCTCATAATATTATCATGACATCTAGAATCGACGCCATGTGAATTAAAGTATATAATATGTCATTGCTATATAGATTAGTAAAGGGGCCGGGCTACCCTCGAAATTCTCATACATACGTAATACCAAAATCTTTTTGTCATACGAAAATATTTAACATGTTTGAGTTATTTTTTAGCTTAAAATAGTAATTACCTAGGTTCCTGAACAAAAATTAACTTCAAAATATTTAAACACTAAAAAAAAGTTTTTGTGTATAATTTTTTTTTACTAAATTTACTACTAAATATTTAAACACTAAAAAATAGAGTAAAACACTAAACAATATATAAATAAATAGTAAATTTACTGCAAAATATTTCAACTCTAAAAAATATTTTTTGGGTGATTGATTATTATTTGACTAATTATTTAAAAAATTAAATTGTAAATGTTTTTTTTATTTAACTGATTAATTAAAAAAAATAGTATTTGATGAAACTTTGCTCTTAAAATTTTTAAGGCGCGAATAAAAATTTGAAATTCGTAAATCTCTGGTATGAGACGCAGTTTACAAAAACTAAAAATATTGTAGTGTAAATACTAAGCCAAAGTATTTTTCAGTATGGACAGAATGTGCGGAAATCATATAGGAAAAGAGAAAAAAAAAAATAAAGTCTAAATATTTTAAAACATTAAAATCTCAGGAACTACTTGAATTGTAGGAATGAAATAAAGTACAAAATTTGTGTCTTTTAATGATTAATCTAATCAGTTGGGTAGCAAGTTTACAAACCCTCGTAATTAATTTAAATAAAATAATTTCGTTTTTAGGGAGTTCAAAAATGAGCAATTTCAAAATTAATTTTCTCAAAAACCAAGTAAAATGCGCACACGGGAGTTCTACTCTTGCATTTGAAATATAAGACGCCATCGACTATTGCATTAACTTAGTCATGTCCGATTTTGGGCGTTTCTAAAGCACTGTGCCCTCGGCATACCTCTCGATACGGGGTCGGTCGTCTTGAGTAGTTGCCAGTATGCTAGATTTTATTTAGGTACTTTGGCTAAACTTTTTTCAGTATGGACAGAATGTGCGGAAATCATATAGGAAAAGAGAAAAAAAAAATAAAGTCTAAATATTTTAAAACATTAAAATCTCAGGAACTACTTGAATTGTAGGAATGAAATAAAGTACAAAATTTGTGTCTTTTAATGATTAATCTAATCAGTTGGGTAGCAAGTTTACAAACCCTCGTAATTAATTTAAATAAAATAATTTCGTTTTTAGGGAGTTCAAAAATGAGCAATTTCAAAATTAATTTTCTCAAAAAACCAAGTAAAATGCGCACACGGGAGTTCTACTCTTGCATTTGAAATATAAGACGCCATCGACTATTGCATTAACTTAGTCATGTCCGATTTTGGGCGTTTCTAAAACACTGTGCCCTCGGCATACCTCTCGATATGGGGTCGGTCGTCTTGAGTAGTTGCCAGTAGGTATGCTAGATTTTATTTAGGTACTTTGGCTAAACATTTAGGCTACAGTTGCCCGCAATTTCTAACGATATTTTATAAGTGTGACGGGAACCGTGCATTTTCTGGGATAACACCTATTTTATTTCTTTTTACGGGACTCAAAAAATTATTTAACCATAACTAGATAACGCCCGCGGCCCGCAACTCCTTTGCGCCCAAATTTGTTTATCGCGCAGGAACCGTACATTTTCCGGGATGAAAGGTATCCACTATCCTATAACCTTTTCCGGGACTCAAAGTATCTCTATGCCAATCGGTTTAGTGGTTTGGGCGCGAAGAGGTAACAGACAGACATACACACTTTCGCATTTATAATATTGAGTAATGAGTAAGTAATTATGGATTTCTGAATTGAAACTTAGAAATTATGTTATAAACAGCTGTTACCAGCTTTTAATCACTACAAAGTTACCAAACATTTAGTTTCATAACAAACACGCAAAAGTCATTCAAATTCGAAGCTTTCAAATCAAAGTTACAAAGTCCGTAAGTTTTGAATAAAATTTACGTTCAATCCCGAGACAAAAACTTGAAACAATAAAAAATATTATCGTCCAAATGAGAAATATCAAAGACTTAGCTCGGGGAGAAAATTGAAAGCGGAATCAGTGTATCAACTTAAAGAGGGATACAGTCAGTAAAATGTACCCGACTATGGTCGAAAAAGTGTAATGATGTAACATATAATATTACTAGCGACCCGCCCCGGCGTCGCACGGGTATAAAATATATAGCCACTGAAAAAATGATTATAATCGATAGCCTATGATCCTTCACGTGGTCTACTTCTTATCTGTGCCAAACAACATAAAAATTGCTCCAGTAGTTCGCGAGATAATGATTTTCAAATAATTTCCCCCGTTTTTTCCCCATTCTCCTATTAGTCTTAGCATGACAAAATATAGCCTATAGTCTTCCTCAATAAATGGGCTATCTAACACTGAAATAATTTTTCAAATCGGACCAGTAGTTCCTGAGATCAGCGCGTTCAAGTTAGGCCTTTCAAATAATTTTCCCCGTTTTTTCCACATTTTCCTCTATTTCTTCGCTTCTATTAATCTTAGCGTGATAAAATATAGCCTATAACCTTCTTCGATAAATGGGCTATCTAACACTGAAAGAATCAAATCCGTTGCGTAGTTTTAAAGATTAAAGAGAACAAACGGACATGAGGGAAAAAACGACTTTGTTTTATAATAAGTATAGATAATATTATATAGAAGTATAATGTATAGATTAACAAAAAGCGTTGATAAAATTGAGCATTGTTTGGGGCCATTTGATATGAAGTATTAATAGAGTTCCCAGAGCGTAAAAATCGTGCAAACCTCCGATTTTTGCAACAGTGGATGAAAATTGAAAAGAAAAAAGAAATGTGTAGCTAATAATATAAATAATAAACTTTACCTATTGAAAAGTTGTGCTTTTGATTTTTAAATTATTCTCTTCCACTTCAAGTAAACTCATAAACCGTAAAATTTTTAAGAAAATTAGCATATTTCTTTCTTTTAAGTATAAAGCAAAATAATAAAATATATTATTATTTTTTTGATTTGTATCGTTGCTTACATTCCAAAAAAAGAAAATTACTTGAAAAAATATATGATTTAGATTTAAAATTAATATTTTTTTATGTAGATGAGACCTCCTGTTGTGTGCCTCGCCAGGTAAATGGTGTTCCTATTTTTCTTTGGTTTTAAATAGGAAGTTTAAAATTACTTTTAAGGCTTAACAAAGCCTTCTATTTCTTAATGTGTATAACTTTTTAGCTCTTACTTTAATAAATTTTCTGAAAATGTAGCACAAACTTTTCACGGACATTTCGAAGAAAATCTGTATCTTATTTCTTTTGGTTAGGTTTTTACAGAATTTTTTTTTCATTAATTATATTTGCTAAAATATATTTAAAGGACAAAAATACAAATTAGGTTAGGAACTGATATTTTTTGTATTCAGATAAGCATTTTCCAAACATAGGTCGCAGCATGCGTCTTTAGTATGTACATAAGATTTGTAGCACCAAATTTTTTTCTAGCTTTAAGTAGAAAGTTTAAATATATTTCAAAATCTACAAACAGTATTTCATTTGTATCGGCAATTTAATGTTTTAGCTCTCACTTAAATAAATTCTCAACAAATATAGAAAAATATTTTCGGTCTATTTTACACATTTTTGGAGATATTTAAACGTTTTAAGTACTTAAAAGTTATCATTAATTCTCTAAAAATTAAATACGCACAACAAGTAAGTTTAACACACTTTTCGTTACAACCCATAAATCCACCCAAACCCTTTTATCTTGGTTACGACGAGCGTTAATCTCTAAAAACTTTGCAAAAAAACCTTATAGTTGTATTTATCTTAGCAAAACAAACTTTCTTTTTTAAAAATTGGTTTTTTTTTTTTTAATGCAATAAAGGGGCAAACGAGCAAACGGGTCACCTGATGGAAAGCAACTTCCGTCGCCCATGGACACTCGCAGCATCAGAAGAGCTGCAGGTGCGTTGCTGGCCTTTTAAGGGGTAATAGGGGAGGGTAGGGAAGGAAATAGAGAAGGGTAGGGAAGGGAAAAGTGTAGGGGATTGGGCCTCCGGTAAACTCACTCACTCGACGAAACATAGCGCAAGCGCTGTTTCACGCCGGTTTTCTGTGAGGACGTGGTATTTCTCCGGTCGAGCCGGTCCATTCGTGCCGAAGCATGGCTCTCCCACGTCTAATAGTTATTATCTGATCGAAAATTCGTCAAAAACGCGCGGCGAAAATGAATACGGCTATTTCATTTTGTACGAAAGCAATGCAGCGGGCGATTGACAGCAAAGCCAACACGTTTCGTTTAGCGCTTCTTTATAGAATCGCCGATCAAAATGTATGGAATAGAGTCGAATATCGAATTTGACTATTATGTCAAATCGTGTTGGCTAAGGGCTCTGATTGTAAAATCATCGCGTTGTCGCAAGATAAATTAAATCTCCCTCTTGTTGTTGTTTTAACTAATTTGTGTGCGCGACTGTACATTGACACTCGCCACTGGTCGTGACAGTACAGCGTTATGATACGACCACTATCCGGATCTTTTATAGTTATTAAGTAAGTTTATCTCCCCCCTGGCCCCCCTAGCGCCCCTCGCCCTTACATGCCCTTCGACGCAACGTGACAACCTAATAACGGACACAGAAAAATATTTTTAAGGTCCAAAAGTAATAGTTGCTTTCTATTTGGATGACATAATATTTTGTTTATTTTTTTATATAATACTAGCTGTCCCGGCAAATGTTGTTTTGCCATACAAATAATTTTTGGTATGAAAAATAGATGTTGGCCGATTCTCAGACCTACTCAATATGCTCACAAAATTTCATGAGAATCGGTTTCGGAGGAGTATGGCAACGAAAACTGTGACACGAGAATTTTATATATTAGATAGAGATAGATGTAAGTAGCCATAATTTTATAATACACCCTGTATATAATTTGGTTAGAATTAATCGTACGCGTAAATCGTAGTTTTTTAAGCACTTACGTCATTAAATTATTTAGGTACTTAATTAAAAAAAATATGCAAAAAATGCAAAAAGTTAAATTAAAATTTAAAATACAATAATAATTAAATCTTTTAATTGCGTGCCTTCAGCAGTTTTATTTGCCATTATTAAGCTTACAGACTACGGTTGATTTTATTACGAAATAAAATAATAGAAGTATTAAAAAAAGCTGATAATATTAAAAACATAAAATATTTATTATCTCGTTATTTTTTGATCTCGGGGTGTTTTTGGTGTCCTTTTATTGTATGGATTATTGTACGGAATTTAACCATCACGGGTCGTATTTTTAATTGCACAAAAGCAAATAGCTTTTTCAACAAATATCTGCATCGGGTAGCCCTTAGACTTTAATAGCAATTAATAACGAAGTTGAAAAACATAAGAGTGTGTGATTTGACATTAGTGACATATTGTTATAATATAAAACATTTGTGCTGTACCATGTACTATGAGAAAATGGACTGAGAATTGAGATCTAAGACAGCTTATATCAAGTCATCTATTATGATTACGACTAACATTGACTTGACATAACCTAACCACCAAAATACACCCTGTGAATCAATATATTTTTAAAGCACATCCATACTAATATTATAAATGCGAAAGTGTGTCTGTCGGTCTGTTATCACTTCACACCCAAACCGCTGAACCGATTTTGCTGAAATTTTGTATGGAACTATGGAGATTCCCGTGTTCGAAAACGAATTTTGGCGCAAATCGCGACGGAGTTGCGGGCTTTATTATTTAGTATTTAATATTAACTCTATTTCCGCCTTCTCCTCTTCAATGGTGCTCGTGTGAAACAGTAAACAATAATTAATGAGGTAAGTATGTTATGTACTATATATTTTTTGTTCAATTATCATTTTAAACAGAGTTTTTATAACATAAAACAAGTCCGCCTCAAACCGGATCAGTTTATCAATAATTGGGCACTGGTATCAGTAAGGGAGCCCTAGAACATTTTTTTTTGTGTTAACAAAACTTGGTTGACCACGGTACCCTAAAACGGAACCCTGACCTGCTGATTTTTTGTGTATGTAACTTTGTCCTACAAACAGAACAATCCATATTTTAGGACCATCAAATCAAAGTATGAAATCCTTTCTATCTCTGTTAGCTACCACTTTCAAGATTTTTCGCAGATAAAAAAGTTGTTTGTCTCATCAAAATGAAGCTATTCACAAAAAATTAGCTTGTTAGTAATCACAAAAAAAATTGTTTTAAGGATCCCGTACTATATCGCACAAAACATAGTACGATTTGCTTTTTTAGATACAAAATTATACTACATCTAAATAAAACAAAATTAGGGACCTGTTTCACCACTATCTGACGTATTATTAAGCTAATACAACTATGAAATTAATTAATAATTATATTCCTTGCTTTTCCACTTGGCTATATTTATTACAGGGTATGGATTCAGTGAGCGGCCTCGATATTAATTCTCTAATTAAATTGTTATTACCTTCTATCTGTATTTATGTTATGTATAATAATAGATTAAAGCCATTTAAAGCTATTCAAACTTATATTATAGACTAGCGAGCCCGTTCGGCTTGGCACAAGTGTAAAACCTCAAAAGTCTAACACGGCTAGAATTATTCAGTACTTATTCATGGGCTTAATCAATGTATTATTGTTATTATTCGACAAACTCTGTGGCTCAGTTGGTGGGCTGTTGGTAGCTTTAAAGCCGGGGGTCGCGGGTTCGAGTCCCGCCGACGGAACAAAAAAAGTTTTCAAAAGTTCCTGGGACATGGATGTGTATGTGTATAATAAAAGCTTACTAAACCCTCCCCCCCCTCTCTAAATATTACTTACTTTATCTTGTTTTTAGTGTATTTTGTTGTTAGCGGCAACATAAACACAACATAATCTGTGAAAATTTTAGAAGCTACAGCGGCGATCTTGAGATACAGCCTGGAGACAGACAGACAGACAGACAGACAGACAGACATTGAAGTCGCTGTAATAGGGTTCTGTTTTTACCCTTTGGTACGAAACCCTACAAAAAGGAAGGCTGAGCTGAAAAAATAGTAATTTTAGCCTTTGTATATTTGTACCCTTGTTAGCGTTAAAAAGGCGACCCTTCGAACTGTGAGTGGACTTATAAATATTATACTTTTAATATATTTCACAGTATCTTTGTTTTTTTGTAAAAATAACACAAAAGAAGCTCAGACATGTTATCAGAGTAACGCGTGTCGGGATCAAAAGCCTTTTCATGTTCCCTAGCTTAATAGAGACGCACAGCTTCTTATTTTAACTGATGTGTAGAAATATTATGTAGATTATGTTATTTTTTATTATAGTTGAATTATCAGCAACCACGTGGCACCGAAATAAGTTTGACAAATGTATACTAATATTATAAAGCGGAAGAGTTTGTTTGTTTGTTTGTTTGAACGCGCTAATCTCAGGAACTGCTGGTCCGATTTGAAAAATTCTTTCAGTGATAGATTATTTTATCACGCTAAGACTAATAGGAGCGAAGAAATAGAGAAAAATGTGGAAAAAACGGGGAAAATTATTTGAAAGGGCTTGTCTCACGAACTAATATAGCATTTTTTCTGTTATTTGGGTCAGATAAGAAGTAGACCACTTGAAGGATCATAGGCTATTTTTGTGGACTAATTTGTCTGTGAAATATCTTATTTATGCGGGCGAAGCCGCACGGAACGTCTAGTATATTATATTCTAATATACCAATAGATGACAATTCATTTATTGCGCGGGAACCATACATTTTTCGGAGATAAAAAGTATCCTATTTCCTTTCCCGGGGTTCAAAGTATCTTTACACCAAATTTCAGCAAAATCGGTTCAGTGGTTTGGGCGTGACGAGGTTACAGACAGACAGACTATAGCACATTTTTATAACTTACGTAGTATAATATTATTAGCCCTATTAGATTAAAATGTATATTTTTGTAGACAAAATGTACAGTCATGGAATACATACAAAATTATTTCGTATCTTTAAGTAAATAGCACCAAGAAGCACACGAGCCGAAATGTTACTAAAGTCGTTTCGACAATTTTCCGTAATTGAGACGTGGAGCTGAAAATAAAACTGAACGTTTTCTAAACTAATGGCTCGTACTGAATACAAAACGTTTGAACTACTTTAACAAGTACACGACACAATACAGGGTACTTAGACAAATTCTATTATATAATTTCGACAGCGAAGCGAAGTCAGGCTGGATAATATTTATATGCGATTGCTCAACCGCGCGGCTTGACCGCTACACCGCGTAATAACAAGCAATAAATATGTAACGATTTATTTGAATACCGGCGTGGTCACGCTGTCACATAATATATAGTAGTTTTGTTATTCGTACGGTCTACCAGAATCTGATGGCAAATTTTGACAGCAGATTTTCAAAAAATATCCTTGAATATTTGCATGTTTCACACACAGAACCAGCCGCTTTAAGAAAAAAAAAGGACCAAGATGTTTTATTCCAATAATTACCCCGGTATTGCTAGAGTCAATTTACTTTCTCACTTTTGCCAGCAGATTCTGGTAGACCTAAAACCGCGCGAACCCCTATCGAGCCTAAAGCTGACGGTATAAAATATCTACTTCTTATCTATCTTAGTTCCAGAGATTATTATTATTGTAGTGAGTGTCTGAACTCTGGAGGATGTCAGTAAGCGTTAATAATATCAATCAGGTGATCTATACGCCTCTTCCTTCCCTTAATATAATACACGTTCAAAGGAAATCCAAGGTTTTCCAATTTTCCGTATTGTTGACGACATAAGGATAACTCAGGGAAAATCTTTAGGCGTGGTAGTGAACGGATCAATTCGTTTCGACCAGAACTGATCTTATGATGTTTTTGTTGTAAAAAATATATCAAGTCAGGTATAATTGGTAGAATAGTAGTAGATTTATAAAAGCTAGCTTGAGCTTTTCGTAGTAGAAAACAAGAGTTGCCAGTTGCCACTTACTAGTAAAAGACTTAAGAATCGGGATCCAATCGGAGACAACAGAACAACAAAAACACGTCTTTAAAATATATGAGTAATGGGGAGGAGGGCATAACGGGTTATGGGCAACGGGGCAAACTTTGCAAGCCCTTACCGTTGTAGATGATTTATAATAAAGTAGTTTTAGAGCGAAGTACCATAGAATTAGCGGTGGAAGTGGGCTGGTCATGTCTCCAGACGGGAAGACGGTAGATGGAGCAGACAAGTGTTAGAGTGGAGACCACGCTTAGGCAAACGTAGTGTAGGACGTCCCGCAGCACGCTGAAACGATTTGAAGAAAGTGGCTCGCAGAGGATGGATGAGGGCTGCCCGAGATCGGGATGGTTGGCGCCCATTTTGGGAGGCCTACGTTCAGCAGTAGACGGCAATAAGCTGATGATGATGACTCTTCAAATACCTTAGTGCCTGGGAGTTGGGACACGATTATGGATGTCAGTATGGTTGCCCAAGCACATACCTGCGTTATTCTCGTAATATAGTCGGGCTCAGAGGAATATGAGCAGGTCAATGCGTCTGGGACCAACTAAGTGCGGATTTCCTCACGATGTTTCCTTTATCTTACGAGCATCCGTGTTATGTACTTGAGATCTGAAAATGTCTTATTGGTACACGCCCACGCCCGGAATCGAACCTGCACCCTCTTGAGTGCGACCCAACGCTCTTCCCACTAGGCCACGGGCGCTTTACTAATAGTATAACCTTGCTAAATAAGCGTACATTAAATTACCCAATCCACTATTATCAATTTTTTTGTCTATACTTAACGAACCTTGGAAGTTTTTTTCGGATAACGTTTTTGTTAATTAGCTTTTAATTTTTTGCAAATATTGGACAAAAATACAGACAAAACATAAATTAATCATTGCAGCTTGGTTTGACCCCGAAATAATATAATAACGGAGATTGCAATACGTCGAGGATGTAATCGGCTTTAAATAAGAAGATTTTCGATATAATGTGATGTGATGTGATTATGTGATTTTCTTGTAATTTCAATATACACCCACGTAATTTTTTATTCCACACGTGTAAGATATTCAGAACAAATTTAAGCTTATAATGTCAAATAAATACTAACGGTCTTACTACAAAAGATTTAAACACCTGTTGAACAGTTGATTAGAGAAAAATTCAGTACAAAATGGTCTCAAAACAACTGTTCAACAGATGTTTAGTTTTTTGTGGTAAGATCGTTATTATTTAGGTAAAATTAACAGCGTCTCATGTTATATCAAAAATCAATCAAAAATATTTATCTGTCTGGCTAGTGGCTACTTCATCACCTTATTCATCGTCTTCATCATCAAAGTCTTGTAATCTCCGGACTGAACCTCTCAGAATCAAAGTCGTGATTTTATACATTTGTTTACTATGATAGTATACTAAAACATTATTGTTTGTTTATAATAAGACAGCCATAATGTTATAAGAGTAAAGAGTAACTCAGACTCTTTTTAACCGACTTCCAAAAAACGAGGAGGTTATATGTTCGGCTGTGGATATTTTTTTTTTTTTTTTTTTTTTTTTTTTTGTATGTTCAACGATTACTCCGCCGTTTGTGAACCGATTTTCGAAATTTTTGTTTTGTTGTATTAGGTTTCACTCCAATTTGGTACCATGTTCACAAAAGTGGTGACCTGATGATGGAATCCATGAGTAATCGAGGGAACTCCTCGAAATTTATATGAAAACATATGGTGATTTTGGTTTTATGTGAAGTGTACTAAGAATATGCTACCAAAAAGTCAAATATTGGGTCAAAGTATACCATGGTTTCGAAGATGCTGAGAGAACTCCTGACTCCTTATAGATACACGTTCGGGAGTTTCGGCGTTGTTTTAAGAACAGAAAGCATATGCTACTATGCAATTCATATTCATCATCATAATCATCATCATCATCATCATCGTCATCATCATCATTAAGGTCACCAATGTCTCATGGCACAGAATTAATAATAGTACAAGGCATAGGTATGGATATACTAATAATAATAATTATGTACTGTATAACAACACCTGTTTGTTTAATACATGGCGGTCGGCGCCGCAGAGGCGACGGCGTCGCCGCGCCGCCGCGCCGCGTGGCGCGTGGCGGCAGACAACAGATCGAATACTTTACTAATTACTTTATAAAATTTAAATAGACAAATAGAATTAAAATAAAGTTATTTTAAAAAGAGCATTTACACAAAACAAAGTCATTAAGATGACGACCTCCGTGGCGCAGTGGTGAGCGCGTTGGTAGCTCAAGCCGGAGGTTGCGGGTTCGAGTCCCGCCGACGGAACAGAAAAGTTTATAAAGTTCCTGGGTCATGGATGTGTATTAAATATGTGTATCATATAATAAAAATCTTAAATATATGTATAGTATAAAAGTATTAAATATATTTCCGTTGTCTGGTACCTGTAACACAAGTTCTTCAGGTACTTACCACGGGGCCAGACTGACGTGGTGTGAAGCGTCCATAGATATTATTATTATTATTATTATATTATTATTAAGTGTCTTTTTAATCAGTTATACTTATTAATCGATAGATGGCGCACTAAGTATCGATTTGAATTCTTGATTAAGCGCTTATTCCACTTATCCTAGCTAGGAAGTCCTAGCTAGGGTCCTAAAAAATTTAGTCAAGTGGAATAACATTTAGAAGCTAGGATCCTAGCTAGGATCCTAAATCGGAAAAAATTTAGTCAAGTGGAATGACATTTAGAAAGCTAGGATCCTAGCTAGGACTTCCTAGCTAGGATAAGTGGAATAAGCGCTTTACAAGAACAGAGCTGTCAATAATTATGATAATATTAAATATTATGAGTAGCTACGCTACATCCTATGCAAGTTTATACAATTTTTTATCTGATAGATCCTTCGATCGTGGAAAAACGAGACACAATAGCCTTTCTATTGTTATCTCAATCGCCGGTGACCGCTTGGGGCTTGAAGCATTAAAATTGTTAAATTACTTAGCACAATATGTTCACTTCACTGATAATATATGATTTTGTGAGTGTGAATTGTGACTCTTGACAAATTGTAATAAGATACGTAAAATATACGCGAAGGTTTACCTACTAGTGTAACTAAAAAGAGTGAAATTATTATTATTTTTAACAAAAAATTAAAACCGACTTCCAAGGTAAAAACAATAATAACATTAATATGAACTAAAAATTATTAAATAATTTTACTATCTAATGGTGCCTTTTTCCGAATTCGGCTAAAACTCAACTATTTCTGTATTCAATCTTCATAATTTTGAAGTCGGTGCCAGTTCCAAAAGTTTCAAATATTCTGTCAGAGGACTGAAGATTCAGCTATCTGGTACCGACTTCAAAATAATGAAGATTGAATACAGAAATAGTTGAGTTTTAGCCGAATTCGGAAAAAGGCACCATTAGATAGTAAAATTATTTAATAATTTTTAGTTCATATTAATGTTATTATTGTTTTTACCTTGGAAGTCGGTTTTAATTTTTTGTTAAAAATAATAATAATTCATTATAATATTTCATTCAAAGCTATGAACAATGTATATCGGGTACAGCTCGTACAAAGCAATGTTTAAACATGCGAATGTGTTCCCTGAAGGCGCCAAGGGGAATCCCCCACAGCCTCCAATTGTCGTGTCGTGAAAGTTCCTCTGTTGTTCGCGACCCTCTGTTGGCCAGAATATCCTGAAATAGATAAGGGAACCTGTCTACTCACGACACGACTGAGATCCGATTATGTCGATCGGATCCGATTCTTTACATTGTTGTAAGCAATAACTTTGTGAATGACATGACCATTTATGTGTATTGAAATAATAAAGGTATAATTACTTAATTGGAATAAAAAAGCAATAACTTAAAACATTTCTTCTACATCATGTTCCTATTCTTCCTAGTAAAATATAGCTTAGGGACGAATTAAAAACTAATAAGATTTGATGCAAAAAAAATTGTATGTATTTATCACGATTATGAATTTATAAACCATTTATGTATTAATAATTAACTTTTTAAATAAACTAAAAATGTTTCTAGTCCAACTGCATTAAACAACATTATTTTATGCTGCCTACTGCTTGGTAAAAATTTACTTCTTCAAAAACATAGTTTTATTCTTACACAGACGCGACGGTAAAAACTTGAAAATATTAATCGATCTTTTATATAGAGTGTAACAAAACTTATTGATAATACTTTAGGGTGTGTATGTGTCCCCTATATAGAGTTCACTGTGAAAGTAGCATAACCTAAATTATCACTTATTTTTGTTACACGTTGTATATAATTATATCAATCATACTAGAAACGTTGCCGATTTATATCGATACGATATTATTATCGTATCGTGTGAAAACGGCGCTCTAGGTCTTTGTTCTGAATGTGGGTCAATGTATCATTAACTAGTGCGTTAAAAATGTAGCTGCAGTTACATACAGACGCACCATTCGTGAATACTAATAGTTGTACAGTCATAAAATGTTTTTTCAGGGTCAGTACACATTGCAACATGACGACGTCGAGTGCGATGCAGTTTTATAAATGCAATAATTGACATGGGAGAGCCATGCTTCGGCACGAATGGGCCGCCTCGACCAGAGAAATACCACGGGCTCACAGAAAAGCGGCGTGAAACAGCGCTTGTGCTGTGTTTCGCCGAGTTAGTGAGTTTACCGGAAGACGAATCCCCTACCTTTTCCCTTCACTACCCTCCCCTATTACCCTATTCCCTCTTAAAAGGCCGGCAACGCACCTGTTGCTCTTCTGATGCTGCGAGTGTCAATGGGCGACGGAAGTTGCTTTCCATCAGGTGACCCGTTTGCTCGTTTGCCCCCTTATTTCATAAAAAAAACTGTGTAAACAATGTAAAGTCATCTAACTGACTGTGATAATTAATGTTTTTATTTAATTTTGTTTGCTTATTATTAGATGCATGGGCGTACCCAGGATTTCAGCTAGGGGGGGCAGCATGGTTTGCCCCCCCCCCCCCCCAGAATATCATGGTTCATATACCCCCAGGTATATGAACCATGATATACGGTCTGGTATATTGAAATCGTTTATCAATCTGCCGACTTAAGGCGAGGAGCAAGCCCATTTTGTTATTTCGTGACTCTCGATTTACCTACTTCCAATATAATAAGGCAATGTAGAAAAATATGAGATATAAAGCACAATATTTAAAAGGTTTTAAACCATACCTAAATATTTTAATAAAACGTAATACTTTCGCTGTAATTAATTTACAAACACACTTCCGAGTTCCGATAAATATCTTTGTCATCGAAATATAATTAATAATTAATAACTATAATATACATTTTATTTGAATAAATTGTTAGTCAATCTACATTGAAAAATTCGGAACCGAACAATTTTGTTTCATAATATTTATTTCCAAAGATATTTAAAATAAACATGAAAAATAGAGAAGATCCGCCCCTAGTAACTACTTACAATTTTCTGCTAAGCTAAAATGAATCTCATTGCGATGCGTATACGCTTGGTCTTTGGTTGTGTGCAGGGTTATCGTTTTGGATTGAGATTAATCCCCGCCTTAAGGGCAAGCTGTCCTTAAAATTTGTAGGTCGATGTCTGTCAGTGCGAATATTGACGTAAAGAACATTAAAATAACAGCGCGCCTTGTACAGTGACGGTTACGACGCTCGCCCCGTCCTTGATAGGGCGAAATAGGAGAAAATTATACATTTTATTTTATTAATGACCGAATCATTTATTAAAAAACTATTTCGTTTTTTCCTTAGAACTATAAAAAAGCTATCCTTTTTGTAAAAAAATACATAGATATTCAAATTTGAAGTGTATTTTTATGTTGATATTCGAGATTTTTTTACAGAATTATCATGCCATTTTTCAATATTATGTTCGGTTATTTTTTTACTTTGTTCCTTTTTGAGTCTACGTTAATTTTGGTATAAGAGAATTTCACATAATTTCTTCATACTGGAAGCCTAAAAATCAGTATTTTCTAGGTCTTTTTGAACTGACCGGGCCTTAAAAGATATTTTGTTTCCAACACTTCATTTTACGCAGAGTAGACAACACGTTTTGAATTTTCACTTGCCAGGAAAATTGACGTTTATTTTACCTTCCAGGGGGGGCAGGTGCCTTCCTGGTACTGCCCATATCGGTACTGCCCATAATTAGATGCCTTTACTTTGCTGCGCCGAAATTATTAACGGCATCCATACTATTTTCTGGAAAGAAAATTACTATCCTATTTACTTTATATTCTTTTCATCCTCATTAGCTTGCGTCACAAAGGGAGAAACTGCATTCAGGATTTGTAAAATTCTTCTAAGCAAAAACAATCACCCCACGGGTCGGGAAACTAATTTTTTTTTAATAGAAAAAAAAAACTTTTGCGGCTGCTATACAGCTATCCCAAAAAAATACCGAAGCCTCGCAAACCTTCGGCCTTGTTATAAAAATGAATTCTCAGTACTTTTTTAGTCTTCAAGACGTAATGAATGAATTACCATAAACGTAATGAGGGTTCCGCAGCTTCAAATTATAATTTTATGGGGACCTTCGACCCTATAAATTTATTTCCCCATCACATCGCTTTGCAGTACCGCTTAATTTTCTTAATTGTTCTGGTTATAATAAATTATTTTATTCCTGGTCTATTATATTGATTCCTTATGATAATTAATAAGTATTACTTATTTTTCTACAAGTTATAAAATATTATACTTAAGCTGCAAATCTGCGAGTAAAATCACTCCTTATGGAAATTTCAAAAAACCACAATACATACACGAGTCGTAGATGACCCGTCCTCAGTATGTAAACGTAATTATGTGGTTAGTTTTACTTATTTATTTGGTTCGAGAACAGAATACGCATCGCGTGCTATCTACAAGAAGTTCTTATACAGCTATCAAGGTTCCATCCGTGGTGAACACACGGTCGCGTCCATGACACTGCCAGATCCGATCCTCCCAACGGCCTAACCTAATCGTCCTTTTAAGGTCAGTACACAATACACATCGAATCAAAAACGAAATACCACGTTCTCACAGAAAACCGGCGTAAAACAGCGCTTACGCTGTGTTTCGCCGAGTGAGTGAGTTTACCGGAGGCCCAATCCCCTACTGTTTGTGTTATTTACTTTAAACTTGTGGACTGTTAGATGTAATTATAAAAATAAGATATAATTATTACGTTTGTAGAATAATGGATGATGCGTTCCCTGGCCAGGGATCGGATGTAAAGTGAAGTCGTCTGTGAAGTGAAGATATATCCGGTATTGCCAGTGCTTCTGTGTTGCCAGTTGACACAGCCGGAAGACGTCTTGATACCTTTGTGTTTTGCCCGTAAAAAAAAGTGATAACCGTTTATGGTTACTCTAAATGCGATGATCGCGTACACCTACCCTATTCCCTTCCCTTCCCTTAATAATATATAATAATTTTGAATGCAGTGTAATTCTTGTTTCGTGACGATAAAAGTATTTATAAATATCAATTAATGCATTAATAAATAAACAGTAAAAATATTAATCCCGACGCACGTGTGCCAGGAGATTGCCGATTATAGCGTCCATTATGCCTGTACACAATGAAATTTCATAAAAGTACAGTCGGTCTGCTAAAAAATATTTTTTTACTAGACGCAACTCCGCTGCTTCAAATTAGTTTAGCGCGGGAGCCGTACACGGTAGAGGTAATCAGGTAACAGACAAACAGACACACTTTCGTGTTTATAATACATTGTATTATTATTATTATTATTATTACATTAGGATGCGATAAAAATTCGTCAGCGAGTCTGTTTATTTCCGTCGCTTGTACTTGCTTGACTAAATAGTGAAGTTAACAGCGGTAAAATACAAAGAAGAATAGAATATTAATTGTGATGCAGAATTAACCATTTTATTCATATATTTCCTAATATTACGTAACTCGCAAAGACACTAAAACATTTCTGTCTCCATTCCATCACCATAGACAACTTACTACAGCCACAGTATTAATACAACGAAATAAGATGTATTATTATCAAAATTTAATATTATAGTAATAATTGAGATATTTCTCAATAAATGGAAACTAAGACGAAGTGTACACTGTAGAACATCGTCCAAATAAAAGTCGTGACGCGATGTTGCAAAATCACTAATTATATGGGTCACTGTGGCGGTGAATTGAGAATTATTTTTACATTCTTCAATGGAACAATATAAGATATGAGGTAAGTCGAAAACCGCGCTTACACTGCAAAAAAACACATATTTCCACAACGATAACGCTTAAAATTCAATTACCGAGATTGTGATTTCCTCATATCATGGAACTCATGCAATTTCACTATCAACTTGTAAAATGAATTTGTATTTTGTACGATCACAAGATTAATCAAAATGTATTTTTATGATCAATGCATTGTTAGTTGAGATGCGAAAGCTTATTGATCTTAATACCAAATTCTACTTTATTTAAAATCTGAGCACTGCACTGAAGCGAGACAAGACGAGACGAAACGCGACGATGTAACGCTATTTCAATTTTTATTAACCGACTTCCAAAAAACGAGGAGTTATATGTTCGGCTGTGGATATATATATATATATATATATATATATATATAATATTTTTGTATGTTCAACGATTACTCCGCCGTTTGTGAACCGATTTTCGAAATTTTTATTTTGTTGTATTAGGTTTCACTCCAATTTGGTACCATGTTCACAAAAGTGGTGACCTGATGATGGGATCCATGAGTAATCGAGGGAACTCCTCGAAATTTATATGGAAACATATGGTGATTTTGATTTTATGAGAAGCATCCTAAGCATATGCTACCAAAACGCAAGATTTTGCACCGAAGTATACCATGATTCCGAAGATACTAAGAGAACTCCGGATTCCTTATAGATACAAGTTTGGGGATTTAGGCGCTGTTTTAAGAACTTTAAGCATATGCTACTACGCAAATTACATTCATCATCATCATCATCATTACCACATCAGGGTCACCGATGTCACCAAAATTGAACATAACAAATTCATCCTTAAGTCCAGATCATAAGGCACACATATTTTGACATTACTTCTGAGAAGGAAGCTGCTTCGATAATTAAAACAAGTAACATGCATGTCTCACAACAACAACCTAATTTCAACCTTTTGCATTGCGCTTAGCGTTCATAGTACAATAACTGTCTGGCGTCTCGCTTGCTATAATCTGCTAGGGCTGTCAAGCGAGCGGCGCGGCCCGGGGCCGGACCGGGCGGCGTATTTACAACGGCTATACCGTTTGAGTCACGAGCCAGACTCTAATAGATGAGCTTTTGTTTATGCATATTACTCGATAATACCTATTCTATCTCAGTAAAAAAATTGACTCAAATGGATTAGCTTTTTGCCTTGATATTTTCAAATAAAAATGCACTTACAAAACCTAGTCGAGTAGAGGCTCACCGCCATAATATTTGTTTATCGCGAGCGTGCCATACTCGTACAGCATACTTTTAAATAAGACTGACTGTTACCAACTACGTTTAAATTGTAAAAATACTAAACTAATCGTGATAAAAATAATTATCTGCGTTTTGTATTTTACATTAGAGGTACCTAACTACGCTAGAAAAAATATTATAGTTTTCTTAGCTATAAATGATCAGACAGGTCAAAGACCAATCATTTATCTAAGATAGTTTTATAATTATATTTTGTACTCTCAACAAGTGTGTAGTTATGTACCTGTTTCTTACCTATTAATTAAAGTTCGTTAGTTAATTAAGTAGTATTTTTTGTCACTTAAATACAGAATAGAAACGAGTAAGTAATTTCATTACTGTAACATTAAAATAATAACAATTTTCATGTAACTATCCACCTACATATTTCGATGGGTCCTACGTATACTGGCGTAAGTGAAAAAAATAGATTTTACAGGAGAGCCAATTAAGTTGTCAGAACCATATTTTTGGGTCATATCTTGTGACCTATTTTAACGAATTTAGTGAATTTTTGCATGTAGTCTTATCAATTAATGCTTTTCTTATTACTGGTAGCAAATTTTATGCATATTCAATATTTTTTGAGATTTTACACATCGGCCCTTTTACGTCGTCGTATTTCTATAATGATATGCTTATTGTTCAACGTAAACAGATTTAAATGATCATTCGCCCTTTTACTAGGCTCAACGTAAATATAATATTTTAAGAGATTCCTGTTTTTTTTAGCACGTAATTATTTAACTGTTATCACGTTTTACTGTCTACAATGAATCAGTTAGAAAGTATTGCTCATTGTGTAGTTATTTCAGTTTAACGCAGCTGCGCCCATATACTGTGCTATACATTAGAATGTTTAAGAGGCCGGGTGCCATCGAAATTCTCATACACACGTAATACCAAAATCTTTTTCTCATACGAAAATATTTAACATGTTTGAGTTATTTTTCAGCTTAAAATAGTAATTACCTAGGTTCCTGCATATTTTTTTTTCACAAAATATTTAAACACAAAAAAAAATTTTAGTGTTTAAATATTTTGTAGTAAATTTACTACTAAATATTGAATTAATTGAATTTCGATGGCACCCGGCACCTTAAGGTAAGTATTTCAACTTAAAGTGTGTAAATTTACAAATAAAACAATCTACTTAATTTTTCATGCTTTTATTTATGATAAATTGTTTGTAGGCGGCAATATAATGAAGTAGGTTCAATAATAAACTAAAAATTTCTTCATGAAATCAAACGACAATTTAGAATGCAATCAAGTATCTACTACAAAATATGATAAATACTATTATTGAATATAAAAATATAATTATGACAACTTCTAACCTTTTGTTGACAGTTATATGATGTAAGATAATATTAAAATAAAATGAGACCACTTCTAATTCTTCTGCAAAATCAACTTTTAAAAAGTAAGAGGAACAACATGATAATCTAATCACAACTTTTACTAGTAGAGTATCTCTCAAAAAGCAAACATAACAAAAAATAAAATATTATTAAACGTTTTCTGTACCCACTTAATTTGAGACGAGCCAAGCGAAGCGCAAGGGCACTACCTACCTTTTCTCGAAGTGTTTCGCCGTTTTTTTTAACCTTCATAGAATTGGTTTCCGTTGTAGCAGATAGTTCATATTTTCAGGATATAATGTCATCAATAGACTTATTGAGCATACAAAGTCTCAATTGAATATCTTCTATACTTTAGATTTTATTGATATCCAAAATACACCGATTTCGTCACTGACACACTGATGGTCATCAAAATGTTGAGCTACTTCCTGAAGTGCTAGAAAGCTGAAATTTGATATGCAATCTTAGTTTAGTATACAACCAACAAAAAAATTCATAAACTTGTGATTTTCGTCCCTCATCCCCTAAAATGGGGGTGAGTGGAATCTGACCCTCGTAGAGTTGGTTTCCGATGTGCCAGATAGTTTATATTCTCAGGATATAATGTAAATAATAGACTTATTGAACATACAAAGTCTCAATTGAATAGGTTTAATACTTTATATTTTATTGATATCTGAAATACGCCGAAATTTGGTTATACGCCGTAAAATAAGTTTAGTAGGGGGGTAATGGAAGTTTAAATAAGACTTTTATCAATTTTATGAATAACTAGCTGTCCCGGTGAACTACGTGTCACTTTAAAACCTTCCCTGGACTTCTACAAAATTTTAAGACCAAAATCAGCCCAATCCGTTCAGCCGTTTTCGAGTTTTAGCGTGACTAACACATTTGACAATCCATTTTTATATATATAGATATAAGAAGAGGACATGAAAGTTTACACGGGATGGACATATTTAACTAAAAACCTCTTAATAAAAAATAATAAAAAACACTAAAAAGACTAAAAAGACTGCCTAGCAAGTAGCAACTTACAAAAAGGACTGAAATCCCACCAAAAACATTTCATGTAAAAGTTACCTCGACGACCACAAAAGGTTTGCCCTGTGAAAAAGACATCAGATCTAAATATGTAGAGCCAAGCTTCTGAATCGACGCGGCCTAACTCTATCGATTCTAACTACAACAAATTCTACATATCAGTATGTATGGCTGGTATTGCTGTCATTAATACGAGATGCCTCTACGTAATCATTAGCGCTCGTTAGTTGTAAGTCTGTATTAGTAAGAAGATCAAAAGACAAATCTTCAACTGCATATTCCGCACCAGAACCAGAAGGAAGAGGAGAAACTGCAATCAAATAAAATTTATGAATACTTTAAAACCATCATTTACTAATAACCAAAAAATATTTATTTGCACTGATATCAAGAAATAGGCATACGAATATAGATTTAGAAAAAAACCCTTATAAATAATTCGCCAAGTGCGAGTCGGACTCGCGCACGAAGTGTTCCGTACCGTTATAGAGCAAAAAAGGCTAAAAAAATGTTTATTGTATGGAAGCCCCCCTTAAATATTAGTATTAAATATTTTGTTTTTAGTATTTGTTATTATAGCGGCAATAGTTATAATACACTATCTGTGAAAATTGCAGAAGTCTAACTATAGCGATTCTTGAGATACAGCCTGGCGACAGACAGACAGACAGACAGACAGATAGACAGACATACAGACAGACAGACAGACAGACAAACAGACAGATGGACGGACGGACGGACGGACAGACAACGAAGTAAGTTGGGTACGGAACCCTAAAAACGTACACGAATGAAATAATTTATTTACTTAATACAGGATAGACTTCTGTACATACGCACTTACGCCACTGTATGTTTTAATGACTTTTAATAATCACGTAATAATTTGCTTACTTTAGGATAAAAGGTGATAAATAACCATTCAAAAAAAAAAAATAAAAAAACCATGTTGCGTTTCATTAGATGCCAAAAATACAATTTTTAAATCAAAGGCGTAAGTGATTACCCTAAAAATTGAACTACGTAAATGGGCGAAAGCGATTTCACGCCTTTTTACGAAGTATACCATTAAATTACTACTAAATGTTAATATTTTGCAACAGTGATATGTAAATATCACTTCACTAGAATAAATAACAACAACAAAATGGTTGACTCATCTTATCTGGACAATCAGTTTTATTATTTTCGTCTTCGGTGTTTAAATCACTACTGTATTTTCTTTGGCCAATAATTTTATTTAAGATTTTTTGAGCCCTTGTGATTGGCATTCTTTTTGCTGGCGGCATTTTTGTTAAAATACTTATTATTATATTATAAAAAAAACATTATACTGCGCTGAAAACGAGCGAGCATACCAAAGGTAACGGACGTCGCCGCAACACAGTATAACGGCCTAAGCGGCACCTCCGCCCGCGCGCCGCTCTTCTGACGCTTGGCTTTGGCTATGTAGATGGGCGAACCGTCTGATTGGGCTTTATACGTGACGTAGATTTACATTTACGCCTTTCTGACTAAAATTTTATTTTAAAAATAATCAACAGAAAAAAATAATTTTTCACGATATTATAGATTAGAGCAAAGTGAAATCATTGGTCATATAATTGGAAAAAGGCGCAAGCGGCAGTTTCGCCTCTATACGTAGGACCCATCGATTTGTAAAGCTAACAATGACAATGTATTTACCATATCGGTATCAAATTGAATAGCATAATATGTTGCTGCAATGTTAGAAAAAATTTAGCTAACAAAGTCTACGCGATTTCGGTCATTTTCTGTACTAAAAAGGGTTTTGTCAAGTTTTTGTCTAACAAAAGCTAAGCCAGTTCAGTGTGCGCTTTCACTCTAATGATATTATAGCCTTTGTAAATTCGCGACCGGGCGCGCACTAGCGGCCGAGCCGCAGCGGCGCGCGGCGACGGCCATCGAGATAGATATATTAATATTATACCTTAGTATGCAACTGCCATAGACCTCGCGCACCTGGGACCCAATTCTCAGAACGTGAGAAAAGTTCATCTTCGAATAAAATACCGAATAATGAGATTTTTACGAGCGTAACACAGTTTGTCTATTTTCAAAACTTCACGCTCAAAATATTTCGTGCAAAGATCGCTCGAGTCGAACGAGTGGGGCCGGTTATTAATAGATGTCCGAATTCGTATAACACCACAATGTGGCCGCTTGGGATTTGAAGCGTTCGAGACCGGTCTCTGCACGATACTTCTGATTTGTTGCTAATCTGTTGCTAATCTGTTGCTAATAGTTTGTATCCTTCGATCGTGGATTCTTGGAAATATATTGTTATTCTATTGTGTCACGCTCACCGGTGAGCTTGTAATAAGATACGTAGAATAATATAATACAGGTGTATTATTCTACGTACCATCGAGGAAATTGATTCCTATGCAAAAATTGATAGACCAACGTTATTTGGTCGAATATGTCAATGATCTGTCGGCTGGGTTTGACGTAACGCAACCAAACTGCTTAGGTCCCTGATCTGCATAGGAATCAACTTCTTTGATAGTACGCGATAGTTTACTACGTACTAGGTAACTAAAAACTAAAAAGAGTGAAATTATTATTTTTAACAAAAAATTAAAACCGACTTCCAAGTTAAAAACAATAATAACATCCTTATAATATGAACTAAAAAGTATTAAATAATTTTTCCTATCGAATAGTGCCTTTTTCCGAATTCGGTTAAAACTCAACTATTTCTGTACTGAATCCTTCATAATTTTGAAGTCGGTGCCAGTTACAAATGTTTCAAATATTTTGGCAGACTGAAGATTCAGCTATATCTGGTACCGACTTCAAAATGATGAAGGATTGAGTACAGAAATAGTTGAGTTTTAGCCGAATTCGGAAAAAGGCACTATTCGATAGGAAAAATTATTTAATACTTTTTAGTTCATATTATAAGGATGTTATTATTGATTTATGCATCACCTGATCACGCCTCGTTTCATAACGGAGGATTACTATCCGTTGCTTGTGTAAATGCACGAATCAACTATACTTGAGACATTTTTTGCAAACATTGAACATTTTGCGAAAATCAGACTACACTTTTCTTACATTATTAGCTATATTGAACCGTACAAGACGTGTCCAACACACGTAGTACCTACTTGAACACTTTACTTTATGGTTAAAGTAATAATTATTAAGATTAAAACTACATTTAAGAGGGCGACTAAAGCAATCAAACATCGTCATTTTCTCTTCACACTCACGCAGTTACGCCCGACCCGTCATGCAGGTGAAAAATGACGACGCGAAATCATTGCCAAGTTAGTTTTTTTAATAACTCGATAAATATACATAATATACACAACCTCGGTGATAGCATTTTATACAATGTGTTAAAATATTAACTCCGTTTAATGCACGGTTTTGGCAATATATGAAAAAATCGTAAAAATTATGCATCTTTGTGATTTTTTTCCGTCGAGGAAATTATTAAGACATCGTGTTTTCGCTCGGAAATATAACGTCGTAGTATTATCTAAGGATGTTTAAAAAATGAAATAATTCGGGGCATATTTTCAAGTGTAAAAATGAATTATAAAATCGACAATAATTTTGCTTTAGTCGCCTTCTTAAGAGGCCGGGCTACCCTCGAAATTCTCATACATACGTAATACCAAAACCATTTTCTCATACGAAAATATTCAACATGTTTGAGTTATTTTTCAGCTTAAAATAGTAATTACCTAGGTTCCTGTACAAAAATTAACTTCAAAATATTTAAACACTAAAAAATAGGGTAAAACACTAAAAAATATATAAATAAATAGTAAATTTACTACAAAATATTTAAATACTAACAAATATTTTTTAGATTTGAAATATTTTTGTAGTTAATTTACTATTTATTTATATATTTTTTAGTGTTTTACCCTATTTTTAGTATTTAAATATTCAGTAGAAAATTTAGTAAAAAAAATTACACACATTTTTTTTTTAATGTTTAAATATTTTGAAGTTAATTTTTGTACAAGAACCTAGGTAATTACTACTTTAAGCTGAAAAATAACTCAAACATGTTTAATATTTTCGTATGAGAAAATGATTTTGGTATTACGTATGTATGAAAATTTCGGCCCCTTAACAGATTAAAACAAAGATTAATTAATGAACAAAGAGCACATAAAAAACGAATAGCTTTTTGCTCGCATGAGATCTCTATACAAAAGATCTTATTAATACCTAAATTGTGTACATGTGCGCACGTGTAAATTAAAATGTACATGTTAATACTTATATTAGTGCTTATATACTATGTCTACAACTATCGGTTTAAGCATAGCCGTTATTATAAGTTGATAAAGGCATTTCCGCCTATAGCGACGGAAGTGCCTTTAATAGGTGCAATGTGGAAATTCGTCGGTGGACCGGAGAGTAAGTGTTTTCTAATTATTTTATAATCTTATCTTATATCTTCTTATAAAAAAGATAGCAAAATATGTTTTATCACAGTTTCGTTTTACTTGTTTTATACTCACAATTTAAAGTACTTAAAACTTATTATAACTTTTATAGAGTACACGAACTCTATAAAAGATAAAATCAATTTTGTCAAAACTTTTAAAACAAAATAATAATAAAATCTAAAATCATTTACAATCAACGACGAGTTAGTTAAATATAAGAAAATTCACCATCTAACCTTTACGAACACGAGGACGTATCTGATTCCCTTTCGGCAACGCAGAATAGCTATGTCCACATTATGCGCTTTCGTCTTCAATTTTCGTTATCTTCTTTCATTCAACTTTCGTTTTGGCGCATTCAATAATTGAATGCGTCAAAAAACGCAACGCCAACTGTCATTTTTAATAACAAAGCAAAAGTTTTGGACGGTCAGGGCACGCGTCGCAAGCATGCCTCACGTTTGCTGTTGACTGAGCTATAACGCATGCCCTTGACGAACAGAAAAAGGCACAATGTGGACAAAGCTAATAATATTACGCAAAGGTCGGCGCAGAGGGCGCTTCTAGCACATACAGTAAATAATCCGACATGTTGCACACGTCATATCCATACTGATCTGTCCGTCTGTCTGTCTGTCTGTCTGTCCGTCTGTCCGTCTGTCTGTTACCTCTTCACGCTCGAACCGCCAAACCGATTTTTGGCATGGAGATACTTTGAGTCCCGAGAAAGGACATAGGATAGTTTTTATCCCGGAAAAATGTATGGTTCCCGCGCGATAAACGAATTTTGGCGCAACGGAGTTGCGGGCGACATCTAGTCGGAATATAAACAGAGGCCGTAGACAAAGTCCCTTTCGTTAAAAACGATGACGAAATTCGTTATCAAAATGTATGGGATTTGACATTAGTCTTCGCAAGCGAAATGTCATATTATAGCGATGGCTTATGTCAAACCGCCTACATTTTAATAACGAATTTCGTCATCGTTTTTAACGAAAGAGACTTGGTCTAGGGGGGCTGAAACGTTGTCAAACGTCCAACAAAACTTTTTGTTTACCGGCTGTGCTGGTGCTGCCGTCTAGCGTGAAAACTCTGCAGTACTATATTATGATATATCCTATTCCTGTACATTGGATTTTAATTGCATTTTAGGTTGACCTTGAGGAAACAGGGCACTAATGTGTTTTCATATTAACGAGGTTCGTATTGAATCAGCCTCTATCTGGCCGGGGGTTGATATTTGAGAAAAGTTTATCTGAGATTTTTTGCTCCCCTTGGTGCCCCCTATCGATTGGTGTATTCAAAAAGGGTGGTTATAAGAGGTTAAAATATTGATGCAAAAATTTTATAAGGCCGTGTTCACACCAAACCAACAGTGAGCCGCCGAATGTGAGCGAACGTTACGCAGTTTATTGTATTTCCATACATATTCACTTTCTCGTTCACACCTAACCGACAATACGTTATTACGCTAGGCGTAGGCGCGGACATTCGATACCGTATATTTTCACGTTCACACTGGGGCTCACAGTGAGATTGCTCACATTCGGCGCCTCACAGTCGGTGTCTTTTCCCCATTATAGTACCCCGTTTCCTCCATGATATTAATAAGCCAATATTGACTTAAAATCCTTCCTATTTTTAACAGAGCTGATGGCGGCAGTAATTCATCACATCAACTTGGCTATGAATGTCGGCGGCACTGCCAGGATTTATTTATTCACTATATACTACACAGGTTTGTGATTAGAAATTAAGGCAGAGAGCTCAATAGCTGTGTCCACACTGTGCAATTTCATCTTCAGTTTTCGTAATCTTCTTTCATTCAACTTTCGTATTTCGCATTCAGAAATTGAATGCGTCAAAGAACGTAACGCCAAAATTGACATTTTTGTTCAGTTGCAGTGTCTGTCAGCTTATTGTAACATGTGCGACGAGATCATTTTACTGGGTGGAATATGTGCGCCTTAAGGGTGAAGCCAAACGAGCGTAATTTGTGAGTCGTGAGCCGCAGAATTTCTGCCGGGCAGAATTCTGCTGCATTCAGTTTCATACAAAAGTCCTGTTTGATTCACACGAGCGTAATTTTGTGAGTTTTCATTTGTATAAAAAAAAATCTGCCCGGCAGAAATTCTGCGGCTCACGACTCACAAATTACGCTCGTTTGGCTTCGCCCTAATTGCAGGTCATAAGAAATTGCAGAAAAAAAGAACAAAGCGAAAGTTTTGGATACGGTCAGAGGGCACGCGTCGCGGACATGTCTCACATGCGCTGTTGACTGCGCTATGATGCATGCCCTTAGTGTACAAAAAAAGGCACAGTGTGGACATATTTTAGTTGTCGATTATTCAGCCGAAGAAATGAATCCATACTAATATAATTAATGCGAAAGTGAGTCTGTCTGCCTGTTATGTTACCTCTTCATGCTCGAACCACTGAACCGATTTTGCTGAAATTTAGTATGAATGTATTTTGAGTCTCGGAAAAGGACATTAGATACTTTTTATCCTCGAAAAATGCATGGTTCCCACGTGGTAAACAATTTTGGCGCAACGGAATTGCGGGCGTCATCTAGTAATTTCATATTTAAGTTACTTAATTTTTAAGCAAACGTCTGCACAAGGCACTTAGCTGGTCTTTTAATAGACTACCTACTTGGTTTGCAAATAAAGTCGTTCATAGTATACATTTTTAATTCCAGTGATATGTGACGCGAGAGACGCAGCAGTCGTCCTCAAGAGCAGTTTAGAGAAGGACTATTTGTACAAGTTCCTGAGGACTTTTAGTGGCAATGGAAGCGCCTTTGTTTCTGGTGAGAATTAGACCGTAATATTTTGTACAAGAATGGATTTATAGGCTCTAGCAGAAGTAAAATACCAGTAAATGCATTAATTTAAACTTTGACGACTATCTTTCACAGAAACTTTAGGCTGTCTGTATACCGCTTATATGTTTTACCTTTGACTAAACTTCTTGTCTTTACGCGCAAAATAAGGAAACTATGTGAAGTTTTTTTTTAATTTACTTAACTTTATTTACTACTTAACTTACAAGTTTTATTACCGAGTGAAAGTGTCGCCAATCCCAAAATTTTACGCTTTAATTTACTTAACGTGTGCTGCAACTCGTAGTTCCTGCAAGCTTCCTATAGCGTTGAAAAACGCGTGTGGCGAGGGCAACTAACCCAAAAAATCAAACATCGTCCTTCTCTCTTCACACTCACGTCCATCTTTCATATGCCAGGTGAAAAAGGACGACGCGGATTCATCGCCAAATTAGTTTTTTCTCAATAAAATGGTATATCGGTAAATATACAATGATAGAATTTTATACACTGCGACAAAATATTAACTTAGTTCAATGCACGGTTATGGCAATAAATGAAAAATTCGTGAAAATTGGATGCATCTTTGTGATTTTTTTTCTATCGAGAAAATTTTGAGATACTTATCGTATTTTTGCTCAAATTGAATTCTGTGAAATTTAAGGTAGTATCTAATTTTAGAAATTGAAGCAATTCGGGGCTTATTTTCAAGTATAAAAATTATAAAATCGAAAATTTTGGGTTATTCGTCCCCTTAAATACGACGATCAACGTGACACGCCGCGATTTCACCGTAAAGGGGTTCAATTATTTTCATTACTTCCGTAAATAGAAAAAAATTTGCTATCAAAATGTTTCCATAGCCTTTTTTGCAAGCAGCGATCCCAGTAATCCCAAATTTTCATATTGCGACCACGAACTTTTCTTGGCTTCTTATCCTCTTTTTTTAATCCTTCGATCGTGGATTCTTGGAAATCTATTTAAGTAATTGTTATTCTATTGTTGTCGCGATCACCGTTGCTCTTATGGGGCTTGATATTTAATATTGACAGCAAATCATTTTATAGCAAATCTATAAAAAAATGAGTTACACTTCAAGAGTGAAAAATTGAAAACGAAACAGCTTCCAAACATAATAGAATTAAGACAGATTTTACTTGCTTTCATACGCCGAGCTACTCTAATGGCCCCTTTACAAGAGTGGCCAGCGCTGGGCGATCGAATGGCGCCTGCGATGGCTATGCAATGGTCACAACGCCTTTACATGATGGCCGTGTTCAGTTGCGATCTAAACGTCGTTCAAGATGGACGTGTAAGCATTAGGCATTGCGGCAATGCAAAACGTGCATTTTTAATAATTTATGACTTCAAAATTAAAATAATGGTTTATGGTAGTGATGATGATGATAATGATGAATGTAATAATAGCATATTAATATGCTTTTCGTTCTTAAAACAACGCCGAAACTCCCAAACTTGGATCTTTAAAAATTCAGGAGTTCTGTATATTATAATGTAAAAGCTATAATAATTATTGTAAAGTTTCATTAAAATCCGTTCAGTAGTTTTTGAGTAAAAGAGTAACAAACATCCATACATCCATACAAACTTTCGCCTTTATCATAATATTATTATATTTTCATTCATTATGAGATCATGTACTCGTCATTTTGGATGAAATTCGTAAATTGTAATAAGAATTACGACGTCCTCACTCGACCGCGGTCAGGCACCGACTGTCGTATCGAAAACGTGTAGAGGCGTACCGCCATCGCTGGGCCATCATCCTTTGATGTGCGGCGGAAAAACCGACACCGCCGCCATTCCACAGCCATCGCTGGTGCCATCGGCCATCCTACGCCACTACGTCCTCCCCACGCTGGCCCATCGTGACGGGCCACTACGCTGGCCCATCGTGGGGAGCCGCAATAACACCTTAAGAATTTACGATCAGCGGCTGATTCACGATTTCCGATCGACTCGAATTCGGAAACTTTACATACGATCATTGGTCAATATCTGACGCGTTTATAGGATATCAATAAAATAAAAAAATAATTAAAAAAAAACATCTTTATTAACCATACAAGGGTGAACGGACAGCTAAGCATAACCAGAGTTTATATAACACAAAAAAAAAATAACAAACAAATTGAAATAACGCACTACATGTAACATTGAAATACTTAAAACGTTTGACGACCTCTGTGGCTCAGTAATTGGTGGGCTGTTGGTAGCTCAAGGCAGTTTGTGTATTAAATATGTGTATCTTATAACAAAAATCTTAAATATATGTAAAGTATAAAAGTATTAAATATATTTCCGTTGTTTGGTACCCGTAACACAAGTCCTTCAAGTACTTAGCACGGGGCCAGACTGACGTGGTGGCAAGCCGTGGCGCCTGGTCTTCCGTGACCATAATATTATCCGCTTGATATAGTCGGTACGGAGTGAAGTTTATGAATCCGTGTCGAATTGCGCCATTTTTACCCATTAAAAAAAACACGGCCCTAAATTCACTTCAAAATTAAAACGGCTTTTTTTTTATTAAATAAGGGGGCAAACGAGCAAACGGGTCACCTGATGGTAAGCAACTACCGTCGCCCATGGACACTCGCAACATCAGAAGAGCTGCAGGTACGTTGCCGGCCTTTTAAGAGGGAATACGCTCTTATCTTGAAGGTTTGCAGGTCGTATAGCTCCGGAAATACTGCTGGTGACAGTTCGTTCCAGAGTTTTACAGTGCGCGGCAGAAAGTTACGCGAAAAACGCACTGTGGAAGACTGCCACTCATCAAGGTGATGAGGATGGTATGTTTTTCGCGTGGGACGATGGCGAAAAGTTGCAGGTAGTATGATTCCTAACAACTCCTCAGAGCACTCCCCGTGATACAACCGATAGAGGATGCAGAGTGAAGCTACATCTCGGCGTAATTCCAAGGGGTCCAAGCTGTTTGAAACACTATGGCAGTCAACAATTCGAGCGGCCCTTCGTTGGATACGATCCAGAGGGAGCAGTTGGTATTTTGGCGCCCCTGCCCAGAGATGAGAACAATATTCCATATGAGGCCTAACCTGCGCCTTGTAGAGTTAGCATTAGATTAGCATTTACCAAAATGTTTTTTCTGCGCATTTCAGGTCCCATTGCAAAGGAACGCCGAGCTGTCTTGGTACCAACTTTTCATCCCAGGACACTCTTCAGTTTCGTCGACGTATTTTGGGAGGAAAGTCGCAGTTTAGCTGATAGCTTAGCTGCCTACGATGGAAACGGACCTTTCTCAGTCGAGAAATACCTGCACAAATACAACATTGGAACTATTCTTAGTGTGTACTTTGATGTTGTTTTGGTGTACCTTTTTATATTAACATGTTTATTCTTTTGAAGTCGTCATATTATAATTATACAATGTGGCCCGATACCAGTTTCCGTTCATAGGATATTTACATGAGAAGTATTTGTCATTAGTATGAGAGCCCGAAAGAACTAAAATGGCTGCCATTTTACAATCTTGAGAGGGAGAAAAAACACACATCAAATATACATCATGACATTAAAGGCTCTGACACTGGTGTCGGGACACATTGTATACAGGAACTCAATTCTTTCTTTCTTCCTATCAGTAAGCATGAACAAAAAATATGAAAATATTCAAGCAAAAATATGATTTCGGCATTTTTTTTGAGAACAATAAACACATGCTTATATAAAAAAATATTTTTTACATTACAGGGGCAGGGAACATCACGCTTTCCAAAGTATATAGTGATGAGTTTTACAAAGCCCTTACCAGGTGGGAGGGAATATCTAACGAGCGAATGGTGTCCCTATGGAAGCACCCAGACTTCCTACACAAATATAGCTCGCTATATGAGGAAGAGAGAAAAGTTGTGGAAACCTTGAACTACTATGCACATAAGGTGAGTTATAACTCGTAAGTACTTTTTCATTTCTGGTACGTACTGATGGTAAGTACATATATTGAAATTGAAGTTTTTTTAAGTACATGGTAATTAATTATTATCAGATTTAGTATATTTTATTTTCGGACTCAGGCATGGAGGAGTGTAGTACATTTCCGGCTTTTTAGGAGAAATACAGTACCAAAAGTATTATACTAGTCAGTAATAATTTGATTTTATTTGTTCTAGGTTTTACGTCTAAGATTTGAAGAAATTAAAAGACACAGACGGCTTGGAATAAAAGGTACCAATGTATTTTTTTTTTAAGAATATTACATTTTAAACATTGTTTAATCAGTGTGAAGTATCCAAAAATTACCTATAAATTTTTTAATGGCAAAGGACAAACCTTGAGCATATCCATACGTATGAAATCAGTACCAGAATCTACAGTTTTTTAGTAATAGTCCAGTAATTTTAGGCCAAATTAGGTGCATACCTCGGAAATTCGACATGCCCAGTATACCACGTAAAAAAATGTATTTTCGCTCAGACCAATAAAAAAAGATATTTTCGCATCCTAAAACAGTTCTCAAAATTCACATATTATTAATATAATTAATTGGATGGTCGCAAGTTTTAAAATCAGGGGCAAAGGTCACAAAAATTTTTAGGGTTCCGTAGCCAAAATGGCAAAAAATGGAACCCTTATAGATACGTCATAACTATCTGTGTGTCTAACTGTTGGTCTGTCTGTCCGTCCGTATGTCACAGCCACTTTTCTCCGAAACTATAAGAGCTATACTATTGAAACTTGGTAAGTAGATGTAGTCTGTGAACCGCATTAAGATTTTGATACAAAAATGGAAAAATTATAAAAAATTTACAACTGAAACAAAAATAAATTTTTTTCGTCTAACCTATGCGTATAGGGTATCTATGGATAGGTCTCCAAAAATCACACTGAGGTTTGTAGTATCATTTTTTTTTAATCTGAATAGTTTGCGAAAGTAGTTGCTCTTCCAAAGTGGTAAAATGTGTGACCCCCCCCTTCTAAGTTCTAAAGTAATTCTAAAAGCTTGAACGAGATCTAACAAGTAGTTTTTTTATGCGTCATAAATGGTAAACCTTAATTTAACTTTCATTAAATCAACTAAAATATAAAAATAAATCAAAAACCTTTTAATTTTATAGAAATAAACCTTATTGCTGCTGCGGAACCCTTTATGGGCGAGTCCAACTCGCACTTGGCCGGTTTTTTGCATATATGTATTTCGTTTTCTATGAGTGTTGCGCTATTTATATTTAACTAGATGACGCCCGCAACTCCGTTGGGCCAAAACTCATTTATCGCGCAGGAACCGTACATTTTTCCGAGTTAAAAATTATCATATGTCCTTTCCCGGGACCCAAAGTATCTCCATGTCAAATTTCAGCGAAATCGGTTCAGGGGTTTGGGCGTGAAGAGGTAACAGACAGACAGACAGACAAACACACTTTCGCATCTATAATATTAGTATGGATATCATAGTAGATAATAAAATTCTCTACAACTTTCCTATTTCACTTTTTTTATACCTTGAACTGTTTTCGAGACGGTGGGCGTAGAGCGCGCAGTCAGTGAATTACCTGAGGTCAACTGGTAGTCTCGATCAAAAACGGATTCCTGGAACTTATCTTGACTATTTTTTTAGGATGCAAAAATACAAGTTTTAACGTGGTAATATACTGGGTATCTCAATTTTCCGAGGTCAACCCCTATAATGACTGGGCTATAACCAATTACAAAAACTCTCGACGCGCTAAAAGCATGAAGTCAATGATAGTGTTAACAAATTTTTCACAGAAGCCGACCAACGTCTAAAAGAAGGAATATTTGATGCCATAATCAGCTCCAATTTGGATGAAGAGGCGAAGAGGGAAGAGATATTAGTGCTTATTGTTGGCACTGATCTCACGGGCTTGAGTCTGGGCTTCACGATGATGCTTCTCGGCATGTACCCGGAAGTACAGGAGAAGGTTTATAGAGAGTAAGTTCTTTAAAATAGGATGGTAGAGAGTTATGTATACGAACTTTTTGGAATCAGTATTTAATGTAGGCATAGCAGATTTTGGAAACGTACAACAAATACATGATTCTTTCTGCGGCTTTGCCCACGTAATATTGCAGAGCGTACAGACTTTGATCCCTATTTAATTACTGACAGAAGACGAAATGTGGATATCTCTCAGAGGTGGAATTTTGAAAAATCCTTCCTTTTTTTGTTGGCTAGTGCATTGATCTATTAACCCATCAAGCCCCATACGAGCACCGGTGATTGCGAAAACATTATAATACAATAGCATTTCCAAGAATCCGCGATCGAAGGATTAATAAATTAATTCTGTCTTTTTTAGGGTTCCGTAGTCAACAAGGAACCCTTATAGTTTCGGTCTGTCCGTTCGTCTGTCTGTCTGTCTGTCCGCAGTTTTGCTCAGAGACTATAGGATCTACAAAGCTGTAATTTGGCATGAATGCACATATTAAATAATGGCATCAAAATGGTACATAAAATCTTAATTTTTTTTTTTATGGTACCTTCCATACACATCAAGCGGGGATGAAATTTTTTTTTTCGTGTCCACCCCATCGTGTGGGGTGTCATTAGATAGGTTTTTTTTAAACTATTATGAGTATTCATAGATCATTTTCTGATTTAGGGATCCGTTTGTGAAATATTAAGTTTTAAAGTGAAAAAAATCGTTAGAGTCCAGTGTCCCCCCCTTCTACCAGCTAAACGGCTGCTTTTAGAAATGTGTAAAAATTCACGGGAGTAGGAAATATGCTGAATTTAAAAGGAAAACTATCACGGCTAAGAAGACTTCATGAGTTATTGAGTAATAGTCGATCAACTAAAAAAAATGTATTCGGCGAAGTATAAAGGAACTTTTCGTTCAAATTCCTTTGAAAGTAACTGAGATGATGTTGTTAGTAGTGTAAAACACGTTATAAATGTACATTCATTGACCATAGAAAATTTTTCAAAAACTAGCGGTACTACGGAACCCTGTATTGCGCGTGGCCCGACACGCACTTGGCCGGTTTTTTTAATAATAGATAACAGACTTTTATCTTTATTTCAGATTACAATACATCTTTAGTGGCAGTGACAGACCCGTAACAAAGGAAGATCTTGTGAAGCTGACGTATTTGGATATGGTCATCAAAGAAAGCTTGAGGCTCTACCCGCCAGTGCCGGTTGTTGCAAGAAAAGTTCGCAAGGACGTTGCATTACGTACGTTTTATATCCATATTTAACTAATGTTATAAATGGGAAAGTGTGTCTGACTGATCCCTCTTCACGCTTAAATCACCCAACCGATTTTGATGAAATTTGGTACGAAGATAGTTTGAAACCTGGGAAAGGACACAGGATAGTTTATATCCCGGAAAAATGTACGGTTCTTGCGCGATAAACGTATTTTGGTGCAACGGAGTCAGATTAGATAGATAGTCGCACGCACACAAACATTGTGCTGAAGTCTGGCAACGTCGCACCAACCGTGGTGGCTGGTGCGATGCCACACCGAGCCGAAGTCTGCCGAACTGAAACTACTTTAGACAAATGTTAGGTGTTTTTCGTTACGGAATTTCTTGATTCTTTCGCCACGCTCAAAGATAAGCGAACAATATTATTTATAGCTTCAGGAAGGACCATACCAGCTGGTACAGGAGTATTCGCAGCTATAATGGGTATCCACAAGAACCAGAAGTACTGGGGTGCTGATGCAGAATGTTTTGACCCGGACAGGTTCTCCACGGAACGGTTCGAAGGAGTTCCGCCACAGGCGTTCATGCCCTTCAGTTTTGGACCAAGGAATTGTATTGGTGAGTATTTTACTGTCCCGGCTGGCCTCACACAGCCGGAATTTCATAATCGGAAATTCATATTCTTACAGATCGATCTATGAAATTCATAATCTGAAAAAATCAGAAAAAGTATTTTCATGAACTTTAGCAAATTGGGAGTTTAGAAAAAATAAACGGCGCATTTGTTTATTGTTATACTAGCGACCCGCCCCGGCGTCGCACGGGTATTAAATATATAGCCACTAAAAAAAATATTAAAATCGATAGCCTATGATCCTTCACGTGGTCTACTTCTTATCTGTGCCAAATAACACGAAAATTGCTCCAGTAGTTCGCGATATAAGCCCTTTCAAATAATTTCTCCCGTTTTTTCCACATTCTCCTATTAGTCTTAGCGTGATAAAATATGGCCAATAGCCTCCCTCAATAAATCTAACACTGAAATAGTTTTTCAAATCGGACCAGTAGTTCCTGAGATTAGCGCGTTCAAGTTAGCCCTTTCAAATAATTTTCCCCGTTTTTTCCACATTTTCCTCTATTTCTTCGCTCCTATTAGTCTTAGCGTGATAAAATATAGCCTATAGCCTTCCTCGATAAATGGGCTATCTAACACTGAAAGAATCATCAAAATCCGTTGCGTAGGTTTAAAGATTCAAGGGCACAAAGGACATGAGAGAAAAAAGCGACTTTGTTTTATAATATGTATAGATGTTTTTCTTTCTTTGAATTCCCTACAAAGCTCTATTTCCTACCTATTTCTTATGCAAAGATGTTGATGCAGTCATCAGTTTTGTGTGCCATATATATAACACAGTTTAGGTACTAGAAATTCCTAACAGAATATAATAAATTTTTCAGGTTACAAATTCGGGCAGATATCAATGAAGGTGGCACTATCTACGATCCTGAGGACGTACAGGATAATCGGCAAACCGGCAGTCGGACCGGTACCTGACATTAAGACCAAGTTGCGGATCTTCATGAGGCCCCAAGATGATTTCACTATAGAACTTGTTAGTAGAAAATAAATAGTTAAGTAGAATTTTAGATGATGTTTTTGCGCTATGCCTGCTACGGATGAAAAAAGGCTGAATGACGTTACATTCAAATACTCCCACACCGACTGGCCGACCAGTCTAACCGACTTTTAACCCATCAATCCCATTGGGCACCCGGCTGACATATAACAATTGAAAATCTATTGTATCTCCCATTCCCACGATCAGGTTCCCAGTGGTCGCTCTCGAAATCAACGGCTAGTTTAAAAAAATACTTAGCAAGAATTTTAAATTTTAAAACGCATTCTCATCACTCCATTTCTTCACACTATTAATCGCGCGGCGAGAGATCAGGCGCAGGACCGATTTTTAAGTTTTAACATACACATCCGACTCATTATTAATTATATATCTTTTGTCAAAAAATCAGGTAATCCTCCATTACCCTGAAATAGCCTTTCCCAAAGTGGGCGATAACGCCCCCTTGTAGGCGCTGAAGTTCTGTGTAGAGGCTTGAGGGTGATTTATTTTATCAGGATGCATTTTAAATTGAAACAATGGGGGCGCTAAAATATAATTTGTTCTTAAAGTTGGCGGTAGACAAAATAAGCTTGGGATCCTCTGCCCTAAAACAACGTGATTCCAAAGTGGGAACCGAACCCAACGTAGCTACGGTTCCACGGAGGAATATCTTAGAGTCTAAGGACTTTGAGAATGTTTAGTCTAAGGCTTAGACTAACCATTCTTAAAGTGTGGGCTCCGCAAAGGCATTGTAGGGGCTCCGCGAGAAGAACATAAATTGTTTTTAGAAATGACATTAGAAAGCATGGAGACAAATCATTTGAAGGCAAAACATTGTTTTTTGGGGGGTCTGTCAAAAACGTCAGTTCTTAAAAGGGTTTAGCATTTAGTTTTATTTTTGTATACAGCAAACAAAACCGATTTACTCTAGTCCAAGAACTATGTAGTTAAGACATTCGTCAGGTCATTAACCTTTAAGTTAGTACAGTAATATCAAGTTACTCCGAAGTTTGTGCAACTATTAGTAAATTTGATATCCACTCTCCGTATGTCAATAAATTACAGAAATTAACCTACTCTATTATGTGCTGCTATAAATTCCAGCTCATTGTTTCACTGGCAGTTCGCCAGCCGTGATACTTCCTGTATATTTTGAATATAATATTATCACGACGGTACAAATATTTTATAGATACGAAAAATAAAGGACTATCAAAATATAACGTAATGTGTGCAAATCACACTGGATTTTCCCAAAAATTTCTTAAAAAAATGAGTATTTGCAGTAATTATTACGGTCTAGTGATCGGGTCCTAAAGAATTATTATACTTTGAAAAGTAATTGATATTGAGGTATTATGAATATCGAGACCTATAATTTTGATTCTCTTATAATATTATCCACGAGTGCATACTCAGTTACAGAATATACTGCCAGCCACAGTACCATAATTATATTGTGCCTTACAATAATTCATAACGAGTAAGTACTATTTTTCGGTTTTGCTCCGTCTATTTTGAAGATAAGTTGCAAATTATTCCAAAATGGTATTTCAGTATTTTAAAATTAAGCACCCCTATTCTTTAACTTGAATAATCCCCAAGCAAACCAGGAACTCCATAGGTACCTTTTTATGTTTTAACAATGCCAAGATTCAAAACAAAATATTTTCAAGGAGGGTAGGTAAATCTGGCCAAAGGAATTAAGATTTGTATATCGTTGTTAGGATTTGTATGCGAGTTGCAGAACCTATTTGCCGCTAGTCTCAGCTCTATTATTAAAGATATACACCTAAGGTTAGGTTAGGTTGGAGGCGATACCGGTCCGTCCACGTTCGTGTCCCTGGGCGCCTGGGTGAGCCGCCCCGCCTTTTACACGGGGCGAGGCACTGAGGATAAGTACTAAGGGCTGTTTTAGAATTTAAATATAGTAGGCAATATAACTCAAGAAAACTAACTCTCATATATCTTCTGTTTTACTTTTCATTCCTTTTATAATCGCATAAAATTACAAAGCTATGACGAATTTATTTTAGATTATTACGAAACATTTACACTTCCTCAGTAGATGTATCAAATTGCGATTCATATCGCTAAGGTCGTTTCTCGAGAGTCGAGATACTTGATGATAACCTGCGTGGCTTATGTCGAACTCAAAATTATGAATTAGAATTATGAATTAGAGCCTATGGGCTATTGCGGTAGCCTTTTCGTGGGTTCCATTTTTTGCATTGTAACGTCTCTTTAACAAATATTATATTTTGTAGATTTTGATTAACAGTTTTTAGTTATTTTCATCAATATTGCATGCATTGTAGAACAGTGCATATTGGTATGGATATGGTCATACTTGCATAAAACAAGATGATTCAGAGCACAAATATATTTCACTCAGATATATTGAGCCAAGCTAAGCTATAAATTACTCGTATGTGCTTGATAGTACAATTGATAGAGGTAGTTCCAATTTGTCACATAATTTACAAGAATATATCGTCGCGTATAAGCTCCGACTATAATAATTGTAATGGCTTTTGGACCTTGGTCCATAAGTTGTCCCTTTATCTATAACTAGATGACGCGGGAGCAACTCCGTTGCGTCAAAACTCGTTTATCGCGCGGGAATCGTACATTTTTTCGGGATGAAAAATATTCTATGTCTTTTCCCGGGTCTCAAAGTATCTCCATGCCAAATTTCAGCAAAATCAGTTCAGCGGTTTGGGGGTGAAATAACACAGACATACAAACAGACAGCTGATGGACAGACAGACAGACAGACACACTTTCGCATTTATAATATTAGTATGGATCTATATAATAATCCACAAACCCAACCTAACTTAAATAATAACTGTCGAGCTCAAAATACCTACAAAAAGTTAACCTTTTTGGCTCTTGTCTGAGGTACCTGATAAATTATAATAATGCAATATTATGCTGATCGATGGACAACATCTTAACGAAATTGACTACATTATGACAAACCAACCAAAACATTTTAAAAAGTTCGACATTATAAAAAATCTTAATTTCAATACTGATCACAGGATGATACGTTGCGCAATTCACTGGAGCACCAAAACTAAATCAACGATATCGGAAGAGAATGCCAGCTACTGGGAGGGCAAATTTTTGCAAGCCGTTAATATATCTAGCGACGTACAAATCCAGTACGATAAATTTGAAAAAGAGTCACAGAATGTACTGAAGCAATTACCACTCCAAAAGAAACAGTCGCATAAGTATATTAACGAAGAAACAGAAGAATTACTAAAACAATGAAAAGATTTATGCAACAAGAAAAGAACCAGAGAAATAAAATTGGAAATAACAAAAATAAGCAAACAAATAAATAGAACTATTAGTCAGGAGAGGAAAACAATACGCCAGAAAACTTTTGAAAAATTTATGAGTAGATCAGGAGCTCTACGTAAAGCATACAAGGAGCTAAGTGGAAAGATTACCTGGACAGGTAATTTGAAAAATAAAGCAGGAGTTGTGCAGTACGTCCAGATATTATTAAGGAAGCAACTAAGTTTTTCGCAGATCTCTACAACATAGATGTCAAAACACACCTTCCAGAATCTTGTGCTACAGAGTCTGTCCGTCTCCCTTTGTCAAACAATTGCCCTACAATGACACCAAATATCTTACTATCAGAAATTGAACAGGCTATAAACACGCAAAAAAATGATAAATCCCCTGACAATGATAACATTACTAATGAATTATTAAAATCAATATCCATCGCGCTTCTGAAACCCCTACAGATTCTATTTAACAACATACTAAAAACAAGAACTACGCCAGAGCAATGGTCAAAGTCAACAATTATTTTACTCCATAAAAAAGGTGACAGGAACGACCTAGCGAATTACAGACCAATCAGTCTCATGACGAACCTGTACAAAATATTCTCCAAAATAATTCTAGGTAGAATATCAACTACTCTAGATGAAAATCAGCCGCGCGAGCAAGCAGGTTTTCGTAAATGTTACTCGACTATAGACCATATACAAGTCATAACACAAATAATAGAGAAATGTAGAGAATATGAAAAGACATTATATATGTGCTTTATCGACTATACGAAGGCCTTCGATTCTCTACATTTTGAAGCAATATGGAAGTCATTGGCACAACAAGGCGTCGACCCAACGTTTATAGAAATAATCAAGAGCGTCTATTCCAAGTGCTATGCCAAAGTTAGACTAGAACGTGAAGGGATAGAGTTCCCGATTAAAAAAGGAGTAAGACAGGGCGACCTGCTCTCACCAAAAATTTTCTCAGCCGTGCTAGAGTCAGTTTTTAGATCTATGGACTGGGAATCCAAAGGTGTGAATATAGACGGAGAACTTCTAAGCCATCTGCGTTTTGCGGACGACATAGTAGTATTTACAGAAAGCCCAATAGAACTAGAGAATATGATCGGTGAGCTGGCGTCGGAAAGTTATAAGGTAGGATTGTCACTCAACACGACCAAAACTAAGATCTTAACAAATGGCCCTCAACAAGATATTTAAGTAAATAATGAAAATATAGAGTATGTGACCTAGTATACTTACCTTGGACAGCTAATATCATTTGAAAATAACGGTGGGAAAGAAATACAAAGAAGGATAACTTTAGCATGGCAAAAATATTGGAGTTTAAGAGAAATAATGAAAAAAAGCTGTATAAATCTTAATTTAAAAAAACGAATTTACGAAGCAACAGTGTTACCTTGTCTTACGTACGGTTGTCAGACGTGGTCCATAAGAAAAGAGGAAGAAGATAAGATTGCTATCTGTCAACGTAAGATGGAGAGAAGTATGCTAGGAATTAAATTATCTGACAGAATTCGTAACACTGATATTAGAACCAAAACTAAAATTACAGATGTTACTAAAAGAATCCGAACACTTAAGTGGCAGTGGGCTGGACATGTTTGTAAAATGAATAATAGATGGACAAAACGGTTGACAGAATGGATACCAAGAAACATAAAAAGGAAAAAATGTAGACCCAACAAACGATGGAGAGACATTTTCAGAGACAGGTGTGGAAATAACTGGATGCAACTAGCCCGAGAAAGAATTATTTGGAAGAATTTAGGAGAGGCCTACGCCGTGGAGGCGACTACTACCAAAAATTTAGTTACATAAAAAAAATTGTAATATTAAAAATATATAAGATTTATAGTTGAAAATTCTACTATAAGAGAAATTTTATATTATTTTGTTATGTTTAGTTAGTAAAAATTGTGTTTATTCTCTAGGATATTTCTGTAAATTGGTGGTAGGAAAATAAAAAGGCTATTTTATTTTATTTTATTTAATATTATGCTGATCGGGCGTATACTAGATAATATACAGGGTGTAACGAAACTAAGTGATAATACTTTAGGGTGTGTACGTGTTTCTCGTAGAGAGTTCACAGTGAAAATAGCAGCGCTGAAAGGCCAAAGTTTTTTCCACCTTCGTATGGGTAAACTCGTGACGCTGGGGCGCTTGGCCCTACGAAAGGGGAAAAAATTGGTCTTTCAGTGCTGCTACATTCACAGTAAATTCTCCACAAGGAACACTAAAGTATTGTCACATATAAGTTTTGTTACACCTCTATATTATATACGGGTGTAACAAAACTAAGTGATAATACTTTAGGGCTTGTATGCTGCGTCTCCTATATAGAGTTCACTGTAAAAGTAGCAGTGCTGAAAGACATTTTTTTTTGTGATTTGTATGGGTGCCCACTGCCCATGCCCGAGCGTCATGAATTTTTTCCATACAAAAGTTAAAAAAGAAACTGTTTCAGCGCTGCTACTTTAACAGCGAACTCTATATAATAGACCCATACACACCCTGAAGTATTATCACTTAGTTTTGTTACACCCTGAATAAGCTAATTATTATGAAATAAATAAGTTTTGGTAGTCTTGGAATAGCAAAATAAGTATAGGACGTACCGTTTCTATTTGGCACTTATAAGTGCCAAATAGAAACGGTATATCTATAGATAAAGGATGTTACAAAATCGTAATAATACTTTACACTACAGTGTATGAGCCCGTATAACCAGAGGCGTAAACTAGTGCTGAGTAATAAGCGGTCAGCTATCGCTATAAGGTGATCTGTCAGCTCGTTTGATCATAAAAAGGGCGATATAAAAGCACTCGTCACGTTCCAACAACAACTCATTATAAGGCCAAGGTCATAAACAAAGTTCGTTGATCTCATTCGCGGAAAACTCTGCGAAAACTCGGCGAAATTTTACGCGCCTATAAAATTTTTGTCTCGCTCGTCCACTAATTAGGGGATGGAGAGAGCTTTATATTATGACCCCAAATTGAGTCAGTGATTATGATACATAAAGTTATCGTAAATAAGTCGCAGATTTTGTGGGCTGTGTGTACCAAAGTAACATGTTATTTCCAAGTTTGGTTAGGACAATGCAGAATCACCTGATTGTCTGACAAGTAAGATGATCCATGCGTCAGATGGGCATGTAAAAAGTCGGTCCTGCGCCTGATCTCTCGCCAGTCGTATCGGTCGTCCGTCCCACTGGGTTATGAGAGTAAAGGAATAGAGAGAGCTCTTGTGTACTGCGCACACACTTGGGCACTATAAAATTACTGGTTAATTACTGGTTTCAATGAACCCGGCAACCGTCACCGAAACCGCTGTGGGAGCTATTATTATTAAATATTCCGTTATCCATACTAATATTATAAAAGCGAACGTGAGTCTGTTTGTTACCTCTTCACGCTTAATCCACTGAACGGATTTTAATGGGTGTGGATATCCAAGATGTAACAAAACTAAGTGATAATACTAAAGTACCTATTGTGTATGTTTTCCTTGTAGAGAGTTCACTGTGAAAGTATCAGCGCTGAAAGACTTTTTTTACTTTTGTATGGGCTAGCACCCCAGCGCGAGCGTCACGAGTTTCCCCATACAAAAGTGAAAAAAATTTTGATCTTTCAACGCTGCTACTTTCACATTGAACACTCTACAAGGAACACGTACATATCCTAAAGTATTATCACTTAGTTTTGTTACACCTGTATTTTGTGGGCGGGAAAGGTCATAGGATACTTTTTATCCTGGAAAAATGTACGTTTCCCCCGCGATAAACGAAGTCACTGTTTATTTAGAATAGTGTAATTATTATAGATCAACTAGCTGTCCCGGCAAACGTTTCTTTGCCATAATATAAAGTATTTCGCCCATATTATTTTATTGAAGTGACTAAATAAGTATGTCGCCATGGCAACGTCGATCGCTATCCCGTCGCACAAACAATGGTCGCCGTCAGTCTCAGGTTGTAATAATTTGCAATTATTTATTCAACAAATGCACATATCAATATATAAAGTACCCAGTAGCTGATTCTGAGACCTACTGAATATGCAATATGCATATAGGTAAAAATCAGTAAAGCCGTTTCGGAGGAGTTCGTGGACTAACATTGTAACACGAGAATTTTATATATAAGATAAGAAAGATAATGAAGTGATGATAAATATTAGGTATACGATATACCGTATAAAATTTAATATTACGCACTATGATATAATAAAGTTCTTCTCATTTTATGTTGCACCTTAATTCTTTTATAGCACCGGAATGCAAATCATCTATAGGAACCATTCATTTTGCCGCTTTCCGATCTCATATCGGAGGACAAAGTATTTTCATATGTACTCAAAAAATTAGTTTAGGTGTCCAAGCGTTACAGACAAACATGCTATAGGATTAAAAAGAAATGTATGAGGTATATGAACAGGCAATAGGCATTAAAACTTAATCCCTCATAATGCCTCCTAGTAACAGGCGTAGCGATGTTATTCCCTACTTTAATAACTGATGTTCCCTCTACCGTGATATTACTATCATAACCACTTGACCAGAAAATCAGCTTAGGCCCAAAATTAAAAGACCCTTACTGAAAATAAGTTAGTTACTTAATAGTTGTTATGAACTATACAGTTATAGCTATATTACAATAATATATAAAATAATTGAAGTTAAATCAATATAAATAAAAAATAATTTTGAATTTTGTTAGGCTCGCTAAAACCCAAGAACGGCTGAACCGATTTGACTTATTATAGTAGTAGTATTCCACGAATATTTCGTGGAAGTCCAGGGAAAGTTTTTTACTGGTGTAAAAACTTCGTATCACCTTTCTCCTAGTGGAGAAAAGTGATACGAAGTTCACCGGGACATCCAAGTTATACAATATTTTATCATTGTCAAATGATTCATTAACCGTTAAGTTTCCGTGGTCCAGTGGTCTAGAGCGTCGCTCTTGACTCGAAGGTCGTGGGTTCGATGTTATTTCCAAGTTTGGTTAGAACAATGCAGGCTGATCACCTGATTATCTGACAAGTAAGATGATCCATGCGTCGGATGGACATGTAAAAGTCGGTCCTGCGCCTGATCTCTCGCCAGTCGTGTCGGTCTTCCGTCCCACTGGGTTAAAGGAATAGAGAGTGCTTTTGTGTACTGCGTAAACACCTGGGCACTTTAAAATTACTCTGGCGTACCTGGCCTGGTTTCAATGAAACCGGCCACCGTCACCGAAACCCGTGTGGGGAGTAGTATAACCACAGACATGTAGTAAGTATACATATAATAATCACTGTCGCACTGTGGATTTTATTCAGGGGATTTTTTTTAAATAGCAGGTACAAAAATCTCTTGTCAGAAATCATCAGAAAACGAGCATGATTATTGTTTTGATAGAAATCCTAAAATTGGGCGATTCGACGACCCAATTTTTCTAAAAATATACGACGACCAAAAATAGTTTCTCTTATAACTAGTAATCTAATAAAAAGGCTGACAAGTTTTCAATAGAGTTGCGTCCTCCCACGGCGTTTCCGCGTTAGCCCCGTAGTAGACTATAGCCTGATCAAAGTGATGAAAAAAAATTGACAAAAAAAAAGGAAGAAGTATTAATATAATTAAGTATGCAATTATAAAGAAGCCCGGATAAGCTTATTTAGCAAAAGCATTAAATTACTGGTGCAATAAATTCATAACATTTTAATTAAATCAGTTAAGAGCCCGGGTTACCCTCGAAATTCTCATACATGCGTAATACCAAAATCATTTTGTCATACGAAAATATTTAACATGTTTGAGTTATTTTTCAGCTTAAAATAGTAATTACCTAGGTTCCTGTACAAAAATTAACTTCAAAATATTTAAACACTAAAAAAAATTTTTTTGTGTATAATTTTTTTTTTACTAAATTTACTACTAAATATTTAAGCACTAAAAATAGAGTAAAATACTAAAAAATATATAAATAAATATTAAATTTACTACAAAATATTTCAACACTAAAAAATATTTTTTAGTATGGAAAGCTATCGTCCCCCATCGAAACTCGCGGAGTTTTACCGTGCGCGACGGACAGGGTAAAATGCAGGGTAGAAGACTGCAGGCACTCATAAATTTTTGAAGATGGTATATTTTTTGCGTGGAACGATGGCGAATGGCGATGGCGAACAATTCCGCGGAGCACTCCCTCTATGCTGTCTCTATTCAATTCAAAATATACATGGTCTATAATGTGTCCTACGGATCCCGTATTTACTTTGGCCGATTCCCAAAACTTCTAGTTCAATTTGACATCAATAGGTATCGTCGGCGGTTCGGAAATCTAATGAATCACTTAACCCTACAGCAGTGGCGAGGGGTGAATATTTTGAGAAGGGAAGCCGGAGTAAAAAATCTACTTACCAATTTTGGTAATTTATAATTGAATGACATGCTTTTAATTTTCAAAACTAAGTTTGGAAAACAAAGTTTCCTTCGACAGCAAAATATAATCTGTCAGACAACAGTCTTTCTGAATTAATGCCATATTTTCCGAACTACACGATTACGTCGTACGACTCACAATTCACAAGTCACAATATAAATTAATTTAATTCACGACACTCTTCTAAGTTCTAACGCTAAAACAAAATTTAAATTCGACAAAACAAAACAAACGACATGTTGTTTACAAACACACTATCCGCCATATTAATATGTCAATCTAAAAACCAGCAAAATAAAAATGTATTACGCGCCTGTCATATTTAGTACCGCTAAAGGCATTCTTAATAAAGTCGTATTACAAAAAATCCTACCAAAATAAAATGTATTACGCGCCAGCAAAAGTATAATGTCGCTACATTCATTCTTAAATTCGAATCATAACAATTTTACTTCATGACTCATCTATCTCGCTTGCACTTGTGCGTTGCTAATTAACCTTTCTCCGTAATAACTCGTCGGGCATCGAGTTATTTCCAAGTATATATCGCGCGTGCTAGAACGAGACAGAACATGACGACCAGTTCACAGGAATGAAAAGGACAGATGCTTACTATGAACTGTCGTTGTATGGAGAAATAAGCCGCTAATCCTGCGGCTTATTTGATTCTCTGCGCCCGCACATTGCATTGCCTTTTAAAATTTGTAGGCGATAGTTATTAATTCAAACTATGTATTTCAAGTGAGAGAAAAATTTATTGCATATAACATTGTGAATTCAAAGTTTTTTAAGTAGGTATGTAAAATATTTATTAGATAAATATGTCGTTGGCCCATATATTCGATTTTTCTAAGCCCTAAGGGAAGCCGATGGGAATCGGGTTATATGGACGCTTCGCCACTGCCCTACAGTTAAGTTTTGAGCAAACAAACATATTGACGGTTGAATTTCATTTCGATTGTAGTTTGTTGCGACTTTATTTTGTTTCGGTGACTGTTTTATGCCAAGTACTCACATACGGTTACTCGATCGAGCGATTGCTCATGATTTACTCTACGTGATTACGTAGAGTAAAAACAACGGCTTGGGCTTTCGTCCACACATTTCAGCATTACTCGATAGTTTTACTCCAAATCGAGTAAAAATTGTCGTGTGGACCGCAAAACTCATACGCTTGAATAAAGCTCGACGGCTCGCGTCGAATAAGTTCGAAGAAAATTAGATTTATTTAATTCCATCGAGCCGGCTCGATGCGAGCCTTCGAGTTGTGAGTTTTGCAGTGGTCCACGCAATAATTTTTACTCTATTTGGAGTAAAACTATCGAGTAATACCGATAGTGAGTACTGACCATTAGATCCGACGGAACTATCACACTATAATATTTATAAATATTATAGTATTAGTGCAATGCTATATAATTAAGAGGAAAAGTGACCAAAACAAAATAGCTCACGCTTGGGAAGTAATCGAAATATATTCAAGAAGGTATGGTTATAGTTCCGCCGGATCTAATGGTCAGTACTCACTATCGGTATTACTCGATAGTTTTACTCCAAATCGAGTAAAAATTATTGCGTGGACCGCTGCAAAACTCACAACTCGAAGGCTCGCAATAGACAAAAGTTTGTGAGTGTGTATGTTCGTTACTTTCTTACTTCTAAACGGATGGTGCGATTTTTATAAAATTTAGCATAGACCTAGCCACCCAGGGTGTTAGCCGATACCAATCCAGGGTGTCAGCTAACACCCTGGATTAACACATAGGCTTTATTTTTCCCTGATACATCGCGGGTAACAACGCCGGGCACAGCTAATTCTTATAAATGCAAAAGTATGACACTTTATCTGTCTGCCTGTAGCCTCTTCACGAATAAGCTGCTCAACGTTTAAACGGAGCTATACTTTGAATCATACAAGGGACATACTTAATTATCAATCATGATTCGATAAATACACTCGGCAAAAAGTACGATTTCCGCGCGATATTTTATTCACAAACGAAGGAGAAGAATCCATGGCTAAACGTTGCGGGCAACATTTCGGTTCATCTATCGGTTCTTCAAAAATAAAACTTATTTTGAGTTTTAATTAGAGTAACGCAAATCGATATACATTACAAAATTATAATTTTATCATTGCCTTCAGCGAATAGTACTTAGTATAAGGTATTTTAATTACCAACCTGGTCTAACGGAACCTAGGCCTATGTAGTCCCTAATTTTAGCTCTCAAACTGAGTACTGACATCAAGGAGCCGAGAGTTTAATCGACCTCACTCAATCAACGTCACAAACACCGTCAAGACCACATAACCAAATATTATGTAAATTCAAGAAATATAATAGTATGTACCATCGAGGAAATTGATTTCTAGGCAGTTGACAGTCCAACGTCATCTGGTCGGATCATGCCATTCATGAAGCGGCAGCAGACGACGTGTCGTCGCGACACTAATGGTTTCTATGTGTTTCTATTTAAAGTGTCGCTAGCTTCGTGTCGCTAGCTGTGGAGGGTATTTCATAGAAATATATAGAAACCAGTAGTGTCGCGACGACGAGTCGTCTGTGGTTGCTTCATGTCGCTCGCTGTTAACCGGCACCTGTGATTGATTTGTGATCTGTCGGTTGTTTGACATAACTTGACCAAATTACTTAGGTCCGCCATCTGCCTAGGAATCAACTTCTCTGATAGTACAAGCGTACAGATTACGACTGGTTTCATACTTTATTATGAAGGCTCCCATACCATAATACTAGGAGAAAGATTGAATCTGTGTGGACTTTGGACTGATCGCAGGCCGGTCTGACCGGACTCTATACATTGTGATTTTATATTTTGCTAGTCGTGGTAGCTGTCGACTGGGTTTAGCATAACTGGACCAATTGTCTTAGAGCCTGTTTCACCACTTCCTGATAAGGCTATCCACCACTTAACTTGACAGATACAATATGGAGAATCTGTCAAATAAGCCTATCCGGCACCTTATCAGGAAGTGGTGGTGGCCTGTTTCAACAGGCCCTTAGTCTGCCAAATGTTTATAGGCTCCTCACGGTGTGTAATTCTACGGATCATCACTCACTATCGATGACCAATAGACAACGCACACAGACAGCGCTCTTCTAACGTCGTAAAGCGATCGGTGTAGATCTCGATAGTTTCAATTTAAAATGCAAAGTGAAAGTGCATAGTGAAAGAGGGGAGTGAGAGCTGTATGACGGATTCACGGACGAGTCCTCCTCATGGTGTCACGTGGCTCTTGCTGGTCAAAGCTGGACCGCTTTCGATCGCGGCATTACTGATCATGGGTAGCTGCGATCAATAATTTCTCTAATAGTATACTGCCGAATAGAAGAATTAAGCCGCAAAAGCACTCCAAATCTAGGTAAACCTTGCGGGTGACTTATGTTCAGATTTCTGTATTTTATAGCCATTTAAGAGTCCGTATACGAAATTTTGCCGATTTTGCCGAAATTGCAAAGGTTCGCTACAGAAATATTATTAGGTTTTTTCCCCTTATTAGACCAAAAAAATATATATTAATTATTAGATTTAAAATATATTTAAGCGCGGAAAGCCGACTCGAACTTGCGGCGAGAAATATAATGTGAGATAATGTTTTGAATCGTGTTATTTTGGCATAATTTGTTTTTTTTTTGTTTTCTTTTTTCTGGAATTGGATAGAATTTTATCTATAGATTATTTCTGTCGTTTTCTTTTTATAAATTACAGCTCCAAGTTGCCGAAATTAACAGCAATTATTTGCCCATTTTCTCTAAAATTTTGCCGAGTTACATATTTTTTTACTCAACTATTTCATATTAAAGTGGTAAAAAGTAATTCCAACATTTTATAGACAACTTTCTCAACAGTACGTTGTATTTTTTCCATACAGTTAAGACGTCAATACAATCCATAAACAGGTGATATTCTAAACCTTTTACAGCAAAAATCACAAAACTGTCGCGGATTTGACTTGGATTATTTAAAAATACTTAAAAAAATAAAAAAATCTAGCTCCAACACTAGATTATAATTGAAATAATCTTACATGTTGTGCATTAAAACTTATAGAAATACTGTATTTTAACTGTTAAATCACGTCTGTAAAATCAGCGAAATCGGTAAATTGCATATACGGACCCTTAAGTCTTTGAAATTTCTCAAATGTTCACTCAGACAAATTTTGCTTATAAAATATATGAAAAGTTTTAACATTATTGGATGTAAAGTAATAAATCATTTAAGGTTCGTTTACGATGCGACGACATCTTGAATATTTTAATATATTAAACCACTAGAATCTAGATGATGCCCGCGACTTCGTGCATGTTAATCACTCTGAAACTGTAAATTTTTATGTTTAAGACCTGTATCTTTCATCTTTAACACTGTAACAGTAGGGTGAACATGACTAGTGATTGAACAATGAACAGTAATAGTCATTGAACAGAGCACAATAACATTTTAAATTTATTAAGGTTGCTTTAAAACTACCTGTTTTTCTTTAAAATCAGACGTTCCATTACTTAAATATTTCGTTTTTGTGCTTTTTCCAATGATAAGTACTGTCCAATAGCTATGTCCACACAGCGCTTTCGTCTTCAATTTTCGTCATCTTCTTTCATTCAACTTTCGTTTTGGCGCATTCAATAATTGAATGCGTTAACGACCGCAACGCCAACATTGTCATTTTCATTTTGTGGATACAGTCAGAGGGCATGCGTCGCGCTCGCGGGTATGCCTCACGTTCGCTGTTGACTGCGCTATAACGCATGCCCTTGACGAACAGAAAAAGGCACAATGTGGACAAAGCTAATCACTAGTCATTTACCCTAGATAAAATTAATAGCTGACAAGCAATCTCTACATAGTGTTTATAGCTGTCATTTTTCGACAGGAGTTTCGTTGCCTTAAGTCTCTTATCATCATAGAAATCTATTTAGTGAGAGCAACATTATAGTAGCTCTTAAGCACTTCCAAATAAGGCCATAACTATAAAAAATTATGCGTAAACTGGCAATTTTCCTTTAAAGTATGTTGTTTATGAGTGAACACTTCTTTATTGCTCTAATATAAGTAGGCACTTTTGCAGCATTTATAAAGTAGCCATCTTGAATATAATTTTTTGAAGTGTCATATATACTTATATATTTATAAGTATTATAAAATGTTTACACAAAATATTTTCAGTTGATTTTTTCACTGTATATAGGAAGTTGTATGAACATAAAAGCTATAAAATAATATGACAAGAGTATAAAGGCTCATCCACATTTGTATCATTTGCGCGATCAGATCTCCGATCAAATCTCCGTCGCGTATCATCGCACCGTATCAAGTATGCGTATCATAGTGTGGACGCCTATTAGATCATTCTGCCGATCATGTTATTATTTTAATACGACACGTATCAGATACGCGGTTAATAGCGATCGGGGCGTATCATGATACGCGTATCATTTTGATACGCTTCGATGATACGCGACGGAGATCTGATCGCGCAAATGATACAAATGTGGACGAAGCCTAACGTCGACGTACAACATTAAAGTGACGTATAATTTATTTGCACACAATATTTTACAAGGGTACTAAACCGTAATCGCCATAACACTGAGACCCCTATAATCCTTTACAAAATTCGTTTTACAACACCTTGCTGAAGGAGAATTTTGTATGAGTATAATTTGAAGGGTTAAATGGCACTTAGTATTGAGAAAATGAATATTATTGAAAAAATTATATTGTGATTTGCGCCTCTGTAGTGCAGTGGATCTTACGTTACTTTACGTGCGTACTACGTAGTACTTGTGCTGGAACACAAAAAATAATAATATTCATAGCAAAAATTAGGATAAAACTGTAAAAATATCCTCTGATAGTTTATGCTTTAGACAGGATACATACGTCGGGTACGAATATAAAAAGTCCGGTCCCATACTTCTTCAATATTTACTTAAATCTTTCTTACTGGGGTATTAGAGTTAAGAATGAGTCGGTAGTGTTCAAAAGGATACCTACCAACGTTATGTTATAAATAATAATTTAATAGCGTTTAATTGTACATTTTATGGACTAATCATCAAACAGAGTCCTCTTGAGTCTTGTGTATTGCGCACACTTTAAAACTAATCCATCATCACCGTCAACCAACATTTAACAAATATTTAACAACACAAATCCGTTAGATTACAACAATCTGTAGCGAGCTTCAGTAACTAAATCCCTGTAAACAAGTTGTTTAAACATATTATTTGTTAACAGCTTACAAGTTGGTTAAGATGATTCATCGTGTTACAAATTTGCGGCTAACGAGGACCGATGGCGGCCTGTCGGGAACTTCCTGAATTAATGGTCAGTTTGAACCGAGACGGAAAATGCTTGAAAGTATAGTTCATATAAATGTAAAAATTATTATTATTAACAGCCATTAGTGTCCCACTGCTGGGCAAAGGCCTCCCTTGCTTCCTTCCACGTGTCTCTATTCTTCCCTGTATTTGGCCACTCTTTGTCTGCAGCGTCTAGCTCGTCGCGCCAACTTTTCTTGGGTTGGCCCATGTTTCGCCGATGTATGTAATGTAGACCGCAGTCCGTACAGGTCTAAAAATATTACAACATTTTACAAATTACAAATAACTTAACTACATTTAATTTAGTCTCATAACCATATCGCTAGCAGTACGGAGTGCTTAATTCGTTAGTTTCGGAGGCAAAATGAGTTTTTATTTTATTTTATATTTTAGTTGAAAATTTAACCGACTTCAAAAAATGAGGTTATCAATTCGACGCGTATGTTACATGTAATATTTCCAGAACTGCCCAGTTTTTGTATATGTTAGTCTATATCAGCGTCTGAACTCTGAACAAATGTGCCAAATTTCAAGTGTATGTAAGATCACCTTCGATAACATGGCGCGCCCCTCCAAATGACTGTTTCAATGTGTGTAGTCACGTCCTTATGAAAGAGTTTGTATGTTGTAAGTATTCAACCAATCACAGTACACGTAATTTATTACCAAGATTTGTTGGTCAACTAATCATAACTAGCCTACCGCGCAAGACAACGCACTTCAAACGTTTTGAATTTTGGAGGGGCGCGCCATGTTATCGTAGTTGATCTGAGATCTCTATGTATGTGTGTATGTTTTAATATTTGTATTCGCATATCTCTGGAACTGCAAGTTCGTTTTTAGTAATTCTTTTTTTGTTGTACTAGGTATTGTTCAACTTAGGGAACAGTGCAAGTTTCATCAAAATCGCTTCAGTAGTTTTGGAGATAGGGAGTTTTAATTCTCAATCAACGTACAATTTTGAAGTCAGTTTTATCTTATTTTTTAAATACAGTTATAACTATGACCGCATAGTCAAAAAGACTGATGCACTCAGCTGCATTACTAATGCCCGTTAGCAATTAGCATTCATCGTTCGTATCTATTGTGTTTCGTCGTATAAAAACTATACATTTTTAACCGACTTCCAAAAAACGAGGAGGTTATATGTTCGGCTGTGGATATTTTTTTTTGTATGTTCAACGATTACGCCGCCGTTTGTGAACCGATTTTCGAAATTTTTGCTTTGTTGTATTAGGTTTCACTCCAATTTGATACTATGTTCACAAAAGTGGTGACCTGATGGTGGGATCCATGAGTAATCGAGGGAACTCCTTGAAATTTATATGGAAACATGTCCTGATTTTGGTTTTATGTGAAGTGTACTAATAATATGCTACCAAAAAGTCAAATACTGATTCAAGGTATACCATGGTTTCGAAGATGCGAAGAGAACTCTTGACTCCTTATAGATACACGTTTGGGAGTTTCGGCGTTGTTATAAGAATAGAAAGCATAATATGTGACTATGCAAGTCATATTCATCATCATCATAATTGTCATCATCATCATCATGTTAAGGTCACAAATATATATATATATATATATATATATGTATCGGCGTGCGCGATTAACTTGTTTATTGGCAACTTATTTTGAGATAAGTTTCATAATGTATGTTATCTGTTGGAGCGGCCAGTACGTCCGGATGGGGTTTTGAGTGACGCTATCTAACTGACGATGGACATTTGAGAGGTGACAACCATCACCTGCCAAATATCTGGAATGATTATGAATGTTGGAAGGAACGGTGTATGCTCCCAAACCCATCGGCTCCAATCTTACGATATCTGGTTAATCACGTTCAGTGTAGATGACTAATATACGCCCACAAACTTGGAGTATGAATGCAATGTTATTCCATGGCCATTGAATCAGTTTCAATATACCGCTCGACGATCCGATATATATATATATATATATATATATATATATATATATATATATATATATATATAATTGGAATCTCGCAATCGGCTCCAACGATTTTCATGAAATTTAGTATATAGGGGGTTTCGGGGGCGATGAATCGATCTAGCTAGGAATCATTTTCATAAAATGTCATTTTATGTGTGTTTTTTGAGTATTTTGAATACTAGTAATAATTATGTACGGTATAACAACACCAATTATGCTGTTAAATGAAATGGCTGTTTATACACGGCGGTCGGCAGCGCAGAGGCGACGGCGTCGTCGCCGCGCGCCGCGCTTCGCGTGCGTTGTTATCGCAGTCGCCGGTGACCGCTTGGGGCTTGAAACATTAAAATTGTTAAAATACCTAGCACATGTTCACTTCACTGGTAAATGGTAATACATATAAGTACTTTGTGAGTGTGAGTTGTGACTCTTAACAAATTGTAATAAGATACGTAAAATATACGCGATGGTTTACTTACTAGGTAACTGAAAAGAGTGAAATTATTATTTTTATTAAAAAATTAAAACCGACTTCCAAGGTAAAAACAATAATAACATTAATATGATCTAAAAAGTATTAAATAATTTTTCCTATCTAATAGTGACTTTTTCAGAATTCGGCTAAACCTCAACTATTTCTGTACTCAATCTTCATTATTTTGTTAAAAATAATAATTGTTTCTAAGGCAGTCAGGTCAGAGTTCATAAAAATAATTATAATCATTTTGTAATACACCAAAGTATAAAAGTACTAGCAATAACCGAAAAGTCGGTATGTGGTAGTAATAATATCATAAATCATAATCAAATACTTGTGTTTTTTCGTATAATAATGGGGTAATTTTTGTTTATTGGGTAAGTTAATTTTCATAACTCAATGTCGATAGCTATCATGTATAATATTAAGTCCTGTATAATAATTGCTCCCACACCAGTTTCGGTGACGGTGGCCGGTTTCATTGAAACCAGGCCAGCTACGCAGGAGTAATTTTATAGTGCCCAAGTGTGTGCGCGTACACAAGAGCACTCTCTATTCCTTTACTCTTATAACCCAGTGGGACGGAAGACCGACACGACTGGCGAGAGATCAGGCGCAGGACCGACTTTTTACATGCCCATCCGACACATGGATCATCTTACTTGTCAGACAATCAGGTGATCAGCCTAACCAAACATTTTCCTACACAACAAGCACAACAAGCCTAACCAAAACCAACTTTCCTACACAACAAGCACAACAAGCCTAACCAAAACCAACCAAGCATTGTCCTAACCAAACTTGGAAATAACATGTTTCCAACGCGGGAATTGAACCCCCGACCGCCGAGTCAAGAGTCGCGCTCTCTACCACTAAACCACGAAGGCGTCGTAAGTCGTAAGTCCTGTATAACCTACTGTGCAACTTATTGATTTTATGATTTGGGTGCGTTAAATTATACACATTTAAGCCATGAGCCATATTACCGATTTAATCATGTTTTCCAATGCAATTTCCTCATTTTCTCCTAATATGAAATCGATATAATTTTTATGCGAAGGTAACGAAAATTTTGATATAAATGTAATCGAGTTTTCAATTAAATCCATACTAATATTAAAAATGCGAAAGTGTGTCTGTCTGTTTGTCTGTCCGTCTGTCTGTCCGTCTGTCGGTTACTTCTTCACGCCCAAACCGCTTAACCGATTTTGCTGAAATTCAGTATGGAGATACTTTGAGTCCCGAGGAAGGACATAGGATACTTTTTAACCTGGAAAATGTACGATTCCCGTGCGATAAACGAATTTTGGTGCAATGGAGTTGCGGGCGTCATCTAGTTTCCTTATAATTTTCTCGTAATATTAAAGAAAGCGACTGAAGTAAGATAGGGACAAAACGATTTTCAATTATATTGATGGTTAACTTTCAATCAGACTCCAGGCTGGCCTAAGTTTTTTAATCTATGTCTTGTTATATAATAACTAGATGACGCCCGCAACTGCGCCAAAATTCATTTATCGCGCGGGAACCGTACATTTTTTCGGGATAAAAAGTATCCTATGTCCTTTCCCGGGGCTCAAAGTATCCCCATACCAAATTTCAGCAAATTTGGTTCAGCGGTTTAGGCGTGAAGAGGTAACAGACAGACAGACAGAAAGACGGACAGACAGATACACTTTCGCATTTATAATATTAGTATAAAGTATAATAGTAGAATATTATGACGCCAGTTGCGCCAAAATGCGTTTATCGCGCGTAGGGTTGCCAGGCGTCCGGATAAAGCCAGAGTCAGGCTTTTTGATGGCGTGTCCGGCCAAAATTAAGAGGAGTCCGGCTTTTGTAGAGCTTTGAATCAATAATTTTATAATATTCAATAATTTTATAATATATGAAAATCTACTTATTTTAGAAGGTTTTGAATGTAAAATTGTAAGTTTTATTGTTTTAATAAAACAGAAAATTACGATCGTATTGCTACACTAGTTTAGATTCTAAGTACTCGATAGCAGGACTTTTTTGTACAAAATGTCCGGCCAAGTTGGCCGCTTTGTCCAGCTTTTCGGTTTAGCGACCTGTCAACCCTAATCGCGCGGGAACCGTACATTTTTCGAGATAAAAAGTATCCTATGTCCTGTCCGGTACTCAAAGTATCTCCATACCTAGCGAAATCGATTAAGCTGTTTGGGCGTGAAGAACTAACAGGCAGACAGACACACACACTTTCGCATTTATAATATTAGTATGGATGAAAACTGTCCTGACGGCGCGGCTACCTGAACTTAGTTTGTGCATTCCCATGTTCGCACGAGTCCGGTCAAGGTTTGGCCTCCTTGTAGATAAATGAAGGTCTTAAGGCGACGCCTTGATAATTTGGCTGTAGCGATGCCGATTTTTCTCAGCAATGACTAAAGCTAAGAAACTAAAGTTCATTGTCAGTATTCATCATGTCTTTGTCTTTGAATTGCCCACAGCATAACACGATTGGACAACTTTTATAACACAGAATTATCAATCGAAAAGACCTCTGTAAAAAAAGGGATTCCTATTTTTCCAACAGAGGAGAGTGATTTAAGGTTCCAAAATTTGTACATAAATTGGTTGAAGCATACACTTTAATATGCGCATAGCTTATATGAAATGTATTTATGGTGGCCGGGCCGGCCTCTCATAGAAAACAAGCAATGGAACAGCAAAACATGGAAAGGGCGTAAGCGACAAAATGGTTTTTGTCGCGTAATTTAAAAACTGTAAATACGTTTCATATAAGCTATGGACAAATTAAAGCGTATGTTTAAACCAATCTGTGTACAAATGGAAGCTTATATCACTCTCCTCTGTTGGTAATAAAAAATTTTACAGAGGTTTTTTTTTTATTAAATAAGGGAGCAAACCCTTTTTTTATTAAAAAAGAGAGCAAACGGGTCACCTGATGGTAAGCAACTACCGTTGCCCATGGACACTCGCAACATCAGAAGAGCTGCAGGTGCGTTGCCGGCCTTTTAAGAGGGAATACGCTCTTTTCTTGAAGGTTTGCAGGTCGTGTAGGTCCGGAAAAACTGCTGGCTTGGTTCGCGTGGGACGATGGCGAAAAGTTGCAGGTGGTATGATTCCGAACAATTCCTCAGAGCACTCCCCGTGATACAACCGATAGAGAATGCAGAGTGATGCTACATCTCGGCGTAATTCCAAGGGGTCCAAGCTGTTTGAAACACTATGGCAGTCAACAATTCGAGCGGCCCTTCGTTGGATACGATCCAGAGGGAGCAGTTGATATTTTGGCGCTCCTGCCCAGAGATGAGAACAATATTCCATATGAGGCCGAACCTGCGCCTTGTAGAGTTGTAGGCGTTGGTCCGGACTGAAGTACTGTCTCGCTGGTCTTTTTGATTGATTATTTTGTGTTATAACAGTTGACCAATCGTGTTATGCTATGGGCAATTCAAAGACAAAGACAACTTGATGAATACCGACAATGAACTTTAATTTCTTAGCTTCAGTCATTGCTGAGAAAAATCGATATCGCTACAGCCAAATTATCAAGGCGTTTAAGGGGCCGGGTTACCCTCGAAATTCTAAATACGAAAATATTTAACATGTTTGAGTTATTTTTCAGCTTAAAATAGTAATTGCCTAAGTTCCTGTACAAAAATTAACTTCAAAATATTTAAACACTAAAAAAAAATTTTTTGTGAATAAATTTTTTTTACTAAATTTACTACTAAATATTTAAACCCTAAAAAATAGAGTAAAACACTAAAAAATATATAAATAAATAGTAAATTTACTACAAAATTTTTAAATTCTAAAAAATATTTTTTAGAATTTAAAAATTTTGTAGTAAATTTACTATTTCTTAATATATTTTTTAGTATTTTACTCTATTTTTTAGTGTTTAAATATTAAATAGTAAATTTACTCCAAAATATTTAAACACAAAAACATTTTTTTTAGTGTTTAAATATTTTGTAGAAAAATTTTGTGTAGGAACCTAGGCAATTACTATTTAAAGCTGAAAAATAACTCAAACATGTTAAATATTTTCGTATGACAAAATGATTTTGGTATTACGAATGTATGAGAATTTCGAGGGTACCCCGGCCTCTTAAGCGTGAAGCTATAACAAGCATTTTCGCAATATAGACAGCCTTGTCATGAGGAATTGCTTCTAACCTAACATTGTAATAATAATAATTTACCTAACCTAACCTAACATTGTAAGTAAGTTATTGAAATGTTCCTTCTAGATATGATCGAACCTGCACCATTTTTAATGTAACTTAAGAACTATGGATACATAAAATAGATTTTAAAAATCCTTGTTTCGCGTCATTACTCATTAGACTGTTTTAATTAACCCTAGATAGCTAACCTTCTGGGAGACCCTGTTTAAGCTAACCATCCGTCGAAACGACGGGTATTAAAAAATGAGTATTTTTATTGAGATTTTACCACTTTCTGGACCTGGATTTTTTTTACAGATATATGATCAGCTTAGCAATAAAACAACACTGTGTATATTTACATTTTTTATTTACTTTTGAAACTAAAAATTTTTTCTTAGACCTCTAAAAAAATCGGAACATTTTCAATCAAACTTTTCTTAAACAAAATAAAATAATACTCAAAACAAAATAATTAGTTTTTTTGGCATTATATGGCACATAGAAATATAAAACGTAATAAAAAATAAAATAAACTACTTTTCTTTAGCACGTGTGATACAAAAATTTATTTTTTGTTTACCTCTTATTACTACCTTACAATTATAGCAAAATATACTTTTTTTCATGCGCTTTTCTTGTAGTAGCATTTCCCACATGTTTTACTTTTCCGTTTTTGTCTTGAAGAATTTTGAAAAGACTCTTCTTCGTTCTCTATTCCCTCCAAAGAAGCTTGGCCCGACGACAACTGCTCTGCGCACTATAGTCGATGGCTGCTTAGAAAGAACGCTTCTAAATATTTATTTTACTAAGCTCTTGGTTTAATAAATTATTTATAGCATCTTAAATTAACGAAAACATGGTAAAAATCTAAAAAAAAAAACACAGTTTACGTCAAAAATAAATACACGCATTTCAGTAGAAAAACTAACGGTAAAGCTAACGTCGAAACGACCGGCAAAGTCTGCATATACCGAAAACTATGGCACTTACCTGTACGACGAGTGTGCCACTGTAACGACAACACCGGCAAATGAGTTAAATAGACGAAACAAAATATTCGGACGCGACATAAAAAAAATATAGCGATATTAGTTTGCGCCGCCCGTCGATTCGACGGAGGTTAGCTATCTAGGGTTAAATCTGTCACGAAGTTAGACTCAATATTAATGGGCTTACATACTCAAGCTGAGTTGAGGACAACGAACTCTTTATTTCAAGGACAAAAAATTTTGGATTTACGAAGATCTATGACCAAAAAACCTCTTAACATGATATTCGCTGGCCCCATTTCGCTTTTTAATGTTATTCGATTTTTGGCTTCTCTGAGTATTTTTTTTTTTCATTTTTTAAAATAACATTTTGGGTATAATAAATGACAACAGCTTTATTGAATGGAAAATTCTCTTACGACTAAAACTGCTAGTTAATAGAATCAGGCGTTACTTTGCGGAAATCCATAGCTTAAAATTTAGTTTGTTATTATTTTTTAGCAATATTCCGCGAAAAACTTCCACCTTTAAGTAAATGAGTGAGTGCACGCATAGGCATGCGTACAGCACCTCCCTCCTCCCACACTGCCTATGCGTACACTCGCATGCAAGAACTTGCAAACACCACCACCACACAAGCAATAATGTTGGCAAATCCGTGCAAGGCCCCTCACCACCATGCAGGTTGAAAGCCTCGACGCGCGTTTCGCTCCAACACCGGAGCATCCTCAGGATGTGGACTCTACGAACAACGTCGGCCGGTTTGGCCGGTGGCGGCACTTGACGGACGTTGTTCGTAGAGTCCACATCCTGAGGATGCTCCGGTGTTGGAGCGAAACGCGCGTCGAGGTTTTCAACCTGCATGGTGGTGAGGGGCCTTGCACGGATTTGCCAACATTATTGCTTGTGTGGTGGTGGTGTTTGCAAGTTCTTGCATGCGAGTGTACGCATAGGCAGTGTGGGAGGAGGGAGGTGCTGTACGCATGCCTATGCGTGCACTCACTCATTTACTTAAAGGTGGAAGTTTTTCGCGGAATATTGCTAAAAAATAATAACAAACTAAATTTTAGACTAAAACTGCATTCTTGCATTACTCTATGAAACATAAACTAAAAAAACCGGTGAAGATACGATACAGCTAAGTTTTCGCTGTAAGATTCCCCAGAAGAAGGGAGTAATCGGCTGGTACGCTTAGCAAAAAACTAAAACCGACTTCCAAGTTAAAAACAATAGTAATATGAACTAAAAAGTATTAAATAACTCTTACTCTTTAAGAGTGCCTTTTTCAGAATTCGTCTAAATCTCAACTATTTCTGTACATACTACAGTCTTCATTATTTTGAAGTCGGTACTAGCTAATTTTATCGTGAGTTCAGTATTGTCAGAATACCTGAAACTTTTGGGACTGGTACCGACTTCAAAGTAATGAAGGCTGTAGTATGTACAGAAATAGTTGAGATACTTTTTAGTTCATATTACTATTGTTTTTACCTTGGAAGTCGGTTTTAATTTTTTGTTAAAAATAATAATTTCACTCTTTTTAGTTATGTACAAAATAAGGCTTTGTGGGTAAATAACCAATACGAACGTTAACTATTCACATTATGTTACTGTAAGCGAAATTGTGGTAAATGCTTGCAGTTATTTAAGCGATGCTGCAATTTCCAAACGTTTATCTTTTAAGGTTCAGGAGTTCTATTCAGTGCCTTTGGACCAAGAGACACCTTCGTATGAATTTTTTCTTATTCGTAACATATTATGTTTAATTTACTAGAAACAATATTATAACCAAGTTATAATGAGTGTTTTGATAAATTTCAAGGATTTCCCTCGATTGCTCATAGATCCCATCATCAGCTCACCACTTTCGTAATTGTTATACAATATTAAGATTATATCCTTTACAAAAACATGAGAATTTTGAAAATCGGTCCACAAATAGCGAAATCATCATCAAAAACATCTGCTTCGATGCAAAATATTACGAAAAGTACCAATAATTGGGTCATAGTGTGATGACCCATGGTATAATTATGGTTGTGATGATGATGATCAATCAAATTAATGTGTTGGCTTTTGCTTTCAGTTGTTTAAACAACGCCGAAATCCCCGAACCTGTACCTATAAGCATTCAAAAGTTCTGTTCAGTACCTTCGGATCCAGGGTATAACCTGGTGCGAAGTCCTACTTTTTGGTAGTATTTACCTCGAATGCTTCAGAAAACATTAAACAAATATTAAACAAATATTATGTTTTCATACAAATTTCAAGGAGTCCCCTCGATTCCTCAAGGATCCCATCATTAGATCACCACTTTTGTGAACATGGTACCAAATTCGAGTTAAACCCTATACAACACACAAAGAAATTTGAAAATCGGACCACAAACGACTGAGTAATCGTTGAACATAAATAAAAAAATTACATACAGCCGAACGTATTACCTCATCCTTTTTGGAAGTCGGTCAAAAATACGTCGTTTAAAGTTCTTACAGTCGACGTAAATCTCAAGCGGTTTGGTGAAATTTTACCCGAATTCAATAAAGGAGGATTATGATTTTGTAAAGTACGCTATGTTACATATTACTTTAGTGAGCTCTAGCTAGAATATTGAGACGTATCATGCCACTGAGTAGTATTACAATTAGAATTAGTAATTACATACAATAAACCTTCAAGAAAAGAGCGTATTCCCTCTTAAAAGGCCGGCAACGCACCTGCAGCTCTTCTGATGTTGCGAGTGTCCATGGGCGACGGTAGTTGCTTACCATCAGGTGACCCGTTTGCTCGTTTGCCCACTTATTTAATAAAAAAAATATAAGAATATCTTTTCTTGACTAAATACCCAAAAACAATTAATATACCAGTGGTACTCACCTACCTTTTTTTACTACCTTTTTTTGTGCGTACCACAAACAAGTTTTGGTTTTGGTGGCCGCAACCAAATTAAAAAAAAAAACTCTAATCTAGTGAATGTATAAGTAATAATATAAAATATTAAACTACTTACTTAAATTTTATATTTGAGTTATACAATCTAAACTAAAATAATTTTCTAATCCCAACGAAAAGTAATTTAACATAACCCTTTGTGGTTGTATAATGTTTAACAATCACGAAATAATATGTTATCAAGCAGAATATTGTTCAATAAATGTTTGTTTGCCCTTCAATTAAAATGAGAACAATAATAATTTAAGCATTTGCGTGTAATAGTTTCAGAATTATTCCATTCGCTTTGAGTTTCTATACTGTACTCGGCGAAACATGGCGTAGCGGTCATTGACTCCCGGTCAAAAACTTGTCATTTTCTATTTAAACGATTCACAACATCTGACAACTTCATTGTCAATCGCGGTTTATATAGAAAATGACAAGTTTTTGACAGGGAGCCAATGACCGCCACCACCATGTTTCGCCGAGTACAGTATAGACTATAGACCAATAAAAATTGTGCTAATGACAACTCAAATAATATTTACTTCATTAAAGGCAAAAACTGTGATTAATTCTTCAATGTTGTATCTACCAAAACCTGCAGTTCAGTCACGCTTTTTTTTAAACGAATAATTTTATTTAAAAATTATTAAAATGTTTCAAATGGTTACGGAAGTCATAAAAATAACGTTTATTTTATTTACTCAATAAAAACATACACTTCATTTTTTCCCTATCTGTTTTGAGGGTTCCGTACCCAAAGGATAAAAACGGGACTCTATTACAAACACTTCGTCCGTCTGTCTGTCTCCAGACTGTAACTCAAGAACGGTGATAGAGAGTTGAAATTTTCACAGATTGTGTATACAGAGGCGGCGCAAGGCGTGGGCGGTGTGGGCGATCGCCCACAGCCTCGCGGTCTAAGGGGCCTCGCCCCCCCTTGGACCACGAGGTTTTTTTAATGAATTTACAAGTTTTGATACTCAAATATTCATAAAAAAAGCTTCAAAAATAAAAGTTTGAGTATCAAAAAATTCTTTCTCTCCAAAAATCCGTCTTCTTGCGTCATCCATCATGGGGCCTCGCAAAATATATTTTAGGGGGCCTCGCAAAATATATCTTGCCCACATCAAATTTAGGTCTTGCCCCGCCACTGTGTGTATATCTGTTCCCGTTATAACAACGAATACTAAAAACAAAATAAAATTAATATTTAATGGGGCCCATACAAAAACGAGATTTTTTAGCCTTTTTTGTTCTATATCAATAATGGCAATACATGAAATTTTCAAAAAATTCTTAATTTTAATATGTTTACTTTAATATTTGTTAATAATATTAAAATAAAATAAAAAGTAAAGGGGGGCTGCCATACAAAAAACACAAATTTTGGTCTAATTTTGCTCTTAAATGGTGAAGTCTGACTCGCACTTGGCCGATTATTTTCTATGTATTTTTTTAACTTATCGGGACAAAGGTCTTTGCAGACAAAAATAAGGGTTAAATATCTATTTTATTTATTTAGTAATAAAATATGGAGTGCCAACAAAAAGTTATTTTTGAATAACACAAAAGCTCAAGTATTTATTTTCATTGATTATGTAAATGATTATTTTAATTACCGACAATGATATAAAAATAAAATATATTCAACATTTAATTTTAAGTGCCTAATTTTTTACAACACTGTAAATTGCAAAAAAGTGTTTGAATTAAAAAACGAGTCATAATTCTCTAAGGTGCGATTTTACCAACGAAATTGAACGCGCTTAGTGCACACTAAACTAACCACCACTAACACCAACATAAGCTAAACGCGTTTATAGTGTTACGGCTAGAATTCGAGGATTCGGAGAGAAAGACCTGGTGACTCTCTTGAAGACTTTATTCACTAACACTAGCTCACACAAATCACTAAGTCCAAACACTAAGCACTAGATCCAAATCACTGAGCACTATCACTGTCCTAGGTCGTAGCTGAGTCGTAGGTTCACTATCGCACTCACTATTGATCACTTGTTTTCACTTCGAAGTCGCCTTGAAGATCGCTTGTATCGAACTGAACTGGCTTGTTTACCTGCGGCTATTTATAAGGGCCGAGACGCTTTCTGGAACGTTCAATTCTGGATAGTACCTAATTCACGTAAACAAATAAACAAGTAAACACGTAAACAAGTGTGGGAACTTTCTAGCAGACTCGAGCATGTACCACCTAGCGCCATCTAGTTTCGAGTAGGGGATTTATGTGTAGTGTGTCCCCTAGTTTTGCCGGTTCGACGCTAGATGGCTCTGTGTGTCCGTATCCGTAACAATAGCAAAACTGAGTTTTATCTTTTAGGCACCCAATGTTCGAGGTTCATAAAACCCGTTTAAGTCCTGTCAGTGTAGTGTCATGACGGAACGAAAATTATAGATGAAAAAAATGACAGTTTTGACTAATGCGTTTAGTTTTTTTATTTTATTTTTAATATTTTATTTTAATTTATATTTTATTTATTTATTTTGGGAAACCGACAGCTTTTATTTACACTACAATAGATATTATATACTTAAAAAGAATGCCAATGACAGCTTTTCATGGCTAGATAAATAATAGACATAGTTTGCGACCTCAGAGTATAGAGATCAACTACGATAACATGGCGCGCCCCTCCAAAATTCAAAACGTTTGAAGTGCGTTGTCAAAACGTATGAAGTGCGTTGTCTGGCGCGGTAGGCTAGTTATAGTACGAGATACGACTGCAGAACTGTGCAGGTATCGAGTACACGCTTAAAACCACATTTTTACAAATATTTATAATAAGGAGAACATAGAACTGGGGTGCCAGTCCAAATGTGGCCGCAAATATTTTTAAATTTTTTTTGAAAAATTGAGTTTGCGGGATAAAATGTAATCATCAGGTATTGAAAGCAAACATCGTTCATTTCATGGCAATGAGTATAGAGATTTAGAAAAATCCGGTGTGCCGTTGGGCACCCGGCCGCAACCCTATTGTAACCAGGTGTGAACAGGTACCATTCCGATACATTTTTGCATCCATAACGTATATTGATCTGTTATAATATATCAAATGGAAGCTTATTTTCCTCTTATTATTATAATATAGGTGTGCCTAATTAAATCTGGCCGCAAATAAGGGGAGCCGGCTGTCAAAGATGGCAAAGTATCGAAGGTTGAGGGAAAGGGAGCTAGCGCGAAATATTACGGGATAGTGATAGTACATCATGTTACTGTACTTAAACATCGGTTCAAACAATAGTAATAATCGGCCAAGTGCGAGTCGGACTCGCGCACGAAGGGTTCCAAAAGAGCAAAATTAGGCCAAAATTGGTATTTTTTGTATGGGAGCCGCCCTTATATTTTAATTTTACTTTAATTTTATTACTTATTATTAGTAATTAATTTCACATTTCATTTCATTTTTTTCCGCTTAAACATTGCAAACGCAGGCTTCCTACGAGATTTATCAAAATAATGTACCAAGGCCCAATTCCACCAATGTCTGCTAATGTTAACAGCTTCTTAAAATGTAATGTCTTCTTTTTCATTCATACGAAAAACGAAAGAGGTAACGTGATACTAATTCGAGAACTTTAACAGTCTTTGGTGAAATTGGGCCTAAGCCCTGAGTATTGTACACTATAAAAAGGTCTACAGAAAACTCCGCGATGTTATATATGTCTATCTCTTATGGATATCCCATAATAACATTTTTTTGTCATTTACTTTTAACGTAGCTAAATGGTTAATTTTCGAAGCAATTTTAACCAATACGACAATAATCCTTATTAAATTAAATACTTTATTAAATACATTATTGATTTAATATAGATTTTATTTTCATAAATCTATTCCTACTAATTTGAATGTTTGGCCCTGGGATTTACATAATATTTATCGTTAGTGCAAAATATTTTTTTACAGGAAATTGGAGCCTTTTGAAGGGTATAGGCAAATCAGTAGGGATCATTGGTATTCTTGGTATTAAGAGCCAATTCACCAGCTGCAGGGCCGGTCATAATCTTCGCTACTGTGCACCCCCGCCTTGGTAGCGCCCACTTCGAAACGGGCGTAAATCGCAATTTTTAATTTCGCCTTAACTTCTAAACCAAACGTCCAATTTTAGTCATTCAAAGACCAAATATTATTTACATAAGCTGCACTTAGTGATGAAATAATTTATTTTGATAAAGATTAATAGCATGAGTAAAATAAATGCGTTTAAATGTAGTCCAAAAAGAATCAAGATTTTTAAATAAAATAATGGTTTGAATAAAATATTTGCGGCTACATTTGGACTGGCACCCCAGTAGAAATATGTTCTCCTTATCATAAATTTGTAAAATTTGTAAAAATGTGCTTTTAAACGTGTACTCGATACCTGCACAATTCTGCAGTGGGATCTTAGACTGTTATGATTAGTTGACCAACAAATCTTGGTAATAAGTGACATTAACTGAAATATTACGTGTACTGTGATTGGTTGAATACTTACTACATACAAACTCTTTCATAAGGATGTGACCACACACATTGAAACAGTCATTTGGAGGGGTGCGCCATGTTATCGTAGTTGATCTCTACACACAACATTACTCATACACACTTTATTATACTTATTCTAATTTTTTATTACTATTTTATCCTTAACATACTAGTTGTTATGTAGTTACTCAAAATATTATCTTAGATACAAAAATACATGAAAATTAAATAAAAAATTTGTGATATAGAACTCCCATCAGTCACCCACTAAAAAACCTCTTATTGTAATGTGATCGAAATTTAGTACTTTTGGTAGTATAGGGATCTAAATTAAGTTCTTTGCAAAGATAAATGAAGGATCTGCTTGCTCGCACCAGGAATGAGTTACCGCTATAGATAGTGCTGTAGGTTTCACAAGTAAGTGGAGGATTGTATCTTCTTGATCTTTAAGGTACAGAAAAATTTATTTTTTGGAGAAGGTCTGGACAGTCAACCTCATTATTAATAATTTTTAGTATAAAAGTGCAGTCCGAGATTTGTTATGTTTTATCTATTAAGAAGAAGATTGTGAAATCCATTTGAAACAAAACGAGATTTACATCGCCGCATGAACGCGTTCAATGAGAACAAAGTTTTAAATCCGAAGTTTTTAGTGTGAATGTTGAAATCCTGCTATTAAAAATTCACAATCGGATTATTAAACTCGCATGTTCACAAGTAAATTCGCACTTAGTTGCGTTCAAACACGCGGTCATTATGTATATATTTGTGTTATTGGTGTTATTTTTTTATTGTTGTTACACTATAAAATTTAAATGTAGTCGGTATTATGAGCTCCTGAAAAATTTTCCATCTTTAGGACTGGAATTTCCATTAGTAGGATCAGCTTGGAAATTTCACTGTGATTCAGAGGGTAAGTTTTGTTTATTTTTTCAAATAAAAGGTTTTGATAAAGAGATTACTACTTCAAAGTTTAAGGTAGAGTATAATTGTTTTTGAGACCAAAGCACAGTAAAATTCTTAATTTTTACACACCTAAATGAATTTACCCTTATGATATTTTAGGCTTTTACAAGTTCAAAATTCCATCCATCATTGTTAATCATTGTAAAAACTTCACACACGTTAATAATCTGGAAAAAGCTATATGTAGTATTCTAAAAACTTAGATATTAGAATACTTTTCTATACAGGATGTCACAAAACTAAGTGATAATACTTTAGGGTGTGTGCTGTGTATGTGTTCCTTGTAGAGAGTTCACTGTGAAAGTAACAGCGCTGAAAGACCTTTTTTTACACTTTTGTATGGGAAAACTCGTAAAGATCGGGCCCTTGCTCATACAAAAGTAAAAAATCTTTCAGCGCTGCTACTTTCACAGAGAACTATCTATAGGGAACACATACACACCCTAAAGCATTATCACTTAGTTTTGTTATACCTTATATTTTCATTTCAGTTTTTCTTACGTAATAATAATACGTAGCTTTTTTATTTTTTTTCAGCGTTGATCGCAGCAATAGCTCAAGTTTTTAACAAGTGCGTGAAACTTGGAGGAGCCGCAAGAATCTATTTATTTACTGCTTATTACATAGGTATATCCGTATGTAGTAATCTTAAAAAAATCTTTTAGAAAACTTGAGTTTTAACGATAAAAACCAGCTGACAACGACAATCTTAGAGTTTGTTGTCAAGTTCCCATGATAAACAATAATTAAGCATTGTAACTTGACAAAAAAACTTTTTTACTAACAAATTATTGACATCATGATATTATAGTTTTAGTAACTTTGGCGCATAGTTTTTTAGTTAATTTTATGCAAATAAAGTGATGTGATTTAGTTATAAAATACAGGTAATTAAACAAAAAAAACAATAACCACGTCACTAGTTCACGTAGTAACTACGAATAATAAACTATTTATTATTCGTAGCGTAGTAAGATAATAATATTCAGTATTCACACACCGATAAACTGTTACAGTGTATGTTTTTTTCGTCTAATTGATTCGCAATGTCAAACAGATTCGCCTTCAGTGAACTTTAAACTAAGAAACACTTCACACAATTCGTACTTTTAACTAATTATGTGACTGGTTTCGGTTCTCATAATTTCCAAATGGTAATATTCGAGCTAAGACTACAAATATAGCTAAATAGTACTACGCGTAAGCTTCCGCATAAATAATAGTTATTTCCATCAATCCACAAGCGGCAGCCGGCTGCCGCATAATTGAAAATCTACTGTGTCTGCGATACCCACGATGGAGGTATTCATTCCATTTTCAGTGCTAGCTGATGCTCACGACGCAGCTTTTGCGCTCAAGACTAGCCTGGAGAAGGATTATTTATACAAATTTCTGAGAACCTTCAGCGGCAACGGAAGCGCTTTTACTTCGGGTAAGATTCATATTATAGGTGCTAATACTGCACCTACGAGTAGCGCAATTTATTTTGGTAGGACTTGCGGGCTTCATATAGTATATCTTTTTAATAAATTCTTGTATCACAGCGTTTGTGCGCGAACTCGTCCAACACAGCTCAATTGATTTTAATAAAATTTTGTATGTTTATTCGTTAGGCCTGAGAGTAGGTTTTTATCCACTTTTAATATTGATGGTAGAAATTTTTATATGGCAAAACAACATTTGCCGGGTCTGTTAGTGAATGTATAATACCAACTTTTCCTTCTAGGTCCGCAAGCCAAAGAGCGTCGCACTGTATTGGTGCCATCGTTTCATCTTAGACTCTTGCATAGTTTAGTGGACATCTTCTGGGAGGAGAGTGTAAAACTAACAGAAACACTGGCGACTCACGTTGGCAAAGGACCATTTGCTGTAGTAGAATACCTCCATAAATATAATTTTGGGAGTATTCTTAGTAAGTATATTGTCAAGTACCAATAGGTACATTTGTTGGTAAACGGTAGAACAAAATAAAAAAAGTCCTGATGCGTGATGGACTTAATGTAGATGATGATAAATCTTTAGACAATAATTCATAAATATTATCTAGGTGTCTTTGAAATACACGAATAAAATCTCTTGCAGGATCTGGAATAGATATATCAGACATTGATGACTATGCAGATCTATACGATGCCATGAGCAGATGGGAGATGATGGTGAAGGATAGGATCGTCAGTATATGGAAGCACCCAGATTGTGTGTACAAATATTGTTCAGAATATGCTGAGGGAATAAGGCTAGTCAAAATTGGACATAATTTCACTCAAAAGGTACAGCTAAGTAATTAAATGTAGTATTTTAAAGAATATGCAGAGTGCAGGCCACTTAAAAATGAAAAGAATTGCGATTACCGATACATAAAATCAATACAAAATTTTTAATTGTAAATATCCCAACTCCTCTTTCTTACCTTTTGTGCATCGCGTCGTTGCGTATTGTTCTTGTATAAACTGAATCCAAGTATTTATAAATTATACATCATGAATCACTTAAATGAATCGAAATTAGTCAAGCAAGTATAAAAGCAAGTTTACCAAAACACGTTATGAAAAATCGAAATTTTATTCGCAGATTCTAAATCAACGAGCAAAAGAAATTCAAAATTACAATAAGCCTGAAGCAAGTACAGGTAATGTAAGATATTTATTAATATCTAATCTATCCACAGTATAATATTTTGAATATTATTACAGAATTAATGAAATAATTAAAATATATTTTAGATACAAGGAAGATTCTAAAAGAAGGAATATTTGACACTATTGTCAATTCTCATCTGAACGAAGAAGAAAAAAGAGAAGAAATATTGGTGATAATCATTGGAACTGATCTTCTTGCGTTTGGTATTGGTTTCACACTCATGCTACTTGGCATGTACCCTGAGGTACAAGAGAGAGCTTACAAAGAGTGAGTTTATTATATTAAAGAATATATTACAAATATATACATATAAACAATAAAATAAATATATTATAGTAAACAAATCAATCAGACAAACAAACAGAAATAAATACAAATAGACAGGACTGAAAGGCAAACGGTAGAATAAACAGAGATTAATTATCTTTCAGAATTCAAGATGTTTTCGATACAGATAGGCCTATAACGAAGGATGATCTGAACAAACTAAACTATCTCGAAATGGTCATAAAGGAAAGCATGCGACTTTACCCGCCAGTACCAGTCATTGCACGAAAAAATCTTAAAGAGATTACATTACGTGAGTACATTTTGATTCAAAAATAAAAATATCTTCACAAGGTCTTTTTATATGGCACGGCATACTAAAATTTAAGTTATATCCCAAACAATATTTTAATTATAAACTTCTGTTACAACTTCAAAGCTTTTTCACTTTTCAATTAGTTACTTTGATTTTAAAAACATATTTTGTGATCAAACGATTAGTAACTTTTGGCCCGTTTACATTATTAGACTGCTGACTGCAAATTCCAGGAGGCACTTCATCAGGCCAAAAACAGAGACAAGAGCCCTATCCCAGAAAGCCAATTTTGATGGTCACGTCCCTCAGCCATGAGGATACGACTAGAAAGGACATTATTAGAACCCATTGCTTTTTTGGCAGAATTGTATTCCAGTGCACTCCAGTGCCCGTTTACAACATTGGAGTGCACTTCCAATAATAATCCGGCGCTGGATTAGACCACTGGATTGGATTAATGTAAGCCGGCCATTACGTCTGAATTTTTTAAAGTTTATATATTTTTTCAGCATCTGGAAAAGTTCTTCCAGCGGGTGTTGGAGTTTTCGCCGCTATACTGGGTATTCACAGGAATCCAAAGTATTGGGGTCCTGACGCTGATCATTTCGACCCAGACAGGTTTTCACCGGAACGTATTGCGACGGTACCATCTGAAGCCTACATGCCATTTAGTATTGGTCCACGAAATTGCGTAGGTAAGGCTTTACGGTACAGTTATCCCTTTTTTTAGTTTCACTAACACCCTTAGCTATTGCTAAGACCTAGATTGTCGACCCTTAGTTGTTCCTGAAAAGAGACAGGAGTTGTAAAGATCATGTCGTTCATTTTTCTGGTGTTTAGACTGAGTGTACAATTTGTACATTATCGTTGAAGGAGTAAATTAAACACAGAATACTGTATCACTGAACACTCTACTATCGGCAGTGGCTGGTCAAGAAGTGGACGACAGCTCTCACGTCTGGCGGCCATATTCTCCCAGCCCCCACTCTGATTGGTAGTGCGGCCATTTTTATTTATCAATACACTACAGAGAGCAATGAGTATTAATCTCGAAATTGATTTCAGGGTACAAATTTGGGCAGATATCAATGAAAGTGGCATTGTCGACTATCCTAAGGAAATACAAAATTGTTGGGAAGCGTGCCGGACCCGTACCGAACATTAGGACAAAGTTTGGCATTTACATGAGAGCTGCAAACTACTTCAAAATTGAGCTTCTGAAGAGAGATTAGACTTAGGAATGAAATGATTAAATGCTATGTAAAGCTGATCGCACATTTGTCAGCACTGTACGTGCCAAACGCGTCGAGCGCGCGCATATAACACAAAATGCGGCGCGTACGGTGCGAACGATTTTGCGAGACTTCACATCATTTCATACAACGAATTCTAAAATGCAGCGCGTTAGGCGCGTGCGTGCTGATAAATGTGCGATCAGCTTTATATCTTTTGAGACAGCTTAAGTAGGTACGTAACATGGAGCAAAAAAAATTGTTTTTGCTCCGTGGTACGCAACGGTTTTTATTATTGTTTGAAGATAAGATCAGAACTTAATATTAAAATAGTGTAGGGATCTCAATTTATCATTTTTTTTTTACTTGCAACTATTATACTAGACGTGACCCGCATTAGGGTGGGTTTCTACTGACGAGGAGCTTAGCGGTGCCCGAATCGACCAATCGAGCTGTTCCAGCGGAATAGCAGCGAAGCGGAGCGGAGATTTCGAGCATGGTGATTGGTCAATTCGGCGCCGCTAAGCTCCTCTCCGCCCCGCTCTACCCACCCTTAGATTTGTGCAGAAATTCTGTGATCTATCCTTTCCCGGCTCTCTATTCCAACAGAACTTTTTGATTTACGAGTTCACAGTAATAAAAAATTTACTAACACACGTATTTTTATTGCTGTAGCAATAATTACTACGTACAAATATAATAATTACTGCGTACTCTTTTAAAAAATCAATAATATATAATTATTAAATAATTCGTCAAGGTTTTTGACCTTTGAGTAATTTCATAAATAAGGAAAAACTATGCAAAACCTAAATTACAGTAAGTACTTAATAATATTATGACGTCATCTTTACGATGAGGGTTAAATACATAAAATATATAAGTACAATTACAATTATTATCCTCAAGTGTTTAAGAATAAAAAAAAAACATTAAAGTTTAAAATTTTAATTTAATTTTTTATGAATATAAATTAAGTATATTTTACAACTTACAGTAAAAAAATAATACCTTTAGCAAGATAAATCGCTAAGTACACGATTATATTTATTATTATTATAAACTTATTGTAATTTTTAAGATAATTAACTACGTTCTTAAAGTTTAAAATTTGGCTTAATTTGTTTATTATATTATAAACAAAAAAATGGAAAGAACGGAGCAACGAAGTCTGGGGGTCAATTTATACTAGAGCAGAGTCGAAGCGCATCGAAGCGAATTCCCAAAAACTAAACATAGAAAAAATCAACCTGAACTCCAGAGCGTAAAGCACACATTACTTTTGAAAGACCAATCAGCGTTGGTCAGGCACATTCTCGCGAATTTGCGAGAATGCGCGCCCTCTTTTTATTTCTGAGAAGTAAGTTATTAACGCTCTGGAGTTAAGAGCCCCTGTTACCCTCGAAATTCTCATACATACGTAATACCAAAATCATTTTCTCATACGAAAATATTTTACATGTTTGAGTTATTTTTCAGCTTAAAATAGTAATTACCTAGGTTCCTGTACAAAAATTAACTTCAAAATATTTAAACACTATTTTTTTTTTGTGTATAATGTTTTTTTACTAAATTTACTACTAAATATTTAAACACTAAAAAAATAGAGTAAAATACTAAAAAATATATAAATAAATATTAAATTTACTACAAAATATTTCAACTCTAAAAAATATTTTTTAGTATTTAAATATTTTGTAGTAAATTTACTATTTATTTATATATTTTTTAGTGTTTAAATATTTTGAAGTTAATTTATGTTCAGGAACCTAGGTAATTACTATTTTAAGCTGAAAAATAACTCAAACATGTTAAATATTTTCGTATGACAAAATGATTTTGGTATTACGTATGTATGAGAATTTCGAGGGTAGCCTGGCCCCTTAAGGTTGAGTTTGTTATGTTCAGTTTTGGTAATTCGCTTCGATGCGCATCGACTCTGAACTAGTATATTATATTGACCCTCAGGCTGGCCGATACACACGTTTTCCGTACGTGGCACGGAACTTCATAAATCGTGGAAAGTCTGTACAAACACATATAAGAAAGTTACATGGATCGTCTCAAGACCGCGCATATTTTTAGTCGTTTTGCCAAACTAAAGAAGTACGTTATTGGTGTCCCCGTTTTGTCGTAATTCACCAATAACAAATCACGTAATCAAGCGCGGTTGATGATCCACCAATAGTGTGTCCCCTACGCTTAGGCTGACTGCATATAACACGTTTCCCGTATTCAATTTTAGATTCGTTTCCCGTTTTAGGACACCTGAAGTCCGAAGGCATGTAATCAATAGAAAATGCTGGCGCACACGTTCGTTTTTTTCGAACGGAATGAATTCCGCACGTAAGTTACGATAGTGCAAACCGGAGAGTTAGCGCGTGAAAAAAAATAACGTTTGCACTAGTCTGACGGAATCGGAAAACGTGTGTATGCAGCCAGCCTTATATATGTTTATTATACTTACAGAAAAAGCGCTAATCAATTTCCATCACAGAGTTATCTTTCTTTTACAAAATTTTGAGAATTTTTGACAAAACTTCGTATATTTTACAACACAATTTAGGAACTAGTTACATAATACGAAATATTTACAAAATACTATCTAATCTACAAATGCGTTTGTCTGTTACGATATTAAGCAACTTTCAGACCGCAGTACCTACTCAGTAGGTACACGATCAGTATAAGACCATTTTAAAATAAGATATTAATTGGCAAATAAGGTCAGGAACATTTTTATGTTTATCCTTTCTTTAGTCGGGTCACGGAATACGTAGAAACGAATCTCTGCGCGGCCGAAGGTTATCGCTACACGAGAATTTGACATAGCCGAATTTTCTTGCATGAAACAGAGGTACAAGAAGTGATATTAAGGTCTAGTACCGAATTGCTACGCATAAAGCCTACGTATTCAATGACCAGGAAATACAGGATGTAACAAACTAAGTGATAATACTTTAGAGAATTAGGATCACATAGTAGAATACATAATATATTATTGTGTCCCTCGTAGAGTGTTCACTGTAAAAGTAGCAGCACTGAAAGACCAAGTTTTTTTTTGTTTTGTATGGGCAAGCGCCCTAAAACGTCACGAGTTTTCCCATACATAAGTGAAAAAAAATTTCCTCTTTCAGCGCTGCCAATTTCACAGTCAACTCTACAGGATGTAACAAAAATAAGTGATAATACTTTAGGGTGTGTATATGTTCCTTGTAGAGAGTTCCCTATAAAAGTAGCAGCGCTGAAAGACAAAATTTTTTCCCTTTTGTAACCAGGGCAAGCGCCCCAGCGACACGAGTTTTCCCATACAAAAGTGAAAAAAAATTGGTCTTTCAGCGCTGCTACTTTCACAGTGAACTCTCTACACGGAACACATACACAATACACACCCTAAAGTATTATCACTTAGTTTCGTTACACCCTGTATACACGGGACTCTTTTTTTTCGGGATTATCGCTTAGTTTTGTTACACCCTGTGTATATTGTGTTGGAAGAAAAAGTAACAATTTATTAATTTCTTTTAAATTTAAGTGATACACTAAAACTGCTTTTCAAGCAACGAATATTTGTTCGAATTAGGTATAGTATTAATCAAAATCAAAATATTTTTATTCAGAGTATTTTTTAACAAAAATATTTCCGTACGTCGATACTACGGTGCCTACCACCGGTACGGGAACTAACCCGGCGAGAAAAACCGGCGTAAGAAACTTGCATTTGGTATCTTATGAATTCTATCTTAGGCATCCATTAGACGGTAGGTTTTGCCGTCAGTTTTACCACAGTCATGACTGTGACTGATGGGTAACCTATCGTGTAAGAGCGTGACTGACGGTGATTGACGAAAATCTGGATACATTCGTCAGTCCATCAGTCAAACATAATTCATGATTGATGGAATTGACTGACGAGGAACCTACCGTGTAATGGATGCCTTATAAAGTCTTTATAATTACAAAATACAACAATAAATACTGACATAATCGTAACTTCTAAGTAGTGGTTGGAACATTCACTTTCCCTAAAGTACGCCACAAGTCAAGACTCAAGATTGTGCCCAATCCTAAAGGATGTCATAGTATAGTATGTACAGCTAATGTTAAAATGTCAGCATAGCAGAGTAGCTTTATGGTACAAATCTTTGCTTACATTTTAAATGGTAACAGTCAGAGCAACAAAATAATTGTTAATAATTATTATGCTTTAGAGCCAAAAATGTTTGAAGAAGATTATATTGCCCGAGCAAGACGATTGCATAGCTTACGTCGTTTTTGGTATCTGCTAGGAAAAGCTACAATTCTTCTAACACACTGCTAGAAAAACCTATCGTTTACCGCACTGTAATCAATTGAGTTTCTGCTTTGAAACATCCCTGAAATACTTAAATGTCGCAGGGCACATGACAAGCCCCCGAATCTTGTATGACTTGCTGACTGGACCCCCACCAATTTTAGGCTTCGCCTGAGACTGGTTTAAGTAGGTAAAATAATGGACTATCAGAGAAGTTTACTCATAGGCAGATGACGGACCTACGTCGCTTGGTCGGATTATGTCAACAATCACGACATCATATTTTCATCATATTTTTTGACGTGGGAGAGCCATGCTTTGGCACGAATGGGCCGGCTCGACCGGAGAAATACCACGTCCTCACAGAAAACCGGCGTGAAACAGCGCTTGCGCTGTGTTTCGCCGAGTGAGTGAGTTTACCGGAGGCCCAATCCCCTACCCTTTTCCCTTCCCTACCCTCCCCTATTACCCCTTAAAAGGCCGGCAACGCACCTGCAGCTCTTCTGATGCTGCGAGTGTCCATGGGCGACGGAAGTTTCTTTCCATCAGGTGACCCGTTTGCTCGTTTGCCCCCTTATTTCATTAAAAAAAAAAAAAAACTGTCGGCTGGGTTTGACATAACGCGACCAAAATAAGTAGGTCAGCAATCCATACTAATATTATAAATGCGAAAGTGTGTCTGTCTGTCTGTCTGTCAGCTGTCTGTCTGTTTGTCTGTCTGTTACCTCTTCACGCTCAAACCGCGGAACCGATTTTGCTGAAATTTGGTATGGAGATACTTGGAGTCCCGGGAAAGGACATAGGATACTTTTAATCCCGAAAAAATGTACGGTTCCCGCGCGATAAACGAGCTTTGGCGCAACGGAGTTGCGGGCGTCATCTAGTCTGCTTATAAATCAACTTCTCTGATAGTACATTATATAGGCGCTTTCAAGTGATTTTATCCTTACAATCAAACGACTACATAGTACGCGCCTTACGCAATCAAACAACTAGTACGCGCCAAAATCTTACTATAAAATTAATGGTTCACAAGCATAGGTTTGATTGCAGCATTTAATCTTAGAAGCAACTTATATCACTATACAAAAATTTTGCTTTTTCTCCAATGGTTCCCATTACAAACGAGAAACATGTTTCATATCTTCTAAATTAACATCAATGGTTCCTAAGCAGAGGTTGGACATTAGATGATGATGATTACAGCATGGCATCCAATTATCCATCAATCCAACATCTTCCTAAAATTACATCAATGGTTCATAAACATATGTAAGACTTTAGAGGATGATGATTACAGCATGACATCGTTGACGGGCAGGGTGTGTCAGTCGCGGTTGGGGATGAGCACCAGCAGCTGCGTGCGCCGCTCCACCTTCGGGATGCTGCTGCTACGAGTTCTGTTGAGCACCTGTAAGCATTCGGTTTATTTGTAGGCGATGGTCTCATTTATGCCCAGTTTATGGATAAACTGGAATTAAAATACCTCAGAAACCGGTCATTAGTGCCAATGAATTGGGTTATCAGTTTAGTTGCTATCTGCAACTAAACCGATAATCCAATTCATTTGCCGCTAATCATCTTAAGCAAAGGTTTATCAGTGACTTAGAGTAGTATCTTATAATGAGCGTAGCTGCGCTGGCATTGAAGCTTTTGACAGCACCACAGCCAGTTGTAGTGTTACTGCTGGAGCGTGCTAGAACTGTCTCACCGTAGCGACAGACTGCGAGCGACGCGTGTGTGTGGAGCTGAGCAGGTCGGAGTGCGCGGTGCTGTCGGAGCGGGAGCGCACCGTGCCGCGCGCGCGCCGCCGCCGAAGGCACCACAGCCAGCTATACGGTGGGACGCGCCTAGAAAAGCAGAAACAAAACCTTAACTCATCTTTAATTAAAAATATTATAATTATAATGATCTCCGTCACCTGTGCGAGTGACATAAACCGGAGTTTTCTGCCGCGTATAGTAAAAATTTGGAATGTACAGCCAGTTTCCAAAAAGGCTTTTGTACCTTATAAGGGAACATGCTCTAATGACTGCATATCACCTAATTAATGGGTCTGGTAACTGGTAAAAATTTGGAATGTACAGCCAGCTTCCAAAAAGGCTTTTGTACCTTATAAGGGAACATGCTCTAATGACTGCATATCACCTAATTAATGGGTCTGGTAACTGGTAAAAATTTGGAATGTACAGCCAGCTTCCAAAAATGATTTTGTACCTTATAAGGGAACATGCTCTAATTACTGCATATCACCTAATTAATGGGTCTGGTAACTCATCTGATGTTGTGTGTGTCCATGAGCATTGAGCATCCATTAGCGATGCAGTCGCTTTCCATCAGACGATTGGTTGCCTGTTTATAATGCCCAGTCTCATAATAATATTATGATTAATTAATGAAGTCACAGTATCTTTCTATTTTCCAGCGTTTTGTTCGAACATCTTCATGAATCAGGCTCCTATGTTCCTGTCCGTCTACTTTACATACCCAATGAGTATTAAGACCATTTTTTAATTAATGCAATGCGTTAAATAGACGAGATTTTACCTCAGACTGATATAAATATGCGGCGAGAACATGCAGCATATAAGCGGGTTTGCAGCAGAGTTGAGCGGTGCAAGGCTCTGAATCAGCGTGGCGATGGCCAGGTTGGTCTGCGTGATGGGTATCTGCTTGTACACCTGTAGTAGGTCGAACACGATGTACGGTGACCAGCAGAGGACGAACACTGGAATAGATAGAGGGTAGGTTAAATAATTAATTGTTTAAAAAACTAAAAGGCTATTAATACGATGAAATGTTTCGAATTAATTAGACTACTTGAGATAGGTAAAAATCATTAGTGCCACCGCATATTCGAGACACGACAGTTTTTAGACATACTATCGCATAATAAAAAGTACTAGACGCGCACATTTTGGTTTGCATCAAATGGGGTAGTTCTTGTTTTTTTATACGTTGTATGTGATGAGGTGGTAATGTCAAATACAATTTTTCCACCTCGAAATCCTTCCGGGACATTGGAAAATTCATGAGAAACCATTAAATTTTTTATCAGTTTTCAGTTTTTGCCATTCTTTACCACCAAGGACCTGTTTAATGGTAGAAGTTATCAGAAATTACTTTAAAGTAGACAAAATTTTCAACAAAATGAGAATAGTTAGGTCTCGATAAACTGAATAGTTTCAAAGGTACGGCTGTTCAAATGTTTGTAAATTTTCCAAAAAAAACATTTATTTTTAGAGTTTTTACAAGTTCTCGTCAATGTGGTCAATTATCGATCTATTTGACGGCATAAATTTATATACATTATTAAAGAAGACAATTTCATCAACAAAACGAGACCAATTTAGTCTATTAAAATCTGATAGTTCCCTAGCTACAGCTGTTCAAAGTTGCTGAGGTGAGTAAACAAAATGAAATAATATGACTTACTAGGTTTCGCCCGCGTAAATTAGATATTTCACAGACAAATTAGTCCACAAAAAATAGCCTAATGAACCTTTACGTGCTCTACTTCTTATCTGTGCCAAATAACAGAAAAATTGCTCCAGTAGTTTGTGAGATAAGCCCTTTCAAATAATTTCCCCCGTTTTATCCACATTTTCCTCAATTTCTTCGCTTTTATTAGTCGTAGCGTGATAAAATATAGCCTATAGCCTTTGTCGATAAATGAGCTATCTAACACTGAAATAATTTTACAAATCGGACCAAGTAGTTCCTGAGATTAGCGCGTTCAAATAAGCCCTTTGAGATAATTTAACCCGTTTTTTCAACATTTTCCTCTATTTCTTCGTTTCTATTAGTCTTAGCGTAATAAAATATAGCCTATAGCCTTTCTCAATAAATGGGCTATCGAACACTTAAAAAATTTTTTCAAATTGGACTAGTAGTTCCTGAGATTAGCGCGTTCAAATAAGCCCTTTCAAATAATTTAAGTGCTTCATTTTCGCGCTAATCTCAGGAACTACTAGTCCGATTTGAAAAATTCTTTCAATGTTAGATAGTTCATTTATCGAGAAAGGCTATAGGCTATATTTTACTATGCTACGACTAATAGGAGCGAAGAAATAGTGGAAAATGTGGAAAAAAACGGGAGGAAATTATTTGACCTCGCTTACTTGAACGCGATAATCTAGGGAACTACTAGTCCAATTTGAAAAATTATTTCAGTGTTAAATAGCCCATTTATCGATAAAGGCTATATGCTATATTTTATTACGCTAAGACTAATAAATACGAAGAAATAGAGGAAAACGTTGAAAAAACAGGTTAAATTATTTGAAAGGGCATATTTGAACGCGATAATCTCAGGAACTACTGGTTCGATTTGAAAAATTCTTTCAGTTTTAGATAGCTCATTTATCGAGAAAGGCTATAAGCTATATTTTATTACGCTACAACTAATAAAAGCGAAGAAATAGAGGAAAATGTGGAAAAACGGGGGAAATTATTTGGAAGGGCTTATCTCACGAACTACTGAAGCAATTTTTCTGTTATTTGGCACAGATAAGAAGTAGAGCACGTAAAGGTTCATAGGCTATGTTTTGTGGATTAATTTGTCTGTGTAATATCTAATTTACGCGAGCGAAGCCTAGTAAGTCATATTATTTCATTTTGTTTACTCACCTCAGCAACTTTGAACAGCTGTAGCTAGGGAACTATCAGATTTTAATAGACCAAATTGATCTCGTTTAGTTAAAAATTTGTCTTCTTTAATAACGTATATTAATTTATGCCGTCAAATAGATCAATAATTGACCACATTGACGAGAACTTGTAAAAACTCGAAAAATAAATGTTTTTTTTTTTTGGAAAATTTACAAACATTTGAACAGCTGTACCTTTGAAACTATTCAGTTTATCGAGACCTAACTATTCTCATTTTGTTGAAAATTTTGTCTTCTTTAAAGTAATTTCTAATAACTTTTAACATTAAGCAGGTCCTTGGTGGTAAAAAATGGCAAAAACTGAAAACTGATCAAAAATTTAATGGTTTTTCATAAATTTTACAATGTCCCGGAAGGATTCCGAGGTGGAAAAATTATATTTGACATTACCACCTCATCACATACAACATATAAAAAAATCAGAACTACCCCATTTAATGCAAGTGAAGACCCCTTTTATTGTACGATTTCCATGGACTATAGACAAAGATGTCTAATGCGTACAAGAACTGCACGGCGACAAGTCTGACTAAGCGACTAATACTAGACCGCTAGACAGTTTTGTCGTTGATGTGTGAGCGCGCACATCAACGACAAAACTGTCTAGCGGTGTACCTAGTCTGATGTATGCATTGCGTCGTCGTTGACAAAACAGTTTCGTATTGGTATGCGCTGCATGGTAGACACAACTGTTTCTCTTTAATCTTAAAGCTGACTCGTCTATGTGAAACAAGTGCGGTCTGCATTATCAAAGATTCCGTTACATACCATCGAGGAAATTGATTCCTAGGCAATTGACGGACCTAAGCTACGCCGTCATAATATTATGGTCGACTTATGTCAATTCAATATTAGCTGTGATCTCGTTTGCGATGGGTCATTTCGATTTCGATGGATCATTCCGAATATGTTCTGTTCATCGAATCTAAATATTTCATCGCTAAATATTATATTATGTAGTTATGCATGTCTACTATTGACGAATAAAATTAACAGAAGGCCAATCATTTTTAAGCTACAGAATATAAAAACCTGTCACTTAAAAACACCTTAAAAATTTTACTTAAAACCTAATTTCCCGGCAAAATCTGTCCTGGTATATCCTTGTTCAGAATATAATTAAGATGTAAATAAAATGAGTTTATTCCGACAAGCTCTTTTGCTTGTACTGCCTGGAGCTGCAGCTATTCGTCAAAATACCACATTAACGAAGTGTTCCGAGAATTTTTTGTCCGAGGCCAGGTTAGAAGTCAATATACTTAGGCATCCATTAGACGGTAGGTTTTGCCGTCAGTTTTACCACAGTCATGACTGTGACTGATGGGTAACCTACCGTGTAAGAGCGTGACTGACGGTGATTGACGAAAATCTGGATACATTCGTCAGTCCATCAGTCACCATCAGTCAAACATAATTCATGATTGATGGAATTGACTGACGAGGAACCTAGCGTGTAATGGATGCCATAAATGAATGTAAAAAGTTAAAAAATAAATGTCATCGGCACTGATAAACGAATCCTTCGTCGCTTCGTCGCAAATAGAAAAATAATTGTGGATTTTTGGCAAATGCAGAGAATTTTCGTCGAACGCGGTTGGTTGGCGAAACATTCAAGACCAATAAGTAATCAATGTCGATTCACAGCGTACTTATATTTTATCCTTGAGATATTGGGGATTCTAAGAATATTCAAAAGTAAATAGAGCGTATCTTCGTTAATTTGTTATTTTGATAAAATAAATTGTTTCAAAATGATAAACAAATTGCTTGAAGATTTTATTAACTTGTAAGTTGTTGGTAGAGATAAACTACGATAACATGGCGCGCCCCTCCAAATTACTGTTTCAATGTGTGTAGTCACAACATCCTTAAGGAAGAGTTTGTATGTAGTAAGTATTCAACCAATCAACGTACTTGTAATATTTCACTTAATGTCACTTACCAAGATTTGTTGGTCAACTAATCATAACTAGCCGACCGCGCAAGACAACGCACATCGAACGTTTTGACAACGCACTTCAAACGTTTTGAATTTTGGAGGGGCGTGCCATGTTATCGTAGTTTATCTCTATGATCTGTCTTATACTAATTTATATTAGTGATAGCTGGACCACAATTCTCCCTTTAAGTATGTACTATCAGAATAATTGATTCAAGTTCAAGTGGCAGCTTGCCTTTGTTGATAATAAAGAATCTTTAAACCTAAACCTAAGTTAAGATAGTGAATATACCCACTCAGATATCATGATTCATGATATTATAAGAGTTTTTGATATTTTATTTGCCACCAGGTGCCGCTATGTAGCCTGAGGGTCTATCGTGTCAAATAGGCACATTATCATGACACATGACGCAGCTATATCGTGATACAGGTATAACATAATATGACAGCAGTTTGACATGATAGACCCTACAGTCGGGGCATTTTAATAGGCCACATTTGACATCTGTCAGATTAATCTCCATAGTGAGGTGAGCTGCGTAAAAACATCGACCAAAACGAATAAATCGACACGGACTTGAAATAAAATATTTGCATTTTATACGTTTGAAACAAACTCCTGTCCCATTATTGCTTTTTCTTTTGTTAATTCAAGGAGCAAAATAAGACAATACATAATTTACAAAAAAAATGCCTTTATTCGCTTAAATTATAAAAACTGTTAAATGTAGTATTATCATTATTCATTTCACACAAATATGTGTTACTTTTCACAACGTGCTTATTAATTTATGGGGATATTTCGTTACAAGTAATCAATGCATCGATACTACTTTTTCGCTTTCGATTTTTAGGGTAACTTCCCTAGAGTTTAAAAAGAAAAAAGGTCAGCTGACGTAACATTGTAACGACGTGCAATTATTAAGACCAGAATTTGTTTATTACGTTTAGAATTGTTTATCAGTAAAAGCAAATCGTTAAATAATTCGTATCGGTCATATTTACAATAAATACGTAATCGTAATTGAAAAAAGTTAATCAATTGTGCAGTTATAACAAAACGAAAATATTTATTTTTTAAGTACGTCGCTATAAGGTTACCAGGTACAATTTTGATGAACTGTCAAATGTGGCCTATTAAAATGCCCCGACTATAAGACTACATAGCGGCACCTTTTGGCAAATAGAATATCAAAAACCCTCATTGGCATAACCCGACGAAATAATAATAATAATAATATCTATGGACGCTTCACACTACGTCAGTCTGGCCCCGTGCTAAGTACCTGAAGGACTTGCGTTACAGGTACCAGACTACGAAAATATATTTGATACTTTTATACAATACATATAATTATTTAAGATTTTTATTATATATCATACACATATTTAATACACATCCAGATCCGGTAACAATTAAAAAACTTTTTTGTTCCGTCGGTGGGATTCGAACCCGCGACCCCCGGTTTGATCTGCCACACACTTGAGCCACAGAGGTCGTCAAACTGAAATAACGTAGAATAGAAAAAAAACGTATGAAACTATTTCTCTGATGATACAAAACTGTGGCGGTACCCACAATTAACCTCACAATCCTACATCGCGCTATCGAAGTTTCGGAGAACGGCAAGATATTATATACGTCTGAAATGACGTCAGTCGGCTTCGGCCTGACCGAGCATAACACCTCGCTCGGTCGGAAGATCTTCCTTTGCTGCCCCCACGCATATCCCACAAAGGTTACTTGTAGCATAATGACTTGCAGATTTTGTGAGGAGAAGTATGAAACACCTATTCACCTTCTCCTCGACTGTCCTGCTCTACTACAAAGCAGGAACAGGCAACTTGGTCGCCACGAATACTCATCCACAGAGGAAATTTGTGGCACCAACCCCAACGTTCAATTTATGAGCAGTATTGGGTTGGGGATGATACTCTAGTGCGAAGGAGTCACAATAAATCCTTATTGGTCGCAGTGACGTCAGGGCTACAGCGACCTGACTTCTTTAAAAAAATATCCCACAAACCCTGAGCAAACTCACCGAAGACGATGACGAAGGTCATCTTGACGCTTTTGATCTTAGCGCGCGGTATCAGCCCGCGGGAGCTCGCGCGACGCGACTCCGGGTCGCACTCCACGTCACCTGGAACATGGGATTAGGTCATTAATCACATAATATTATATCCCACGACTTGAGTCTTACTCATATTCTAGGGCATGAAAACTCAGAACTGTTCGCGGGGCTGAAATACTTTGTTCTTCGCCTTTTCTTTAAATAAAATAAGAGGGCAAACGATCAAACGGGTCACCTGATGGAAAGTAACTACCGTCGCCCATGGACACTCCAACTCCAACATTAGGAGAGCTGCAGGTGCTTTGCCGGCCTTTTAAGAGGGAATACGCTCTCTTCCTGAAGATTTGCAGCTTGCAGGTCGCATGGGTCCAGAAATACTGCTAGTGATAGTTCATTCCAGAGTTTTTAGTGCGCGGTAGAAACGGAACACCTTTAAGAAGAAGGTGTTCCGTTTCAAAAATTTGATATAATTTTTAAGCAAGTTAAATACTTAAATTCGACGTAAGTTACAGTAAAACTATCTTGCGTAATAAAAGCCTCGGGAATGGTCGTTCCCCAAAGAAAACTCTGAAATATATACTTCATTCAAATAAAATCTACTTACTTTTACGTTTCTTAGTAGACTTATTGATAGGCGGACTCATAACCACCGCCTTGCTCTTCGTCCATATAGTCCAGACTATGACGACGTAGCACGCCGCTATAGCGACCGCTGGCAGCACGAAGATCATCACTGACACTAGTGTCATCCACACCTGCCACTTCTGAGGGGATCCTAGCTCTATCCAGCACTGCAGCTGACCTGAAATGATAGAGATTGAACTTTATTTACTACACCAGAAGTTACATATTTAAATGACAGAAGTCCAGTTCTGTCCAGCATTGGAGACCTGACTTGTAATCATAGAGCTAGAGTATTTTAGAAGTTACACATTCAAATGACAGATGAGAAGAAGCCCAGCTCTATCGAGAAATACAGCTGACCGAATTAAAATGCGTCGTAAAATGAGCTATTCAAAAGTGAACTTTATTTACTACACCAGAAGTCAAACATTCAAATGACATACGGGAAACCCAACTCTATCCATCCCCTCTAGCATACGCCAACGAGAAAATTTTGTCTACACGTTTTCTCGATGTTTGATGGCTTTTCTCTTCATCTCTATTGACCCTAACATGACATACATTTTTCTCGTGTAGATCTGTCGTTAAAATCTATCGACATAATGTCAAAAAATGATTTTGACATCATGTCGTTATCGACAATATAACTACACACGAGAGTGAGATATCTCGAGATTTTCTCGCAGGACTATTAATAATAACTATACAGAGATCAACTACGATAATATGGCGCGCCCCTCCAAATGTTTGTTTCAATGTGTGAAGTCAAATCCTTATGAAAGAGTTTGTATGTAGTAAGTACTCAACCAATCACAGTACACGTAATATTTCAGTAAATGTCACTTATTACCAAGATTTGTTGATCAACTAATCATAACTAGCCTACCGCGCAAGACAACGCACTTCAAAGGTTTTGAATTTTGGAGGGGCGCGCCATGTTATCGTAGTTGATCTCTACTTCGTTGATGTTGCGACTGTCTCTTCCAATTTTGGATGGCTCATCTTAAAATATACCGCAACACCTCGCGATGTTGGTAACCTTACCGAGCCCTATAGGACCTTAGCTAGATGACCCTTCACGTTAATTAAAAAAGGTTAAACTTTAGGGTCATTGGATATTCTTGTGCAAAATATTCTTGATCAAACCAGCCTGGCGCAGTAACATCCGGCTATGAATATACTATTCCTATGAATAAATATGATATAGATTTTTTAACAGGCTTTGCCTTTTTAGCAGATTGATAGATCAATGCACCAGGTTAAACCCTCATTGCTAGAAACTTTTTATTTTACACATTCACTATGAAAAAATATCAAAATTCTGCCCCCAAAGAAGGATCAAATACTACGATTTGATGGGGCAAAGCCTCGGAAAAGGCTATCCTAAAATTAATTATATTTTTCAGTACACGATTACTATTATTAATTATGATGCTTTCATCTTATTCTTTTAAAAGGATACTTTAATTTTAGCAGCGAACATGAACATTGAACAGTATAAACCAATAAGGAAGGTATTAAAAACCCTCAAAGTATATTCATTGATCCTTATTACTATCTTAAAATATATCTTAAGGACCCTATAAATAATAATAATAATAATAATTTATTTGCCAGAGTGGAATAATAGTAAAATATCATTTGAATATTAAATTCCATAATCATCTTAAATTCTCATCAAAACCAATTAGGTGTCTGTTACGAGGCGTTTGTTGCCAATCTCCTATATGAACTGGCTGGACCAATGTGTGTTTATCAGGCAGGTCCGATAATAATCAATCGACTAACATCTATTTTATACCCGAAATAACAACGTTTGTCGGGCCAACTACGTAACGAATAGATACAAATTGTCGATTTCTTACCTTGTACTTCTTTTACTTCGTACAGAATCAGAAGTGGGATGGAGAATATGACACTGATCAGCCACGCTGACACTATCAGACCTCTTGCTCGATTCCCTGAAATATGATGGAGAACTGTTTTTAGAGTTTGTGTGTCACACTCGGAGCTTTGAATAATATAGGTATATAAAATTCTCGAGTCACAGTGTTTTCGCGCGAACTCCTCCAAAACGGCTCAACCGATTTTAATGAAATTTTGTATGTACATTCGTTAGACCTGAGAATAGATTTTTATGTACTTTTTATATTGATACCAGATATAATTTATATGACAAAACAACGTTTGCTGGGTTAGCTAGTGTACCTTTAAGAACCTGAAATGTTTCTAAAAACTACTGATAAAATTAGACATGTTAATAGATGAACTATTCTGTATTAACTATGAGTTAGCTTGGTAATTTTTTATCCCAAAAAAGTATTATGTACCTCATACTGTAGCATTGTGCTGTGTTTAAGCCGGTACGTCCGCGAGTAAAACCTTGTGTTATAAGAAGATAGTATAGTATTTCATGAAACATAAATAGGACGAAACATGACGCAAAGGTCAACTATTTTCTTAATAAAACGCGGGTCTATAAATACGAATAGAAAATTATTCACGACGAAATAACTCCAGATTCAGAATTAATTTGAAGAATTCAACAATTCGGAACAGCTGTGATTTTACCATTTACTTTTCAGACAGTATGAGAACCAAAAGGGTTGAAGCTGTATTGTTATTAATTATTTTGTGTTTCGGCACGAATAAGTAACGGGCACATTTTTCCGGGATAAAAAGTATTATGTGTCCTTTCCCGGGGCTCACGGTATCCTCATACTAAATTTCAGCAAAATTGGTTTAGCGGTTTGGGCGTGAAGAATAGACAGACAGACACACTTTTCCATTTATAATATTAGTAAGTATGGATGACTTTGTATAGGAGTAGGTACCATAGCCTGATTTAGCGTATTATAAAAATATATTTTGCTAATTTAGCCCTAACTTGAGTCTTGAACTATCTGAACTTATCCTGTCTCCGAACTTACCCTGTATCTACTAGCTTTATTACTATACTAGCTGTCCCGGTGAACTTCGCGTCACTTTAATACTTCAGTCGGAATTTCCAGGAATTGCTATTGTATTCTATTGTTGTCGCGATCACCGGTGCTCGCGCGGGGCCTGAAGGATTAAGACCTTTCCTGGACTTGATTATTATATTTTAAGACTAAAATCAGCCCAATCCGTTCAGCCGTTTTCGAGTTTTAGAGAGACTAACACATTTGAAAATCCATTTTTATATATAAGAGAAGATATCAGGGTACGATAACCTCCATCAGAAAATACCAAGAACACGTCGGCTTATACTCACAACTGCCCGAGAAGTTCATGGGGTTGGTGATGGCGTCGCAGCGATCGATGCTCAGCGCCACCAACACGTACGTCGACGCGTACATCACCACTGCCTGGAAACCATTAATTTCACCATCACTATCATTATCATCATTATCTTCATCACCTTCATTATTTTTACTTTCCTACCGTTTTACACCTGCGATCACCTAGGCCAGGAATGGCGAACCAATGGCACGCGTGCCAGAAACGATACAATTTTGAGCACGCTACTGATCACGAAATATTCTTCAGAAAGAACAACTAATACAACATTTTGAGCAAGCTACTGATCACAAAATTAGTAAGTATAGTAATTATTCTAAAAAAGCGCCAAGTTAGACTTGGGGCATTATATTTTTAAATACACCTCAAGATTACAAAGACAACATATTATATTGATAACATTCACTAAATAATTCTTTAGAAACGTGGCACTTTGATATGGTAAGGTTCACCATGCCTGAGCTAGGCCATAATCAGTTTGTTGATATTGAGTAGCTTTAATTCATTAAAAATTAAGATAATTATAATTTCTTCAAGGTCATCATTGTCGTCATTGTCATCATTTTCGTTGTTATCAATATCATTATCATATTTGTGATTACTATCATCATCTTCATTATGTCCATCATCGTTATCGAAACCCTCACTATTCTCAAATCGCGGAATTCTGTCTGTAGTGGTCAATGGCTATGTCCACACTGTGCCTTTTTTTGTTCATTAAGGGCATGCGTTATAGCGCAGTCAACAGCGCACGTGAGGCATGCCCACGACACGTGCCCTCTGACCATATCCAAAACTTTCGCTTTATTCTTTAATGACAATATTGGCGTTGCGTTCGTTGACGCATTCAATTATTGAATGCGCCAATACGAAAGTTAAATGAAAGATAATGACGAAAATTCAAGATGAAAGTGCACAATGTGGACATAGCTATTGGCTCCCTGTCAAAATACTTGTCATTTTCTATACAAATCGCGATTGACAGAGTGAGATGTTTCTAGTCTAAGGGTGATATTGATGTGAACACAATATGAATTGTATCACTTCAAACTCATAAATAGTTGAAGATTATCATACGAAGAGGAAACTTTTTCCGATGAAACTATAATATTCTGTTTCTTTACAAGAGTTCAATTGTTAACAGAATGCAGGGCGAATGACATAGCTCCTAGACTAGAAAGGTCAATGACAGCTGGGTCACCTTAAATTGTCCTGACTAGTGTCTTGTGTCTAGTTGTCAAAAGCCTACAGCCGAACCACTGAATTATTGAATTGAATTATAGAACACTAACTGAATTATTTTTAAGGAATAATCCTATCACAAAATATTTTAAAAATACGTTGTTAGTTTTAAAATAACATTTACGCGAAGCTTAAAAGGCTTTCGATATATTTTACTGACCTTTAATGGTATTAAAACATTGAAAGCTTGGTAATATTTTTAAATCCCCACAGACATTATGAACTTTTGTTTGAAAGCGCTGCAAAATTAAATAAGTACCATCTTCAAAGGTTACGTTACGACTTTTTGGAGGTAAATACGTAAAGCATTCTCTACACGTTGGGCCATAATGGATAACAACTGTAGCATATTATATTATTTATCGACCACCTCCGTGACGCAGTGGTGAGCGCGTTGGTAGCTCAAGCCGGAGGTCGCGGGTTGCGGTCGCGGAACAAAAAGTTTATAAAGTTCCTGGGTCATGGATGTGTATTTAAATATGTGTATCATATAATAAAAATCTTAAATATTATATGTATAGTATAAAAGTATTAAATATACTTCCGTTGTCTGGTACCTGTAACACAAGTCCTTCAGGTACTTAGCACGGGGCCAGACTGACGTGGTGTGAAGCGTACATAGATATTATTACTATTATTTATTTATTTATTTTTTATCTTAGGCACAACAGATGAATATTCTACTACTCACATTCGTCATCGCTTTTATTGTGACATGTAGAGTCGGCATTAGAGATTTTATCCATCACCTAATATAATGTAATAGTAAAAATCTTTACCTGTAGAAACTTTACTAGTTTGCACATGACCTCTCCCGCCAGCCACGCAATAGTTATCTTCTGAATTATATCCACAAATACGTAGATTAGTCCAACGAACAGATCTGAAACAAGGTTGTACATTAAAGGACTAGCAAAACTTTAATGCGACTTATACCTAAAATTCTTAAGCTACACGCATACTTCACTTCCTTAAAATTCCAAATCTTTCCTCATACTTGACTTTCTAGAAGTTCTAACTTCATCAAATGGCTTTACCAACACTTCATCAAGGCAGAATGTAAGGAATTTGCAAAAACTTTAATTACACTCACGAAAACGTGAGCAGTATGTAGTGCAACCAAAACTTGTGAAATATTTATAACTAGCTGACCCGGCAAACGTTGTTTTGCCATTTAAAGTATTTGAACTACTTCATCAGTTGATACAAAATCTTACCCCCTCTTTTGTCCCCTAAAAGGGGTAGGGGAAAAATTTTATACATCAGATGTTAAGTTGGAAAACATTGTTAATAATATCGACGGGTGAAAGCGGAAGTGGCGTAACTTGAATTTTGGCCAAAATCACTTTTTAATTGATTGTTGTATAAAAAAAAAATCTGCGTCGAATGGTCTATATCTCGTCTTTCTACGATAAATTCTAGTAAAGATACGACCATGGATTTTTACCACCTTTTAGCACAGACCTTAAAAAAATTGTCGTAACTAGACGAAAAACTGCAATTTTTGAATAAAAGATAGATATGACAATGCGTGAGAAATTAGAAAAAGATACGACACAGGTTTTTAAATTCTCTAGTTTGATTTAAATGAGTTACGACATTTTTGTCGCCTAAAATACAACATTTACAAAGATACGACAATTTATTTCATACTAATTTTATAGGTATGAGAAAGTTATTACATTTCAAACACATAATTTTATTCTTAAACCTATACTTACAACCAATGAATATACTTAAGTAATGAGTACAGAGATAAGTAACGCCATATCATCTCCCTCCCGCCCCTGTATGACACCTTCGCTGACGCACCATATACGCCGTTCTTAACGCCTTTTAGTAGATTGTTAGCGTCGATTTGAGAAAACGTGTTTGTGTGTATCAATGCACGTTTATTCTGAATGGAACTGAACACGCTTATTCTTAAATGAAGCTTAAAGACGTATAGTGAAATGTTACATGTATGTGTCCACGTATATTTTTCCCCTGAGCATTGCTCTGGACATCTACACACTTATTCTTGTATACATATTTTGTTGATTTTACATGTTTGTAAAGATAAAAGCCCGTATATTTTCTGTTAACAATAACGATTATCCACTCATTTTTTTATGTTTTGCTAATATTTTTTTTTGTTGATGGTTCAATAAAAAATATTGTTGAGCTATAATTGTTGTTGATAAATATTGAGCTCCTTCGGGTCTATGCGTGGACACACACATAATATAAAATGGAGTACAACCTTGCCTCTAGGTCCTTCAAGAGAGAGAGATATCTCTGTCTGTAAGAGACTCGAGACTTCTTCCGGGAACCCGTACATGGTCTCTGGCCAAAGCTATTGAAGGCAATTTCATGCAAGCTACCATCCCTACAAGTAGAAAATGGATCGCTAGCCCACGATGCAAAATACAAAACCGATCTTCTGGGCAAGCTCTTTGCGTCAAGCTTGACCCTAGATGACGAGGGATTGAAAACGCCGACCATACCACGATGCACGAGCGTTCCCTTGATATCTAAAAGCAGTTGGCCTGACGGAATCCCTCCTATTGTGTTAAAAAAGTGTGCTCCAGAGTTGGCTCCGGTCTTAACGCGTCTTTTTCAGTTCTCCTACTCTTCTGGCACTGTCCCGGCTTCTTGGAAGACAGCCTTGGTGTAAAAAGGTGACCGCTCAAATCCTTCCAGCTACAGACCAATCGCTATAACCTCCGTCAGCTCGAAGATTATGGAATCCATAATCAATACCCAGCTCTTTCGATACTTGGGCGGCCAGGGACAAACAGTACGGGTTCCGAAAGAATCGCTTGGCTGGTGATCTCTGGCGTATCTAACTCGTCGTTGGGCTCAGGCGATTGAGTCGAAGGGAGAGGCACTGGCTGTTAGTTTGCACATTACAAAGGCCTTTGATCGGGTTTGGCAAAAAGCGCTGCATTCAAAGCTTCCATCATATGGGCTCCCCGAGAATTTATGTAAATGGGTCACAAGTTTCTTAGCAGATCATGTTACAGACCAACGGCATTTATTGCTATGCGGATTATAGTACAGGCGCTGCTCTATATACCTGTGTCTAAAATAGAGAATTCACAGGAGAAATTCTCTGAATGGGGTAGACGTTACTTATTCCAATTCAACCCCGCCAATACATAAGTCTGCGCGTTCACCACTAAAAAGTCACCAATGGTCATATTCGTTCATATTCTCCTCGTTTTCAGGGCACCCCTTTAACATTCTCCCCCAGCATTGAAATACTTGGCGTAAACATATCAAGCGAAGTCCAGTTCTGATGTCATCTAGAGGGTGAGGCCAAGTTAGCCTCGAAAAAGCTTGGTGTCCTTAACAGAGCGAGACAGTATTTCAGTCCGGACCAACGACTATACATAACTCTGCAAGGCGCAGGTTCGGCCTCATATGGAATACTCTTCTCATGCCCAGAGGCAGGGGCGCCAAATACCAACTACTCCCTTTGGATCGTATACAATGAAGGGCCGCTTGCATTGTTGACTGCCATAGTGTTTCAAACAGGCTGGACTCCTTGAAAATACGCCGAGATGTAGCTTCACTCTGCATCCTCTATCGGCTTCATGATGTATCACGGGGAGTGCCCTGAGGGATTGTTCAGAATCATACCTCCTGCAATTTTTCGCCATCGTTCCACGCGAAAAATATACCATCCTCGTCACCTTGATGAGTGGCAGTCTTTCACCGTGCGTTTTTCACGTAACTTTCTGCTACGTACTGTAAAATTGTGGAATGAACAGCTGTCACCAGCAATATTTTCAGACCTATACGACCTGCAAACCTTTAAAAAGATAGCGTATTAGTACCGGGTAAGGCCGGCAACGCACCAGCAGCCCTTCTAATGTTGCTAGTATCCATGGGCAACGGTAGTTACTTTCAATCAGGTGACCCTTGTGCTCGTTTGCCCCCATATCTTATAAAATAAAAAGAAGAACTTTAAATTCATGAGCATGAATAAAATATTAGGGCTTAAACCTTTATAAAGTAGAAAAAACAAGAGAAATAAATGTTTTATTACATTTATTTTCATTTTATTATAATAATTTTATATTTCAATGTTGATTAATGATTAATAAAACAAATTTCCATTCCTTTATTTTCTTATGTTATAAACAAATAATAGTAAATAGTCATATTATTTCTTTTAATTTGTTATAATGACATTCTTTTAAAACAAACAATTAATTTAGTTTAAGATACAGCATTTAATTTTCACAACGTCTGTCGCCGATTTTGCACTTGAACCAAAAGTTGTAAGGCAATTTAATTAAGTAAACAAGATACGGCGAAATGAAATGTGTAGGGGCGTATTATATTTGAGATACGACAGATCCGTCGCTCAAAAAATTATGCTTTTTTAAGTTATCTATACATTTCCTCTCAAAGATACAACATTTCTGCTGCGTAAAATAGAAATATTTTTTGTCGTAACTTGTTAAAAATCAATGAAATATCAACTTTAGAAAAAATTTAATAAACTCATCGTATAGGTCTTAGATTAATTTAAATACGTTCCAATTTTTAAGTTTCTACCTTAATAAGTATAGAAGTTATGAATTTTTTTTAAAGTTTTTTGGCTCTCCTGTAAAGTTGGATTTTTCAAGTTACGCCACTTCTGCTTTCACCCGTCGATATGATATCCATTAAAAAAAAAGTTTGATACAAATCTGACCCCTCTTTGGTCCTCTTAGAGGGGTGGGGGGGGGGGGTGGATTTTTATACACCAGATGTTGAGTTGAAAGATGACAAATATATCTGCGAAAATCATATGCAAATTTCATTACGGATAGTTGTGTATTTTTTTAGAGAAGTTGTGTATTTAGTCAATGTATGTTGATTTATGTAATTTGTACTTGGTTGCAAATAAAACATTTTGAATTTTGAAAAAAAAAATCGGATCAGTAGTTTTTGTGTTAAAGAAAAAAAATTGATACGAAATCTGACCCCCTCTTTCGTCCCTTTAGAGGGGTGGGGAAAAAATTATACACCAGATGTTAAGTTGGAAGAAGACAAATATATCTGCGAAAACCGCATTCAAATCGGATCAGTACTTTTCGTGTGATAGTGGCACAAACATACAGACAGACAGACAAATAAAAGAACTAACCACATTTTTGGCGACATAGCGATGTAGTGACACCCCCTGCTTATTATTTTTTGAATATCTTTAATGTACAGAAATTCCATTTCTACAGTTTTATTATATGTATTCATAAGATTTTAATCTGAGGCTATTTACACACTGACGTCACGCGAAGACGTGCAAAATATATAGGTAAGAGCGATAAATGATAATTAGTTATGCAATAAGTAATAACACATTGTATACTATATACTAGCTGTCCCGGCAAACGTTTCTTTGCCATATTATATTAAGTATATCGCCCGTATTATTTTATTGAATTAGTGACTAAAATATAAGTATATCACCATGGCAACGTCCATCGCTATCCCGTGACCCGCGTCGCATAAACAATGGTCGCTCTTTATAGACAAATAATTTGCAATAAAATAAAATTGCGACTATAATTAAAGATCTAAGCTATCCTATCTCTCAAGTTGGAAAAAAGCACACATTAAAAAACAAAAAACATTAAAATCGGTTAAGTAGTTTAGGAACCCATCGCGGACAAACATCGTGACAGGAGATTTATATATATTAGAATTTTGTTTGACGTGTACAGCCAGCGCATTGGACCAACATGACGTAGCGTACGGATTGTAGCTCCCAATTTATTGCCTTGTAGGGCTCTGCTGGCCCAATGCGCTAGCTGAATGCGTTGGACCAATGTGTACAGCGGGCCTAAAACAGTAGATTCGATCGATCAGATGATTTTCAGCGGGACGCAGACGTTGCGATGTTTAAAACAACCTTTATGTGCCTTACCGTTTATTAGAAACACAATAATAAAAGAACAGATTTCCTTTACGTGGAACTCCGTAAGATCTCATTATTATAACAGCATGACATTATTATAACAAGTCCTACGTGAATAAGGATCCTTCGAGCGAGTGTTTCCAACCTTGGAGGCCTTAGCGAAACGTTTCACGGAAACTTTTATGGATAATAATTTTGCATAAAGATACATTTTTACAATATCATTAGGCTATATTAATAACAATAAGATATTAGAGAGCCTTTTTAAATGTGTTCCTCATTTTGAAGCCCTAAGATACTTTTAGATATGAATCATTACTTTTGACTACATAAAAATAAGGCCGGTACGTAAAAGTTGAATAGGAAACCCGGGTTAAGTCTGAGCATACAAATTGTCCTGCTTTGCATAGGTACAGTCAAAGTATTTTACTTCCTATTACATTTTGTTTATTAATAAGAACTCTCATGTACATTCATTTCATTAAGAGCATGTACGGTGTTTAGGTTTGTAAAGGTTTTTGGTTTCTGTGGTGTACAGAAAAACAAAAAATTTCGAGAATAAATTGGTTTCACTGTACCATGATGAAATTTATAGATCTTCTACTATTTCAAAATTGATTTATGAAGAATTAAACAACGTAGATAGGTTTATAATAATAATAACTAGGTTCTGTAAGTACTGGATCGACATCATTTACTCCAATTGTATTTAAACTATTCTACATTTTCAATCTTTGGAACGCTTACGAAAAAAGTCGATTATTTAATGAATTTCAAACCGATCCTGACAGAACATTTTCGTGAACCGCTCTATCTATAAATCAAACGGGAATTTGGAAATGATTTTTATTACGGGCCCTCTTATCTGTAGCTGACATGGAGTTGTTTATATCGATGATATTTTCGACGGTATCGTGGCCGATGCTCGATGGGAAAATTTATGGGCGAGAATTCGCGGTATTCGGAAATGTGTTGGGAATCTGTCCTCGCATTTATCGGAATAGGAACAAAAGATAGAAATAGTGAGCGAAAACGCTGTTTTCGATGAATTACTAACAAAAACTTTTGGGCATAGTATGTTGAAATATAGGACAAATAAATTGCACTTGCATTTTGCACTCCAGAGCAAGTAGAAGAGAGAATTACACGAAGCAACAATACATACATTTTTAACTTAAATGTATGCGTACTTAATGTGTATTGTGTATAAGATAATAATATTATTAAAATTATTTATGTATAGGAGAGGGGGATTTCCTAAACCGACGGCGCGGCGGTCCATAAATTCACCCTCCGTCTTATAACTTTTTGACCAGGTTACGTGTCCTGTAGGTGCACATCCATAAGCTATTTATTAGCAATCTCAAAAAAGTTCAGAATGCCGCTAAAAGAGTCTTCACTTAAGACGATATATCGAAAATAAATTATACCGCAAGGGCAATTTTATACTTAATTTGTATTACTATAAAGTCGTGAATACGCTGCGGCCAGAAGCTATCGGCTCGCTCGGAAAACATGCGACAAAACGTAATTATAATTATTTAAAAATAGCTAGGAGCATTTAAGCAAAATGCTTCTATACGATTTTGAGTTGCAAAGGTGTCTATTAATTAGACTAATTTCCTACAATACATCTATTTTCATTTAAAAATAGTCTTCAAATTTCGTATTTTTAAGAGGTCATTTCGAAAATTAAATGTATCGAGGCAAAATACATTAATCGTGTTTCTAGTTCTTCTCAAACCTAGATAAGGCTATGACGATATTATGTATATATCTCATTACCAGATTCAGCCAGATTTGTAACATTTCTGAGGGTCCTATAGTATTACGTCAAAAAAAAAACAGTTTTTTCAATATGGCGCCTTAAAATATACCTCTTAGCAAAAAGATTTTCCATAAAGAATTTTGTTAAAAAGCTGTTTAGCTAATATTCAGGTTTTTCTCACAGCCTCGTTCGCGTGAATCTAATAACGAAACGCAGAGCTTAAACTGCCATATTCAGAGCTTCCAAATAAAAATTAGCTAGCCTGCTTGTTTTATTTAGAGTTTCAAATCTCATATCCCAAGTTTTCCAGGTAAAAAATACCCTTACATAATGTTTTTAATCCAGATTTTAAACTATTGCTTTAAATAACCCAAGTTTCCCAAGAAAAGTAACCTATTTGTACAGCTTACGCTCGCTAAAAATCTTTCATCAAATTCCGTTCACTAGTTTTCGCGCAACCATCCATCCATACAAACTTTAACGTTAATATTAGTAGAATACCTGCAGTCACAATTTCTCAGATTCCAGTTCCACTTTGATCAAATTACAGTAAACGGATCTCACAAATGGAGCAAGAGACTGATTAATGGTCTTAGGCTGAATAGTTCGGTGACAGGATAGCATGATGCCTCCGTGGTTTAGTGGTTTAGAGTAGGTTCGAATTCCGCGTTGGAAAAATGTTACTCTAACTAGTATAGGACAATGCTAATCACCTGCTGATTTCGACGTCGCTTAAATAATTTCCTTTCCTCTTATAATGTTACGTAGATCATATTTTGTTTAAATGATAACGCCACATGATAACGCGAATATCATATTATACAGTTCCACAGAAAAAAAATAAACATTTTTTTTTTCGTGGATCCATTTATGACAGACTATAGTATAAGTATGTCATAAAGTAGGATATTATTTGAATTATTAGGACTATAGTCTGTCAATAAAGTGGCATTTAAATTGAATTTTTCGGAATGAAAAAAGATCGGAACGGCACCTTAAGTTTATCTCCACAGTTTGTGACTACTATATAATAGTCTGTCATAAAGTGGCATTTTAATTGAATTTTTCGGAACGAAAAAAAGATAGGAACGGCACCTTTAATTCATCAAGCCCCAAGGGGCCACATCCGGCCGCGATAACAATAGATAAGCTATTGTGTCTCATTTTTCCACGATCGATGGGGTTTATCCACTGTTTGTCTATACTTTCGCATTTCCACTGGTCGCCGTGCTAGGGCTACTGTAATAGGTACTTACTTATTACTTTTTAATTTAGTTTGTATCATGGAAAAATTAACGGCTCCCGCGCGAAAAATATGCATCCAATAATTAAAAACAAGTGCACAATAAAATTTAAATGTTAAATGCTGTCATTAAATTATATTTTTAAGGACTGTCTTGCACTTATAATACTTTATTTATCATAATTATTTTCGTCTCGAAATTTTATGTATTTCTACAGCTGCTATTTATGTGCTAATTATAACCATCCAATTATATATTTTGAAATGCAACTAATTAGCATCGTAAAACTATATTTTAAAAATATTTTAATCGTGCAAGAAAAAAGAAGTTACTTATAAGTATAAGGTTATTAACATAATATGTGCCGCTTGCGCCTGGCTGAGCGTACAGAGAATGCTAGAACTTTTTTAAAAATAAATTATGGCATTGCAGAAACTGGAAATTATGAGTTTTGAATACATACTAAATACTAATATTATAACTGCGAAAATGTGTCTGTATGTCTGTAACCTCTTCACGCCCAAACCGTTGAACCGATTTTGCTGAAATTTGGTATGGAGAATCTTCGAGTCCCGGGAAATTACATAGGATACTTTTCATCCCGGAACAATTTACAGTTTCCGCGTGAAAAATGAATTTTGGCGCAAAGGAGTTGCGGGCGTCTTCTAGTTAAAAAAATAAATTCATTTATCACGTATGTGGCGGTTTTCGCCCAATGCCTGCATCGCGCTATCGAAGTTTTATGAGCTCGTCAATAAAATATTATTATATACGACAGCTGAAAATATGTATCACCGTGGGCTCCGGCCTGACCGAGCATATTATATATATACCACCTCGCTCGGTCGGAAGATCTTCCTTTGCGGCCACTACGCCTATTCCCACAACGTACTTGGATTTAATTGCCATGCTATTCAAACTAATATTAATGGTAAAGCTTGCCTTTTACTTTCACGCATAAGTTTCTGAACTGAACGGATTTTGATAAATTTTTGTGTGGAGATACTTTCATGTTAAAAGCTTACGATAGTTTTTATGGAAAATGTACGTACCTAAAGGGTAAAAACGGGACCCTATTACAAAGTGTCTAACACACTAGGCTGAATTACGCCGGCGTAAATTCCGCCGCAAATGTCAAACGCATACAAATTACAAATACCTACGCGACGGAATATTTTTTATTTTATTTTATTTTTTTATTTATTTTACAAAATACAATATTTAATGTGTTGTTACAAACTATAATCTCGCCAAACTTTAATGTTTGAAGGCATGTATTGCACTTATTAATAATTTTTGTTTTATACTTATCTCCGTAATAATGCTCTAATCCTAACATATGTTGAGTTTTTTATCAATAGGCAAAATCTCATAAATAGGAAATAACTTTTTTTCTTAACATTATTGCTAACCAAATATTTTAATAGCCTTTTTTGTATATTTTTTATACCTTCTAAATATGTTTTAAAGGTTGTCCCGTATAAAGAGAGTCCATAGCTTATTTGTGAATCAGCTAGTGCAAAATACACCACTCTTAAGGTTTTCTTATCCAATATATTCTTGAGGTGATAAAATTTTCCTAGCAACGACCTCAACCTATTACAAATGTTATTTACATGTGATTTCCAGCTAAAGTGCTTATCTACAGTTAGTCCTAAATATTTTATTGTATCGACATACTCGAGCGCAGAACATTTACAATTAGATTTATTCGAGTGCATACACTCATAGGTAGGTCCCACTATGGCGAGGTCCCTGTCGTTTACAGATTTAGCGCTCTTGTTGTACGGCGAATGTATATGCATGCATTTCGTTTTTAAGAGATTTAAAATAATGCCATTGTCATGTGCCCATTTACTAACATTCTCAAAGTCCTCCTGTACGCATTTCTGGGCCTCATTTATGTCTTTGGAGGCATACATGCACATGTCATCTGCATACATGAGTTCCTTACATTTTACAATGACATTAGTTACGCTATTAACGTGCATAGTATAGCCTACTGGCCCATACACCGAGCCGGTGGGGACACCGAGCTCCACATCCGCCTCTGTTCCGGCCACACCAGATATTACAGTAGTTATTTTCCTATTTGACAAGTAGTTTTTTATCCACATTTTTGTGGGCCCGCGTATTCCGCATTCATCCATCGCCTGTAGGAGAATATCATGATCCAGAGTATCGAACGCTTTTTTATAATCGATAAACAGGATAATGACCTGTTTATCGGAGTCTAAGCATTCGTTAATATAATCTGGAAATGCTGACAATGCAGATATAGTGTTCGCCCTCTCCGGAAACCATATTGTGCATCACTGAGTATTCTATACTGTTCTAACAATGTAGTAATTTGCTCAACAATATTTTTTTTCTGTAATTTCATCTACAACAGATAATATTGCTATAGGCCTATAGTTAGTGTACTCTAAATGGCTTTAGTGTACTCTAGCCTTATACATCGGACGAATTATTGCTTTTTTTTAACTGATCAGGGTAAGTGCCATTTGACAGACAATTATTTATGAAATAAGCAAAGATAGGACTTAACTGTTTGTGCATTAATTTAATATCTTTTGCCCTAATTCTATCCAGACCAGGTGCTTTCTCATGAGACATATATATTTTTATAATTTGTTTCTATCTGTGTGGATGTTACTTTTTTATATCTAAAGGTTACCTCAATCGGCTTAACGTATATTTTGTTTCTATCTAAAAATTTATTATTACATATATGTTTAATCTGTTTGATTTCTTCCGTAAATGTCTTAGAAAAATTTGTACAAATTTGCTCCACACTATCTGTTTTCCCTAAATATCTTAAAATTACTTCATTTAGACTAGTTTTATTACGACCTAACCACAAATTTATGTTTGACCAGATTTTCCTAAAATTTTCGATTTCCGATTGTCTATACTTATTTTTTGCGATAGTTATTGATTTATTTACTTTATTTCTGTATTTTATGTAGTCTAATCTCTTATTCATATTACTAGTATCGGCTTTCAATATTCTAAATTCCCTCCGTAATAACATAAAATACAACTCCTTATCTATCCATGGTTGTCTTATTTTTTTTGTTTTTTATTTATACAGTAACTGTGCTATCATTATATATTCGATTAAAGACAGAACAAATAGTCTGGTACAAATCTAAAGGACAAGCTATATTTAATAATTGTGACCAATCGTATTCGACAACCTTTTTTTGAACGAGTTTATCACATAATACATCGCGCACACTATTGTCTGTAACTACACAACATTGTTCGTTGTTAGTTGCACGTAAGTTCATCAACAGCCCTATTACATAATGGTCGCTGATGCGCGCCTCCAGGACGTAGGCGCACGAGTCGTCATCGCTACGTCTCGCTCGCACCCACACGTGATCCAAGCACGACGTCTCGAGCCGGCCGTCCACGATCGCCTCGCGCGTTATGACTCCTGTCGGTATTGAACACTGCAGTCCTCGTTCACACAAGGTGTTTTTGTACCTTAATATAATTGGATTTGTTATATAATTTAATATGTTTATATTAGTGTCTCCGATAACGACTACATTTTCTGATGCCGGAATCGACTTCACTACGATATCTAATTGTTGTATAAAAATTAATTTGTTTTTGGCAGGTGGTCTATATACGGCGATTAGATGCGTAGTGCTGTTTCTATATTTAAGCCGTCCGTGAATCATTTCCACAGCTTCTGCCTTCACTGTTTGAGTATCGAAATTTATTCCATTTTTGACGTAGATTAATATTCCTCCTCCTCTTCTGGTTTCTCTCGTGTATATATGTGTATTGTATCCCAGTATTTGATATAGTGGAAGGTCGTCCATCTTTATATTTATTTCGCTCAATATTATTATATCTGTATTATAATTATATTTGTCTAGTAATAGGAGTAATTCATTAAAGTGCTTTCTAAGTGAGCTAATAATATTGAGATGTATTGTATGTGTATTCCATAATCCATTTTGTTCTATGTCATTATTTAGTGTAGATATATCATAGTATTTTTTTTAAGTAGTGCTACATGGTATGCTAATTAAATTACCAAAAGTTGCCATTTTCTTTTATATAGCCAAGTGTGTACACACCTCATTTTTATACTTGTTTACAAATTAGAATCCTCGAACTTGCCTAGGTCTTCCGATCTAATGTTGTATATCTTTTTTTCTTCGTCATTTTTTTAACCATGATATTACCATTTTGTACCCAAATATACTGGAAGCCCTTAGGTTTTAGGTTATTTCTTACGCTCCACAGTAATTGCCGCTTAATTTTTGGAAGATCTTCATTTATGTATATTCGTTTTTCGTTGACATTACCATATTATACTTTGTGATTAGTTATTTTAGTTTCTTTCTTCACCATCAGCCAGCTATTGCGGGCTGTTTTAGAACGTAGCAGCGTTATGAGTTTGAAACGCGGCGTAAACGTGGCGGAATTTACGCCGGATTAATTCAGCCTAGTGTGTTTAGACACTAAGACTTCGACGTCTGTCCGTCCGTCCGTCCGTCTGTCTGTCTCCAGGCTGTAACTCAAGAACCGCTATAGCTAGACTTCTGAAATTTTCACAGATTGTGTATTTCAAAATAAAAACAAAATATAATTCATATTTAAGGGTGGCTCCCATACAACAAACGTGATTTTTTCGGCCTTTTTTGCTCTATATCAGTAATGGCAACAGGTAGGCACATGATATTTTCACGAAGGCCTTTATTGTATGTCTACGTCAATAATTCATAATAATTTAAAAATAAAATAAAAATTTAAGGGAGGCTCCCATACATAAAACACAATGTTGGCCTATTTTTGCTCTCTAACTCTCTAACGGTACTGAACACTTCGTGCGTGAACCGTATAGGTACGGTAAGATTCGATAGTTAAAATAAAATTAAGAGGACCTGTTTCACCACTCCCTGATAAGGTGCCTGATAGGCTGTCCACAACTTATTTGACAGATGCTCCATACTCTATATTCTGTCAAGATAAGTTGTGGATAGCCTATCCGGCACTTATCAGGAAGTAGTGAAACAGGATCTTAGCCTTGGACATTTTAGCAACAAAGAAGCATACACAATACACATTGCACACTTTGACTGTACATTTCGCAAGTTAACCTTATTTAAATAACTGTAGTAATTACAAACAAAGCAAATTTACCTTAAAGTGTATACAAAAGTACACCTTATGTTGTCGGTATAAAAGTCATGCCAGAGGTTTTATAACTGTGAACAATCTGGTGCATGACATGCAAAGTGCATTAATCCATTATCTGAATAAATGTTGAATGTTTATTATAAATCATTGATGTCTGTTTTCAATACGCTGACTTGTTGTACACTTTTAATGAAAATGTATGAACAGTTTTCAAATGTATTGTTTTAAGTGGTTCATCATAATTATAGAAGTGTTATAGTAAAGTATTATTATCTATACTAATATTATAATTGGGAAGAGTTTGTTTGTTAGTTTGTTTGAACGCGCTAATCTCAGGAACTACTAGTCCGATTTGAAAAATTCTTTTACTGTTGGATAGCCCATTTATCGAGGAAGGCTATAGGCTATATTTTATCACGCTAAGATTAATATAAGCGAAGAAATAGAGGAAAATGTGGAAAAAACGGGGGAAATTATATGAAAGGGCTTATTAGAACGCGCTAATCTCAGGAACTAGTGGTCCGATTTAAAAAATTCTTTCAGTGTTAGATAGGCCATTGATTGAGAAAGGCTATAGGCTATATTTTATCACGCTAAAACTAATAGGAGTGAAGAAATAGAGGAAAATGTGGAAAAAACGGAGGAAATTATATGAAAGGGCTTATTTGAACGCGCAAATCTCAAGAACTACTGGTCCGATTTGAAAAAGTATTTCAGTGTTAGATACCTTATTTGTCGGGGAAGGCTATAGGTTATATTTTATCACGTTAAAACTAATTGGAGCGAAGAAATAGAGAAAAATGTGGAAAAAACGGGGGAAATTATATGAAAATGAATATCTTAAGAACATCTGGAGCAATTTTTATGTTATTTGGCAAACATGAAGAATAGACCACGTGAAGGGACATAGGTTATTTGTTGCGGAAAAATGTACGGTTGCGTGAAATTCCTCAATTACGCAAGCAAAGCTGCGCGGAACATCTATATATAATAAAATCGTAGGAAAGTCAATTCTGTACATTGAATATTTTTGTACAATAAATACTTAGGATGTGATCTACTACGCTAACGCGGACGAAGTCGCGGGTAACAGCTAGTTATATTATTATTAATTCTTCGATCGCGGATTCTTGGAAATCTATTGTTATTCTATTGTTGTCGCGGTCACCGGTGTCCTTATGGGGCTTGATGGGTTAAATACAAATAAGTAATATAAAGTCTTCTGGACAAAATAAGGAACACAATACTGCGCTCACAAACAAAAATCACGGACCAGCCGGGCTGGTCAACGGTGGCGCTGCAGCGAGACAAGTGGAAGACCCTGGGGGAGGCCTTTGCCCAGCAGTGGGATGGGATAGTATAGGCTAACAAAAAAAAAGTACTAAATTGTAAACTGTATGTAATAAGTACAAAATATTGTGTGTTACAAAGTTTTGTCGCACAGAAAATGGCCTAGGTACATAAAACAAACTCAGCTTTTGATGTTTCATACCTTTTACCTTACGTAAACTAATGGCCACTATTATATTTGACCTTTTCAGTTCATTCTCGGAGGAAAACTGTCACGTTGCGGATTTAATTAAAGGAAAATAAAGCGTTTTCGCCCAGTAAAAGGGGACCAAGTGTGAGTCGGAATGGCAGAAAGATTCCGTAGAATTCACGAGAAATTCACGATGATACTGTGATGATACTAAGGGACGCGACACACCGGAATGGCAGCGGCGAGGCGAGCACTTTCAGTGTCATAATATGATTTTAAACTTTATCTTCATTATTGTAATACGTAGTATCGCTTGAGAAATCGCGGCTGCCGGCAGCCGCCAGAGGTCTTTTAAAATATTTTTATTACTTTTGGTGTCGGAATAATTGATACGTAGACAAAAGAATAGAGGTCTTATAACATGACGCTTTTGCCTACGTTTTGTGAGACGCAGAGCCCGTTGAGGCTGTCATTTTAGTCTTAGAGATCCACTACCATAACTTGGCGCGCCCCTCCAAAATTCAAAACGTTTGAAGTGCGTTGTCAAAACGACTTGAAGTGCGTTGTCTTGCGCAGCTGTAGGTGATATCTTATGATTGGTTGACCAACAAAACTGAAATATTACGTGTAGTGTGATTGGTTGAATACTTACTACATACAAACTCATTCATAGGGATGTGACTAGGGAATGCAATACCGGGATACCGGGATCCCGAAATACCGGGATCCCGAAATACCGAGATCCCGCTTGCATCATGCGGGACTAATCCAGGTCGAAAATTTTGCGGGATCCCGCGGGACTGGCGGGATTACAAAGAAATGTGATTCATATGCGTAACTTTGCGCGCGGGGTGCGTGAACTGGCTACAGGCAGCCCGCTAAACAATTTAGCTTCAATTCACACTTTAAATAACAATTGAACAAACCAGCGTGGATACTCAGCGAGCATTTCCAGCTACTAGCTACCTTGTGTCGAATATCAGGAACCGTTTTGGAATCTTTGGGCACGATTTTTACCTATATTTCGAAAAAAAAATCGATAAAAGATGGGCTAAGATGGATATAAAACGGATAAAACAAGCGTTTTTTTTAGTTTTACTTAACTACTTACTTATTATTATTACGAAGCCATTTCCAAAAAAATGATTAGTTTTTCTTTCATTTTTTATAAAGTCTGAAGTATGGAGGTGTTAATAATTAAACCCTTGAAAAAAGTGTCCGACAAAGTTTGTTTTATTAATTTGAGATTCTAAGAATAAAACGGGGTCTATCAAGTAAAGTCATTATAACGATTTATTTAAAAGTTTAAATCCACCCAGCGGGATTGTGATGGTTCAATCCCGCAAATACCGGGATTGAAATTCTCTTGCGGGATTTCATTCCCTAGATGTGACTACACACATTGAAACAGTCATTTGGAGGGGCGCGCCAAGTTATCGTAGTTGATCTCTACAAGTTACATATTATCTAAGTAGAATCGAATCGAATTTAGCCAAATATGATAAATGGGTCACGGTTATACGTCAATTATTATATAAATAATTTTACTGCCTTTTTTTAACAAACGAGCAAACGGGTCACATGATGGTAAGCATCTACCTTCGCCCATGGACACTCGCAACATCAGAAGAGCTGCAGGCGCGTTGCCGGACTTTTAAGAGGGAATACGCTCTTTTCTTGAAGGTTTGCAGGTTATAGGTCCGGAAATACTGCTGGTGACAGTTCGTTCCAGAGTTTTATAGTGCGCGGCAGAAAGTTACGCGAAAAACGCACTGTAGAAGTCTGCCACTCATCAAGGTGATGAGGATGGTATGTTTTTCGCGTGGGACGATGGCGAAAAGTTGCAGGTAGGCCTTTAGTTAAGGCAGAGGCTAGTCAGATTTAATTCAAATTTTGACATTCAATATGCAGTTTTTAAGACTTTTTTCGTCGTTTAGACCATATTTATAGCTATAACGGTTAATTTGCCTAATCATTAAGCCTCAGCCGGTACACAGAGCTATAGAGTATAGACTAATTATAGGTTTTAATAGTTTCATTGTTAGCTGTTGCACGGAACCCTGAAATAAATATTGGTAATCTAGTATTTAATCATTTATTTAAGACTGACATGACGTTTAAAAGGCTAACATTGAGTAGTTTTCCAGATTACCTAACCGAAACCTAACAAGGATAGATCAATTCAAATTGGATTCATTGTTCAAGTTTTCCTTGTCAATAAGAGACTTTATTAGTGATAGATCACTTGGATTATAAAAAGTTATCCTTATTTGCGGTAGAGGTAAGTACATTAGTTTCTTTTTCTTATTATAAGGGTCTAAACACACTAGGCTGAATTACGCCGACGTAAATTCCGCCGCGTTTACGCCGCGTTTCAAAACCATACAAAATATGGGCGGAACGCGACAGCCGACACACTATGCCGAAATTCCGTCGTGAGCCGAATTTCTGTCGAGCCGAGTCGAGCGTAAAGTTCGGCAGCGATTCGGCGGTAATAGTTTGTATAGCAACACACTATACGCGACGGAATTATCAAAACCGAACATAGCAAATCCACCTTATCTCCAAAGCGTTAACGCACACATTACATCTGAGAATTTTAAATACTCACTTACGCGCGCGTTCGGCAACGGAAATTACGCCGCGAAATTTCGGCTCTTCGCGTAATTTATAGTGTGTCGCATCAAACGTAAGCGGCTGAACGTAATTTCGGCCACGTAAATTACTCCGGCGTAATTCAGCCTAGTGTGTTCAGACACTTATAGCCACTTTCTAGTCACATTACGTTAGAGATTTTATAAGGTTGAGCAAAAAACTTATGCAATGAACGTACCTCATTTGCAGTTATCACAAATCGCAATGATGACAAAAGAAATGTATGTTGATGACAAAAGAAATGTATGTGTCGCCGATTTCTAGCTTCCTCAGTTCATTTAAATACCTCGCTGCACATACCTGCTTAACACATTTACATAATATACGTGCATAACTAAGCTACCTGCATAATTCGCATATCCAGCATTGCAGCAGCAATATTATTATGTACTTTACTAAGGCCGGTATAAATAGTCAGTACTCAAGATGCATCTCGGTCTCAAGACGCGGTTCGGCTCTGTAATTGGTCCAAATTTTGACAGCCAACCAATCACAGAGCCTGAACCGCGTCTTGAGACCGAGATGCATCTTGAGTACTGACTATTTATACCGGCCTAAGCTCACCAGTACATGTCATTTAAGTTCATGTATGATCGGGTGCACCTGCCCTTACTGCACATAGCTGCTAAGCTAAGGATATACTTGTAATTAAGCCAGTAGTGACCCTAGGGGGTGGCGAACAGTGCAATCCCCGGGGCATCGCTCTTGCGCCTGGCAAGGTATTTTTTCGTAAGACAAACTATCTCGCAAAGACCTTCCGCCCGAGGCCTCGCAATGGGCAAAGCCGCCACTGAGTTAAGCTACCCACATACCTGCTATAGCCAACTGCACGATGAAGAAGTTCATCCGACTCTTCCTGGCGTTGGTGCAGAGCAGCGCGGCGATCACAGACGCGTTCAACACCACGATCAGCACGAACAGTACCCACATCACTGTGAACTGGATACTCTGAAAATAATAAAGGTACCGTCGAAAAACATTGATTCATAGGCAGTTGAGGGACCTACGTCAATTGATCGGAATATCTAGCCGTGATCGCTCATATGGGTTTGACACAACACGACCAATTTACATAGGTCCGCAATGAACCTATAATTATTTTAGTATTATATCAAAGCGCACGGAAGTGCGCAGGCCTAGTTCCAGCAGGCCGCGCGGATGCCGTGCACTATTTACACGAACCGTTTCGACGCACTTTTGACCCCCCTGTAGCTCATTGCCTATTGCGAGTGCAAATATAAAATTATACATACGTAATTATATACTAGTACTTAAACAGTATATCCAATTTCATAGATATAGCTTCAGTAGAAGTAGTTCATGCCCCTGTAAAATAGCTAATTTTGGCACTCACTCACTCATTCACTCACTCACTCACTCACTCACTCACTCACTGACCGGTAATCAAAACCTCTAGGCCACTTCCAATTGTCCTAGCGTTATGAAATTTGGCACACAGGTCGTGTGTTATATTATGTAGATTAACAAAAAATTAAGAAATTGTAGAAAATGGTCAAGCGTGAGTCAGTTCATCTACGAACTTCAGAGGCCAACTCCAATTGTCCTAGCATTATGAAATTTGGCACACAGGTCGTGTGTTATATGTAGATAAAAAAAATAAGAAATTTTAGAAATCGGTCAAGCGTGAGTCGGCCCATCTACGAACTTCAGAGGCTACTTCCAAATGTCCTAGCGTTATGAAATTTGTCACACATGTCGTGTGTAATATTATATAGATTAACAAAAAATTAAGACATTTTAGAAATCGGTCAAGCGTGAGTCAGCCCATCTACGAACTTTAATGTCCTAGCGTTATGAAATTTGGCACACAGGTCATGTGTTAAATGTAGATTAACAAAAAATTAAGAAATTTTAGAAATCGGTCAAGCGTGAGTCGGCCCATCTACGAACTTTAGAGGCTACTTCCAAATGTCCTTGCGTTATGTAATTTGGCACACGGGTCGTGTGTTATATTATTATGTAGGTTAACGAAAAATTAAGAAAATTAAGAAATCGTCAAGCGTGAGTCAGCTTATCTATGAAATTTAGATAACAATTCTTATGTACCAGTGATACAATGATTGACCTACTGAAAGTATTGTTTATATCGGGCGTAGCACAAAAAGAAAACATCTAGGTATGATTTCTTGAAAAAAGTATTGAAATCCCACCAAAAACATACCTGTTAAAATAGGGCCTAGTTCATATAGGCTAATTGTTGGTCTAAGAAAGAGTTGAAATCCAATCCAATGCCAAGTTCAGATGCACTTCATCGATCATAATCATCTTCATCAAAAGCCTGATCCATAATACTTCTAAATTTAAGCTTGGCAGGTTTTTGTGCTATACATTACACTTGATTAATTATATAATTAGATAATATTTATAGAATTTAAGTAACCTGCCAAGTTCAAATTAGAAGTATTATTCCTTCAAGCCTCTATTGTGTCTCGTTTTTTCCACGATCGAGGGATTATGGATCAGGCTGTTGAGTGTTGATGAAGATGATTATGATCGATGAAGTGCATCTGAACTTGGCATTGGGTTGGATTTCAACTCTTTTTTAGACCAACAATTAGGCTATATGAACCCTAGTTCCCACCAAAAACATACCTGTTAAAATAGGGCCTACCCTATTTTAACAGCTATGTTTTTGGTGGGACGTATAGATTTACTAACAGTAACTTCTCTGATAGTACATAATATTTAAACAAAAACTTTTTATAAGGCAAGATATTATTATTACTAGGTATTTCAAGGAAATTTGTTATTTGGCGAAAATTGGCGAAGTGCGAGTCAGACTCGCGCACGGAGGGCTCCGTACCATTTAAGAGCAAAAATAGGCCAAAGATGTATTTTATATGGGAGCCCACCTTGAATATTTATTTTATTTTAATTTTATCAGCAATTATTAAAGTACATATACCATTAAGTATTTGGTGAATATTTCAAGTGCCTACGTGTAGCCATTATTGATATAGAGCAAAAAATCTAAAAAAAAATCAAGTTTGTTGTATGGGAAAAAAACAAAATAAATTAAATATTGAAGCCCTATTTTATTTTATCAATATTGAAGGGCCCCTTCAATATTCATTGAATATTGAAGGGGCCCTTCAATATTTGATTTATTTTGTTTTTAGTATTTGTTGTTATAGCGGCAATAGAAATACATAATCCGTGAAAATTTCAACTCACTTGCTATCACCGTTCTTGAGATACAGCCTGGAAACAGACAGACGGATAGACAGACATCAAAGCCTTAGTAGGTAATAAGGTCCCGTTTTTATCCTTTGGGTACAGAACCCTAAAAATTGGCATTACACCAATTTCTGAGAGTTTTTGACAACTAGGTTCATCTGTAAAACAGCATTATTCGCGATATCCTATTTTTTGGTACATTTTTATCACAAAAAATGTACTTTACTAATTTCCTAATTTCCCGCTAGCAATGTCTAGATGGGGTTGGTTTACTAGTCCCAAAAAGATAAAACGCTGAGATATTCAATCTACATTTTTAGGCCTCATGAAATTTTATTCCTTACCCAAAATCTAGTCCGGTAATTTATTCTACGTCAACGAACAGACTATGGACAGATCAAATGAATTTTTTATTAGATGGACTAACTTATTTATGTTACAGCCGGATACAGAGAAGTTTTACAAAAGGTTTCACGTAATTAGGGTTCGGTACCTTTTAAAAGAAAAACAAAATATAAATTATGTACATTTTTTTATTAAATAAGGGGTAAACGTGCAAACGCGTCACCTGATGGTAAGCAACTACCGTCGCCCATGGACACTCGCAACATCAGAAGAGCTGCAGGTGCGTTGCCGGCCTTCTAAGAGGGAATACGCTCCTTTCTTGAAGGTTTGTAGGTCGTATAGGTCCAGAAATACTGCTGGTGACAGGTCGTTCCAGAGTTTTACAGTGCGCGGCAGAAAGTTACGCGACAAACGCACTGTGGAAGACTGCCACTCATCAAGGTGATGAGGATGGTATGTTTTTCGCGTGGGACGATGGCGAAAAGTTGCAGGTGGTATGATTCCGAACAATTCCTCAGAGCAACCCCGTGATACAACCGATAGAGGATGCAGAGTGAAGCTACATCTCGGCGTAATTCCAAGGAGTCCAAGCTGTTTGAAACACTATGGCAGTCAACAATTCGAGCGGCCCTTCGTTGGATACGATCCAGTGGGAGCAGTTGGATCAATTTTAACGATGGTCATATTAGTAGATTGTGGTATAGTACGTATACTAATAGGTATAATAAATGTCTGTCTGTTACCTCTTCACGCCAAAACAGCTCAACCGATTTTGCTGCAATTTATTGAAAATATACTCCGGGTCCCGGTAAACTGTAAAGGACATAGGATGCTTTTTATTCCGGAAAAATGGTGCCCGTACGATAAAGCTATTTCTGTGAAACTGAGGGGCGATAATAACACAACGTGTATTATAGACCGACATTTAAAACATGCAAATTCATAGTACACATTTAATTAGAAGATTGTCGAACATAATAATATTTTGTCTAGTATATCTAGTATGTATAGTTTATCTAGTATTGCTATAAATTGGAATAATATTTTAAGTGTATCGCCAATAGAAAGCTGATTTGGCTACGATCCCAATGCCCATTAACTGTATAGTTACAGTAGTGCAGTATACACCTGAATTACTTATGTTCTGTAAACTATTAACTAACTAGTCGGTATGCAGTTTACAAGGACATTACTACGTTAAATGACGTTCATTCCCCGAAACTAACAATAGCAACAATATTAAAATAAGATAAAATTTTAAACTTTCGTGTTGCATCTATATCTATATCTATATCTATAGATATTATAAAACAAAGTCGCTTTTTTTCCCTCATGTCCCTTTGTTCCCTTTAATCTTTAAAACAAAAATGTGGAAAAAGCGGGGAAAATTATTTGAAAGGGCGAAATTGAACGCGCTAATCTCAGGAACTACTGGTCCGATTTGAAAAATTATTTCAGTGTTAGATAGCCAATTTATTGAGGAAGGCTATAAGGCTATATTTTATCACGCTAAGATTAACCCTTAACTACCTGACCGGAGTCTCTCAGACTCCAGCAGTTCTATTTTTGTTCATATCTTTACAAGCAATGTTTGATAACGGTCGTGCCTCCGTGTACCTTTGCCTCTCTACCCGCAGCACCGCGCCTGCACTCGTTGAGGTCGCAGGTGCATGCGCTGCATTTTCGATGAGTAAAAAACTATGTCGAGGAGTATGTGAGACTCCGGGTAGGTAGTTATGCGACTTTTTCAAGAACTTTTTTTCTTTGTTTTAGTTGAAAATTACGTCAAATAATAAAAATATTGGGCGTTAGTTTGAGAAAGACCTTTCTTTGAATGCAGCGAAAACGAGCCAGATATCGATGATTTTCTATTCGTTGAGTACTGAAACTTGACCAAGAGGCATTTTCAGGTGCTGCAGGATGTAGTTATGAAGGTCCTGATAAGTTGGCAATACGCAAGTACTGCTTTACAAGTGACCCGAAGAAGAAACGTAAGACACAATTCTTATGCTTCATATGTAAGAAGCCTACTTGCCTGGAGTGCTCCTACACGACGCGCTCAATATGTCGTGAAAAATTGTGAAGTTCGAGCCTTGCAATTTTATTTTAAAAAATCTTTTTTGCCAAATATGTATGTCACATTTTGTTGATTAGTCACTAATCTTTAAATAATTTATAAAGAAAGTTCCTATTTTTTTGTTAATTTTTTTTAAGATCTCGTTTAGCAACAGTGTAAGAATTTTGAAAAAAATTTGTTCATTTTGAAAAATGTGTAGTTTTTAAGTATAAGACATAAGGTTATAATGTTTTATTATTTTTAATAAATAAAGAAGTATTTAGGCTATAACAAGTTTCATTTAATTTATTTTCAAATATCATACTTTTTGTATATTAAGAATTCAAAATACGGGAGTCTGAGAGACTCCGGGTAGGTAGTTACGTATTAGAAATTAGGGTCAGGTAGTAGAGGGTTAATAGGAGAATGTGGAAAACACGGAGGAAATTATTTGAAAGGGCTTATCTCGCGAACGACTGGAGCAATTTTTATGTTATTTGGCACAGATGAGTAGACCACGTGAAGGATCATAGGCTATCGATTTTAATCTTTTCAGTGGCTATATATTTTATACCCGTACGACGCCGGGGCGGGTCGCTGGTGTTAAATAGAAATAAAAATGCAATTTTGGCCTATTTTTACTATTGTGACGATGTGACTGGTGGCCGGTACGGAACTCTATGTACGTGAGTCCGACTCGCACTTGGCAGATTTTTTATATCCAGTAGGTTACAAACGTTATTCCACCGAAGCATATCTGAATGAACCACTCACGTTACAGCAAAATTAACTTACTAATAGTCGGTTAGTTTTACTGCTCTCGGCAATCTATTTTTAGCTTATGCCTTAAACCCCTCCAAAATTTACCTAATTACTAAGTTATACCTTAAGCTTACGCGGGTTCAATAAATTTAACCCTTCGGTAAACATTAACCGTTCCGACTGTCGATTTAACTCCGCTGGTGTTATTTTATCCCAAAGTCATGTTTATCAAAGTAGGTCAGGATCGCGGATATCTGAAACGAAGAATGCGGCTATCGTCTCTAAGACTACCTACTTGAAGTAAGTATTTTTGGATAATATGTTATTGTTGTCTCTCTCGTTGTTTCGTATTTATAAAAGAGAAGCAAAATCCTGTTTTGGCAAGGGAGAGAATTTATGGTACCTATAAGGTTATATTAAAATTTTAAACAGTTAATGAATTATGTATAAAACGATTTTTTTCCAACGAGCCTTTCACGACCACCTTTTCATAAGCGACTATGTTACACAGCTTGTCTTTTTCGACTTTAGATTGCTATTATATTTAAAGTACGCGACTAGAGAAAGCTAGGCGAAAATCAGTCCACCCGTTTGTAATTTGGATGCTTTAATGCCACAACACACACACACAGACAGAAAGACACGTCAAACTTATTATAAGTACCCCTCTGTTTTAATCATGGATCTTAAATTATATTTAAAATATTTTTTCGCGCCCAAAAATACGATAACTGATATTAAGTTTCACAATATGTTTTTCAATTGCTTGCTCCTTGGTCTATTCTATTCCTAAATGTATAGTAGTACATAACGCACCTAGGGCATGAAAATAAGATTTTTTTTTTAATGAAAGAAGGGGGCAAACGAGCAAACGGGTCACCTGATGGAAAGCAACTTCCGTCGCCCATGGACACTCGCAGCATCAGAAGAGCTGCAGGTGCGTTGCCGGCCTTTTAAGAGGGAATAGGGTAGTAGGGGAGGGTAGGGATGGAAAGGGAAAGAATAGGGGATGGTAGGGAAGGGAATAGGGTAGGGGATTGGGCCTCCGGTAAACTCACTCACTCGGTGAAACACAGCGTAAGCGCTGTTTCACGCCGGTTTTCTGTGAGAACGTGGTATTTCTCCGGTCGAGCCGGCCCATTCGTGCCGAAGCATGGCTCTCCCACGTATAGAAATGCCTCAGATCACAATATGTAATTGTTGGCCGAGGCGAAACCGAGGTCAACAAACATGTGATCTATAAGGCTTTCTTATTTACTGCCCATGGTGCATATACAATTTTTCTCATCGACGGAGTGGGAAGAAAGTTGACGTTTTCCGCCCGGAGGTGAGAAAAAATTATTTCAATTGACAGTAATCAACTTTCAGCGTATCTAGACAATCTATATCTGCGTACAAAACAAACAGCTCATGGCGATCTCAACAATTGCCATCAATTAACAAGAACATTATTATGCTGCCTGAAATAACCGGCTTGTTTTGGCCCAATTAGCATTCCGGTTAAATCGGGTATTCCGTTATCATTTCACAATACCAAAACGATTCAGACAACATCTCTTTACCTATTTGTAATTAAACTAAATGACGACCGCAAATATACGCTGCAGCCTGCAGCCTGCACTAAAATACGTTTATCGCACGGTAAAATTAAATTTTCCGCGCCAAGAACTATGCTTAACCCTTCCTCTATCTAAAAGTATTTTCGCACAATAATTCATATTATTATTATAAATATTACTAGCTGTCCCGGTGAACTTTGTGTCACAGGTCACTTTAAAACCTTCCGTGGACTTCTATGAATATTTTAAGACTAAAATCAGCCCAATCCGTTCTGCCGTTTTCGAGTTTTAGCGCGACTAACACATTTGAAAATCCATTTATATATATATATATAGATTTATATCCATGCGAAAGTGTGTCTGTCTGTCTGTCTGTCCGTATGTCTGTTTGTCTGTCTGTTACCTCTTCACGCTCGAACCGCTGAACCGATTTTGCTGAAATTTGGCATGCAGATACTTTGAGTCCTGAGAAAGGATAATTATAATAATAATATCAATGGACGCTTCACACCACGTCAGTCTGGGCCCGTGCTAAGTACCTGAAGGACTTGTGTTACGGGTACCAGACAACGGAAATATATTTAATACTTTTATACTAATACATATATTTAAGATTTTTATTACATAATACACATATTTAATACACATCCATGACCCAGGAACTTTGAAAACTTTTTGTTCCGTCGGCGGGATTCGAACCCGCGACCCCCGGCTTGAGCTACCAACACGCTCACCACTGAGCCACAGAGGTCGTCAACAACGTAAGAGGACATAGGATAGTTTTTATCCCGGAAAAATGTACGGTTCCCGCGCGATAAACGAATTTTGGCGCAATGGAGTTGCGGGCATCATCTAGTAGACAAGAATATTAGTAAGACAATATAATAATAACAATATAATAATAATAATTAATAACTAATAATAACAAAATAATATTATAAGGTAACGTAATATACCTACTACGTGGTGACATCTTATTGATATCCTACGTTTTGAAATATTTATTCCAAGGCAATAAAAACGAAAGGACCATCAAACTGTTAAGTTTTTTTCTTTCATTACCCTGAATTGTTGAGCGTGTTTCACTGAATATTGACCCGAATCTCCCTCTGGATCGTATCCAACGAAGGGCCGCTCGAATTGTTGGCTGCCATAGTGTTTCAAACAGCTTGGATCCCTTGGAATTACGCCGAGATGTAGCTTCACTCTGCATCCTCTATCAGTTGTATCACGGGGAGTTACATACATTGCGTTTTTCTCGTAGCTTTCTGCCGCGCACTGTAAAACTCTGGAACGAACTGTCACCAGCAGTATTTCCGGACCTATACGACCTGAAAACCTTCAAGAAAAGAGCGTATTCCCTCTTAAAAGGCCGACAACGTACCTGCAGCTCTTCTGATGTTGCGAGTGTCCATGGGCGACGGTAGTTGCTTACCATCAGGTGACCCGTTTGCTCTTTTGCCCCCTTATTTAATTAAAAAAAAACTGAATAAATCCCCGTCCAGGCAGCTTGAAAGTTGACTATTTTTATCGGCATAATACAAAGTACAGAGTGTAACAAAACAAAATGATAATACTTTAGGGTGTGTATGAGAGAGGGATAGGTTACACATCTTTCGATCGTGGATTCTTAGAAATCTATTGTTATTCTCTTGTTGTCACGATCACCGGTGATCTTATGGGGCTTGATAGGTTATAGAGTTCACTGTGAATTTAAGGCCGTCCCCCGAGCAAACGACCTTGGCCATTCATTTGCCGCGTTGCCGAGCTCGCACCAATACCCTATTTTTTTTACTTATCTGAGTTCAAAATTGACCTAAAAATTTAAAACGGGGAATATGTATTAATGATATTGTCGATCTATTGGCGTATGTTTCAAATAAAAGTTAATTGTAAATACTAAGGAGATGCTGAATGTATGCTTGAATTTTAATAAATTGGCTTTACTTTGGAAGCTGATATCATGAGTATAATAAACGAAAAAAGAAAATTTAAAACGTGGTAAGGATTGTTGAGATACTGAAGATTATTGCTGTATTTTTATTATGACTCTGTAGCTTTCAAATTATGAGTTTATAAGGCTCTAAATACGGTAAATTACGGAATCTCTGTATGGAAGGCCCTTAACAGCATTGTTTCTTTGTGATTTGTATGGGCAAGCGCCCCAGCGTCATGGATTTGCCTGTACCAAGCTTAACAAAGTCTTTCAGCGCTTGAATTTCACCAAGAACTCTATAATATTATAACACCCTAAATTATTATCACTTAGTTTTGTTACATCCTGTATACAGTTACAGTAGTTCCATTTGCGATGCACAATACTACAATAACGAGGCAAATTAATAAAATTTTATTGCTTAAAATCCAAAGAGTGCTGCAGCAGTCGCCCAACTAAATAGCACTTCAAAATGTGTTTGTTTTCAGTTTTCAACAGCTGCGAGGCTTTATAAGTTTATTCCGAATTCGGAATCGGGATTACAAGCTTTTCCTTCGGTGCTATTTGCAGTGCTCTATTCCACTTCGCATCATGAAAATTCCAAGGCTATCGTATTTTTTAAAACAGCGTTTCCCAAGTCCCAACCTGTGGTCCGCGGACTAATTGGGGTCCTAGAGAATATGTTCCGGTGTCCTATTATCTGGATCATACATAATTCGATTTCCCTATTATCTGGACCATACATAATTCGATTTCCCTATATTTTTGATCCCCCCTTTAACTCCCAAAATTTGGATATTTAGAAAAATAACAGATAATGTGCTTTTCTGTTAGGTGAAGAAACTTTTCCCTCATGTCCCTTTGTTCCCTTTAATCTTTAAAACTACGCATCAGATTTTGATGATTCTTACAATGTTAGATAGCCCATTTATCGAGGATGGCTATAGGCTATATTTTATCACGCTAAGACTAATAGGAGCGAAGAAATTGAGGAAAATGTGGAAAAAACGGGGAAAATTATTTGAAAGGGCTAACTTGAACGCGCTAATCTCAGGAACCACTCCTCCGATTTGAAAAATTATTTCAGTGTTAGATAGCCCATTTATTGAGGAAGGCTATAGGCTATATTTTATCACGCTAAAACTAATAGGAGAATGTAAAAAAAAAACGGGGGAAATTATTTGAAAGGGCTTATCTCGCGAACTACTGGAGCAATATTTATGTTATTTGGCACAGATAAGAATGGACCACGTGAAGGATCATAGGCTATCGATTTTAATCATTTTTTCAGTGGCTATATATTTTATACCCGTGCGACGCCGGGGCGGGTCACTAGTTTATTAATAAAGAAATGAACTTCAGATTTGACTAGATTCTCCGACTATTACACGAACTCCGTTGCGCCGGAACCGTACATTTTTCCGGGACAAAAAGTATCCTATGTCCTTTCCCGGGACTTAAAGTATCTCCGTGCCACATTTCAGCAAAATCGGTTCAGCGGTTTGGGCGTGAAGATATTGTAATAGACATACTGACAGACAGACGGACAGACAGACATTCTTTCGCAATTTATGATATTAAAGTATGGATTAAGTTATATATTATTAGGTATATTGAATATGGATATTTAATTAGATACTTACATCGTAAAAATAATAAATGTTGAGGTTTTCTGCCGTCGTCTCGTTGTTCCAGACGGTCTGGTTGTTGAAGGTGGTGAAAGAGGCGACTGTAACTCTCTCCCTTTTCTCCAACAGGAAATCCGCTTCGGCGTCCATGTTTCTGTGACAAAATGCATCTTACATGTACTCAAAGTTTTATCAAAAGTTGCAAGGCTCTGCTACAAAAACTTTTACCTCATATAAAAAATTTAAAAATTAAAAATTGGACTTTTTCTACATATTTTTACGCAAAAAATATAGATTTTGAATAACTATTGTCAGGGTAGAAATTATAAAGGCTATGAAATATAAATTTTATGTTAAAAAAGTACAGTGTTTTCCGTAGGATAGTGTAATTTAACATAACACTCAAACATTATGATTTGATCCGCCGTATAGTCTGCATAACTATTTAGCTATAACGTCGGAAGATATTCATAATATAATTATCAAGTTTTCGCACAAATATAACTTCCCACCTACGCGTTCTAGTTATAGCTTAATTACTTGTTAGGATATCAAATTATATGTTTTGCAGGTACCACAATAAAGGCACGAAATCACTGCATCTAAAAACGCACTAAAATCAGCTAATTTCATTTTGCAAGGCTGCTACGACATTGATGTTGTGGAAAATTACTTTTTATCAGGTGGTCTGATTGCTCGTATACCCAACTTTACCCTAAGGAAAACCTTTAAGAAGAGAGCGTCTTAAAAGGCCGGCAACGTACCAGCAGCAGCTCTTCTGATGTTGCGAGTGTCCATGGGCGACGTTAGTTGCTTTCCATCAGGTGACCCGTTTGCTCGTTTGCCCACTTATTTCATAAAAAAGGTATTATAATACATTCTGTGCCCTAAGCTGAAATATATTATGCTAAACAAGTTTAATACTATGTTACACTTTAATATTATGTTAAACAAGCTAAATATCAAACCGAGAAATTCTAAAAATAAACCGACAAGTTGAAAAAACTCAATGACTTTTCCCATTAACTATGAATAGGGAATCGGCGAATGAAATTCCTAGTTATCTTAATTTTGGTGCAGATTTCAGTGATTTAGTCTCATCCCAACTTTTTGTTAGGCTCTTTATCATTACATTTGAAAACTGTAAGGGCCTGTTTCACCGCTTCCTGATAAGGAGCCCGATAGGCTTATTTGACAGATTCTCCATACTCTATGTGTCAAGTTAAGTGGTGGATAACCTTTTCAGGAAGCGGTGAAACAGGCCCTTAATCTTGTTTCGTTATCGTTGCAGAAAGGTTGTGTTTACGCAAATAAGTAACTAAAACTTACTAATAACTACAGCCAAGTCTAAAACCACTTCTATACAGTCCATTAAAAATAATAGATGTAGTGCCACGGTAATCGCTTAGCATCAGAATAATATTATGATTGCGTTTGTTTATCTGTTACCAGTAACTTAGTAAAGTGTATGTAATTTAAATTTGAATGAAATAGGAAATCTTTTATTTAAATATTTAGACACATCGTATACTTAAATATTCAATATATTATGTAAGTTATTGTACTATTGGTTCTTGGTAGAAATTTATGTTGATTCTTAGTATACTAAGTACACCTGCCGGTCTAGCATGGCCACCAGTAGAAATGCGAAAGTATGGACAAACTGTGGACATAAACTTAAGGTACCGTTATCGCGACCGACAAAAATTCAATTAAAATGACACTTTATGACAGACTGTAATATAATATGTCATAAAGTAGGATATTATTTGAATTTTTAGGACTATAGTTTGTCTAGTGGCATTTTAATTTAATTTTTCGGGAAAAAAGATCGGAACTTCACCTTAAGTTTATCTCCACAGTTTGTCTATACTTTCGCATTTCTACTGGTGGCCGTGCTAGCCCGGCTGATGATGATTTAGGGTGAAGCCAAACGAGCGTAATTTGTGAGTTGTGAGTCGCAGAATTTCGGCTGGCAGAAATTCTGCTGCATTCAGTTTCATAAAAAAGTCGTGTTTGATTCACACGAGCGTAATTTTGTGAGTCATGATTTGTATAAAAATATATTTACGCGACCGAAATTCTGCGACTCACAACTCACAAATTACGCTTGTTTGGCTTCACCCTTATTTTGAAACCGGTCGTGTAATTTGTTATTTATAAAAAAAACCTAATATAGGTATTGGGAAAAGTGCGCGAAAAAAGCAGAATTTCTGCCCGGTAGAATTTTTTTCATACAAATGACAACTCATTTTAAGTCGCCGTGTGAATCAAACATGACTTTTGTATGAAACTAAATGCAGCAGAATTCTGCCCGGCAGAAATTCTGCGGCTCACGACTCACAAATTACGCTCGTTTGGCTTCGCCCTTAGTGTTTAAATATTCAATGTAGTAAATGCGTAGTTAGTTTCCCTTTCAACTTTAATCAAGTGAGACCTTGAAGATTTTAGGACCAGACTTGTAAAAGTTCCAAAAATAAGTGTGCAAAATCTTGGCCAAACTCTCGTTAGTTATTAAACTCGAATGCGGGGAACGGCACGTACGAAATTAATTTCCCTAAAGTCGAACCCTTTTTCACAATCCTATAAAAACTTTCTACACAAAAATATTAAAGTTATAGTTGGAGGAATCCGAATCATCATCAGTTTGGTGATACAATCTTCATTCTTCACCTCAGCAAAATCAAACAAAATCCTTTATCATAAGGAATCATACATTTTTTCGATAAGAACTAGATATATTTTGAATCTCAGGAGAGGATATTATTATACTTTAGGTACTAAAGTATACCTCTCCCGGGATTCAAAGTATAATATCAAAATTCAGACCGATTTCTATGAATCTTTAATCGCACGAGGAAGTAACAGACAGACATAAATTATACATAATATTTGTGTTTATAATATTAGTTTAGACTATTTTACTATCCTGTATGCTTAAGTCACTGCCTTCCTAACGCGAATAAACTAGGTAGGTATATGAGTGTGAAATCCAAAGAAAAATAAAAACAGATTCCATCGAAACTTGTCATAAAGATTAAACGAAACAAATGTTCACTGTCCCAAATAGCCCAATTTTTCCCAAATTAGCCTGCATAAGGTAAACAACGATAACAATAAATTAAATAGATTCTTAACCGGAAAATATGGTGAAGAGAAACTTGCTTTTACATTAAGAGAAACACAGCTTCATGACAACAAGGAAAAACAATTTTATTTATTGCTTTTTTTTTTACTGTTAATAGGATATATTATTACTGCAATGTGCTATGTTTATTACTGCTGCCACGTTGTAAGGTTGTAAATTGTAATAACTAATAATATATAATTTATGTATATTAACTTATAGCCTCTCTTAAACACATTTTTTTTTATTTATCGTTAGAAATATTGTTTGTTTGTTCTTTTTTTGCATCCATGTAAACCCATAATATTTAATTATTATTTAACACCTTTATAAACCACATTTCATGCAATAAATATTGTACAATTGTTCATTATCGTTGAACACAGAATACTGTGTCACTGAACACTCTACTCTCGGCAGCGGCTGGTGAAGAAGTGGACGACAGCTCTCACGTCTGGCGGCCATATTCTCCCAGCCCCCATTATGATTGGTAGTGCGGCCATCTTTATTTATCAATACACTACAAATATTATTCTGTTTTATTCTACCTGTATTAATGTTTTCAAGCCTATATTGTATTGAAAGTATCTTCGTCCCAAATCACAACCGCTACAAGATTCTAAATCTTTACAAACAGACAGACAAACTTCCACTTTTATTACGCATCAAAAGTCGCAATTTGTCACAGATACACAAGGAACATTCTCGAGGAGTCTTGGCAATGTCTTTGTAATAGTACGAGCACCGATAAGATCTGAGTTTATTAAATTTAGGCAATATCAAACAAAATTTCGGGTACATTTTTCTTTTATTTAGAGACTCGCCCTTAGTTTTTATTATTCGTAGCTTGCATGTATATTGAAAAGTACTTTGTGTATACTATACGAGTTGTGCCTTGCGAACCGTGTTTAATAGGAAAATAGTATAAAATGATAGTGATATTTTCCAGTGCCAGTGATACGTGATTATTTGTAGCCTATATGTAAATCAGGGCATCATCTAACTTCATGCCAAATTTTATTCAAATTGCCCTACCCTTTAAGCCGTGAAGATATAACAAACACACTCACAAACTTTCGCCTTTATAAAAATATTAGTATGAATACAAAATATATACAAAAGTATGTTACCTTTTTACGCACAAACTGCTGATTTGAATGAGTATTAAGAAATTAATTTATCAGTTTTAATTCGATAATAATATCGTTCATAATTCTGTTCATTTGCTTACGGATTTCGGTTATACCTTTCCAGCCGTAGTTAATCGATCCGTAACCACGGGTGCTAGAAAGTGGCCGAAATATTGGAAATAAGAAAAATACTGCAATAGAAACCGTAGTTGATTAAAATCAAACAATAATAATTAATAATATGTTACCCGTAGAGCCCGGGAAAGAACATTTTCATCTCGGAAAAATGTACGGCTCCCCAAGGATTAAGGGTTCGTTTGCACTGAAGCGGAGCGGAGCGGAGCTTAGCGGTGCCCGAATTGACCAATCGTGCTATTTCAGCGGAGTGAAGATTTCGAGCATGATGATTGGTCAATTCGGCACCGCTAAGCTCCGCTCCGCGTCAATAGAAACGCGGCCTTAATCAGTTTTACGCTGACGAAATTGCTAATAACTCTAGTTTGGTATTATTAAATTTTCGTTAAGGAAAAGTAATTTTAAATGACATGTTTAACTTGCTCTATTTTAGGTTTAAGATACTTTCAACTTTGTAATAACGTAGCGAACTCTCTTTCGTCTTACTAAATCCAAATCAGCTTAACTCGAAACCTAAAATAACTTTTAACTCGCTAAAACAACTGAACTTTAGAAGGTTAACCGTAAGTAAGTTTGTATCTTAGTACATTTCGATAGCCTCGAAGAACAAGTAAAGGCTTAGTAAAGCGAATACGGATTTTTCTATTAAGCAGGGTGCTAGGGTGAACACCGTTATCAAATGAGCCCGTCAAAATGAATAACTTTTTCTATGAGAACAATGCTGGGAACTCAAAAAAATCCGTCGTCATACCATACAAATTGGCCGATCCGGTCACAGAAAAAGTTGTTCTTTTTGACGGGCTCATTTGGTGGTTTTAAGGATAACGGTGTTCATCCTAACAACCTGTATAAACCTATATTATATTATTTTATACTATTACATCGACCTTATATTTATATAGGTGGATATCCATACTAATATAAATATAATGCTATTGAGATGTAAATTTTAGTCTTTGGCTGTGTTTATAAAAAATTTTATTTTAAATTTAAATTATATTATAAAAAAATTGTTTATAAAAAAATAAGTTACGTTTTTCTTGTTATCTGTGGCCAGTGGCGCTAGGTTCACTTCCTTCCTTCTGTCAAAATTAATTGTAAGACGAAGTTTTTCTCAATAAAAGTTATCAAGTATTTAAAGAATTCTTACTCAAATTCAGACCTAAACCATAAAAGGCTATGGGCCCAGGTACGTTTTATAACGAATTGAGTAAAGAGCAGAGTGCAAGTACGCAATATACGTTTCCAAGTAAACTTGTGAATCCCCGCCCTCGTAGTTTTCCAACCTAACCTCAACATGGAAGTCACAAATTCGATGAGAGTTGAGAAGTTTAATAGCAAGGATTTCAGGCAATGGAAGTTTCAAATAAATTGCGCCTTAAAAGCGAAAGGTTTGAATATCGACACAGCGAAACCAACGACGGGTGATACAAACCAGTGGGAGAAAAATGACGGTACATGTTTATAATTACCTCTTCTATGGAGCTAAATCAAATCTCGCTTATTGAAAATTGCGAAACGGCCAAAGAAGTGATGAATAAATTAGAGTCGATCTATGAACAAAAGTCAGAACTCAACAAAATGATGGTGCATGAGAAATTCTATCAATATAAAATGTTACCCACTGACAATATAGCACAACACGATTCCAAAGTGGAGAATTTGGTGAAACAATTAAAAGAAAGTGGAGAAAAGATAAGTGATACAGCCATAATGACAAAAATATTAAGCACCAGCGAAATATCACTCCCTGCGTCAAGCATGGTTGTCATTAGATCCAGATTCACAAACAATTCAGAATTTAACTACGAGATTGCTGGATGAAGAGGCAAGCTTAACAAATGAAAAAGAATCTGAGAGTGCTTCAGTAGCTGTGAAACAAAATAAGTTCCAGAATAAAAATATGCAAAATAATTCTATGTCTGGCCAGCATAATTAGCATAGATTTGTATGTTATAATTGCAATAAGAGAGGGCATTTTGCAAGAGACTGTCGAGCCCCAAAGAAATCTAAGAAACATCGAGAGCAAAAAATGTTAGCATTTAGTGCTGAGCAATGCTTACAATTTGAAACCAGAGAAACAGATGTATGGATCTTGGACAGTGGTGCGTCTGCGCACATGTCATACATGCATGATTATTTTTGTGAGTTACAAGAATACGACCAGAGTAATAATAATAAAACAGTGAGATTAGGAAACAAGAAGATATTCTCAGTGCGAGGTCAAGGTAATATTTTAATTAATACTTCAGTCAGAATTTCCAGGAATTGCTATTGTATTCTATTGTTGTCGCTATCACCGGTGCTCGCGCGGGGCCTGAAGGATTAATAGATTTGTGAATGGAAAATGGGAGCAAAGCATTATAAAAGATGTACTTTATGTACCAGAGTTGAGCAGAAATTTATTTTCAGAAGGTATGGGGAAAAGAAAAGGCTTTGTTATTATTAAAAATACAATGAAGCCGTAATAACCAAAGAAAATATTGTTGTTATGACAGCCACACTAAAGGAGAATAATTTATATGAAGTAAACATGAAAACAATAGTGCAAATAAATTGTAACTTAGTGCAATCAAATTTAAAAATATTGCATGAACGTCTAGGCCATTTGAACTTGAAAGAATTGCAAAATATGAGTAATAAAAATGGAGCAATTCTGGTCGATTTGAGTAATGATAACAGTTTTATTTGTGAGGCGTGTCAATATGGCAAAAAAAGCCGTCTGCCATTCCAAAAATCTGCAAGAGGACAATATCAAACTGGTGACTTAACCTACAGTAATGTCTGTGGACCCATGGAACACACTTCAATATCTGGCGCAAGGTATTTTGTCTTATTTAAAGATGGTGCTACTAGCTATAGACATGTATTTATAATTAAACACAAAAGTGATGTCTTTGGTTGCTTCAAGAGATATAATGCCATTGTAAAAAATAAATTTGGCCATGGTGTTCGCATGTTGCATACAGACAACGGTTGTGAGTATATAAATAATGAATTTAAAACTTATTTGGACAAAGAAGGAATTGCTTACGAACGGACAGCACCATATACACCAGAGCAAAACGGCCGAGCAGAAAGAGAGATGTGAACAATTATGGAGAGTGCAAGATCTATGCTATATTCTCGTGATATCTCATTAAGTCTATGGGCTGAAGCAGTGAACTGTTCAGTTTATTTATTGAATAGAAGTTCTTCTACACATACAAGAAATGTTTCTCCATATGAACTTTGGAATGGAATAAAACCTAACCTTGAACACATAAGAGTTTTTGGTTCTGAAGGATATGTCCATATACCTGACGAAAGAAGAAGAAAATTAGATAGAAAGAGTGTGAAACTGATATTAGTGGCATATGAAAATGACAATTACAGAATGTTTGATATAAAAACGGAAGATAACAGTGAGTAGAAATGTACGCTTTAACGAGAATAATTTACCAATACAGAGAAGAAATATCACTTCGATTTCTATCACTAATGAGAAAGAACATTTGAATGAAGTAGAAGATATACCAGTTTCACCAAAAGAACAGCAAAGTATTTCAGAGTCTAGCTTCGAAAGTATAAAATCAATAGAAGATCACAATGATGTGAGCTATGAGCCATCACAGATAATTTCTGAATCTAGTAAAAAAAAATATTACATTTAGACCTCGGAGATACAGAAATTAAGAAGCAAATTTTACTGAATACGATATACCCAACACATATTATGAAGAAGTTATGAATTTCAAAAATAGTAGTAAATGAAAGGAAGCTATTAGAGAAGAATTGCAATCACTAGAGGAAAATGAAACTAGAGGAAATGAATGGAAATTAATAGATAGGAAAAATGAAAAGACGGTGACATCGAAATGGGTATTTTGTTTAAAGAGAGACTCAGATGGAAAAATAGAAAGATATAAAGCTCGTCTCTGTGCACGAATACACAAATTAAAGATGTGGATTATAAGGAAACTTTCTCACCGACAACTCGTTATGACTTCATAAGAATTGTATTATCTATTGCAGCTCGGGAAAATTATGAATTTTAATAATTTGACGTAAAGACAGCATTCTTAAATGATGAGTTACTAGAAGATGTCTATATGGAAGTACCAGAAGGAGTCCATGCTGAGCCAGGAAAAATCTGTAAGCTTTTAAAATCCTTATATGGTCTTAAGCAGTCTTCACGCTGTCGGAACAGAAAATTTTCATCTTTCTTAACTACCTACGGTTTTGAAATGTGTCCCTCAGACAATTGTATATTTGTTGGACATTTTAATAATTACAAAGTTATTTTAATCTTGTATGTAGATGACACCCTATTACTGTCAAAAAGTAAAAACACATTGTTGCACATTATTAATGATTTAAAACAGACTTTTAAGATCTAATTGTTAAATTCAAATATTTTTGTTGGCATGGAGATAACTAAGTTAATGGATCAATGATTCTATTTTAGAAACAGTATATAGAACAAATAATAGATAGATTTAAACACTTGTAGTACCCTTGCTGATAATAATGTAATTTTAAAGAGAAATGTTGATGAGTTTAATTTTCCATATAGGGAAGCAGTGGGAGCCCTGATGTTTTTGTGAACTGTATCTAGGCCTGATATTTCTTACTCGTTGAATATACTCAGTAGATATTTAAATAACCCTTCTTAAGATCATGTAAATGCTGTTAAAAGAGTTATTCGGTACTTGTTAAATACTAAAGATTTTTGTATCACTTATAACTGTAATAGATATTTAATAAGCTATTCTGATTCTGATTATGCTTCAGATATTGATACTAGAAACTCTAATACTGGATATATTTTTATGATGAATGGTGGGTCTGTCACTTGGGCTAGCAGGAAACAAAATACTGTAGCTTTATCAACTACAGAATCTGAGTATATGGCTGCAAGTGAAGCCTCTAAAGAAATTTTGTGGATAAGACAGTTACTGATTGATATTGGTGAACCGCAGTCAATGATAACTCTATGTGTTAGTAACCAAAGTGCTATAAAACTCATTCATAATCCGATTTACCACAAAATGACATATCTGAAATATAAGATATAATTTTATAAGAGAAAATGTAGAACAAAATATCATGAATATTAAATATGTAGAAAGTTCTAATCAACTTTTAACAAAGGCTTTACCTTCTAGTAAATTTATTAATAATAGAGACCAAGACGTGTTAAACAGGTATTAACTTTGGTTATGTTTAACTTAAAATAAAAAAAAAATAAGTATGTTAAGGTGAAGGGTTAATGTTCTAGTTAAGTTTCATTCTTTTGTTTGTTAAAAGGTTAACATAAAATTTAAGTGGGAGTATTGAGATGTAAATTTTAGTCATTGGCTGTGTATTGTTTATAAAAAAATAAGTTACGTTTTTCTTGTTATCTGTGGCCAGTGGCGCTAGGTTCACTTCCTTCCTTCCGTCAAAATTAATTGTAAGACGAAGTTTCTCAATAAAAGTTATCAAGTATTTAAAGAATTCTTACTCAAATTCAGACCTAAACCATAAAAAATGCGAAAGTTTTTATGTCTGTCTTTCTGTCTGTTAGCTCTTCACTTAAACCTCCGAATCGATTTTGATGAAATTTGATATGCTTTGAGTCCCAGGAAAGGACATAGGATACTTTTTATCCGGGAAAATTTACGGTTCCTGCGCGAGCGCATTTCTACACTTAAACGAAGTTGCGGACGTCTAGTATTTTATATCCACCTCACCGTAAAAACTACACAGTCTTATTGACTTTAAAATATTAAGATGTAATATTTAGCCGACTACACCAAAAGGAGGGTTATGTTTTTCGGGAGTATTTGTGTATTTAAAATTTCTTTTTTTATTACCGTTTTTATTAAAATGCGATTCCATAAGTGCAAACGTTTATTACCAATACAAATATACTGTTTGCATGTTATCTTATTTGCAACGCTGTCTAACATTTCAAACAAGAGATACGTACAAGACATCTGCAGAATTCGAACATTATACAAGCATACATCGTTTAACAGAGGCCGCACATCCGAACAGCTGTATTGGATCTGGAATCGGATGGATTGATAGCAGATGTACTTTGTTAGCTCTGTTAGGGAGTGTATAGAGGTAAAACCGGTATTAGTACAGTTCGACAAGGCTGTCTATGAACGTGGCTAGAAAAGGAACTAACGCTTCTATCATACAAAAACGTCACTTTTGACAGTTCTCATTAAAAGGGCCCATTCACTATCCTGCATGGCAGTCCGCCGTGCCGTCCGCCGGCTTACGGTGCGTCCACATTTGTATCATTTGCGCGATCACATCTCCGATCAGATCACCGTCGCGATCACCGCGCCGTATCAAGTATGCGTATCATAGTGTGGACGCCTATTAGATCATTCTGCCGATCATGCGTGTATTTGATACGACACGTATCAGATACGCGGTTAATAGCGATCGGGGCGTATCATGATACGCGTATCATTTTGACAGGCTTCGATGATACGTGACGGAGATCTGATCGGAGATCTGATCGCGCAAATGATACAAATGTGGACGCACCCTTATGCAGGATTGTGAAAGATGCGACACCATTCACTATCCTGCATAAGCTGGCGGACGGCAAGGCAGACTGCCGTGAATGGGCCGCTTTACCAGCAGCACCCACCGACATCATTGACATATTCATTTAAAGCCTTGTCGAACTGTACGTTTACATTTATTCAAATTTCATCAGGGTTTGTTTTAACCCTAGAAAGACCCCTTCTTCTGTGTTCCGAACAAAACTAGAATCGGTTTCCACCATAAAGATAATATACCTAGCGGAATAGAGAAACAAAGACCAGAGCAAGCCAGATGTCACTATCAGTAAAAAGAGACGTGAGAATGAGATACATGACAGAAGAACCAATTTTTTTCATCTGTTTGACGTTCAGTCGGCACTTATCGGCACGCTGATAATTTAATCTCTTGGAAAGATGCATTTGTAAGGCCCACTTGCGCAGATCTGAGTTAAAGTTAACTCTGAGTCAAACATCATGTCATCTCTATCACTCACTTGGTGAGTGATAGATATCTGTGCAAGTCCGCCTAAGTGTATAGTATATTATACGTGCAGATATTTTACACAGAGAGTACAGACGTAAATCAATTTCGGTTTTGTTTGCCAGCTCGACATTGTTGTCCTATTCCGCTAGGTATATTAACTTTATGGTTTCCTCACTGTGGTACCTTTTTTAAATTTTTGCAAAATGGTATGCTCACTTAAGTCAATTAAGAAACGTCAAACTTACTTTTGAAGATTTTCACCAATCAGAATGCGTTACGTTGGTTTGAAAATGCCATTTTACAGTTTGTGTGGAAATGAACTTGATCAAGCAGGGAACAGAATTAAATTTTGTATTGAAATAGGAAAATGAGGGAACAGTTTTCCTTTTCAAAGAATATAATATAAAATAACCTTGACGTAAATTTATGCCTACGCCCACGCAGCATCTGAGAATCTCATAACACGTGGTAAAGAATGCAATATCTTCCGAGGTACAAAATGCAATCTGTTCCGTGAAGCCTACACCCTGGCGGTGTAGTATTCGTTTATCAAGATGTATGGGATTTCTTCCTTTTATTTTCTGTATAAGCTACCGGTAACTTAATAAAAATGGCGTGAAAATAGAAACCAATTTTCCCATGAAGAAGAAAGCATATTTTCCCATGATACGAAACCAGTGCATGTAGCATGAATTCTAATACTACGAATCGTTAGCAGATCTGTCTGTCTGTAACCTCTTCACGCTTAAGCTGCTTAATTGGTTTTGATGTGTATATATAGATAATATACCTCTTACCTATATACTTACGCATATAGAAAGTGTGTCTGTCTATCTGTTACCTCTTCACGCCCAAACCGCTGACCGATTTTGCTGAAATTTGGAGATACTTTAAGAAAAGGACATAATATACTTTGAGAACAAGGGAAAATTCATGGCACGCGCGATAAACTTTTTCAGCAAGTAATTGAATTGAAACCCTTAAACTTCCTTAAAGTATTAGAATTTGAGGGTGTCTAGCTGTGGGATCACTGGGAAGCAACTGTCAAAAATGTCCGGTACTGCAGGAAGACGAGGTTCCTCCACTTATCACGAAGAATATAAGCTATGAAATTAAGCTTCACTCAATTTCATATCTTATATTCTTCGGAAGGTCAGGTACACCTTCAGAACTGGATACCTCTTAAAGGAACCGCGACCGAAACTCCATAGTTGCTGGTCGTTCTTACCTCTGTAAAGGTCACCAACAGGTCACCACAAGGTCACCAACTTTCAGCTTTCCTAAACTGAGGAAGATCTAGCTGGCCGTCACACTCTGCTCTTGGTCCATATGTTATTTTTAACAAAAAAACAATGTTCAGTACGAACATAATAGACATCGAACATTTTCTTCGTACACTAAAATATATTATCCGGATTTTCAGTTATCCGAAAGCCTAACGACAACAATTAGTCTGGTTAAGGCTGCTCTTTCGAAAAAAGCGTGCAGATGAAACAACTTTTCATAGGCATTAACAGAGAAATTATATCTGAAAAAAATAATTAGTAATCTACATGATATGATACGTAATTTGGTTTTGCCATATTTTTTCTATCGGTATCACATAATAAAGAAATAAAAAACCAAATCACCTCCAAATCGTTGAATGAAACCACTTTACTCCTTCATTATTTATCAAAAGAATATATAAAAAATATCTACTGCTTTGCTATACATAAGTTAATAATTTGGTTTTTTTACTTTTTTGAAATATGTATTATATTAAGCCTTAAAAAGATTTTTTCTCCTATTTCGCCCTATCATGGACGCGGCGAGCGTCGTAACCGCCACCGTACAAGGCGCGCTGTTATGAATGTTATTTTAATGTCATTTACGTCGATATTCGCACTGACAGACAATCGACCTGCTAATTTAGGGAGAGAGGGCCCTTAAGGCGACGCCTTGATAATTTGGCTGCAGCGATATCGATTTTTCTCAACAATGATTAAAACTAAGAAATTAATGTTCATTGTCAGTATTCATCATGTCTTTGTCTTTGAATTACCCATAGCATAACACGATTGGTCCACTTTTTATAACACAGAATAATTAATCAAAAAGATCTCTATAAAAATTACAGAGATTCTAATTCTGCCAACAGAGGAGAGTAATTTATGTTTCTAAAATTCGTACATAGATTAGTTCAAGCGTACACTATAATTTGCTCATAGCTTATAATATATGAAATATATTTATCTAATATGGTTTTTAAATTACGCGACAAAAACCATTTTGTCGCTTACGCCCTTTCCATTTCTTTCTGTTCCATTTCTTGTTTTCCGGGCCGGCCTCTTATAGAAAACAAGCGTAGATCGATCGCTAAACATAATATTATCCAAAACGATTTTTTATGTTAAGGCGAAGACAGCTGCCAATTCGAAATCTTGTGCAGTTTTCTAGACGTATGTATTTCATTGATTGGCACAAAAAAAATATATGTGATTTTTTATTATATTTGGAAATGCTTGTCTAATTTAAATAATACAATAATGTACTCCAACTGGATGAAAAAAAAAATTAAAGTCACATCTTTCAGGAACTTAAAGAGTTCTAACTAAAGTAATAATACAATCTATGCTGTAAAAATTTGTTTATTTGATACCTTTTACAAAAATCCAAATATTGCCAGATTTAATTTTCGGTTCTGACATCTAGATTTCCCATAATATTTATATTTTCCTCTAACAAACGAAAAATGTATTCACGCGGAACAAAATCCTTGTAGGTGTATTCGAGAATGAAACGCCACGAAATACAACGCGACTAGTCTATAATAAACTATTGAATCATTTAATTTGCTGCTAAAGTTTATTCAGTCCAGGAATATCAAATAGTTGATCGAGGTGAGTAAACTTAATTACTGGTTAAACCGCGGTCGCCTGCTAACTATTACTATTGATAGATTGTTTTGCTATAATATAGTTATTTTAGGCCGGATTTATATGCGTCCGCCCGAGCGCGCGGTTTGGCGGCTACACCGCGAGATGACAAGCAACCAGAAGTCTATCTATAAAGGTACAAGTTAGAAGCCTACATGAAGTAGACGCGTCATTTCTTTGTATTTCTATGAATGTGTCGCTAGCTGCGCAGGGTATTTCATAGAAATACATAAAAACCAGCAGTGTCGTGACGACACGTCGTCTGCGGTTGCTTCACGTCGTCCGCTGCCAACCGGCACCTTAATGGTTCTTAAGATACAGCCTGGAGACAGACAACAAATTTTTAGTAATAGGGCAAAGAATATATATGTCGCAGTCATCTGGTTTAATCTGCGAATCGATTGAATGACTAGCGCATTCATTGAATGACTCCGTTCAGTTGAATGCCTAAAGGACAACTCGTCAAGACGTTGACTGTAACGTTTAACGTCTTGACTAAACCGTCATATAGCGAAGTCGTTAAATGGGATGCTATATTTTTTTCAAGTAGCCGTTGACGGGGTAGTTATAGGTAAATCCACGCTTTCATATTATTTTATTAGTTATTACAATTAAAGCACTTTAATGTAATTAATGTAATCGATAAAATATCAACACAGTGCTATCAGCTGTACGAGCTGTTTGACGCCATATTTGTTTTAGTGACTAGTAGCGCCGCAGTAGGAAGAAAATTAAATACGTTCAATAACCTAACTGATTTCATGTCCGCTATCTTCAAAACGCTATGCTACAAATCGCTAACTAGTTGAACGTTGAGGGACGTTCGTTCAATCGACGTTCGGCCGAGCCATTCAATTGAATGCAGTCATTCAATGAATACGCTAGTCATTCAATCGAATCGCAGATTGAACTAGATGACTGCGACATAATACACTACGCGAAAATAGGGTCCCGCGGTTAAAATCTTCGAGCAGTATATAATATTATTAGGTTCATCATGAGAGATTATTAGACCTTAATTCAAACCTCAAGAGGCTGTGGTTGAAATTTTATAAATTCTCTTACCCTAAGTCACTTATATTTTCTCCGAGCAAGTAGCTCTTATACTTTTCTCTTTCGAGTATTTTATATAAAACACGACCGACAAAGATGTCGTCAATATTAATTTGTGATAGAAGTAATTTAAAATAAAATATTTATCGGCTAATCTTGCTCGGCTGATCCACAAAAAAAAAAACAAATTTTGAAACTTTGGGGTGGAAAATTGTGCGGCGTGGGACTTACAGCAAGGTTTGGTGATTGGACTTTGAATACTTACTAAAATTTAAAATATTTTTCTTGATGCCGCGACTTTTTCGCAGACTGCAGAAAAGGAGTAGCTAAATTAGGTACGTGTAAAAAAATAAAATTAGATTTCTGGGTGTCCTTTCGGTGGCTAGCTTTATACTTTAACTTTTTCCCTCTGGAATTCCGGTAGGTATTTCAAACTCCAATAAACAATAAACATATTTTGTTTATTGGAATGGAATTATTTTCAAAACAAATAATACAAAGCGATGATAAAATAAACTGATGTATTTTCAGAGAATTAATTTTGTTTATGGTCCAAAAGCCAGCGGCAGCCGGACTTTCAACATTTTATAAAAGCTGAAGGTTTTTCTGTATATGACCCCTAGAGGTAAGAATGTCCAGCAACTTGATTGAAGGCAGCCGACAGGTAAAAGGGCCCATTCACGGCAGTCCGCCGTGCAGGACTGCAAATGGACATAGCTCACTCATTGGTTCACACGACCGGAAACACCGAGTGTGAACCAATCAGTGAGCTATGTCCATTTGCAGTCATGCACGGCGGACTGCCGTGAATGGGTCCGAATGAATAATAACAACAACAAAACTATGGAGTTTCGGTTTTGGTTACTTCAGGAGGTATCTCACACTTTCAGTATTTATAAAATGACGAAAGTCTGACTGTTGCTGGCCCTTACTCTAGATAAAACTTTTAGGCATCTCAGATCCAATATCTTTGTTAGGAACGGGCGCGTTCCTTAATTTTCATTGCAGTTTAACCAGTGTGAGATTTGATTCGCTACTGAGACATCATATTGCACTGGCCAGTACACTGGGACTAGTAAAAGAACACTAACTTAAATTTTCCATTTAAAAGTGTAAAAATTTTATTTTTCATTATTTCATTTCAATTCAATTCATATTGCTACTGATTTTTTTTTAATGAACCAAGGGGGCAAACGAGCAAACGGGTCACCTGATGGAAAGCAACTTCCGTCGCCCATGGACACTCGCAGCATTAGAAGAGCTGCAGGTGCATTGCCAGCCTTTTAAGAGGGAATAGGGTTAAAGGGGAGGGTAGGGATGGGAAGGGAATAGGGGAGGGTAGGGAAGGGAATAGGGTAGGGGATTGGGCCTGCGGTAAACTCACTCACTCGGCGAAACACAGCGCAAGCGCTGTTTCACGCCGATGATTTTAAGGATTGCACTGTGCACAGTAATTTATATTTTATCTTATTACCGAAATAGGGTATCTTGACATTTATTGCGATAAAAATGTCCAATAATAATTATTTTGGCGCTAAATAATATCTTATGTGATAACGTTTATATAATTTACGAATCTGCCGCTGCCTACGACCTACATTTGTAAATGCCTCCGTGGTCCAGTGGTTCAGAGCGCTGGTTGTTGAGTCGAGGATTGTCGTGTCGAATCAAGTGTTGAAAAAATGAAATTTCCATTACAGTTATGACTAAGAAAATGCAGGCTGATGCCTTGGATGTCTGACAAGAATTATGGACAAGATTTACGTCGGATGGGCATTACAGACCGATCCTTAGAATAAACATCGGCTATGAGAATAAACAAAGCGGGAGATCTCTCGTGTAAAGTACGCACGCCTGGGCACTAAAAAAATTACAGCTGCCTGGCCTAGTTTCAATCTCCTACTCCTCCTACCTTTCTTCTGATTAATTTCTTTGCGGGTCCCAAGACAAATTTAGCTTGTCCCTCGCGCACCCCCAAGATAATATCAAAGGGTTTTCGTGGTTGGTTACCCACTGTTGATCCTGGCGACGTAGGATATACAGTGGTGTATGGTGGGCCATTTGCCCGTTAAAAAAAACTGGCCTGGTTTCAATGAAACCGGCTACCATCACCGAAACCGGTGTGGGCGGCGGTTAATTTGTGTCGGAGCTGCCACGACCTACATTTGTAAACAGAACCAGATTCCGAAACGTGCGAAAACCAGATGTCAAGATATTTTTTATTGGCGCTATTAAATCTTAATTATAACAATTTATGAGACAAAAACCAATGTTTGATTGGCCATTAACACTTCATAATTTGGGGATCCCCACAGCTGAGATCAAGTTTCATTTTCTTTTATATAATTTTCTGTTTGAATACAAAATATAAAATCAATGATACCTATTAAGTAGGTACCTAAATTTTGCAACACCAAGTTTTTCGCTACTTTTAACTATTTTTGTGTATTCGAAGGCTTAAGGAGGTATGTAGTTGAAAATAAATAAAAGGAAAAACTAATAAAAACTGTCAATTAATACCATAACAATAATATTAACATCAGGACGACCTCTGTGGTTCAATTGGTTGAGTGTGTGGCTCAATCCGGGGGTCGCGGGTTCGAACCCGCCGACGGAACAAAAAAAGTTTTTCAATGTGCCCGGGTCTGGATGTGTATTAAATATGTGTATAATATAATAAAAATCTTAAATATATGTATAGTATAAAAGTGTTAAATATGTTTCCGTTGTCTGGTACCTGTAACACAAGTCCTTCAGGTACTTAGCACGGGGCCAGACTGACGTGGTGTGAAGCGTCCATAGATATTATTATTATATTATTATTATTATCAATAATAAAACTTAAACCACAATTACAAGGTAACAAAATGTCTTGTTAACTAATGTTAGTAGAACGCCATAGCAATTAGCAACTGAGCCGAAAATATTCCTACGGAACCCACTAAAATATCTCAACTCACGCTTGCGTTCCGACCTCTTGTCCATCTATCTCCTTTTATGGAAACAAGGCAGGACGTCCGCGTCATTAAAAGTAATAATTAAGTGTCCAATGACTCAAAACGTCGAGAATATTTAAAATATTAAGCTATAATATAGCCCTTATTCAGTAAAAGGCTCTTATTCTCGCATTTTATTTTTGGGCCGTACAATATTTTTGTTTCTTAATTAGATGTTTTTAACGTATTTCATACGTACAAGCTGCGAATAATAAACGTACAAGCCTTCTTAATTAGTTTCACAGAATTTTAAAATACTTACTTGAGAGTAAATGTTGGAAAAATTCTCAGTCAAGCTTATTTTAAAGAAAATATTTTGCATATTTTTGACAAACGAGGTAACGGATAGCCTGATGAAAAATAATGATTATTATTATCATCGCTCATTATAGACCCCCGCCACAGCCCAAACTTGATATTATAATATTATTATCAAAAGTACGTATTAGCCTTAAGGTGACGCCGCGTTAAAGTAAAAAAACGTGTTGTATACGTTTTAGATTATAGAAAATAAGCAATGGAACAGCAAAAAATGGAAAGGGCGTAAGCGACCAAATGGTTTTTGTTGCGTACAATTTAAAAACCATAAAATATACATTTCATATAAGCTATGGGCAAATTAAAGTGTATGCTTGATCCAATCTATGTATAGTCCGTCAAAAAAGTCACGACATTAATAGAGTCGCCACTTGTTTCCGGTGTGGCCTCTTATGGCCACACTGTATCCAGTCACTATAAAAGATTTTGATACTTTATATTAAATACAGTTTAAAAAACACGTTGTAAATATTATGATTTATATATATTATTTAGTTAAGAAAATTTGAAAGAATTATGATGTAGTTATAGTGTGTGTTTAATTTACGATATTACAAGAAACAATCTAATGTATGTAAAGTATTATAATCTTTGTATAACTCACCTCATCAATAACTTACACGTACTGTAGCTGGTTTCGGTGGCTCTGGTAATGATCTTGTAATGCTATTATGTGTATTTTGTATCATATTGTAAAAGCATCACCTACTTTAAAAAATATATAGCCTGTTTACTTACAAATACATTAATAGTTCTGTTAAAAAGACTTAGAACACGTAACTTTATGTTAGTTATCACAAATATGTCATTAGCTGGTTAAAATTAATTGTATGTATCTATGTGCATGATGGTAGAGACTGGCGACTGCTCTTCACGACACACGGAATCCTAGTGTGAGGAGCAGTGTTTTGTTTAAGATACTTAACATGTAAAATTCTATTTTGAGGGAAATAAAGATTTGTTTGTTTGTTTGTATACATATGTCATAGTCTGTCAAGAAAGTGAAGAAATTAAAAAGTGGCAACATCGTAGTGTCATCCCTTTCAAATCAATCTAAGAAAAAAGGGATGACACTACGATGTCGCCACTTTTTGATTACTTCACTTTCTTGACGGACTATATAAAAAATGCAATAACTCGATTAAACGGTTGAACCGATGTGGCTAATTTTAGTCTTATAATATTCCTTGAAGTCCAGGGAAAGTTTATAAGTGACACGAAGTTCACCGGGACATCAGCTAGTCACTAGTATTACATATTATGAATTTATAACACCTGTTATTTAAGTACCCTCTCCCTGAGAGGTGCGGAGCTACTTTGATGACCAGTGAGAGCTGAGAGAAGCTCACTCCTGTTTTATTAAGGAACTACCTACTTATAAAAATAAAAAAACGAGGTTTTGTTATTTTAATAAAATATGATCATTCAAATAATATTCTACAATGCAGCCGGAAACAGAATAATCGCCACTTTCTAGGTCCATGTAGGTAGTTACATCAGTGGTGTCACAGTGAAGAGGCACTTTCATCTTCAATAATCAGCTCTTCAATATCCTAATAAAGGGTTAATTCCCATATTTTCAGTGTTTTTTTTTTTTTTTCAAAATGATAGCATAAATTCTCTGTCATTTCGGTTATTTTGTTAAACGCTTTTTCTGCTACCTGTAAACATAAAACGTAATACATAATTATAATATTATATTACGCTGCATCAAAGTATTAAAGGAGTTAAGCGCATACATTGTGACACGAGAATTTATATTATACATCTAAGATATATAATTACGCAAAGCATTCAAGTCAAAGTATCAATCATTGTTAGGCGCGTTATATTAAAGATTTTTTTGACAGTTCATTGTTTACGTAAACATAAGGTCTATGTAAAATTGTTGTTTTATTATACCACATAATACTTACTCAGGCTACTTAAAATTGCATTATACAATAAAATTAACAAACAGAATTTATAAAACAAACGCTTAATTACCTGCTACTATGGCGATTGAACGATCAAAATCGGAAATGTGGACGCGAGAATTTCAGTGATATATTCGCGTTTTACTATCTTTCTTCAATGAAAATCTTCAAATTTTCAGCACTCTGACACGTCTTTCACTTTAATTGTTAATATTAATCACAGTAACATGTAGTTTTCACAGAGTACTCGGGCTATTGGACCCAAAAAAATTGGACCCATTGGGTCCAATGACTAGATATGGATTTTTAACATATTTTCATCTAGCGATTGGACCCACTTTTATGATCCATTGTTTTCTGGAATGAAATTTTGAAGTAGGGTTGGCACAAAAATAGTCAGAGCCTGTATAGAATCGTCAATCAAAATGTACAGAATTGACATTAGACGAGTCGAACGTCAACTTCATATTCGCGAATTTTTAAGTCAATTCCATACATTTTGATCGTCGATTCTATAGAAAAGCGATAAAGAAAAGGTCTTGGCTAAGGGGTCAGTTATTTTATTTTATTTATTTTATTTTAACATATTAGGGTGGCTCACAGCTAGCTATAACACAGTATATATACGTGATAGTTTTCAAAAAGCCAATTACAAGCCTCCACAAGTAGCTCGTTAATGTAAATTAATAACAAAAAGGAGAAAGCAAGGTTAGTAAATACTTAAATACTAGTTTGTAACTAAACTAATGATAAAGGAGGTTAGTAGTAACAACATGCAAAATAATTATTTACAATAGGCACAAACTAACGTTGCATCTCAATGTCAATGATAACATTAATACGAAGATGCAACAACAACTGCAAGTACTGTCAACGATTTGTAACTATAATAAATAACAATATTTAAAAAAAAAAAAAAACTACAGCAATGCCTATTTACGACCACACATAACACATAGCCCAAACGTCACTGTTGATTTTTCAGAAAAGCGGTATTAATAGACTCTAGGCTGCTAGTGAAGAGATCAATATTAGGATCTGATTTTATGAGCTAATTAAACACCTTCGATGATCTGAGTAGAAACGAATTCTGTCGATATGAAGTGTGAGCATATGAGATGTGTAGAATATTTCTGATACGAGAGTGACGCGACGGAACATTTAATTTAAGATTGGACAAAAGTTCAGGACAGTGTATTTTAGATTGCGCTAATTTCATAAGAAACCGAATGTCGGCGATAATACGTCTGGTTGAGAGTGGTAAGAGGTGGAAGCGACTGCATCGTTCATCATAGCTGCTATAAGGAATCTTGAATTTATAGCTGAGGTACCTTGTAAACTTTTTTGGATATTCTCGATTCTTTTTGAGTAGATATCAAATTATTATTTTTAACAAAAAATTAAAACCGACTTCCAAGGTAAAAACAATAATAACATCCTTATAATATGAACTAAAAAGTATTAAATAATTTTTCCTATCTCATGGTGCCTTTTTCCGAATTCGGCTAAAACTCAACTATTTCTGTACTCAATCTTCATAATTTTGAAGTCGGTACCAGATATAGCTGAATCCAGATGCCAGAATATTTGAAGCATTTGTAACTGGCACCGACTTCAAAATTATGAAGATTGAGTACAGAAATAGTTGAGTTTTAGCCGAATTCGGAAAAAGGCACCATGAGATAGGAAAAATTATTTAATACTTTTTAGTTCATATTATAAGGATGTTATTATTGTTTTTACCTTGGAAGTCGGTTTTAATTTTTTGTTAAAAATAATAATTTCACTCTTTTTAGTTACCTAGTAAAATCATCGCGTACTATACGTAGATTAGGGCCGATTCACACCGAATGGCAGAGGCGAGGCGAGCAGTTTCAGTGTCATATGATTTTAAACTTTATTGTAATACATAGTATCGCTTGAGAAATTGACGCCGCCGGCGGCCGCAAGAGTCCACGAGCATCGACGAGCGGCCGTAGATTTCTCAAGCGATACTATCTATTACAACAATGAAGATAAAGTTTAAAATCATATGACACTGAAACTGTTCGCCTCGCCTACGCCATTCCGGTGTGAATCGGCCCTAATACACCTGTATACTATTCTACGTATCTTATTACAATTTGTTAACAGTCACACTTACAAAATATAATATCAGCTGCAGATAATTTTGAACAATACATTAAAAAAAATCGAAGTGGACACGTGCCAGAGCCGCGCCAAACCGGAATTTTAGCAGCGCGGCAGCGGCGAGGCTTTCATTGTCATATGATTTTAAACTTTATCTTTATTATTGTAATACATAGTATCGCTTGAGAAGTCTACGGCCGCCCGTGGCCGTGATTGGTAAGTGTGACAGCTGTGCACTCTAGCATGTTACTTGTATTATCGAAGCAACTTACTTCTCAGAAGTAATGTCAAATGTGTGCCTTACGCTCTGGAGATAAGGTTGAATATTTTGTTATGTTCAATTTTGGTGACATTGGTGACCCTGACGTGAAAATGATGATGATGATGATGAATATAATTTGTATAGTAGCATATGCTTTCAGTTCTTAAAACAGCGCCTAAACCCCCAAACTTGTATCTAAAAGGAATCCAGAGTTCTCTTAGTATCTTCGGAACCATAGTATACCTTGGTGCAGAATCTTGTGTTTTGGTAGCATATGCTTAGGATGCTTCTCATAAAATCAAAATCACTATATGTTTTTATAAATTTCGAGGAGTTCCCTCGATTACTCATGGATCCCATCATCAGATCACCACTTTTGTGAACATGGTACCAAATTGGAGTGAAACCGAATACAACAAAACAAAAATTTCGAAAATCGGTTCACAAACGGCGGAGTAATCGTTGAACATACAAAAAAAAAAAAAAAATATCCACAGCCGAACATATAACCTCCTCGTTTTTTGGAAGTCGGTTAAAAAAAAAGATTCCATACTTGACTACAGTACTCCAGATGACTTCGGACATAGGCACAGTACAAGATTTTGATGCTTTTCATGTTATTGAAGTAGCTGGTGTTACGAATGATAAAGCCCAAAGCTTTGACCGACTTGTTGACTATATAGTCAATGTGTGATTCGAAAGTGAGCTTGCTATCAATCTGGATCCTTAGGTCATTAATAATAGAGGTACGTGATAAAAGTTGATTGGCAATGGAGTAATTAAAGGTGAGAGGTTTATTTTTACGACTAAACAAGATAATATTACACTTGGATATGTTGAGATCAAGCTTGTTATGTAGGCAATAGTCCGCTAAGCGAATCAAATCATCTTGTAGGAGTAGAGCATCAGACAAGTTCTTAATAAGTCGGAAGATTTTCATGTCATCAGCTAACATCAAAAATTTCGAGAATTTAAAGCAATTGCGAATGTCGTAAATAAATAAGATAAAGAGTAGTAGTCCCAAAAGAGAACCTTGTGGGACCCCAGGTATCCACAAAGACATGAAACCGTTCAATACAACAGATTGTGTTCTGTTGTGCACGTACGACGAGAACCACCTTAAGAGGTCACCCCTTATACCTAACTCGTAAAGCTTTTTAAGAAGTATGCAGTGGTCTATCCGGTCAAAAGCCTTACTATAATCGGTATACACCACATCTACCTGGAACCCATTATCCATATTCTCAGATAGGAAGTCGGTAAATGTAAGAAGATTGGAAACAGTTGATCTACATTTTAGGAAACCGTGTTGTTGAGGGGCAAAGGTAGACTGAAGACAACTGTACATCTGATCGTAGACCAACCTCTCCAAAACTTTAGCTAAGAGGCAAAGCTTGGAAAGGAAATTGGCCGGTAGTTTTCGACCTTTTCTTTTGGACCTTTCTTGTGTATGGGAGATATAAAAGCAGTTTTCCACAGGGATGGCATTATTCCCTCAGACAAAGATCTTCTAAAGAGCAACGAGACCGGTATAGCAAATTAATAAGCGCACTCTACAATCAAAATCGCAGGAAGACCATCGGGGCCCACAGATTTGTTAAGGTCGAGAGATTTTAGAAGCTTGTGCACAGTCAGTACATCGACTTCGATATCGCTAATATGACAATTTGTAACATCAGTCGCCACACTATCTACGGTTGCGATTGGGGACGAGGTGGTTTGAAACGTAGTGCTAAAAAAGGTACTAAAGAGTTCACATATCTCTTGTCCCCCCTCGCAACTGCAATCACCATATGACATACTTGACGGAAAATTATGATTGCCACGTTTGCTTTTTACGTAAGACCAAAACATTTTGGGATTACTAGATATTGATGACTCAATCTTAGTTAAATACGCCTCGTAACAGGCACGTTCGACATCCTTGGATCTGTCCCGTAGTAATTAGTAGGTAAATAAGTCAGACATGTTATTATAAGTTTTGAACTTTAGAAAGTATTTAGCCTTTTCTTTAATAATTTTGATGAGTGCAGAGTTGTACCACGGTGGGTATTTACTAGCCTTAACCCTACGTTTTGGGATGAATTAGTCCATAAGTTCGAATATTTTATTATTGAAATTGCGTAGCGCATCATCCAAAGTGCCTACTTGAATTAAGCCTGCCCAGTCAGTTTTTTGTAATTCACAGCGAATGGACTCTTAGTTGCCCTTATTAAAATGGTAAACGGTGCGTGTATTTAATTTTAGCGATTGGGAATGAGCCGTTTTTAGTGCGATCGACAAGGCCGGGTGATATGCATCCTCACTGACTAACGGGTCGAGACAAGCCGAGACAGACACACTAGTATTGGACAGAACCAAGTCTAAAATCTTACCAAATTTATTATTTGTAAGATTATATTGATGTAGCCCACATAAGTTGATAGTGTGAATAAAGTTAGTAAATAGGTTATTTTGTACTGAGTTAGGTAATATTCCATGGGGCGTGCAGGTCCATGTAATGTGGCTCATATTGAAATCACCTAAAATCAAAAATTTGTCATTAGGTCGGCTATATGATATTTCAATTAGTTTATCGCAGTATAAGTTTAATTGAGAGGTAAAATTATTGCCTGTGTTATGCTCACAGAGATACAGAGTGCATAAATTAAGGAAAAAAGCGCTTCTGTCGGAATGATCGCATAGTTTGATAGTAATCCAAATGTCCTCGGCACAAGACTGCTAATTGGTATTTTCGACTGCAGCAAGCTCGCGACGAACCGCGACCAGCACGCCGCCGCCTCGCGTCTGACCCGTGGCCGAGTAGTTGCGATCGCGCCTCCATACAAGGTACCTATCGTCGAAAAGTTCACTATTCGATATTCCATCTAGGAGCCATGTCTCAGTTAGGGAAATTATATCGTAATTGCTAATAGCTAAGTTTCTAAAAAAAGTAGTTGACTTTGTCCGTAGTCCCCTTACATTTTGATAGTAAATGTGTAAATCATACATTATTTATAGGAGTAGCTACAAACAGATGTGTATTAAAAATTATAGGACCAGACCAGTACTGAATACTTCTGATAATAACAGTAAGCGGAATATAAACCTTAGTAAGATTAAGATATTGCCCCCAGCGCAACACTAGCTTATTTGAATCAATGTCTAAAGTTTGAATAGAAGCAATTTCCATCTTATAAGTAGTTATGGGACAAAGTAATGTTAAATAAGCAATTCTATATATTTTATTTCTCCAAAATAAATAAATCATATTAAGTGTAATAGTCTAGTAAGGTATGTAAAGAAGAACTATAATTAGCGTATAATGGAGTAAATCCCATGCAACAATGATCGTTATTATATTGTTATTTAAGGTGCACAATAATAGCATTTTAACCTCAGTAGTGTTATTGACTTTTGTCTCAAGATAGTAGTATTTCATTAGTTGAGTGAGGTATAAAATTACTATTAGTGTCCATGTATGTTTAGTAGGGAGAATGCAAATAGTGTTTAATACGGCCAGAATAAATAAATAGAAATAGAAACAGTAACAAAAGGCTTTGATTGAATAAAACCATAGTAACCTACTATAGAATATGGTATTGTTTTAGTAGTCCATGCATTATTGATAACAGTTGAGAAAACAATAGGGAGTAATAAAAAATGTAAAATTAGATTAATATAGTATTTATTGTTCGAAATACAACTGATACGAGTAATAAATAAGCACCCTTCTGGTAATAGTGTTGGAAAAAACAATGTAATCCATGCATCATTATTAAAGGATAAATAGTGATAAGTGAGAAATGTAGGAATAACAACTGTTTTAGTAGTGCAATATATTTTGTTAAATAAAATATTGTTCATATAAAACAGATTACAAAACAGTAGGTCTAAAAGAGAAAGAATTAGGAAATTTATCGATACAAGGGTATGAATTCTGTAAATAAGGTTTGACAAGACAATGACATTTTTGAGGACCATAATTATTAAGTAGCATAATGAATATTCATTTCCATGTATTGAATTAGAAAGAATTTTAAGTAGAAAGACTGTAAAGTAAGTACCATGTTTATACTTATTTGGCTTAAGATTAGGAATATAGTATCGTAAAGACAGAATATTGTGTAATACTGTAATAATATGTAATGCAGGATAGCATTTTCTAGACGCGCAGAGCTCACATCTAGAGTTATGTATGAAATAAAACAAGCAATTAGCAAAGATATTGGAAAATATAAAATTAACGTAATGTAAGAGCAGCCCAGCATGTATTAAGCCATATAGCAAGTAAACAATGAGCTCAGATGAATGAGCTCAGATATTTTGAATACAATATGATAAAAGTGCATTTCGTTGAATGATCGGTAAGCAAGCAACACACAAAGCATGATCAGCTGATGCAGTTTGCGATAGTAAATTAACACAGCTTAGAAAACAATTTAAGGAAATTACACAATGAGTAAAAATTACACAATATTAATTCTAATGACTTTTTACGGTTTGGAGAGATGATAATTAATAAAATCTTTATATATTGTGTAAGATTGAAGATACTTTGTTGACAGATGTTATTAAATAATACTATAGAATAGGCACTTATTATTAGGACAAGATCTAGTAGCACAAAATAGTAGGTGTAGACACTATAAAGTATTTTATGAGGAAAGCACATTAAAAGTCATTGAATTTTTTGTAAGTCGCGTTCAGAGGCAATGACGAATGACTTCGACGTCTGGTCACGCCGCACAAAAATCTTCATATGCTTGACCCAAACATATTGATAATTATGCTTCTTAGCTAGTGTTTTTGTTTGGGTAAGTAGCATTTTGTTTTTAACGGTCAGGTGGTCATTAACAAATATCCTTCCCGTACCGTTAAGGCCGATATCAGCAGGCAGTAACGGCTCCTTACGACGACGGGCTGCAGCCAGGAAGTCCTCCTTTACATATCGACACAGGAATGACACGACAATATTCTTATTATTAGTCACATTTGATGGAACACGGTGGATGAAATTTATTTGGGCTTTGGAGATTGGATAGGAAATAGCTAAGCCAATTTTGGTCAGTATTTCAAACAGGTTTTCCTTGTCTTTTAAAGGAACTCTTTAATTTCGAGGTTGTTACTACGAACCCATTGATCCATATCACGTTGTCAATTGTTTAAATCGGTGATAGATGACTTCGCTCGCGAGACGTCGTCGTGAAGGGACTCAACTGCAGTCAATCGCTGATCTGTTTTTGTTACTTTGCCAGGCAAATCCTTCAATTCAGACAGATCCTTGCGAATGAGTTTAATTTCGTCCGTCAGGCTGGTGAGAGGGGCGAGCTCGTGACGAATGTTGATCAGCTCCCGCATGACCGAGTCAAGGGTAATAGGCGACGGAGAAGTTGGTGAGGTTATGATGGGTGGGATTTGACTGATGCTGACGAGGCCTATATTCTTACAAAGAGCACACCTCCATGTGGCTTGACGTTCGCCGAGTTTGCGGTATCCCTTTTCCATAATCCCGGAACAAGGAAAATTAAGGAAAGTGTTTATGACATGCGGAGCATTCAATCGCTTCGGGGACATCTTCGTTACATCTACCACAGATCACCATCATACACAAAACGAACTAGTTTATGTTTGTGAACATTAATGATGTAATTACAATAATTTTATAGACTGCAGACAAGTTTACATTAACGACTTGTAAATTAAATGAGCGTGCGTTCCAGTTTCGCGGTGTACGTGTTATTCGAGCGGCGAGCACACGCGGACTTGACCATATAACCATATTATTATTTTGTATATTTAAAACTTAGAACACTCTCATTGACTTATATTATAATTATTACTATTAAGTACCTAAATCTACTGCGTCGAATTATGTTTTAAAAAAATATCTTTAATATTATAATAATATTAAAAATACATATTTAGTGTTATTATTAAATATTTAAACTTACGTTAATAATTACTGTTAAAGTCTTAACTAATCGATCGGTGCGGGCGCCCGCGCCATGCGCATTGTACAGTGTACTTTTTTTTTTTGCCTTACAGAAAAAGTGCATTTTGCACAATGGGCGTAGTGAGTGCAAGAGATATGGCATTAATTTAACAAGTTTTCCCAGCTCAGTGATAAATTATGACGTCGGCTAAGAAGCCCGTGTTTGGTAGATCAATGCGTAAAATGTAGATTTGCATATCGTTGAACTTATTTACTTATTTTAGAAGTGAGTGACTACTTGAAGGTAATATATTACATGATATTAATTATCATTTACATAAATTGAATAGTTTAGCTTGAGCCTTAAGAAGTACCAGAGCTTTCCTTTTAAACTTTAAACAAAAGAAGTACGAAGAATCTTATGTTATTAGTTTTAAAATACTTTATGTCAATATATTGGCCAAATATTGATTTATTTTCTATTATTTTTACTAATTGTTGGAAGTTTTAATTTGTCTTGAGCCTTGACCGATCTCAATAAATATTTTCATACAAAGTAATTATTTTGTTTTTTATTCTAATCTACAACTTTTTTGCTGGCCCTAAGGATATAAGCCCAACAGTCATAAAAAATAATTACTTGGGTCCAATCGCTAGAGGAAAAAATGTTAAAAATTCATATCTAGTCATTGGACCCACTGGGTCCAATTTTTATGGGTCCAATAGCCCGAGTACCCTGATGAATACTGACAATGAACTTTAATTTCTTAGCTTTAGTCATTGCTGAGGCAAATCGATATCGCTACAGCCAAATTATCAAGGCGTCTTTAAATAATAAAGATTTTGTCTCATGCATTTCCTCTCGACCTCTTGATTATGTAAAAATTAAGAATTAAATAATGATCTCTGAACGCATCTTATGAGATCTTATGGGATTCGATAATAATAAAACGTCGGGGTCACCAATGTGGGATAATGCGTGTAGGCCAAAGGAAGACCTTCCGACCGAGCGAGATGTTATGCTCGGTCAGGCCGAAGCCCACGTGATACATTTCAGCTGTCGTATATATACCGACGCGCTTAGTAAACTTCGATAGCGCGATGCAGGAATGCTAAGCGAATTGTGGGTACCGCCACAAATATGTCGGCTGGGAGCCTGGGTTTGACACAACGCGACTAGATTACATAGGTCCGCCGTCTGCTTATGAATCGACTTCTCTGATAGTACTTTTGTGTGAAAAAAGTACTTACTGTGTTATAAAAGTTGACCAAGTTGAAGTAAGTACTTTTTTCACACAAAAGTACTATCAGAGAAGTTGATTCATAAGCAGAAGGCGGACCTATGTAATTTGGTCGCGTTGTGTCAAACCCGGGCTCCCAGCCGACATATTATTATCACGAATCACGAATTGACATAATTCGACCAAATAACAGGTCCGTCAACTGCTTATGAATCAATTTCTTCGATGGTACTTTAGTTTAAAGATCTATATTCAGTCTACGAATAATAATAAATAATCGGCCAAGTGCGAGTTGGACTCGCGCACGAAGGGTTCCGTACCATTATAGAGCAAAATTAGGCCAAAAATTGTGTTTTTTTGTATGGGAGCCCCCCTTAATTTTTTTATTTTATTTTAATATTATTATTAAATATTAAAGTACACATATAACTAAGGATTTTCTGAAAAATTTAAGTACCTACCTGTTGCCATTATTGATATAGAGCAAAAAAAGTCAAAAAAATCACGTTTGTTGTATGGGAGCCCCCTTAAATATTTATTTTATTTTGTTTTTAGTATTTGTTGTTATAGCGGCAACAGATACACACATTCTGTGAAAATTTCAACTCTCTAGCTATTACCGTTCTCGAGTTACAGCCTGGTGACAGACAGACGATCAGACGGACAGACAACGAAGTCTTAGTAATAGGGTCCCGTTTTTACCCTTTAGGTACGGAACCCTAAAAACTAAGGAAACGAAACCGGGACACAAAAACACGATACGATGTCGTGTCATATCACGACGCGGCGTAGTTTCACGATGCGACGTCGTGACGTGGGAATCCACGACATCGCATCGTATAAAATTACGACGCGACATCGTGACGTGCCATGATATAGGTACGGCACGACGTCGCGTCATAGAAACTCACGTAGAAATTCAAAGATGAGTTTCTACGACGCGACGTCGTACGATGTCCTGTCGTAGTTTTTACGACGCGCGTCGTAGATTCCCACGACACGACGTCGCATCGTGAAACGATGTCGCGCCGTGGTACGACACGACGTCGTGTCGTGTTTTTGTGTCCTGGCCCTTACTCCCATACTTCAATCGTTTTGAATTTGATTCTCAAGGTTCTTTTCGCACACTAAAATAATTAAATATGGCAATAGCTACGAAACACTACATTTAAATTGACAAAATAAAGCCGTAATTGACAATTATTGTCACTTCTATAATTACACAAAATTTTTGCATGTATTCGGGTCTCTTTTTGCATAAAGTATGCATGTATTCGAGTCACATTTTGTAGAATCAGAACAAATTTTTTGACAGTTACTTTTCCTTAGTTTTTATTATTCGTAGAGTTCAGTAAATATTTTACAGTGTCCTGAGACAGAGCAAGATATGAAATTGATCTAGCACATATACCACTTTACAACATGACTCAGGACTCAGGAGTGATTTTTAATAAACTTTATCATTTTTAGTCCCGATCTTTACTGCCCTACGGCTGCCCTTGACATGGCCCTTATGGGATTTATAGGTAGCCCATAAAATGTCGTATAAAATCACACTTATTGCTGCTTACTGCTCCACCTGATGTCGTGACCTTAAGAACACAATTTATTTTTTACAGGAGTACGAGGATAATTGTTATGGTAGTCAGTATATTGAAAGATTCTGATTCATGTTATTACAATGAAGTATGAACTGGGAACAATTGAACTGCGAATGGTTCAAAACAATCCGGCTTCATCTTTATGGATATAAAATAAAATAAAGATAAGCCAGTATTAATAAATTTGTCTTTTCTTTTTTTAAATAATAGGAAAATAAAACAATTTAATTTCTAAATTCATAATTTATTTCATTAAGAGTCCTTTAATTTACCCAAATTATTATTTTATTAAATTTAAATTCTTTTCAACTCTTAACGTAAATAATATTAAAATAATTAAACATCAAACATTTCAATAAATCATTCACTTATATTATTTATACAACAAGTACCTAAATTAATAGAAAATATCAGTAAAGCACAATACTTATCTTATTTCTCTAGTTGCTCCAATCTCTCGACACTAACTAAACTTATTCACTATTGACTCTCGTTTTTATACCATCCAAACGGATATTAACAGTTGACAGTCTTAAGGGGCCGGGCTACCCTCGAAATTTTCATACATACGTAATACCAAAATAATTTTCTCTTACGAAAATATTTAACATGTTTGAGTTATTTTTCAGCTTCAAATAGTAATTACCTAGGTTCCTGTACAAAAATAAACTTCAAAATATATAAACACTAAAAAAAAAAATTTTGTGTATATAGTACATTACGCCCCAAGGGAAGAAAGTATGACATTTCAACCCGCGTGATATTGTCGGTTGGAGTGTCATACTATCCTCCCGTGGCGCGTATACATTGAGATGTATGGATTTGACACCGCAACATTGTGCTTGGTCACATTCAAGAGACGCTATATAGCCGCAGTGCACTTAGTCGGCCGCGAGCTCTTCTGCGCATTCGACGTATGACAATTATAAAAAACAAAATAAAAGTCACAAAAATGCCTTGGTGTGTCTTAGGATATTGTAAAAATAATTCCAAAAACACTTTCAAATGCGACGGCATAACATTTCATCGGTTAGTATTCTTATTTAATTATTTTCAATTAAAATACGAACATTCAATTACTAGGCGAAGACGCGCGCCATTTCGCATTGTCACAGAGTAGTAGATTCAGAGGGGAATGTAGGCAGAATACAGATATCTATGATGAGACGACGATATATAAAACTTAAAGAATTTTTAAAATCCGATCACTAGAGATTAGCGCGTTCAAACAAACAAACAAACTCTTCCGCTTTATAATATTAGTATAGATAAAAAATCTAATTAACTTATATGTCCTTGAGAAATCGTACTTGATGTTGATTAGTGAAAAAACCGTGCCTATATTTAGCGACTTGTAGTTGACTTAAAATTTGGATTTCACTTAACTATTTTTAACTGAAATCCAATTCTTTAGTCATGCAGAAATAAACGAAACTTTGTTTGTATTCCCCTATTTTAGATGAGCCGCCATATTGGATGTAGAATGACATTACATTCGTTTTCGAGTTATTCTCAAAAAGTTCTTTCATTTAATATCCAAACTGTTATTATAGGACGGCATAGAAAATAACTATTCCGCTATCTTGGATGGTCGGCCGTTTTATATTTTATTTATAGTGATGTCACATACTGTATCGTGCATTGTCATTCAAACCAAACGTGTATACAGAATTTCAGCTCAATCGGTTAAAATATTATATGTACATACAAACTTACTTCGAAATTGAGTTCAAAAATTCCAGCCGAACTTACATAATAATGTAAAGAACTAAATAATAATATACAGAGCAAGTTGAATAAAAGCTTTTAATAATGTTTAGTAAAAATATTTCTTTTATTTTATCCACTTTCAAATAGAGTTTGCGTTCATTCGAGTGTAGGCACAAAAGTATTTTAAACAATACTTTAAAATATAACAAATATTCTATAATAATAATCTTATTTTATGTACATTAAATAAGTTACTAAAATAATAATTAACTTTAATAAAACATTAATCAGACTAGCGGAAATATTTTATACCGGAAGTATTTTAACAATTTGTAAAACCTTTTAGAAAAATAAAGCAACCTAGTAAAATAATGTCATTTTAGATTTATGATTAATTAATTATGACATCAAATATTAGAATACTTCATTAAAAATGATTATTTTTATATTTACATTTATAACATTTGAATATTTATAATTATAAATAAATTATTATTTCAGCTTAAGTTTTAAGAATACGGTTTTAGTACATAATTATGTATTTATTATATATTATATTATTATTAATTATTTAACACCAGATATGTATATTCTTTAGTATATCTGGCGTATCTTCGAATACTAAAATGTAGGTTGCAATAATTGCACTTTGTCTGCGTAAATCGAAACTAATTATTAATTAAAGTATTAAACGGAGTAAGTACTGTCAGAGAAAATGGGTCATAGAGAGGCATTTTTACAACTTATTGTTTTTTTCATTTTATAAGACATTTACTAAATATATCGTCATTCTGGGCTATAAAATTACCCATTATACTTTTTATCTTGTATCTAGGGTACAAACTTGGCATTCACAGTGCCATAAATTAGCTAACTTATTTATCGCAGCCATGAAAAACTTCCCCACGCTTTGTTACCTCTTAGTAACGCGGTAAAGTTTTTACCGTTGATTTGAGAAAAACTTTTTATCTGTAAAAATACGGCGCCAACTTGTTAAACGATTATATTTTGGTTTTAATGAAACATTTTTGTTTCTTCACACCCAATAATCGTAGCCTAAATGAATATAAAGGTAAAAACACTGTCTTCTTCAACTATAATTTTTTCTTTCCAAGTACGGTATATTTTAGGCTACGAATAATAAAAAATTTTAGGCTAAACATTTGAGTTTGAATTTGAGGTTGGATTTATCTGCATCCGTTCTTGGTAGCTTAAATGAAGATGGGTAAAACCATAGGTAATGTTTTTTTGGACTATTGTTTTTTCTAAGTATATTTTTAGACTGAACATTTGAGTTTGAGTTTGGATATCAATCCAATCCGCGCGTTTGCGCGTATAGGTACGGATGTATAGGTATAAATGCATCCGCGCAAACGCGCAGTTTGGCCGCTAAGCCGCGAGATCATAAGCTAGTGCATAATAATATAAAACCAAGGCGCTCCTTTTCAAGTCATGGGTACACATTTTTGTAATCGACTTTATTTAACATCATAGATAGACATACCTTTAGTAATATTACAAAATATTGCGAAAGCTATTATGCTTCAACAGTTCCGTACAGAAGGGCAGAATGAAAGAGAGCTGTCGAGGAAAATTTATTAAGCGAATAGGAATAGGGGACGAGAAATTGTCCCACAAAATCGTGTGCGAGACCAAAAAACATTTAATAAGATTACCGCTATATTATATCCGAAAGAGACAAATTATTAAGTATAGTAAGTTATAAAAAAAAACAGATGTTTGTGTTTAATAATAATTTTTTCTATAATAATAAAATATAAAAGAAATATGATCTTCTACTTACACTGTTTAAAACGCACAGGTACAATTGGTACAAAGATACATTTTTCACACTCGAAAAATCTTAATCTATTAGTAATATGAGCGAGATTGCATTGAGCAGAAAGTCGTAAGATAGACTTTCTATTTTGAGTATATTCATAAAGTAGACTTTCTATTGAGTACCTGCGTGAGATACACGAAATAATATTTTAGGCACTTAGTTAAATTATTGCACCTTATATACCTTGTAATCAGTTGACAATAATAGTTCAAATTTAACTTGTAAGCTGTACCTAACTCCCAAAACGTGTCTAAAACAGATTTCTTGTCCTTTGACCCTATTTGAAAGTTGACCTCCCCTGACCTCTCTCATTTCCCTTTGCAATTTTGTTTATGGGCGAGCAATAATAAACGATACAACCTCGTTAGTCCACTTAGTCCCCGCTAACGATATTAACGCACTAAACGAACACTTAATTTGAGTAATCCGGCGAATATACAGGGTGTTATTTGTCATTAGTTCCTAATTCCTATATTATTGCGCTGAACTAGCAACTTGAAATTTTTTTTTTTTTCAATTAATTTTCAATTAATATGACGACCTCTGTGGCTCAGTTGGTGGGCTGTTGGTAGCTCAGGCCGGGGGTCGCGGGCTCGATTCCCGCCGTCGGAACAAAAAGTTTTCAAAGTTCCTGGGTCATGGATTTATATTAAATATGTGTATCATAATATAATAAAAATCTTAAATATATACATATATATATATCGTATAAAATTATTAAATACTAGCTGTCCCGGCAAACGTTGTTTTGCCATTCAAAGTATTTCTACTTCGTCAGTTGATACAAAATCTTACCCCCTCTTTTGTCCCCTAAGAATGTTGGGGGGAAAAAATTTATACACCAGATGTTAAGTTGGAAAAAACAGTTTATAATATGAAGTAAGTCCAGTTTGATACAAAATCTGACCTCCTCTTTGCTCCCCTTAGAGGGGTGGGGGGGGGGGGGGGGGCTGGGTGGATTTTTATACACCAGATTTTGAGTTGGAAAAGACAAATACATCTGCGAAAACCGTATGCAAATCGGATCAGTAATTTTCTTGTTAAAGCAAAAGTCTTATACAAAATTTGAGCCCCTCTTTCGTCCCTTTAGAGGGGTGGGGGGATTTTTTTATAGATCAGCTGATGTTAAGTTGAAAGAAGACAAATATATCTGCGAAAACCGCATTCAAATCGGATCAGTAGTTTTCGTGTGATAGTGGAACAAACATACAGACAGACAGACAGACAGACAGACAGACAGACAGAAAGACAGACAGACAAAAAAATTGACCACATTTTTGGTTTCTATAGCGATGTAGTAACACCTCCCGCTTATTATTTTTTGAATATCTTCAATGTACAGAATTTTCATTTCTACAGTTTTGTTATATGTAAGTATAGATTAGTGCCAAAGAATTTTTTACAGGAAATTGGAGCCTTTTAAAGGGTAGGTGCTTATAGGCAAATCAGTAGGGATCATTGGTATTCTTGGTATGTACATGAGCTAATTCACTAGCTGCAGGGCCGGTCATAATCTTCGCTACTGCGCACCCCCGCCTTGGTAGCGCCCACTTCGAAACGGGCGTGAATCGCAATTTTTAATTTCGCCATAACTTCTAAATCAAACGTCCAATTTTAATCATTCAAAAACCAAATATTATCTACACAAACTGTACTTAGTGATGATATAATTTATTTTGATAAGGATTATCAGTATGAATAAAATAAACGCGTTTAAATGTAGTCCAAAAAAAAATCAAGATTTTTAAATAAAAAAAGGTTGTTGTGCCTCACTTGACATAGATAGGTATAGTGTGTCGAGGACATTTTTGTAGATATTTATAAGATCTACATTTACTTGGAACATTGTATGGTTCTATCTTTTATAGTTTAGGCAGCGTACGCAAAATAAGTAACTTTTCTGGTTAATTTTTTTCACCCTGTGTCAGAAAAATCCAAATATCTTACGGAACCCTACATTTTCCAAAATAAAAAGTAGCCTATGTTACTCGTAGATAATGTAGCTTTTGAATGGTGAAAGAATTTTTAAAACCGGTCCAGTAGTTTTTGAGCCTATTCATTACAATTAAACAAGCAAACAAACAAACAAAGTTTACCTCTTTATAATATTAGTATAGAAAAACTGTACTTGGTGATGATATAATTTATTTTGATAAGGATTATCAGTATGAATAACATAAACGCGTTTATATGTAGGTAAAAAAAAATCAAGATTTTTAAATAAAAAAAGGTTGTTGTGCCTCACTTGACATACATAGGTATAGTGTGTCGCGGACATTTTTGTAGATATTTATAAGATCTACATTTACTTGGAACATTGTATGGTTCTATCTTTTATAGTTTAGGCAGCGTACGCAAAATAAGTAACTTTTCTGGTTAATTTTTTTCACCTTGTGTCAGAAAAACCCAAATATCTTACGGAACCCTATATTTTCCAAAATAAAAAGTAGCCTATGTTACTCGTAGATAATGTAGCTTTCGAATAGTGAAAGAATTTTTAAAATCGGTCCAGTAGTTTTTGAGCCTATTCATTACAATTAAACAAACAAACAAACAAACAAAGTTTACCTCTTTATAATATTAGTATAGATAATATTTCCGTTATCTGGTACCCATAACACGAGTCCTTCAGGTACTTACCACGGGGCCAGACTGACGTGGTGTGAAGCGTCCATATTATTATTATTATTTATAACAGCTATAAAGACATCCATACTAATATATTATACTAATGTAATGTTACAAATGTGAAAGTGTGCCTGTCTGTCTGTTACATCTTCACGCCCAAGCCGCTGAACCGATTTAGATGAAATTTGGTATGGAGGTACTTTGAGTCCCAATTAGGAGGATACTTCTTATCCCAGAAAAATATACGGTCACCACACGATAAACGAATTTTGGCGCAACGGAGTTGCGGGCGTCATCTAGTGTTAAAAAGAAACTAACGGTCTTAATACAAAATATTAAACATCAGCTGTTGAACAGTTGGTTTGAGACCATTTTGTACTGAATTTTTCTCTAATCAACTGTTCAACGGGTGTTTAAATCTTTTCTAGTAACACCGTATAAGTTCAGGCCGTCTTTGGTTTTGGTTCCAGCTCTCTGTACAATTCTAGCTTCTAGCTACCCCGACAGTTGCTGTTATTTACAACTTAAATTATCATTTGTTTGCCCCCCCTGCAATGTTTATTTAATTTTACAAAAAAAAAACTTCCTTGATAAACATAAATTATGTTTAAAAAACTACGAGTCGTTCTTCTGTTTTAGCGAAATATCAAAACGAAAATCGCCGTTTCAAATCAGATATTTCTGTAGAACGACTTTTTAACGATCAATTATTATCTTTAAAGTTTTTTCGTATCAATTGTGTCGACAATTCACAAAGATCGAAGGTTCCTTCCTTCCTGAAGTTACAAAGGACTGTAGAGAATCACAAAATCAGATGCCTTTGAAACTTATATAGGTAGTCCATTGAAATGTTACAATTTTAGGACCAAATATTGCATTTATTAGAGGACGCAATTTTATTTTCGGAATATGTTGGGGGGGCTCAATAGAAGCTTAACCTCAAGTTTGTGGGGTCGCCGCCTTTGTCCCCCGGCGGCCATCTTGAAAAAAGGGGTGACAACACTATTTTCGTGATATTTCGGAAACTATAAGTCTTACAGAAATTTCTTAAGAATATAATTTGTTGCAAATTATTTTGCCTACAAATATGTTTATATAATTTTTTACCCTAAATTAAAAATTTAAAAAGTTATAAGCAAAAAAGTGATATATTTTTTTAAAGGTTTATTATCGCTCTTTAACTTTGTTTAATATATTTTACAAAAAAATTACCTTAGAACAACCTTGTTAATGAACTTTTGAGAAAAAGATCTCCCAATCCCCCCGATCTCATGAAATTAATTTTTTGCAGATGTAAAGGAGACTGTGAAGGCATGCGTGCCTGCAGAAAAGCAGACCTAAAATGCTCTACAGTATGCCTACTATTCTGTAAAGCTTTTCAGACCTGTTTTTCTGCAGCCACAGTCTGCAGTATGCCTACTACACTATATAAATATATGCAAATTGCAAACTATATCATAGTATGCCTACTATACTAGTCTGCACATGCCTACTATACTATAAAGCATTTCAGGCCTGCTTTTCTGCAGCCACACATGGTTCCACAGTTTCCTTTGTTTCTGCAGAAAATTAATTTCATGGGACCGGGGGATCTTTTTCTCAAAAGATCATCTACAAGGTTCTAAAAAAAAATCACTTTTTTGCTTATAACTTTTTAAATTTTTAATTTAGGGTAAAAAGTTATATAAACATATTTCCAGGCAAAATAATTTGCAACAAATTATGTTCTCACAAATTTTTTGTAAGACGTATAGATTCTGAGATATCATGAAAATAGTGTTGTCACCCCTTTTTTCAAGATGGCGGCCGGGGGACAAGAGTGGCAACCCCACAAACTTGAGGTTAAGCTTCTATTGAGCCTCCCAACATATTCCAAAAATAAAATTGCGTCCTCTAATAAATGCAAAGCAAATGTAACATTTCAATGGACTAATACCGCTTGCGTCAGAGTTAATCCTGAATTATATATTGTTATTACTTATCTCTTTTATGTATCGGGTATGGAGAACAAACGATCTTTTATAAACCTTTAATTCGCATTTACGAACGAAAATCTATCTATTACAGTATGTACAGATGTATGTACAGATCGTTTTCAGATCTGAAAAAGATTGGTGTTTGTTGTAATTTTCTATGTCAAGTGGGAGTTGTTTTGCATACGTTATATTAATGCATTCAGAATTTTCAAATTGAAAATTTCGTCGACCTCTGTGGCTCAATTGGTTGTGTGTGTGGCAGCTCAAGCCGGGGGTCGCGGGTTCGAATCCCGCCGACGGAACAAAAAGTTTTCAATGTTCCCGGGTCTGGATGTGTATTAAATATGTATATGATATAATAATCTTAAATATATCTATAGTATAAAAGTATTAAATGTATTTCCGTGGTCTGGTACTTTTTTATAAAATAAGGGGGCACACGAGCAAACGAGTCTCCTGATGGAAAGCAACTACCGTCGCCCATGGACACTCGCAACATCAGAAGAGCTGCAGATGCGTTGCCTGTGCCATAAGTCCTTCAGGTACTTAGCACGGCGCCAGACTGACGAGGTGTGAAGCATTCATATATTTTTTTTTTAAAAGAAGACAGGTCGCTTTAGCCCTGACGTCACTGCGACCCAAGAGGATCCATTGTGACTCCTTCGCACTAGAGAATCATCCCCAAACCAATACTACTCATAAATTGAACGATATTATGGTTGAGGTTGGTGCCACGAATTTTCTCTGTGGATGAGTATTCGTGGCGAACAAGGTCAAAATCAAAAAAATCAAAAATCTTTATTAACTTCTCCCACAGTACAAAAGAAAGTAATACAATTATTAACAAGATGTAACAAATAATAGCAGGAGACTGGTGCCCTAACTAGGTTGCCCTGTGTTAAGGGGTCACCAGGCCCCCCCTCAAAACATTAAGTGCTTAACATCATATTTTAGAGGTAAGTCAAGGTTAGTGAGAGTATTTTACACGTGTGTGTGTGTGGGTGTGTGTGTGTGTGTGTGTATGGGTGTGTGTGTGTATGTGTGGGTGGGTGTGTATTTGTTTCTGTGATTATTATATTGCTAAGAAAGTGTGTATTAAGATGATATATAAATATTATTTTTATTTACGGCAGCAACACCCTAGCCCTACGACTATTGTCTTGGGATCAGTTGAAAAACTGCTAGGGTGCACTGATTGTGACTAATATAAACTAGTGTGACAGAAATGAATGATGTACTAAATAGTTAAAACAACACCCTAGCCCTACGACAGAAGTCTTGGGATCAGTTACAGTACTGCTAGGGTGCAGAAATAGCAGGAAATAATATAGTTAAATACAACAACTAATAGTCCTACTCCATTCTTTCCAGGAGACTTTCGGTCTCGTCATAATTTAACGACTTTAGCCACTTAGCTAATATGTATTTAACTTTGTTACAAGATAAAGGATATATATTATATGTCTTATTTACTATATTATAAAGTTTTCTACCTATATAAGAGGAAAATCTTCGTGCAAAGTAAGTATTAGTTGATGGGACAAGACAAACTCGATAATGCCTTCTTTCAGAGAGTACAGGATTGTGCTGGTCATAGGGAGTATTTTTATGTGTACACATGATGGAAGAAAGCACAAAAAGTTTCCGAACTGTAAGGACATCACAGAACTCATACAGTTCTTTTGTGGGAGTTAACATTGGTTTGAAAAAAGAAATTTTCAGTATTAGTCTTTGCGCCCTTTCAATATTCATCATGAGACCCTTTGGTGCACCACCCCATGCGATGATACCATATGTTATTATAGATTGGCAGAGACTCGTATACACATATCTTAGCAAACTATTATCGGCTACATAACGAAGACGTTTAAATATATAAGTAAGACGACGGATTTTGTTAGTCAATTTATTTATGTGCTCAGCAAAATTAAGTTTGTGATCTATAATCACACCTAAGTATTTTATACTTTGTGTTCCATCGATTTGGCTGCAGTCACACGATGAAAGAGATTGAGGAGCACATTTATGGACTATAAGCTTATTATAATTTTGTTCTAGTGGCAGCGAAGATTTTTTTATACCAAATGTAATGTATTTAGTTTTTGATGAGTTAAGTGTTAAGTAGTGATTAGCAAGCCATCTTCCAACCATGTTTAAACCGTATTGTGCTATATTGTACACATCATTCCATGTTTTACCATAGAAAGTCAATGCAGTATCATCAGCATAGCATGTAATCATACAATTTGGTATTCTCAATTTACACAGACCATTTATGTAGCAGAGAAACAAGGTAGGTCCCAATACACTTCCTTGTGGGATTCCGCATGTTACTGGCAACTCAGAGCTCATAGTGCTACCAATCTTAGTACACTGTGTGCGGTTTTTAAGGTAGTCAGCTATAAGTGAGAGTTGATTGCCCCGTATACCAAGCCTCTCCAGGGTCTTCAGAAGCTTGGCAAAAGGGACCGTATCAAATGCCTTTGCCAAATCTAGGAAGATTGTTAGACACTTTTCACCACCGTCCAATTTACCAGCAACAAATTCGACAAATAAATTAACCGCTTCCTCGGCAGATTTTTTGCGTCTAAAACCGAATTGGTTTTTTGAAAACAAGCTATTTTTCTCCAAGTATGCTATCAGTCTAGAGTTAATAATTTTTTCAAAAATCTTTGACAGTGGTGAAAGAATTGATATTGGGCGATAATTTCCAATACAGTCCCTTTTGCCATCCTTATGAATTGGGACAATTACAGACTTCTTAAAAACCTCGGGAAACACACCATCCTCCAAGCATTGGTTAAATAGTCTAGTGAGAGGAGAAACTATACATTCCCTAATACTTTTTAATGCCTTTGTAGAGATACCATCCCATCCCGGTCCTGAGTCCTCTTTGAGATGTAGTAAATGACGGTTAACTTCATCCTCTGAGACACTTTGTATAACAAATGAATCAGAGGGTGGTGCCGAGTCATCTAAAATAGTTGAAGTTGGTAGTGGAATATCATTTGGAATTTTCCTAGTCAGTTCAGAACCTATACTCGCAAAATATTGGTTAACAACATTAGCCGATGTCAGCTCATCAGCAGCAATGGTCAACAACTCAGACGGTAAAGCATGATTTTTGTTCGAATTTGTCACAATTCTAATTGATTTCCACAGATCTTTTATATTTCGACTGTTTTCACTAATAATATTTTGTTCGTGCTTTCGTTTTTCCTTTTTTAGTAAATCATTGCAAAAGTTTCTATAATTTTTATATGTTTTGACGATCACGTCATTATTTGGATTCATCCTAGCTTTTAAGTGCAGTTTATCTCTATTTCTCATACATTTTAAAATGCCTTTTGTGATCCAAGGTTTACTGATCGTTTTATTTCTAGATATTTTAGTTACACTTAGGTTCTTATTTATTAGTTCCCGTAAAGAGTTAATAAAGAATGTAGCGTAATTATTGGAATTGTCGTGCAGATTACACTCATTAAAATTAAAATTTATACAGTCTGTTTTAAGTTTATCATAATTAATTTTAGATACAAATTTATTTTTAGAAAAGTATTTTTTATTTGCACCAACACATGTAAGAATTGATTTATGGTCTGTTAGGTTAGTATCAATAATGAAAGTAGACACTTGAAGGTGTGATTTTACCAAAACATGATCTAGGCAGCTAGAAATTGTTGTCAAATTAGTGTAAGCCGGGAAAAGTCCACAAAATGCCATTTGGTCGAGGTATTCACAATTAATATCTGAGATGTCTATATTATAATCACCTACTAGGAAAATATTGTGAAATGAGTTGAGAGATGCTATTAATACCTTTAGGGAATTAATAAATTTTGAAACATCCCTAAAACTAGGTGGACGATAAATAGCGATAATTGCTATTGAGGAGTTAATCTTAATAAGTAAGCAGTTTGATTCGATTATTTGTGGTTCTTCTATCATACAATCTAAGGTTTCTGTGACATATACTGCCACTCCATCATTCTGATTGAAATTGTTAGTCGTACAGTATGATTTGTAACCTTTAAGTGCAGGCAGTTGTCTGACATAAGACAGCCAACACTCCGATAGTACAATAATATCACATGATATGCCTAGTCGTGTCAAGAATACCTCAAGATTAATAAAATTACAGTTGATACTTCTAATGTTTTGTTGTAGAATATTTAGGTAATTACGAGACTGTTTTATCAATTCTGCACAAGACTCAGGTTCGCATATAATGGGTTTGCTAATATTGATATTATCAAGGGTCGAATTTAGTTCATTAAGATTATCGAATTTTAAAATTTAAATTTAATATTTTGTACGTTACTGGACGCATAAAAACCTATTATATTTATAAATTTATTTATGGGCGAGGACTCAAACTTTTTGTAAATATTGATAGTTTTCTGAGACACTCTCAAGGTGCCTGTTCCTTCTCTGTAGTAGAGCAGGACAATCGAGGAGACGGTGAATAGGTGTTTCATCCTCCTCCTCACAAAATCTGCAAGTCCATATCCATAGATATTATATTTTATTTGAAGACAGCAATTTTCGGATTTCTTCCCTACGATGCACAATATCGTTTCAGCAGCTTGTTTATTAATAGCACTTATTTATATTCGGGATAAATGCCACCAATTAGTATTACGGATGAGCCAATTACGTGAATTTACGGGCGTCTATTCACGTATTACGTTCATTTTACTGTTTGAACTCCTGAAGGTTGAAATTTGTTGAGTCCACGAGCTTATCTACATGAGTGCAATACCATGATTTGTCTTCTTGAGAAATTCACAACACAAAGATAAGTTTTTCTCTTTTCTATAGTTATCTAAATCAAACATGTGTATGTTAAAGAAGCTAGCCAAGGTTCATCAATATAAATAAAATATATATTAAATCCCGATTTTAAAAAAATTGGACACGTGGAAGAGCCATGCTTCAGCACGAATGAGCCAGCTCGATCGGAGAAATACCACGTTCTCACAGAAAATCGGCATGAAACAGCGCTTGCGCTGTGTTTCGCCGAGTGAGTGAGCTTACCGTAGGCCCAAAAGGTCGGCAACGCACTTGCAGCTCTTCTGATGCTGCGAGTGACCATGGGCGACGGAAGTTGCTTTCCATCAGATGACCCGTTTGCTCGTTTGCCTTATTTCAATAAAAAAAATATATAAAAAAAACAGTATAGACTACGACAATGTATTGAACATTGGACCAAACAGCGCACAGTTCTGAATTGCGCTATTGAAGTTTGTAACATCGACGGGACTACAACGTTTGAAATGACTAGTGCTTTAGCAGTCTAGCATACGATGTCAGTCGGAATATTATCTTCCGTTGAGGCTCCTAAGCCCATTATATTATACCAAAATAGAGACCAAACATTTTGCAGCAAAAAAAACTTTTCGTTCTCAGTTAATATAAGTTTTTATGTAAACTACTTATATAATAAAATATCACGAAATACTGACAAAGTATTAAAAAAATCTCATTAGTAAATCTACATCAAAAGCCTGTTGAAAATCTGTGAAAACCGAACCAAGCAAAGATAATTATTTTCCTTTTATTGTCTCTTACATTATTCTTTGGAAGGAAATATTTTTTAGGCTTTCGTATTCTTTTACATCTTTCTAATATTTTTTACTGTCCCTTTTGTACATTGCAGAATTTAGAGATCATTAATTAATTCACTGTGGCGATAATTTGAAAAAAATACAAAAGTTATTTTTGATCTTCTTAACGCTACGTCCGTATATAAAAAACCGGCCAAGTGCGAGTTGGACTCGCCACTGAAGGATTCCGCAGCAGCAATAAGGTTTATTTCTATAAAATTAAAAGGTTTTTGATTTATTTTTATATTTTAGTTGATTTAATGAAAGTTAAATTTTAAGGTTTACCATTTATGACGTATAAAAAAAAACTACTTGATAGATCTCGTTCAAACTAATTTTCGTTGGTAGTTTTTATAGTAATGTACATCATATTTTTTTTTTTTTGAATTATCATGCCCCTACTTTAGAAGTTAGAGGGACACACATTTCACCACTTTGGAAGAGTCTCTCTCGCAAACTATTCAGATTAGAAAAAAAATATACTAGAAACCTCAATATGATTTTTGAAGACCTATCCATAGATACTATATACGCGTAGGTTAGACGACAAAATTTTTTTTTTTGTTTCAGTTGTACCTATGGGGACCCCTAAAATTTTTAATATTTTTTCAATTTTTGTAACAAAATCTTAATGCGGTTCATAGACTACATCTACTTACCAAGTTTCAATAGTATAGATCTTATAGTTTCGGAGAAAAGTGGTTGTGACATACGGACGGACAGACAGACAGACAGACAGACAGACAGACAGACAGACATGACGAATTTATAAGGGTTCCGTTTTTGCCATTTTGGCTACGGAACCCTAAAAAGTACTCTGTGCGCTACGTTTTGAAAATGCCGAGTCAGAGCTTCGCTTTTGTTGATCTTTCTCGGAATCAGAAATCTTTCAATATTAAAAAAAGGTTTCCTAATCTTATAACCGATAATCTCGAAGAATTTTAAATATTATGCCCTTCCTGAAGTCGATTGATGACTGTTGATGTACATAATTAGTATGTCTCATCAGCAAAGAGTGGAATCTTCTAAAAACTTTCTATAGCTTAAAAAATACCGCAATTCATAATTCAACAAATAGTATGTATACCCACAACTAAAAAACTTGATAATAATTGATTGTGGCATACATGATAGTGTTATAAATTATAAATAACTATATGGAGCCCGCAACTCCGTTGCGCCAAAATTCGTTTTTCGCGCGGGAAACGTACATTTTAGCGGCATAAAAACTACACTATTACTGGGATTCAAAGTATCCCATGCCCAGCAAAATCAGTTCAGCGGTTTGGGCGTGAAAAGGACGGACAGTTTTTAGCATTTATAATAATGGTACAGCTATAATACTAAATTGTGGTAGCTTACCAATTTTGTTGTCAGTGGCTGATTAACTTAAAAAGCATAGCAGTTTAATAGCGACTACAATATGTATTAGCATAAATCACCCTCTTCCTTCCTAAGATTAAGAAACCTTTGCTTCATAATGGTGTAAAACGGCACGCAATCCACAATATTTAACCACATTTTAGCTTTTACATAAATTGCTCGCTCAATTAAGCTAAAACGCTTCCTCGAAGCTTATGTTTACGCAACAATAGTTAAATTATATTATACGAGTATATTATGAACGTCGCAAAGTCATGTTTAACATCCACTGTTTTTGCGGTTTCCGAAAAACCATAAGAACGACATAAATAATGGATTTTTCCGGAAAAGCTCAAATATATTTTTTGAGTGTTTCAACTTCGAAATTATATTTTCGGTATAAAATTACTTACTACACTGTTCGTAATTTAATTGTGTAATAATAATAAGTCAGTAAGATAACGATGTCACTTCTAATGGTTCTTAGAACCCATGTTATGGTTCTTTAACAGGAAAAACCTCTTTATATTATTCTATAAGGGGCTTAAGTTCCATCATAGAAGAAAGATAATAAAAATAAATGGTGATGATAAGTTCCTCACGCTCTACCCACTGAGCTAACCTAGCCAGCCATTTTTTTTTTTATTTAGTGATGCTAATTTTTTTCTGATAATATTAAAACGCCTGGCCTTTGCCTAACAGTGGGACGGTATGGGCTTATTAAAAAAAAAAAAACAAAAAAATGCTAAAGTTTTACATCCGCAGAGGTTTTAAAAAAAATCTAGATTTTTTTAGATAAAACTCTGTGGTTAAAGCCCTGAAAATTTCGATTGTATAAATAGAAATATCTCTGTCTGTCTAGAACCTACTAATATAATATTTATTTAATAGCACGCACATCGTAACAATCTAGGTGGAATTGGCCATAGAATCGACATAGCGCAAATAAATAACGTGAAAAAGCTAATAAATATCGCATAGAACTCATCCATCTTGCTATTGGCTGTTTTTGTAACATTATCGTGTACTTGGTCTCTAGGGGTCAATTGATTCACTATAAGGGTGAATCCACAATGCCACGTTGCGGAGCCGCAGCATCGACGCTCCGACAAGCCGCTACAAAAATATGGTCTATGATTGTTACTGAAAGAGAGGTGATTATTACTTCTCCTACGCAGCACTAGCGGTTTCTTCTCAATAATTAATGCACAACGCTGCTAAATTTACTACACTAACACAATAAACACTTCACACTTCAGACCGAAAGAAAGGGGGGATATTACTTCCTCTTTTACGCCGTGCCGGCAGTCTACGCCCAACTTTTATCCATCCCAAAAAGAGCACAACGCCGCTAAATTTACTTTAATAACCTACGAATAATGAAAACTAAGGAAGAGTAACTCCGTCAAAAATCATGCTCCAAAATACTTGTCAAAAAAGTGTACCTTAGGTTCGCTTTTCATACATTTGCAATATTTAGGTGACCTTGAGCGGTATAAAGGCTGACGTTACATGACAGTTCGAATGGAACCAAATTTAAAACGGTAATAGTATGGGAGTTACATTTCCTTAGTTTATATTATTCGTAGTTAATAACACATAAACACTTCAGTACGCCAACTGAATAATAACTTCGCAATTATACAAGTGTGGCTTCAAAGTCAAATTAAATGCCGCTGTGCAGTCTAAATTATATTATACATTATTCATTCACACATTCGGTTGTTCATTCATCAAAGTGAAGCGTGAATGTTAATGGAACCTAATTTCATAGCTCGCTGGTAGAAATATTTAAATATTTTCTATGCTTACTTGAAATAAATGTTGTTGAAGAAGTCGTAAATTTCAACTACACACTTTTTTTTGACGAGCTTTGGCCCATCACATATTTCCACCACTGTATCTCCAATGTCACCAGGGGGTGTGCCAAAATGTTTTCGTTTTCGCTTCGTTATAGAATCGCCGATCAAAATGTATGGAATTGACATAAGCGTTCGTTAATGGGGCGTTCCACGCCAAGCGGACAGGAAAAAATAGTCGATGTCTCCGATTTTGATAATATTTGGATATGTTATACCTACACGGGTTATTAATACGTGCGCCAAATATTTTTGTAATATAATGGCTAGATTGAGAATGATGGGACTTTGAAACGCGACTTTTCTATTCGGCACTAGGTGCTTGAAAACCGATTAAAGATAAAAAAAAATATTAGAATAATTAAACCACTGAACTTGTTACTTCATTTAATTAACTCTTTAACTGCATTTTTGAAAACAAAAAAAAATGTTTTTTCTTTGATAAAAATGCAAATCAATTTTTTTTCTTGATTTTCTCAAAGACCCTTTTTTGTGTAAATAGCTAATATTCTGTAGAACATTACTGAACAACTTTTATAATGGGCCGGGAAGTGGATTAGGAGCTGGACTGAAAATACTTCCGAAGGGTGGCGTCCAGCGCCATATTGTATTATGGGCAGAAATCGCTAAGTAGCGGAAATTGCCAAAAAACTTCGATTTTGATGTGGTGAAATGTTCCCTTAGATAAGTTTTTTTAAAGAGTTACATAATTTTAAAAAATATAAAAAAAAAATTTTTGACAAAAAAAATTTTTTCATGAATTTTTTTTCTTGCAAACCTTTTTTGTCTGTTTCTCTTTCAAAAATTTATTGAATGTTATTTTTCACTACATCAAAATTGATGTTATTTGCCAATTTCCATTATGTATCGATCTCTGCCCATAGTATAGAATGGCGCTGGACGCCACTCTTCGGCAGTATTTTCATTTTAGCTCCTAATCCACTTGCCGGCCCATTATAAAAGTTGTGCAGGAATGTTCTATAAAATATTAGCTATTTACACAAAAAAATATAAAAAAAAATTAAAAGGGTCCCTGTTAGAGAAAATCAAGGAAAAAAAATTGATTTGCATTTTTTTCAAAGAAAAAAAATTTTTGTGTTTTCAAAAATGCAGTTAAAGAGCTCATTAAATGAAGTCACAAGTTCAGTGGCTTAATAATTCTAATACATATTTTTTAAAATCTATAATCGGCTTTGAAGTACAGTGCCGAAAAGGAAAATCACGTTTCAAAGTCCCATCATTTTTAATCTAGCCATTATATTACAAAAATATTTGGCACACGTATTAATAACACGTGTAGGTATAACATATCCAAATATTATCAAAATCGGAGATATCGACTATTTTTTCCTATCCGCTTGTCGTGGAACGCCCCTAATATGACGTTGACGTTCGATTCGTCTTAAATTATTATGTCAAATCCATACATTTTGATCGGCGATTCTATAACGAAGCGAAAACGAAAAAGTTTCGGCTAAATGGCCAGGTCAATAATTATTTTAATCTTGCTACAATATTATTATAAAATATAAGGGGTACATAAAATTCTCTATACTTATTCAGAAGTATAATTATTATTAATCCACCTGGAAGAGGACATGTAGCAAAAGTGCATTGTAGCAGACAGTTTGCGGGCATAAAGGAATTTAATATTTTGGGAATGTGTGTTGTGGAAGTGTTTCGAAGTAAAATACTAAACTTACTGATGTAAAGACAAATCTGGTTTTTTTCTTCGGATTCGAATACTTGGGCATGTTTCGGCACTCCACATTTCACTTCCTAAAACAATTTTTACCAAAAATAACTAGAATAATGTCGAAATTTTGAAAATAACTGCTGTTTGTTTACGTACGTTGACAGGTTGCTTACCATCAATAATAAGGACTAGTAATGGCGGACGAAAATGAGGGATTTTCTTAACTTTTTAATTTGATTGTCAAACAGTTTCCATTTTAGTAACTAGATGGCGTATGGGTAGACAACTATCGGTAATACCAGGGAATACCATCAATAATTGCTACAAAACTGGGCAAAAGAATGTAAAACTTGATACATTTCAATTTGAAAAAGACGCCATAATATTCCAATGGCTAGGATAACAAAGTTATTACAACGATGTTTTAGTTCACAACTCACGGAAGAAATAGCCCTATTTACCGATATTCAACCCAAATGTCACAGGAATTATACATTTTGGTTTTTGACAACAACTTACCTGCACTTGTGCAAGATAACGGGTATTTCATGGCAAATATTTTACCAATAATGAAAATCCAAAGACAAAGACCCAATTAATCCTTCAGGCCCCGCGCGAGCACCGGTGATCGCGACAACAATAGAATACAATAGCAATTCCTGGAAATTCCGACTGAAGTATTAACACAATTTGGGAAAAAATAATAAAAACCACACCGACAATAAAAAGTAGAAGAAGTTTGAAAGTGACATGCCCATGACATGCCCGCCAAAACTCTTTCAGTTGTCAGTTTTCAGTTTGACAATTTGCGTGTTCCTAAACTATTATCAGTATACTGGCCTAATCGCTTAGGCCAATGATCGCTTCGGTTTAAGATATTTTGATTTATGCCACACTTGACAGTACACTGATATTTTTTAGAAACGCAACCAACATGTATCCGTGATGCCAACCTGCAGATAATTTCAGATCGGTGGGGAACCAATAGAAAATCTAGAAGTGTCTATCGTCGCGCCGTCTGGTGGAGATTAAAAATAAGAATACCTCTCATTGATTTGGTCGCAATGAGGCATTTTGGCAAATGATTATTTCAAAATGGTAAACACTCAAACTTACAGTTGTCTTTTTTCACTTACGTAAAAAATCACAGGCAAAAAGGAGATAGCTATATGATTATACATTTCTCGACGAACTGACGTAATCAACTCTATACATAGACAATTGCTTCGCATCCTGTGTTTCTTTAATCATTGGTTAAAAATAATATTATATCACTTTGCTAACTTCTTTATGACAAAGCACTAGGTTTATATGTATTGTTACAACTTAAAATAACTGAACGAATTTTAATCAAAGTTTAGTAGCTTAATTAGGCTCTGTATTACACAGGATATTTTTATTCCGAAAAAGTATTTGTGTTGGATACTCAAACGACTTAAAAAAACATTTTTATGTTGCACACTGTTCGAGAAATTCGCCGCTAAAGTATGATATTTTCACCACATTTGAGTGGAAATTTAGTGGAGAATTCGCGTGTAAATAAATCTCTGGATTATGTCGAGTGAGCAGGGGCGTAGCTACGCTGTATCTGCAGTATCAATTTTACAGGGCCCCGGCCCCGGGCCCTAATGTGTAAAAATAATAAAAACTTTCTTAATATTATTTTTTAAAATTCGTAAAATATGACAAAAAGGCTAATTTGGCCTTACCCTCTAGATGATATCGGAACTGGACTTCGCTCGATATGTTGACGCCAAGTATCTCAATGCTAGGGGAGATGGTTAAAGATGTGCACTCGAAACGAGGACATACGACCATTGGTGACTTTTTAGTGGTGAACGCGCAGACTTGTGTCTTGGCGGGGTTGAATTGGACCAAGTTACGTCTACCCCATTCAGAGACATTCTCCAATGAATTCTCCACCTTAGACACAAGTTCGTTTCGACTCTCAGTGACATTTTGCCGAGAAATATTGGGGGAGCCGGTATATACAGCATCACCTGTACTGTCATCCGCATAGCAATGAATGCCACTGGTCTGAAACATGTCATTGATATGCAGTAAGAATAGAGTAGGCGATAGCACACAGCCCTGAGGGACACCAGCATCAACAGATTGAGTTTCCGAGCATTCGCCGTCAACTACGACCTTTATGCTTCTGTCTGCTAAGAAACCAGTGACCCACTTACATAATTTCTCAGGCAGCCCGTATGATGGAAGCTTTGAAAGCAGCGCTTTATGCCAAACCCGATCAAAGGCCTTCGCAATGTCCTTTTCTTTTACCACTTCTAGATAAGTTCCGGATAGGCTACCACAACTTAACTTGACAGATAGAGTATGGAGCACCTATCCTATTTGCGCTAAAAGAATGGCATTTGACCCAAAATCTGCTTCAAAATGGTCTTGCCGTTCATGCAGAGCTTCTCCCACAACACTTACCTCTGAGGGCTTAACATCACCACTAGACACTTTCGTCGACGCGAGTTTTTCGCCTAACCTCTTGGCGGACGAAATGAGACTCCTGAGGGAAGTTATTATGTCTGTACGGCACGAAATGCAAACCTTCGGTCAGGAGATTTCTAAACTTAACACTACTATGGGAGAGATCAATAATCGTTTGGATGGGCTTGAGGAACGAATGACCGCAGCAGAGAAGCGAATCGATGCGCACGCGCGCACCCCCGGCCAACACCCGGCGGTAACTAACGCGATAGATAAATTAGAATATCAATTGAATCTACGGGAACAAGATTACCTACGTAATGACATACAAGTCACAGGAGTACACGAAAACACCGGTGAAAATGTAGAGCATCTTGTCAACTTAGTCGCGAAAAAAGTCGGTGTTGAGCTAGATGAGCGAGATATTGTTAGTGCCGAGCGGAGGGGTCCGAGGCGATCTGAAACTGCCGAAGGAGACCAACGCCAGAACCCGCGGCCTATTATTGTTCGCTTTTCCCGTAGGATCGTGCGTGACAAGATACTCAAAGCGGCTCGAGTTCGCCGTGGTGTCAACACCACTGGTATCACAGAAGGCCGAGCGACTCGTGTCTATATCAATGAGTATCTTACCAAGCTCAATCGAGCGCTATTTTATAAAGCTCGCGAGGAAGTTCGCCGCAGTAACTGGCGATATGTATGGACTCGCGGTGGACGTATCTTCGCTCGTCGTGATCCCGACTCCCCTGTACAGCGTATCACCTCAGATAGTTTCGCCTCACCTCTCACGCATTTTTTGTATTGCTTAAATTGGTTCAACTTTATTATTATTCATTTTAACTTTAAAAGTTACTTATTGTGCAGGACATTGCGAGTTTATATTTTATTATGTTATAATTGTCGTGTGTTACTGTTATGTTATAGTATATTTTTTCTGTTTGTTAGTTTTAATGTTACTTTATATCATAATAATTGTTTTTTACCTTTAAATTTTTTGCACAATATCATGTTTTGCACAATATTACTTAAACATGTAGGCGGCTGTGTAATACCTAAGTCAATACCTACATTACTCACAGAAAAGGACGCAAAGGAAATGTTAAACATAATAATATTACATTTTTTATACAATTGTGTGTTCATTGTGCCTAACAAATTATATTTTAAATTTTTTTACAACCTTAATGTATTTATTAAACTATATCCAGGAATATGATAATAATCTTGTTACTCATGCCTACTTACAGAAAACTGTTTAAATTATTGAGTCAAGATAATAATATACATAATATTATATTATATTTTTATATTGCTGTCAGTTTATTATTTTGTATATATATATATATATATATATATATATATATATATAGCTGTAGAATAAGCTAAATATGTTTTTTTTTTATTATAATTGTTAATAATGTCAGTTTTGTATATGACCTATGTATGTGTAACATTTATTGGTGGCAGAATAAACGTTTCATTCATTTAAACGTTTCATTTATTCATTTAAATAAGCTGTGGATAGCCTATCCAGCACCTTATCAGGAAGTGGTGAAACTGACCTTCTGTATAGGCCTATAGTTTGTGCCTGCAACTCCGCTGCGCCAAAATTCGTTTATGACGCGGGAGCCGTACATTGTTGCGGGATGAAAATTATCTTACGTCCTTTCCCGGGTCTCAAAGTATCATACAAAATTTAATTTACATACCAAATTTTAGGGGGCGTCCGTAAATTACGTGAGGTTTTTTTCTTTTGACCCTCCCCCTCCCCCGTGGTGAGATTTTATTCAAACCCCAAAAAAACCGGTTCAGCGATTCGGGCGTGAAGAGGTATTAGATACACTTTTGCATTAATAATATTAGTATGGATTTTCAATAAGACCGCGACACTACAGCTGTATAAATAGATAAATAATTACGATACATACGAAGTTTTCCATCGAGAGATATAAAAATCTTCGCTCGATTCAACACACGAACCCCGAGATTAGAACTTTAGAGAGAATTAATGAAACGAAGGCATCAGAAGATGAAGAGGGTAACTTACATTTCAGCAATAATACTCATAAGTCATATTTCCCAATAATATATTATATAATACTTTGAACAAACCTTGTAACTTATTTACTTCTTCATCCAGGTAATATATCTAGCTATAAATAGAATTCACAGTTTTTTATTTTAAAGCGCGGCGTCTTCACCCACACCCACAACTACGTTGCGTCAAAACTCGTTTATAGCGCGGGAACCGTACATTTTACCGATACAAAAAGTATTCTATGTCCTATCCCGGTACTCAAAGTATCTCCATACCAAATTTCAGCAAAATCGGTTCAGTGGTTTGGGCGTGAAGAGGTAACAGACAGACAGACAGACACTTTCGCATGTATAATATTAGTATGGAAGTATATGGATATGGATAATTTTCCTAAAGCTTTTATGCGGAGCGAGGTCCCCGCGACGCCCCTGTACATATCCCGCCTGCACTGGTACATGGAGGTCGAGGACGTCGTGGACTACATCCAGAAGAAGACGACACTGCTCCTGAGGGTCGAGCGTCTGCAGTCTCGCCACAAAGTTAACTTTAGCTCCTTTGTGGTGAGAGTACCGACGAATCTTCTGTCGACTTTCGAGGCGCCGGAGTTCTGGCCGATGGATGTAGTCTATCGGAGGTTCCGGGGGAGACTCCGGAACGAAGCGAGTCACGTCGCCGGCAAAACGTGACAGTGTTAGTTTTTTAAGTATATTATATAAAATATGTATATTAGTTTTAAGGTATTTATTATATAATTATAATATGTATGTTAGATTTTAAGGTATTTGTTATATGGGCCTCTGATGCCCAAAATAAATGATTTGATTTGATTTGATTTGATATGCAAAAACGACAGTTTTCAAATTGTTAGTTACCCACTTCAACCACTCACGTCTTCAAATCTTCACGATTCATATACCTCGTGAAGCGATAAAGTTTGATTACTCTTATACAAAATTTCATTCCATTAAAGCCACTCATGAGCGTACTTCAAGTTTTAATATATCGGCCAGACAGTTTCATATAAGATGAGAAGATTTTTAATTTTTTACGGAAAATTTGAGAAATCAGTAACTAGATGACGCCCACAACTCCGTTACGCCAAAAATTATTTATCGCGCTGGAACCGAACATTTTTCCGGGATAAGAAGTATCCTATGTCCTTTCCCGGATCTCAAAGTATATTTATATTAAATTCCAGAAAAATCGCTTCAGCAGTTGTGGCGTGAAGACGTAACAGACTAGCAGGCAGACAGACCTTTTGCATTTATAGTATGGAAGTATGGATATGTTGTCAACTTCGTGCACTTAGAAATTAATTAATTTTCTTCCAATATGATATTATCAATCATATAAAGGCTCGTCCACATTTGTATCATTTGCGCGATCAGATCTCCGATCAGATCTGCGTCGCGTATCATCGAAGCGTATCAAAATGATACGCGTATCATGATACGCCCGATCACTATTAACCGCGTATCTGATACGTGTCGTATCAAACACGCGCATGATCGGCAGAATGATCTAATAGGCGTCCACACTATGATATTATGCATACTTGATACGGCGCGATGATCGCGACGGAGATCTGATCGAAGAGCTAATCGCGCAAATTATACAAATGTGGACGAGCCTTTATGTGCTTTCTCGAGACGGGCAAACAAACAAACATACTCGTTACGACTAACCATAGCGGCTACGTCAAAGCCTACGGGTCATCCGTAGCAGGCACTACGACGTAGAACGTCTACGTCGTAGACCTCGAATAACGCCGTAGCACATAATATTATTAGTCATTACTCATTACTCATTAGCCTTGAACGTTAAATAAGTTAAGTTAATAAATGTTAAAGTTAAGTTAACTTTATAATAACTCGTTAGACTTTAGAGCCAGTCTACACTTTTACAGTCTTTTTTTTATTAAATAAGGGGGCAAACAAGCAAACGGGTCACCTGATGGTAAGCAACTACCATCGCCCATGGACACTCGCAACATCAGAAGAGCTGCAGGTGCGTTGCCGGCCTTTTAAGGGGCCGGGCTACCCTCGAAATTCTCATACATACGTAATACCAAAATCATTTTCTCATACGAAAATATTTAACATGTTTGAGTTATTTTTCAGCTTAAAATAGTAATTACCTAGGTTCCTGTACAAAAATAAACTTCAAAATAAATAAACACTAAAAAATTTTTTTTGTGTATAATTTTTTTTTTTACTAAATTTACTACTAAATATTTAAACACTAAAAAATAGAGTAGAACACTAAAAAATATATAAATAAATAGTAAATTTACTACAAAATATTTCAACTCTAAAAAATATTTTTTAGTATTTACATATTTTGTAGTAAATTTACTATTTATTTATATATTTTTTAGTGTTTTACTCTATGTTTTAGTGTTTAAATATTTTGAAGTTTATTTTTGTACAGGAACCTAGGTAACTCAAGCATGTTAAGTATTTTCGTATGAGAAAATAATTTTGGTATACGTATGAGAATTTCGAGGGTAGCCCGGGCTCTTAAGAGGGAATACGCTCTTTTCTTGAAGGTTTGCAGGTCGTATAGGTCCGGAAATACTGCTGATGACAGTTCGTAGCAGAGTTTTACAGTGCGCGGCAGAAAGTTACGCGAAAAACGCACTGTGGAAGACTGCCACTCATCAAGGTGATGAGGATGGTATGTTTTTCGCGTGGGACCATGGCGAAAAGTTGCAGGATTCCGAACAATTCCTCAGAGCACTCCCCGTGATACAACCGATAGAGGATGCAGAGTGAAGCTACATCTCGGCGTAATTCCAAGGGGTCCAAGCTGTTTGAAACACTATGGCAGTCAACAATTCGAGCGGCCCTTCGTTGGATACGATCCAGAGGGAGCAGTTGGTATTTTGGCGCCCCTGCCCAGAGATGAGAACAATATTCCATATGAGGCCGAACCTGCGCCATGTTGTAGGCATTGGTCCGGACTGAAGTACTGTCTCGCTTTGTTGATTTTAAGACGAATAAGTATTTTATTATTAATTTTATCATCCAGTTTATGTGTTATTTTGTTCTTATGTTGAGTCTGTCTGAAGAAAAAATGGTCTTTTTTGTTGATGTTTTCATATTTTCTATAAAACGCACTACGCCACATATTTATGATAATTTTTGTGAGTTCTAATTGTTAATTATCATAATTTCGTAAATAAATTACATTATTCAATTCTTTTTTACAATTTCCCTCTTAAATAAGTTTAACATATACCTAACTAAACATTAATTTTGTATTTAAAAAAATAGATATTTAAAATAATAGTGTATAATAACCACATAATCGCATCTGGGTGTACCACATCCACCTACCGCTGTTTGCTACATATTCCAACCTTACGCTCGCCGGGTTAACATTTTGATATGGCAAACGTGAAAGTTATGAACGCCGGACGGTAGAATTCCATGTAGTGCACAAACGCCCTAAGAATATTATACTCAGGGAAAAAGTTTACAAATAATCTCATATTTGACGTGGCGAATTTGATTGTTTCGCCCTTTGATCATGAGATATTACGTAATATTACTTTAGTCCAGGTTCCATAGAACATTTTTTTTATTACTGTCAAGCTTATTTTTTATGAGTAGCTTCATTTTGATACGACAAACAACAATTTTATTTGCGAAAAATCTAGAAAGTGGTAGCTAACAGAGAGGATTTCATACTTTGATTTAATAGTCCCAAAATATGGATACTTCTATTTGTAGGATAATGTACTCTTAAATTGAGTAACTATTAACCTATCAAGATAAAAAGTCAGATAGTTACGGGTTCCGTTTTAGGGTTCCATAGTCAACCAAGTTTTGTTGATTTTTGTTGAGTTTGCGCCCGGTAAGGCTTGATTTATATGATTTCGCGCGAAGGGCGGTTGGGCCGCTGCATAGCGATAAAACCAATGATTGTGTATAACAATTTATTTAAATATCGGTGTGATCACGCTGCTTGTGATTCCCATGTAGCGGCCAAAACGCTCTGTCGCGCGAAAGCATATAAATCGAACTTAGGCAAGCAGACATTTGCTAGATATCTGCTATACTGTACTCGGCGAAACATGACGGTAGCGGTCATTGACTCACTGTCAAAAACTTGTCATTTTCTGTACAAAATGACAAGTTTTTGACAGGAAGTCAATGACTTCTATCGCCATGTTTCGCCGAGTACAGTATAGTCGCGTCATGAAAATAATAATATTGCGTATACAAAGCTGTCATGATGTTTTTTTTCTGACACGTGTACTCTGCACACTCTTTTTTCATAACCAGGGTGATTCAGCGGAAGACAAGAAAAGTGCCCTAGCCAAGCCCCGGTTAGAGAATTTAATTTTCCAATTAACAACTAATAAAGCAGTTTTTATTAATATCGCGTTTGCAACAATCTTTCAGCATTTTTGTTATCTCCTATAAAAGTTTCGCCTGCCATGCTTTATTCGCGTTTTTTAAATTCACTTTGCTTAATTGATTATTTTACGTATGCCATTTATAAATATCTACAAAATGAATAATTTATAAAGCTTGGTTTGCTTATCCGTGTTGGTACGTTGTACAAGTCACATGACAAACAAAGACTGCTGACCTTAAGTACCTACATAATTCGCTACGTATTTCTATTTAGTACGATCTTTTTTATGAAATACTTTATACATTTCTTGAATGCCAAGTTTAATTTTACAATACAATAACCATATTCAAACGAAAAAGGTTCTGGACTTCACGCTCAGAAAAATTCCAATCAACTCTGGAATTTTCCATTAGTACATGCCCTTAATAAACCTAAAGGATCAGTCTAGACCCTAGAGTACAGACTCAGGTATCGAAGCACTAAACTTAGGTTTTATTTCTTTTCACCTCACTAGCTGTTGATTTTTCTTTTTTTTTACATATCAGTTCACTTGAGATATGCTTTTAAAAGGTTTAAAAATTTATGAACCGACTTTGAGCTGATCTTCTATTTCAATCGTGTGAAAAAAATGTTTTTAAGTGAGTTTTAAATTTCAAATATTGTCGAAGCTCGCAAGAGAGAAGACAAGCTTATCGATAATAATTATATTTAAATGATTCCCTGGTCAAAAAAAATATGAAATTTAAAAATCAACATTTGCAAGTTAATAATATAAATTTTAGAAATATTAAAGTGGCATAAGCAAATATAATAAATATTATTTATATCCAAATACCGATCTGAATAATTAAGATGATGAACATTATGTTTTTACAGGTCTGCGCCCCGTCGCAGGGTAATGTTTTTCGACAAGGTCTTGGGAGATGGCTCACCGTATTTGAGCTTGAGACTGGGCTGAGGTATCATTTGATTCGTATTAGAGTGGTCACACTGTTCCAGTGCGTTGCGTAATGCGTCGTTCATACGAAAAAATGCATTGTACACATAGGTGCCATGCAGTAACGCACATCAACACCATACGAGACAGATAGTGTTCGAAAATAAATTAAACCGCAAGGGCAATTTTATACTTAATTTGTATGACTATAAAAAAAAAATGTTTTATTTCTGAATAGATTTTAAAAAATACTTTCAGAACGTTGATACTGGTTGAACGTTGATTGGTGCCTACCACCGGTTCGGGAACTAACCCGGCGAGAAGAACCGGCGTAAGAAACTCGCACGGGGTCCCACTTTTTACCAAAAAAGTGAAAAAAAAATTAATAATTAATATAAAGTCGTGAATACGCTGCGGCCAGAAGCTATCGGCTCGCTCGGAAAACATGCGACAAAACGTAATTATAATCATTTAAAAAATAACTAGGAGCATTTAAGCAAAATGCGTCTATACGATTTTGAGTTGCAAAGGTGTCTATTAGACTAATTTCCTACAATACATCTATTTTCGTTTAAAAATAATCTTCAAATTTTGTATTTTTAAGAGGTCAAAATACATTAATCGTGTTTCTAGTTCTTCTCAAACCTAGATAAGGCTATGAAGATATTATGTATATCTCATTAACAGATTTGTAACATTTCTGAGGGTCCTATAAGTATTACGTCAAAAAGGACAGTTTTTTCAATATAGCGCCTTAACATGCGATAGGTTCTATGCGTCCGTCCGTCGTTGCGTCGTCAAATGAAAACAATGCATCCAACGACGCAAAGCATTTGTATGCGACACAAATCATCACAAAATGTGTGTAAAATATATAAGTAACGAGTAACGACGCACCGTAACTCGATAGACTGCACTAGTCGTAACTACAGCGAAGCGTCGTGACATGTCACGACCAAAATAATACTTTTTGTATGAATTAAAAAAAACTGTGTCCATCAAAGCAACCGGGATAAAACCATTTTTTCGACCTCAAAAATTATTATATAGGCAATAACTGGATTTATCAAGCTACAAAGATGGAGAGTAATTTATTGGCGAAATTATTTATCAGAACTCCTCAAGGGCACGAAGATTAGGCTCAAGGAAGGATATCCCTCACGATGTTTATTTCAAAACCCTACATTATTCATGGCTTGACATGTTTGACAGACACACTTGTTAATATAATACCATGTCATAATTTAACAGGAACCCTTGACGGAGCTTCACACGATCCGATATATTGCTTCAGATATCGAATCGTGTAATGTAAAAGTATTTTATGCATTTTTTACTATGTTTTATGTTGTTACTTTTGTCTTTTGTCATCTTTACTTTTCCTTGGCTATACCTTCAATATCGAGTATAAAGCGAAAGTGGCAAAGTATTAAATTTAATTTACAAATAAAAATACAGAAACCTTTTTAACCTTTCTAGAATGGGACACATTAGGAATACAAACGTCTTTGTAAATAAAACGGAACATGTATATAGATAATTACAAAGTCCTTGCTAAGAATTTTATACATTCACGCATGAATACTTATCTAAATTAATTTTCCTGAGTACAAATTATAATTTGTACAATAATATAACAGATAAAAATTTAATATGTTTATTTGGGTTAATAATCTCAGATTCCATATTGCTGCCTCCTGTTGTGGCTTATTTGTTTATTAGGCAAAAACTTTCCTTTCAACAGAAATTAATCAACGAATCCCGCGCTTACATAGTTTCGTTCGATAAACAATATAATTATTTATTGTTACTAAGCTTTCTGCTAATATAAAAGTTGCTGTGTCTGATTAGTGATCAACTGAGAAGTCATTGACCTCTCAATATAAATTAAGTTGTACGAAATTGGTCACTGAGAGGTACTAACGTTGTTTCGATGAAAAATTTACCTATTTACTTTAATATAATACTAGCTATTTGACCGAGCTTTGCTCGGTATTCGATAAAACACGAATAAAATGACATTTTCTAAAAATGATTCCTAGCTAGATCGATTTATCGCCCCCGAAACCCCCTATATACTAATAAGATTTTTAAAAATGTGCAGGAGGAAAAACTTAAAAAATATGATTTAAGTTGTTTATTAATTTTTATTAATTATTTAAACCTAAAGTTGTCTACTCTGTGTAATTCGGTGTGGCCACAATTAGCGCCACAATCCTGCATCGCGCTATCGACGTTTCTGAACAGGGCAAGATATATTATTTTACTACATCTAAAATGACGTCGGTGGGCTTGGACCTGACCGCGAGCGTGCTATCCCGCTATGGTCTGAAGATCTTCCTTTTCGCCCACCACGCTTATTCTTATATGGGAAATTTTATTTCATAATTTTACGTCAATATAAAAATATATTTAAATGTAATAATTTAACTACTGTCAGACAAATAAGATTTTATAAATGTAATTAAATTAAATTGGTTTTTAATGCAAAATAAGTTTGGGGACCAGCTCAGTAGACTGCGCTGAATACAGAAATCAACGTAATAAGAGCAGGTACACATGAGGTACACATTGGGCGTTTTGAAGCGCGCGTTTTGCTAAATGCCATAACGCGCGTTTTGAGAATCCCGCGGAATCTATGAAGCGTACATATTATGCAAGCGCGCGTAGTACTAAGTAAATAAAAACCTATTCTCAGGCCTAACGAATGTATATTGTAAATACAAAATTTTTTAAAAATCGGTTGAGCCGTTTTGGAGGAGTTCGCGCACAAACACTGTGTGTGACACGAGAATTTTATTTATTAGATTTTTTATTATGTAAGTAAATAAATAATATGAATAAGTATTGCTTTTTTAAAGTTTTTTTTTTTGTATATTAAGATTTTTTTTTTGTATATTAAATTATTATACATCACAGTAATTATTATCGCATTCAGTATTTTTCGGGCTTTAAAAGGGTACTTATATCAGACAATTTTATGCCCACTTTTCTTTGTCGTTTGGCCTCTTTAAAAGATTAAGCTTTATCATTAAAGTAAAATATTTTCGTGAGGTAATATATCATCTAAGTACATCAAGATTTTAGAGCATTAGTACAGACGCGATGTAAATAAAAACATCGTTAGGATATTAAGCTGCTTATGACCGTTTTGAGGAAAAAATTACATAATAATAATAATAATAATCTATGGACGCTTCACACCTCGTCAGTCTGGCCCCGCGCTAAGTACCTGAAGGACTTGTGTTACAGGTGCCAGACAACGGAAATATATTTGATACTTTTATACTATACATATATTTAAGATTTTTATTATATCATACACATATTAAATACACTTCCAGACCCGGGAACATTGAAAACTTTTTGTTCCGTCGGCGGGATTCGAACCCGCGACCCCCGGATTGAGCTGCCACACACTCAACCGATTGAGCCACAGCTCAGGTCGTCAAATAAATAATACGAAAGTATTTATATGGGTCATATATAGGTTAAACATTTCAGTTTCTATAAAATGACGAAAGTCTGGCTGTCGCTGGCTCTTGGACCACTACATCTTATCTTATCAAAATACTCAGAGTAGACAGTAAAGGTTTCGTTATAATAAGTAAAGAACGCAACAACGAGATGATATCATAAACCTTATTCTAGTAAAAACAAAGGCTAAATGCCACCAACTCCGTGAAAACATATACCTATGTAAGCTAATCCTAGACTAATGAATATGTATAAGGTAATTAAGCAATTTTGTCAGTTTTTTCGGCGCTTTAAAAAGGTTGTACTTTTGCAACTGTCGGGTTAACATGAAAAGGAAAAATAAACTTTAACTGTACGACGTAAGATTTAAATTCCTTTTGATTCATTAATGCAGATACTTGGTGCATAATTTTCATATTCTCTTCATGCATATTCAAAGTCATCCTTTTATAAATGTTTCCGTGTCCGGTTTCTCTGTCCATATATAACATGGACAGAATTAGAAATACTTGCCAGAATTATTGTTTAACAACAACATACGCAATATGTCTATTGTCCAAGTCCCGAAGTAGGGGGTCATAATTCATACATTTGACTACTCTTTTTGTCTTTGCCATGTCTGTTATGAATGTCTAATGTCTATACCTGAAATACAGAGCAAACAAGGTCGGTGTTTAATTTTTCACTCTTTTTTGACAATTTTTCCCATATTTTTCAATTAATGTACTATGTACCTCATAATTTAACTGGAGATATTGAAATCAGTTCATGATTTATTGAGGAAATCGCCATGGAATCTCCCACAGCCAATAAAATTTTATGGGGCATGCAAATTCCCCAATCTGAACGTGGTTCACGCGTTATCGGGTTCCAAGGGATCGCGACTCACATAGTAATACTAATATTATAGGAAGTGTTTTTACATCGAATGGGCTCTGAAATTCGACCTATTTTAATGGGCACAGATATAGAGTAGACTCTAGAACATCTAAGGTTTATTGATGGAAAACTAAATATGTATTAGGCAAAAGAACTTTTAACATTTTAGTTACATACAAAAATTGCAAATATTTTACGTACCTACTTTTCAGTTCAAATATACAAAGACAGGAAGTATATCTTTATTTGGGACTCTATCTTGTAGGGGAGAGGGGGGCTAGTTCTAACAGATTTTGAATATTGTCATTTATCTTCTTAATTTGAAAACTTTATGTTATTATTTTATACCCAAGTAACGGAAATTTATGTGGCTTGCATATACTTAGCTAAAAATTCATCTAAATTACTTGGATTCGAAGGGAGACGCATCTTTTTAAAAAAAGTCAGCGGTTAAAGCTTGCCCCGTTTCGGGGGCAAATATTAACAGTGCAAATAGTAACAGAATTTTATTTAACCATGGAAGTAAAAACATGACAATATTAAGATGATTATTTATTTATTTTTTTACATACAAATGTTAAAAAACAATAATAACTTCTGTCAAATAACATTAATTTCCTTTTACGTCATCCACCCTGAGCTGTTTTCAGCCCCTATGGATTCCACTTGCAACAAAAATTGAATCTGATCCTCCGAAGTCTGATGTATGAAAACCGGTGAATATGGTGTTGCCGGAGTGCCGCCAGAGTGATCGGTGTACCTCCTTCGGCAGATGTGGTAGCTCCAACTTGCTTGCAATACCAAATAATACGGGTTAATTCTTACCCTGTTCCTTTTGTTAAAACTAGCCCCCGAGGACCTTTTTGGATATAACTACTTATTATAAAAAAAACTATAGGTATATTTAATAAAATAACACGGAAATGTAATTAACAACTAAATAACCATTCATAATATAAAATCTACAATCACAAAACCAAATAATTAAAGCATGAATCAAAAAATTCGAGACGTAAACATGTCCGCTCACCTGTATTTTTGCACCGACGTACAATAACTTCACAACTCGACGGCCGGTGGGCAACACACTTGTCGCAAATCGTTCGCCGACGTTGCCCGAACTTATAACATTGAACGTCTTACCATATCGTCATTTAATTTAGTAGCTATAGGCTTGTTAATACTTACCCCTGTTAATTCTAGCCCCCCTCTCCCCTAGGTCTGTTATCCCGGAAAATATCTAACAAGCGTAAAGAGTAAAATTAGAACATTATGCTAATATTGGCATTCCTAGTATTTGTAAACAAAAATCTAAGGTGCCAATAATATGATAACTGCCAAGGGGTATTTTGCCCTAATAGTATAGTGTTCTATCTTAAACCATTATTCCTTGTCTATCATCAATTTGCGCAAAACATGACAGACGTATGCGTATGGTAAACGATACCCGTAAACTAATAGCGAGGCTGTAACTTCGTAGATCCCAATTTCAAACGCCGCCTTTCATTACGGTGGCCTCCATTGCCGTATGTAAATTACTTATCTAAACATTTCGCCTTACAAGTTATTAAAGTTATCTCCGAGGCGTGTTAGGTTAAGGCAAACGAGCTACATGTAACCGCGACCTTTACATTTTTTAATACATTTCGAGTCGTAGTGACATGGGTAGTATGCAATAGAGGCAAGTTAAAACTCCATTACTAATAAAATAAAAGTCCACATTAAAGGCCTGATAGACGTACGAACTTAAAGCACGCGGGATTTAAGACGCTGACAACTGCCAATGACCTTGAACTCGCATCACTCTCGCACCACTGTCGATTTTCATGCCAGAGAGACAGAGATGTGAAGTATTCACTCGGTAGCGTGGATATATTTTTCGTTTGTTAGAGGAAAAAATAAATATTATGGGAAATCTAGATGTCAGAACCGAAAATTAAATCCGGCAATCTTTGGATTTTTGTAAAAGGTATCAAATAAACAAATTTTTAAATCATAATTATTGTATTATTAATTTAGTTAGAACTGTTTAAAGTTCCTGAAAGATATGACTTTGGTTTTTTTTTTTTCATCCAGTAGGAGAACATTATTTTATTATTTAAATTCGACAAGCTTTTCCAAAATATATAATCAAAAATCACATATTTTTTTTGTGCCAATCAATGAAATACATACGTCTAGAAAACTGCACAAAGATGTCGAATTGGCAGTCTTCCCCTTAAGTTCGCGAACTTACTCGGCTCGCGTCGATGACACAGGAGAATCGCTCACACTGGATTACCATGCCCCCAGGCTCGCGGCTCGCGGCTCTTTGCTGACACACAGGCGATTTAAGGGAGTGACAGGCACGCGAGTAAGTACGCGGACTTATGGCTCGACGATCTTAATCGCCTGTGTGTCAGCAAAGAGCCGCGAGCCGCGAGCCTGGCGCCCGCAACTTCGTTTCACTAAAATTCCATATAACGTACATTTTTCCGGGACAAAAATTTTAATTTTCGGCAAAATTGGATCGGCGGTTTGGACGTAAATACGAAACAGACAGACATACAGAAATACTTTTGTCTTTTAACATGATCAAAGGTGTAATTTATAATAGCTTCAATTTTTACAGCAAGATTCATATTGGAATTGGATTTGAGCAGCGCACATTCGCGATAACCTGTGATGTTGTGTCTAGTCTGCGCGGGTCTGAGGATTAGTTACGGTAATTATTTACTTCCCCTCCTGCAATTCTCATTTACCTGTTACACGCGAGTATAATTTGAAACTGATTTGATTACCCTACAACCACTGATGATTAGCATTAACACAATATTATTTTGATAAACAATATAATATTATAATATGCTAATTTGGAATATTATTTCGAATACCTCCACACTAATGTTAAAAAATCTAAAGTAAGTCTGCCTATCTGCCGCACTTACAAGCTTAAACCGCTGAACCAAGTCTCAAAAGATGAACGGAAGACTTTGAATACTGAAAAAGGACATTGGATAGTTTTCGTCCCGAAAAAGGTTGCTTTTCGGTCACGCAGGTACTAAACATTTATCTTTAAACATAGAAAGCTTTAGCCTAAATTTCTCGAAAGAATACCATGCTTTAACAGAAAACTGACATGAACTAACGCTGTACTTTACTGGCAAAATATATATTGCTAAGTATTAAGTACTGCACACAAAGTGGAAATGTTTCCCTGATTATGAGCAAACGCACTACACTCAGTGTGGCCATTGCAAGAAACTCTTATGTTAATAGGGTACTTACCCTATTATAAGTATGGAAATAGTTCAGAGGCCTTAAAGGCGCGTATACACAGGAAAGTTACAAATGTATATGTATATGAATATAGTTATTTGCGGTTTATACAACATTTAAAGCGAAGCTTGAAACAACCAAGAATGAAGGATGAAGGATTTTATACTTAATTTTAGGACCTGTATCGATCTGTAACTAAATAAAATTTATGTTAATATTTTATTCAAAATATTTGCACGTCGAGATATTTCCGACAAAACATGGGTGCCATGTTTTTGCAAATAAACGTTTTTATTATTATTCTTATTCTAGAATAGCACTCGATCACTTCTATTCTGGAAGTCAATCGCTGATACTAGCCGCTACAGCGCCTATACATAAACTCGCTCCTTATTTTAGATATTTTACTGACACGTGTACCATACCCTTTATATTTTACAAGCGAATAATTACTGTGGAACATTAGCGGCTAACAAGAGAACGTTTACATTGTTTTGGCTTCCTCGCACCTATATTTTATAGTGATGGTGAAACTTTGGCAATATGCAGTTTTAACTAGTTCAAACTGGATACATTATTAGAACCTTGTAATTTTATTAAAATACTTCAAAACTGTTTTGAAAATAAACCCATCGTATTATTTAAGGCCTTCATAATTAGTTCTTAAGTTATTTAGGTTGGAAATAATTATATTGTAAATAATTATTCACTAAATGCCTCTTAAGAATTGGTCTCGAAGGCTGTGCTCTAAAAACTTATACGAATAATAGAGCTAAGCGTAATTTAATATTAAAATAAGTAAGTAATTAGAATTACCATGCAATTATACTTTTTTCCATAATTTAATAAATTAATAAATACCAATTGGTGAAGCCACAAAATTTTGGTCTCAAATTCAAATCCACTAAACTCAGGGCATACCAAAGAAAAGCTACGAGTACACTACAAAAGTCTTGAAATACGTAATGTTTTGTCGGTGTATTCCGGTAAAAACGACAAAAAAGATAACCACGATCAACGTTCGCTTACGCTTCGAGAGACTCAAGGTCTGTCGTCAAATTATCGTTCACAGGTATGAATATATGAATCAGGTATAAATGACTTACCTGGTACGGCGCACTCCGTTGTACCTGAAAAGAAAATGTTCGGTGAATATCTCGTGAATCAAGGTCTCTATTCAATAACTTTTGTGGTTGATGCAGGGGCGTAGCTAGGTTTATTTTCTAGCGGAGGACTGTATTTAATTGTGCTTGTGTATATTTAATTATTTAAGTATTTAATAAGTTTATTGTAAGAACCCCCTAATCAAGTTTATTATCTGCTAAGTACTTCAAGAACCAACTTACAATAAGAACTGAAATCCCACCAAAAACATTTCATGTAAAATGTTGCCAAGACGACCACATAAGGTTTGCCTTGTGAAAAAGATATCTAATCTCATGTAGCCTTATGTCTTGGCAATATTTTACATGAAATGGTTTGTGGGTTTTTATTTCTAGAACCTTAAGTTATATACCAATTCCCTAAAATAAATTATTCTGATTCTGGAATCTTGGGATGGCCCAAGACTATTCTGGAGTGGGCCGTGGCCACAGCTGCTGTACTCCATTCAGTACCTACGCCTATGGATAGATAATATAATTATGTTAGTTCATCAATTAAAAACATGAATGGATGAAGTGGGTGTGACAACGAACCTTGTAACTTACAAGGTTTGTGCAAATTATAAGGGAAATATGAGCGATGCTGGAAATAGAATATTAAAGAAATCTCTTAATACTCACTCTGCTCTATAAATATATCAACAATAATAAATTACAATACAAAACTTTTACGTTCGAGATTTCATCACAAGATTATTCAACGCCAAGTCTATTTCTATTTTTACAAAACTGAAATTATTCTATAAAGATTTGCTTTTGTGTTTTTAGGTTAGAAAATATTTTTGTAGTCATGATAGTATTCTGAAAATATTGTAAATACTAAACAGTGATTGCTAATGTAAAAGCTTAGCTCTTTACAGCATACTGTACATGTAGCCAGTGCATTGTGGCATTTCAATTGAATTTTTCGGAACAAAAAAGATCGGAACGGCACCTTAAGTTTATCTCCATAGTTTGTGACTATAGTCTGTCATAAAGTGGCATTTTAATTGAATTTTTCGGAACTGAAAAGGATCGGAACGGCACCTTAAGTTTATATCCGTCGTTTGTCTATACTCTATACTTTCGCATTTCTACTGGTCGCCGTGCTACGGCTACTGGTAGTGCTACAAAAGGGGTGACAGCGGCGCCCCTTTTGGTTTATCTTCGGCGCCCCTTTTTATCCGGTGCCCTCGGTGGTCGCCCAGCGTAAACCCCTTCTAACGTCTTACGTCGCTAGACGATGTAGCCCCAATTTTCACTTGGTAACTTTAAGAGGTAACTTTTGGGAGTCGCAGCTATTGTCTCACAGTTGGCTTAGCAGAGCAATTTATAGCTACGGATTCGTAATTAATCGTTTTTCAAATAATATAGGAACTATCATATTTTTTCATACACTTACAATCACGTTACGAATTATCGTAAGTAGCTATAATTTTTTCCTGCTAAGGGTCAATTCAGGAAAAAATTATAGCTACTTACGATAATTCGTAACGTGATTGTAAATGTATGAAAAAATATGATAGTGCCTATATTATTTGAAAAACGGTTAATTACGAATCCGTAGCTATAAATTGCTCTGCTAAGTAGCTGTAATTTTTTCCTGCTAAGGGTCAATTCAGACCGCAACGCGACGAGGCGAGGCGCGGCGCGGCATAAAGTATGGATTTAACAGATTTCAATTGCGTAAGACGTCTTGCGAATCTGACAAATCCATATAAATTTAGAAATGCATCTACAAGTCGCATTGCGGTCTGAATCAATTCTAACCCCGCAGTACTAGCAAAATTACCACTACTGCGCTACGTCAAAATACCATCGTCATATTTTGACATTTCGTCGCGTTGTGACGCGAGGCCGCTTTTTATTTTTATTCAACATGGCAGTGACCCAGATAGTAATTAGGTGTTCTCAAATCCAATTAACACGACAACTTCGCGACAAATTGTTATCAAAATTAAATTATCATTAGAACATAAATTTGTCTAACTATACTATTAGTTATTTAATTTAAACAATATATAAAATTCGATTTTTACTAGTTCTGGTCCTTTAGATTAATAGCCATCTTAGTTTCTAATGGCGCGCAAAAAGAATAAGGTATAGTTATTTGTACTTTGTAACTAATTATTAAAAATAAAAATAAATAATAAATAATAAATATTTTTATTTATTACCCTTTATATATAGTGCACCTTTTTATGTAAAACTTTATGCCTAATACACGTAATATAAATATTTTTTACATTTATATTACGTGTTACTTGTAAGCGAATACCAAAATAACGATAGTTAAAAAGGCAGTATTTAATTTTTTATAGTATAATGAACCTATCAAGCCCCATAAGATCACCGGTGATCGCGACAACAATACAATAACAATAGATGACCAAAGAATCCACGATCGAAGGATTAAAATAAAATAGCGATAAAAAAAAATATAACGACGAATAATGGCTCCCACCGGACCAGCTTCGCAGGATCAGTGATTTGCCAAGTGTAAAATGGCCCAAGTGTGTGCGCAGCTTATATACCTAATACTATGCCTAATGTCGACCCACTGATGAAAGACACGAGCAAGCGCAGGACCGACTTTTTAAATGCCCATCCGATGCATAGATCATCAATGTTATCAGACAATCTAGTCATCAGCCTGCATTCTCCTAACCAAACTTGCAACTTGCAAACAACATTTCTCCAACGTGAGAATCAAACCCACGTCCTCCGAGTCGGTCATCACTCCTAGCCATTGAACCGCGGAGATATTTTAACGACAAATAAAAAGTATGAACCGCACAAGTTGTTTTTCATAAACATAATCGGTTTATCTACAAAAAGTGAACAGCCATATTATCTCGGGGGTAAAGACTCCCAGCTCAATATTATTCTGTTATGCCTCATACATACGTAACGATTTATCGTAGCGATTTCAGACTGTGCAGATAAATCGAACGTTCCTAGTGCCTCCACACGGCTCCGATATCATCATCGATCGGGCAGTTCTCCGCAGAAGCTCACGCAAGATACATGTTAACAATGGAAGATTATGACGCACTTGCTATATTAGGCTTGGTTATATATTTAAAGAAAAAAAGAAGCGGAGTCTATGGTGTAAAGATTGGCTCATGAAAAGGAATAATTTTCTTACTTTAAACCAACTTGTTATGTAATTCGCTCCGCAAGATTGGCATAACTATATAATGATGAATGAAGAGGCATATTTAAATCTGCTGGCTTTAGTTTCTCCACTAATAAAGAAACAAGACACAGTTATGAGAGAAGCTACAAGTCCTCATGAAAGATTAGGTTTCTGTAGCTTTCTTTCTATAAAATCTTGAAGTAGTTCGCGGTGTCCAACTCTTTTGTCTTCCGACATGTTTCTGTGAAAGAGATGTGCACGTGCGTACACTAGCAAGATCCGTGAAGTACTGCCGAACTGGGCGATCGCCGTCCACACACAACGATAAAACTGTGCAAATGTAATCGACAACGATTTATCTGATAGAAATTGCAACTGCCATCGACGAACGATTATCGACAACGATTTTTCATACACACATTCGATAAAACTGCGCAAACTGGTCTGCACAGATTTATCGCTACGATAAATCGTTACGTATGTATGGGGCTTTACGAGGCCTGAGCGACTTTGAGCAGTTGAATTCACCGCTCGTTGTAACTTTGTACATTATAAGAGAGACGTTTGAGAATCATTATTGATAGCGTAGCAGTACTATCAGTGAACGAAGTTTGGAAACAATTTAGTAATTTGTCTTCGTGATGTTATTCAAGATAAATTAAAATTTTCATGGTATTTAACGTAATACTATAAAACAAAATGTACCTAAAATAATTTTATACTAAAACGTAGAGCTACAATTATTATTTTTAACAAAAAATTAAAACCGACTTCCAAGGTAAAAACAATAATAACATTAATATGAACTAAAAAGTATTAAATAATTTTTACTATCTAATGGTGCCTTTTTCCGAATTCGGCTAAAACTCAACTATTTCTGTATTCAATCTTCATTATTTTGAAGTCGGTACCAGATAGCTGAATCTTCAGTCCTCTGACAGAATATTTGAAACTTTTGGAACTGGCACCGACTTCAAAATTATGAAGATTGAATACAGAAATAGTTGACTTTTAGCCGAATTCGGAAAAAGGCACCATTAGATAGTAAAAATTATTTAATACTTTTTAGTTCATATTAATGTTATTATTGTTTTTACTTTGGAAGTCGGTTTTAATTTTTTGTTAAAAATAATAATAATTTCACTCTTTTTAGTTACATTAGTAGGTAAACCTTCGCGTATATTTTACGTATCTTATTACAATTTGTCAAGAGTCACAACTCACACTCACAAAATCATATATTATCAGTGAAGTGAACATATTGTGCTAAGTAATTTAACAATTTTAATGCTTCAAGCCCCAAGCGGTCACCGGCGATTGAGATAACAATAGAAAGGCTATTGTGTCTCGTTTTTCCACGATCGAAGGATCTATCAGATAAAAAATTGTATAAACTTGCATAGGATGTAGCGTAGCTACTCATAATATTTAATATTATCATAATTATTGACAGCTCTGTTCTTGTAAATCGCTTATTCCACTTATCCTAGCTAGGAAGTCCTAGCTAGGATCCTAGCTTTCTAAATGTCATTCCACTTGACTAAATTTTTTCCGATTTAGGATCCTAGCTAGGATCCTAGCTTCTAAATGTTATTCCACTTGACTAAATTTTTTAGGACCCTAGCTAGGACTTCCTAGCTAGGATAAGTGGAATAAGCGCTTAATCAAGAATTCAAATCGATACTTAGTGCGCCATCTATCGATTAATAAGTATAACTGATTAAAAAGACACTTAATGACTTTGTTTTGTGTAAATGCTCTTTTTAAAATAACTTTATTTTAATTCTATTTGTCTATTTAAATTTTATAAAGTAATTAGTAAAGTATTCGATCTGTTGTCTGCCGCCACGCGCCACGCGGCGCGGCGGCGCGGCGACGCCGTCGCCTCTGCGGCGCCGACCGCCATGTATTAAACAAACAGGTGTTGTTATACAGTACATAATTATTATTATTAGTATATCCATACCTATGCCTTGTACTATTATTAATTCTGTGCCATGAGATATTGGTGACCTTAATGATGATGATGACGATGATGATGATGATGATGATTATGATGATGAATATGAATTGCATAGTAGCATATGCTTTCTGTTCTTAAAACAACGCCGAAACTCCCGAACGTGTATCTATAAGGAGTCAGGAGTTCTCTCAGCATCTTCGAAACCATGGTATACTTTGACCCAATATTTGACTTTTTGGTAGCATATTCTTAGTACACTTCACATAAAACCAAAATCACCATATGTTTCCATATAAATTTCGAGGAGTTCCCTCGATTACTCATGGATCCCATCATCAGGTCACCACTTTTGTGAACATGGTACCAAATTGGAGTGAAACCTAATACAACAAAACAAAAATTTCGAAAATCGGTTCACAAACGGCGGAGTAATCGTTGAACATACAAAAAAAAAAAAAAAAAAAAAAAAAAAAAAAATCCACAGCCGAACATATAACCTCCTCGTTTTTTGGAAGTCGGTTAAAAAAACTACAGAGACAGGGTGAGGCTAAAAGTCATTGCATTTTTATCCAATCTGAAATTTAAGGTAAACGTTAATATTAATCAGTCCTTTAATTTCTTCTGAGTTTTGGCTAGAAGTCAGGCTGTGGTTTACAAAATTTCACTGTACTTTTTTTTAATTAGTCTGAGACGTAAATAAAATCCCAAGTACTGATTTTATTAAGTACTTGATTCCATAAATGAATAAAAGCAACATTCACCAATATCATGGCGGTTAGGTGTTTAATGGTGGATCATATTTTTTACTTCGTTCCAAATTAAATTCCCATGATTATAAAAACCTTTTACTCGAAGAATTATGGTTTCGGCCTTTGTTGTATAGAATAATCGTACGATCGAATCGTAATAATTCAGGCATACCTAATTAGTGATTACCTACTAATATCCATATCCAAGTAAATGGGAAAATGTGTCTGTAGGTCTGTTACCTCTTCACGTCCAAACCGCTAAACCGATTTGGCTGAAATTTGGCATAGGCATACTTTAAGACCCGGGAAAGAACATACTAGTCCTGGGAAAATGCACGGTTCCTGTGCGATAAACGAATTTTGGCGCAACGGAGTTGCGGGCGTCATGTGGGTGCGAAAAATATGCGCCTGTGTGACCCTCCCAAGTCCCAACTCTTAAACCGCTGAATCAGATTTTTATGTGTGCTACTTTGAAACACTGGGAATCACAAAAATTAGTTTCTTACCCGAAATTATTTTTAACAAAAAATTAAAACCGACTTCCAAGGTAAAAACAATAATAACATCCTTATAATATGAACTAAAAAGTATTAAATAATTTTTCTTATCTCATGGTGCCTTTTTCCGAATTCGGCTAAAACTCAACTATTTCTGTACTCAACCTTCATAATTTTGAAGTCGGTACCAGATATAGCTGAATCCAGATGCCAGAACATTTGAAGCATTTGTAACTGGCACCGACTTCAAAATTATGAAGATTGAGTACAGAAATAGTTGAGTTTTAGCCGAATTCGGAAAAAGGCACCATGAGATAAGAAAAATTATTTAATACTTTTTAGTTCATATTATAAGGATGTTATTATTGTTTTTACCTTGGAAGTCGGTTTTAATTTTTTGTTAAAAATAATAATTTCACTCTTTTTAGTTACCTAATAAAATCATCGCGTACTATACGTAGATTAGGGCCGATTCACACCGAATGGCAGAGGCGAGGCGAGCAGTTTCAGTGTCATATGATTTTAAACTTTATTGTAATACATAGTATCGCTTGAGAAATTGACGCCGCCGGCGGCCGCAAGAGTCCACGAGCATCCACGGGCGGCCGTAGATTTCTCAAGCGATACTATCTATTACAACAATGAAGATAAAGTTTAAAATCATATGACACTGAAACTGTTCGCCTCGCCTGCGCCATTCCGGTGTGAATCGGCCCTAATACACCTGTATACTATTCTACGTATCTTATTACAATTTGTTAACAGTCACACTTACAAAATATAATATCAGCTGCAGATAATTTTGAACAATACATTTAAAAAAATCGAAGTGGACACGTGCCAGGGCCGTGCCAAACCGGAATTTTAGCAGCGCGGCAGCGGCGAGGCTTTCATTGTCATATGATTTTAAACTTTATCTTTATTATTGTAATACATAGTATCGCTTGAGAAGTCTACGGCCGCCCGTGGCCGTGATTGGTAAGTGTGACAGCTGTGCACTCTAGCATGTTACTTGTATTATCGAAGCAACTTACTTCTCAGAAGTAATGTCAAATGTGTGCCTTACGCTCTGGAGATAAGGTTGAATATTTTGTTATGTTCAATTTTGGTGACATTGGTGACCCTGACGTGAAAATGATGATGATGATGATGAATATAATTTGTATAGTAGCATATGCTTTCAGTTCTTAAAACAGCGCCTAAACCCCCAAACTTGTATCTAAAAGGAATCCGGAGTTCTCTTAGTATCTTCGGAACCATAGTATACCTTGGTGAAGAATCTTACGTTTTGGTAGCATATGCTCAGGATGCTTCTCATAAAATCAAAATCACCATATGTTTCCATATAAATTCCCTCGATTACTCATGGATCCCATCATCAGATCACCACTTTTGTGAACATGGTACCAAATTGGAGTGAAACCTAATACAACAAAACAAAAATTTCGAAAATCGGTTCACAAACGGCGGAGTAATCGTTAAACATACAAAAAAAAAAAAAAAAAAAATATCCACAGCCGAACATATAACCTCCTCGTTTTTTGGAAGTCGGTTAAAAACAGTTATAGCGACATGCATCAATTTGAAACAAACTTAGTGCTGTATAGAATATAAGATAATTATTGGAGTTTACTCCTTAAAAATCGATTTTCATAGGTATATAATGCGCCCGGTATGAGAAAAATCCGAGGGGTAAAACCTACTAACAAGTAACGAAAATGTGTCACGTTTTTGGACGACGGAAACTTTCTAATTTGGCTATGAGTGTATTAAGACCATAAAGGTAATATACCTATCGGAATATAATATTATATACAATAATATAATTATACATATAATAATATAATATAATTATATTATTATATCATAATATTATATAATTATATTATAATATTATATAAAATAATATAATAATATAATTATTTCAAATTCAGGGAGGGGGTAGCCGAGGTGTTGCCTTTGATGTTAGAAGAAACCCCGTTCCTCTAGGCCTATTGGAAGCTGAGTTATGGCCGCTTTTGTTCGACGTTTGACAGTTGCCGAGCTGTCAATGTCAAAGTTTGAATGCTTGTAACTCGGCAACTATTTGTCCTGGATATGAGTTTCTTCGGCTTGATCTTTCCTTAGAATTAAAAAAAAAAATTTTTGAAATAACTATGGCAGAAAGGGGTAGATAATATTGCCGGAACATCTGATTTCATATTATATTAATCTTTTTTCAGTTGAATAAACTCTTTTTGCGTTTGGTTAGATACTCGTACTTATGGAGTAAACTCCAGTCGTGCGTCGGAACTGACACACTTTTTTTTTATCTCAGGAAGGCATTCGATGACTTAAGAATAATTCTTAAATTCTTAAATGTCCTGAACAGTCAGTAAAAACGCGCCTACATTCGCCCAAATCGTGCGAAGGTCAAATTTAATAGACGTCCCTATAACTCCGCTCTATAAATCGCTAAGATCATCAGAGGGGATCAAAAAATTGTCTTTTTATCGCCCGCTTTACGGTTATTCTAAAAAAATCTAATGTAACAAAAGACATTCTTAAACGTTTAGCTCATTTTTGCTACATAATTTAAAGATAATCAAATAATATTATGTTATTTGAATATAATGTACACAATTGTATCATAAAGTATTTAAAGTTTTCTGTCTTTTAATATGCCAGATAAAGATCCGTTTTTAATATGCCAGATAAAGACAAGCAGATCTTGTCTTATCACTGTATGAACTTTTTATATTTTATTTTTAATTAGCAAGAGGTTAAGGAATTTAGGACTTTTACTCCAATTTCCTCGATAAATCCTATAAAATTAAAGGTATCAAACATTTGTCTTTTTCACAATAGCAACAGTAGCATCATAAATAATGAAATATCTTCGTCGCTGCTTACATAATCCTGTTCGACAGAGACAAAACATGCGGACATTAAGGCAGGGAGTAATCTCAATCCAAAAGGATAGCCTTGCACACAACCAAAGACCAAGCGTATACAGATCGCAATAAGATTCATTTTAGCGTAGCATAAAACTGTAGTTACTACGGGCGGATCTTCTCTATTTTTCATGTTTTTTTTTTTTTATATCTTTGGAAATAAATATTAAGAAACAAAATTGTTCGGTTAAAGATACTTTAATATAGATTTACTAACAATTTATTCAAATAAAATATATAATTATCCTAGTTAATACTTATATTTCGATGACTTTGTAAATTAATTGCAGCCAAAATATTACGTTTTATAAAAATGTTTATGGTTTAAAGTCCTTTCAATATTGTGCTTTATATCTCATATTTTTTTACATTTCGTTATTATATTGGAACTAGATAAACTGGGAGTCACGGGGTTTATGCCCGCCTTAAGCCATTTTTCACTAGGCGGACTGCGTCGGGCAGCATAATAATATTACAATTTAATTAAAACCAACTCTTTTGTAATAATATGTACTTTTCAATGGGTAAAAATATTAAACTCGGACGTGATTAAAAATTCCTAAAATGTAGAGTTTAACGCCGACGGCGTAAAAGAAGAAGTCTTTGAGTATCAATAACAGTAGATTAATACTCTAAGGAAGAAGTATTTGCTTCCTTTTTCTACCACGTAGCGAAAATAATGTATTGCCTGCTACAAGTGCTGCACTTCTATCGGAATGTAACTCTACATTCTTACTATCAGAAAATAGCTTTCTACAAAAACTTTAATCAGAAATGCCTGATTTCAATTGTGGAATGCTATTCAAAACGAGTATTATATTTAATGAAATTCCATTGAGATTTCCAACCAGCATGAAACCAATTATTTATTCAAACAGTTAAGTGCAAATGCAGTTTAACGACCACTACAGCAAGCGAAAGAAATTGCACCGAGCTTTTAGAAGAATAAAAGAATTAAGAAACATCAGCTACTAAATCGATGATTCTCGTTAAACGCGTTTGGACCCCTAGTTTAGTAAGTTAGCCCGATTGATTATAATGCTGTATCCACACATGCCGCCGGCTTATACCGGCTATATTTTTTTTAATATTGAAATGTCATCGGATCTGTCAGATTAAGATAGAGGATGTTTAGTATACCCCAAAGAAGCTTCCATATAAACCATTGACGATTCTAAGGTTAGGTAAGCCTGTAGGGACATTTTAAAATATAAAAAATAAAGCTTCATATTTTCCTAACTAAGCTTCGTAGATATTTTATTTTGCACTAAACTAAGTAATTTAGACCTTGTTATCTAAAATATATTTATAACTGACGTAAATAAGCAATTTTCTGAATATATTATTCTTTTTCAAAACTTTATAATGGCTGCAGTTTCTGAACCCACCGCTAAAATAAAAAAAACGCTCTTATTATTTTTTTAACAGTTTTTTAATGTAAAAAACCTACTAAGTCTCCATGACGCTCGAGTGACTACACAAATAGCACCCACCCCTCCCCTACTATTGGAGTTTAAATATCAATAGCGTTGTTTATTGGTTAATATTTTGAAGTTAGCGATCAAAAGCACTACTACATAGATGAATTTCAGTTAAAGAAGCTCAGAACCGGGTTTTAGGTGCATTGAGTTGAAATTCGTATTATAATTTGTGGTTACTAAAGTTTTATTTTCATAATGTATTGAATTCAAAAAATCATCAAAAACACTAGTTTTTAAAATAGTAAATCGTGCATCTAAATATAAAATAAAAGAATCAAACTCAAACAGCAGTCTAATTTATGATTTTATCATTATTTTAACACCTTTACATCATCAATATAAGTTAACAAGGCTGAGTGCTACGCTTACACTGTAGTTTCCTATTGCATGCCGCACGCATACTATGACCTTCTTCCTTCAGCCTTACAGTAATTACACTAAAACCAATACAGTATTTCTATTAATAAATTTTAAAAAGTAGTCAAAGAGCGTTTGCGTGCCAAAGCCTATTATATTAAGGTCAATGATTTCATAAACGATGGCACATCTTGGGAGTAGGATGGCTTCTTGCAAGGCTACTTCTACATTATTATGACTTACAATTATGTATGTTTACATTGTATATAATATTAAGTTTCTGTAACTTAATATTATATACATACACATAAATTTTAAAATGTAAGCTTTATTTTAAAAAGAACAATTTTTCTCTCACTTTTGGTAAAAAGTGGGCCCCGAGCGAGTTTCTTACGCCGGTTCTTCTCGCCGGGGTAGTTCCCGAACCAGTGGTAGGCATCAGGTAGACATTCTGAAAAAATGATTCAAATTTACTCAGAAATAAAACATTTTTATTTTATTTATTTATTATTTATTTAAGATCAAGCGACAGCCAGACTTGTTTCTTGGTCCGTGGTGTATAGAATCTTTTTTTTTTTTTTTATTTATTCATTAAAAACTACGTATTATGGTTACATTTTAAATCTCACCAAACTAATTGTCTTACGTGAGGAATCTGCTAAGTCGCTATTAAAAAAAAATATGAAAAAACCCTTTCATCGCTGCTATCTTTACAGCGAACATTAAATATTTTTAAAGGGACATAAATCATAATATACCCTAAAGTATCCTTACTCATTTATGTTACACATTACCTAGTCAATTTTCATACACCCTTGATAATAAAATTATTCCTCATTTCTAGTGGTATTTGTTCAGTTTCGTTGACTGAGCTTCAACTCAATGCTTCATATTTACCGATACCTCCTTAAATACGTATACGTATACGAAATTTGCCGATTTCACTGATTTAACAGACGTGATTTAACAGTTAAAATACAGTATTTCTATAAGTTTTAATGCACAACATGTAAGATCATTTCAATTATAATCCAATTTTGGAGCTAGATTTTTTATTTTTTTAAGTATTTATAAATAATCCAACTCAAACCCGCGACAGTTTTGTGATTTTTGCTGTAAAAGGTTTAGAATATCACCTGTTTATGGATTGTATTAACGTCTTAACGGTATGAAAAAAATAAATGTACTGTTGAGAAAGTCGTCTATAAAATGTTGGAATTACTTTTTACGACTTTAATATGAAATAGTTGAGTAAAAAAATATGTAACTTGGCAAAATTTTAGAGAAAATGGGCAAAGAATTGCTGTTAATTTCGGCAACTTGGAGCTGTAATTCATAAAAAGAAAACGACAGAAATAATCTATAGATAAAATTCTAGCTCATTCGAGAAAAAAGAAACAAATTGTGCCAAAAAACACGATACAAAACAAGCTAAATCTCACATTATATTACTCGCCGCAAGGTTCGAGTCGGCTTTCCGCGCTTAAATATATTTTAAATCTAATACTTAATTAATATATATTTTTTTAAGTCTATTAAGGGGAAAAAACCTAATAATATTTCCGTAGCGAACCTTTGCAATTTCGTATTCATCGGCAAAATTTCGTAGGTAGGTATACGGACTCTTAAGTAATCGTTACCGAAGCTTCATAGGCTGGTCGTTCTTGTATCTATACCCGGGTGAATTTCAACATGTCCATATTATTTTTCACTTTTTTGTTTCCATGTTTTTTTGACTTTTTACCGAAGTTTCCTCTCAATTTTAATGTTTTATGACTACGAAACTAATGACATAAAAATTAAATAAGTAACAAACGTAGCACACACGTTTACATTTTAGCTGTCATCGAGATGAAAAAGTCAGTCACCGAGATGAAAACAAAATTCACCGAAATGTAAATTCACCGAAAAAGTATAAAGCGTGATTGTAAAACAAGCGAAATAATGTATTTTTATGGAAAAATTTTGACACTTTGGGTTACATTTTTGCAATTTTCGAAATTATCTCTAATATTTTTCAGAATAAAACATAGCCTATATCCATCACAAAAAATCCATCACGAAATCAGCAATAATTGCACAATTCTTTTGCCTCCGTGACGTACCGATGATAATAAACGTGTCCATTATCAAGGCCAATGTTTCTATTTGAATTTCTACAGATCAATACGGCTATTTTAGGCATTGAGGTATTTTTAAAATTCCGATTTACGTCCGATTCCAATAGCAGACTAAAGAACAGACTTTCGAAAGACGAGCATTGCTCGTCGTTTGGGAACGCGATATTTCAAGCGAAGTACATACACATGCGGTATCTATCTTGATCTATGTCTGTGGATAGAACAATGTATTTTATTTTAAAAAATTCATGTTACAAACGATTTTAATTACAAATAACAAAATATATTAATACTGGGAAATAATTGACACATTTGCTTTGAATAAAAATTACCACGCGCCAACTTCACGAAAAGGTATCTTCTAGAGCTTAGTTAAAATTTTTCGTTATAAAAATATACTTAAGTTAAACGGTTAAAGTAAAAATTGAGTAACTATTATTCTAACATTATTATATTATAACCAAAACTACTTTTTGATAGGATTCATTAAATTCTAATATTTAATAATCATATTATATTATCTCGTACTGTTTTTGCTAATCAACAAAACACTAATAAACAAAATCAACAAAAGTCAATATTTTAGGTAATCCTAATAAACTACATGAGGTCAAAATTCAGTTCTGAGTTTCTTATTCATAAAATGAAAGGTAAATATTGTGTCCTTATAAATATTAAAAGTTAAAAAAAAAATTACAAATATTGACTCAAACAACGTTAGACGAATGTTAGGTGTGTTTCGTTACGGAATTTCTTGATAAACGAGATCAAAGCTATACAATAGCTCAAAAAAATAAAACATTAAGAAGCACCATATTTGTTTTTTATTTATTAACATTTTTTACGATTTCGCAGATTATTATTCATTCTGTATAAAACAACTTTAAAAATCACCGAGATGAAAATGTATTCACCGATATGAAAACTATTGTCACCGAAGGTCACCGAAAGTCACCGAGTCACCATTTCCGTGATTTTTTTTTCATATCGGTGATTTTTTTTTTTCATTTCGGTGACCAAATAGGTCACAGGCAAACTTTCAGCTTTTATTAAATGACGAAAGTCTGGCTGTCGCTGTATATCAAAGGTGTGTGAAAATTGACTATGCAACGTGTGACATAAACGAGTAAAAATATTTTAGGGTGCGTATATTATGTCCCTTTTATAGAGTTCGCTGTAAAAATAATAGCACTGAAAAGGTTTCTTTTTTATTATTGTATGGGTAAATTCATTACCAAATCATACCAAAGTGTATATTATAATATTTTGTAGATTTAAAGCCAGCTTTCGTGTATTCCGTGACTACTCCTATAAATTCGTGAAAGAATGTTCAAGTCTTAACTTTAACATATTGTAGAAAGTTAAGAATAGCAATAATTATTGTTATAATTAGTGATATTATAACAGGAACCACATAATTATTTTTGTTTCATTTTACTACTATACTTCTAATATTAAAATATGAAACCCTTATTCCGTTGGTCACGGAATCACGCGGAACGGCTTGACTGATTTTAATAAAACTTACATAGCAGCAGTGCAAATTAGAGTAGACAGAAGCTACTTTATATTCCTGTGGTATTATGTAATATATTTATACTTATAATATTATAAAGCGGAAGAGTTTGTTTGTTTGAACACGCTATAATCTCAAGAACTACTGCAGGTCCGATTTAAAAAATTATTTCAGTGTTAGATAGTTCATTTATCGAGGAAGGCTATCCATACTAATATTATAAATGCGAAAGTGTGTCTGTGTGTCTGTCTGTCTATCTGTCTGTCTGTCTGTCTGTTATATTACCTCTTCACGCCCAAACCGCTAAACCGATTTTGCTAAAATTTGGTATGGAGATACTTTGAGTCCCGGGAAAGGACATAGGATATTTTTTATCCCGGAAAAATGTACGATTCCCGCGCGATAAAAGAATTTTGGCGCAACGGAGTTGCGGGCGTCATCTAGTAGACTATATTATTTTTGTCTCGCTAAGACTAATAGGAGCGAAGAAATAGAGGAAAATGTGAACGGGGAAATTTTTTGAAAGAGCTTATCTTACGAACTACTGAACCAATTTTTTACGTTATTTGGCACAGATATAGAGTAGAGATTAGACCACGTGAAGGATGATAGGCTATTTTTTGTGCACTAATTTGTCTGTGAAATATCTAATTTACGCGGGCGAAGCCGTGCGGAATGTCTAGTAACGTATAATCCGTATAATTATGAACTGCTGGCAGCTCTTTTATGATATTTTTCTAATCATTGCAAAAAGCTAAAACAGAGATATCAAAGACAACATTAAAAATTCTTAATAATATTCTCTTTAATTTTATAGACTAAGCGAATAAGACGTCTTCTGAAATTGGAACTAATTTTTCACTCTGAGCTAGGTCCGAATTTGAGTGAGATTCAAATTTATTTCGTCTTCAAGCAATGATAAACGACTCAAATTGTTCAAGACAATAATGTTTGGATTTCAGAAATCTCGTTACAATGCCAAATTCATCTTATTAGGGACCCTTTTAAGTGGACATACAAATTGATAAACTTCAGCTGCAAACATTTTACAAATATTTATTTTCGAAATCAAAATGTTAGAATGAAGAAGTTTTAATCAGATGCCCGCAACCAACGCGCATTAGTGCGCCAAAATTCATTTATCGCGCACGAACCGTACATTTTTCGGGGTAAAAAGTATCCTTTGTCCTATACCGGGACTCAAAGTTTCTCCATACTTTTCAGCAAAATTGGTTTAGCAGTTTGGGCGTGAAGAGATAACAGACAGACCGGCAGAAACACTTTAGCATTAATAATATTAGTAGATATGCATATCTCAAACCCTCACAACTATTTTAACGATACCTAAAAATAAATGCTAAAACTTGCTTTCGTTAAAAATATAATATAGACTACAATATAAACGCTTCAAAATTATTCTCACAGGATTTTGTAGGTTCAAATCTGTAATATAATATTTCTTATCATTTTTATGCTGGTATAAATTCTTTTTGGGAGTAGTAAAATTTTATCATTAAAATGTATGAGGTTATAAAATATATCATGTTTAAAGTAAGTAATAAGATCTTGTTTCCCCTTATAGGCGTTGTTTCCATAGTTATAAGGTTGAAATTTAGTACTAATTATATGTTTTGGTGATGTTAAATTGTTGTGACGAGAGACAGAGAGACACAGCGGTACTTAATAACAATAATAATAATCCGCCGCTTCCTTAATTCATCTTCATCCTTCCCTACAGGCTACAACTCATACCACCCTGTTCATGAACTTCACACTTCATGAACAGGGGGGTGTGCCAAAATGTTTTCGTTCGTTTCGTTATAGAATCGTCGATGAAAATGTATGGAATTGACATAAGCGTTCGTTAATATGAAGTTGACGTTCGACTCGTCTTATGTCAATTCCATACATTTTGATCGGCGATTCTATAACGAAGCGAAAACGAAAAAGTTTCGGCTAAATGGCCTGGATACTTGGCAATCACCCTTACCTGCTTCATTCTATCGGTTAAAGCCGAGAGAAATCTATTTTAAATAATAATAATAATTTATTCATATTTCACAGCTTTTCTGTAATATCAAGTAGAGTATTTGCTTTGTTTTGCAATAAGTCATCGTCTTGTAGACGTTTACTATTGAAAATAAGTATTTTCTATGCAGGGTGTAGCAAAACTATGTGATTATACTTTAGGGTGTGTAATATCAATATGTGTCCCTTATAATATAGTTTACTGTAAAAGTGCGCAGAAAGAGCAAATTTTTTTTGTGATTTGTATGGGCAAGCGCCCGCACGACGCAACGTCATGAATTTTTACATACTAAAGATGAATAATTGGCCAAGTGCGAGTTGGACTCGCGCAAGTAGTGTGTTTTCGCGGATTCTGGATCACGATTCTGGATCCACCCCTCCCCCCGCTCGCGGCTCGCAAACTTTCTCGATCACTTTTTGTCGGTTCGAGTGGCGACGTCGCCTAAAAAAAAAAGAATTTGGTGTCAAAATAGGGGTTTTTGACCATGCCCGTTCGATATATGCGATCCGTTTCTGCGTATTTGCACTAGTTTCAAAGTTAGCTTTTGTGTTTAACCCTCATTATCTACTATCAACACGCTCCATTATTCCTTCATTCTTCGCTTCCATCACCTTAATTTCTTACAAGATTTTAAATAAATATGAATGATAATTAACTAATGAATTATTGCAAATTAAAAGTACCTAATAATTAATTATGTAGGTCACCCGATCATTCGATGGACTTCGTAAACATACGACGACGCGGCGCGCAAACTGAGTCTTTTTTTTACAATATAATTAAAGCTAAGGTTAAAATAAAACTTTGGTTTACTTTCAAACAAATTATTTATTTCGTATTGCATACCACAGTTCATAAAACAAGATTCAAACATTTTATTCAAAAACATATCATTTTTAAGTGTGTCACTACCAAATTCAGTCTGAAACTCTGACAATGACTTGTTATGAAACTTGTATAACAAGTACATTAAACAGTACTCTCCACACACAGAAGTCCAATCATTTTGTAACCTGATAGTATTATAATGCCATTTCCTTGCATTTCTATTCAAAAACATTTTGTGCATTCCCGTAGGGAAGCGACCATATGTATCAAAATATTCACCAATGCCATGTTTGTCTATGTGAATAGCTACCCAGTGAGATCCTGGTTTTGAGTCCGGGTCCAAATTGCTTATAAGATATGTAGGGGTCGTTATATGCATTGGCAATCGATTCGCGGCATATACGCTATTTTTAGACTTGGATGAATCTTTTTTAAGTATGATTTTAGTTGTAAAGTATCCATTATTCGTTAAAAAAGACTTATTCATTCTTTTTTGCATCACTTAGTAACACTTTAACGAATAAAGTAAGTAGTTTTGAGAAAAAAGACAGCGGATGGAGTCTTAAACAAATTATAAGCTTAGACGTGTATGTTAATAAGTTTAATCCCCTTCGTGGTACTTCTTATATTGATTTACCTCATGATATTAAAGCAAAGAAGGCTGTTGTTAATGTACAAAATGCCGACTATATGTGTTTTAAGTGGGCATTGCTCTCAGCTTTATATCCAGTCAACAATAATGTTGGACGAGTATCTTCATACAGTGCACATGCAGATAAATTAAAGTTTGATGGTTTATCTTTTCCAATGAAACTAACCGATATCCATAAAGTTAAAAATTTAAATAACATAAGTATCAACGTTTATGGATTGGAATTTAATAGAGAAACTAAACAAAATTGTATTGTAGGTCCATTGTATTTTACCAAAAACCGCAAAAGCGTACACATCAACTTATTATACTTAACAAATGGTACAAATAGTCATTACTGTTATGTCAAGAATTTATCACGTTTGGTAAGCAAACAACTTTCAAACCATAAGAATGCGGTTTACATTTGTGACGGGTGTTTGTTATATTTTCCTACAAAAGAGAGATTATCAAATCACCAACAAAATGATTGCTCTCACGTTACTATCGAATTGCCAAGTAATCAGAAAAAATTTAAAAATTGGTTTGCAAAGCCAACATCCAACGATAGAGTCACGTTTGATCACTTTGAAAGAAAATTAAAAATTCCGTTTGTGATTTATGCAGATTTTAAAGCTTTTTTAAATCCGATGAATTCATGTACCAATGATCCATCTAGGTCTTATACTAATAACATTCATAAACATGAACCTTATAGTTTTGGATATTATTTAAAGTGTTCTTATGATGATAATTTATCAAAATATAAATTTTACAGCGGGCCAAATTGTGTGCAAATCTTTATGGATAGATTATACATGGATATACAATCAATTTGTAGTAAAAATAGCTTTCAGAAAGCTCCTAATACTCTGACTAATAAAGATAAAAATAAAATTGATAGTTGTTCCGTTTGTCATATTTGTGAAACTGGCTTAGACGAAAATAGAATTTTAGACTTTGACTGGTATACAGGAAATTTCAGAGGTGTTGCACATGAACTTTGCACGAAAAAGCTTAGAGCACCGAATTTCGTTCCAGTATTTTTTCATAATTTAAGTCACTATGATGCACATTTTATAGTTCATGCACTTAACACCGCCAAGGGACAAGTCGATTTAATACCTCAAAACAAAGAGAGATACATTTATTTTACTAAAACCTTGTTTATTAACAATCAAATGTTTAAATTGAGATTTGTCGATTCGTTAAAATTGTTGCCTTGTAGTCTTGATCAACTAACTAAAAATCTTAAGGATGAACAGTTTCACGCACTAAAAAAAAATTTTCTCAACAACGAAGATTTTATACGTCTTAAGAAAAAAGGTATTTATCCCTATGAATTTATGAAATCCAATGAAAGTTTAAAACTAACATCGTTACCCAGCCAAGAACATTTCTATAGCACACTCACAGATTCAAATGTTTCTGATGATGATTACCATCATGCACAAGATGTTTGAAATCACTTCAAATGTTCAAACATGCTAGATTATTCTAATTTATACCAAAAAACTGATGTATTACTTTTAACCGACATATTTGAAAATTTTAGGAATCTTTGTATTAATACGTACAATTTAGATCCAGCATATTATTATACTGCACCTGGTTTAAGTTGGGATGCCATGTTAAAGTACACTAAAATAGAATTAGAGCTGTTAACAGACTTTGATAAAATTGCATTTATCAGGGCAGGTATCCGAGGTGGCGTATCGCAATGTAGTAATAGATATGCCAAGGCAAATAATCAGTATTTGAATAGTTATGATGAAACAAAACCCAAATCTTTTCTAGCATATTTTGATGCTAATAATCTTTATGGTTGGGCAATGTCACAACATCTTCCTGTGGGAGGATTTGAGTGGGTAGATCCTGACACCAACTTTGATATTCCTGATACATCTGAATATAGTTTCATTTTGGAAGTTGATTTAAGGTATCCTGATGAACTTCATGATTTACACTCTGATTTACCTCTTTGTCCTGAAAATATTTGTATAGGTGATACGAAAAATAAAAAATTGGTTCCAAATTTAAACAATAAAACAAAATATAAAATTCACTACAGAAATTTAAAGCAATGTCTAAAGTTACGTATTAAAATACAAAAAGTTCACAGAATTTTAAAATTCAATCAAAGTCCTTGGCTGCAAAAGTACATTGATTTAAATACTCAACTTAGAACGAAGGCAACTTCAGATTTTGAAAAAGATTTTTACAAACTTATGAATAATTCAGTTTTTGGTAAAACAATGGAAAATATTGAAAAAAGAGTTAACGTAAAACTTTTAACACATTGGGAAAATCGGGGTAAGTCTCTAGGTGCACAAGATTTGATAGCCAAACCAGAATTCAACAGTCTATCAATATTTTCAGAAAATTTAGTAGCAATTCAATTACGGAAAACAAAGATTTTACATGATAAACCCATTTATCTAGGATTCCGTATATTAGATATTTCAAAAACACTTATGTACAAATTTCATTATGATTACATTTTAAAAAAGTTTAGTGGAAATACAAAATTATTGTACACTGATACTGATAGTTTTATATACCAATTTTTACTGATAATTTATATGATGATCTCAAACCTGATTTGATGGACAGGTTCGATACATCTGATTATCCTCCCAACAACTTATTCGGTTACCCTAGAATAAACAAAAAAAGTTAGGATATTTTAAAGATGAAAATAACGGTGATATTTTAGAGGAATTTGTAGGACTTCGATCAAAAATGTATGCATTTACAGTAGGTGAAAAATTCGTTGCAAAGGCCAAAGGTGTAAACAAAAGTGTCACAAAAAAGTTAGAATTAGGAAATTATAAATCTTGTCTTTTTAATAAAAATATCCAACACCATAGTATGTATAGATTTAGATCGATTAAACACACAATATTCACTCAAGAAATCAATAAATCTTCTTTGTCATACCAAGATACCAAGCGCTACATTTTACCAAATCAAATTGATACATTGGCGTGGGGCCATTTCAAATTAAAAAAAACTACTATAGGTATAAAGCTTGTTTAGTTGATAATATTTTAAGATTTTGTTGTATTTTATTTTGTAATTTAATTATACGATTGTATTTACCACGTTTTCTTACCCGCCATTTTTTTTTGTAATGTTTAGTTTAAGAACTAATAAAACAGTTTTAAAAACGAAAAAATTTTATTGTTTTCTTGTATCCCGTCTAATACACACGTAAAGAAAAAAAATGAAACATTTTATTCATCCATTCACTGCAATAGTTGCGGGGCCTAGAGGTTGTGGGAAATCAAATTTTGTTACATTTATTAATAATATGGAAGAAATATGTAACACATCTTTTGCTCAAGTAACATGGTGTTTTGATGAAATGCAACCATTATACAATTTAAAAAATGTTAACTACTTTCAAGGATAACCTGCCTTAAACATGTTTAAAAGTATGACTTATACATGGTAAAGAGGCTAATTTTATTATAATAGATGATCTCATGAGAGAATCTGATGGTCGGATTGTAGATATATTTACAAAAGGTAGTCACCATAGAAATTTAAGCGTATTTTATATGACACAAAATCTTTTTCATCAAGGAAAAGGTCAAAGAGATATTTCTCTAAATTCGAGTTGCATAATTTATTTTAAAAACCCTCGTGACAAAACTCAAATTCGATACTTAGCACGCCAAGTCTCACCAGATAATGTAAAATTTGTTCAAGAAGCTTATAAAGATGCTACAATAGAAGCACATGGTTATTTAATGATAGATCTTAAACAAAATACCAATGACATGTTTCGTTTTAAGACTAATATATTCCCCACTGACAATAACTGTTCAGTTTATGTGCCGAAAAGAGGGTTTAAATACAACAAGAACTTGCAAAGTCATATCATTAATAAATAATGCTTGGAAGCTTAAAGACGCATAAAGACCTACTCATCGCTTTGCAAACATTAAAACCAAAGTATCAAAAAGCTTTATTAAAATCATGTGATGAAGAAGAAATAAATTGTTTATGTGAATGTGTTCATAATGTGCTACAAGGGAAAGTACCACTAAAGGAAAAGGATAAAAAATCTTTAAAACAATATATACAGATACTCCACAAACTTGTTCGTAAGACTAGAACCAAAGTAAGGAAAAATATAATTGTTCAAAAAGGTGGTGCATTTCTACTTATTATTTTAGGTTCTATATTAAGTGGGCTAGTCAGCGGTCTTGTTTAAAATGGAACACGCTAAGAAAATGTTACTGATCGAGCCAAGTTTGATTGATAAAATAAATGGAAGAAATGAAAGTCATGAAAATCCTAAATCACGATTAGATACTGAAATCGCTGTCCTAGTGCTTGAATGGCCAATCGACCAGTGAGCAAATTTTACAGGAGACGTTTTTTTTAGATTACTTATGGATACTAATAGAAGCTTTTTAAACTTTTGCTGAGTTAGAAAAATGTAGTATTTCTTTATATGTATAGAAATAGTAATTGAAAACAATAACTTTAGCACTCATTATATTTCAGTTAATTATTGGAGATTGGCCAAAATTCTTCTGACATAATTATGTATATGGAGATTAAGCACAACGACATGGAGATAGTTCTCTAAAATTACGTGCCAGTTTAGTGCTTGTTTGTCCAAAATACCACCATGTTCGCTATACAGTATGTTTAATTTTTTATAAAATTACAAAAAATGTATATGGCCGTGTATATATTATGTGTATGTATATTATGATGTTTGTCGCATCGAGGCGAATTACTAAAACTGAACATAGCATTTTCAACCTTAACTCCAGAGCATAATGCACACATTACTTTTGCGAGGCAAATCAGCGTTGATCGGGCACATTCGCGTGAACTTGCGCGAATATGTGCGAATGCGCGCGCCTTTTTAAATTCTCAGAAGTAATGTGTGCGTTAACGCTTTGGAGTTAAGGTTGAAATTGCTATGTTCAGTTTTGGTAATTCGCTTCGATTCTGCGCTAGTTTAAATTGACCCTAAATGTAACAAATATTGTTCCGAAAACCGCATCAGATTCGGTTCAGCCAAACGAGCGATAATTACGGACAAAAATACATCATTCATACGTACACACATACATAGAAGTTAACCTGAGAATCTACTTTCTTTCAGTCGGTTTATAATTGTTAGAACGGATCATGGCTTAGATGTGACAAGGCACAAGGTAATAAATCATTTACTAAGTACTTACAAATAATCACCCTGTATTTACCCTCAAGTAACTTCGAACACTAAAACAAAATTGAAACAAAAGAATATACCAAGAAACTGGCAACGTACCTTTCCAAATCAACTTCGCTCAATTTAAAATCCATTTTTTTCATTGTTACAAACATTTTGAAGCATATAAAGTATTACATTTTTTAAATTTGTCGTAGTAAGCAAATAACAAGTAATAAACAAACAAAAATGGCGTCGCGTGACGTGCGCGTGACCTTCGAAATACTTGACCGTGATTGGTCGATGGATATTGGACAAACAAGACCGGAGATGAATATTTGGATGCGTTCATTTGAGCAAAATATGGAGTTTGACTACTCAAGCACTTAAAACATTTTTCATATAGGAGATTGGATATTTTATTTTTGCTAAAAAATCAAGTTACATGCAAGCAAAATAAAAAATATTTATATTGTAAAGTGCGTAATTAGAGTTCCTATTAGTTGGAAATAAAAAGCCTATTTTGGTAAAATTGGTCGATTGGCCATTCAAGCACTAGGGCGACGAAATGCAAAATATTCTTGACAGTAAAGATGATGACAGAAAAAAATGGATTTTATACTTACAAACATTACAAAGGTATTTGCACTTCACCGGTGAGGATCGCCAACCTTATCAACTTCCAATAATAACTTCAAATAATGATTTACATGAAACACTTTTGAAAAAAGAACATGATAAAAGCAGTGATTCAAACAATAAGGATCCTATTGTTGATTAGACATTGAATAAAGAAGTTGGACCCAAAGAAAGTGACATTATTCAAGATAAATGAATATACTCCAAAAACAAATATTAAGTTTAATACCTAAATCTTACGTTAAAAAAGGTGAGTCATTGTTAGATTTCTTATTGACAAGACAAAACAAAGTACACTGGGATGATGATGGTACAGTTCTCGTGGATAATAATAAAATAACTGGCAGCAATATTATAGATTTTTGAAGGAGATAAAAGTGCCACTCACTTATATTGGTAATCCAAAGAGAAACGAGTATATTAATCAACTTCGACTGAAATCTTCTGAAGAAACATCAGGTGATGAAGAATATTCTACACCTACATCTGAACACAAGTATTTAAGGAAAATAAAAAAGAAAATTGATTGGGAAAAATGGACCCCCTACTAGAGATTAACAATATTTATTATGACGCATCACACCCTGCAGGTTATAGCAGTATTGAAAAACTTGCAAAAGCTATGGCAGGTAAAATGAATAAAAATGAAGTCAAGAAATGGTTACAATCTCAAGAAACATATACACTTCACAAACCAGTTTATAAAAAGTTTCCTCGGAACAAATATATTGTATCTGATATTAATAAACTGTGGCAAACAGATTTAAGTGACATGAGAACATATAGTAAATATAATGATGGTTATAATTATATATTGTGTGTTATTGATGTATTTAGTAAGTATGATTATGCTAGACCCATGAAAAATAAAAATTCTTTGACATCCAAAACTTGTTTTGAGAGTATTTTTGAGGAAGCTAATGTTGTCCCTACCCACTTACAGTCTGATAAGGGTACTGAGTTTGTTTCTAAAGATGTTCGTCAATATTTTAAGAGTAAAAATATAAATTATTATACAACAAATAATCCTGACATTAAGGCTAGTATTGTAGAAAGATTTCAAAGAACACTTAAGTCAAAAATGTGGCGCTATTTTACATATAAAAATACATACAGATATATAGATATATTACAAGATCTATTATATGCATATAACCATAGTTTTCATTCAAGTATTAAAATGTCTCCATGTGATGTAAGTTCTAGTAACATTATGACTGTTTGGAATAATTTGTATGCTCGAGAAAATAAAAGGTCACCACAAGATACCTTCTTACCAAAGTTTCACGTCGGTGATTATGTTAGAATCACAAAATATAAACATATATTCCAAAAGGGATATGAATCAAGCTGGAGCGATGAAATCTTTATTATTTCGAGTGTCATCCCAAGATCACCATGGGTTGTGTACACCTTGAGGGATTTGCAAAAAGAAGACATAGAAGGTACTTTTTATGAACGAGAATTACAAAAAATTACACCTCCTAGCCCAACTTCAGATTACAAAATAGATAAAATAATAACTTCTCGATATTCTGGTAGCAGAAGGCAAGCGCTTGTCAAGTGGAAAGGTTATCCTGATAAATTTAATAGTTGGATTTTGGCATCTCATTTAAAACAGATATAATGAAAGGAAGTTTTTATCTAACGTTACTGAGCAACAGTTCAATACAATATTTTCCAGATAATATGACAACAAAGTTTTCAACAAAATTACCAAAATCAATTAAATTAGAAGGAGAATGGGTTGTCGGTGTTGTTGAATTTCAATATCCGTGTACAATGTTTACTGTTCAAGAACAAGAAAACGTAGTCTATATTTCTAAGAATATGATAATGCCTAATGAAAAATATCCTTCTATTGTTCACTACAAAAAACACATTCCTGCAACCAACTATGATAATATTAATCACATTTTAAAAGCTTTAAATAATATGAGAGAAAATATTACCTTTCGTTACGATGAAATATCTAAGTTTGTATCTGTGACAATCGCAGATGATTCATTGCAGTCCTTAACATTGTCACCTAAGTAAGGCATTCAATTAGGGTTTGAGCCTAATAGGAATTTGGTAGAAAAAACGTTTGGCAAACGCCCTGCAAACTTACATCTGGGACTTCCATCACAACTCTTTGTTTATTGTGATATAGTGGAACCACAGATTGTTGGAGATGTAATGACCTCTTTACTTAGAATTATACCACTAGACCCTTCAAAATATATATATGGAGCAAATAAGATGCATGTGTTTTCTCCCCCTCACTACTTACCAGTCATGCGCAGAGAATTTGATACAATTGAAATAGATATAAGAACAAGCACTGGTCAAAAGATACCATTCCAGTTTGGAACAGCGTGTATTAAACTGCACTTCAGAAAGTTATAAGTTATAATGCATCATCACAATAATATTATAAATTGCCCATATGAAAATTATTATACTCATCAAGCTGGTTCTAGAATAGGTGTAATATATAAAGGAGTTCCTTATCAACGCGGTCATGGTGTTGGAAGCTTTTTGGGAGGTTTGTTTCGATCCGTCCTACCTTTGCTTTCGAGTGGTGCTAAAAGCAATAGGAAAAGAAGCTTTGAGTGCGGGTGTTGGATTCCTATCTGATATGGCGAAAGCACGACCCATGGATGAATCAGTAAAATCACGACTTAAGGAAATTAGTTCAAATTTGAAAAGAAGGGCAGATCAAAAAATTGATAAATTAAATATGTCTGGTACAGGCTACATAACTAAAAGAAAATGTCTTGGAGCAGTCATTCCTTCATCGAGTGCTAAAGGAAGAGGTGTTAAGAAAAGAAAGTTAACTCCTCAATATCAAGGAGATATATTTTCATAAATTTAAAAACAATGTATTTCTTACATAGTCACTCTTGTGAATGTATAAAGTCTGAATTGGATTTATTTGCTTTACCATCAACACAAACAAGCATCGAAAGTGGAATGTGGGTGCACTACAAACCAATATCATATTTAGCCGACGATGGACCCATAGAATTTCAAGTTCCTGGAACTGGCGATGACTATATAGACTTATCCCATACACTCATTCATTTAAAAGCGAAAGTGTTAAACGAAGATTCTTCAAAATTGGCAGCTTGTAACACCTGTAAACAATTGGCTTCATTCAGTTTTTAGTCAACTTGATATTTATTTGAATCAAAAATTAGTTTCACCTCCAAACAATACATATGCTTATCGAGCATACATTGAAACTCTTTTGAATTATTCACCCGACGCCAAACAATCTCATTTGACTTGTAGTCTTTGGTATGAAGATGCTGCTGGTAAAATGGATTCAACCGATGAAAAAATTCAGGTTTTACTACAAGACAAAAATTAGTTTCAGAAAGTAAGGAAGTTGAAATGATAGGACATCTCCATGGTGACATATTCAATCAATGAAAGTTTTTAATTTATGGTGTTGAGATGAATATTAAATTGGTTAGGTCACGTGAATCATTTAACCTCATGGCTCCAACAGATGACGTTAAATACAAAATAAACATTACAGATGCAACTCTCCTTGTTCGAAGGACAAAAATAAACCCTTCCGTCTTACTTGCCTATCAAAAAGTTTTAGCCACCACAACTGCAAAATATCCAATAACTCGAGCCGAAGTAAAAGTTCTAACGATACCGTCAGGGGTTCAGGGCAAGACATTAGACAATATATTTTTGGGTCAAGTACCTAAGAGATGTATAGTTGGATTTGTAAATAATTCAGCATTTAATGGTTGTTTGTCTAAAAATCCGTTCAATTTTGAGAACTATAAAATGAATTCCTTTTGTTTATATATTGACGGTCAGCAAATTCCTTCAAAAGCTTTACTACCATCTTTCGATAATAATATTTTCAATGCAACCTATCATACATTATTCCCAGGAACAGGAATACATTTTCTTAACGAAGGGAATGGTATATCTAACGATAAGTATTCGAAAGGTTATTGTTTGTTAGCATTTGATCTCACACCTGATTTATCAGCCAATTCTTCTGGTCATTGGAATCTTATTAGACATGGTAGTGTTAGATTAGAAGTTCGCTTTGAATCTGCTCTAACTCAAACGATAAATTTCGTTGTCTATGCAGAATTTGATAATGTTATTGAAATAGATAAAAATCGTAATGTAAACGTTGACTATAGTAGCTAAGAAATAAACATTGTATTATCTTTCTAAGTATTATTAAGTTCTTAATCTGTAATATGTTTTTAATGTGCAAATAAATGATTATTGTAAAGTTGTGCTTTCATTTTTATTAAAAACCCCAATCAATTGCATGTTAAATAAGATTGTCTTACCTTATTTATTTCACTTGCGTGTGAATAATATGATAGAGTGAATGAATAAGTCTTTTTTTAACGAATCTTACTTAAACTTTTTTTGCAACTAAAATCATACTTAAAAAAGATTCATCTAAGTCTAAAAAATAGCGTATATGCCGCGAATCGATTGCCAATGCATATAACGACTCCTACATATCTTATAAGCAATTTGGACACGGACTCAAAACCAGGATCTCACTGGGTAGCTATTCACATAGACAAACATGGCATTGGTGAATATTTTGATACATAATATGGTCGCTTCCCTACGGGAATGCACAAAATGTTTTTGAATAGAAATGCAAGGAAATGGTGTTATAATACTATCAGGTTACAAAATGATTGGACTTCTGTGTGTGGAGAGTACTGTTTAATGTATTTACTTGTTATACAAGCTTCATAACAAATCATTGTCAGAGTTTCAGACTGAATTTGGTAGTGACACACTTAAAAATGATATGTTTTTGAATAAAATGTTTGAATCTTGTTTTATGAACTGTGGTATGTAATACGAAATAAATAATTTGTTTGAAAGTAAACCAAAGTTTTATTTTAACCTTAGCTTTAATTATATTGTTAAAAAAAAGACTCAGTTTGCGCGCCGCGTCGTCGTAGGTTTACGAAGTCCATCGAATGATCGGGTGACCTACATAATTAATTATTAGGTACTTTTAATTTGCAATAATTCATTAGTTAATTATCATTCATATTTATTTAAAATCTTGTAAGAAATTAAGGTGATGTAAGCGATAAGCCCTGGTAGTCATTACGAACAATAGGACACCGAGGCGAGCATAACAATGCAATAAGTACCGATTGTAATTATGAAGGAATAATGGAGCGTGTTGATAGTAGATAATGAGGGTTAAACACAAAAGCTAACTTTGAAACTAGTGCAAATACGCAGAAACGGATCGCATATATCGAAGGGCATGGTCAAAAACCCCTATTTTGACACCAAACTCTTTTTTTTTTTTTTAGGCGACGTCGCCACTCGAATCGACAAAAAGTGATCGAGAAAGTTTGCGAGCCGCGAGCGGGGGGAGGGGTGGACCCAGAATCGTGATCCAGAATCCGCGAAAACACACTACTCGCGCACGAAGGGTTACGTACCGTTAAAGAGCAAAAATATGCCAAAATTTGTGTTTTTGTATGGGAGCCCCCCTTATTTTTTTATTTTACTTTATTATTATTATTATTATTATTGTTATTATTATTATTAAATATTAAAGTGCACATATAATAAACTAGCTTGTGAAAAATTGAAGTGCCTACCTGTTACCATTATTAATATGGAGCAAAAAAATGCCGAAAAAATCACGTTTGTTGTATGGGAGCCCCCCTTAAATATTTAATTTATTTTGTTTTTAGTTGTTGTTATAGCGGCAACAGAAATACAGACCCTGTGAAAATTTCAACTCTCTAGCTATTACCGTTCTTGAGTTACAGCCTGGCGACAGACGGACAGACGGACAGACATCGAGGTCTCAGTAATGGGGTCCCGTTTTTACCCTTTGGGTACGGAACCCTAAAAAAAGTAACTCTTGCAGCAGTAGCACTGCTTTCACAGCGAACTCTATACATATTCCCATACACACCCTAAATTTGTATTAAATATCACTTAGTTTTGTTATACCCTGTAGGCTTTTAACGCTATAATATTCAGCAAAACACCATGGAGGCATAACGAGTTGCAGCCAACCAATGAAATTTAATAATACTATTTACATGTTAAGAATATTAATTTAAGGCCGTCCCCCGAGCAAATGACCTTGGCCATACATTTGCCGCGTTGCCGAGAGCGCACCAAAACCACATTTTTTTTACTTATCTCAGTTCAAAATTGACCTAAAAAAAAATTAAAACGGGGAATATGTAGTTTATGACACTGTCGATCTATTGGCGTGTGTTTCAAATAAAAGTAATTTGTAAATCCTAAGGAGATGCTGAATGTATGCTTGAATTTTAATAAATTGGTTTTACTTTGGAAGCTGATATCATGACTATAATAAACAAAAATAGAAAATTTAAAACGGGGAAAGGAATGTCGATATACTGAAAATTATTGCTGTATTTTTATTATAACTTTGTAGCTTTCAAATTACGAGTTTATAGGGCTTGAAATACGGTAAATTACGGAATCTCCGTAAGGAACGCCCCCGGCGTCGCGCGGGTATAAAATATATAGCCACTGAAAAAATTATGCCTATAGCCTTCCTCAATAAATGGGCTATCTAACATTGAAATAATTTTTCAAATAGGACCAGTAGTTCCTGAGATTAGCGCATTCAAGTTAGCCCTTTCAAATAATTTTCCCCGTTTCTTCCACATTTTCCTCTATTTCTTCGCTCCTATTAGTCTTAGCGTGATAAAATATAGCCTATAACCTTCCTCGATAACTGGGCTATCTAACACTGAAAGAATCATCAAAATCCGTTGCGTAGTTTTAAAGATTAAAGGGAACAAAGGGACATGAGGGAAAAAAGTGACTTTGTTTTATAATAAGTATAGAAGATAGTAAATAGCACAAATAGTATTGGACGAAGAATAATGTTAAAAATTACGGATCAGAGTGAAAATCTTAAGACAAGCAGCATAGCCCATGAGCACTCTGAGAAGACGTCAAAACTATTTAATCCTTCAGGCCCCGCGCGAGCACCGGTGATCGCGACAACAATAGAATACAATAGCAATTCCTGGAAATTCCGACTGAAGTATTAAGTACTAGTACTATGTTAATACTAATTACCCACATCATGGGAATATGATAGTATTATTATCTTCAAAACTAAAATAAGCTAGCCCCCAGGCTTTACGTCCATAATGGGTATACATTCACCCTAAATATTGTACATTCCTGAAAACAGCTGATGACGTGGGTATGTAACAATTTGAAAATGTTTGTATTTTTGCATAAGTGGAAGATTTCGGACCAGAAATATTATTTGAAATAAAAAACTTGAGAGATGTCAAGGGACACCCGGATGGAAAAAGTTATTTCTTATGTACTTACAAAAAACCTGTATATATTACTGTAAAAGCTCGAACTGTAGTAAATCCTAAGATTTTCTAGTAAAACCTAATGGTAAATCTACCAATTCCTAATGGTAAATGTCCGAAAAGGTTTGCGATACGAACTTTTACCACCATATAGTTGGTAAATCTTAGGCTTTACGTTAATGGTACGTATATTATGTTGGAAAAAGAAATAGCCAAGTGCAAAAACAGGCCAGAAATTGTGTTTTTGGTATTGAAGGCCCCCCTAAATTAATATAATAGTTATTTTAATATTATTAAAAATTATTAAAGCGGATAGCCCAGCAGTGGGACACTGCAGGCTGATAATAATAATGTGGTTTTAACCGTGTTTTTTTTAAACCGTGGGAGAGCCATGCTTCGGCGCGAATGGGCCGGCGAATGAAATATTTAGAGATGTTGTATGTTGTATGAAAATAATTTAAATAGGTTAGTATTACTTATTACTATCGTATATATAATAACTATATGTACCAGGTACCTACCCGTTTTGTCTTATAGTTCATTAAGGTAAATAATTAAGAATAAGGGCCCGTTGTTTGATCGCTAGTTAAGGTTACTAATCGTTAAAAATTGTTAGTTAAACTAACTATTGGTTAAAAATTACAAAATGTTGTTTTTCAATCAATAGTTAAGCTAACTGTAGTAAATTTTTTTGACAAATTGTTAAATAAAATGACTACGCTCGGACTGCGTAGTTAACATTGACCATTAGTTTGATTCGTTTGTTGTTGCGGATAATATATATTCGAGTTGAGATATTTTACTGCCCAAAAAGAGTGCTTTTATAAAAAAAATATGGATTTAAATGTACTTAAACATTTCGATGACTCGGAAAGTTCTTCTGATGAAGAAATTATTTTAGAATGCGTTTTAACACGCCGCCCGAAAATATTTCGCTCTAGAACACTGACATAGTATGTACTATGTACTGTAAAATAATTATTGTGCAGCTAGCTGCTAGACTATTGGGATGAAGTCGAATTTTTCGGAAGGCTTAGAATGTCCAAAGAAACAGTACTTTGGATAGTTGCTGAAGTGATTAAGTCTACATTGTGAGTACACAAAAAGTAAATAGTAATTTACTAAATAGGTAAGTAGGTACCAACAATAACAGTGCTGTATTACATAAATATTGAAACCTATATTCATCATATTATCAAGAAGCTGCCTACCATAAACAACACAAAAAAGGGTTTTTTTATGCAAAAAGTTTCAATAAGTCATAAAGTTTCTAATAAATAGAGAAAACACGTGCAAAAATTTAAAACAATTGATTTGATTTTTTACAGAAAGAGCCCCATGACCCATCTTTATTGATTATTATATCCAAAGAATTTGAGTTAAGTTTTAATTACGTCCGTATGTCAAATATTTTAAGAGCTATTGTTCTTTGAACATTGGTTGTGCGTGAGCGCAAAAGGTTCTGTACAGCCGACGTTTCATAAACAATATTACCAGTAGTAAAAAAATTCTCCCGGCAGAATTTTGGGTTCCCCATGTTCCTTCAAATAGCAACACAATTGACAATTGTTACTTTTAACTATAGTCAAAAATCAGTTGAAACAACGTATTTCTATTTTAACAACTGATGAAGGCTTAACTACAGTCAACTAACTAATGGTTACGGAGACTATTTGTCATTTTTGACTAGTGATCAAACAACCGGCCCTTACTCATTGTTTTATTCCTAAAACCAACATTTACCAATTGAGAGTAGTAAAACCTAGCATACACCGAATTGTAATGGTAAATGTTCGAAAAAATTGTCGTATTTTTTTGAATACTTACATTTACCAACTCGTGTCGGTAAATTCTAAGGGAGATCGCAGACGGCAGACTTTTTGTGTGATCGAGTCTGCGGCGCACATACATTCTGCAGGGCGCGGCCATGCAGAATATATGTGCGCCGCAGACTCGATCACACAAAAAGTCTGCCGTCTGGGATCTCCCTAAGATCTACACTCAAATCTTCAGGGCCCGTTCTTCCAAATTCACGTTTCTAGAATGAGTATTTTTTAAGGAAAGCGTCATTCAAAAAAACTGAAAAATATATACATGTATAGATACATCTTTTAACTAGTGACTTTTTTGGTTAGAAACACAATACAGATAAATTTACTCCATAAAAAAATCCGAAACAACCTCGATTTTAAAAACATTTTGAGTTTTATAGGACTTACAGGGACTCAATCAAAAAAAAATTTGGACAGTTCGATTACTAATAAAATTTTACAGGGAAATGATTGGATACATGTTTAGTTTTAATATTTTTTATCTAAGAAAAAGGTTTTTTCTCCTATTTCGCCCTATCATGGACGCGGCGAGCGACGTATCCGCCACCGTACAAGGCGCACTGACAAAATAACATTCATATCTGAATGTTATTTTAATGTCATTTACGTCAATATTCGCACTGACAGACAATCGACCTGCTAATTTAGGAAAAACGTGCCCTTAAGATTTACCGAAGTTCGAGCTTTAACAGTAACATATACCTACACTCAATAATAAAGAAATAAAAAAGAGGCAGAGAGAGAAACACGAGCTACCGCACGGCTTACAACTATAGAAAAAGGACAGACATAGATCAAGATAGACACCGCATGTCCCGCGAAGTACATACACATGCGGTATCTATCTTGATCTATGTATGTGGCAAAAAGTGTCGTTACAACTTTTCATTCTTAATTTTTTTCGTCTAGCCCCCTTTCGCAACTTCGTTCCAAAAATGAAGAGTTTATGTATAATCAAATTATATATATTATAGTATATTATATAATATACTATTGTATAATAAATTATAGTTATTTGAAAAATTTGTCTTAGATGATGTATAGGTAAGTTACAAGGTTTGTTCAAATTATAAGGAAAAAATGTTATAAAATTTTAGTTGCCCACTTCATCGACTCATGTCTTCGTTCCTGAAAACAATTATACAGAACAATACCATTTCTCTAATCTGTTTGTTTCAATCTGGCATCAGTCAGATGCCGCAGGAATACTCCGAAATATAAATAGTTAGGGCTTAGGCTATTATTTCTTTAGTCCGATTATGTTCGTTGAATTGATCCAATATTTTAATACAAGTTTGAAAAATAGTAAGAAATCTGCTTTAACTTTATTTGTTTTAGAACACTTTTCCTGTGAGTAATAGAATAGAAAACCGGCCAAGTGTGTGTCGGGCCACGAGCAATATGGGGTTGACTTGACGGACGTTGTTCGTAGAGTCCACATCCTGAGGATGCTCCGGTGTTGGAGCGAAACGCGCGTCAAGGTTTTCAACCTGCATGGTGGTGAGGGGCCTTGCACGGATTTGCCAACATTATTGCTTGTGTGGTGGTGGTGTTTGCAAGTTCTTGCATGCGAGTGTACGCATAGGCAGTGTGGGAGGAGGGAGGTGCTGTACGCATGCCTATGCGTGTACTCACTCATTTACTTAAAGGTGGAAGTTTTTTTCGCGGAATATTGCTAAAAATAAATAACAAACTAAATTTTAAAATATGGGGTTCCGTAATACCGCTAGTTTTTTTTTCAATTTTTTTTTGGTCAATGAATGTACACATATAACGTGTTTTACACAACTAACAACATCATCTCAGTAACTTTCAAAGGAATTTGAACGAAAAGTTCCTTTATACTTCGCCGAATACATTTTTTTAAGTTGATCGACTATTACTCAATAACTTATGTAGTCTTCTTAGCCGTGATAGTTTTCCTTTAAAATTTAGCATATTTCTTACTCCCGTGAATTTTTTCACATTTCCAGAAGCAACCGTTTATCTGGTAGAAGGGGGGGGAGACACTGGACTCTAACGATTAAATGGACTTTAACGATAAATTGTAGCCACTGAGGTAGTAAGTACTACGTACTAGAGTAGCTATTGCAAACAAAAAACATGTCGCACTCGAGGCATGAGCGGGGTGGGAGGCGGGGCGGTGATTGCTATAGATCAGTACCGCAGAAGTGACACAGTTTTGTGCCTACACTCGAATGAATGCAGAATCTATTTGAGTAAGTAGATAAAATAAAAATAAAAATTCACTTTTTTATAAAAAATTTAATTAAGTATGGATCCATAGTCCACTATAGCTAATTACCTTATTTAAATTACTTAAATATTTTCAAATATGTACCATAATAAAATTATTATAATGTACGCATGTATAATGTACGTAATATTCTAAATATTACCAAAATACAAACTCGTCTACGTGAGTAAGTACTTCATTCATCGTCGTCTTATCATAGATCTGTATTCTGCCTACATTCCACTCTGAATCTATTACTCTATGACAATGCAAATGGCGCGCGTCTTCGCCTAGTAGGTAATTGAATGTTCATATTTTAATTGAAAATAATTAAATAAGAATGCTAATACCGATGAAATGTTATTCCGTTGCATTTGGAAGTGTTAATGGAATAATTTTTGCAGTATATTAACCCACAACTAGGCATTTTTGCGACTTTTTTTGGTTTCGTTTTTTATTGTTGTACGTCTGGCGCGCAGAAGAGCTCGCGGGCGACTAAATGCACTGCTGCTATATAGATTACGTTGAATGTGACCAAACATTACGTTGCGTTGTCGAGTCTAGTACGTAGTACATACTATGTCAGTGATTGTAGCAAATTTATTCCTCTACGCTATCATAGCGTTGAGAAATATGACGTTGGAACACGAAAATGATGGCGAATTTATTCCTCTACGCTATATCATAGCGTTGAGAAAATCTAACTTATCTCTGTAAATAATAAACAATCTGGTTTTTATTATAGCCCCAAACATGGCCCTTTTGACTACTCACATGATGCATTAATAGTTTTATGTGAAACAGTAATACTTACATTTGTGTCACAAAAAAACTTCATTCGAAAAAATTGTGTACACAGCCCGACTGAGGTTCAAATGTGTGTCGCTGCAGCATTTTGTGGTTGCGATGTGGTTGCGACGTGGTTGCGTCGTGTGCAACTCGACTATTGAATCTCGGTAAATAACTAATCGATATAACTAACTAATCGAGTCTCGAACTATTGTAGTTCGACTCCGGCTTTTATAGCGGAAACACTTCTTGCCCAAAGTCATGGATTTCGAAGAGGACACTTGGACCTATTTATGCATACCGGACTCAACTCACACGATGACAGTTCTGAGAAAAAGCCGTTTTTATTCAAATTGTATATTCTTTAAAACTGATTGTTATTTTAAGTAAAGTTAATTTACAATAGTATATTTGGTAATTTATTCTATGCGTACAAACATAAATATGTTAAATATTACTACTATTTCCAACAAAAATTAAACAAAAACAGGAGGGTTCCTTTTAGGAAAACTATATTAGTGTGGGATACATATAATCTAAAGCGAACCATCTTTTTAGATTTATTACACAAGTCAACAGGATTTTCGTGCATGAGATCTGTGCACCCGATTTGGATGTCTAACATCTAATTAGTAATAGAAACAACGATTTTAACTTATAAAATTTGCTTTTAAATAAACTGAGGCCTCATGAACTTTCAAATTTTGAAGAAAACTGGCATTTTTTTCTTTCGGTTATGTAGTAATAGAATTAAATATATATTCATTATTTTTTAGTTTATATTGTTGCTTATATTCCCAAAAAAAAGATTGAAATGAAAAAAATATATAATTTAGATTTAAAACTTAATTTTTTTTTGTATCTAGGTGAGCATATCCTAAATATATCTTGTTGTATGCTTCGGCAGTAAGTACCTACCTGATATAATGTGGGGCTCCTACTTTTTTCTGGTATTTACAAGGATGTTTAAAACTAGATGATGCCTGCAACTCCGTTTCGCCAAAACTCGTTTATCGTGCGGGAACCGTACATTTTTCCGGGATGAATTGTCCTTTCCCGGTACTCAAAGTATCTGCATACCAAATTTCAGCAAAATCGGTTCAGTGGTTTGGGCGTGAAGAGATATCAAACAGACAGACAGATGAAAGACAGACGGACAGACAGACAGACAGACACACTTTTGCATTAGTAGTGATGGTTTCAAGCAACGTTGCAAAAATCTTAATGTAAAAAATAATAATAATAATACAAAAAATAATAGTAATGGAGTATCTTACATTGCCATTTTACAAAATAATGAGCCATTATCGGACCTTTATTGTCCATTAAATGCAAAGAATGTGTAATGTAAAATTTGTCCATTACATTACTGTAATAGACAAATTTTACAGTACTCATTTAAAAGTATTGTAAGTATATAGTAGAAGAATCGTCCTTGAAGTTTTGATGTCGCCGATTTAGTCCAGATTCGGGTAGGGGGTAGCCGAGGTATTGCCTTTGAGGTTGGACACCCCGTTCCTCTAGGTCTATTGGGAGCGGAGCTATGGCTACTTTTGTAAGACATTTGACAGTTGCCGAGTTGTCAATGTCAAAGTTTGAATTCTTGTAACTCGGCAACTATTTGTCCTGGATATGGGGTTCTTCGGCTTGTTCTTCCTGGATTTTTCTCCTCTATTCGATCCTGGCCTCAGAATTGAGAAAAAATTTGATGTCTCCGATTTAGTTCAAATTCAGGGAGGGGGTAGCCGAAATGTTGCCTTTGATGTTAGAAGAAACCCCGTTCCTCTAGGCCTATTGGGAGCGGAGTTATGGCCGCTTTTGTTCGACGTTTGACAGTTGCCGAGCTGTCAATGTCAAACTTTGAGTGCTTATAACTCGGCAACTGTTTGTCCTCGATATGGGGTTCTTCGGCTTGTTCTTCCTGGATTTTTCCCCTCTATACGATCGTGTCGTAACGGTTGTGTGTGCGCAATACACACGACCACTCTGGTTTCAATGAAACCAGGCCAGTTACGCAGGAGTAATTTTATAGTGCCCAAGTGTGTGCGCAATACACAAGAGCACTTTGGTTTCAATAAAATCAGGCCAGTTAAGCAGGAGTAATTTTATAGTGTCCAAGTGTGTGCGCAATACACAAGAGCACTATTCTTTACTCTCGTAACCCAACGAGGCGAAAGACCGACATAACTGGTGAGAGATCAGGTGCACGACCAACTTTTTACACGGGCACACACTTGGGCACTATAAAACTTTTTACTACTTATTAATTTTGCTCTATAATGGTACGGAACCCTTCGTGCGCGAGTTCAACTCACACTTGACCGATTTCTTTTTAAATGTACCTAAGTAAACAAAATATTTTTTTTTGGTTTTGTGTTTTTTTTAGGCACGGTATGAAAATAATAATTTCTAAGTGTTAGCCACTGATATTGAATATAATTGCAAAAAACATGCAAATAACGATTCTTATTCTTCGTATTAGCACTTTTCTTACTGGGCCTAAAGTGAAAAAAAGAAAGCAATAAAATAACGTCTTAGCCACTGATTTTGAATATAAATATTATATAGGGTGAACATGACTAGTGATTGGACAGTAGTCAGTACTAGTCATTGGACACAGCACAAAAACACTATAATATTTATTAAGGTTGCTGTTTATCTTTAAAATCAGGCGTTTTATTACTTTAAAAATGCAGTTTTTAAAGCAAACTTTATAAATAATATTGCGTTTTTGTGTTTTGTCCAATAACTGGTACTATCTAATCACTAGTCGTTTTACCCTATCAAAAAATGGGATATGTCTATTTTGTGTCGGGCCTGTGTCACAATGACCCGTGAGTCTTTGTAAAATATTAAGAACTAAGCCTTTTTTAATATGCAAACAAGTCGCGTGATTCTACTTGCCTAATTAAAAAAAAATCGAGAGACCAATATGTAATTTGGATCTATATAAAAAAAAACAATACTCATTAATTTGTTAGTTGGTAACTTTGTTGTAAAAATGTTTTGTTCTGAAAAAATTGTTAGATTAGTACGATCTTCATAGGGTCGATAAAAGGGCCATTTTGGAATACTTCTGCATTATTAACTCAATTTTGGCAATGGTGTGGATTGGACTCATTTTGCATAAATAGGGTCACTTTATTGTTGCTATCCTTGCTATATGTATTATTGATAAGAAGAAGACGATGGCGATATCAGACGACGGTTCTTGAGATACAGAATGGAGACAGACTGACTGACGGACAGACATCGAAGTCTTAGTAATAGGATCCCATTTTCACCCTTTGGATAGGTACGGAACCCTAAAAAAACATAATAATAATATTTTATTTAAAAAAAAAACATTAAATAAAAAAATATACGGCAACGAAAAATGCGTGTAACGAAACGCATTCGTGAGTAACGTTTCATACTAGATGGCGTACGGCGTACCCGTTACTCAGTACCAACATTTGCTACTCAGCTCTAATGAATTATGAAAGCACAATATCGACATATAAAAAACCTTGACTGATGATAGCTACCACTTTCGAGATTTTTCGCAAATAAAAATGTTGTTCGTTTTATCAAAATGAAGCTATTCACTTGCTGGTGCTTGATGGTTATGAAATAAAATTGTTCTAGGGCTCCCGGACTATAATATTTCCACGAGGTGTGGAATTTTTTCTTTCTTTCTCGTTAAAGTTTCGCCCCCCTGAAGAAATGAATGAAGGGGGGGAGAGCGCGGGCGGTGTGTCGTTGCATCGACGTAACGTTGTGGTTGCGTTGTGGTTGCGACGTGGTTGCGACGTGGTTGCGACGTGGTTGCGATGTGGTCGGTATTTTACAAGTGGTCGACAACGACTGCAAAATGTGGTACGTGTGAATGGTCCAGTTCATTTATAATACGAAATATACGCCCGACCACGTCGTGTGGTTGCGGTTGTCGTGTGGTTGTGGTACGTGTGGGTTGGCCCTTATATTTAAGTATTCAGAACATATCCGATTTATCTTTAAATCTGTCATACTTACTGCTACAGCGACAGTTAAAGTGCACCTCTTCCACGGCGGATTGTATATTTTAAGCTATTTTCTTACCTTTTTTATGTTTAATTGTAAATATAATATTTTAGACTATTATTGGAACTCAAATAATTCTAATGGATGCTTGAGTACTTTGTTTTCTTCTTCGTTAGAATCAGTTTTCGAGCATAAGATAAACACAATATTTTTTAAAATACAAAGGGCGGAGAAAAATAATTGCAAATTCAGCAAAAATTGGCGGCCTCGCCGTCAAAGTGAAAAAAAAATAATATATTGAAGACCGAAGAGCCTTTTTCACGCCCGAATTAGCTGTCAATTCAATTAAATAACACGTCAACTGTCAAACATTTCCCACTTCTGACAATCTGACGTGTAGGATCAAAAGAAAAACAAAATATTAAATAATAAACACAAATAATATAGTAGTTTTATATTTTTGGCAATAGTATTAGGTATTGTAGATTTGCTCTATTTAAATTGTGACTTATACTGTACTCGGCGAAACATGGCGGTAGCAGTCATTGACTCCCTGTCAAAAACTTGTAATTTTCTACATAAATAAACCGCGATGGACAATGAAGTGTCAGATGTTGTCAATCGCGGCTTTGCATAGAAAAAAAAACGACGATAAGTAAATATTTTTCCTACATCTAATTGAGGAATTTAAAATGTAAATGCTCCGGCGCGGCGCGATTATTTTTATTTCGCGATTAAAATATTATTACAATAATTTTATGGATGCTAATAATTTTGTAATTTCTAACTCATAAATATATTATAACATACATATAAAAAGTAAGAGCAAGTTCCATAAAATTTTATTTTGCAGCTAATTATTTAAGTATTTACTTAATAATACCTACTTATTTACATAGTAATTACCTTAATAATATAATACATATTATTATAACCTTACTTCGTTATAACGTCATACGTTGTCACGTTCAACTATCGTCAGTAAACCGACTTTACAGACAACCGATTTTTTGATTATGTACACTGCTAGCTTCACGTGAAGGTAGCAGTATTAGATTTTATTCTGAATTTTGAGGAGCACTAAATTCGCGGTTTTTGCACCAAAATAGCACTTAATTAGCATCTAATTAATAACGCAATCCCGAGTTATTTTGCTAACTTTGTCATGCTAGCTTCACATACGTCTGTTTCACCGCTTCCTGATGAGGCTATCCACCACTTAACTTGACACGTAGAGTATGAAGAATCTGTCAAATAAGCCTATCGGGCACCTTATCAGGATTCAGGAAGCGGTGAAACAGGACCTAAGTCTAGTAGTTGTTATGACTTTCAACCTTTTGTGTATAATATTAAAATGTGTGTAAATATATTTACAGAAGCTTAAATTATTTATGTTTTTGAAGCGCAATAATATATAAAATTACAACATAAAAGGCAAAAAATTACTAACAATAAAATTACAATATTTATGTATAAGGTTTTTCTAAGTTTTATGTTTTATTTTATTATTTTAAATCTATGGTTGATACGCAAAAAAATACTGTCTTATTAAAATTTCAAATCTAAATAACTTTAAAGCATGATACTACTAGGCGAAAGTCCATTTGTTTGTTTCACGCCCAAACCGCTGAACCGATTATGCTAATATTTGGTATGACGATGCTTTGAGTCCCGGGAAAGGACATAGGATACTTTTTATCTTGAAAAAAGGTACGGTTTCCGCGTGATATACGAATATTGGCGCAACGGAGCTGCGGGCGTCATTTAGTACATCTATATTCTACATATTAATAGGCTAGCGAAAAACTTTGGATCCCTTTTGACGAAAAATGCGGAAACGTAGGTGATTGAAATTTTGCCAGTTATAGTTTATAATTTATATGGTGAACACATTACATTTTTTTAACAAAATAACATTACGCGTCACACAGCACACTACATCACACACACACACTAGGAGATTTTGTTTGACAAGCCTAGACGAGAGTAAGAAGTAAGTAGTAACAGACAGACAGACACACTTTCACATATACATACAATATTAGTATGGATAATGTACTCTAGATTATCCTAATACCTATCTGACAGGTAGGAATTTGAGATTTTCAGCAACAATTTTCACCCGAGGATAAAAAAATGAAAAGTTTTTCACAACTTTTAGTAATTTTAGCAACAGAAACTGTGGATTTCGTAAGGTTTTTGTTTTTGTGGTATAATAAAGTTTTTGTTTTGATTAAACGGTTGGAGCTTCATAAAGACACTCTTGAGACTATTACTTTCTTAATTTATTCAAGAACTTTCTAGAACATTATATTGGTATAATATTATGTTTGTAAGTAATCGTTGAATTTTCCAACTTTTAATAAAATTTATCTAAAGGAACTAAACTGAATATGATTGCAGTGTTTTATGAATAATAATTTAATGAATAGTGCTTTTATAGTGCCGAAATGTATGCGCAGTACACAATAGTGTGAGGTGGAAGACCGACTTTTTAATGATGCATGGATCTTTTGACTTTTCTTTTGACATGTGATCAGCTTACACTGTTATATAGCATACTGGAGACAACATTTTTTGAAAACAGAAAATTGGGAGTCAAACTCACGATCTAGAGGGTATATCCTCAACCACTGGACCATGGAGGCGTTACCTAATTAAATACATAAATGAAACATAATTTTTATGCTTCTTATAGTCCATTATTAAATCTAATCTTTATAAGTTATATTTTTGGCTTATCTATTATGGGATTCTATTTTAAATATGCTTTGAAGTACAAAAACATAATGCAGACAGTGTTTTAAGACGATATTTATATTTTATGATATCTTTTTCATATTCGTCTATGGACTTTTCGGAAATAAAGTTGAATTTCAATCATCACCAAATATAATCTTGGCCTTCGCATTTCAAAATTACGTTTTCCTCTCAAAAGCCTTTAATATACATAATTTTCTCAAAAAGAAGGGTTCAAAATAATAAAATTTTACTACACTACATAATAAATGAATGCTTTCCTCCAAAAGTAATTTTGAGCTGACTTTTTCATTAGCTTAAATAACCGTTTGTTTAATTTTGACCCAGGTTTATAGGACTTTATTTAAAGCCCAAATTAGGATTTCGTATGCTAATGTCAGGGTCCGATACCCTGATGAATCCCTTGATGCCCTATACGTAGAATAATTTTATTTGTAGTGGTAGCTTATTGCATTATCTGCGCGAGCTAGCTTTATTCCGCGGCTTCGCTCGCATGAAATATAAGTTATGGCTAAAAACGTTATATAAAAAACGTTATATAAATAAATGAAAGGTTGAATTTAAAATATCCTTTCTTATTATAATACCAGCTGTTTCCCCCGACTTCGTCCACAATAACACATAATGACACAGATGAATCCATTTTTTTACATTTTCCACAGATTTTAGCTCCTGTTTTTCAACTTTCCTTGATAAAAAGACTACCCAACACAAAAAGATTATTAATACTCACGGATAGTTACCGATATAACCATACTGTGAATATAACATACATACTGTGGAGAGTGAACCTTCCTCTCATTAATTTATAAGTTATTGTTAGATCATAAAGCTTTTGTTATTATTGAGTGTCTACTGTATAACTGTGAAAACGAGTTGATAGTGTTAAGTTTTTATGTTGTTAATTAAACCACTGATTGTTTTCCTAACAAAATAAAAACAAGTGCGTTAAATAAACAAACTCCTCAGCTCCTCAGTAAGAAGAGATTTTTCGATAGTAAAGTTTTCCTGTCAAACTCGTTAATTATAACTTATAGGAACTTTACGCGACTTATTTAAATAGTAATGCTACTACGAGTACATACTTTTTCTCGACGTTTCGGCCGTGTTGCAATGGCCGTGGTCTCGGGAGGACTCTTGGGTATTTTTTATTGATTATGACTATTTAAATAAGTCGCGTTAAGTCCCGATTAATAAGTGTTAAACTCGTTATTAATCTCGGAATCTGTGCGTTCATGAGGGCCTTAAGAGCCTTAAAGCAAAAACTCATGTCCAATGACGACACGAATAAAACCCAATCTCAAATAGTTGTCGCGTCGTTTTTCGGCGACAAATTGTTTACCATCAATCAAAACGTGGCTCTGACGTAAATATCTGGTTTACAGTAGCTGCTGGCGCCAGCTACTGGTTTTTTTTTGTAAATAAAAGAGGGCAAATGAGCAAATGGGTCATCTGATGTAAAACATCCACCTTCGCCCATGGACACTCGCAACATTAGTGAATGTTGGACAATATTTTTTTTTTTGTAAATAAGGGGGCAAATGAGCAAATGGGTCCCCTGATGGAAAGCAACTACCGTCGCCCATAACACTCGCAACATTAGAAGAGCTGCTGCAGGTGCATTGCCGGAGGGAATACGCTATCTTCTTGAAGGTTTGCAGGTCGTATTGGACCAATACTGCTGGTGACAGTTCAGTTGGACAAAATTAATGTTAGATGATGATGATCATTAAATTTTAATTTAATGAAAAGTTTGACAGGTAATGCATGGAGTTTTAAATGTCAACATCTTCATTTAATTACAGTTGAGTAATAAATTCGTCTCCGAGTGAGTTCTTTACTTAAAAAACTCAATCAATTTTAATGAAAGGTATAAATATAGTAGTACCTACCTACACCCAGAAAAGGACAATTCATATTGCTCACGAATTTCGGCTTCATCTAGTTTTAATGAAATTTTTATCGGTATATATGGCTGCTGTTTAGCATTGGTGTTCCATTCCACATAAAATCGGTTTTTGAGTTAATAATGCAGTTTTATTCTTTAGAACATAAGGTTTACGACAGTGAAATCCATTCTTTTGAAAACCCACTGTAGCATATTCTAGAGTACAAAAATGGTTAAAGCTTATTCCTCTAAGTAAGGTTTTGTATATAGCATTTATGTACTATGTTTCTAAAATGATTTGCGCTTAAACCGCAGAACCGATTTTGATAAAAATTTGTATGCAGATACTTTTAATCAATTTAAACGACATTAGATACTTTTTGTCCCGGAAAATGTACGGTTCCCGCGCAGTTAACAAAAATGAATTCGGCTTATGATATCGATATTGAATAGGTACATGTAGATTGTATATATTACGTTAGGTTTTGGAGAAGGACATAGGATTATTTTTATCATGGAAAATGTTCGGTTTTCACGCAATAAACTTTATTAATTTGCGTTTAAGCTGGTGAACCGATTTTGAATAAATTTAGTTAATGTATAAATAATTAGTTTATCACGTGCAGAGTTGGGCAAAAAGTAATTAGTAATTTTATTCAGATTACAAATTAATCAGATTGGTGAAGTAATTGTGCATCTGAAATTACCCCTAAGTTGATTAAAAATAGTATTACGTATATAATGAATTCTAATTTTAGTTTGCAATAATAAGATTAATAATTTAGTTAGACTAACGAGTATTTCAATAATTATGTCCAGCTAGATGATGCCCGCAACTCCGTTGCGCCAAAACTCTTTTATCGCGCTGGAACCGTACATTTTCCTGGGACAAAAAGTATCCTATGTCCTTTCCCGGGACTCAAAGTATCTCCATACCAAATTCCAGCAAAATTGGTTCAGCTGTTTGGGCGTGAAGAGGTAACAGACAGACAGACAGACGGACAGACAGACAGTTACACTTTCGCATTTATAATATTAGTATGGAAGTATGGATGTCCAATGCTGGTAATTTTAATAAATAAAAAAACTCCCACATCGGTTTAGGTGGCGTTGGCCAGTTTCAATAAAACCAGGCTAGTTACGCAGGACTAATTTTATAGTGCCCAATAGTGCGCGCAATACACAAGAGCACTCTGGTTTTGAATGAAACCAGGCCAGTTAAGCAGGAGTATTTTTTATAGTGCCCAAGTGTGTGCGTAATACACAAGAGCACTCTGGGTTCAATGAAACTAGGCCAGTTACGCAGGAGTCATTTTATAGTGCCCAAGTGTGTGCGCAATACACAAGAGCACTCTGGTTTCAATAAAAACAGGCCAGTTAAGTAGTAGTAATTTTATAGTGCCCAAATGTGTGCGCAATACATAAGAACACTCTGAGGGAAGCGCGGGAAGGGAAGAAGAAGCGGGAACTCTCTGTCCTTTCCCGAGACATAACGTATCTGCATACCAAATATCATCAAAATCCATGTAGCGGTATAAGCAGAAATCATTTCATTTAACGCCTGGGAACCATTCATTTTTCCGAGATAAAAAGGATCCTATGGCCTTTTCCGGGACTCAGAGTATCTCCATACCAAGTTTCATCAAAATCTGTTCAGCGGCTTAGGCGCAAAATAGGAAATTTTATAACGCGGTAACCGTACATTTTTCAAGACAAAAATTATCTTATGTCCTTTCACGAGAGTCAAATTTCATCAAAATCGGTTCAGCGGTTTAGGCGCAAATCATTTTTGCTTATTACACTGGTACCGTACCTTTTTCCCTGATGTAAAGTATCCTATGTCCTTTCCCGAGACATAACGTATCTGTACACCAAAAATCATCGAAATCCACGTAGCGGTATACGCAGAAATCATTTTTGTTTAATGCCTGGGAACCGTACATTTTTCGGAATAAAAAGGACCCTACGTCCTTTCCCGGGACTCAAAGTATCTCTATACCAAATTTCAGAAGAATCGGTTCAGCGGTTTGGGAGTGGCGAGGTAATTTTATAACATTTTGTTAATATAAGCACTTAAATTTGTATTGAAAGAACAAATCAGAATTTTGCATTTATGTGAAACGTCACAAAGGACATTAATGCTATGTAATAAGCCCTATAGCAATATTGCATTAACCATTTTTATATGTTTTCTCTTAAAACTGAATGTAAAATTAAAATGTTTTTTCATAATCATAATCTACGCATTTCAACAAAAAAAAATGATACCGCACATTAACATATTTTTGCTTAAAATAAGCAGAAAATAAAGATAATCCAAAAAAAACTTAAAACGCCGATTACTCAAAACTAGTTCTATGTGGAATGGTACACCAATGCTTAACAGCATCCAATTATGACATTAGTAACGACTGCAATAATATAGGTGGACGTTACATATTTTTAGACATAGTTGCGATTTAAATAATCTAGATCTAAGTAAGACAAAATAAAAATATACAATATTATTATCAAGATTTTTATTATTTTGCCTAATTGCGACCATTAAAATATTAAACTCATGTTTTTCTAATAGCATAAAAACAAGCAGAACAACTTCATAAATGTTTTATTTTACATTTACTTTTAACATAGATGCTTATATTATTATGAAGTTTATTACTACTAAAATTTACTTTTACAAAACAAGTATTTTTGGTTTTTTGAATAAAATATTCTTGAATAAAATATAATTGTGATTTGTATTATAATAGGAAGTATTACGCAAAGTACGGAGCAGATAACGCTACTAACAAACGTAGTGATTATATTCTCTTTGCTACTAACGCTATAAAGTAAAATAATCCGATCAAAACCCGATAACAGCACTAGTTTTTCGTCATTTCGGAATATTGACAGAAACGTTGTCAAACGTCGAACAAATTTTTTGTTTACTGTCTGTGCTGCCGTCTACCATGAAAACATTGCAGTTATAGGTCTACCAGAATCTTATGGCAAAAAGTGAGAAAATAAATTGACTCTAGCAATACCGGGGTAATAGGAATAAAACATTTTCATCCTTTTTAGGGTTCCGTAGCCAAAATGGCAAAAAACGGAACCCTTATAGATTCGTCATATTGTATGTATGTCTGTCTGTCTGTCTGTCTGTCCGTCCGTATGTCACAGCCACTTTTCTCCGAAACTATAAGAGCTATACTATTGAAACTTGGTAAGTAGATGAACCGCATTAAGATTTTAATACAAAAATGGAAAAATTATTAAAAATTTTAGGGGTCCCCATAGGTACAACTGAAACAAAAAAAATTTTTTTCGTCTAACCTATGCGTATGGGTATTTATGGATAGGTCTTCAAAAATCATATTGAGGTTTCTAATATCATTTTTTTCTAATCTGAATAGTTTGCGAGAGAGACTCTTCCAAAGTGGTAAAATGTGCCCCCCCCCCCCCCCCCTCTCTAACTTCTAAAGTAGATGATAATTCTTATAATTCATGATAATTCTAAAAAAATATATGATGTACATTATTATAAAAATTACCAACGAAAATAGGTTTGAACGAAATCTAACAAGTAGTTTTTTTTATACGTTATAATCCAACTAACATTAGGCGCTAACATAAGAGTTAGAACAGATCTACAAGAGAGCTAAACACATCCAATGGTGTTCAATAAGTGCTATTATATGGAGTTATAGCTCGCTATAACTCTACTGTACCCTTGAATTGGGCACAAATTCTTTCGCCTTATGTTCCACTATGACGATATAGTAGAGCTAAAGCATGAATTTTAGAGACACAGTAAAGTTATTGTGGATGTACAATAGCGATAACTGAGCCTTAAAGCGTTTTAAGTGAAGTATTTAAGTGACTAGTGGCTCTTCAAGCGTTATAATAGAGTTACAGGTACCTAAAGACACTTTGAGTGCTAAAAAGGAAGCAAATTCATGAATATTAACCCTTTTAGGGTTATAGTAGATCTATAATGCATCTTACTAACTTTTTGAGCACCGTAAGGGTGGCAATACGGTAAATTGTAACGTAATTATAATATGTTTTTAACTTTTTTTCTAACCGGCTTAACAGTATATTGTGTTCATGTATATGTTAGACTATAACCAATGATTTTTATGAAAATATAATGGCGGAGTTGAGTAGTGAAATAATATTTTGACTTGTTAGTGGAAGGCTGAAGCGGAATTTTCTTTGCGAAGATGAGTTTACTGTGAATGTGACTATGTATTATAAGCAAATAATGAAGGGGCCTACTCTTTGTTGTGTATTTTAAGTAAAAAAAGTGTCGCTTCAAATAAAGCAAAACATTTTTTATTGATAAAATTGTTTTAATGTTTTACCTATTGTCTTAAAATTTTCGTGACCCAGGCATCAAAACGCTACAATGACAAGTAACTTCATTGTAATAAGTTTTCATTTTGTACTTTCTTTTTATTATTTTTGTGTATTAAGTTTATACTCAAAAAATGGTGGACTCATAAATTTAGGGTTTTAATAGGGGAAAATAACTCTAATATACAGCCCAAAATAACATAGAGGAGTTTTGCATCCCTTTAGGAGTTTGGTTTTGCAAAAGAGTTAAAAAACAGCCTTGTAGAGCTAGTAGCATTAATTGCTTCCTTTGTGCAACTAAATGCGCTAAAGGAGTTAATAGGAGATGAGAATTTCTTATATAGATCTTATAGCGGTATGATTCGCTCAAAGCTATAACATAGAAGCTCTGGTCTGTACTGTAGGGATAATAATCGCTGCAGTTCCACTTTAGCCTTCATAATCGCTCTTATAGACCCGTTAGCCACAAACTATAATTACAGCTCCAAGTCAACCTTTATAACACTTCAGGTTCTAAATAAGCTATATGTGTAGCGGTAATGTTAGTTGGGAAATGGTAAACCTTAATTTAACTTTCATATTTTAATCAACTAAAACATAAAAATAAATCAAAAACCTTTTAATTTTATAGAAATAAACCTTACTGCTGCTGCGGAACCCTTCATGGGCGAGTCCAACTCGCACTTGGCCGGTTTTTTATTCCTTTAGCGGCTTATTTTGTGCGTGAAACATGAAAATATAAAATTTATCCAATGATCAAGGATATTTTTTGAAAATCTGCTGTCAAAAATTGCCATCAGATTCTGGTAGACCTATAATAAATATTAGATCCTATCACGCGTACGTGCATGATGCAAACTTCTAAATTTTTAATATTTCATACGTTTGTTTCTGATCGAGACAGTAAATACCTACTAGAACTACCTACATAGAGATAAATTATAATAATTAATAAGCAAGATAAACTGCTTAATATTATGTAAAGCGTTAATTGATATAATGTTAATTCGTAACCAATTATGTTACGCTTACAAGCGAATAATCCATACTAATTTATACATGCGAAAGTGTTGCTGTATATCTGTCTATCACTTCTTCACGCCCAAACCTCTGAACTGGTTTATTTAAGACATTGTTTTTGTCTGCTGTTAACTTTTCCAAGGCACCAGATTCAGGCAACCAAACCTTTTCTAGATTTAAATATCTGTGGACGTGGTGTGAAACGTCCATAGATGTTTTTATTAGTAAAAGGTTACATTTTATTGCCAGGACATGTTCAATGTTTGAACTGAGTTTCCATTATACGGCCAAGGACTGTCGCAACTTTATTCAACTTTTCATTAACTGGACCCAGCAAACATTGAACTGTTTGTAATGAGAAAAGAACTCGAGTGAAGTAATTTTGACGCGAACAATCGTTTTAAAGTTTATTATTTTTCGTGAATTCTAGTTCAAGGATGTTACAGTTATTATAGTTTTCGAGGACTGTTGTAGTACTGCTTCTGATTTAACGATGTAATAATGGATGAAATAAAACTCGGCAGTGCATAAATTAAAGCGTTTGTTAATAAATACAGTGACATGGCAGTTTGAAAACATAATATGATAAAAAAAATATGGAGCACTGAAAATGGCAGTTTTAGACTTGCTGGTACCTACTCATAGACCTGGATCCCAAAAGGATAAGACATAACTTACTTTCTGATGGATGAAACCATAGGTTCTTGGTAGTGCCTCGTGTACTTTGAATACAGGTGTTATATTAATTTATAAAATAAAAATAAAGCCTTTAAAAAAATAATAGCAACAAAAATATTTTTAAAACGTCTGATAATAGTTTTGGTCATTGAAAAGTGTCTTACACTACATGATACTAGTTCAGAACAATAATCTACAAATTATATATAATTATTGGCTATTAGAAAATAAGTAAAGTAGGACTCATTTTTTGTCCACTTTGGTACCTGGTACCTGACCAGGTGTCACACCACACTTAGAGCTACACAAATTCGCAGGTATTCTAAGTACACGAGGCACTACCAAGAACCTATGGTTACATCCATCAGAAAGTAAGTTGTGTCTTATCCTTTTGGGATCCAGGTCTATTATAATTGGTCCTCTAAAACTTTGAAAATTTGACTTCCTAGTTCCTAGTAATAGCTTCTGACCCTTCATTAAGGTGGCCCTTTCTTCCTCTAAATACAACTTTTCTCATCAAAGGTTTGACAAACCCCTATTTTCTTAAAGCGAAATTTTAAATTGTTTCAGGAAGCAAAATTGTCTTTAAAACCCATTGTGTTAAACGGAGAGGAATAATATGAATAGGATAAAAAAAAACAATTTACAAGAAAATCCTTATGAAATATTGATTTTAAAAATAATAATTACTATTACCGTTGTGATTTTCCTACTTTGTTGTGTATAATGTTTTCCTTGTCTTATGATTGTATCTTAAATACTTCAGCCTACGGGGAAATCAAATGATTATTTTGTATCTGCAATTTGCAACTTTTTTACACCGAAATTCATTTATATTGCAGTAACCGTGTTTTTTCGGATTGAAAGCTATTACCCTACCGTACCCTATTTATATGCAAATTAGTGTAGGTACTAGGCTATAGTGACAGAGCACAAAAACACTATAATATTTATTAAGGTTTCTTTAAAAACTACCTGTTTTTCTTTAAAATCGGAAAACAGGCAGTTTCTCCTTAATAAATGTTGTGTTTTTGTAATTGCTCCAATGACTGCTGGTACTGTCCAATCACAAGTCATTTACCCTACTTTACGTTTTACGTGGTAGCCACAGACATTTTTATCAAGTAGTTATTTATGTGGTGGTACCCCAAAGAAGAATCTTGAGGCACCTTTCAAGTTATAAAATTACAGTACATACATACAGTATGGGAAATAGAGAACTCAGTCATAAAATCCGAATATTTGAATATTTTTGTCAGTACTTAATATTATGTATACGTAATACTTGTCATGAAGATAATAAAAACAAAATAAAATGGTGACGATAAAGGGAAAACAAACTTGAATCTTTTTTTCCATCGTTGAATATTTTACAAGTTTTATTGCAATAATTACTTCCTTACATTACGACATTGACATGATGTTTTTGATATAATTATCACGGTAAAATTGAGATATTTTTGTTGATTACTATCATCATTTATTATCAAGTAATTTGTAGCACTGCATGAGCATGTCACAAAAATAAATTCATTTGAATAATGGACGATTTGATTCTTACTCAAAAATAAAACATTTTTTATTGTTTTATTCAATTCATTTTCATTTTCATTTTATTTTGTCAGTATTTAATATTATGTATACGTAATACTTGTCATGAAGATAATAAAAACAAAATAAAATGGTGACGATAAAGGGAAAACAAACTTGAATCTTTGTTTTCTGTCGTTGAATATTTTACAAGTTTTATTGCAATAATTACTTCCTTACATTACGACATTGACATGATGTTTTTGATATAATTATCACGGTAAAATTGAGATATTTTTGTTGATTATTATCATCATTTATTATCAAGTAATTTATAGCACTGCATGTGCATGTCACAAAAATAAATTCATTTGAATAATGGACGATTTGATTCTTACTCAAAAATAAAACATTTTTTATTGTTTTATTCAATGAATATTCAGTAATACGGATTTTTAGCGTTACGGAACCCTAAAAATATTTATAACCGCGAATCAATGATTACCAAATCATTCTACAATCAGCACTTAGCGCCCCCCTTGAGGCGTAAATATATTATTGACTGTCTAGGGTTGAATATTAAACGCACCCGCCTCTCAATCCTATTGTCAAATAAATTGTTCAATAATATTGTTCAATGATACTGCACAATAAAATTGATCGTCTATGTTATAATAATGCAAATTTTTATATTGGACAAGATGATGATTACGGCATAACTCATGCAGCTCACTCCAAATTCCACAGTTACTTTTTTATCGGGCTTTGGCCCACCACACATTCCCATCGCTGTATCTCCCCACAGTTTCCTCGACAGTCTATTCGAGCTTTATCTCGAAGCTTAATATACTTTTAAGGCCATTTAAGGTCGTAAATTGCGAACTTCCACGAAAGCTCGTTTGGGGAGTAAAAAGTAATGTTTATTGCGCATGATACGTGTGTAATTACAAAACGCGTCATTTCGCTAATGACACGGTAATTATTTTACATATTTGGTCATTATTACTGATTCTAAGTGGGTGTCACTTAAAACTCAACTGCGGAGAAACCAGAAGGCCCTATTTTACATGCCTCAAATCAGTGGTTATCAAACTTTTTTGGTGGCGGAACCCTTTTGAGAAGTGACATTTATGACGAACCCCCAAATAAAAATGTTTTTTTTACCACAGAAACAGTTTTTTATAAATTTGTGAATTCAATCTAGCCGACAATTTAATGCAGAGGCACTATCGAATGATAACTATTTTGATACCTCTATACACGTAGAGCTGTAACACAAGTTCCAAAGCCGCGTTGGCCACTACGATAATATGCAGATCACATCGATAGGAAGTAATTATGGAGCTTAATTATAATATTATGATGCCAGTTATTAGGTTTACCAATTAAATAGGGAGACATATGCTTCGGCACAGATGGACCGGCTTGACCGGATCAATACCATGGACTGGCAGAAAAATGAATTGAACACTCCATACTGTTAATATAAATGCGAAAATATGTTTGTCTGTCTTTTGCCTCTTCGTGCAAAAACCCCTGAGCCGATTTTGCTAAAATTTGGTATGGAGATAACTTAAGTCCCGGGAAAGGACATAGGATAGTTTTTATCCCGGAAAAATGTACGGTTCCTGCGCGAATAACGAAAATTGACGCAACGGAGTCTAGAACACTGTATAGCGCGGCGTCGTGTTGTAACTTATATTTTGTGTTTCGCCGAGTAAGGTATGTGAAGATGTAAGGAAATGTTGAAGACCAAGAAATGCAACTCACAATACTACAGTAATTACACTTGTATCTCCTCTGGTGTTGCGAGTATCAATCGGCTATCGCTTACCATCAGGTCATCCGTCTAATCTTTTTGTTAACTTAAAAGCGCGTTTTTAAATTATCTAAAGATACACTTGCGACAGTTAGTGTCTAAAAACACTAGGCCGAGTAACGCGGCGTGAATTCCGCATGATTCCACCTGCAATGTATTTTAAATTACCGATGACACACTATTACGTCGCGTTCCGTCCATATTATGTATCGTTTGACATTGCGGACGTAATCATGTGGAATTTACGCCGCGTATAACTTCGGCCTAGTGTGTTTAGACGCTTACACTATAAGCTCGCCTTGTCGTGGCGGTGGGGCTCTAGTAACCGCGGCTTGGACAACCGCGGTGAAGCAAAGAGGCAACCAGGGTCGGCCGGTGTCGCCGCCTGGCCCGAGGAGGGCGCTCCCAGCGGACTGGAGGAGTCCGCTGCGGATACGCACCGAGGTGGGGCCGCAGAGGAAGAAGCAAGTAGGTATTACGGTGCGCCGCTTGCCCTATCCTTTGCGGCCGAGGTGTGGTCGGTGGCAGAGCCACAGATCTGATCCGCCACATGGCCTCCAAGTAGCAGACTGGGGGGGCGTCTGCTACAACCCTGGTGGGGGCCGAGGAGGAAGGCGCACGTGTTGTGCGCCCATCGTGGAGTGTTCGGCCCGTGGGTGGGGTCGCGGATGTGTGTACCGTTCCCGTGGCCCCGTCAAAAGGCAGCGTGGTGGAAGATGGGGGGGGGGGGGAGGTTTAGTGGGTATACCGTGGTCTCATTAGCTACGGGAGTCCCACATCACCGCTCGGGTCGCCCCCTGCGCCTGGGTGGTATGCGTAATGCATTTCCCCCTTCGGAAAAAAAGGGCTCTTTTTTGCAGGGAAGTAAGCAGGGGAAGTGGGCAGCGCGAGAATGTAAACATGTCACTCGCACTGCCACTCGTCATGCCCGACGCTGCAAGTGAGTAGAAGGCTGAGTGTAAACACTCACTTCGACGTAGAAGTATTATGGGAAATATTTTGTGCAGTGTCAGGAGCAGAGAGTGGCTGAGCGAAAACGGGCCATTAGAGTCAATTCAGACCGCAACGCGACACGTAGCTGATGCATTTCTAAAGTATTGAATTGACAGATTTCAATTGCGTGAGACGTCTTGCAAATCTGTTAAATCCTAGTTAAATCCATAGAAATGCATCTACGCGTCACATTGCGGTCTGAAGTGACCCTTAAAGTTAAATCCTTGCTCCTTTTCATTATAAGCTAAGTAGGGTTTAATTCAGTTTCCATATCTCAGGCTTGCATAATTCCTGGAGACGTAATTATAATATGATGTCAATGGCGCTAGTAGCTAGTAAACAATATTATTACTGATGAATAGAAGTAACTCTCAGACAGAGTTGCTGCACTAGAAATGGCAGCAAAACGCCTCAATGCCTTAACACAGGGGTTCCCAAACTTATTTTGTCGACTGCCCACTTTGAGAACAAATTATGTTTTAGCGCCCCCATTGTTTCAATTTTAAATGCATCCAGATGAAATAAATTACCCCCAAGCATCTACACAATGCCCCCATTTTTTTTTTGGTCCCATCCTTTAGGCCTTCAGCGCCCACAAGGGGGCGTTGTCGCCCACTTTGGAAAAGGCTGCCTTAACACTTTGGTATGAAACATCCTACTTGTTTTTTAGTAAGCACGTATATTTTTTAAGTAAAAACTCTAACTTTGAAAAAAAACCCTCAAAAGGCCGCAGCGTCACAGAATCAAATGATACTGGCATCCGCCTACTTACTGTTCCAATATAAATAAGCCCTAACTTTAGAACGAGTAACTAATGTCTATAGTATTTTTCTTATAAGGAATGACCTAATATGTACACATTGTACTGTTACATACACGGCCTCTAACAAAGAACAATGCTTAATTATTATCGTTATAGCTTTTATATTAGTAACTAGCTGTCCCGGTGAACTTCGTGACACTTTAAAACCTTCCCTGGACTTCTACGAATATTTTAAGACCAAAATCAGCCCAATCCGTTCAGCCGTTTTCGAGTTTTAGCGTGACTAACACATTTGAAAATCCATTTATATATATATATATATATATATATATATATATATATATATATATATATGTGAATATTTAATACATAGTATGATAGGAAAGTTTCACAGTAAAGGCTTGTCCATACGTTTAGCCATCATGGACACTGGACTGCAGGAGAGGACCAATCAACGCAGCGCAATCAACGATGATCATTGGCATTTGGGTATCATAGACGGTTAATATGACCTCTACACGTTCATAATCTATACTAATATTATTATCTATAAGTACGTCTATATCTATACTATAATATTATTATATTATAATTGGGAAGAGTTTGTTTGTTTGAACGCGCTAATCTCAGGAACTACCAGTCCGATTTGAAAAATTATTTTACTGTTGGATAGCCCTTTTATCGAGAAAGGCTATAGGTTATATTTTATTACGCTAAGACTAATAGGAGCGAAGAAATAGAGGAAAATGTGGAAAAAACGGGGGAAATTATATGAAAGGGCTTATTTGAACGCGCTAATCTCAGGAACTACTGGTCCGATTTGAAAAATTCTTTCAGTGGTAAATATCCTATTGATCTAGAAAGGCTATAGGCTATATTTTATCACGCTAAGACTAACAGGAGCGAAGAAATAGAGGAATATGTGGAAAAAACGGGGGAAATTATATGAAAAGGCTTATTTGAACGCGCTAATCTCAGGAACTACTGGTCCGATTTGAAAAATTCTTTCAGTATTAGATAGCCCATTCATTGAGAAAGGCTATAAGCTATATTTTATCACGCTAAGACTAATAGGAGCGAAGAAATAGAGGAAAATGTGGAAAAAACGGGGAAAATTATTTGAAAGGGCTTATCTCACGAACTACTGGAGCAAATGTTTGTTATTTGGCAATTGGCACAGATAAGAAGTAGACCACGTGAACGATCATAGGCTATTTTTTGTGGACTAATTGTCTGTAAAATATCTAATTTACGCGGGCGAAGCCGCGCGGTACGTCTAGTAGGGAATATTAGGCAAATGTCGGAGCAGAGGGCACTACTAGCACATACAGTAAACAATCCGACCAAAATCCGACATAATATAATATTGACAGAAACGTTGTCAAACGTCGAACAAATTTTTTTGTTTACAGATCCATGACCCGGACACATTGAAAACTTTTTGTTCTGTCGGCGGGATTCAAACCCGCGACCACTGCACCTTAGCGTGCGTCCACATTTGTGTCATTTGCGCGATCAGATCTCCGATCAGATCTCCGTCGCGATCATCGCGCCGTATCAATATATACGCGTATCATTTTGCGTCCACACTAGTGATCATGATACGGCGCGATAATCGCGACGGAGATCTGATCGGAGATCTGATCGCGCAAATGATACAAAAGTGGACGCACCGTTAGTCATGGTGCCACAGAGGACTTCAATTAAAATATTAAAGTAGTCACGATTGTTTGATTTTTAATTCGCTATTCGGTCGTTGACCGTTATACACGGCCAAGGCAACATACTAATAAATTATTTATCAATATTTTCCACTCAATAACAAACATTAATTATTCATTATTACCGTGGATTACAAAACAATGAAATTGGTTTTGATTAAATTAATGAGATCATCTTTGATGGAAGAACATTTTCTGTTAACTGTACAGCTTACGTCTATTCTTTACAAATAAAAATGGATTAAAAATGTTACTCTCGTTTAAACTTTAGAACAGCTAAACGAATTTTGTTGATTTTAGTCTTGAAATATTCGTGAAAGTCCAGGGAAGGTTCACCGAGTTGTCTAGTTCATACAATATACTATACTATATCAATATTATAAGGTCCACAAATTACGTGAGGTGCTTCGGAGGGGGTCGAGTCAAATCATCTAATCTCACGTTGGGGAGAGGGGAGGTCTCGGCAAATCTCACGTATTTTTTTCTCAACAAAATTATTTTAGTCCATTTCATCTAGCTCATACCTTTATGGTTGTACGTATGCTTAAGATTTTATCGTTATATGATTAAGATTATTCACAAATTCGTTCGAAAGAAAATCTACTGACTGTCAAACCAAACGTTTACGTAAGAAAGTAGAAACCCACATTTTGTAAAATCTCACGTGAGATTTTGGAGGGGAATCTCACCAGGGGGAAGGGGGGGTCAAAAAATTCAGAAAAACACATCACGTAATTTGTGGACGGCCCGTAACTGCTAAAATGTGTCTATCTCTATATTATGTTCTCTTCACGCTCAAACCGCTGTACTGATTTTCCTGTGAAGATACTTTTAATCCCGGGAAATTGGATACTTTTTATCCTGGAAAAATGTACAGTTCCCGCGAGATAAACAAAATTGACGGAACGGGGTTGCTAGTATCGTCTATAGTTTGTGCGTTTTAAGATGATATGGGTGACACATTATAATTGACAATAGTAGGGAAGTTACCTAAAATTTTAATCGATAATTTTAAAATATCGAATCAATTCGTAAAGGAATTGCAATCGAAATTATCGATTTCGTACTGACGTTTCAGAGTCGCGCTAGCGATTTAAGATGGCCGCCCTTTTTATCCATTTGATTTCGATTCAACAGTGTCAATCTCTATCGGCATAAGTTCCGTTTCATGCATCTGACATTTTTCAAATATTTTCGTATCAATAATTTCATACTCCTATTTCACTGTTAATATTTGTAATTTTATATTAATAAGTTAGCATTTAGCAACTTTTCATTTTTATTCATTTACAGTTATAGGAAACATTTGTTTTTGTAGATGGAATATAATTTATCACATATTTTTGATTTTTTTGTTTTCTTGTAAAAAAATCCGTAGCAAGGAATATGAGAACTGCCACCCATATCATCTTATAATGCACAAACTATAGTATTTTACATTTTAAATGTTCTAGAAAATAATAAAATGTAACGCTTTCATTTTAGTCTTTAATATTTACTAGAGCTCCATTTTAGGTCACTAGATAATAATTAATTTCATACACATGCATAAACAACAGAACTACAAAAATAGAATTGCATCCAATTATGTACTACTTATTTGTAGTATTTACTAATTTAACTAATTTTACTTACTAATTTAACTTAATTTTGAATATTTTATAATGAATTATTGTTATGTCTGAAATAACTAAAATTAGACTTGTGGTATAAGGTAATAGATATTAGTGAATACAGAACATTATTACTCGTAATTATTTAGCCATTAGGTAAATTACAAGGTTTGCTCAAATTGTAAGGGAAAAATCAGTAATTGCTCTATGTTGTAAAATGTTAGTTACCCGGTTCATACACTCGTGTCTTCAATTAAAAAAAATCTCAAAACAAAATTATACAATTTGACAACTAAACTGATATTTTCATAATAAACAAATGACCTGAAACAAAAATAACTAAATACTGACACACCTAATAATAGTGTCGTGTATTGGATTCATAGTTGTTATTGTCTCGTGCGCTCATGATATACATGACAGTGACGTTGACAGACGTCAGAGAAAGTTAGGAAGATGGCGTGTGTGCGAGCTAGTAGTACGAATATTACGAACATACTAACAAAATAAAACTGTGAGGTGTACAGTACTAACCCTAAATGTTTGTGCTTGTTTTAGATTGTTCAACATCCGTACGCGCCTCAAATTATTATACCTTGTTTCTTCATAAAGCCAACCCATCATAAAGCAGAGTCATATCACAACCACTTTGACATTGGCGACTCACTACGGGGCCATTTTTAAAAAGAAGAAGAAGAAGAATATTACGAAAAGGTCGGAGAGAGAGGGCGCTACAGCACATTAAGTCATTGGCACATACATTAGACAATCCGACTAAAATCCGACAACAGCACACGTTATATCAGAACATTGACAGAAACGTTGTCAAACGTCGAATAAAACTTTTTGTATACCGGTAAAATGGGGCTATAATTGGTACAACATTTTGTGAAAATTTATTATTAAAACGAACTAAGTACAGGTAACTGTACTTTGATGATTTCTAGTAACAAATCTCATTGGTAACTTCCAATACTGGTACATATTAAACGTATATTCATTCAAATCACGAAGCTACTTTAATTCAAAGGTGCCGTTCCAAATATCGCAATAGTGGGGCTATTCGAAATTTGACACAAAATAACTAAATTTTAAATTATTCTGGCTTTGTTTCTATTTATCTCATCAAGCGATTGTTGGAACAATAACACTTCACATTACTACGTACATACCAACACTGCAAATATATATTTTTCATACTAAACATTTTTATAAAGATATTGTGGTGCTAAATTTGGGGTTATTTGGAATAAATAAAGCGATTGCTTTATAGTTTTAGTGAAGTATGTGGGGTATATTTGGAACAATTTAAGGGGAAGTAGCAGATATGCCTTTCCATTTCGTGTATTTGTATTTTGTACATACGTACGCACTATGTTCATAAAACTGAAACAAAATGCAACCTACCCTTAAATACTCGAAAATTGCATTTGGGGTTATTTGGTACATCACCTCAAAACTATCACCAGCCTCGAAAGGGGCTATTTGGAATTTTGTTCCGAATAACCAAAAAACGGTTTCAAAAAGCCCTAATTTATAAAACAAAATAGATATGGCGACGTAAAAACGTTAGGAAACACCGGTATAAATAATTAGAATCACAAGAAAACGTACGATATGTGACAAATCCCATATTTATCTTACCTCCAAAAACTTCTCGTAACACACCAAAAGTAGACCACACATAAATAAGTTCAATTTTGACGATTTTTTTCTAAATTAGTTTTGAAGCACTCACAATAGTTTCATTATCTCCAAAATATTTCGTCCCTCACTACAGTTTTAGTTGAAGTATAATTGCCAGATGAAAAAAAAAATTAATACTTACTAGTAAAACAAAAGTTATAAATTACCAAATCTTTTTTTTTTTTTAAATAGTCCCATGGTTTCCGAATAGCCCCAACTTACGGTACTGTACTCTGTGCTAGTGGTGCCGTCAAGCGTGTAAACATGGCAGTAAAGTTATCCTTTTCTGTGTAGAAATACTCTTCGAAAAAATATAGCAAGTTGATTATACAAGGTGTAACAAAACTAGGCGATAATACATCAGGATGTGATTGGGTTCCTTATTTCGCTGTGAAAGTGGCAGCAAGAACATTTTTTGTGAATTACATGGGTAAATTCATGACGCTCTTGATCATAGAAATCACAAAAAATTTGCTCTGCCAGCGCTGCTACTTAGTACTTTTATAGTCCGTGCAATCCACGAAGACGCGCCCCACTATTCCTCCAAATTGTTCATAGTATATATTGTGTGCAAGCTTTCGCCAGTGTTGAGTGTTGTCGGTACGCACTAATTACCTATCAGTACTCGCTCAGACTACAATAATTAAGAAAAAGCGTCACGACTCACGATCAAAGTTAAAGATGTTCACCCAAAAAGTGGTGGGGCGCGTTTTCGTGGAGTGCACGGACCATACAGTGTACTTTATGAGGAACATATACACATTACACACCCTAAAGTACTATCACCAATCTGATGGCAAAAAGTGAGAAAATGAATTTTTTTTTTTTTTTTTTAATCTTTATTTAAATAAAGGGCTTTTGCCATAGTGGCATGCCAGCGACTCTAGCAATACCGGGGTAATTGAAAACATTTTGATCTTTTTTTTCTTCTTATAGCGGCTGATTCTGTGTGTTAAACATACAAATATAAAAATTATAAAAAATTATCCAATGATCAAGGATATTTTTTGAAAATCTGCTGTCAAAAATTGCCATCAGATTCTGGTAGACCTATAGTTTTGTTACACCCTGTATAAGTTACTTAAATAGGAGAATCAGGGTACTTGTTCATACCAGTTAATTGTGAATTGTGATGGATCGAAAGATCGATCGCAACTGAACGGCCCTTAAGCGACATTTAATCAAAAATTAAAATATCGCTTTCCATTGTACGCCTTATATGGAACTGTAACCTATATAATTCATCACGTCAGCAGGTAATGTAGGTGAATACGCCTTATCGTTTATTTTTATAAACGAAAAGTACAATAAATACTATAGAGATAAAGTCTGTCACGTTTTTTGGACCGTTGCGTACGAGTGCCAAATTTGGAACGCGGTAATACGAATTAAATTGTGCGCTAACGCACATTTTGTTGAAATTTCACGGGTAGCCAGATCCGGTCGGACTGATCGCAGGCCTCACCGGTACACGAATTTTGTTACATTTAACCACATACATAGATCAATATAGATACCGCATGTCGCTCCATTTGTATGAAAACGAGCGTGTCACTTTTTTCCTACCACTGTGACGTACCGATGATAAGAAACGTATCCATTATCAAAGCCAACGTTTCTATTTGAATTTCTACAGCTCAATACGGCACTTTTAGGCATTTAGGCATTTTTAAAATTCCTATTGACGTCCGATACCGATAGCAGACTAAAGAACAGACTTTCAAAAGAAGCTTTGCTCGTCGTTTGGGAACGCAATATTATGGCACGTTAAGTACATACACGTGCGGTATCTATCTTGACCTATGTCTATGCATTTAACAGATAAACTCTGCCAGTATTTTTTTGGCTTCGCCTTTCTGCTGTGGTTTTGTGAAGTCTAGATTGCCGTTGTAGATTCTTAAGATAGTTGGTAAAATATAATTGTTAAATTCTGTATGTTTGTAATCTGTATAATATTCTGCTTCAGACAGAATTAATAAAATTTATATCCATACCTCCATACTAATATCAGTGCTAATATTATAAATGCGAAAGTGTGTCTATCTGTCTGTCTGTCTGTTACCTCTTCACGCTCAAACCGCTGAAACGATTTTGCTGAAATTTGGCATGGAAATATTTTGAGTCCCGGAAAAGGATATAGGATACTTTTTGTCCCGGAAAAATGTACGGTTCCCGCGCGATAAACGAGTTTTAGCGCAACGGAGTTGCGGGCGTCATCTAGTTTTATATATATTTTTTATCATTTCTCCTCCCAAAAGACGTAGGTATGCCGCAGATTAGTAAAATTCCTGGAAAATTTTACGGTTTATATTTCGTCGAAACGAAACTACTGCGAATATAATACGAGTACAATAACATAATTTGGAGTACCTTTGATTCCAGTTAATACTCCACGTGTTATAAAATACGACAAAGAGTATTTTCGAATAAAAGAATATGACAAATCTTTTCGAATTTCGCACAACTCCGTGGGTTTATTTGCGAGCAGGTGCTAGCTTGTTTAAAGTTTTTCGCTTTGTGTTAGAAAATCTAAAAATCCACTTCAAATCTTTTTCAGACTTCCATACAATCTACATAGTAGGTATAAAAGAGATAGTATGTCTGTATATACTAATATAGATAATATATCTAGATTCTAGTGAAAACAGATGAAATGGAATTCAAGTAATTAAAATAATCACATTTCACGCTCGTAGCGTAAAAATTTAAAAAGAGGCGCGCGAATTTTAAAATTAAAAAACCCAGGACAACCCAGGACGCTGCTGAAAAACTATTCAGTACCTCCCAGGACACTACAAAAACCAGGACATGTCCTGGGAAAACAGGACGGTTGGTAACCCTATAATAAATGCATAATATAGTTTACTAGATGTCCCGCGCGGCTTCGCCTGCGTAAATTAGGAATTTTACGAAAACCGTACATTTTCCTACAAAAAAAAAAGCTTGAATGTCCCTTCACGTGGTCTTCTCTATATCTGTGCCAAATAATATGAAAAATGCTTCAGTACGTCTGCGTAGAGAACCTTTCTAACAATTTTCCCGGTTTTTTCCACATTTTCCTCTGTTTCTTCGGTCTTATTAGTCTTAGAGTGATAATATATAGCCTTCCTCGATAAATGAGCTATCTAACACTAATTTTTTTTTAAATCGGACCAGTAGTACCTGAAATTAGCGCGTTCGAGCGAACAAACAAACAAACTCTTCAGGTTTATAATATTAGTATAGATTTTTTTAATCGTTTGACAAACTTGAGTCTCGATCTAAAAGACTATGAAACGTACCAATAATAGGGTCATAATCATGGGACGATGCATGGTATAATATGGTAGTGATGATGATGATAATGATGATAAATGTAATTTGCATAGTAGCATCTGCTTTTCGTTCTTAAAACAATACCGAAACTCCCAAACTCGTATCTATAAAGAGTCAGGAGTTCCCTCAGCACCTTCTGAGTTCTGAACCATGATATACTTCGGTGCAAAATCTTATTTGTTGGTAGTATATGCTTCGAATACTTCTCACGAAAGTGAAGTCACCACATGTTTCCATATAAATTTTGAGGAGTTCCCTCGATTACTAATGGATGGAGGAGGATTCATCAGGTCACCACTTTTGTGAACGTGGTACTAAATTGGGATAATATACACCAAAAGAAAAATTTTGAAAATCGGTTCTCAAACGGCGGAGTAATCGTTAAACATAAATAAACGAACATAATATCTCCTCCATTTTGAAAGTCGCTTAAAATTGTATCCTAAGTGTTATTCTGATGTATAAGCTATATTATTGTAAAATTTAATTAAAATCCGTTCAGTAATTTTTTCGTGAAAGTGTAACAAACATCCATACCTACATCCTCACAAACTTTCGCCTTTATAATATTAGTAGGATAGTAGGATATAACATAAATGGTACAAGAACATGATATTTTGATGGGTTTGTCATAAGGTTTGTTGGAATCGATTAGCCACGGCCCATGGTGCATGTACGAGTTCCTTCTGCTAGATATTTTAAAAAATGCCTCAAAATAAGTGACAGATAGCGGAAAAAAAACTTAGTTTCATACTATCCATACTAATATTATAAATGTGAAAGTGTGTATGTCTGTCCGTCTGTTACCTCTTCACGCTCAAACCGCTGAACCATCTTTGCTGAAAGTCGGTATCCAGGGGATCTTCGAGTTCCATGAAAGGACATAGGATACTTTTTATCCCGGAAAAATAAACGAGTTACGGGCGTGTTAAATATTACCACACAGAAGTAGTAACCGACATCTTACTACCCGTGAAACTACCCGTGAAAGGAAAAAAATAATACTTCCGGTGTCTTTGTGCCTTACACAATACAGTCCTTAACTTTTAAAGTTCACAAACACTTTTATTAAGGACAATAAGACATACAAAACCACTTAACTAAGTAGTCATTACTAGGTCAGATTTAATGCTTTACAATAAACAGTTAATATTATTGTTATTACTAGAGATTCCGTTGCTCCAAAACTCGTTTATCGCGCGGGAACCGTACATTTTTCCGGGCTTGAAAGTATCCTATGTCCTTTTTTGGGACACAAAGTACATACCCAGCAAAATCTCAGCGGTTTGGGCGTACAGGCAATAGACAGGTAGGCACTCTTTCGCATTGATAATATTAGCATGGAATATGGATTAACTAATTAGTAATTACTAACTTAAAATAAGTAAGCCTACGGTGTAAATATTTCTCTCCATGTTGAGCCATATGTCCGGGACACACGAGGCTAGTGTTTCAAGCTAGGATAGCAAGCTAGTTTTTTACCAAACTGTCCTGGCTTGCTGACCTAGCTTGGAGCATGCTAGTTCTGTTTTACAAATGAAGATAGTATTGTCTACACGAAGCCAGAAGTACTAGCTTGCTAGCTTACAAACACTAGCTTGCTATCCTAGCGTGAAAAACTAGCCTCGTATGTCCCGGCCTCCCGGGCATTAATGAATAGCCATGATTGTTACCATGATTGCAAATATGTCTGTAGCATGCTCAATTGATGTCACAATTATTGTCATTGACAAAATACAATATAATATTATGCCGTTACCGTACCTCTGTAGAGTCTGTATTTTCTGTACGTATGTTATCGCTTCTATTCAACCATTCATCTCTTCTTGGTCCTACATATTTTTTTTATTTTACGACACAAATCAATATAATCAAATTATTAATATGGCGATTTCAATATTTATGGACACCATCTGCTTCTTTACTCTTATATAACTCACTGGTACAAAATAAATATTTGCAAAATAGGTAATAATATGCCTTCTAATCTAATGTTATTTTCATAGGTCTCTGTTTTCTTCCTTTTTAGGGTTCCGTAGCCAAATGGCAAAAAACGGAACCCTTATAGATTTGTCATGTCTGCCTGTCGGTCCGTATATCACAGCCATTTTTCTCCGAAACTATAAGAGCTATACAGCTATTGAAACTTGGTAAGTAGATGTAGTCTGTGAACCGCATTAAGATTTTGATACAAAAATGGAAAAAATATTTAAAAATTGAGGGGTCCCCAAACTCCCCATACTTAGGTACAACTGAAACAAAAAAAAATTTCATCTAACCTATGCGTGTGGGGTATCTATGAATAGGTCTCTAAAACTTTTCTAATATCATTTTTTCCTAAACTGAATAGTTTGCGAGAAAGACTCTTCCAAAGTGGTAAAAATGTGTCCCCCGCCCCCTCTAACTTCTAAAGTAGGGGCATGATAAGTCTAAAAAAAAGATATGATGTACATTACTACAAAAACTACCAACGACAATTGGTTTGAACAAGATCTAGCAAGTAGTTTTTTTATACGTCATAAATGGTAAACCTTAATTTAACTTTCATTAAATCAACTGAAATATAAAAATAGATGAAAAACCTTTTAATTTCATAAAAATAAACCTTATTGATGCTGCGGAACCCTTCAAGGGCAAGTCCAATTCGCACTTGGCCGGTTTTGTTATATCAGCAAAGCCTCCGTAATTTTTTCGAGCGTCCCTACTCTATTCATTTAGAACTTTAATTGACAACAAGTAATAAAAATTTATCTAACGATCCCCAGGAACCTACAGGTCAAATTAGACGTCTAGACAATAACGCAAAATGTCGCCTTTAAACTGTACCTGTACCTACTTTAATACTTCAGTCGGAATTTCCAGGAATTGCTATTGTATTCTATTGTTGTCGCGATCACCGGTGCTCGCGCGGGGCCTGAAGGAATATCTTATATCTTTAAACGAGCAATTCTTGTATATATATAAATATATATTTGGAATCTCGGAATCGGCTCCAACGATTTTGATGAAATTTTGTATATAGGGGGTTTTGGGGGCAATAAATCGAACTAGCTAGGAATCATTTTTAGAAAATGTCATTTTATTCGTGTTATATCGAATACCGATCAAAGCTCGGTCAAATAGCTAGTTATTATAAATGTAAGAATATTACATACTGTGCTTCTTTTTGTCTGTTTGTTACCTCTACGATTAAATTTAAACCATTTGTAATGAGTTGTACACAAAATACTTCAGGAACATAGTACCTACCGAAAAAGCACACAGAAAACTCTTTTACGCCAAAATATAAGGTTACCGCGCGAATTTCAGCGGACGTCCTCTAGTTGTGATCTATTCGCCATAAAATTTAATAAAAATAATCATATCTAAGGGAGCGTGCATAAATTACGAGAAAAAAGAAGGAAGAGGGGTCCTGCTAAATCTCGCCGAATCTCATGTGAATTGTGAACAGGAGAAAAATGTCGGAGTCTCTGAAAAATTCACGTTATCTTACATTTTAAAACACAATTTATAATGTATATAGCCCAGGGCTCCACCGAGCACATTAGGGTGAGGCCAAACGAGCGTAATTTGTGAGTCGTGACTCGTGAGTCGCAGAATTTCGGCTGGCTGCTGCATTCAGTTTCGTAGAAAATCCCTACTTCATTCACACGAGCGTAATTTTGTGAGTCATGATTTGTATGAAAAAATATTTACGTGGCAGAAATTCTGCGACTCACAACTCACAAATTACGCTCGTTTGGCCTTAGACCTTAGAGAATGGCTGCCATACAGGGAGAGCTAATACTACGGTAAAATATCGTGAGTTTTTTTATTAAAGAATTTTTTAATTACAGAAGTCATTAAAAATAGCTACTTATTATAAGTATTATCATACCGACTAAAGGCTAGGTACAATAAAACTTATCTGGTAAACTTATATCCTACATTAATAGATTTTATGTACGTGTTTACTTGGGCTATAGGTTGTGTTGATGACAGTATCAAATATTTTAAAAGAGTCATAATAGTAGTCAGGGAGCCCTAGAACAAATTTTTCTTTAATTACTATCAAGCAATTTTTTTGTGTGTAGCTTTATTTTGATAAGCTTATTTTATTTATTTATTTATTTACATCAGGCTACATAGGTCCATACAATATATATAACGTTACCTTACTGAATACCTTAATGACTAACATACATAATATTATAAATTATATACACTTAGATAAGAGTTAAGACAAACAACATTTGTATCTGCAAAAAATCTTGAAGTTGATGGCTAACAGAGATAGAAAGGATTTCATACTTTGACTTGATGGTCCTAAATTTATATGGATTGTTCTATTTGTAGGACAATGTTACTCTTAAATTATATAACTATTAACCTACCAATATACAAAAAATCAGCTGGTTAGGGTTCCGTTTTAGGGTTCTGTAATCAACAAAGCTTGGTTAACTATGTTACACTAAACGGAACCCTAACCAGCTGATTTTTTGTATATTGGTGGGTTAAAAGTTATATAACATTGTCCTACAAATAGAACAATCCATATTTTATGACCATCAAATCAAAGTATGAAATCGTTTCTATCTCTGTTAGCTACCACTTTCAAGATTTTTCGCAGATGAAAATGTTGTTTGTCTTATCAAAATAAAGCTACTTACAAAAAATTTGCTTAATAGTAATCAAAGAAAAATTTGTTCTAGGACTCCCTGACTATAGTCTAGAGCAGTGGTTCTTAACCTTTTAGTCATGAGGGACCATCTTAATTCTTACCAAATGTTTGTCTTGCCGGGGACCACCCAGTTGGTTTACTTATTATGGGTTGTTTGATAAAGACAATAAAGTATAAACACAACTTTATAATCACACTCATTTGTACATTTGACAAAAATTTAAAAGTTATAGATTTTAATTTTTAATTTAATGTGCTTTTTGTGACTGCATACTATTTACTAACTTCTGACTTCTCACATATTATTATTACGATGGCTTCGCGGACCACTTGGAATGTATTCAGGGACCATCAGTGGTCCGCGGGCCACTGGTCTAGAGTCTAGACTTCTAGCCGCTATCCCCAACCCGCGGCCCGCGGGCCGCATGCGGCCCGCCGGGACTTTATTTGTGGCCCGCGTGATGTTAAATAATTTTGAAATTCACGCCCACCGGCAAAATAACGTAGTCTACGTGATAGTCGTTAAATTTTTTCACTTTAAAATCGTTAATTTTGAAGAATGTTATTTTTTAACCCTAAAATATTTTTGTTGCGGCCCGCTGCACCAAGACCAAAACATGTTTGTGGCCCGCATGAAAAAAAGGTTGGGGACCACTGCTCTAGACTAACTTGTCAACAAAATTTTGAAATAAAAATAAAAGTTTTTTAATTTACTGACGACGTAGACTGTAACAGTGTTGATTAATTATTATTATTTACTTAAATTTATGATTATTTTGAAATATCTATTACTAATTACAGGATATTTATTACACAGTTTAGTAATATTTTACTTTTAAAATTATCAGCTTTAAATTTATTAGTATGGGAGATAAATTTAGTATTATAATAATTATAATTTATAATAGAAGTTGTCTTCACTCGGTGTTTCAGTATAAAATTAAATCGCTTATCAATTACCATTTAATAGCATAGTGTAAAGTATAATAGAACCTCAATATACAATTATGTCTCATACTATAATTACGATCAGTACACGATAATCGAAATAGTTACACACTCAAGGAGTTCTACATACGCAATAATTATAAGATAATATTTACATAAATTACTTACAACTTTTTATCTCCTTGAATTCGGCCCCTTTTCACTTATCACTCACAGAATTTAAATTAAGTCACGTCACTATTATTCATTTTTTACGCGCTCGCAAACTTTTCGAATTTCGAACGAGCGTTTTTGCCAGACAGGCGCGCGCTTCGACGTCCGCTGTCAAATGGCGCGTTCCCGCGCTCCGTCGGAAATGCTTCCGTTCATCCCGAGAATTCGCGATGTTTAGGACCAAATTCATTGGGTAAACAAAAAAAAATACTAGGTTATTTTCAGCCTATCTAATAATTATATCTAATGTTTGCAATGGTCAAAAAGAAAACACAGGTGCCAGTGACGTACAAACAGTACAATAATTGCTAACTACCCTGAAAAATGAAAACAATTGTTATACATATTTTCTTCTGGGAATAATATAAGGAGAATTAAATGCCTGAAGCTCAGCAATGCATTTCTTTATAAATATATATATTTATACCTAATACATAATATTATAAAACAAAGTCGCTTTTTTCCCCTCATGTCCCTTTGTTCCTTTAACTACGCAACGGATTTTGATGATTCTTTCAGAGTAAGATAGCCCATTTATCACGGAAGGCTATAGGGTATTTTTTATCCCCACCAAAAACATAAATGTAAAAAGGAAAAGCCAAGTTCAATACAAACATTGTTTGTTGCTTGTCTATGGACTTCGCCGTAAAAAGAATGGAGATCTAAATGACTGCCAAGTTCTATGGAAAATGTAAATATGTATTTAAAGGAACTAAATAACATTATGAACAAACAATAAAGTCTATTTCTTTGCTTTATTGAATATCTATAACAATTGCTGTTATTTAATTAATGTGATCTTAAAGTAGAATAGATTTAACTTGGCTAGTTTTCATTGCATCAGTCATTGCATAAAGTTATTGAACATTTGAATTCTGATAAAAACTGGCCAAGTCAAATCTAATCTACTTTAAGACCACATTATTTAAATAACTGCAATTGTTATAGATATTCAATAAAGCAAAGAAATAGACTTTATTGTTTATTCATAATGTTATTTGGTTCCTTTAAATACATGTTTAAATTTTCCATAGAACTTGGCACTCATTTAGATCTCCATTCTTTTTACGGCGAAGTCGATAGACATTTTTTTTTGGTTTGATTCGTCCCATTCAGGACAGGCAAAGGGAACAAAGCCCATACAGCCATGAAGTCCATAGACAAGCATAATGTTTGTATTGAACTTGGCTTTTCCTTTTTATGTTTATGTTTTTGGTGGGATATCACTACTTTTTGTAAAGAAGAGAAACTTAAATATTTGACTATAGTCGCTCACAACCTTAAGAGGTTGTTTCACCACTTTCTGATAAGTGTCGGATATTCTATCCACAACTTATATGACAGATACTCCATACTTCATATGATCGGATGACTGACAGATACTCCATAATTCATCTGTCAGATAATTTGTGGATAGCCTATCCAAAACCTATCAGGAAGTAGAAAAGCAGCTCTTAAGGCTTGTTGAGCATCAGTCGAATTAAACAAAGAAAATTCAAGCTAATTGAATATGCAGCTGCCATTATGAGGCATTGGAATAATACGATGTAACACAAGTGTATTTCCAACTATAATTCTACAGTACAACTTATTGTGCGAAAGTTAATTAGCTACCTATTAAAATACAGTAATACTGGGTACAGAGAGATGCCAATCGCAACTCTATTGCCCCTAATTCGTCAATCGCGCGGTAACCTTACATTTTATAATATTATCATGTCCTTTCCCGGGACTTTAACTATATCTCCATACCACTTATCAGAACAATCGGTATAAGCAGTTTGGGCGTGAAGGGCTAACAGACAGCCAGACACACTTTTGCCTTTATAATATTAGTATTTAGTATGAAATTGTGGTGTGAATTAAATTAAGAAATTATTGTGTGTTACTGTGTTGCTCTGGAGCGTTTTTACGTACATTTACTGATTAACTTTTGTTCTGTGTATTATTAAGTTGATATTATTTTGACTGTTGTTGGCCATTGACCGGTTGATTAGGGTGTATTACAAGGTTTTTCGTATGGGATTTTGGACACAACTTATTTTAAAGGATTTTATACCCAAACGGTAAAAACGATACCCAATTGCAGCTGAGACTTCGCTGTCTGTCCGTCTCTATGTCCGTCTCTCTGACTGTCTCCAGGCTGTATCTCAAGACCCGCTGTAGCTACAGTTCTAAAATTTTTACAGATTATGTATTTCTGTTGCCGCTATAACAACATAATATACTGAAAATAAAATGAAATTAATATTTAAGGGGGGCTCCCATACAACAAACGTGATTTTTTTGGTATTATTTGCTCATAATCAATAATGGCAGCCGGTACATACTTGAAATGTTCTCGAAATCTTTAATTATAATTATGTTTACTTCCATAATTTATTATAAAATTAAAATCAAACAAATATTTAAGGGGGGCTCCCATACAAAAAACACAATTTTCGCTCTGTCCGACTCACACTTGGCCGTTGTTTTTTTTTGGATTTTTCCCAGAGTTTCCACACAATTACCGAAGTGGATTCCAAATTTCAGCCTTCTAGGCCATCTGTAAGTGGGTTAGAATTTTGATCTATAGGTCAGTACTCAGTCAGTCAGTGATAATAATTACGATTTTCGGACGTGATTACCTAAATAACCGTTTGAGCTGTGTTTATGAAATTTGGAGTATATAATTACCTCGCAAGTTTCATTATATGAGCCAAATTTGAAACGTTTATGTTAAATGGTTTTTGAATTATGAGGGGGTCAAAAGTGGCTTCAAATGGTTCGTGTAATATTACACACGGTGCTGCTCGCCAGTTCTGTTTTACTTGAACTTGGCTTGACAAAGTCTAGATTACGCTAAGACTAATAGGAGCGAAGAAATAGAGGAAAATGTGGAAGAAACTGGGAAAATTATTTGAAAGGGCTAACTTAAACGCGCTAATCTCAGTGACTACTGGTCCGATTTGAAAAATTACTTCAGTATTAGATAGCCCATTTATTGAGGAAGGCTATGGGCTATATTTTATCACGCTAAGAGTAATAGGAGAATGTGGAAAAAACGGGGGAAATTATTTGAAGGGGCCTATCTCGCGAACTACTGGAGCAAGACCACGTGAAGGATCATAGGCTATCGATTTTAATCATTTTTTTCAGTGGCTATATATTTTATACCCGTGCGACGCCGGGGCGGGTCGCTAGTACTAATATTTTAGAACGTGTGTTAACTAAGTAACACCTTTTTGGGAATATCTCTTGCTTAAATTGTCTTCACACTTACACTCGTAGAAAACCGAATGAATTTTCCACACATGATTTTTAAGTGGCTACAGGTAACACTTTCAACCTATAATTAGTTTTAGAAATAAGTTATAACAATGACGCTTGTAAAAAAAAGTAAAATTACAAGAATTTATTTATTACAGCATAGTTTAACAGATAACAGAATAACAAAATACAATTTACATTATATTCCCAAAATTTTACAACATTCTGCTTTTACGACGCTCTAACTAAGGCTTCAGCCTCAAAAACAGCGAGCAGCGAGGTGGGAGCGGCGGGAGCACGTACAACTTACAAGTTACAACTATTAGAGAAGTTGATTCCTAGGCAGATGGGGGATCTAACTCATCTATATAGTTTGGCCGCGTTACGTCAAACTCAGCCGACAGATCACAAATAAAATTGATTTAACATGATCCGACCAAATAACGTTGGCCTGTCAACTGACTAGGAATTAATTTCCTCGATGGTACCTATACCAGTGTATTAGGTACCGGTACGTTCCAGTGAACGCGCAACCGCACCGCCGCTCCCGCCCCGCTGCCCGCTTTTTCGAGACTGAAGCCTTATTCCGAATTAAACATTTCTGTCACAGATCGTCGGAACAGGCTCAATTACGGAATTGTCGAAATTCGAAATAATCGATAACACTGACAAGCTCGTATCCGGTCAATTAAACGATTTATTTTTAAAAAATCGTCACGAAATTGTCCCCGGGCTGATCGGGTTTGACCATTAACCTATTTTATTTTTTTATTTTTGCACTGGTGTTTTTGCGCTAAATTGTGTTTGTCGCCATTATTAGTAATGGGAATCATTATGACAGTCGGTTGATTAATCCCAATATCTATATCCATACTAATATTATAAATACAAAATTGTGTCTATCTGTCTGTCTGTCTGTTACCTCTTCATGCCTAAGTCGCTGAAACGATTTAGCTGAAATTTGGTATGGAGATACTTAAAATTCCGGTAAAGGATATGGAATACTTTTTATCCAGGAAAAATGTACGGTTCCCACGCGATAAACGAATTTGTGGGCATCATCTAGTACCTCATAATAATGAGCTATTTCATATTTATCTCATTGGGATTAATAAACCGACTCCAAAAAATAAGGAGGTTCTATGTTCGGCTGGTGGATATATATATATATTTTTTTCTATTATGAACTTCAACTGCCAACAACTCTTGCCTCAACACAAGATTAAAGAACTCTCTTATTGTGATAAAACAAATAGGTAATAGGTATACAAATAGATTTTTAGGCATATCTGGCATATCTGAGTATTTTTTCTCACGGATTTAAAAAAAATACGGATGTAACCTTGTCTAATCCCGAGTGAAGCAAAGTAATGGCCGCCCGTGTAGGATGTGTGCGTGTCATTGGCGCCGTCACTCTATGTACAATGACAGCGGGTTGTAGTACCTAGTTACGTGTGTGAGTGTCGGTCACGTGTACAATAAACGAAATTGTGACGAAATTGTCGTACCTTGCATGCTTCACCTCTTTATAGTGTAATGTTCCATCCGCATTTTTTTTAAATCCGTGTGTTTAATATACATACTAGTGTGGACAATGATGTAGTCGTTGGAGAACTTTTTATCTAGTAGGTAGCAGGCAACGATGTCAAGAATTTAAATAAATAATTATTTTCAGTAGTTATTAGTACATACCTATTTTTTCTATTTTACCACAAAAAAACGGAATATTTGACTAGCAAAAATCTTCCACAATATCATATAACATAATAAACAGAAGGTATATAGTTTCGCATCATAAAAATGATTATTAAATTACATTATGGTTTACGAGTCAGTAGCTCTAGAACAGGGGTCACCAATTAGTTCCGCTCGGGGTCCGTTTTAAGACATGAAATGACCTTCGCGGTCTACACATTTTATAAAAAAAAGTGTATTAAACAAAGGTAATTACGGAAATTACAAAGGTATTTATTTAGATATCGACGAGAAAAGTAACCACTTTTGTAGGTAAATATTATCTCCCTGAAGTTTGGAGTGAAATTGGTGCAAGCTGAAGCTATATTGACATTAAATCCTGGAGATGTTGAAGTCCTAATGCTACGTTTTGATGCTTGCCGAGCCACGGCAAGCTTCCACAAGCCAGAAGCCTCCACAAATCTCGCTTTGCATATTTTGTAAGTCGTTTTCACGCTCGTGAACGCGTCAGTGTATTACGTACATGCCCTTTGATCTCTGTCCAAAAACCGACACTACTCCCGATCGTCTACAAGCGTCCGCAAGCTCACGCAAGCCAAGCCATTTCACCTGTTTTCACGCTCGCGCTCGGGCTTGTGGAGGCTTGCCGTGGCTCGGCAAGCATCAAAACGTAGCATAAGATGAACGAAGATCATGGGTTGATGGATGGGTTGGCGGTCCGGATGCGGACCGCGGTCCGCCATTTGGTGACCCCATGCTCTAGAACAGCAAAATATATTCTATTTTTTTGGGTCATGCATAAATATACATATTGGTATTCTAACAAAGTGAAAACCCTATATAAAAACATAATATAAGACTGCTACTGAAGAAATAAGGATTTCACGGTAAGCCATGAAAATCTTTTTTTTTTTTTCATAATCTCATCATCCTACTGATTTTTACTTAAAAGTCATAATTAAACTGTAAACATGGAATAAAACGCGGGATTCGTCTCACTGGGACGAACATTTATGGGACGAAAGACTCGATCGACTATTTTATGCAATAATAATGCATTATGCAGCTTCATTTTCTAATAAGAGCCCATACTCTCTTTTCTACTGCTCTCTTCACACTCATGCCCGTCTTTCATATGCCAGTTGAAAAAGGACGATCGCCAAGTTAGCGGGCAGATAGAGGTTTTCTGTTTATTAAAGGGTTTTTTATATTAAAGTGGTAAAAAGTAATTCCAACATTGTATAGACGACTTTCTCAACAGTACATTGTATTTTTTTCATACCGTTAAGACGTCAATACAATCCATAAACAGGTGATATTCTAAACCTTTTACAGCAAAAATCACCAAACTGTCGCGGGTTTGAGTTGGATTATTTAAAGATACTTAAAAAAATAAAAAATCTAGCTCCAACATTAGATTATAATTGAAATGATCTTACATGTTGTGCATCGAAACTTATATAAATACTGTATTTTAACTGTTAAATCACGTATGTTTAATGAGCGAAATTTCGTATACGGACTCTTAAACAGCAGAACAAAAAATAAATATTATTATGATACGTTGCTGAGACATTTCATGATACAATCATGGCCTAGGTCTGAGACTGAATCAATAATAATATGGAAAGACCAGTCAGTTTAAAATTTTCCCTCTAAAAATCAAAACCACCCAATATTTTAAATTTCGCTATTCAATTTATTAAATTTCAAATGTGATCACAAAACTTAGGACCCCTCCTTGGCACACCACACGATGTCACACTTCATCGACCCCCTACCCCCCTTTAGGAGTAACATACTTTATGGATGGCCCCTTGGATACGACTAAATAAGTTTGGTCCTCCGCCTGCCTATTCAGAATCAATATCTCCAACAGTACATTAATATATTACAAAGTACAAAATTATACAACTAAGGAAATTGCCATTTCCACATGAAAAAGGAGTTTTCCGGTATTACGTATTCCATTCAAGAAAAAGTACATACAGCGGTGCAATATCTGGGAGACATGAGATATGAAACGTACGTGAGATCCATACCGACTCGTCTACAGTCTGTCCACCTGTTGGCTTCGCGTGATGTTCGCAGGGAAACATCGTTACAAATGTCCAAATAGATAATCCATACTTCCATTCTTAATGTTATAAATGCGAAAATGTGTGTGTCTGTCTGTTACCTCTTCACGCTCAAACGGCTGAACCGATTTTGCTGAAATTTGTCATGGAGATACTTTGAGTCCCGGGAAAGGACATAGGATACTTTTTGTCCCGGGAAAATGTACGGTTCCCGCGCCATAAACGAGTTTTTGCGCAACGGAGTTGTAATAATTATTCGTAATTATTGATCGAAGTATTGCTGTAAACTTAACCCTTACACTTTAGCATAATTTATTTATTGGTATTTTACTGTTTTTTATGTACTTGGTATTTGATAATCTGCCGTAAAAAGTATAATATAGAAGAGTTAAAGCTGATTTACACACGTAAAGTTGTTTGGCAAATATAAAGTACTGATTATAACAATAAATATTAGTGTTATAACTGAAAGCTGAAAGCTATACGTGTTCCGCAGACTTACAGTTAAGTATCAAACTCCATTTAATGCCGTCAGGCTAACATGATCACTAATAATAGAAAGGTTTAGTCTTACGGTAAAGTAGACAAAGAGATGGAAAAACAAAGGAAATCTGTCAGTTTGTCCGCAAAACCTGTCAGCGTTTCTATTCATTTGTTATATCAGTAGCCGTAGCACGGCGACCAGTAGAAATGCGAAAGTATAGACAAACTGCGGAGATAAACTTATGGTGCGGTTCCGATCTTATTTCGTTCCGAAAAATTCAATTAAAATGCCACTTATGACAGACTATAGTATATGTCATAAAGTAGGATGTTATTTGGATTTTTAGGAACGAAAAAAGATCGGAACCGCACCTTAAGTTTATGTCCGCAGTTTGTCTATACTTTCGCATTTCCACTGGTCGCCGTGCTACGGCTACTGTGGCCATGTCAAGCTTGCAAGTAAACCGTTACATCTGCCGTTGAGGCACCAGAAGCAGAAGAAAAATATTAATATACTAGCGACCCGCCCCGGCGTCGCACGGGTATAAAATATATAGCCACTGAAAAAAATGATTAAAATCCTTCACGTGTTCTACTTCTTATATGCGCCAAATAACATAAAAATTGCTCCAGTAGTTCGCGAGATAAGCCCTTTCAAATAATTTCTCTCGTTTTTTCCACATTCTCCTATTAGTCTTAGCGTGATAAAATTTCCATAAATGGGCTATCTAACACTGAAAGAATTTTTCAAATCGGACCAGTAGTTCCTGAGATTCGCGCGTCCAAGTTAGCCCTTTCATATAATTTTCCCCGTTTTTTCCACATTTTCCTCTATTTCTTCGCTCCTATTAGACTTAGCGTGATAAAATATAGCCTATAGCCTTCCTCGATAAATGGGCTATCTAACACTGATAGAATCATAAAAATCTGTTGCGTAGTTTTAAAGATCAAAGGCAACAAAGGGACATAAGGGAAAAAAAGCGACTTTGTTTTATAATAAGTATAGATTATTATTATTTTTAACAAAAAATTAAAACCGACTTCCAAGGTAAAAACAATATTAATAGCATCCTTATAATATGAACTAAAAAGTATTAAATAATTTTTCCTATCTAATATGTAGTGCCTTTTCCCGAATTCGGCTAAACTTCAACTATTTCTGTACTCAATCTTCACCATTTTGAAGTCGGTACCAGATATAGCTGAATCTTTATTTCTTTGACAGAAAATTTGAAACTTTTGGAACTGGCACCGACTTCAAAATTATGAAGATTGAGTACAGAAATAGTTGAAGTTTAGCCGAATTCGGGAAAAGGCACTACATATTAGATAGGAAAAATTATTTAATACTTTTTAGTTCATATTATAAGGATGCTATTAATATTGTTTTTACCTTGGAAGTCGGTTTTAATTTTTTGTTAAAAATAATAATTTCACTCTTTTTAGTTACCTAGTAGGTAAACTGTTAGTGCAAATTCAAATTGTATAAAAAATAGTTTCATATTGTCTTCACTAGATGTCACTGAGACGCTCCTGTGTCGCGCTATCGCTTGTACGTAGAAGTTTTATATAGGTAGTTGTAACTTGCAACAGATTCTTGTTGTTTTGTTGAAAGTTTGTAAGCAACTGACGTCTGACAACTCAACATTTAGCTTGGTGTGAGCAGTGAGCATTGAATTGACAACATAAATCACAATATTGAGTGGTAATTGATCTCGTATAATTGTTATTAAAGGTGAACGCAGATTTGGCCGCACCGCACGCACCGCAGTCGCCGCATTCGCAATTCTTCATATTTTTATGAAGTTGCGAAGACTGCGGCGCGGGTAGGTAGGTATGCGAGCTTGCCTATAACTTCATATAAAGAATTCCGAATGCGGCGACTGCGGTGCTTGCGGTGCGGCCAAATCTGCGTTCACCTTAAGTTGACCTCCGTCATAGTCCGCGAATTTATAAGTGGGCGTCGGTGGTACTGCGTATATTCTACGTATCTTATTACAATTTGTTAAGACTGATATGAGTCATACGGCATACCCCAAGGCCCAAATATCAGGTAGATAGATAAATTTAAACAATACATTTAAAAAGATCTAAGTGAACAGTAAAGTAAGAAACCGTGTTGGATATGTTTTAGATTGCTTGTTTTCTATGAGAGGCCGGCCCGGCCTCTCATAGAAAACAAGCAATGGAACAGAAAAAATGGAAAGGGCGTAAGCGACAAAATGGTTTTTGTCGCGTAATTTAAAAACCATAAATACATTTCATATAAGCTATGCACATATTAAAGTGTATGCTTCAACCAATTTATGTACAAATTTTGGAACCTTAAATCACTCTCCTCTGTTGGAAAAATAGGAATCCCTTTTTTTGCAGAGGTCTTTTCGATTGATAATTCTGTGTTATAAAAGTTGTCCAATCGTGTTATGCTATGGGCAATTCAAAGACAAAGACATAATGAATACTGACAATGAACTTTAGTTTCTTTGCTTTAGTCATTGCTGAGAAAAATCGGCATCGCTACAGCCAAATTATCAAGGCGTCGCCTTAAAGGCTGGCGCGCTGGCTGGTATAATTTAATTTTAAAAATAAGATTTTGAAATTGCATTCTGACAGTTTTCTTTGCATGTGCCAAAATATAAACAACTAAATTTGTGGGTTACGACCCTAGCGACGACTTTTGTCATAATACGTCAAACTTAAAAAAATTACATCAGTTCTAAGTCGGCATACTCTATCATTCTGTCTACTCTGGCGGCATGCCTCATGCCCTGACATTCCAGTTAGAACTTGAATACGATGTTTACGTACGCGTCACCGCGCGCCGCCGTTGCCTCTGCGGCGCCGACTGCCGTGTATATTAAACAGCCTATAATAATTGGTGTTGTTATGTACATAATTATTATTATTGTATCCATACCTATGCCTTGTACTATTATCTATTTTGTGCCATGAGACATTGGTGACCTTAACACGACCTGGTAATGATGATGATGACGATGATGATGATGATGAATTTGAATTGCATGGTAGCATATGCTTTCTGTTCTTAAAACAACGCCGAAACTCCCAAACGTGTATCTATAAAGAGTCAGGAGTTCTCTCAGCATCTTCGAAACCATGGTATACCTTGACCCAATATTTGACTTTTTGGTAGCATATTCTTAGTACACTTCACATAAAACCAAAATCACCATATGTTTCCATATAAATTTCGAGGAGTTCCCTCGATTACTCCTGGATCTCATCATCAGGTCACCACTTTTGTGAACATGGTACCAAATCGGAGTGAAACCTAATACAACAAAACAAAAATTTCGAAAATCGGTTCACAAACAGCGGAGTAATCGTTGAACATACAAAAAAAAAAAAATTTAAACTTTAGCTTTTTATGAATTAATATTAGAGAGCCACCTCTAATAGCATTTTCTCTGCTGAACGAACTTGCTAACAGGTGATTACAAAAGTTAAATATTAATTCACAGTTTCTAAGCCAGTGCTCTGTAATACACATAATATCTATGTTATATTCATTTAAAAACAGTTCGATATCTAATTCTTTTCCCATCATCCCTTGCAAGTTCTGGTGTACAAGGTTAATATTAAAATTACAGTTACTTCTTTTATCTTTGGTAGTTTCCCGGTGGTGGGCACGTATATTATTATTTATATTTCTTAATACATTGCTAGAGTGAGCCTCTGTTGTCTTAGTAACTAATTTAAATCATTTGGAACATATTCCAAACTGTTATCTGAACAGTTGTTTAAAAAAGTTGAATGCTCAATAAAAGCATTGGATGGTTTAGCCAATTTGTTGGCTTGTCTTAGAACTAAAAAATGAAATAGCCATCTGGCTATATGTCTGGTATAAGAATGTGATAAGAAAAACTTATCATATGTTAGATTATTAAACCTAAAATTTAAAATAGTATTAATATCAACCACATCTATTTGTGGGATATTGTTACTTAAAAGTATACAATTTTGGTTGGTGGCACTACAAAGTAGGCTGTTCAGCTTATATCTTATATGATTTTCTTTGATCTCGTGTGGCAGTTTTTTACTTGTCTCTTTAATGTAAGGAAAGGTAAACAAAATAATTTTTCTAATATTTTCCTTATTACTTAAAGTGTCTATATAATCCAGCATTTTTTTTTTGTTTAACTTTCCTCTTCTCCCGATTAATATAATTAAAATTGAGTTGGGGCAAAAAGTAGAAATAATTGCCCGGCTAATTATTTGTTCATATGATGCTCCGGGCAAACAGGTACAAGTTATTTTTTGTCCCAAACACAATTTATTCAAGTGTACACCTACCCCTTGGCCTATTTCATCACAATAAATACTGATGGAACCGGCCTCAGAGGCATGTGCCTGAGTTTTATAATAATATTTTGAGGAGTCAGTAGAAGCCTTCACCGCTGAACCGATAACTGAACTATTATTACTGAACTAAAAAAAACGAACATATAACCTCCTCGTTTTTGGAAGTCGGTTAAAAAGCCGCGCCATCTCTTCGTATGAACTGACTCTTGTAAAGCAGACAAGAACGCTGGAATTATAAATATTATAAATAAATCATACAGGTAGTAATTTGATCAAATCAACAGACTGTAAACAAAAATATAATTTTTACAAATTTGCATTTAGCACTTAATTACTTACTTAAGCATTATCTTAATTCATAAAATGTTTTTAAAATGATTGCGGTTTTTCAAAAGTTACTAGATAGTGTTAAGATTTTATCTACAGATACTTACATTATGGTACTGAATTTAAAAAACAAATTAACATCTTCTTCTTATATATAAAAATGGATTTTCAAATGTGTTAGTCGCGCTAAAACTCGAAAACGGCTGAACGGATTGCGCTGATTTTATTCTTAAAATATTCATAGAAGTCCAAGGAAGGTTTTAAAGTGACACGAAGTTCACCGGGACAGCTAGTCTATACTAATATTATAAAGAGATAAACTTTGTTTGTTTGTTTGTTTGTTTGTTTAATTGTAATGAATAGGCTCAAAAACTACTGGACCGATTTTAAAAATTCTTCCACCATATTTGGGGTTTTCTGACACAAGGTGAAAAAAATCAACCAGAAAAGTTACTTATTTTGCGTACGCTGCCTAAACTATAAAAGATAGAACCACATAATGTTCCAAGTAAATGTAGATCTTATAAATATCTACAAAAATGTCCGCGATACACTATACCTATCTATGTCAAGTGAGGCACAGCAACCATTTTTTTATTTAAAAATCTTGATTTTTAAATAAAAAAATGGCTTTTATCAAAATAAATTATTTACAATTTTTTTTTTTATCAAAATAAATTATTTCATCACTAAGTACAGTTTGTGTAGATAATTTTTGGTCTATGAATGAACAAAATTGGACGTTTGATTTAGAAGTTATGGCGAAATTAAAAATTGCGATTCACGCCCGTTTCGAAGTGGACGCTACCAAGGCGGGGGTGCGCAGTAACGAAGATTATGACCGGCCTGCAGCTGGTGAATTAGCTCATATACCAAAAATACCAATGATCCCTTTTGATTTGCCTATAAGTACCTACCCTTCAAAAGGCTCCAATTTCCTGTAAAAATTTCTTTTGCGTTAGTGCAAAAGAAATTTTTATAGGAAATAAATAAATCCCAGGGCCAAACATTCAAATTAGTAGGAATAGATTTACGAAAAGGATGTTTTACGCATGGCCAACTTTACATTGCTCTATCACGAGTCGGGGCACCCAACCATCAGTATATTTTGTTACCTGAAAATAACTTAACTTCAAAATATGTTGTTTATAGAGAAGCTCTATAATAATCGCTTTAGTTATCTATCCTAAAACAACGGGTTGCACTCCAGGACTACCGTCAGAAGTGAAAACTTATTATTAATTACATTTAAATATTCTCATTTCTCATCATTAACAACTTTAACATCCACAGAAAGACAATCTGTGTAGCTTGCGGATAATGACTGCGTTGTCGATGTTTCTGTGAATTGACCTGGAAATCATTTTGCTGACCGTGTCTTTCCTGGGTAGGCTTTTTGCAGCGGTAACCGACATCCACGCGGGCGAAGCCGCGGGCGAAGCCGCGGGCGACCGCTAGTCTTATATATAAAAATCGATTTTCAAATGTGTTACTCGCGCTAAAACTCGAAAACGGCTGAACGGATCGGGCTGATTTTAGTCTTAAAATATTTGTAGAAGTCCAGAGAAGGTTTTAAAGTGACACGAAGTTCACCCGGACAGCTAGTCTTATGTTATATTTTCTTATATATAAAAATTGATTTTCAAATGTGTTAGTCGCGCTAAAACTTGAAAACGGCTGAATGGATTGGGCTGATTTTAGTCTTAAAATATTCATAGAAGTCCAGGGAAGGTTTTAAAGTGACACGAAGGTTACCGGGACAACTAGTCTTCTTATATATAAAAATGGATTTTCAAATGTGTTAGTCGCGCTAAAACTCGAAAACGACTGAGCGGATTGGGCTGATTTTAGTCTTAAAATATTCGTAGAAGTCCAGGGAAGGTTTTAAAGTGACACGAAGTTGACCGGGACAGCTGGTGTATAATAAAAACAAACATTATATAATATAATTATTGAGGTTTTCTGTAAATTCGCTAAATTAGCTAGCTATAACGGTTTTTGAGATACAACCTGGAGAGTGGCGACAGACTTTCGAGATATTATTGAAGTTAGGGGTCCCGTACTTTTTAGGATTCGATACCTTCGGGATCACCATATTTTTCGGGATAAAACTATGCTATTCACTTCCATATTAGTCAGGACTCAAAGCAATCTAAATATATAAAACTCAAAGGTGACTGACTGACATGGTGATCTATCAACGCACAGCCCAAACCACTGGACGGATCGGGCTGAAATTTGGCGTGCAGTTAGATATTGTTATGACGTAGGCATCCGCTAAGAAAGGATTTTGATAAATTCTATCCCCAAGGGGTTAAAATAGGGGATGAAAGATTGTATATAATAATACTTCTAAACGCGAGCAAAGCCGCGAGCAAAAGCTCGTACTATAATAAGTTTCATTTAAATCAGGCTTGCGGTTTGGGCGTAAAGAGGTTACTTTGATCAAAAAGGCGTAAAGAGAAAACAAAAGACACTCTTTTTTATTATTTAGTTTCAAAATGTTATATAACAGTATATTTCCTGCAAATTGAACACGTGTGAATGCACCATTATAAATTGTTATGAGTCCCAAAATAGTCAAACTGTTCAAACATTTTACTGAGCAAAAAAAACTTGCAGTTTATCATTCAGATACAGGTAGATATCAACTACGATAACATGGCGCGCCCCTCCAAATGACTATTTCAATGTGTGTAGTCACATCCTTATGAAAGAGTTTGTATGTAGTGAGTAAGTATTCAACCAATCTCAGTACTCGTAATATTTCAGTTAATATCACTTATTACCAAGATTTACCGCGCAATTACTACGATTACTACCGCGCAAGACAAAGCACTTCAAACGTTTTGACAACGCACTTCAAACGTTTTGAATTTCGGAGGGGCGCGCCATGTTATCGTAGTTGATCTCTACATCATTTCAGATCTGTCAGCACTTGTTTTTATGTGTAGCGAATTTTTCGCAAACTAATATTAGATGTTGATATTTTTACAACGATCTGATTGTCCTTCCCCTTTTCTATTATTCATACTACTATTATAAATGCGAAAGTGTGTCTGTCTGTCTCTTACCTCTTCACGCCCAAACTGCTGAAACGATTTTGCTAAAATTTGGCATGGAGATACTTTGAGTTGTAGGCGTCATCTAGTACTTAATCGTACGTACGTAAACGTATCAGGAGATCGGTCATCTTGGCGTTCATTGAGAGAGGCCTATGTCCAGCAGTGGACGAATATAGGCTGATATGATGATGATGGTTGCCCAAGCGCATACGGCATTCTCGCAACATAGTCGGCCTAGTCCAGAGGAAAGAACTAGTCAATACGTCTGGGACCAACTATGTACGGGTTTCCTCACAATGTTTTTCCTTCACCGTACGAGCGTCCGTATTATGTACTTGAGATCAGAAAATATCTCATTGGTACACGCCTCCACCCGGGATAGAACCTGCACCACGAGTGCGAACCAAAGATCCATTAAGCCTAGAACGCTCTAAAAAAATAACATAATTTAAGTTAAAAATAAAAGAAATAAATAAAATAAAAGTTAAAAAGGTGATAAAATTAAAATACATCTAAAATGTTAAAATCTAATATCTAAAATTAACACTTTTGATTACTGCCACGATGCACCGAAAGCCAGTAGGCTGGGATCGAGATTTACGGGCACACACAGAATGGATCTCAATTGTTTGAAGAACGGATGCGAGACCAAAATGCTGCGACGCGCGCCCTGATAATTGCGAAATAGTCCGGGATACCGGCGCGGCGTCGGCGAACATGCCCGAAGCACTGAAAGCACTAAACTCTAAAGCGATCGAGTATGCAGAATACTCCAAGATTTATATTATTGCAGAAGTTGGTACGCCAAGGAAGCCGCGGCCCGCGGGCAAAAGCTGGTATACTTGTACAAAATTAATATTGGTGTAAACTACGGTAATAAATAGATAGATGGTAATGGTATGTCAATGTAACAGGAACTCTCAAAATAACCGTTAACATTGATTGTACTGGGAACTCCACACACGTGTACTACTGTATAGGTCACCAAATTGGCGCAGCTTCTAAGAATATCATCTTCTCGGAAAATATTTAACGTCTTACATCGATGAAATATAAATGTTTTGAAGTGAAAAGTTCGGCACGTTGGCTATTTTATTACCACTGAGGCACAGAGACAGTAAAAACGTAAAAATCAATTTCGATTAAAATTAATTTTAATCATTACTTAATTTTAATCATTACTTAATTTTGGAGCAATTTTATAGTGCCCAAGTGTGTGTACAGTACACAAGAGCACTCTTTATTCCTTTTACCCTCATAACCTAGTGGGACGGAAGTCACGCCACTGGCGAGAGATCAGGCGCAGGACATATAACATGTTTCCAACGCGGGAATCGAACCCACGACCTCTTAGTCAAGAGAGACTAACTGATAATAATGTAAAGGAATGTAATTCCTAGAAACACGCCGAGTATGAAGACTGGGAGTATTCTGAGAAAATTATTGTGATCAACATTACGTTCGTAGATTGTTGTACGCGATTTCGCGTCTTTAGAGTAACCACTAACCATACACGGTCATTACTTGCGACGCCTTGATAATTTGGCTGTAGCGATTGTTAAACTATTAAGTAGGTATTCTGTGGTAGCGATATCGATTTTTCTCAGCAATGACTAAAGCTAAGAAATTGAAGTTCATTGTCAGTATTCATCATGTCTTTGTCATTGACTTACCCATAGCATAACACGATTGGTCAACTTTTATAGCACAGAATTTAATCAATCAAAAAGACCTCTGTAAAAAAGGATTCCTATTTTGCCTACAAAGGCGAGTGATCTTCCAAAATTTGTACATAGATTGATTCAAGCATACACTTTAATTTGCCTGTAGCATAAATGAAATGTATTTTATGGTTTTTATATTACGCGACAAAAACCATTTTGTCGCTTACGCCCTTTTAATTTTTTGGTGTTCCATTGCGTGTTTTCTATGAGAGGCCGGCCCGGCCTCTCATAGAAAAAATATGCCAAAAAAGGCAAAAATGGGGATTTGTTTGGGAGCCCCCTTAAGTTATTTATATTTAAAAATATATCACATGGCATCTTAGTTAAAGGCAAGTACATCCTCATCCTCACACTGCGAAAAGACCCCAGCTTTCTATGCACTCTTTACATTCCAATGAAAATTAAGCACGTCACCTTGTTTGTGATCGTGAATTTATACAAAACGTAAACCCATTTGTCACTAAGTGTACACAGCTTAAACATTTAAGATGCTTATCAGAGAAATTTGGCCATTTTCGCTATAATTGCCCACGCCTAATTTGGGGGTGTCCATAAATTAGGTAAAACGTTTTTGAGATTGTATGACTTATACTTACATCTGTGACGCGTCTTTGACACAATCTTCTACGCACTACCACGCATTTACAAGAAATATTATTTTAGCAATTATATATCAGAACATTTGGCAAAAGATTCCGAACAAACTCGGAAGTTTCTCGAAATACTCGTGGTATTTCTTTGTCGGACGTCGTCTCGTCATATTAATGAAGTTTTGATTGTCAAAGCACAATGAGATGATTCAACTCGGTCTCTTTTTCCACTTATTTAGTAATTTTAAAAGTAAATAATCGGCCAAGTGCGAGTCGGACTCGCGCGCGAAGAGTCCGTACCAATATAGAGCAAAATCAGGCCAAAAATTGTGTTTTTTGTATGGGAGCCGCCTTAATTTTTTTATTTTATTTTAATATTATTATTAAATATTAAAGAAGACATATAACTAAGGACTTCGAGAAAAAATCAAGTACCTACCTGTTGCCATTATTGATATAGAGCAAAAAAAGCCAAAAAAATCACGTTTCTTGTATGGGAGCCCCCCTTAAATATTACTTTTCTTTTGTTTTTAGTATTTGTTGTTATAGCGGCAACAGATATACATAGTCTCTGAAAATTTCAACTCTTTAGCTATTACCGTTATTGAGTTACAGCCTGGAGACAGACAGACGGACAGACGGACAGACAACGAAGTCTTAGTAATAGGGTCCCGTTTTTACCCTTTGGGTACGGAACCCTAAAAATTGATAAAAATTACTAAACACTGTGGAAAAAGTGCACGTAAATTGTGTTTTATCAGTGTCTTATATTTAAATAAAAAAACATGAGATTTGGTGACATCCTGCTGGACAATTGAAATGACTGGCGTAATTCATGGATCCCCTAAGGCAATTAATTTGTATCATAATCGAAAGACGTGACCGTTTTATTTTATACCAGTCCTGTAATTTACATTAAAAAATTTAAAGTAATGATATTTCATAAGGCTGAAAGTATTTAAAGTAGACTCTTACTAAATATTGCTGCTTATATTATTATATTTTAATTAGAACTTTTACTGTCTATTTTCAATTTATAAAAAACAGCTATTGTATGTAAACACTCTTGCTGATATTGTAAATGTAAAAGAACTCTATGTAAATAAATGTATATAATATATCTCTATTTGTATCTATCTCGCAATATCACACTGGGTCAATTCAGACAGCAACGCAACGTGTAGATGCATTTCTAAACGTGTGTGGATTTAATAGATTTGCAAGATATCTTGCGATCTTATTGCTTTTTTATAGAATCAAATGTCTGGAATTAACACAAGCGTTCATTCGACTCGTCTATTGTCAATTCCATCCCCCCTAGACCAGTGGCGGACTAAGACTTTTTGAGGCCCGGGGCGATCTTTAATTTTGGGCCCCCTGGCGCCTTCCAGATTTACTGAATTAAACAAATACAGATAGAAACTAAAATTTTAATGAAATCAATATTCTCAACACAGCACATCAACAGAATTACACACATTTCAAATTTTGTTTTCTGGCTTTTAATGCGCTAAATTTATTAATTACGTCATCAAAATCCAAAACCGACGCTGCTTTTCTTTCAATCGACAAAATAGCCAAGCTAGAGTCGTTCTTCAGTCATGGTCGATCGTAGATAATTTTTTATAAGTTTAAGTTTTGAAAAGCTTCTCTCACAGGACGCCACTAATACACTAATTGTTAGGAAATACTGAAGTATCAGACATATGTTGGGTAGTGATTCGGTAAAGTCCCATTTATTATTAAATTTAAACATTTTTTTAGCACTCTATGAAGCAGCTTCCTCCGTTGCAGTATTAGTTGCGCTTACATGTCTTCGCAATCTGTAAACTTCTTTACATAATTCTTCCTTGTCAAAATCACCATAGACTAGGTTAAGCTTTTCTACTGCCTGGTCAAGTTCATTTTCTACAGCACCTTTTATCAGGAATTTTGGTTGTACAATATGGAAGGTGCTAGAAATGTTTTCCATAGCAGTTAATCTTGTAGCCAATTCTTGACTAAATCTATCCAAGCCACTGACCTCTAAAGCACTCGAACATAGATCTGCGAACTTCTTCTTGCAAAGTCAATCTGGCATCTGATGATGTTTCTCCGGGTAGATTCTTTTTACTTTTCGTCGGCCCCGTCTCTCAATATCTATGCCCATTTCTCTGCATTTTTGCGTGCTAAATTGTATAGCCTTAGTCACGAGCGTATCTCTTTCCTCGACAAGAAACAATTGCTTAGATGAATTAGGTACCTACACCGTTTATTTATTATGGTAAATGATCGGAAGAATGGTTTAAAATAATAATATAATCTGAGTTGACAAGCGAATATTTTTTTAATGCCAAACCGAGGCCCCCTTAGTTGTGGGGCCCGGGGCGGACCGCCCCCGCCGCCCCCCTGCTAGTCCGCCAGTGCCCTAGACAAGCGGCAAGTGATAGTCGTAAACGCCAAGACCCCCCGCGCATTAGGCGGCCAGGTCGCGCGGCCAGGTCGCTGCGGCCAACTAATTCTTCTATGATATAATATGTAGGTGCGCGCATTACGCGACCAGCGGCCAGCTGCCTCGCTCTGGTCGCGCGGCCAACGAAAAACATCGCGACACACACGCGGCCACTTGGCCGCCGCGGCCAACGAGATACGGGAATTTGTATGAAATTACTCAGTGTGCGCGCACTGGTCGCCGCGAACACACGACTTTTGTATACAGAAAACAAAATGATTGTCAAAGTTTACTCATCAAATCACTACTCATACGAGTGTGGTCGCAGACGTGGCCACAAAGTGCGCGGGGTGGTCGCAGCGACTTGGCCGCCTAATGCGCGGGAGCCCTAACGCTAACGCCACAAAACGTATGGGATTTGACATTACTATTCGCTAGCGAAGCGATGACTTAAGTCAAATCGCATACATTTTGTGGCGTTAGCGTTAGCGTTTACGATAATCGCTTGCCACTTGTCTACTAGGGCATATGTTTTTAAATCTATAAAGAAGCGTTAAGAAAACGTCTCGGCTACAGGCTCAACCTAACAGTAAGTAATAAAATAGTGGTAAGTACCCGTGCGCAACCCACATCCGGTTGAGCCTCCCACGCCGGAAGTGCGGGGGGAGTTACCTCAAAACGTGCTCAGGATCAATCATTTGGCTCAGCGAATCGAGTGGGCTTATGTCTGATTGACTCGGATTTACGTCAGACGAATGCAATTACATGTAAATACGCCGTTACTAAAAGGGCAAGTTGAGTCCCTGATCACGATGGTTAACCATGATTTGCACAACCATTAACGTCCTATTCCTAGGGTCATCGGTCATTGAGACAGAAACGAAATGAGTCGCATCATTACGCTATGTGTCGTCTCGTCTGGTTTCGGTATGATTTCACCTTAAAAAAAACCAACCAAGTACGAGTTGGGCTAAGTGAATAGATTTATGTCGATAGTATAGCTTTGGACATACTATTAATGGTTCTGTTCTCACCATACAAACGGCGAAACTAAGTAGCGGGCGCAGACAACAGTCTACGCGCGGAGTGCTTTCCAAATAAGTGAACAAAATTGTGATGTCCATACTCGTTGTTTACATGGGGAAAATGCGATGCGCTTAGTGTCCGTAGTATTGCGGCCATTGACTTCGATGTCACGGAAACTATGTATGGTGAAACAAGAGCTCCTTGGCACGAATGTTAGAATATCTTGCAAGCGCATACTAAGCAGTACAAACTAACAGTTCTTAGAATAATTAACTGTTGACATTAAATATGAAATGTAAAATTTGAAAATAGACAATTTAACATAGACAAATCTATACTAATATTATAATTATTATAATTGGGAAGAGTATGTTTGTTTGTTTGAACGCGCTAATCTCAGGAACTACTGATCCGATTTGAAAAATTCTTTCAGTGTTGTATAGCCCATTTATCGAGGAAGGCTAAAGGCTATATTTTATCACGCTAAGATTAATAAAAGCGAAGAAATAGAGGAAAGTGTGGAAAAAACGGGGGAAAATTATTTTGAAAGGGCTTGTTTGAACGCGCTAATCTCAGGAACTATTGGTCCGATTTGAAAAATTATTTCAGTTTTCGATAGCCTATTTATCGAAGAAAGCTATAAGTTATACTTTATCACGTTAAGATTAACAGAAACGAAAAAATAGAGGAAAGTATGGAAAAAACGGGAGAATTTATTTGAAATGGCTTATTTGAACGCGCTAATCTCAGGAACTACTGGTCCGATTTGAAAAATTATTTCAATGTTAGATAGCCTATTTATTGAGAAAGGCTATATGCTATACTTTATTGCGCTAAAACTAATAGCAGCGAAGAAATAGAGGAAAGTGTGGAAAGAACGGGAGAAATTATTTGAAATGGCTTATTCGAACGCGCTAATCTCAAGAACTACTGGTTCGATTTGAAAAATTCTTTCAGTGTTAGATAGTCTATTTATTGAAAAAGGCTATAGGCTATATTTTATGGCGCTAAAACTGATAGGAGCGAAGAAATAGAGGAAAGTGTGGAAAAAACGGGGAGAAATTATTTGAAAGGGATCATTTGAACGCGCTAATCTCAGGAACTACTGGTCCGATTTGAAAAATTATTTCAGTGTTCGATAGCCTATTTATCGAAGAAATCCGCAAAAAAGCCGAAAAAGCTACGCGGAACATCTATCATATCATAAAAGTATAATGTCCCACACAATATACTTTTATGATTTGCGCGTTAACTATTCAATCGATGTACGGGAACAACTATAAACAGCTAAAGTCCACGCGGACGAAGTCGCGGGCAACAGCTAGTTAAAATATATTTTTAATAACTAAAAACCTATTTTCTTTCAATAAACAATGTTTAAGTACCTAATTATTATCTATGTTGTTCCTTATTAATGTATGAAGTAACTATGTAATACCAACTTATACATTGTATGTTTGTGTTATTTTATAACCACATTTATTCTGCGAATAAGACTATCGCAGCATTGCACAAACCTCATTGGCTTTAAATGCTGTTTAAGTTAAGCTTTTATAATTAAGTAAGTATATATGTTTTATGGGTGAATAAATAAATACTTAATAATAATAATAACAATTTAATAACTAATACCTATAATATACAATTCTCGTGTCACGGTGTGCGTTTTGCGTAATTAAACTCCTCTGAAACATATCAGCGAGCATATCGGCTAGGATTGAGAATCGGACAACTATCTACTCTTTATATTGATAATAATAATAAGTGCATTTGTTAAATAAAATAATAGTAAATTATTACAACTCGAGACTGACGGCGACCATTGTTTGTGTGACGGGATAGCGATGGACGTTGCCATGGTGACATACTTATTTAGTCACTTCAATAAAATAATATTATTATGGGCGACATACTTCATATGGCAAAACAAAGTTTGCCGGGACAGCTAGTAAACAATATAAATAATTTTATGGAAGCTTTAATTTATTATTTAAGATTGCTAATTAAAATCTTTTATTGGCAGAACATTTAACTTCAACTTACTATCTCTCAACTTACTATCTGACCGGTTAGAAAACAAAACTGTAAGGGAAACGACGCTTAGTAAAAACGTTTAAGTCACAGAATACAGTTAAACTTTGATAATAATAATAGGCATAATTAATGTGCGAATGAAAGGGACGAGCGTTAGGCCAATTTTTAAGTTTCTCTCTCTCAGACGGTAGCGGTCGTTGACTCCCTGTCAAAAACTTGTCATTTTCTATATAAACCGCGATTGACAATGAAGTGTCAGATGTTGTCAATCGCGGCTTTGTATAGCAAATGATAAGTTTTTGACAGGGAGTCAATGACCGCTACCGCTATATTTCGCCGAGTACAATATAATAATTTTCATAATAATAAAGATAAAGTGTTTTCATTTTATTCGCAATATTTCTGCAACTTAATATTATGTGCAATGTATAATAGGTAATATGTCAAGATAAGAACGTCTTGCAGAAATGATACCAGAATATGTATTTTATATTATTAAAACACAATGGACATTTGCTTGAAGAATACGCCGAGCCGTGCCATGGACATAGAGAGTAAAGTGATCAATTCAGGTTTAGAATTTTGCTATCTAGAAGTAAATAGGAATGCGGCAAGAACGGAACGTGAGTTTCTGGGTTGTGTTCCGTTCATAAAATTAATAAGTTCGACAGTAAATCGCAATTTATTTGATGTTGTGAATCTCAGATAGGCTGTCTGCTCGATTTTGATTCATTTAATAAAAAAATATCCTATTTCTATTAAGAATAATAATAAAATTGACGTCCATATTTTCCCATATATTTACAGTTAAGAGCCCGTATACGAAATTTTGCCGATTCGCTACAGAAATATTATTAGGTTTTTTCCTTATTAGACTTTAAAAAATATATATTGATTATTAGATTTAAAATATATTTAAGCGCGGAAAGCCGACTCCAACTCGCGGCGAGTAATATAATGTGAGATTTAGGTTGTTTTGAATCGTGTTTTTGGCACAATTTGTTTTTTTTTTTTTTCTCGAATTGGATAGAATTTTATCTATACATTATTTCTATCGTTTTCTTTATATGAATTACAGCTCCAAGTTTCCGAAATTAACAGCAATTCTTTGCCCATTTTCTCTAAAATTTTGCCGAGTTACATATTTTTTTACTCAACTATTTCATATTAAAGTGGTAAAAGTAATTCAAACATTGTATAGACGACTTTCTCAACAGTACATTGTATTTTTTTCATACCGTTAAGACGTCAATACAATCCATAAACAGGTGATATTCTAAACCTTTTACAGCAAAAATCACAAAACTGTCGCGGGTGTGAGTTGGATTATTTAAAAATACCAAAAAAAAATAAAAAATCTAGCTCCAACATTATATTATAATTGAAATGATCTTACATGTTGTGCATTAAAACTTATAGAAATACTGTATTTTAACTGTTAAATCACGTCTGTAAAATCAGCGAAATCGGCAAATTTCGTATACGGACCCTTAACAAACAAAATTTACTGAGAGTACCGTAAAGTTATTTCAAAGTAGGGTGGGATCGTGCTACTTACTCATGTTTGTGTTATGATAGGACGCGTCCCGGGCTATCTAGGTGAAAACATCAGAAAAATTGTTTTAAATTACCTGATACTTTTTTAACGCTCAGTATTTTCTCCATATCTGCGTCGAGTACTAACTCAGCTATGCGAAATCCGCTTCAGTCTGCAATTTGCTTAAACTCACTGGAATATTATACGGACTATAATCCCGATATTGAGAGAGATGATGGAATTCGCTATGCTGAATACACATTTTAACCTTACTTAATATAATAATAACTTTAGACGTTATTATACTAATATTATTTTTTTGAAGAAATAGAATCCAAAGTTCTCAAGGGCTTTGAATCCTGAATTCCCATAGTAAAATAATAAATACGGTAGGCGCTACATAAGCTGCAGTAAGTCACGTCTACGGTAGGCGCTACGTAAGCTGTAAGTCACGTCTACGGTAGGCGCTACGTAAGCTGTAAGTCACGTCTACGATGGGTGCTACGTAAGCTGAGTAACGTCTACGGTAGGCGCTACGTAAGCTGTAAGTCACTTCTACGGTGGGCGCTACGTAAGCTGAGTAATGTCTACGATAGGCACTACGTAAGCTGTGAGTAACGTCTACGGTAGGCACTACGTAAGCTGTGGGTAACGTCTACGGTAGACACTACGTAAGCTGTGAGTAACGTCTACGGTAGGCACTACGTAAGCTGTGGGTAACGTCTACGGTAGGCGCTACGTAAGCTGTGGGTAACGTCTACGGTAGGCGCTACGTAAGCTATTAGTTACTTCTACGGTTCGCGCTACAAAAGCTGTAAATAACGTCTACGGTACGCGCCGCGTAAGCTGTAAGTAACGTCTACGGTACGCGCTACGAGCTGTAAGTAACGTCTACGGTACGCGCTACGAGCTGTAAGTAAGTCTACGGTGGGCGCTACGGCTATTAGTTACTTTAACAATAGGCACTACAATGACAATAATAATTAGTATTTAAAAAAAATATTTCTTAAAACTTAATAGCAAGAAGAATGAAGATATTTTCTAATTATAATGATTAATGACTATCAGGTACATATTATAATTATTTTTAAGCAGGGGCTATAAGTGACACTTATATCCTAATAACACGTAATATCGAATTAAGTCTGTATTAAAAAAAAAGACGGGTTGCACTCCGGGAGTGCCGGCAGAAGTGAAAACTTGATTATTAACGTTGTGCATTTTTTAATCCATTTTTTATGAAAATCGATTATTAAAAAATCGATTTTTTTAATTAATCGAAACCCTTACAATCGATTACATTTTTAACCCATTTTTTATGAAAATCGATTTTTAAAAAATCGATTTTTTTAATTAATCGTAACCCTTACAATCAATTCGAGTTCGAGTTTGAGTTTGAGTTCGAGTTCGACACAAAACACTACTCTCCAACCGTCTTACGGTTTTTCCAAGGTTTTTCGATCAGCACGAGAATCTGACGCGAGTTTCACAGTTTTTACCCATCCCACAAAAGTGCTCAACGCCGCTAAAGAAGTTTTCACTTCAAAAATTGTTAAACTCGAAAACACACACAGAGAACAAACATAGTATATTTGTTATCCCGGAAAAATGTACGGATAAACAAAGCGTACGTCATCTAGTTCACATAATGCCTTTCAATTATAATATAGACTTCATATTATCCCTCAATCCCTTTTCTAATGTGAATGCGTTATAGCTCATTACTTGCAGGGGCGTATTCACCCTTGGGCCTCAGTCGTTATTCTGACGTGACATATTATAAGGGTGCAGTTTTTACTAATCAAAATTAACGACTCACTTTGCATCATTTTTACTACTCTAATGTGGCGTTATTTGCTTAAATAGTCATTTTTAGAGTTCCGACTTTCATACTCGAAAGGTAAAGGGAACTGTTTTAGCCCGGCCGCACATTGTCCGAAATTTCTGATCAGAAACATATGAATCCAGAGTACTTTGGTGTTTCGTCCCAAGGTTTTTGGGCCCAGTGGCCAGATATGATATATTTTTTCATCTGGCGATTGGTCCCAACTCCCAAGTGATTATTTTTTATGACTTTTGGGCTTATGACCGTAGGGCTAGCAAAAAAGTTGTAGATTTGAATAAAAAACAAAATAATTACTTTGTATAAAAACATTTATTACACACTGAATGAATAGGTATATGATATTTAAAGAAAAATAATTCAATGAACATGCATAATAAATTAAAATCTCTTATGACATAAATAATAACAAACATATTTTCTAAATAATCTAATTATATTATTATTGTATAGTTATTTTAGCTTAAAATTTATTCATAATAATAATTATTTTTATATAAAGCTTATATATTTCTTTAATTGGCAAATTATAATGAAAATTCTTTGTAAGATAACGACTAATTAATCCGTCGATCGCCAATTCCTGGAAATCTTTTGTTCTGGCGGCCCATATGGGCCATGCGGGGCTTGATGGGTTAATTAATTTTAAATAACTAAGTTTAATTCAATTGCGCGCCATTGTTATGGCAGAATGTTAGAACTATAAGTAGTTAATGAGACCTTTATATCAACAACATTCTGGCAATAAAGATATTTGAATTTGAAAATGAAAAATATTTTGTATGACCTACTATGGCAACTTTATTCCGATAGGCGCGAGCGAATACAAAAAAAACTTCCCAAGTCTAGTACTACTAAGATAGAATCATTTTACTGTGGGAAAACAACCATTAAAATTTCACGAAGTACTTGGTACAACTAATATATTCATATATTCTGTGGCAGTACCTATAGAGCAGGTATTTTTTAAAAACTTGATTTGACGCAGTATGTTTAGGTATTAATAATAATAATAATAATATGTTTTAAGGTGATAGTGTTAGATATGTCTTAAATGTACAGAACAATATTATAGTTATAACTGATTATTTTTGTTCCAACCCTACTTCAAAAATTTTTGCATGAACAATGGATCATAAAAGTGAGACCAATCGCCAGAGTAAAAAATGTAAAAAATTAATATCTGGTCATTGGGCCCACTGGGCCTAAAAACCTGATGATGAAACACCAGAGTACTCATCCGATCGACTACTACGATACTACGATACTACGATAATATGAACTAAAAAGTATTAAATAATTTTTCCAATCTAATATGTAGTGCCCTTTCCCGAATTCGGCTAAACCTCAACTATTTCTGTACTCAATCTTCATAATTTTGAAGTCGGTGCCAGTTCCAAAAGTTTCAAATTTTCTGTCAAAGAAATAAAGATTCAGCTATATCAGGTACCGACTTCAAAATGATAAAGAGAGAGTACAGAAATAGTTGAGGTTTAGCCGAATTCGGGAAAGGGCACTACATATTAGATAGGAAAAATTATTTAATACTTTTTAGTTAATATTATAAGGATGCTATTAATATTGTTTTTACCTTGGAAGTCGGTTTTAATTTTTTGTTAAAAATAATAATTTAAGTCCGTGGCTACTACATACTGTCGGGTGAGACATTATTTTAGATTTTTTAGAGGTTATTTCTTATGATCCATGATAGTTAAAATTACAGCTGACGATATACCTACAAAGTACATAATAATATATTTTCTATTACTACTCTTTTACCTCCCCTACAAGGAACATTTATCACGTCGGAACCCTTCGGAGAGTCAGACTCGCACTTGGTCAGTTTTCAAGCTTGAAATTAATTCGCCGGCATTTTTTTTCAACTTTAGTACAGTCCCAACGTTCCAACGATGAAACAAACAACAAGGAAAAATCCGTCTGAAATCGGAATGCCTTCTGTGCGTTCTGTTTTGCAGCACCCTCTGTGTAAGTTTTTAAAAAAAAACCAAAAGTTCACCCTAAACTAATTTATTTTCCCAAAATTAAAATTAGTTACACTTTGCTACAAGTTACGACTTCCCACACCTTACTAGCCCGGCTTCCAGATTCTAACTGTTCGATAAATTGAATTAAAATGAATGCTAAACGAAAACTGCAACGCAAACGGAAAAATATGGTAGAATATAGAAATGCTTACTAAACGTAATGTACTAAGTAACTAGGGATGTAACAGCTCCCCCCTTTTGACGAAGCTTTATCTTTTTAAGATAAGCGAAGTTAAAAAGATAGAGACATAAAGTGTGCGAAGTCTACAGAACATAGAAATATAAAACATAGAAAACATAAATGAAATAGAAAGTTAATAACTAAAAATAAAACATCATAGACATTAAAACATTGACATAATAAAACACCAAAGATTCCATAAAATTGAAAAATCGTAGACTTCGTAAAATATAGAAATTGATTCAATAATAGAAAATAAAACAAAATTATCAAATTAAAAATTTAAATTTCTATTCGAAGAAAATTGACTTTTGTCAAAAGTATTTGCTCGATGTTGCAATGGCAAGGATTTGACTGATTGTCTTTCTTCATCTGAAGAAGAAATCTGAGTCATCTCAATAGAATTTGAAATTTTAGATTTATGTCGAATATTTTTCTTATTATTACATTGATTAAAAATTTGAATGCAACATCCTGACTCATTCATAGAATTTTTATTTTTAAAACATCTGAAAATCTTATAGACAATATACAAAAATAGACACACAATTAAAATATAAGTAAATGTAGAATAATAATGGCCATATTTAATAAAATGAGATTCTTTCTCTAAATTGTTAATTTCTTTTTCTAAGTTATCCATTTGATGAGAAGCATATTTTAAAGAATCTAAATTTATCTTACTTAAGGAAATAGGAGATAAATGTGGTAAACTTTTATTAAATATGTCCTTTTTACAACAATCGTCTTCGGTAATATCAAAACTTATATCTAAAGGAGATTTAATCATAAAAGAATAAGAATTAGTAGGTAACAATTGTACAGTTTTAGAATAGCCGACACAATCAGCTGTTAATTGAACAAGACCAGTACCCTGGATAGAAAAATCATTAATTTCATCATCACAACGAATAGTTAATTTATTTGGCTTTGACTGTACAAAAATCCATTTATTATTTTGCAACTTTTGCCATATATCGATATTACCGTATAGAATTTTAGAATTACATTCGGAGGGCAAAGAAAGTGTGACCTCGGTTAAGATTTTTGATTCACAATTTGGATTACTTATACAAGAGTAAATGTTGAACAATTCACAAATAGAATAATTACTAGTTATTAATTTACAATCATTTAAAGAGATCAGCATAGCATAATGCAGTCTGTCGTCGCTCAAGGCGATATATGAGTCAGAGTGTTGAATTAACGCGAAAGTATTATGAGCATCATCATGAGGGGTTGGCAAAGGAATATTTTTATACACCATAAAATTTTCAGGTGTGACTAAAGGAATTTGGAAAATAAAAATAATAAATTATTATTTAAGAAGTAGGAACTAAGTTTAGAAATATCGATTAAAGTATGTATATTTTCTATACTAAGAGAAATTAGAAACTCCAATTTTTTACTTATTTGATTGCTATGCTTAATTAACTCATTATAGAGACTTATAGGACTAATTACACTAGGATGTAAAACATTCACTTTAGAAAATAAGATAGAATTTAAGGTAGTATCTAGTAAATTAGAAATAGTAAGCAAAGAACCTTCGATAATATTAAGTAAGTTATTTAATTTAGAATTGTATAATAATAGATTATCTGTATCCGTAATATTAGAAAGAATATTATTCATATTATTAATTTGCGTATTTAATTTCATTTCATTTTGATTGAGCTTGTAAATAGTAGTATTAAAATTATTAATTGTAGACTTTATAACGTGTATATTATCACGCATTAAATGAAACATTTCGGATTCGCTTTTTGCGATATAGGAATGATATTTGACTCCGCGTCGCTGCGGCAAAAGCCATGACAGCATAATATTAAGAAAAGAAAGAGACGAAATATGTTTTTATAACATAGAGATAGAAAGCTAAGAACTGGCAGGCTTAATTTCATTAGTATGATGCTTGACATTTTTGCGACCTATTTGTAGAGTCACATTATGTTTATTATGAACTTTGAGAATTTTATATGGGCCTTTCCATATAGGAGATAAGGCTTTTCTTAATCTATGATGGTGTTTTAAATACACCATATCGCCTGACTTATAAGAAATTTCGCGAGAATTAGAATCATAATATTGTTTTGACCTTTCTTTACTACTAATAAGGTTCTGAATTGCTTTTTCGCGACTAAAGCGCATTCTATATTGTAAAGCACGAATATATTCATTATAAGTAGTATTATTATTACTCTCGTATAAAGAACTAGGAATAGAAGGTTTATAGCCGAACAATAGTTCATGTGGCGTAAAATTAGTAGAAGAATGCGGCGTCGTATTATAAGCTAAGATTGCAGTAAATAAATAGCAATGCCAATCGTTTTGGTTTTCATTGACAAAAGATTTTAAATATTCTTTTAAAGTTGCATGAGAGCGTTCTAGTGCGCCATTTGTTTGAGGATGATAAGGAGTAGTAAATAATGCTTTTACTTTCAAAATTTCAGTTAATTGTTTAAATAAATCAGACGTAAAGGGCGTACCTAAGTCTGTTAAAATAGTTTTAGGAAATCCGAAAAGAGACATAAAATGAACAAGATTTCGAGCTATTTCGTCACTTGTCGACGAAACCATAGGATAAGCGCTAGTGAATTTAGTAAGATCATCTTGTAACGTTAAGATGAATTTAAAATTTTGGAAACCCGCGTCGGGCAGAGGGCCCACAATATCCAGAGCTAATCTCTCAAATGGCCTTGTAGAAGTAGAAGTTATCTCCATTGGAGCTTTATTAGATTTACGTAAAGGCTTGTTGATTTGGCAAAGTTTGCATTTTTTAACGTAATGCTCAATATCAGAGCGCATTCCTTTCCAGTAATAACTGGCTTTAATTCTTTTATACATCCTTTGAGAACCTGGATGACCCGCAATAGGCGAATCATGATTTTCTTTTAAAATTTTAGGAACTTCTACCGGAGTAGGATAAATTAATTGATTTTTGTAAATATAAATTTTAATATTAGTATTATGAAAAATATAGGAAATCATGTTATAAATTTTAGTATACGATAACTTCGAAAATGGATCTGAAAAATCTGAAATAGCAAGATCCGTAATATTTTGGCAATCGACTAAAATATTTCTTAATTTAATTAATAGATTAAAAACATCTTTATAATGAGTTTCATCAAAATGATGAACTTTAGTAAAAAGGAAATAGTAATTTTTATCTTTTAAATTATAATGTTTAATTGTGAACGGCTCACGTTCAGAATTTAGTAATTCGTCAGCATTTTCTAGCTGCGATAAAATTTCTTCGCAATGCGGAATAGAATTGTCGAAATCTAGAGAAACTGGACACGCAATATTATTTAATTTAGATAAATGTAAACCTTGTGTACATTCTTCAATAATAGTATTAGAAATAGGAAGTTGATTAGTAAATTGACTTTTAAAGTATTTTTCATAGGTTAAATTATTTAAGTTGTTTATATTAAGTGCATTGACCGGACACCTAGACAGAGCGTCGGCATTAGAATTGAGACGACCTTGTTTATAAGCAATCTCGTAATCATACTCCTCGAGTTTCAAGCGCCAGCGAATGAGTCTGCTACCTGGATCTTTTACATTAAATAACCATACAAGTGGTCTATGATCCGTGACGATTTTGAATTTATTGCCATATAAATATGGTCTAAAAGTTTTGACGGCAAATAAAATTGCTAAGAGTTCCTTTTCCGTCGTAGAATAATTTCCTTCAGGCTTATTTAAAGTTCGCGAGGCGTATGCTATAGGTTTGTCCTTGCCTATAGGACCTTGAGAAAGAATTGCGCCTACAGCATAATTACTAGCATCTGTAGTAACATTAAAAGGTTGAGAAAAATCGGGATACTGGAGAAGAGGAGCAGAGATTAATTTTTCTTTTAAAAATTCGAATGCTTGTTGCTGTTCCGCATTCCAGTGGAATACAGCATCTTTTCTTAAGAGACACGTAAGAGGCTTAGTAAGCTTTGCAAAATTATCAATAAAACGGCGATAATAGCCTATTAGACCTAAGAAGGATTTGATGTCTTTAGGATTTTTGGGAACTGGAAAATAGGAAACGGCCTTGACCTTATCAGGATTCGGAGTGACACCTTTATCGGTGATGACATGACCAAGATAAGCGACTTCATGTCGAAGAAATTCGCATTTATCTGGTTGAAGCTTTAAATTACTTTGACGAAGTTTGTCGAAAACGCGCTTTAATTTTTCAATGTGATCTTGTAAATTTTGGCTAAAAATAACGATATCATCAAGATATATAAAGCAATCTAGACCTTGTAGGCCTGACAATACGGTATTCATTAACCGCTGGAACGTGGCTGGGGCATTTTTCAACCCAAAAGGCATTCTGGTGAACTCATAATGTCCAGACATGCTTGAATTAGTGCTAATTGTAAAACCCGTTTTTGGGGCGTCCTTGGGACTCATTTTTAATTGATGGAACCCACTTGCTAAGTCTAAGGTACTGAAATATTTTGAATGACCTAGTTGATCTAGGATGTCTGTGATAAGAGGCAGTGGATAAGACTCTGAAACAGTGGCGTCGTTAAGGCGACGATAGTCTATGACGATTCTTCACTTTTGTTTGCCAGAAGCGTCTATCTTTTTCGGGACTACCCAAACTGGGGCGCTCCAAGGCGAAGAAGAAGGCCGGATTATTTTCTGATCTAGCATTTTACGGATTTGGGAATCGACCTCTTCTTTGTGACACTCAGGGAAACGATAGGATTTAACATGGATAGGAGGAGTGTCACCCGTATTAATACTGTGTTCAAGGACACTAGTACAAGTTAAAGGCTCGCCATCTAAATGGAAAATATCAGTGTAAGACGAGACGCAGTTTAAGAGAGCTTTTCTTTCTTCATTATTTAAATGAGAACATCGAATTGAATTTAGTACTTGACTTGCGCGATTAGATTTGGAACTAGAAATAGAATTTATACTAATACAATTTTTTGAATTATTAAGACATTCATTTTCGAATGGTGTTAATTTTACGTGATAATCTTTGACCTCAATATCGGACTCAGTGGTATTTAAAATAGTAAGGTTCACTTTTCCATTAGGTTTGACCTTTACTATGCAATTAGCGACATAAACGCCTTGACTTAAGGTATGATCTAGAACTAGAGCTTCATTGTTATGATAAAGCTCGGGCGAGAAATTTGATACAGTACACTCAATACAGGCTTCCGCACGAGTCGGAATGATATACGTTGGCTGAGTGTAAACAATAGGAACAGAATGATTATTTATAGTCATAGATTTAGAAGAATAATCAATGTTAGACTTAAAGAAATTGCAAAAATCACTACCGATAATACCATCGTAATTAGTTAAATTTATGTCATCATTTGTCACATGAAACTTGTAATTAAATTTTTCGAAAGATATAGAAAATTCTAGTTGAAAAGTCCCTAATGTCTCGACAGGATTTTCGGAACTGTTAATGCCTTTTAGCTTAACGATTTCATGTGAAAGATCTGGAATTTGTGTTAGACAGGACCCCTTGATAATACTGATGGCTGATCCCGTATCAACTAGAAAACATAGCATACCCGATCCCGGTGCATGCTTACAATGCAAATAAGTATGAGGCAATGACACCTTCTTAGTATAATTATTAATTTCGTATATAAATTTAGAACTAGAACTAGGATTTATGTTAGATTTTAGTGACTTATTTTTAATATTAGAATTAGTATTTTGGACAGTTTCGTCCTTAAAATTAATTTGACTCGGTTCATCTGACCGAGATGTAGATTTAGGATTATTTAAGTTAGAATTAGTAGAAATTAATTTATTAGATTGAGACGATTTAGGCGATTGAGACGATTGAGACAAATTAGTATTAATTGAGTTAGAAAATGAGACATGTTTTGATTTAGAAATATTTTTACATTTTTGGCAATTATTTTGGCCATTAAAATTTAAATGACTCTGCTCTTTTGACAGAGATGTATTATTTATTTGACTCGATTCTTTTGATCGAGATAAATATTTAGTAGGACCCAAATTTTGGGATGAACTATGACTCAACGTTTTATTTTGTTGAGATGGACTCAGCATCTTGGGCTGAGATGTAAATTTAGAATTTGATTGACTCAACATATTTTGTTGAGATGGACTCAGCATCCTTGGCTGAGATGTAAATTTAGAATTTGATTGACTCAACATATTTTGTTGAGATGGACTCAGCATCCTTGGCTGAGATGTAAATTTAGAATTTGATTGACTCAACATGTTTTGTTGAGATGGACTCAGCATCTTTGGCTGAGATGTAATATTAGAAAAATTTGTTTGACTCGGCGTTTTTCGTCGAGATGGACTCAGCATCTGTGGCTGAGATGGACTCAGTGACTGGGACTGAGATGTAGATTTAGAAAAATTAGAAAAGTTAGTTTGACTCAACGTTTTTTGTTGAGGTGGACTCAGCATCTGTGGCTGAGATGTAGATTTAGAAAAATTAGAAGATTTAGAATGACTCAATATTTTTTGTTGAGACGGACTCAGTAACTTTGACTGAGATGGACTCAGCATCTGTGGCTGAGATGTAGAATTAGGAAAATTAAAATAATATTTAGAATATATCGTGTCCTTATGATTTACGTTGGATTTTGGCAGACACGGAACCAAAATCCTTTTTAATTTAAATCATCGTGCTTGGATTGAGTCTGATGATCATTATTAGCATTATATTCAAAGTCACATGTATGTGAAGGAATATGACCGTCGTCACGTTGTGCGTTGCCAGCATTTACGCGGCGTTTCATATTAAATTGACGCTTACGACATTCCATGATCGTGTGACCGACGTTTTTACAATAATTACACGATTTAGCATAAAAATTAGAATTATTATTTGACATAGAAATAGAATTATTTTTAGGATAGGAGTTAGAATTAAAATTAGAATTTGATTTAGAATTAAAATTATGTTGAGGATTTACGTGATAAGATTTCTGAAAATTAGGCTTTTTATTTTTAAAACATTCAGAAGAGCTATGTCCGAATTTATGACAGATAGAGCACTGTTTTTGAGCCCTAGTGCTATTTTTAGATAAATTGAATAATTTCTCCTCATCAGTGGCATATTGAATTGCATCACTGAGGGTTTTAGGATTTTTACACCTAACAATAGTAGAAATAGAAGAATTTAAGCCCAATAAAAATGTATTTAAAGCGAGTTCTTCCATAGCCGCAATACGGCCGGGAAGTTCTTTTTCGTCTATGCAACTATAATGGATATCAGATTGAATTCGAGTTAAAATTTGTTCAATTCTTAGTGAATATTTTACAACATCCTCATTAGACATTTGTTTACAATTCTGAAGATCAGATAATAAATGAGTTGCGTGTTTCTTTTCGCCGAAAGTTGAGCGTAAAAATGTTTTTAATTCCGCCCAATTTGAAAATGTTTTTAAACTACAGGCAACTTGTGCCTTGCCTTCTAATTGAGAAATAATAAATTTGCATAAAATTAATTGTTGTTCTGGGCTGGCTAATAACATAGCATTTTCACAGTTTGTGAGAAATGCGGGAAGTGACTCTCTGTCACCAGAATAAGGTTTAATAAATTTAGTTAAAAATGAAAGTGTTAATTTTTCGGACATTTTGTCTTTAGATGACTCTCCTTTGACTGACATTATGAATTATGTTATGCTGAACTTGTATAAGAATTAGAAATAATACAGCAAAAATTTAGAAATTAAAAATAGAATAAACTAGGATTTAGAATTATTTTAGATTTAAGAGTTTGTAAATTTTAGATTTAGAATTCACTTCACGATTTAGAACACTTTAGATTTAGCACGATTTCTTCGCTTTAGTAGAAACAGAGGATTTAGAAAAATTAGAAAACACTCACAGGAACACGACGATAACCTGCATGCCGTTGTCGTGGAGACTGGAGTGGAACCGGAGTCGCGTGCTGAGGCTACGCTTTACCCGGAGCTGGGGGCCGATGATGTGGCCCTGGCGAGTTAGACTGGAGCGGCTCAGACAGCACAGCACCGCTGTTGAAACTGCTGGGGCAGACCGAAGTCCTCGTGGGGTTGTAGCTGGAGCGGGCTCAGGCTAGGGCCTGAGGCTGACCGTCGTCCGAGTGTGTGAACCGGTTGGAGCAGGCTCGCGCAGAGGTGCGGAGGCTTACTGTCGTCCAAAAACGTGGTGCGGGCTCGCGCCTTCGGTGGCGGAGTCTTACCGTCGACCAAAAACTTTAAACACGGCGCACGGGTGCCACGGGTTCGTGATCCCTAGGTCTAAAACGTTAGACTTTTTTTTCGGGATCAAATTACATCCCACTTCTGACACCAATTTGTTTTGCAGCACCCTCTGTGTAAGTTTTTAAAAAAAAACCAAAAGTTCACCCTAAACTAATTTATTTTCCCAAAATTAAAATTAGTTACACTTTGCTACAAGTTACGACTTCCCACACCTTACTAGCCCGGCTTCCAGATTCTAACTGTTCGATAAATTGAATTAAAATGAATGCTAAACGAAAACTGCAACGCAAACGGAAAAATATGGTAGAATATAGAAATGCTTACTAAACGTAATGTACTAAGTAACTAGGGATGTAACAGTTCAAACTTCAAACGTTGCAAGATATTCCGACGCATTTTTTACGTGTAGCCTTTCGGCCTGTCCACATCTCCGCGTCACGACATCGTCAACGTGGAACAGTGCGGTAACGTGGCACGTTACGTTGTCGCGTTAACGTAACGTGAAAATGCACGTCACGACGACAAAACGTTACACGTCACCGTGCTTTGTAAAATTCTACCTATTGTGCATGTTAGGGTATGTTATTCGAATAGAAAAAGCGTTTGGTACGGCAACGTCACCGTAAAACTGCACGTCAGTCACGTCGGCTGACAAGGCTCGATTCGTTGTTATTACTTATTACTTAAGTTTAAGTAATAACTATTGACTGTAGTTAATACTTATTACTTAAGTTTAAGTAATAAGTATTAACTACAGTCAATAGTTATTACTTAATGGACAATAGGTAGAATTTTATAAGGCACGGCGACGTGTAACGTTGCGTCGTCGTGACGTGCATTTTCACGTTACGTTAACGTAAAGTTGCGTAACATAACACGCCACGCTACCGCATCGTTTCACGTTGACGACGTCATAACGTGGAGATGTAGACACTACGAATGATAAAAACTAAGACAGGTCCTTTTGCCTACCGGTTCAAACATGCATATAACTACTATGATTAATATTTTTTATTATTATTATTGAAACATTACAATCCCTCGTGATGCAATGTAATCTGACCCTTACAATATGAGTTTCAATATAAACAACTTCAATAAGAAGAAAACCATAAACCAAAACATTTGAATGTAGAACAATTTGTCAGGATAAGGTCTGGTGGTTTGAAGATGATAGATGGAGTAAAAGGGGGTGAAAAGGGGTTAAAATGGGGTCGTAGAGAGTTGACGGAGGTGAGCGGAGACAGATGGTGCGTCATGTATGTCTGATTGTCATCGATATACTTAGTTCAAAGAATTTGAACAAACAATGTGTATTGTATTTACGCAAGTGTAGTGAAGCTGAGAGGAAGGAGTTTGCAGTCTATAATAATGTTGCATGTATTTTTAATATAAAAAGTTGAATGTTTGTTCTACTGTAATGCACTTATGATGCGATTTTTATAAATAGGATGTCAAAAGATTAGTTATATAAGAGTCTACACAGACGGACCGCATTTCAACTGCAATCCAACCGCAAATTGCAGTTCAAGTGCAGTTTGAATGCAGTTGACACGACTGCAATAGAACTGCAAACCAAACTCGCAGTCGGATAGCAGTTCAGTTGCATGGCGTGCAGTCGTGTGAACTGTTTGGTTTGCAGTTCTATTGCAGTCGTATTGCAGTCGTGTCAACTGCATTCAAACTGCACTTGAACTGCAATTTGCGGTTGGATTGCAGTTGAAATGCGGTCCGTCTGTGTAGACTGTAGACCCTAAGTGTTAATAATATTATGAGTATGGACTATGGTCTTAGATGGACCTAGCGTTTAAATACTAATCTCTGAAAATGAAATAGGAAAATTTTGCTTGACTTAAGGCCGTCCCACAGTGTTTTAGAAATCCCCAAAATCGGACATGACTAAGTTAATGCAATGAGTTGATGGCGTCTTATATTTTAAATGCAAAAGTAGAACTCCCGTGTGCGCATTTTACTTCGTTTTTGAGAAAATCTATTTTTAAATTGGTCATTTTTTGACTCCCTAAAAACGAAATTATTTTATTTAAATTATTTACGAGGGTTTGTAAACTTGCTACCCAGCTGGTTAGATTAATCATTAAGAGACATAAATTTTGTGCTTTATTTCATACCTACAATTCAAGCAGTTCCTGAGATTTTAATGTTTTTAAATATTTAGACATTATTTTTTTTTCTCCTTTCCTATATGATTTCCGCACTTAAAAATTTTAAGAGCAAAGTTTCATCAAATACTATTTTTTTTAAATAATCAGTTAAATAAAAAAACATTTTATTTAACGGATTAATATGCGATTCGCAAGAAATAAAAATATTGTAGTGTAAATACTAAGCCAAAGTATTTTTTAGTATGGACAGAAGGTGCGGAAATCATATAGGAAATGAGAAAAAAAAATAAAGTCTAAATATTTAAAAACATTAAAATCTCAGGAACTACTTGAATTGTAGGAATGAAATAAAGTACGATATTTGTGTCTCTTAATGATTAATCTAATCAGCTGGGTAGCAAGTTTACAAACCCTCGTAAATAATTTAAATAAAATAATTTAGTTTTTAGGGAGTCAAAAAATGACCAATTTAAAAATTGATTTTCTCAAAAACGAAGTAAAATGCGCACACGGTAGTTCTACTCCTGCATTTGAAATATAAGACGCCATCGACTCATTGCATTAACTTAGTCATGTCCGATTTTGGGAATTTCTAAAACACTGTGTGTCCTCCGAGCAAACGACCTTGGCCATACATTTGCCGCGTTGCCGAGATCACGCCAAAACCCTATTATTTTTACTTATCTTAGTTCAAAAGTGTCCTAAAAAAAATTTAAAACGGGGAATATGTAGTTTATGATATTGTCGATCTATTGGCGTGGGTTTCAAATAAAAGTAATTTGTAAATGCTAAGGAGATGCTGAATGTATGCTTGAATTTTAATAAATTGGTATTACTTTGGAAGCTGATATTATGAGTTGAACAAACAAAAATAGAAAATTTAAAACGGGGAAAGGAATGTTGATATACTGAAGATTATTGCTGTATTTTTATTATAACTTTGTAACTTTCAGATTTTGAGTTTATAAGGTTTGAAATACGGTCAATTACGGAATCTCCGGAGGGAACGCCCTTAACTTCACTTCATATTCTCGGAAAATGAAACAGCATTTTTTTCCTGAAAAAAGTTGAGAAACATCTAATAAAATCTTAGGCTAAAGCATGAAACTATTCTGGTTTCATGGTCCCACAGCCTCTGGAGAAAAGTATAGTCATGTCCAATGTAACATCATACAAAAACTATGTCAACTTCCGCCTCATAAATGTCACATCCCGCACGCCTTTGGGGACATTTGAAACTCATGACGCGACGCGACGCGCGACGGTTCAAGGTTTGTTTAGTGAATCAAGTTGAATATTTTATTTTTTCTTATTTTATTTAGTTTTTGCTACAGAATAAAATCATGGGGAAAATGATTTTGTATAAATCGAATAAGCCTTTAAGGGGCAAACGAGCAAACGAGTCACCCGGTGGTAACCACGGACACTCGCAATATCAGAAGAGTTACAGATGCGTTGCTAGCCTTTTCAGTGGGAACACGCTCTCTCTTAGGTTTGCTGGTTTGGGCTCCGAAATTACTAGACCCTTAATTTTAGCTGACATAATTCACAGACAACCAAAACGACTTAATATGCCGTAAAAAGTTACGGCAGGCAAATGTAAAATTCAAATGGTTTGTGTAATATAACACGTGGTGTTGCTCGCCAGATTACATATTGGACTTAGCTTGACACGCTAGCCGCTACCGCGTGTCTTGATTTATTGATACACTAGATGACGCCCGCAACTCCGTTGCGCCAAAATTCGTTTATCGCGCGGGAACCCTACATTTTTTCGGGATAAAAAGTATCCCACGTCCTTTACCGGAACTCAAAGTAACTCCATACCAAATTTCAGCAAAATCGGTTCAGCGGTTTGGGCGTGAAGAGGTAACAGACAGACACACTTTTGCATTTATAATATAAGTATGGAAGTATGGATTTTTAAGATAAGGTACTTTCAATGTACTCACACAAGCGAAAATCTAATTTTCGAGTTGAATATTCGATCATGGTAAGTCCTCTACAAAAGGATGCAATATTGCTTTTCCGGTTCCTAGAGCTGATATATAATATTGTAAGCGCTAATGTTAATGCATGGATGAATCCACTTCGAAAATCCGTAACTTTTGCGTAAAGGAGTTTCACACAAAAACCGTAACTTTTGTGTAATAGTACCATCGAGGAAATTGATTCCTAGGCAGTTGACGGGCCTACGTCATTGGTCGGCATATGTCAATTTAATATTAGAGATCAACTACGATAACATGGTGCGCCCCTCCTAAATTCAAAACGTTTGAAGTGCGTTGTCAAAACGTTTGAAGTGCGTTGTCTTGCGCGGTAGGCTAGTTATGATTAGTTGACCAACAAATCTTGGTAATAAGTGACATTAACTGACATATTACGTGTACTGTGATTGGTTGAGTACTTACTACATACAAACTCTTTCATAAGGATGTGACTACACACATTAAAACAGTCATTTGGAGGGTCGCGCCATGTTATCGTAGTTGATATCTAGTTGTGATCGGTCGGATGGGTTTGACTTAACGCGACCAAATTACTTAGGTCCGCTATCTGCCTAGGAATCAACTTCTCTGATAGTATATATAGATAGTTATTACGCACCTAGGGCAGGAAAATAAGAAACGTCTCAAATTTTCTCATGATTTGATCTGAGACATTTCTTATTTTCTTGCCCTAGGTGCGTAATGTACTATTACGCAGGTACGCTAATCGCAATGCATATTGCCTGATGAAAAGGTTAATCCAAAGATTTTTAATTTAAACTAATCAATTATCATAGGACACGGCGTATGTTTGATAGAAAAATCTGTTGCAAAAAAAAGTAACGCTTTTCATTATTTTACTAAATATAAATGATCCTGAAAAACTTTAAAGTAGACAAATTAAAGAATTTGACAACGCTTTTTGTCTCTTTAATCAACGATTTAAATAATAGCTAATGAAATCATCACTTTATTATTTTATAGCCATTCTAATTTTTATACACTCCGGCTCGCACTTAGCTGTTTTTATTTAAAATTATCAACTCCTTAAGTGGTAATTACAACAGCTACTTACCTGCGACTTTGTGGGGCGAGAAAATAAAACTTATAATAACCTGTCCGACGCAGATGATCGGTTTTTAAAACCAATAACCACAGTTGAACCACATTATTTTAATTTTAGCTACTTTATTATATTTGGAAAGTAAATATTAAGAGTCCGTGTACGAAATTTTGCCGAAATCGCTCATTTAACAGACGTGATTTAACAGTTTAAATACAGTATTTCTATAAGTTTGTAAGTTTGTAAGTTTGTAAGTTTGTAAGCACAACATGTAAGATCATTTCAATTATAATATAGTGTTGGAGCTAGATTTTTTATTTTTTTAAGTATCTTTAAATAATCCAACTCAAACCCGCGACAGTTTTGTGATTTTTGAATATCACCTTTTTATGGATTGTATTGACGTCTTAACGGTATGAAAAAAATACAATGTACTGTTGAGAAAGTCTATAAAGTGTTGGAATTACTTTTTACCACTTCAATATAAAAAACCCTTTAAAAACAGAAAACCTCTATCTGCCCGCTAACTTGGCGATCGTCCTTTTTCACCTGGCATATGAAAGACGGGCGTGAGTGTGAAGAGAGCAGTAGAAAAGAGAGGACGGGCTCTTAAGACATTAAATAATTTTTAACGCTGTAGTCAACTGCTAGCTGCATAAGAAAGTATCGGTATGCTAAAGTTGGAAAACATGCTGTAAAATATAAATTACCTTGCCTGTCTCGAGTTTCCCTCAAGTGCTTTGGAAGTTTGAAAAAGTTTAATTTAAACGTCATCATTTCCATTTTTGCGATGAAGTTAAATAGTGGAAACTGGGAAGTTCCTATTTATTTTATTAATAAAATAAGTTCTCAATTAAAAGAAGTACATTGGTGTTTATCCGTATAGGTATGGACATAACTCTGTCAAAATGAATAACCCCACTTCTGCTTCTGGTCGGATTTATTTTATTTGGGGCCATTTTGACCCGAGAATTATTTATGGAATAATAATATTATATTCAAATATATTCAAGCAAGGTGCAAGACTTGCTCATGCAAAACCACTGTAGCCATTAGGTACAGACGTAGTAAATCTATGTTTAGCCGAAACTTTGACAAAACGATTTAGGATTGTGCGGTGTTTGGTTCTCTTCAATGATGACCGAACTTACGGCGCGCGGCGCCGCAGGAAGACTAATTATACCTAATAGGGGTGACGCCAAACGAGCGTAATTTGGTGAGTCCTGAGTCACAGAATTTCGGTCGGCAGAAATTATGCTGCATTCAGTTTCATACAAAATTCCTACTTCATTCACACGAGCGTAATCTAGTCAGTCATGATTAGTATGAAACTTAATTTACGCGACCGAAATTCTGTGACTCACAACTCACAAAATTACGATCGTTTGGCTTCACCCGGCTAACCCACTCTGGTGCAGAGTCAAAGAGTCATGGTTTTACCCAAAACATATTCGTCTCTATTGTTCTGTTTTTACAAGTACAAACTGCTCTGAAAATAAAAAATTATGACGTGTTGCGACGCTTCCACTCTGCCCCAATGTGAGTTGAGCCATAGGGTCAATTCAGACCGCAACGCGACGAGGCGAGGCGCGGCGCGGTATAAATTTGTATGGATTTGACTTCAATTTGATTTCAATAACGTGAGACGGCTTGCGAATCTGTCAAATCCATATAAATTAAGATATGCATCCACGCGTCGCGTTGCGGTCTGAATCAACCCTTAGGGTCAATTCAGACCGCAACGCGACGCGTAGATACATTTCTAAATTTGTATGGATTTGACAAATTTGCAAGAAGTCTCACGCAATTAAGATCTGTCAAATCAGTGGCCTTAGGAAATCGCTTCTTTCGTAAAAAACCTCATGCGACAATGAAGAGAGAGGTACTGACTTTTCTCCAATTTCCCACGTCATCTCGTAGCCATAATATATTGCAGCTATAAGCATTAGCTTCAGCTTGATTTACAGCATTCATCTAAAAATAACTTGCACTCACATCTCTTTGCAGTCCAAGCACGTTTACACTGTTCAAAGTTATTTTACTCGGAGTTTGTACAAACAGATCCTTATACCGTTGGGTTAAGGTCCTTGAGAGGTAACGTAATTACTCTGCAGGACGGAAAAATGGATTCCTCAAAGCCGCTATCTCATGACAATATTAAAACTATTTGACCCGACTATATTTTACTGGGATGATATTTAAGTTCCCTATAGAGTCTTGTCATCGGATAGAGAAGAATTTGGTTATGGAAGCAGATATTTTTTTTCACACAGGCACGAAAATGTTGATATATCATTTTATCATACACATTATGTTAAGGTGACGTCGCGTTAAAGTAAGAAACCGTGTTGGACATGTTATAGATTGCTTGTTTTCTATGAGAGGCCGAGCCGGCCTCTCATAGAAAACAAGCAATGGAACAGCAAAAAATGGAAAGGGCGTAAGCGACAAAATGGTTTTTGTCGCGTAATTTAAAAACCATAAATACATTTCATATAAGCTATGCACATATTAAAGTGTATGCTTCAACCAATTTATGTACAAATTTTGGAACCTTAAATCACTCTCCTCTGTTGGAAAAATAGGAATCCCTTTTTTTACAGAGGTCTTTTCGATTGATAATTCTGTGTTATAAAAGTTGTCCAATCGTGTTATGCTATGGGCAATTCAAAGACAAAGACATGATGAATACTGACAATGAACTTTAGTTTCTTAGCTTTAGTCATTACTGAGAAAAATCGGCATCGCTACAGCCAAATTATCAAGGCGTCGCCTTAACAGGATGTGATTTTTAGGGTTCCGTAGTCAACAAGGAACCCTTATAGTTTCGGTCTGTCCGTCCGTCTGTCCGTCTGTCTGTCTGTCCGCGGTTTTTCTCAGAGACTATATAGGACCTACAAAGCTGTAATTTGGCTTGAATGCACATATTAATGCTGCCGACAAAATGGTACATGAAATCTTAAAAAATATATTTTTTATTATACCTCCCCTACACATCAAGCGCGGATGAGTTTTTTTTTTGCGTCCACCCCATTGGGTGAGGTGTCATTGGATAGGTTTTTAAAAATATTACGAGTATTCATAGATCATTTTCCGATTTAGGGATCCGTTTGTGAAATATTAAATTTTAAAGTGGAAAAAATCGTTACAGTCCAGTGTCCCCCCTTCTACCAGCTAAGCGGTTGCTTCTGGAAATGTGAAAAAATTCAAGGGAGTAGGAAATATGCTGAATTTAAAAGGAAAACTATCACGACTAATAAGACTTCATAAGTTATTGAGTAATAGTCGACCAACTAAAAAAATGTATTCGGTGGTATAAGTGTAAAGGAAATTTTCGTTCAAATTCCTTTAAAAGTAACTGAGATGATGTTATTAGTAGTGTAAAATCTATACTAATATTATAAAGCGGAAGAGTTTGTTAGTTTGTTTGGTTATCGAGGAAGGCTATAGGCTATTTTTTATCACGCTAAGATTAATAGGAGCGAAGAAATAGAGGAAAATATGGAAAAAACGGAGGAAATTATTTGAAAGTGCTTATTTGAACGCGCTAATATCAGGAACTACTGGTTCGATTTGAAAAATTCTTTCAGTTTTAGATAGTCCATTTATCGAAAAAAGCTATAGGCTATATTTTATCACGCTACGACTAATAGGAGCAAAGAAATAGAGGAAAATATGGAAAAAACGGGGGAAATTATTTGAAAGGGCTTATCTCACGAGTTACTGGAGCAATTTTTCTGTTATTTGGCACAGAGAAGAAGTAGACTACGAAAAGGATCATCTAAGGCTATTTTTGGTGGACTAATTTGTCCGTGAAATATCTAATTTACGCGGGCGAAGCTGTGCGGAACGTCTAGACTCTAGTACGTTATAAATGTACATTCATTGACCACACAAAAATTTAAAAAAACTGGCGGTACTACGGAACCCTATATTGCGCGTGGCCCGACACGCACTTGGCCGGTTTTTCTATAGTTGGCGACTGGTTTTGTATAGCTTGCCTGATGGTGCGTGAAAAACTTGTGGCGAAGATTTTCCGACTGTGCGTAATGACATGCTCGGTCAGGTCGAAGCCCCACTGACGTCATTCCTCATTTCAGACGTTGTATATTAAATATCTTTTCAGAAACTTCGATAGCGCGATGCAGAATTGTCGATTGTGACGCTAGCTGTTGTGTGTATCGCCACTCTCTCTCTCTCAACTGGATTCCTTGCTGCATGTTCTAACTTCTTTAACAGGGATTTAGATTATAGGAGGGTTCCTACAAAAACTGTGTTACTTAATACTTACTTCCTTAAGAATATTTGATCATGATGATGATTGTAAAATATGTGAGCTGACCTTAACCCACGTCGAACATTAGGACGAATCACGTTTTTATCGTCCGCAGCAGCTGGTGAACTTTATGTGCGAGCTCAAGGTCACGAAAGGGCGAGGTATTTAGGGACTTCAATTTCCTATTTGATATATTTTCTTACATCGTAAATAATATATCAATGTTATATTTTTATGATCTTAATAAAAAATATTTTTGTAATGGCCCTTTAGATTTTAGAAGCTCGCTGTGGCGGCTTGCGAGTCTGTGAAAAATTCCAAAATTGATGGGTGTTGACTTGTTGAGTTCCGTGAAACAGACTTAAGGGTTTCAGAAAAAAAACATAGTTCTCTAGCTCATCTTCATGTATTTCGTATTAAAATATCGTATAAGATTTCAGAACTTTACAATATCATAAAAAGCCGAAAACGAAACTTATAGCACAAAATATTGTTACGTGCTAGGGTTCGAAGATTCGGAGAGAAAGACCTGGTGACTCTCTTGAAGACTTTATTCACAAACACTAGCTCACACAAATCACTAAGTCCAAACACCAAGCACTAGATCCAAATCACTGAGCACTATCACTGTCCTAGGTCGTAGCCGAGTCGTTAGTTCACTATCACAATCACTCACTATTGATCACTTGTTTTCACTTTTGAAGTCGCCTTGATGATCGCTCGGATCGAACTGCCTTGACTGCCGGCTTGTTTACCTTTTATATGGCCCGCGTCGAATTCTGGAGCGTTCTATTTTGGATTGTTTACGTAAACACGCAATCACATAAACAAGGGTCGGGCTTTTCTAGAAGGTACGCGCAACTGTCGCGCGCAGGTAAACAACTGCCCGTATTCGTAATACGTAAACAACTTCCCGTATCCGTAACACTACTCCCCTCTTAGAGATGCTCGTCCCGAGCATCGTTGTTACTGCCATGATAACGCGCCAAACGGTCTATGTGTACCACTTTGAATGTGCCTCTTGGTGGCTTTTGAATCCTGTAAGTCACATCATTCAATCGGGTAACCACTTTATATGGGCCGTCCCACTTGGCCTGCAACTTTGGAGATTTCCCTTTTCGGCGAGTTGGGTTATGCAGCCATACCAGTGACCCTTCTTCGAAGCCGCTCGTGTTCGCTTTCCGGTCGTATCTGGTCTTCATGTTCTCACTTGACTGTAACCCATTTTCCCGAACCATGGCGTGTATATAACGCATTTTTTCCCTTAAATCGCAGACATAATCTGGTACGGTCTTTGGTTCCTCCGGTGACCCTCCTGTCAAAAGGTCTACTGGAACTCTTAGTTCCCTACCATAATTGACGTACGCCGGGGTAGCTTTTATGCTTTCATGCTCGGCGGTACGGTACGACAGAAGGAAGAGTGGTATATACTTGTCCCAATCCTTTTGTTTGTCATCTACTAATTTCGCCAAATGCCTTTCAAGGGTCTGGTTAAATCTCTCAACCATTCCATCAGATTGTGGATGGTACGCAGTGGTTCTCGTCTTATGCATTCCCAAAATTCTGCACACTTCCTGGAAGACCTGCGATTCGAAGTTCCTGCCCTGATCGGAATGGATTTCGAGAGGCACACCAAAGCGAGATATCACTTCTTCGACTAGCTTAGAAGCAACCGTTGTAGCTTCTTGGTTTGGTATGGCGAACACTTCGGGCCATTTGGTGAAGTAGTCCATGACGACCATAAAGTACTTGTTTCCCGATTCCGTCACGGGAAATGGCCCAGCTACGTCAACTGCAATTCGTTCCCACGGTGCGCCAACGTTATACAACCGCAGGTTCCCACGGCTCCTGGTCTGTGGTCCCTTCACTGCAGCGCAAGTAGTGCATTTGCGGCACCAATCCTGTACATCATCTCGACAATGCAACCAGTAGAATCGTTCTCGCACTTTTGTTAACGTCCTCTTAACACCTAGATGACCTCCTGATACGCCATCGTGTATTTCACGGAGAACATCCGGTACTCTCGTTCTCGGGACAACTATCTGAAGATGGAACTCTCTGCCGTTAGTCTTCTCCCATTTTCGGTAAAGTATTCCATTTTGAAGTATCAGACTGTCCCATTGCGCCCAGTACGCCTTAGTGACAGCGCCAGTGGGTGCAACCTCACTCCAGATTGGTTTTTCGTCACCTCGTTTCTTCCATGTGATGATGTGCCGTAGGTCGTCATCTGTTTCTTGAGCCTCCCTCATAGCATCATTCTCCCATGGACCCAAAGGACTTGTTTTCGTTAACTTTAATGTCACTTCATTAGATTCCTGCTTAACACAATGTTTGCAGTCCTCTGAACACGGTCTTCGTGAAAGGGCGTCGGCATTCCCATGCGCCTTTCCGCTGCGGTGTTCCGTCTTGAAGTCGTACTCCTGGAGCTGTTCAATCCATCGAGCTACTTGACCTTCAGGGTTCTTGAATTGCAGTAGCCACTTCAACGCTGCGTGATCAGTTCGCAGTAAAAACTGTCTGCCGATGAGATATTTGCTGAAATGTTGTAGCGTCTTTACAACAGCCAAGAGTTCTCTTCTTGTCACACAGTAGTTTCTCTCTGGCTTAGATAAAGATTTGCTGAAATATGCAATTACAACTTCTCTTTCGCCCTGCTTTTGAGATAACACCCCTCCAATGGCCGTGTTGCTTGCGTCAGTGTCGACTATAAACTGACCTTCAGGTTGTGGATACCCCAGGATTGGTGTTTCACACAGATGTTTCTTCAGTTTCTGAAAAGAATCTTCAGAAGTCTCGTCCCAAATAAACTGTCGTTTATCCTCTGTCAGCCGATGTAATGGCTTGGCTATCTCCGAGAATCCCTTAACAAAACGCCTGTAGTAGGAGCATAGGCCGAGAAATGCCCGCACTTCGGTTTTGTTCTTAGGGGTTGGCCAATTTTGAACTGCTTCCAGTTTCTCCGGGTCCGTCTGGATTCCATCACTGGAGATAACATGGCCGAGATAGTTGACCTTACTCCTGAATAAGCGACACTTTTTCGGATTCAGCTTTAACTTGGCCCCTCTATTTTGGCGAAAACTCGTTCTAAGTTTCGCAAATGGTCCTCGAAGTCGCGGCCAACAATGATGACGTCGTCCAAGTAGACTAAGCAAGCCTCTCCAACTAAGCCTGCCAGTACACACTCCATGAGTCGCTCAAATGTGGCAGGTGCGTTGCACAATCCAAAGGGCATGACGTTAAACTGCCATAAACCTTTACCGGTGGAGAAAGCTGTCTTCTCCTTGTCTTTTGGATGAATTTCGACCTGCCAGTATCCAGATTTCAGGTCCAGGGTCGAGAACCATTTCATGCCACTCAAGGTATCCAGAGTGTCGTCGATTCGAGGTAATGGATAGCTGTCCTTCTTAGTGACATCATTGAGACGCCTGTAGTCCACACAAAATCTTGTGCTGCCATCTTTCTTCTTCACTAATACAACAGGTGAGCACCACGGACTTGCAGACGGTTCAATAATCTTATGCCTTCTCATGTCCTCCAAAAGGCCTTCAACTTCTTTTTCCTTTGCAATGGGTATCCGTCTTGCTCGTTGACGAATTGGGTTCTCGTTTCCAGTATCTATCCTGTGCTGAACCATCGACGTTCTTCCAAGGTCGCCTTCCTGACTGGAGAAGATATTCGCGTGGCGTTGTAAAAACTTCTTAGCTTTCATGCTCTGCGAATAAGTCAGATTACTCTTGCAGTCGTCGAGTAGCTCAGTCACTAATCCATAGTTGCTGCTGTTTGCTGAGTCTGAGCCTGTGATCGAACTACACTTTCTCATCCAGACAACTTCCTCGCACTTTCCAATGACGTCACCTTTGTTCAAGCAGATCTCGTGATCACCCAGATTCAAAACCCTGACCACAGCGTTACTGCTTCCACTAACAAGGGTTCTCGCCGTCATCAGTTTTCGCGCTGATGTCTTGGTAGGTATGTCTTCGATCAACACGCATCTGTTTGACTTCTTCTTTCCAGCTGGCGGTAGTTTTACGAGCACTCTAGCTTCCGCTCGTCCAGGTATGATGACTTCCTTTACACATGCGACTTTCCCGCAGGCGCCTCCAAGGATGAAAATTTCTTCTTCGCCACACTTGAAAACTCCGTCAGCGACATTAATTCTGCAGTTGTGCTTCTTCATGAAATCCAAACCCAAGATGCAATCATCCATAATATCAGCCACAATAACGTCATGGGGGTATGAGGATCCCCCTACATTAATCGTTACTGACATTTCTCCCAGGACGGGTATTGGCTGACCGGAGGCAGTAAGGAGCCGACAGTTAATTCTCCTCTTGTGTCTTCTTGTGGCTTTTACCAGATTTGGGTTAACTATCGTTCTAGAGGCTCCTGTATCTAGAGTCATTTTGCAATCCGTCCTGTTAATAGTCCCCTGAATCACAAGACTATTCCCGCTGCATGCTTGGGAGATAACAGTTATCGGGGCTTCCTCCGCGTCAGCCAGTACTCGCCCCTCAGTCCTGGCTTTTATTCGTTTCCCTGATCCCGGGCAGGGGATGAAGCTCCTTTCTTCAGCTCCTCTATTTGTTTCATGCGTTCCTCGAGACTTTTCATCCTTGCCAGATGGGTCTCCTTCTGCGGGCAGTTGAGCTGAAGATGGCCCCTCTCACCGCACTTATAGCACATGGCTCCATAATTTCTCCTCGTAGGAGCCTTTACCTCCCTGACTTCCTCGGGGACCTCGCGGATCTTATAGGTCTGCCGTATGTCACGCCGAACAGCCTCGACCTCTAAAGCATGCGCCAACGCTTCCTTTAACGAGGTGTGGTGACGTAGCCTTACTGCAGCTCTGACCTCCAGATCCCTGATTCCGTCGACAAATGCTTGTACAATATTCGTGTCGACCATTTTGGAATCGGCTCCTGGGTGTGCCTTCTTGACGAGTTTTTCAATTTCCAACGCCCATTGCTGTAGTCCCTCTCCTGAGCGTTGGACTCTGTCACGAAGTTGAGCACGGAACACGTGCTCCAGGTGTCGCTCCCCGTATCTGGATTCAAGGGCCTCCATCAGGTCTTGGAACCCATTTCCTGTATGTGCTTCTAGGACCGACAAAGCTTGCCCTCTGAGCGCAACAGTGAGAGCGGTCAGGCATTGTTCGTCAGTCCATCCGTTGGCAGAAGCAACCGTCTGGAATTGCTGACGATAAGCGTTCCATGAAGTAGTACCGTCGTATGGTGGCACTTTAACTCTTGGTCCTTGTACCACTTGCACCACTCCGGTAGTTCCACTAGACACCGCCACTCCTGTGGTTTCCAGGCGCACTACTTTCTTCTGAAGTTCAGTGAGGCCGGTTTTCACATTTTCTACATCCAATCCTAACCCCGTAACTCGTTCGTCCATTACGTCGACATCTTTACGAAGCTTTGTCACCGTGTCACTGACATCCTTTATAGCCAGAAGCGCCTTTTCTTGAAGGTCCTTTTGTTGCTCTTGTGACTCTTGCAAAGCGCCCAGCTTGCGGTCTTGTGCCTCCATCATTGCCCTTTGAGAATCTTGCAAAGCCTGAATTAACTCAATTATGCTTTCTAATTGAGGAGCCATTTGAGGGGCCGTAGAAACTACGGGCGTGGCAGGATGGACGTAGCTAGTCGACGGGGCCTGAGTGGGCGTGGCCTGGTGGGCGGAGCCAGTGGGCGTGGCCATGTCCAGAGTGGGCGGGGCCTGAGGGGCGTGATTAGTGGGCGGGCCCCGGTGGGCGGAGCCAGTGGGCGTGGCTTCACCCGAAGTGGGTGGAGCCTGGGGGCGTGGTCAGTGGGCGGAGCCTGGTGGGCGTGGCCAGCGGGTGGGGCCTGCCCCGCAGTGGGCGGAGCTTGGTCCCCAGTGGGTGTGGCCTCCGCAGCTCCACCTCCAACTCCTCTCTCGGAGTCAATGGCAGCAGCTCGCTGCGCCCTTGTCCTGATACTCCCCTTGAAGTCCTCTCTCGGAGTCAATGGCATCTCCAAATCTCACTTCCGACACCAGTTGTTACGTGCTAGGGTTCGAAGATTCGGAGAGAAAGACCTGGTGACTCTCTTGAAGACTTTATTCACAAACACTAGCTCACACAAATCACTAAGTCCAAACACCAAGCACTAGATCCAAATCACTGAGCACTATCACTGTCCTAGGTCGTAGCCGAGTCGTTAGTTCACTATCACAATCACTCACTATTGATCACTTGTTTTCACTTTTGAAGTCGCCTTGATGATCGCTCGGATCGAACTGCCTTGACTGCCGGCTTGTTTACCTTTTATATGGCCCGCGTCGAATTCTGGAGCGTTCTATTTTGGATTGTTTACGTAAACACGCAATCACATAAACAAGGGTCGGGCTTTTCTAGAAGGTACGCGCAACTGTCGCGCGCAGGTAAACAACTGCCCGTATTCGTAATACGTAAACAACTTCCCGTATCCGTAACAATATATTGTATTTTTTTTTTTAATCTTTATTTTTTTAAGAGATTTTTGTACAAAAAGACGATGTCAATCCCATCGTACATTATGCTAAATATAACAATTTATAATTATTCTAAATTAAACTTAAAATTATATAGCATTCTAGCAGCATCAGAAGGCTCTGCTAAAATGCTATAAAATATGTCAATATTACATATTTTAATTAAATTAAAATCAAAAATCAGCTTTTCCCTTGAGTTTGTGTACCGGGAATACTCCATCAAGCGGTGGTAGATATCCCGCACACCACATTCTTCACAGTTGAGCGACTCCACTTTCCTCATTAAAAATCCAAAACTGTTACAAGGGATGTGCCCGGATCGCAATCTACAAGCAGTGACTATTTGTTGCCTACTTAAATTTGAAACTGAGAACCATGGTATACGAAGAGGCTCACATTGAATGGTTTTATACCATATACCCTTGAATTTAGATCGCTCATCGAAGTATATTCTTTAAAAAAAGTAAAAGATTCACCACTTCACCCTCCACCGTAGCTCTTTTTGCTAATTTGTCAGCCTCTTCGTTTCCAGGTGAGATGGTATCCATTGGAGAACTATATTTTTACCTTCTCTATTGGCTTGGCAGAGACTAACTAATAAAAATATATTGTATTAGTAGTACCACTTAATATAGTGTCTTGTCTCGTTTCAGTGTGGATAGGCCGATTCAAATAGTATATAACATCTACTATTTGAATTCTACATTAATACATTCGATCTAATCTAAATCTAATGGATCCCAACAAAATATATAAAGCGACCGATTCTTGGAGTTTTGATTAAACAAAACGACTTTGCAGATCTGACACTTGGGAATTATGGGAATGGTTTTATAACACCGAGAGTCGATACTGCATCTAAACCTTATAAGCTGTATTAATGTAAATAGAGTAACAGAATAACCTTAAGCGAGTAATATCCCAGCAAAGTCAATTAAAAGAACGGAGTAACACGTTGTTTGTCCTTCGGTGGTACATTCTTGACATTATACGTCGTGTTCCAGTAAATACTGATATACAACGCTTATTGAAAGGTTCAAGGTACATAATGCAGGTATCGGATAAACATGTTTACATAAGATGCATCTGAATGGAATGGACAGGATCTATTTATACAGGATAGCAATCGCTTAGTCAAGATGCATTAGATATCTACAGGATGTAACAAAACTAAGTGATTATACTTTAGGGTGTGTACGTGACCCTTATAAGAGTTCACTGTGAAAGTAGCAGCACTGAAAGACCTTTTTTTTCACTTTTGTATGGGCAAGCGCCCGAGCGTCACGAGTTTCCCCATACAAAAGTGAAAAAAAAATTGGTCTTTCAGCGCTGCTACTTTCACAGTGAACTCTCTATAAAGAACACGTACACACCCTTAAGTATTATCACGTAGTTTTGTTGCACCCTGTATACTACTATACATTATACAAGGTGTAACAAAACTAAATGGTACTTTATAGGGTGTTTGTGTTCCTGATTATTAAAGTTCACCGTGAAAGTAGCAGCGTTGACAGGACTCAAAGAGTAACTTTTTCAATGTTTGTTTGGAAATACTCATGACGCTGGGGCGCTTGCCCATACAAATAAAAGAAATGCTTTTTCAGCGCTGCTATTTTTACATTAAACTTTAAATCAGGAACACATACTCCGCATAATCTCTAAAGTATTTATAACTTATATTATTATTATTATCGCTTAAGTACAGTACTCCAAAATTAATAATGCGCATGAGTGACCGTGAATAATGACCGTGTTACAAAAGCTACAGGAATATCACGACGAACTTTGACTGATACATGTATCTTAAACGCAATGCAAATAGAAAATGCAATATCGTCTACTGTCGCTCGGGAAATACGACCGTTGCCGACAAATTTCGAAAACTTCTATGCGCATTATCACTTTTGGAGTACTGTAGTTTTGTTACACCCTGTATAATTATAATTTATAGCCAGAGTGCTCATGACGTCTAGAATCGACGCCAAACTGTTGACACAATAGACATAACTGTTGATTTGTTCCAAAATATACGCCAATGCATTGACGTGTATGACATTGTTGGGATGCCATAATTATTATACGACACACTTGTCTCACCAATGGCAGACCATTACGATATTATGACGACAGATTCGTGACGTCATGAATACTAGCTAGTAATTTGTATGATGTACTCATCGTACTTCCAAATTTGCGCCTCTACAATATTATTGTGAACAATATCGTTACCGAACAGAAATATAGGACTTGGCTTCATCTTTATTCGCGCATGTATGTTCTAAAACTGGCATAGCTGGCTCGTTTTATATAGATTTACGGCTCTATAGTGGCACTAAAAATATAATAAAAGCACCATTTATGAACGATTGGATATAATCCGACGAAGTTAAGTGGCCACTGGGCACGGAACATTGCAATTGTGTAGGGCTGTCACTTATTATTTTTCAAATCATTAAATTATTCATTGATCAAAAAACCGTATTAATATATTTTATACTAGATGGTGCCAGCAAAACCATAGTCAATGAGAAGTGGTTTGTGACAATAAAAATCCCTTTTCCCAAAACTTTGTCTGGTTCATCGTTTTGAGCGTGAAGAGCTGAAAGACTGACAAACGGACACTGTAACATTTTTTATAACATTAATATGAATCGAATGATGTATACATATATATTATATAACCCAGCATAATGTATTAAAAACATTTAGCTACCCGGAGGCCAGTGCTGAAGTTTCTACACTATGTAAGATATTTTTTAAATCTTTTCAATATCCCAAAAACCCAAACGTTGGCAACCCTATTAAATACTCGAGTGCATTAATCTTATGAATTGATACAGTATTGCGAATGTAGCGGTATTAATAGAATGAGAACTCGGAAATTCTGTTTGTGCTGTTACTAGCGTTTTCTTGATCCTAAATATTAAACTGTTGCCCCCGACTCCGTCCGCGTGGACTTTAGTAATTCACAGCGCCGTTTCCGTGGGAATGCCGGGATAAAATGTAGCCTACATTACTGCAAAGTTTCCACATAATCTACTAATATGCAAAATTGATATCAAACAAAGCTTCGTAAAACCTTGAAAATGTCATTACAATCGGTTCAGTCGTTTTGGCGTGAAAGCCACACAGACAGAGATACTTTCGCATATAAAATGGATTACAATTTACAATCATACCTTTCATAAAGGTTTCGGTGACGGTGATCAGTTTCATTGAAAACAGGGCACGTATTGCAGGTGCAGGATCGTTTTTTGATTCGAATGATGATCCATGCGTCGAATAGTCATCATGAAGAGCATTTGACGCATGGATCATCTTCCTTGTCAGACAAGTGATCATCCTGAATTATTATGCCTCTATTATAAAAATATGAAAATCAAAACAGATAATATTATGATATTTAATTGATGATTAAGTTTAACCCACAAAGAATAAAAGCCCTACGCGTTCTATATCTGAAGTTTTTCATTTTAACAGCAATTTTGTGTGTTTCTCGCCTTTCCAGACATTTTTATTGTAAAGTTAATTAAGGGGTCAAATGCATTACCAGACAGATACTCCACAGTACACAGTTATTGTTTTCATTCATCCTAATTATTTTGTTTGCGACCCATTAGGTGCAGTAATAAACTAATCCGGTACATGCGTAGGTCATACCTAGATAGCCTGGCTAGGTTCATGACTTAAAACTTAGCTGGCGACTTTGCATCGAGCTAAAAGCTTGTGGTAGATTTTAAGCGGATTTGGTAGTGTTAAGGCAGAAGTTATGATTTATACTGTTTGAATTAATCGTTACATATTATATTAATAATTGCTTGTAATCTCGCGGTGTAGCCGTCAAACAGTGCGTTCGGGCGGATGCTAAAGAGAATAGTCAAATAATGATCGATTTTATCTTAGTTATTCGTGACGTAACAAACATATTATTTATTAATGTTTACATACTACGTCAGAGTTGAAAGTCATGCCCATTAGTGGTATCCCACAGATTCCCAAACAACGTTACGATGAGTCGAAGGTTCCATGAGGAATTAGCTGTATCGTATAATTTCTTCACACTCAACATAATATCCTGTTTATCATCACAAACGGAGTATACATCATTTCACGCAAATACCATCCTCATCACCTTGATGAGTGGCAGTCTTCCACCGTGCGTAATTCGCGTAACTTTCTGCCGCGCACTGTCAAACTCTGGAACGAACTGTCACCAGCATGGCAGTATTTCCGGACTAATACGACCTAAAACTTCAAGAAGAGAGAGTCTTAAGAGTAATTTAATGTTGCAAGTGTCCATGCCTCCGTGGGCGACGGTAGTAGTTTGACCCGTTTGCTCGTTTGCCCTCTTATTTTATAAAATAAAAAAATACAAATTTTCGTCTTTTTCATATTAACCTGAAGTGCACATTATTTTTTGTTACAATCCAACTTCCATCGCTTGGGGGTCTAAAAGTCCCTTGAGAATTAAACTTTTTCTTCTACTTCTTTATTATGGCCGACTAGTGAGTAAAGAGAATTTAGGTTTAAAATCATGTATCATTCATAGAATATATTTTTAAATAAATTCGTGGTATACAAATGGAACCTCAAGAAGAACCAACCCATACGTGTTATTCTTGCTAATATTATAAATGCGTAAGCGACGTGTGTGCTGCACTGATTTTAATAAAATTTTGTATGGAGAATTGGAGATACACAGATTAGGCCGGCAACGCATCTGCAGCTCTTCTAATGTTGCGAGTGTACATTGGCGACGGTAGTTGATTTCCATCTGGTGATTCGTTTGCTCGTTTGCCCCCTTATTTTATTAAAAAAAAGTTGGAACATTGAAAACTTTTTATTTCTAAAAATGTGCGGTTCTCGCTCTAAAAATTAACTTCGATTTTCAGTGTAATAAAGTTGCGGGTAACGACTAACATCTAATAACAATTCATAATAATTAGAGTTATGAATAATGATATTAATGAATCAGTCAAGCGTAATCACTGATTCACTGATCATTCCACTAAATTAACGATAATCCCCTAATTACTAAAAGAATTAGGAATAACCTTTGAAGGTGTCTATTTCTTAAGTATTTTAATTTTGGTCTCGAAGCATCTTTAAAATGCAAAGGTGGTCTGACCATGGCGGTGAATGAACGCTATATTGGTTCAGTTTTCTAAGGAGATTCAGCGGTTTAAAAGTTGATCCAAACTTTTTTCTTATACCCAAAATACACGTCATTTAACCTATCGACTATCTTACAAACAGCATACGGGGCGAGAATCGAACCCACAACCTCCAAGTCAAGAGTCACGCTCTAAAGCACTAGGCCACAGAGGCTTCATCAACTTGCCTCTTGGCTATGTGTATAAATGGTTTGGCTATAAAACAATTGTCTAGTTAACAAAGACGGGAAATGTTATTGGCACTTCACCGACTGAATCTAATGTTCGATAGTCTATTTGGACACATTTTGGTGCCAGTCTTAAAAGTTTCTCCAAATAAATGTGGTTATTGGTTAGAGCTAGCATTTGGCAATAAATCTTGAAAATAACATTAAATAACATTAAATTCGCAAAGCATGATGTAGTGCTGCATTTTTGGTATGTTGTTTGGATCAGTTAAAGGGTGATGTAAATCCCAATTTGCAACTTCGAAAAAGTTGTGCTCGCTGCGCACCACATGATAAACTGCGAAAATTTTCGACTTTTTTCACTTTTTGCTCTAAAAGTCATAAACCATGCATTTCCGACAAGTAACATTCACTTTATAAATAAAGCTAATTAAATTGGCAACAATTTAAGCCTAACTGCAGCTCTCTAAGCCTTATAACAACTAAGCTGTGGCCCTTCAAAGATAGTCCATTTTTCCCGAAAATTTAAAAATTTTTAGTTTTGCTCCCGTTTGAAGCAAAATATTGGCAAAACCGCTCGTTCTATGAGAAGGTCGTAAAATAAAGTTGTAGTACATTTAATTTTCTTTTATTAGAGCACAACACAATCACTCACAATCTGCATTCTGCATATATCAAAACATAAGTTGGGAGTACCTCCACGCGGTGAAGGCGGTAACAGTGTAAACTGGCTAAAACTCCCATTAACTAAACAAATGCCTTCGGGCTTATGGTTTGGTTTTAATTTTCGCACAAGATAGTACTTAGAAGTAACCTACCCAGTAACGTAGGGGAACAGCCAAAAAACTATTATTTTATTAACGTGAACGAAGTCAGGCTAAACAGTCATAAAAATGTCGGTTCCACCGGGAGTCTGCTTTGTGTGTCGGCTGGCACTCAAGGAAGGTGACAGTACAGTGGTAATTGTAAAAACCGGCCAAGTGCGAGTTGGACTCGCCACTGAAGGGTTCCGCAGCAGCAATAAGGTTTATTTCTATAAAATGAAAAGGTTTTTGACTTATTTTTATATTTTAGTTGATTTAATGAAAGTTAATTTAAGGTTTACCATTTATGACGTATAAAAAAAACTACTTAATAGATCTCATTCAAACTAATTTTCGTTAATAGTTTTTATAGTAATGTACATCATATATCTTTTTTTTTAATTATCGTGCCCCAACTTTAGAAGTTAGAGGGGGAGGACACACATTATACCACTTTGGAAGAGTCTCTCTTCCAAACTATTCAGATTAGAAAAAAATGATATTAGAAACCTCAATATGATTTTTGAAGACCTATCCATAGATACCCTATACACGTAGGTTAGACGAAAAAAAATTTTTTTTGTTTTAGTTGTACTTATGGGGACCCCTAAAATTTTTAATAATTTTTCCATTTTTGTATCAAAATCTTAATGCGGTTTACAGACTACATCTACTTACCAAGTTTCAATAGTGTAGCTCTTATAGTTTCGGAGAAAAGTGGCTGTGACATACGGACGGACAGACAGACAGACAGACAGACAGACAGACAGACAGACAGACATGACGAATCTATAAGGGTTCCGTTTTTTTGCCATTTTGGCTACGGAACCCTAAAAATGTGGCATCCAAACTCTAATTAACTCGAGTGTGGAGCGTGGCCTCAAAGATGATGAACTTTTTTTGAAAAAGCTAGACGAAGTCAGTGTTCACGATGCTTGCAGAAAGAGATTCACCGCTCGGCATAATATTGAAGCATGTGGGCGTCGTGGAGGCGATCCAATTCCACATCCTCACCCATGAACCTCTAGAACATCGGGCCCTATGAATCTTCGGAGCATTTGTTTCCTTTGTGCGGAGGAAATCTCTGAGGAGTTTCTCCAGCTTCAAAACAAACTTCCTAATTCACGCAGAAATGAGGTGTACAAAGTAGAATCAATGACAGTTAGGGAATCAATGCTCGATGCAGCCAGTCGTCGAGGTGATACATGGGGACGGCAAATCATTGATCGTCTTACAGCTACTTTTGACCTCGTTGCATCTGATGCCAGGTACCATAAGTTATGCCAAAAGAAATTTTACAGTCTTCCATCCAGCGTGCGAGAAAAGAAATACTCAGAACCCACAAATGCCCCAGAGTGCATGGAATACATATAGTCCTATCTTTCTTATAACAGGGACGAATGCCAGTTTTCCTTGAATGAACTCATTGATCAAATCAAAGGCGAATACAAACCTGATATCAGAACTGTCAAAACCCACCTTCAGACTCACTTTGGCGATAAGATCAATTTTGCAGATGTATTGGTTGTGGCCGCAGTCATTGTATAGTCATGTGTTTCACAGATGTTGGACGAAGGATTCTGTATGAGAGTTGGTATAATGAACGAAAGAGCAATCCTGAAGAAGAGCGCATGCGAGTGGTCAAGAGCGCAGCGGAAATAATATTATAGGACATTCGTTCAAGAGTATATGACACAACTGAATATTTGTTTTTCAGATATCGTGAGTGAACTTTTTGTCTCACAGACTTTGTTCTGTGCTCTAATGAAAGAAAATTAAATGTACTACAACTTTATTTTACGACCTTCTCATAGAACGAGCGGTTTTGCCAATATTTTGCTTCAAACGAGAGCAAAACTAAAAATTTCAAATTTTCGGGAAAAACGGACCATCTTTGAAGGGCCACAGCTTAGTTGTTATAAGGTTTAGAGAGCTGCGGTTAGGCTTAAATTGTTGCCAATTTAATTAGCTTCATTTATGTAGTGAATGTTACTTGTCGGAAACGCATAGTTTATGACTTTTAGAGCAAAAAGTGAAAAAAGACGAAAATGTTCGCAGCTTATCACGTGGTGCGCAGCGAGCACAACTTTTTCGAAGTTGCAAATTGGGATTAACATCACCCTAACTGATCCAAACAACATACCAAAAATGCAGCACTACATCATGCTTTGCGAATTTAGGGTTTTTTTAGTGTCGATTTCTACCGGCCTATTTATAAATAAATAAATAAATAAATAAATATGGCTCGATAAAGAGCAACGAACGCACACTGCTAACAATAAATTTCGTTGGCTATAAATAGGTGTTTCTTATTATCTTATGTCCCTACATTTTGAACATTTTTTTAGAGTTTGGTACCCAACAGGCTAAAATGAGACCCCATTATACTTTGCTTATAAATTATAATGTTCGTTTGTCTGTCAAGCGTCATCTACAGGCAGTATCTCAAGCACATAAACTATTGAAATTGCCAGTCATTATACTCAAATCTTTGAGTCGAAATGGCTTAGATCAGCTATCCCCAACCCGCGGCCCGCGGGCCGCCTTCAACTCCCAAGCGGCAACATGCCTTAAGCGGGGAATTGACTACCGGGCCGCCCGCAACGGGCCGCCCGTCACGGGCAGGTCTGTCGCATGTCTGCTCGTCAATTCCTAGGTACTGGCACAGACATGCCCGCTGGCCCGTGCCCGCAGCTTGCCCGCGAGATCGCATTTGTCCCGCACGGGCACGGGCAAGTCTGTACATGAATGGTCGCGACGGGCGGCCCGTCGTCATTTGCGCATTGGAGAGCGACTGAAGTGCACTTAAAATATTATGAAAAACCAACAAAAACAATTTTGACATTCGTTTATTTCCATTTACCGGTCGCATCCTTGTTTGTGGAAAGTTATAAAAGCAAGGATTACATGAACACCGATCTGCGTAAAGCCGCTTACAGCTAACTTATTGAAAAATCCAAAGAAATCAATGCCGATGCTGATATAGCATCTGTTAAAAAGAATATCGAGTCCATGGGTCCACGACCGAGCTGCAGCTCTCTATCTATTCGACTGACATACCCGTTCTGTGTGTGTTCAATAGGGGCAAGCGGCAGACTTGTGCCAGACCGGGCGGCCCGCGGGCAGCCCGGTAGTCAATTCCCCGCTTTACCCACAAATTTCATACCGCTATATTTTTGTGGTGCCTAGTTACCTACTATGATATGTAAACTATTCCTGTAAATTATAATAACTTGGTAGTTAACTTGTTGCCCGTAATAACTACCCAGTAAAGGTGCCGGTTGGCAGCGGGTGACATGAAGCAATCGCAACGGCATGTCGCAGCGACACTACCTGATTTCTATGTATTTCTATGAAATGCCCTGCGCAGCTAGCGACACGAAGCTAGTGACACTTCATAGAAATACATAGAAACAAGTAGTGTCGCTGCGACACGTCGTCTGCGGTTGTTTCACGTCGCCCGCTACCAACCGGCACCTTTAGGTTATTATATTATGTAGATATTATGCATAACTGCTTCGTTCACGAAGAAATTAGTTTGTTAAACTGCAACGTATCCTTTCCCAGAACTGAAAGTATATTAGTCCAATCAGTATAGTAAGTTTACCTCGGAATTCGAGATACCCAGCTGTAAGTCTGTAAATATTTACAAAAAAAAGTGCAAAAAAACGATTTTTATGACCTTTCGACCTTGAAATTTAATAGTTGCGCACATATTATCATATTATCTAGGTTTTGAGACAACATTTAGGGTGCCAATATACAAATATTTACTGACTTACAGCTGGATATCTCGAATTCTAAGGTTCTTACCTAATTTAAGCCTAAGTTGACTGGACCATAATATTATATACTTAGGTAATATTCTCAATGCCAAAATTTAATAATACTTAATTGAAAACTAGAGTGAATTCAATTGAAAAGATAAAGAGTTTTTAAAGCGTATTTTAATAAGTAGTTAATTTTACCAGCTGGTCTTTGTTGTAGAATTTTGCCCTTTATATTAAATTCAGAACCAACTTTTATAAAGATACATTTCACAAGCGTTCACAAGACATATTTTACCAAAATCAAATAATCATCATAATAATTCTGCATGAATCGCAAGAATCAGTATTTAATAATATCCTGACATCACAAGACCACAAGATTGATGTACTAAATATACTTTTAATTTAAAGACACCTTAAACGCTACTCAAATTAGAGGATACTTTACAGGGTAAGTCTTCAAAATTTATTAATTTTGAAGACTTTGCAGTTTAATTAAAATTTAAATACAGTCATAAAATATTATACTCTACTTTTATTATGCTTACTAGCGACCCGCCCGCATTACATGTCCTGACTGACTGACTGACTGATTCATCATCGCTGAGCAAAAACTATTAAAGATATAGCCACGAAATTTGATGAGTAGGGTTGTTTTATTAAGTAGACACTCACTAAGGAAGGAATTTTGAAAATTTTAACCCCAAGGGGTTGAAATAGGGGTTGAAAGTTTGAATGAAAGTCCGTCATATCTTAAATTAGGAATATGAAAGCTATCTCCGATATTATACTATGCTAACGCGGACGAAGTCCACGGCAACAGCTAGTTATGCGTATTATCATTTTCAGTGTCCTACTTGAAAAAACATCTGTTTCCTACAAAACTACTGAGATGACTTGCCACTTTTATATTCTAATTTCTAAGGTCAACTTGGGTAAGACCGGCATACTTTATTTTAAGTTGGCTTTGAGCTGCCCCTATTTCTCTTGTAATGACTCTAGATAGATGGTGTTCACAGTAGATGACGTAGTAATCTTTTATGAACCTAATACAGACGTGAGATGTCCCCACGCATTAATTATGTGGCAAATACAGTCGATATTTCAAAGAAACATCTTGTAGACGGTCTTTCCTAGTCTTTGGGGCAAGTCCGTCTAAAGGCGATTTTCGACATCGTATGTACACTAAACAGACTAAAAACCAGATAATGACATCTGTAAGTAGGAGGTAGTGAAAAAGAAACTATACACTTATAATTTTAAAGCCTCATTTAGTTTTTATTGAGTAAAAAAGAAAATTGGGGCAAGTCCGGCATGTGTTTGGGTTCAGGGCTATCAAACATTTTTTTCACATGGGTAATCATTATCATTACATAGTATAAAACAATGGATATCCCACAATTTTTGACACAGTTTACTCTTCCTTAGTCTTCATTAGTCGTAATGTGGGTGACTAAATATATAATTTATGAACATGAATCATCTGTAAATTAAGCGAAGCCAGCAAGTAAGTATTAAAATAGAAAATGTTATTAACTCCTGCCTCGAGGCCAGACCGGCATACTGCCGGAGTTGCCCCAGTAAACTAGACGGACTTCCCCACTCTTAACTTTTTAGGTAAGAAAAGATTAAGATAGTATAATTCAATAACTAAAGCAGTTTTTGAGAAATCAGTGCAGCCAATTACTTCTGTAGACATTTAAAAAGATACTCACCATAATCACAATTCAAAATAATGAGTGAATCGCACCACAATATACTATTTTCCTATGCACGTGCTCGTCGTAATGAACGTTCGAAGCAGCACTAAATTTACGAGTCAGTTTTTAGCCGCCATACATCGAATAGCGCCGTGTGTCGTAGCTTATCTAAATCAAAATTTGACGACTGTTTTGCCGACAGATTCAAGAATCCCGTGGAGTTGCTATAGAAAGAGAAAAACCTCCTATTTGGTCTTGCCCCCTAGACGGTCTTACCCAAGTTGACCTTATATCAATAAAAATGAATTTTCAATTTTATTAGTTTTGGTAAAAGTACTCGAGAATGGCTGACTCGATTTGTCTAATTTTAGCATAATTTTAGTCCTGAAATATTCGTGCAAGTCCAGGTAAGTTAGGACGAAAGTAATACGAAGTGCACCGGGTCAATTCGTAACGTAATAAATTATCTTCCTATAGTTTATTGAAACTACATTGATATTACAGTAATATTATTATTAAGAAATATTAATATTAGTACTAAACTAGCTTTCTTTGCTCTACATGCTTAATGGTCCTAAAAAACCAAATTGCGGAAACGGTTATATTTCAAACCTAAAGGCCATTCACAGGTTTTTGGAGAGAATTACAAGGATTTATGTCAGCGAACACCACCGATCGGTTATCAACACGGACCCTTATAAATCTCGGCAAGGAAAAGTCAGATACTGATTAAATTACAAATAACCGCTGTCGGCTCCTCAACTATAATATGTTGGGTACGCGACTATATTATGTCGGCTCCTTGACTATAATCTATTTGGGGAGGGTAAGTTTTACCCCCTTATTATATTTAGACGTAATATAATAAAAATATTCGCCTTAAAAATACAGCGAATAACTAAAGAATATCTGTTTATCTTTGGCCAATTGATAATGGAATGGAAAGATAACAATATGAAAGAGATCGATAAATAAAGAATAGTTTTAATTAACTAACATCAAACATGCGCTGCCGAAAAAAAATTGTCTGTTGCTCGTATTTCGCAGCCAAAATCATCGAATGTATATTGTATAGGTCTACCAGAATACGAGTTACGTATTAATACAGATCATAATATAGACTGATACGAGTTTTAGGGATCATTAGAACTTGCCAGTAGAAGTGAATAGTTCATGAAATAATTTTACGAGGGAAAAAGTTCACATCCTGAGAATTGGCAGCCTGGCAAAAAGTGAGAAAGTAAATTGACTCTAGCCGGGGTAATTGGAATAAAACATTTCGATCTTTTTTTTTTCCTTATAGATGCTGATTCTGTGAATTTCTGTGTGTGAATCAAGGATATTTTTCGAAATCTGCTGTCAAAATTTGCCATCAGATTCTGGTAGATATTCTACCTGTATTCTGTATTCTGTATTCTGGTAGTAATTAGACTAAGTACCTAGGAACTTTAGGTTATCCACTCCACCACCTATCGTTTGTTCCTTATCAGTAAAGTACTGTCTACAATATTCTGTTTGCGCTACAAAGACTGAATTATAATCCCGACGTCATAACTGAGAGTTAAGTTTGACGTGACTCTATACTGTGTATAGACCAGTGGTACTTAACCGGTGGTCCGCGGACCACTGGTGGTCCCTGGAGGCATTCCAAGTGGTCCGCGAAGCCATCCTAACAATATGTGAGAATTCAGAATTTAGTAAAGAGTATGGACTATGTAGTCACAAAAATCACATTTAATTAAAATCTGTAACTTTTAGTTTTTCGCCAAATAAAAAAAATAGTGCTAATGATAAAGTTGTCCTTGTTTTCTTCATAAAAAACCCTTAGTTTAGGTAAACCAACCGGGTGGTCCCCGGCTAGACAAACATTTGGTAAAGTGGTCCCTCATGACTAAAAGGTTAAGAACCACTGGTATAGACTGTATAGTGGTAGATATATAATATGTATGTCCCAAATAGATTAACCGATTTTGATAGAGTTATTTTCAAGGCTGACATGAACAAGAGCCAAGCCAATTACGAGCGGTTGCGGCTTGTTCTGTTTCTAAGGTTTTTTTACATTTTCAGTCTACAGCGTTTGTCCCATTAATGTTAATATACCTAGCGTAATAGAGAAACAAAGGCCTGAACAAGCGAGATGTCACTATCAGTAACACTGCGTGATAAAAAGAGACGAGTGATACATGACAGCAGAACCCTTTTTGTGACATCTAATCGGCACTTATCGGCACGTTGACAATTTAATCTCATAGAAAGATGACTACTATGGCAGTCAACAATTCGAGCGGCCCTTCGTTGGATACGATCCAGAGGGAGCAGTTGGTATTTTGGCGCCCCTGCCCAGAGATGAGAACAATATTCCATATGAGGCCGAACCTGCGCCTTGTAGAGTTGTAGGCGTTGGTCCGGACTGAAGTACTGTCTCGCTCTGTTAAGGACACCAAGCTTCTTCGAGGCTAATTTGGCCTTACCCTCTAGATGATATCGGAACTGGACTTCGCTCGATATGTTGACGCCAAGTATCTCAATGCTAGGGGAGATGGTTAAAGATATGCCCTCGAAACGAGGATATACGACCGTTGGTGACATTTTAGTGGTGAACGCGCAGACTTGTGTCTTGGCGGGGTTGAATTGGACCAAGTTACGTCTACCCCATTCAGAGACCATCTCCAATGAATCTTGGTCTATGTCTGTGATACGTACTTACACATATTTTTACACACAGATGTAACTTGTAAGTCGATTTTGGTTTCGTTTGACAGCTCGAGATTGTTGCTCTATTCTGCTAGGTGTATTAATAACTTTATGGTTTGTCCCCAGTCACCCGCCAGCTCTTTCCAAAAACGTTTGTTTATGTCAGCCATTCCCAAAGTGTGCTCTGCGGAGCCCTAGCATATTTTTTATTTATTAGAAATGTTATCAGACACCAGAATGTAGACAATTCATTTAAAGACAAAAAATCTTTTTTGTGGGTCCGTCAAAATGTCACTTCATAAAAGCGTTTTGCCATCAAAAAAGTTTAAGAACCTTTGGTTTCTGTCAACTTCCTGGGCACTATAAAACAATTGCCGTGAATAAAATAGCGTAAAACGCAAACCCCGGAAAGCACGCCATAAGCCTTGTATGTGACTTTACCCTTATTATAGTTCTAAGCCTATTGTTGACAATATAGCTGAAAAAGGAAAAAGTATTGCCGGAAAACTTCCATGGTTGGAGTATTTAACCTATTTCTTTGACCTCATACGAAAACATTGCAAGCAGGGAGCTTCTAGAGACCGGAACGTTGGAAAATTTTCCATAGAGTAGATTATGCTATAAGTACACCACTACAAAGCAGCTGCAGCTTACCATAGACTAAGGAAAATGCTAGGGTAGGTATAGTTCTTGCAATCTACGAGCGCACATTTATTAATACTTTATACTTTAGTGATAAATAAGATTAATTGTAATATTAGCATGACTCACTGCAAACTTAAGTAGTACCTTTATCATTCAACACAAGAACATTCAGCTATGAAAACCACAACTCTGAGATTTTGTTATCACTAATTTATCAGCCAGTTTATTTGCTATAAACTTTCCATGACAAACATGGGCCCGATTCTTACAAATCGATCGATGTTGATTCGATCACTAGCATCCCACTCGCCAGCATGTGTGCGAGAGAGATAGGCGACGAATAAATATGAGAATCGGGACCCTAATATGCCTTAACTCTTATGATCAACTTTACTACAGTTAGAATACACTCGCTAATCGGCGAGTCAATTATTGCAAGTAGTAACTAAGATGCGTCACAAAATATACAAAGACAAAAGGCAAGGTATACCTATTTCTCAATGAGTTAACATCCGCCCTTGACTATAACGTTTCTACCACAAATTTTGCCGAGACAAAAACTATAATATTTTATATTATAAAGAATAAAAAAAATGCCAAACTTCAAATAAATCAATTCAGTACTTTTAAATTCCTTTTTCAATCCTATCGTGAGACTCGCCTCGACTCCCTCCCAAAATCCACCCCACAATCTAAACAGAATAGAATTTTAAAAATAATACTGGAGACTGGAGAGGTCAAAAAAAAATATTGCATGAGATGAATTTATCTTAGCACAAGTTACAAGTTACAACCCATTTAGGTAAGCAGTAAGGATGAATTTTATCCCTTAATCGGGCACAGGGAACTATTTTCCCAACCTCTCAATCTAGCTAAAATTCCGAATATTTTTGAAATGGCAACCTTTTATGTTTTTTTCTTTACACAAATGCAATCTAAGATAATTACAACATTATCTTACACGCAACCAAGTCCTTTCAAGTGTCAAGTGTCAATGTTAGAATCAAATAAATGTCAGTTTTGAAAAAAATGCGCGATTTTCACATAGTGAAGACATAAATCTGCAAAGTTTCTTCAAAAAAGATTCTTATAAGTAGATATTTGATTTGTTATGTACTAATTTAATATATTCTGTGTAGCTTTATGATTTTCAGTGAAAAAACGTAGTGTTTATGTGGTTTTGATTCATTTGAAATACATACATGCAAGTGGGGAAAACAGTTCCCATTGTCCATTAGCAACTCCATTTTGGGTCACTATATATAAAAAATGGGGATTTATTTTTGTCAACTTTTAAGATTTGTCAATTATTTTAGTTTATTTTAAATTTTTATTTTTGATTGTTTTAGATAATGACTTTAAAAAAATGCAAAGGCATTATGTCCGAAGGAGTGTTTTAAAGTTTCATTTCCCTGATTAATGTTTTTTTAATAAATACCTCTTAAAGTTTATTGGATCCTTTATTCGCATACTGATACAAAAGCTCGTTTAAATTTAAATAAATTTGAGCACATTTATTGAGGAATATAAATTCAAAAGTAAGTATAATTTCAAAAGTAGAGTCAGGGCAACTAACTAGTCTATTTATTTATACACTGCCCAGGGCGCAGGATAAAAAGGGGCGCCGAAGAAATTTCGCCCAGGGCGCTGATAGTGGCAAAACCGGCACTGAAGTTTCTATGCCGATTTTAGTACCGAAATTACTTTCACTATTCTGCTAAGAGCACGACAATCTTTGACCTTCTATACAAATAATATCTCGCTGTTCTCCCGATATTCACTTATCGCCACATGACGCCATGACTCATGAGTCAAGACACTGTCAACTCAACACAATATGTCCTTTCTCATTAGTAATTAGTAATAGCAAGTGCGAGGTGTTTCATTATGAACAATATGCATTAGCGCCTCAGCCCGCGGGAGCGCTGATTCCCATCTTGGTTGGTCGTAAACAGGCAAAGGGATATAATTTCCCACCCATAAAAACATAATTATTTTCAGTTTCAGTAATTTATAATTGATTTTATATACACAGATATCCTAATTGGCCTAAAAACATCTACTTAAGCCATGCAAAACTGTTTTTTTCGTTAGGCCCGATTAAGGGTTATGCACCCGCTCTTACGCTCGGTTTGGCGGTTACACCGCTAAATTACAAACAAATGTATATGTCGCAGTCATCTGGTTAAAGCTTAAAACAAACCTAAGCGTCAGTGACAGGGGACGCGGTACGCGATACGGGAGCGTCTGCAACGCGAAACTTGCCGTGCACACCTGCGCGACTACGGTGCGAACCGTCAAACGTTAATATCATGACACAATCTATCAAAACGTATACAAATCAAAAAATCATAAACTAAAGAGTTGTAGAAAATAATATAAAAAAGGTTTTAAAAAAGAAGTCTAGTTATGTACACTTCAAAACACGCGTCTGACAACTTGACGCGCACGTTCCGCTTGCCGACGCGAACATCCCGCGTCGCGGTCGTGCACAGCGCCATAAGATTACATGGGCAGCATCCGCCGCGCGGTAGACGCTACCGCTTCGCAGTCGCTTTGGTCGCGTAGGTTTGTGCAATCCATTAATCCTTCAGGCCCCGCGCGAGCACCGGTGATCGCGACAACAATAGAATACAATAGCAATTCCTGGAAATTCCGACTGAAGTATTAATCTGCGATTCGATTGAATGACTAGCGTATTCATTGAATGGCTCCATTCAATTGAATTAACCTTGATTTTGTTGTTCGTATTCGGCCAGTTTCGCCTCAAATTTTTCTTTAAGAGTAGCCAGCGGCGGAGTAATAATCGTGAAATCCATTTGTCACACTATTTTATAATCAATAAAGTACTTTAAGAAAATTCAATCGGAAAAAATATCTACAGTGTTCTTTGCGCAAGTTGTTTGAGGCTATATTAGTATTGGCTACTACTAGCGCCGCAGTGGAAAAAAATGAACTAAAATTATTTAATAGCCTGACTGATTTTATGTCCGCTCTTTTCAAAGAGCTATGCTACAATCCGCGAACTAGTTGACGTTACATGACGATTGTTCAATCGACGTTCGGCCGAGTCATTCAATTGAATGGAGTCATTCAATGAATACGCTAGTCATTCAATCGAATCGCAGATTAAACGACTAACGATTCATATATTATATTCATAGCTGCGCGGTTGTCATTTACATACAGCTGTTGTCATCTTGCCGTGTATCCGATAAACCGCGCGTTCGCACAGCCGCGCCGTAGCCGCCGCATAGCATCCAGCCTAAACTGCAGTTCACCTTCTGCCTTTCTCTCCTCTATATCATGCTGGTCAACTAGGCCGCGGCCTCTCATCTTTATGTCTGAATCACTCTGGGGGAAAAAGGGGTCATACAGAGGTCAACATTAGGGGAGCCCGAGGGAGCCTGTTAAGTGTACCATGACGCATTTTAATTCAAACCGCACAAATGTTTGTCGAAGAAGGTGCTTTGGAAATAAGCGATTATGATGTTGTTGTTCTTGTTTTTTTAATGAAATAACCGCTTGTTTCATTTGCAAACGAGCAAATGGGTCACCTAATGGAAAGCAACTACCGTCGTCCATGGACACTCGCATTTTCCTGGAAACTGTTAATTTAAAACGTGTTATCTACTCTGCGTAAAATGAAGTGTTGGAAACAAAATATCCAGGCCAGGCCAGTTCGAAAAGACTGATTTTGAAGCTTCCAGTCTGAAGAAATTATGTGGAATTCTCTTACACCAAAATTAATGTAGACTCAAAAAGGAACAAAGTAAAAAAACTAACATAATATTGAAAAATGGCAATGGCTAGCTGAAATCCTGGGTACGCCCATGGACACTCGCAACATCAGAAGAGCTGCAGCCTGCTGGTGCGTTGCCGACCTTTTAAGAGTGGTGGGGACTTTTTTAGGTGTAAAATTATAAAAATAATATACCTATGGGATATGCCTAATTTACCACCTAGAAAGGATAGGTAAAAACTAAAAAGAGAAGCCTATTCTTATCGCGGTGAGTCATCTGCGAAAATGAAAATTTACAACTAACGCGGCGTCTTCAACGTTTTGTTGCTGATTATTTTTGAGTGCGATGATCTAAGCTAAGTACGTAAAATTTCCTGCTTACAAGAACGATGAAAATAGCAAAACCGGATTTAAAATTATTGCTATGAATAAAATGTTGGCACTAAAAAGTTAAATAATACTACCTTCCATAATTCAAGACGTGAGTGGAAGAATAAGGTAAGTAACATGAAAAAACTTCCCCTTTTTTTGCTTAAATGGAGGCATTAGGGCCGGAAAAAATATTTGAAATAGAAAAACTATGAAATATATGTGTAGCCTGATATATTAGCTAGGTTTGGAAGTAGATAAATTACAAATTTTATTAAAATAATTAGGGAAAAAATGAGGTATTGTTCCTATGTTACGAAATGTTACTTGTTCGATTTGTAGCAGTACCTACACGTTCGTTCGCCGATCGAAACAAAGAAAACAACGTGCTCCGAAAGGAACACCCGCCGTCTTTGTATACGTCCGTCATGGAAGATTGAAACAGAGAAGAAAATCGTTCTGCAAAGAACGTACGTTCGCAATAACGAAAGAAACCGTTCGTGTAATAATACCGGACGTGACCCAGCCCTGAAAAGGACTTTTTCTAATAAGAATTCTTTTGCAACACAACACTACGCGTCTTCACATCGTGCCTACATCGAGAGGGATCTTCACAACGTAGCTGCAGTCTTCAAGGCGTTTATATAACATCTTCTGTCTTCATAAAATGGCGGCACTATTATTATTACCGGCGCGGCGGCGAGCGGTGCAGCGAGACGACGTCACGACGAGACTGCGCGGCGATATGAGGCCCCGCAGGGGCTAGCTCCTATATTTATACTCGAGCCGCGAGCGGCGCGCGGACGCAGCCAATCAGGATCGACCTTTTGTTAATATTTTTATCCCTTTCTAATAGTTTTCCCTTTCTAGCTTTTGTAAATATTTTTATCTCATTCGTTATGTCTCTTTCTGTTTTGCAATAGCCAATCACAATTAATCTTTTAACTTTCTGGTAATAATAATTATGAAAATTTTTTGTATATAAGCAGCACAAAGTTCTCAATAAATCACTTCAGTTCACCACAGTAAATCGAGTTTTACTCTTTACTCCTCCGACCTCTAGTGAACTCTTAGAGAGACCAACCGGTCCTCTAAACTGGTGACCCCGTGAACAACAAGCAACCTGAAGGAAAAAACTCTGCAAGAAGAAAACTCTGCTCGGACATAACGCTGCACGACGAAACGCTGCTCGGACGAAACGCTGCACCACGAAACGCTGCCCGACGGGATTTTGCTTTAAATTTCTCCACACAATGGAATCCAGAGGCGAATCCCTGCCCGAAACCTCGGCACTCACCACCAACCCGGCGCCATCACCAGCATCATCACAGGAAATCGCCGGCATCGCACTCTCTATGAGGATACCGCCTTTCTGGAGGGACAAGCCTCGGCTCTGGTTTGTCACTTTCGAAGCAGCTACCAGCAGCCTACAGAAAAACCAAAGCCAGCTCTCCCAGATGGTCATCGCTCGCCTGGAGAAGGAGGACATCGAACAGATAGCCGACCTGCTATACAACCCGCCAGAGACCAACGAATACCAAGCTCTGAAGGACCGGCTCATCTCCGCATACGAGGAATCTGACAGCCGGCAGTTTCAACAGCTGCTGTCAGACATGGAATTGGGAGACCAAAAACCGTCGCAACTACTCAGACGTATCCGAAACCTGGCTCGCAACAAGGTCCCCGATTCCACCCTACAGCTCATGTGGGCCAATCTCCTCCCGACAAGTATCCGCTCCGTCCTGGCCGTCAGCGAAACATTCAAGACGAAGACCACACTCGACGAGCAAGCTGCACTGGCCGACAAGATAATGGAGCAAAATGTAAATACTGTAAATAGCATTTCATCATCATCTCATCGTGTAAATAGCTCCGCATCACCATCATCGAACATCGAGTGCCTTCTCATAGAAGAAATTAGAAAACTCTCCCTAGAGGTCGCCGAACTGAAAAAACAACAGTTCAATAATAATAATTACTATCGAAGAGAAAATTATTATCATCACCCAAGGTCAAGACACAGATCATCATCAAGATTCCGGCAACGATCAACTTCGCGTCCACGGTCTACATCACCATCACCATTTTGCTACTACCACAGCAAATTCGGGAAAGAAGCGCGAAAATGTACACAGCCGTGTACGTTCAACAACCCGGAAAACTAGACAGAACGTTGGCAGCGGCGGAATCCGGCGTTCACAACAAACAATACCGCCTATTCGTCACGGACAAGACCACGAATTTAACTTTTTTGGTAGACACGGGTGCTAATATATCCGTCATACCAAAAAAGAAAGGCATTCATCTCCAGCCGCTACCTTTTCAACTCTACGCCGCCAACAATACCGTAATACCGACGTACGGCGAAAAAACACTAGAGCTCAACATCGGACTCCGCCGACCGTACAAATGGAAGTTTATCGTCGCAGCAGTATCGAAACCAATCCTCGGTGCCGACTTCCTGCAACACCACGAACTCATCGTCGACCTGAAAAACAGAAGACTCATCGACGGAAGAACCAGTCTACATATTAACGCTCCTGGACGCTACACGGACGTACCTACTGTCCGTAGTGTCGACAGCACGCAGTCGTATCACGACATACTAGCAGACTTCCCCGGAATCACACGATTGTCAGCGATGAACATCACGCCGAAACACAGCGTCGAACATTACATCGAAACGTCTGGGCCACCGCTACACTGTCGCGCTCGACCGCTACAACCACATCGCTACAATCAAGTAAAAAAAGAATTCGAGAATATGATGCAACAAGGTCTCTGTCGCCCCAGCAAGAGCGCCTGGTCTTCTCCGCTTCACGTCGTACCAAAAAAGAACGGCGACATAAGGGTGTGCGGCGACTACCGACGACTCAACGCAGTAACGAAGCCCGACCGCTACCCTATACCACGACTTCGAGATTTCACTTTCCAACTCGCCGGAAAAACTATCTTCTCGACGATCGACTTAAACCGAGCCTACCAACAATTACCAGTCCATAAAGAAGATATAGAGAAGACAGCAATCATCACACCATTCGGATTATTCGAGTTTCCGAGAATGTGTCCCGGCCTAAGAAACGCAGGCCAGACATTCCAACGTTTTATACACGAAATACTGCAAGGATACGATTTCGTGTTTTCCTTCATCGACGACTTGCTAGTAGCATCCAGCAGCGAAGAAAAACATCGCCAACATCTACGGTGTGTTCTTCAACGCCTAGAAGAAAACGGGATCACAATCAACCCAGCTAAATGTGTACTCGGCAAGCAAGAAGTTAAATTCCTCGGCTTTAGCGTAAACAGCGACGGAATCAAGCCACCACAAGACAAACTACAAGCTATTGAACATTTCCCGCTACCGAAAAACATAGAAGAGTTACGTCGTTTTCTCGGCATGCTAAACTTCTACCGAGACAGCATTCCGAACGCCGCTACTATTCAAGCCCCGCTACACGCATACCTACATAATGCGAAAAAGCGAGATAAAACACCGATCGAATGGAACGAGACATCGAAAGAAGCATTCACGGCTTGCAAAAATAGCATCAAAAACGCTGTTTTGCTCGCCCACCCGAATCACAAAGCACCGATCGCTATTTTCTCCGACGCCTCGGACACTGCAGCGGGAGCTGTAATACAACAATATTACAATAACAAATGGCAACCACTCGGCTACTTCTCGAAGAAATTTACTACAGCGCAAACGAAGTACAGCACCTACGATCGCGAACTTCAAGCTATCTACATGGCAGTAAAATACTTCAGAAAAATATTCGAAGGCCGAGAACTCATCATATTCACCGACCACAAACCATTGACATTCGCCCTACAAAAGAAAACATCGACATCCGAAACTCCGAGAAGAACTCGGCAACTACTTTTCATCTCCGAGTTCACGCACGACATTCGTCATATCAGCGGAAAAGATAACATCGTCGCCGACACATTCAGCCGCATAGAAACAATCAACACGCCGTCAGCTGTAAACTATGAAGAAATATCTCGCGCGCAAGAGCGAGATAGCACGCTACCTACGCTGTACGGTCAAGAAAACTTAAGTTTCAAAACAACAACGCTACCTAACTCCGATATCAAGATTATATGCGAAACTTCAACAAAATACGTTCGCCCGTACATTCCGCAAGATTTTCGACGCGCCATTTTCAACTCTATTCACAACATAAGTCATCCTGGAACAAAGGCAACAAGAAAACTCATCGCGCAAAAATTCTTCTGGCCGTCTATGAACTCCGACATTAGCGAGTGGACGAAAACCTGCATACAATGTCAGCGAAGCAAAATACAACGACATACATCGAGCGCTGTATCGACTTTCCCGCAAGTCGATCGTTTTTCACATACGCACATCGACATAATCGGACCGCTAAGTACAACAGCGAGTGGTCATAGGTACCTACTTACTATGATCGATCGCTCGACAAAATGGCCTGAAGCTGTACCACTCACCGAGATCACCGCCGAAACCGTCGCAAGAACATTCTACGAACAATGGATCGCGAGATTCGGTTTTCCGACTACAATAACAACCGATCAAGGACGCCAGTTCGAGAGTCAGCTGTTCGTCAACTTAACACGTTGTATGGGAATCGATAAAACCCGTACAACGCCGTATCACCCGCAATCTAACGGCATGATCGAACGCTGGCATCGAAGTCTCAAGAATTCACTGAAATCAAGACTCATCAATAGTAATACATCGTGGATCGACGAGCTACCTACAGTTTTACTAGGACTACGTGCCGCCATACGAGAAGACACTGGAGTCAGCGCCGCCGAATTAACCTACGGCCGTAACTTACGATTACCGGCCGACTTCTTCGAAACAACATCGTCATCGAGCCTAGATCATACCTACATCGAGCAATTACGAAAAAACATCAACTCTATCAAGCCGAAAAACAATGTACATCGCCACGGTAATCAACGCAACATCTTCATACATCGTGATCTACTTACGTGCGAATACGTATTTTTACGTATAGACGCTGTAAGAAAACCACTTCAAAGTCCGTATGACGGGCCGTACAAAGTTCTTCGACGAGAAGAAAAATACTACGTAATACAGCTACCCGATCGCACAGCAACAGTATCCATCGATCGTTTGAAGCCCGCCTACATACTGAGTGAAGATTACCTCGGCGAGTCAACGAGCAATGTACAACAGTCACCGGTAATTACCAACTTACCTAATACCAATGTACCTGTTACCTTACCTTCACATACCAATAATTTACCTCAAAATACCTCATTACCTTTACCCGTTACCTCATTACCGTTACCTGTTACCTCACAACCATTACCAAGTGCAACACCAGTCAAGCAGAAGACACAAGCAAGTCTAACACAGAAGATAACAAGAACGGGCCGTGCCGTCAGACTGCCGGTGCGCTTCGCTTGAGGGGGAGCACTGTAGCAGTACCTACACGTTCGTTCGCCGATCGAAACAAAGAAAACAACGTGCTCCGAAAGGAACACCCGCCGTCTTTGTATACGTCCGTCATGGAAGATTGAAACAGAGAAGAAAATCGTTCTGCAAAGAACGTACGTTCGCAATAACGAAAGAAACCGTTCGTGTAATAATACCGGACGTGACCCAGCCCTGAAAAGGACTTTTTCTAATAAGAATTCTTTTGCAACACAACACTACGCGTCTTCACATCGTGCCTACATCGAGAGGGATCTTCACAACGTAGCTGCAGTCTTCAAGGCGTTTATATAACATCTTCTGTCTTCATAAAATGGCGGCACTATTATTATTACCGGCGCGGCGGCGAGCGGTGCAGCGAGACGACGTCACGACGAGACTGCGCGGCGATATGAGGCCCCGCAGGGGCTAGCTCCTATATTTATACTCGAGCCGCGAGCGGCGCGCGGACGCAGCCAATCAGGATCGACCTTTTGTTAATATTTTTATCCCTTTCTAATAGTTTTCCCTTTCTAGCTTTTGTAAATATTTTTATCTCATTCGTTATGTCTCTTTCTGTTTTGCAATAGCCAATCACAATTAATCTTTTAACTTTCTGGTAATAATAATTATGAAAATTTTTTGTATATAAGCAGCACAAAGTTCTCAATAAATCACTTGGATTAGCTCGGCTGTCGTGTGGTGCGGACGTGTTTTTGGTTGCTCGCGATTGAACTCACTTACGCCCATACGCTCCTGGTGAAGACGTACATGTGATCGTATGTGCGCTATCCAGTTTACGTTCGGACCCCGCTCTCTTTACTCGCGTAGTGTTTGTGTTGTTCCTGCTTCTTCATTGAGTAAGTTACTACCGCAACGTGCGGCTCGACAGAGCTCCAGTGATCAGTCGTACCATTCGGTGTAACCAAGAACCAGGAGTAACCATCACTACCCACGGATCAGTTTTCCCGCTTTTTTGAAACGGGTGCTGCATTCGTCCGGCACTTCCGCCTCAAACCATACTCCGACGTACCGAGTCCCAATTAGGTACTGTCATAGGGGTCGCGTATCACAGCCGTCCACTAGCGGATCATACTCAGTGTACCAACCATGCATCCCTAGGAGCTGTACCCTCAGTGAATAACCCATTGCGACGCCATGGATAGTAGCCCCTCTGCTCCGGCCGAGGACAAGCCAAGGGCGGAACGGCACAGAACTCAATCTGTGTCGTCCACCCGCAGCGACTCCTCCGCCTCGAGCCTCCACCCAGCTGCTTCCCAGCAGCCGTACCACCCTTTGGCCGGAGTTACATACTCCCCTACGGCCTCCCACGTAAGTCGCACAGACGTCGGTTGCGCGGACGCACTTCGAAGCGAGGGTTCGTCGGCATCGAGGGGCGGGGACTATGTCGTCCCCCCCCCCCCCGGATGTCCCCCGACGCCCCCCGCAGGCGATGTCCTATCTCCCTCGCACCGCAATAGCGCAGCCCCGGACCATACTAGAGTCACGTTGCAGGCGATTAAGGCCCAACTGACTCCTGAAGCCTACTACCAAGTGCTGAATATTTATCAGGCACAAGGCCTCCTTCCAAGAGACCCGCGCGGACGCAGGGACTCTCTAAAAAGGCCTCGTATTGAGGACCCTGAAATTCTTCCCCCGCAAAAGCGGAACGAAAAGGGCGCCCCAGCCCCTGCCCGACCACTTACTACTAGCTATGCAGCAGTAGTCCAGGCCCAGCCGCAGTCCTCCCAGCCCATGGACACGGCTGATGCCGCAGCAGCCACCGGCACGGCGGGCCAAAAACCCAAGCCGAAGCCGCGATACCCACCTCTGATTGTGGAACATCTCCCAAATTGGACCCACCACTTTTCCGCCCTAAAGGACATCTTAGGGCGCAACCCAAATGGCCGCCCCTTCGGGAAAGGTATTCGTTTCTCCCCGTTGGATGAAGACGAATACAGAAAGATTCAAAAGTATCTCACTCAGATAGAGGCCACTGAGAAAATATCGTGGTTTAGCTACTCGCTTCCTGCTGAACGCAGTCTAAAGGTCGCTATCCGCGGCCTCCCTGCCAATACCCAGCCGGACGATATCACGGAGGACCTTGCACTGCAGGGGTTCACCGCTGAATATGTCCGGCAAATCAAAGCCCGCAAAGGCCGACCCGGGTGCATTTTCCTTGCAATCCTTAAGAAAACGGCCAATGTAGCAAAAATCTACGAGGTAGAAGAAATTCTAGGCATGGGCGGAATCGTAATAGACGCTTGGAGGAGCAAGAAAGGTCCCGCCCAATGCCACAAATGCCAAAAATTCCGCCACTCCAGTGCCCACTGCCACAGGAAACTCGCCTGCGTCCGGTGCAGTGGCGAGCACGTGGCCAGAGATTGCCCCTTACCTGCAGACGAAGCACCCATTTGTGCAAACTGCGGCGGCCCCCATCCGGCCAACCACACTAGATGTCCGGTCTTCATTCAGGAGTCCAAAAACAAGAAAGCCGGGCCAGTAGCCCAGTCGGCCGTTTTCAAACATAGGCCCCAGCCCGCGCAAACAGGCCCCTCAATTGCCCCGGCCCAAGTTCCGCCCACCGAGTCCCAAGGCCAATCTCTGATGGCCAAGGCCAACGACCCTAAGCCTCGGTCCGCCACCAAGGCAAGAGGAAAGGGCAAAGGAAAAGGCAAAAAATCGAAGCCTTCCTCCCAGCCCCCATCAATGCCCCAAACCCCGATTTCTGCCCGCCCGGCAATCAGTGCCGTCACTACCCCGGCCGCCGGACCGAGCTCGTCCACCAGCTTCCCCGCTACTCCCAAAGCGGTGACGCTGCAGACCCCCAAGCCCAAGCGTAGGCAGTCACAGCCCGCTCTAGACGGAAATTTCTCGCAGCTCCTAAATGAGGGCTGCGAATTTGTCAAAAAAGTTTGTTCTGAGGTCCAACAAAGGGGCCCGGACACCCAGGCCATCATGGCGTTATCGGCAGCCCTCCAGCTGCTGACCACGATTGTTTCCCAATGGAGCCGCTAAGAGTGCTCCATTGGAACGCGAGGGGAGTGAGAGGCAAGATAGCCCATCTCCGTCTCACTCTCAGCTCCTACGACATTGATGTCGCCCTAATTAACGAGACCCATCTAGCTCCCAATATCCCGGTCAAGGTGCCGGGATATCACGTCTATCGCCTAGATTACATCTCCGACCCTCCGTCTAACCTAAAAAGAGGGCTAATGATATGCGTGAGACGGAGGATTATTCACCAAATCCTCCCGGATACGAACACTGTATCTCTACAATCTCTGGGCGTAGAAGTCCTGCACGAAGGGCGTCCCCTTTCCATTTTTGCTGCCTACAGGCCTCCTGCTGGCAGGCTAAATGTCGCCGACATCCATCAGCTCTTGTCGAAAGAGCCAGCTGTCATTGCCGGCGACCTGAACTCTAAGCATCCAGCCTGGAACTCTACCCGTACTTGCCCAAACGGTAGAGTTCTGCATAGGGACGCAGACGCCCAGAACTATGAGGTCCTAGGACCCGAGGTCCCAACTAGATACCCCGAAGACGCTAGGATGTCCCCGGAGGTCTTAGACATAGTCATATGCAAGGGCCTCCCGGGCGGCATCACGCAAGACGTCCTGCCAGATTGTCATCAATCCGATCATCACCCTGTATTGCTACTTCTCCATGGGTCCTTAACGACCCTCCCATCTCTACCTCGAAGACCCAGAACGGACTGGGAAAGGTTTGCGGAGTATTTACATAATAATACCCCATCCTTCCCGGTCTCTACCCCTCAAGAGGTCGACGATCTGGCAGAGGCCCTCGACGCTACTTTCCGTCTTGCTCGGGAACATAGCGAGATCCCTGTGCCCGAAGGAGCCCCAAGCACCAGTCAGCCTCTCCCGCCGCGACTCAAGGCCCTCATTTTACGTAAAAGGGCACTGAGGAGAGCGTGGCAGGGCAATCGCTGCCCCTCTATTAAAAGAGAGATCAATAGCCTGTCCGATAGAATAAAGGCCGAACTTTCTCTCGTTAACTCGGAAAGATGGAACCGGGTTATCGATGACGCAGCGGACAGCTGGCCCTCCCTCTACAGGCTCTGTCGAAGCCTGCAAAACGCCCCGCCCCCCGTTAGACCCCTTTTCCATGAAGACGGCCAGCTCAGATATAGAGCTCAAGACCGTGCCGACATTTTCGCCAGACACTTGGAGCGGCAATTTACCCCCTTTCCTTCCGTGGATGCCCGTCACACCCAATTGGTAGAGGAAAAAGTGAGGGAGTTCAAGGACTCTACGTTCCCGCCCACTACCGCCACAGTCTTCTCGCCGACATCTGTCCGCAAAGTTCTAGCCCGTCTCCCCATAAAGAAGGCCCCTGGAGTGGATGCGTTCACTAACGCCCATCTCCGCCATCTGCCACACAAAACAGTGGCCGCCGTTACACGACTCTACAACGGCATCATCCGCTCCGGACACTTTCCTTCAAAGTGGAAGACGGGGCTAGTAGTGATGATCCCCAAGCCCAAAAAAGACGTGAGGAGGGCCGACAGTTACCGGCCAATTACCCTCCTTCCGTCCGTCTCCAAGGCGTTCGAGAAGCTGTTTCTAGCTCACCTCCTCCCACACTTACCCATACGCTCTGAGCAATTCGGCTTCCGTGCCGAACTCAGCACCACACACCAGCTCATACGGGTAATCCACACTGTCTCCGCCGCCCTAAACAAGAAGGAAGCGGCCTGCGCCGTCTTCCTCGATATGGAAAAGGCGTTTGACAAAGTCTGGCACGACGGGCTGATAGCCAAGCTGCTGGACAACGGCGTCCCTCCCCATATGGTCAAGGTAGTCCTCTCATACCTCTCTGGCCGCTCTTTTGTCGTCCGCGTCGAGGACGCGCTATCCGAGCCCCACGAGATCCTTGCCGGAGTCCCTCAGGGAGGCTGTATCTCCCCTGACCTCTACAGCTCCTATGGAGCCGACATTCCTTGCGACCCGGCAACTCTACTCGCCCTATACGCCGACGACACAGCGTACTTGGCCACCTCCCTAAACCGCAGGCATGCGGCAGCCAAGGTCCAACGTTCCCTGGACCTTCTTCCCTCTTGGCTGCAGAAGTGGCGTCTATCTGCCAACCCAGCCAAGACTCAGGCCATCTTATTTCCGCCCGTCAGGAGCGCGCCATATCCTCCCCCGCTGACACTTGACGGCGCCCCCATAGCATGGTCCTGCACAGCCAAGTACCTGGGAGTGACCCTGGACAGCGGGCTCCGCATGAGAAAGCATGCCAAGGACGTCATCGCCTCCGCGAACACGGCCTTAAGGCTGCTAAGGCCAGTCATGGCCTCATCCGCTCTACCAACTTCCACTAGGCTCTCCCTTTACAAAACCTACATCCGGTCGCGGCTGACATACGCTGCCCCGGCATGGTACCAGTTAGTGGCTCCCTCTTATAGGCTCGAGCTCCAGCGAGTCCAAAACAAAAGCCTCCGCCTCGCAGCCGGGGCCCCTCGGTACGTCAGAAATGACGTCATAGCCCGCGACCTCAAGGTAGAGAGCCTAGAGAATTTCATTGGCCGTCTGGCCTCAAATCTCTTTTCCAAGGCCGATGCCTCCAGACTGGAGTCTCTCCAAAACCTGGCCCCCTGGCATGCCCGTCCCCCCGATAGGAGACAATTGCCTAGAGGCAATATCCCCCCGGAGTCCCCGGAATCCAGCGTCGAATAGTCAGGTCAATTTCGCTACTCGCTAGGGTCAAGGGTGGGATAATCTCACCCTTAAATTTCACTGTATTTACTGTGCAATTCGCTAGGATTTTTTCCAACTTTCACCTCGAATTTGCTAGGACAGACTTCTTCGCAATAGGATTAAAAGTGGGATTGGTGATCCCACTTTTAATTAGTTATTCAGCTTCGCCGCTAGGATTAAGGGTGGGATTGGAAATCCCACTCTTAATTTAAATAATTTTCAATTTCCAAATTTAATTTTCGCTGTAACTTGCAATTCGCTAGTTAGGGCCCTAGCTTCGAAATCGTTTTTTCCCTATCTGTATTCTGAAAAATCCCCAAATTCCCGTATTTCCGAACTTAATCTAATTTAATTTAATTTAAACAAAAAACCAAAAAACCAAAAAGAAATCTCTGCACGCCGCCGCCAGCCAAGCCACCGAAGACAACGAGGCGCACTCCTCACCCAGCAAGTCATCCAGCGTGCCCCCGACTCTACCTGCCTGAACCATCGCCCCATGTCGCTGACAGCCTCCGCTAGGCCTTCCCCGGGGTAACCGGGGATCTCACCTGGTGGGGTGGACCGCCAGGGGTGACTCGGGTGGGCTGAGAAGGGCGCAAATGCTGGAAACAGAGGTGACTCTACATGTCACCCAACCTAAGGACTCGTCCCGCCCCAATACCGCCTCATCGTTATGAGGTGCGGAAGATCCCTCGGGCAGGGGGCCTAGCCCCGAACCCGATTACCCATTTCCCCCCTCAGGGGAAGTGAGTGATATTCACGAGAAAAAATAAATCACTTCAGTTCACCACAGTAAATCGAGTTTTACTCTTTACTCCTCCGACCTCTAGTGAACTCTTAAAGAGACCAACCGGTCCTCTAAAGATTCTTCCACTCACGTCTTCAATTACATTGTATTGAAAATACATAATGTAACTGCTATACTCAAAAACGAATTTTAATTACCTACATAATATTAATTACTGTAGTTTGTAAGTACATAATAATTAATAATATATCTCTGTCGAACTCTTGTCGAAGTGGAAGTTATAAATCGACATTAAAATATGTCTTTGAGTGAGGCCGTTAAACATAAAAAACTTGAGGAATATGATAATAATTTGTTTTAGGAGTTATATTATGTATCATAAATATGTTAAAATCGCAGCACTTATAAAGTTATGAAAATTTTGTTCCACGTAGAAATATCTACGTAAAACGGAATTCACGTGTCAGATCGATATGTCATTTTGTAGCTTTGTCAAGTGTCAAGTCACAACTCACAAGTGTCAAATTTTGTATACGTCAATCGAACGCGGTTTTTGTGAATTGTAAATAAACACAATATTATTTAAAAAATGTATTTTGAAAGTTAATAAAATAGCATAATTTTAACTATGTTATCGAATATTTAAGTTATTGAAGCAAATATTTGAAGATGAAGAAGACTTATGACTATGGCTACTCGCTTTTAAACGTGGACGAAGAGTGAGTATTAAAAAATATTGTATTACTCGTTAAAGTATAATATTTTATTGCTTATGTTACGTGTTAAAACATTGTTTTAAAATGGGTACATTTCAAGGACAATTATAATGGTTAAATCTCAACATTTACCTGTATAAAAACTTGCTCTTGTAATATGTGGTGCTTCATTATCCTGAACTCAATAATACGTTGTATTATTTTGCTTTACATTATAGCACATTACTTAAGCTACTGTGTTAACTATTTAAGCTTTAAATGTTAAAAAAACATGTTTGAGATGCTTGACAAAGATTAGGGTTTGGCAAATAAAACAATATGGTGCAGTTAGTCGGTAACAGCTGGAACTAAAACATAATAGGTATTTAATTGTGCTATCCTTAATTCTAACATTGAAACTTTTAATTGAAATTTATTAATGTTAGTTATTCTTTCTTTTGCATAAATAATACAATAGAAAATATTCTTTAGTTCTAGCTATCACCATAGACCGCATCACACTCTTTCTGCTGAGCTGTTTCTTATGTGTATTTTATCATACTAAGTAGTAAGTAAGTAATTATATCATTATACATCTAGTTTAACCCATCAAGCCCTGTAAGGCCCATATGGGCCGCGATAACAAAATATTTCCAGGAATTGGCGATCGACAGATTAAATTTAAATACAAAAAAGTACATCCTAGGAAATAGGTGTACAGTAATGCCCCCGCTAAGACAAGTTTATAAGCTAAGTGAAAGGACAATAACAAATTTAATACCTTGATCGTCGAAATCACAGACACAATAGATATGTATTCAGGTTGTCATTAGGGTAGCAGCAGCTCAAACTTTTATACTATAAAGAGCAGCGCAACAGCTGAATATTTTTTTTTAGTATAGGAGTGGCACCTCTGCTGCACTGCTGGCAACTAAATTTAAAGCCACCCTTAGATAACTGATAGAATAGTGGAACACAAACCAAAATATCTTTTACTAATTTCACCTTATGCTTAGACCCAAGAATTTTAGTTATTATATTGCTTCAATAAGCAGTTATTTATTAATATTATGTATCATCATTACATTTTGTAAACATTTAAAAATTAAAATTATGATTCTATTTTACTAGGGATTAGTAGGGTCAGTTTTATGACGTTAGGATTTTTAACTTTGGACTTAACAAACAAAAATTTAGTGAAGTTCAATAAAATTGGTCAAAAATGAAAAGAATGAAATCAAAATAGTAATATCCATTTATTAAAGTTATTTTCAGAGTAGGTAGCAGTTAAAAAAAATCCCTTCTCAGTAAACTTACAGTGATTTATCATTTCAAAATTGGCTTATGATGTCTACAGAAATCAGCCTATGCTGACATGAGAGGTAAATTTTATAAATAAAGAGCCACTTGTGTAGCATTTCGATTTTCGACCATTCGTAAATATTGGCGCACGCATAGACATGGAATTGCTTACAGGCAATTTGCCTCTGACTTGACCTTCATGCTGACGCCATAGAGTTCAATATCCAATCTAAATATGCAATCAGCCAAAATCGCGTAGGCCGTGATAACAGTAACAGAAAGCTGAATAGAACCTATACGCCTATCAATGCCAGTAGTAGGGAGGTGCATGAGCGTTAGTCAGTGAGAGGCGCGGGCGTCGAATAGCCGACTTCGACGGCCCATGAGTGCAATTAAAATAAACACCACAGTGTACGTAATAAGACATACAATCGTGTGATGGAGGAGAGCACGGTTAGCGACGATTTGAAGCGACAAGCCGCTATGTTCTACAACTCCACATCCACAGAAAGGTATTGTTATTAACATAATCGATTGCCAGCGTATCGCTTACGAAACAATTTCTCTATGAAGCGTGACATTTCGTCCGGAAACTCGTTTAGGTTTGCATATTTTGAGGTATTAATGTTGTTAAACAGGATTTTAAATCGTGTTTGTTTTATGAGGAAAAGGGAGAGATAATTATCGTCTGAGTAGTGGTGTTGATGTCTTGTGTTGAAGATGTCTACGAGCGGCATGTTGTCACTTATCGTCAGGTGAGTTAGGAGTCCATTTTATACTAGACAATGACGCTCGCAACTCCGTTGCGCCAAAATTTGTTTATAGCGCGGAAGCGGTACATTTTTTCGGAATAAAAAGTACGCTATGTCCTTTCCCGGGACTCCAACTATCTCCAACCAAAATTTCAGCATAATTGGTTCAAGCCTCGGGGGTTTAGGTTTGAAGAAGTAACAGACAGACAGACACACTTTCGCATTTATAATTTTAGTAGGGATTTCATAAAATCCACAAAAAAACTATCTTATCAATTTCCCAAATGTCACAATATTTTCCTGAGTGTATTTCATCAAAATCTGCTCAGCGGTTTTAGCGTGAAGAGCCAAGAGGTAACAAAGAGTCAAACAGACACTTTCGCATAAACAATATTATTTTATAAACCCTGTGCGTAATATACCAGTAAAATACTTTGTTACTTGTACTTCTATACCTGGTTTGTAGTATGCAATAATGATATTAGACACAATGGGTCATTAATAAATAACGTCAGAAAAATACTCTTCACCCCGTACGTTACTTGTCACTTGTCAGCTGTCGCAGTATATTATAATATAGTAGTTGACAACGTGACATTAAACATTTTAAAAAAAGACGGGTTGCACTCCGGGTGTGCCGGCAGAAGTGAAAACTTGATTATTAACGTTGTGCATTTTTTAACCCATTTTTTATGTAAATCGATTATTAAAAAAATCGATTTTTTAAATTAATCGAAACCCTTACAATCGATTAAATTTTTAACCCATTTTTTATGAAAATCGATTTTTAAAAAATCGTTTTTTTTATTAATCGAAACCCTTACGATCAATTCGAGTTCGAGTTCGACACAAAACACTACTCTCCGTCTTACGGTTTTTCCAAGGTTTTTCGATCAGCACGAGAATCTGACGCGAGTTTCACAGCTTTTACCCATCCCACAAAAGTGCTCAACGCCGCTAAAGAAGTTTTCACTTCAAAAATTTCACCAAAATCAAAATAAACATCATCTTTCAGGCGTTTTTTTAGGGTTCCGTAGCCAAATGGCAAAAAACGGAACCCTCATAGATTCGTCATGTTTTAATTTTAACTATTACCAGATGACGCCCGCAGGTCGCAATACCGTTTCTTCAAAATTCGTCTATGGCGCAAAAACTGTACTTTTTTGGGATAAAAAGTACCCAATGGCCTTTGACGGGACTCGGGTACTTCCTGGGGAGATACCTTAGTATCTCCATACAAAACGTTATACGAATTGGTCATAAGTTGTAGTTGAAGTTTTAAGTGTGAAGAGGTAACAGACAGACAGAACAACTCACTTTCGCATTTATAATATTAGTATGGATTATGGTACTATAGTAATAATTACACTTTAACATAGTATAGTATTTCGTAATTTTATTGTTTAATATTAATGTTTAACATTGAAGTATTTCTGACCAATCGCCAACGAGCATGATTGTCTCGCTCTACATATCGCCGTGTGAGAGTTACGATATACTTGGTTTTCTCTGAAGTTTTATTTTCATCTCAAACATAACATCACCGCATTAGAAAATATAATTTATTTTACGATGATTTAGATATCGGAGCTAAAGTTTTTAAAGGGCTTAAGTTTGCTAGGGTTTTACATTTTTCCTGCCGGAATAAAAGGACAGGCAAACAATATACTTTATCACCCATTTTCTTGCCAACCTGGTGCTAACCTTTACAATACACCATTTTGACACTTAAAAAATACTAACTAAACTATACTTATATATAAATTATAGTCATTATACTTATTACTTATTGTTTAATTTCTAGGAAATCTAGCGCGATATAGAGTGAATAAGAGAGAAATATTAATACTTAATAGAAAAGATACTATTAAGTATTAATATTTCTCTCTTATTCACTCTATATCGTATTTGCGTAGGAATTAATAACCTAAGACTCTATTACGTATCTATTACGTATGTACTATGTACTTACACATATATGACAATAATTATATAAGTCCATTGTTACTATTTATCACGATCACAATATTATGTACGGACGATTATAAAGCGTTAGCTCGTATCGACCTTATTACTTCAATGACAAGGTGCAAAATAATGTATTGTATTATGAAATATCTCGACTGTACAAATTACAATGCGTCCAAGGAAATTATGCGATATTGCTTAGCGATCCTTTGTTTATCTAAAATGGCAACAAAACCCCTAATCTAGAAAAATATTTATTCCATACTTTTTAAAAACCTTTTGACTTAACTCTTAAATCTTAATTTAAATGTCTTTTCCAACGTATCAAAATAATTCTAGAACTTGTACTAGCGTTAGCTTTAATAGTAAATACTAAGTATTAATGAGGGAGATTAAAAATAATTTTAAAATGAGGGAGATAATAAATAATTACTATATAATTTAATATATATATTATATAATCTAAAACTGGAACATCTACCTTCAATTATTCTTTTGTAGAGCTTAATCTGGGATAGAGGCATGGTGTCCTGAAATATAGGCTCACGCCCAGTTTACGCACAAGTCTCCCACATGAAATTTAGATTAAATGTGCTACTGTCTAGCTATTAGTGTCTATAATTATACTACTTTATCTATAATTATATTATTTACAATCATATTACTTTGTGTCTATAATTATGTACTTTCTGCCTTATAATATTATGTGATGACTGGTGAGAAATAAATAAATTATTATTATTATTATGTTTAAAAGGGATGCAAACGTATTACACGGTTATATTACACGGTTCTTGTGGGGGGTGAGGGGTGTGTGACTTCGCAGAAGCTCTATTTATAACGGCATAAAATTATCAGCGATATTTTCATTTCAAGGAAGAGCAGGCTTCTTAATGGGAATCAGTTTTCAGGCATTGTTAAGGTAGGATCCGTTTACAAACATTGCGTGTTAGCGATATTCTTGTAAAGCTAAAGTATAAGTAGGGTTGCCAATTCGCCAAAACCAAAATAAACTAGCTGGACAATGGACATATTTTGTGTGTCATTTTGACCTTGCGTCTTTATCAGTGTAAGTTTAGGTTTGACATCATACATCTACAATATAAGATGTGAAAAATAAGAATTCCTTATATACATATAAAATGCTGGACTTTTATTTCGGCCGGACACCAAATGAAAGCCTAACCAAGCAAACTACCTTGCACTTCTGGTTAAAAATACTTGAAATACCAATGATAGGAATTTCTGTAGTATGAACTCTTAAAATGCCAAATATAGACCCAATTATTAGCACTTTAAGAGTACCCACTACCCATGTATACCATAACATGTTCAGCAGCCCTAGCATGGCCACAGTAGAAAGCCGAAACTATAGAAAAACACTGCGGAGATAAACTGGAGGTACCGTTCCGATCTTTACGGCGCATTTTCACTGGTCGATAGGGCCCGCATGCGGGCTGCGGGAGATTTCTAAAATGCATGCCACGACTAATAAAAATGCGCCATTAGTTGTCATAGACTCCCCGTATGCCGTATACCGCACGAGTTAACGACTAATGAAAAGTGCCCTTACGGCGGCTAACCGCGACCGACAAAAATTCAAATAAAATGCCACTTTATGTCATAAAGTGGCATTTTATTTGATTTTATTTGAATTTATAGACTTTAGACTATGTTATAAAGTGGCATTTTATTTGAATTTCTATCGGTTACGGAGGGTTACGGTTAGCCGCTGCAAAGATCGAAACGGTACCTTCAGTTTATCTCCGCAGTGTTTCTATACTTTCGCATTTCTACTGTGGCCATGCTAGAGCTGCTGGACAGTCTTTCTTTATCCCGAGTCCCGACGACTGACAGTGACAACTGACAACCCTATTCAATTCTAAAGGGTATGCCGTATGACGCAAATTACCGCCCACAACGTGTCAATAAGTTGATGTGATATTAAGGGTTATTAGGGCCGCCATGATTACAAGCTAGTCGGAACGAGGATCGAAAATCAATTACTGGTCATCTTGATTTCGAAGTCGACAGAAATATTAAGATTTTGACATGGGGTCGTCCATATAGTAGGGGAGGTCGCGCTCAGTTTAAAAAGTCATTTCATACCGAGCGAAAATCGTTACAATAATAGTATTCCACTAATACATAACAGCTTTGATCGTCAGCCACTTCATAATGGGTGGAATAATTATTATTATTTTTAACAAAAAATTAAAACCGACTTCCAAGGTAAAAACAATAATAACATTAATATGAACTAAAAAGTATTAAATAATTTTTACTATCTAATGGTGCCTTTTTCCGAATTCGGCTAAAACTCAACTATTTCTGTATTCAATCTTCATTATTTTGAAGTCGGTACCAGATAGCTGAATCTTCAGTCCTCTGACAGAATATTTGAAACTTTTGGAACTGGCACCGACTTCAAAATTATGAAGATTGAATACAGAAATAGTTGAGTTTTAGCCGAATTCGGAAAAAGGCACCATTAGATAATAAAAATTATTTAATACTTTTTAGTTCATATTAATGTTATTATTGTTTTTACCTTGGAAGTCGGTTTTAATTTTTTGTTAAAAATAATAATAATTTCACTCTTTTAAGTTACACTAGTAGGTAAACCTTCGCGTATATTTTACGTATCTTATTACAATTTGTCAACAGTCACAACTCACACTCACAAAATCATATATTATCAGTGAAGTGAACATATTGTGCTAAGTAATTTAACAATTTTAATGCTTCAAGCCCCAAGCGGTCACCGGCGATTGAGATAACAATAGAAAGGCTATTGTGTCTCGTTTTTCCACGATCGAAGGATCTATCAGATAAAAAATTGTATAAACTTGCATAGGATGTAGCGTAGCTACTCATAATATTTAATATTATCATAATTATTGACAGCTCTGTTCTTGTAAAGCGCTTATTCCACTTATCCTAGCTAGGAAGTCCTAGCTAGGATCCTAGCTTTCTAAATGTTATTCCACTTGACTAAATTTTTTAGGACCCTAGCTAGGACTTCCTAGCTAGGATAAGTGGAATAAGCGCTTAATCAAGAATTCAAATCGATACTTAGTGCGCCATCTATCGATTAATAAGTATAACTGATTAAAAAGACACTTAATGACTTTGTTTTGTGTAAATGCTCTTTTTAAAATAACTTTATTTTAATTCTATTTGTCTATTTAAATTTTATAAAGTAATTAGTAAAGTATTCGATCTGTTGTCTGCCGCCACGCGCCACGCGGCGCGGCGGCGCGGCGACGCCGTCGCCTCTGCGGCGCCGACCGCCATGTATTAAACAAACAGGTGTTGTTATACAGTACATAATTATTATTATTAGTATATCCATACCTATGCCTTGTACTATTATTAATTCTGTGCCATGAGACATTGGTGACCTTAATGATGATGATGACGATGATGATGATGATGATGATTATGATGATGAATATGAATTGCATAGTAGCATATGCTTTCTGTTCTTAAAACAACGCCGAAACTCCCGAACGTGTATCTATAAGGAGTCAGGAGTTCTCTCAGCATCTTCGAAACCATGGTATACTTTGACCCAATATTTGACTTTTTGGTAGCATATTCTTAGTACACTTCACATAAAACCAAAATCATCATATGTTTCCATATAAATTTCGAGGAGTTCCCTCGATTACTCATGGATCCCATCATCAGGTCACCACTTTTGTGAACATGGTACCAAATTGGAGTGAAACCTAATACAACAAAACAAAAATTTCGAAAATCGGTTCACAAACGGCGGAGTAATCGTTGAACATACAAAAATAAAAAATAAAAAAAAAATAAAAAAAATATCCACAGCCGAACATATAACCTCCTCGTTTTTTGGAAGTCGGTTAAAAATTGAGAGCATCTCAAAGTTGTTGTTGGGAATCGTATTGAATTGACATTTGACATTAAAAATATCCCAATTCGCATCTAATAAATGTTCATATCTAGATTATACACGTTTAGGTTCGGTAGGTGTTACTTTAGTTTTAGTATATAACAACAGATGGCGCTTTTAAAGTAAAATGTATATAATTCTTCTTCACAAATATTACTTATATCGCTGGCTGACGGTTTTTCCACCATCGTATTAGCGACTGACGGATTTTTTTATTATTTACAAAGTAGAAACATTCACCTGTATAAATTTTGAAATGACTTTATATTAAAAAAAAATTTACATGTTCAGTAACGCGTTACGCGACTGACGTTGAATCCCCCGTCTGCAATACGGCTGACGGTGATTTTTTGGTTAAACATGACCTCAATAATCATCCATCAAAGTTTCATTCGGTATAAAATCATTTTTCGCAACTATTTTTTTTACAACTTTGAAATACTCTCAGTTAACATTCCACCATGGGTGCGGCGACTGACGCTGATTATATTGATTGATAAATATTAAGCTACCGCTGGACAAAAATTTGGTCGGTATGAAATGACTTAGCGAACGCTAGCAGCCTAGCACTACCTCCCCTACTATACGTTAGTTGATGATTCACTAAAGACTTTTGAATCCATCGTAACTATAATACAGAAACATGCTTGACATGAGCCGTCCACAACTTACGTCCACAAAATTTTCACTTTTTAAGGCGCTATATTGAAAAAACTATCCTTTTTGACGTAATACTATAGAACCCTCAGAAATGTTACAAATCTGGTAATGAGATATGCATAATATCTTCATAGCCTTATATCTTCATAGCCTTATCTAGGTTTGAGAAGAACTAGAAACACGATTAATGTATTTTGCCTCGATACAATTAATTTTCGAAATGACCTCTTAAAAATACGAAAATTGAAGATTATTTTTAAACGAATATAGATGTATTGTAGGAAACTAGTCTAATTGATATTTGATAGACACCTTTGCAACTTAAAATCGTATAGAAGCATTTTGCTTAAATGCTCCTAGTTATTTTTTAAATGATTATAATTACGTTTTTTCGCATGTTTTCCGAGCGAGCCGATAGCTTCTGGCCGCAGCGTATTCACGACTTTATAGTCATACAAATTAAGTATAAAACTGCTTTTGCGGTATAATTACTTTCGTATAGCGCCTTAACCTAGGAGTTAAAAAAATAATTGTCTCTACAATGTAATAAACTAATAATTGATAGAAAAACTATGTTGTAATGTAACAGAAAGAACATTGTGACTAATAAGAAGAATGTGATGTAAATTATGAAACATTAAACGTGTTTGACTCGGAAATTAAATATTTTTAAATTGAGAATCGAGGTCACTTACAGACAAAACAACATACCATTTAGTATTATTTTACTCATATTAAGTATTTCTTTAAGTGATCCTTCTACTATAGTTAGGTATTTATCTTGATATAAGGTTTAACAAAAAGGTTTAAATATTTACATTAGAATCATTCCGAACTTCCGCCGCGGAACTTCGGCATGGTGTGTTTAGACACTAATTCTAATGTACAATTCGATTGGTTATTAAAACATGCGCGATTTGCTAAACGATACTTAAGGCGACGCCGCGTTAAAGTAAGAAACCGTGTTGGATATGTTTTAGATTGCTTGTTTTCTATGAGAGGCCGGGCCGGCCTCTCATAGAAAACAAGCAATGGAACAGCAAAAAATGGAAAGGGCGTAAGCGACAAAATGGTTTTTGTCGCGTAATTTAAAAACCATAAATACATTTCATATAAGCTATGCACATATTAAAGTGTATGCTTCTACCAATTTATGTACACATTTTGGAACCTTAAATCACTCTCCTCTGTTGGAAAAATAGGAATCCCTTTTTTTACAGAGGTCTTTTCGATCGATAATTCTGTGTTATAAAAGTTGTCCAATCGTGTTATGCTATGGGCAATTCAAAGACAAAGACATGATGAATACTGACAATGAACTTTAGTTTATTAGGTTTAGTCATTGCTGAGAAAAATCGGCATCGCTACAGCCAAATTATCAAGGCGTCGCCTTAACATAAAAAGCCGGATTTAAATGTACAAACAACTTTATCAACTTTTTGTATGATTTTTTGATATTTATTATGTAGGCTTTGTGCAATATCGGGAAATACATAATAATATTATGATGTTCAAAACGACCCTCAATCTATTAAATATAGTTATGACCTAGGAGGCGCCCATTAATTGCGTGAGGCATTTTTTTTAATGTTTTACTCCCCTCTTCCCTTGGTTAGATTTCGTAAGATTGTCCCCAACTCCCCCTCCCCTAATCTCACGCGAGATTCATCTATATTTTGGCCGTAAACGTGTTGGTAATTGAAAAAAAAAACTAATTTGTTCTATGACTTTCATTTAAGACAATTTCAGTTTTTTTTGCTGGAAAAAATTACACGGTAATATTTACTACGACGACGTACGTAGTTACGTACGTATAATGGGTGCGGTTCGCGACACCAAGACCAAAATGTGTTTGTGGCCCGTATTAAAAAATATGTTGAGTACCACTGGTTTAGACCATGTTTTATTGCGATTGATATATTCTATCATTACCGCGGGAGGCCTTTTCGTGGGCTTGTACTAATGATTCACTACGAACTTAATGCAAATTGTCTATAGTATGTCCTTCACCTGAAGTTCATCTACTCACTAGCTCTTTTGATCGGCTAACGTCAAAATATTAACCAATCACCAACACTGTGAGATAAACTCAGATAAACTTCAGTCAAAAAACCTTAGAAACTGGGCATAAGACATAAGTCCCTAGAAATGTAATATATTTACAAATCGTAAACAGAAAACTATATCACGGCTTATTTCACTTGTGCCCATTCTAAGGGTCTTACGGGTCCTAAAATCAAACCTTTCCCTAGGCTCGTTATGCGCAGCTCATAAGCTCCTCGTTTTATTATAGGATTCGGATAAAATAGAAAACAATATACGGAAACATCAATATAAGCAAACATGAACAGTACAAAATAAAATTTTCCTTAAAAATATTAGGTAAGACACTAAAAATAAATCGATAATTTTATTCAAAGTAGGTGTAAACATGTAATTCGTTTTGAACGTTGTAAGGGTTGATCTTACTTAGAGAGTACAAAAAGTAGACCAGAGAGGCTATTTTTAGTCCCCATTTGTTACAGTGAAATTTTACTCACATAATTAGGTAATGACGTATCTGCGTGTCCCTTCCGAAGATGTGCCTTAATTTCCATCCAAGTTTCATAATTTGGTGACAATGGGACCAAATTGGAAGTTGATCTCTTAATGTAAAAGAGGAATTATAATTTCCATCCAGGTTTCATAATTTGGTGATAATGGGACCAAATTGGAAGTTGATCTCTTAAAGTGAAAGAGGAATTATAATTTCCATCCAGGTTTCATAATTTGGTGATAATGGGACCAAATTGGAAGTTGATCTCTTAAAGTGAAAGAGGAATTATCATAATCAGTTCAGCCTGTGAAAAGTTATGCGCGAACATACAAAAAACAATTAGGTACCCGCCCTCGTTTTTCTTTTCCAAAGCCGTGAGTCGTGACTCGTGACCTCTTTTAGCCAGACACGGCTGTCAAAAACAATTTGAGCAATTGTCGCCTAACAATTAGTAGGTTCTGAATAACGGAAATATAACAATAGCCTGCCAAAGTGCTAGCTCAAGGACGTCGACCTGACAAATGCCGCGGCACGAACCCTAGTACAGGTACGCGTGAATTTTCGTCACAATCTATATATATCTATAGACCGTAACAAAACTAAGTGATAATACTTTAGGATAGGTATGTTCGCTGTGAAAGTAGTAGTGCTGAAAGAGTAAATTTTTTCACCTTTGTATGGGAAAATTCATGACGCTCGGACGCTTGCCCATAAAAAATTATCTTTCGGTGCTGCTACTTTCACAGTGAACTCTATCAAAAGGACACATTAAAACCCTAAAGTATTATGTATCACTATTCACTATGCTTTGTAACACCCTGTTTAAATCGAAAAATATTTTTTTGTTATTTTTACCACCCACCGATACATTAGAGAAAAATCATTTTCTTCAACAAATGACCATGTTTAGAAGCATTATATCAATACACAATTTAAGCCCTAATTAAACACTATAACACTTATCGCTACTGGTTACATGATAATGTACTATCAAGTTGTCAATCAAAAGCAAGTATAATGTACACGGTGAATGTTTGAATAATTAGAAGACTAGCGGCCTCCATTGGGGTCTCCAAATAGTCTTGCATTTTATAATAAAGTAAAATGTACATTTATAAGATTTACTAAGGGCGGCCACATACATCAGTTTTCCTGATCCGATTTCCTGATCCGTTTACCGAAAGTAAATTCATACAAAAGTAATTGCATGTCACACACATTCGATCAGTTTCCGTACGGTTTTTTTTTTCGTGATTCGGTTCCCGAATCAGGAAAAGTGATGTATGTGGCCGCACTTCGGAGGCCCGGTTTCGGAAAACGGATCATTACGGATCAGGAAAACTGATGTATGTGGCCATTCTTTAAATGTAAAACCAACGGCGGTGACCACAGAATATTCCGGGTTTTTGAAATAAAAATATGTTTGTATGTTTTATTATGTACGCTACCTAGCTTTTATACTATAAAGAATTATATTGAATCGTAAGAATTGTACTACATGATATAAGTATAGTAAGAAGTAGTTTTGTTAACATGGCGGAAAGAGGAGTTAAAAATATTATAGTTCGTAGTTATTGAAAGACCCTTCAACTTATTAAGGATATTTATGTAATTTCTAAAATTAACTTCTTCCTTAACGTTTAAAAATAACGTCCTAGCTGGTGTTGACCTACCAAGTACCACCGTTTAATTATTATTATGTTATTGTTATGTTATTAATTATTTAGAGACGAGCATATTATGTATTTATAAATATACGGGTAATAACAAGGTAATAAACTAATAACCAATAAATATGTCAATGCAATTCCGCAATAGATATTTAATGTCAATTGTCATCGTTTTATAGGGCGTAATTACATCATTCTTATAATAATTGCTCATTATAAGAACTACATGTAATACCCGCCACATTGTTCTAGGCTCGATTTATATGCGTCCGCGCGACGGGCGGCTTGACCGCTGCACAACGAAATCACAACACGCGGGAACTGTACAATTTTCCAGGAAGAAAAATATCGCATGTCCATTTCCGGAACTTAAGAAGTGCTTACACGGGCAACAATTGCGGGAATAATTGCCCGGCGACACGAATGGACCGATCTGGAGCAATTAGTGGAGCAATTACAATAAATCGCGGCAATAATTATTTTCCACATATTTCAATATCAATATCGTCGATACGAATAGACGAATATCCGATGGGCTCGTGTAGAGATCAACTACGATATCATGGCGCGCCCTTCCAAATGACTGTTTCAATGTGTGTATGACTACTCACATCCCTCTTCAAACGCTTTCGTAGTTGATCTCTATGACAGTATCGCCTAGTAAGTTCTAGTTGACGAAGTTGCGCCATATCGCTCAATTGTATTGCGATGTATTGCGCAATATTGCTGCTTGTTGCTGCTTGTTGCCAAAAATTGCTTGATGCAATTTTAGTTGCCCGTATAAGCGTAGCTTAAAAGTGTCTCCATACCAAACATCAATATCGGTTCGGTGGTTTAGGCAAGAAGAGGTAGCAGACAGACGCAATATCGGATTTATAATATTAGTATGTATTATTATTATTGATTGTTATGTTTGTGTATAAATAATAATTTATTGCAATTATTTCTTATCGTGCGGTATACGGGTTGTGAACACGTTTTGCTCATTATACAATGCACTACTGACTACGGCAATTTAAAGATAACATTCTTGAAAGTAGGTAAACTTGTAATGATTATAATTTAGTACGTATATATGTAAATTATTTACGTAATACTTTCTCTTATTTGGAACGTAATATACGAAACTGGACTTCAAAACGGGCGAACTCTACCAGATGGCCTAACAAAAACCAGCGTCAAATGATTTATGTTTCCTCAAATATAGGTCAGCCAAATTAGCCTCGAAGAAGCTTGGTGTCCTTAACAGAGCGAGACAGTACTTCAGTCCGGACCAACGCCTACAACTCTACAAGGCGCAGGTTCGGCCTCATATGGAATATTGTTCTCATCTCTGGGCAGGGGCGCCAAAATACCAACTGCTCCCTCTGGATCGTATCCAACGAAGGGCCGCTCGAATTGTTGACTGCCATAGTGCTTCAAACAGCTTGGACCCCTTGGAATTACGCCGAGATATAGCTTCACTCTGCATCCTCTATCGGTTGTATCACGGGGAGTGCTCTAAGGAATTGTTCGGAATCATACCACCTGCAACTTTTCGCCATCGTCCCACGCGAAAAACATACCATCCTCATCACCTTGATGAGTGGCAGTCTTCCACAGAGCGTTTTTCGCGTAACTTTCTGCCGCGCACTGTAAAACTCTGGAACGAACTATCACCAGCAGTATTTCCGGACCTATACGACCTGCAAACCTTCAAGAAAAGAGCGTATTCCCTCTTAAAAGGCCGGCAATGCACCTGCAGCTCTTCTGGTTTTGCGAGTGTCTATGGGCGACGGTAGTTGCTTACCATCAGGTGACCCGTTTGCTCGTTTGCCCCCTTATTTAATTAAAAAAAAAGCTATGCTTGAAGGCCCAAATCCTTTCCACTTCCGATGTCTCTTCGCTTGGTTCTTTTAAACTACTAAACTGATATACAGTTTTCATCAAAAGATAGAGCATTAAGCGATAGACTCTAATCCAAATCCATACTAATATTATAAATGCAAAAGTGTGTCTGTCTAACTGTTCGTCTGTCTGTCTGTCTGTCTGTCTGTTACCTCTTCACGCCCAAACGACAACCGATTTTGCTGAAAGGTGTGGAGATACTTTGAGTCCCGGGAAGGGACATAGGATACTTTTTATCCCGGAAAAATGTATGGTTCCCGCGCGATAAACGAATTTTGGCGCATGTTTTCTTTATCAAAAAACCCTTAGTTTAGGTAAACCAACCGGGTGGTCCCCGGCTAGACAAACATTTGTCCCTCATGACTAAAAGGTTAAGAACCACTGCTCTACGCCATTACAAAGCAGCGGCAGCTTGAATCGCTAGACCAATGGCGGTAGAAAATAAAGCCTACTTAGGTCATAAAGTAGTATTTTAGGGTTCTGTACCCAAAGGGTAAAAACCGGACCCTATTACTGAGACTTCGTTGTCTGTCAGTCCGTCCGTCTGTCTGCCTGTCTGTCTCCGGGCTGTATCTCAAGAACCGCTATAGCTAGACTTCTGAAATTTTCACATAATCCTGAATTATATGTGTACTTTATTAGTTAATAATAATTAAATTTTAATAAAATAAATATTTAAGGGGGCTCCCATACAAAAAGCACGCATTTTGGCGTGTTTTTGCTCTATAACGGTACGGGACCCTTCGTACGCGAGGCCTGCTCGCACTTGGCTGATTTTATTTTTAATTTTTGTCGGTCGCGGTCGCTTGCCGCTTTGATCGGAACGGTACACTTAGTTTCCCAAACTAAAATATTAAATAATGTAAAAATATTTCTGACCATGAGGGTTTCGTCAGATTCGCAATAAAATTAATAATTGTGCTTTGTCTCATCTACACTTTCGAGTCTTTGTAGTGAAATTGCGGGTTGCAACACAAGTTATTGTAAAAACATTTTAACGATGAATTCATCCCTACTCCGAATCCGTCTCCGTCTCCGTCTAGTTTCCTGCTAAACCTGAATCAGTGTGGCGATATATTTTTAGGATTTAGTTCTTGGAAAGTGACAAAAATTCATAAAATAGTTATTTTTACAGCCTCACAACAAAATGTACGATTACTGCGCAAATCTATATCCATACTAATATAATCTATATGTATGTATTATACTAATATTATGCGAAAGTGTGTCTGTCTGTCTGTTACCTCTTCACGCCCAAACAGCGGAACAGATGCTGGGCATGAAGATTCCTTGAGTCCCGGGAAAGGACATAGGATACTTTTTGTCCCGGAAAAATGTAAGGTTCCAGCGCGATAAACGAGTTTTGGCGCAACGGAGTTGCGGGCATCATCTAGTTGTCTATACTATACTAAGTATCCATACTAATATTATAAATGCGAAAGTGTGTCTGTCTGTCTGTCTGTCTGTTACTTCTTCATGCTCAAACCGCTGAACCGATTTCGCTGAAATTTGCCATGGAAAATTTGAGTCCTGGGAAAGGACATACAATACTTTTTATCCTGAAAAAAATTTACGGTTCCCGCGCGATAAACGAATTTTGGCGCAACGAAGTTGCGGGCGTCATCTAGTAGCTGGTATATTGCTACTACCTCTACTCTGGATCTCCGTTAGATAGAGTGAAAGCAGATTTTTGCAGCTCTAACTAAAGCGCCTCCGCCTTATCAAAAAAATCGGTTGTCTGTAAAGTCGGTTTACTGACGATAGTTGAACGTGACAACGTATGACGTTGTCACGTTCAACTATCCTTAACCCCTTAACCCTCGCTTCCGAATCTCTATAAATAGAAACAAACTTTTTCGACTGTAACCTAAAGTTATTTCGATGTATTTCTTTCAAATGATTGTTTAAAAATATTTATAATGAGTAAAATAAACTATTCGCAATACAAAACGCTACTGTATACATTCGTGAAATCCAGTAAAATCTTCGAACAAAGCACAAGTCATACCTTGACACGTAGGAAATAGAGCACAATTTTGAATAGCCGAAATAATACTAATAGCTCACAGATTGTTTATTTATGTTTCATTCAGAGTGTGGTCAATGTATCAAAGGTCATAACTAACCAAACTTCTTTATACAAAAGTATTCTCTAAGTCATCGAAATACGTAATATAATCAAAGAGCGCGGCCCACCCGGGCCGCGCTCTTTGTTTCGAGACTGAGAGTCTTACGGTTGTTGAGAGACAACGTGCCTCTTTGTCGTTCGTTCCGCGCTCTCGCTTGCACTTCAAGCCTTAAATGGAACGCCCCAGAGCGAGGTAACGCCATGAACTGTCATGTTTTTCGTGCGCGCACCCCATGCATTTATACATTCGCGTTCGCCATTCGCCTCGTCATCGACGAAACATTCGACGAAGCATTCGTGTACGAATGCTGTCGCGAACTACCGTTCACACATTCGTGGGGTGATTCATTTTGGCATTCGCACACGAACATGGAGGACGTGTTCATATGATATAATATAGCGACGTTGAATGAAAAATATTATGAAACCAGCTGTCCCGGTGAACTTCGTGTCACTTTAGGACCTTCCCTGGATTTCTACGAATATTTTAAGACTAAAATCAGCCCAATCCGTTCAGCCGTTTTCGAGTTTTAGCGCGACTAACACATTTGAAAATCCATTTTTATATATAAGATTTATGATAGTGATATGTCGGGTTCCAAATGAGCTCTTCATTTTCGTAAAATTCTAGGAATTCTAAAATTCGCCCTTCACTCCACTCCATTTTTATTACATATTAATAATAATACTAAATACTAATAATTAATCTGTGTTGAAAACCAAAATATATTTATGTTATATCTTAAATTATGACTTAAGTTTACACAATGGTACACTTAATATGTGGCATTGGTAAGAAAAGAAACGACTGTAAAAACTAATAACATTGTACTAACATTATTATAATAATAACATGATAACATTTTTTTTTTCTTATTTATTATGCTTGTGTCGAAACCGACAATGCCAGCCTCATAAATTACATCCAAATTATAAACTTCATTAATAACAATTTGCAAACAGATACTAATTAGCTCTACACTTAATAAAATTTAAATACAAATTTACTAGCCCCCAGCAAACAGGATCTTTCGGCTGAGCGAGAATGGTGCTCACACAACCGAGCTGTGTCAGCGCCACCCCCGCATCAGCCTCAAACCTGCGCCTCTCTGACTCCACCCGGGCACACTCCACCAAAGCATGGTAAAGATCTTCCCGCTTCTTACACAAACTACAATCTGGCGATATGCAAACTTTCGTTATAAAATACAGTGTACATAAATCAAATATGTATGATCAGCTTTGTACACGTCCTGTAGGGTCGGACGCTAGCTGTCAACTGAATGCAGGCGAATGTGTAAACAGTAAGTTCGTATTCGCTATTCGTGCCCTTTGATTCGCGTCCGAAAAACCGCTCTCAACGCGAATGCCGCGAATCGCGAGGCGAAGTGCGAGGCGAATAGCGAGCGCCTGTGTACACATTCGTGTTCGTTATTCGCCTCGTGATTCGCCTCGCTATTCGTGCGAATGTATAAATGCGGTATAAGACGTTATCACGTCAAAAAAATGATAGTCTTTTCTTTTTCTCTACATATCAGGGTCTTAAGACAAGTTGCATAGAAATACGACACCAAAGCTAAGTAAACCAATCAACTTTGTTTCTAACATCTTTCCAAACTAGTAAAAGTAGTCCAATTTATCGAGTACCTACAACTTGACTAAAAGCACTGGCGCTCTGTGTATAAAGTAGCATACGTATATTTAAATATTTGAACTGCCGAGGTTCGTTAATCTGTTATCTGCCTCGCAATCAGATGTACAAACACATTGTTTGAATATTATTCATGAGAGCTGTGAAATCCCTGGAAAGGACAGTGGACACACTTTTAAGATGACCTTATCTATACCTAGTATTGTTTTAAAGGGGGCGGATTTAATAGTTTGCATTGAGCTCTACAACCACTACTGATTTTGAGTAAACTTCGTAAGTTATTACTTATTAGTCGTTACAGATATTTGAGAAAATGTTTTTATTATATCCGTATTTTCGTATTTATGAACGTGTTGCATGTTAAATAAATTGCACATTGCCTGCAACTATATTTAATTTAGTTTTTGCGGAAATCGTACTTTTTTCCGCAACAAAAATTTTGTCCTTTCCTAGTACTCAAAGTGTCATAAATCGGTTCATCTTTTAAGGCCGTCCCCCGAGCAAACGACCTTGGCCATACATTTGCCGCGTTACCCACCGCGCACCAAAACCACAATTTTTTACATATATTAGTTCAAAATTGACCTAAAAAAAATTAAAACGGGGAATCTGTAGTTTATGATACTGTCGATCTATTGGCGTGTGTCTCAAATAAAAGTAATTTGTAAATCCTTAGGAGATGCTGAATGTATGCTCGAATTTTAATAAATTGGTTTTACTTTGGAAGCTGATATCATGACTATAATAAACAAAAATAGAAAATTTAAAACGGGGAAAGAAATGTCGATATACTGAAGATTATTGCTGTATTTTTATTATAACTTTGTAGCTTTCAAATTATGAGTTTATAGGGCTTGAAATACGGTAAATTACGGTATCTCCGTAAGGAACGCCCTTAAAGCGGGAAGGAGTAAGTAACAAACAGGCAGACTTTTGCATTTAAAATATTAGTAATTAGTACAGATCGTTTCGATTCTTGTCTACATTTTATTACATTAGTATAAAAATCCTTTTACCCTCAATCAAGTTGCTACGTACATGCTAGGGATTTCAGGTCACAAAATTCGGCTGAGTGTGACTAAACAAGTTGGAATTGGATGATGTTAAGTGTTATCGTATGTACCTAAATCCTAACTAGGCTACCTAATCACAGAAGCTATCGGATTAACTAACTCTTTTTATGTTAGTACTAAAATTAAACCTGCCCATAAATAAAACCGGCCAAGTGCGTGTCGTGCCACGTGCAATATAGGGTTCTTTAGTAGGTACCGCTAGTTTTTGATAATTTTTGTATGGTCAATGAATGTACATTTATAACGTGTTTTACACTACTAACAACATCATCTCAGTTACGTTCAAAGGAATTTCAACGAAAAGTTAAGTCTTCGTAGCCGTCATAGTTTTCCTTTTAAATTCAGCATATTTCCTACTCCCATGATTTTTTTCACATTTCCAGAAGCAACCGTTTAGCTGGTAGAAGTAGGGGACACTGGACTCTAACGATTTTTCACCGAAACTGTTGAATACATAAACTTCTGTGAAAAATCGTTAGAATCTGGGGCATAAGTCTGGCTTCATCCGAACTTTTAACAACACTAAGCGACTTATTTGTTATACAAGATGTAACAAAACTAAGTGACAATACTTTAGGGTGTGTATGTGTCTCTCGTATTATGTAGAGTTCACTGTGAAAGTGGCAGCGCTGAACGAGCAAAATTTTTTTGTGATTTGTATGGGCAAGCCGCAAGCGCCCCAGCGTTTTGATTTCTTCCATACAAAAGTGAAAAAAGTTACTCCTTCAGGGCTGCTACTTTCACAGCTAACTCTGTATATTCTATAGGGGACCCACACACTTACTTAAGTATTATCACTTAGTTTTGTTACATCCTGTATAATAGGAGTGTACTGTATTACTAGAAAAATCTAGAATCTAGTGGTTTTCCCCGTGGGTATTATGATAACATCATCATCTGATGACAGATGAATAGATGCACGAGTCAGATGACCTAGGAATCCTAGACACAAGTAATATTAAACTTAATTATGTAATGAGCTAAAATAATTATTTCGCTGTGAGTTCAAATAAGATGTTTTTAGCCCTTACTGATAAAATAATTGAAGACGTGAGTAGAAGAACACGGAAGACGTGAGTAGAGGAATACGGACCTCAGAATACAGACCAAACTGTTTGTTCTGTATTCTGAGATACGGACATTTGCTCATTTTTTTCCTTATAAATTATAATTTGAACAAACCTTGTAAGTTATCTACTTCATCACCTCACTAATATATCTGGCTATACATAAAATGCAGTTTTTTTTATTTCAAATTATCCTTCCGGCCTTAAAGCCTACATTTATACAAAAAGAAAACGACATTTTTAGGGTTCCGTACCCAAAGGGTAAAAACGGGACCCTATCACTAAGACTTCGATGTCTGTCTGTCCGTCTGTTTGTCACCAGGCTGTAACTCAAGAACGGTAATAGCTAGAGTTGCAATTTTCACAGATTGTGTATATCTGTTGCCGCTATAACAAATACTAAAAACGAAACAAAATTAATATTTAAGGGGGCTCCCATACAACAAAAGTTATTTTTTTGCTATTTTTTTGCTCGATATCAATAATGGCAACAGGTAACACAGGGTTTCACAAAGGTCTTAATTATATTGTGTTTTTTAATAATTAATAATAATATTTAATTAAAATAAAATTTAAGGGGGGTTCCCATACAAAAAACACAATTTTTAGCCTATTTTTGCGCTATAACGGTACGGAACCCTTCGTGCGCGAGTCCGACTCGCACTTGGCCGATTCTTTTTACTGTTAGTTATCGTTTTCTTTCTCTCACGTCTTCAATTAATAAGGGATATATGCAACATAGAGGTTTTGTCCTGTCAAGCTCTGTTTCGTATGTACAGACCATGGAGGTACAGACAGCTGATAAGGAGAACACATTTCTAGATACAGCCACAGTATAGCTTATCCTTTGTGGTTATAGTTTTAAAAGTAACCTTGTTTATTTTGAGTTTGCTTGATGCTCGAGAGACCAAATATAATATGACAGCACTCTAGTTTGATAGTTACATCCGGACAGGATCGAAACAGTATCAATGTACTGTAAAACTGAAACGAACTGTCACCAGGAGTATTTCCGGACCTATACGACCTGCAAACCTTCAAGAAAAAAGCGTATTTCTACTTAAAATGCCGGCAACGCGCCTGCAGCTCTTCTGATGTTGAGAGTGTCCATGGGCGACGGTAGTTGCTTTCCATCAGGCGACCCGTTTGCTCGTTTGACCACTTATTTAATTTAAAAAAAAAAATTGAATTAACATCTAGCAAAATCGAGGCTCTAATTTTTTGTTGGAACATTATAGGCTTTAATCTTTATAGCGGGCTTACATTAGTCCAATCTGGATTCCCAATGCTGTATACTACTAGCATTGGGAATCTCGGGATCAACAGGAATTATTGAAATAAAAAGCCTTCTGTAACTCTATTACCATGCCCGTACAAAGATAGTTCGTAATGTTTCGGCACTAATGCATTCCGGTTGACGTAAATAGACAGTCACTGTTGTTCGTAAAAAGTAAAAAGAAAAGAAAGAAAACTAAAATCTGCACCCCTTGGAAATTATTTCTGCCGACGCCCATCTACTAGCATAATGTAAACTTTGTAAACAATTCAGTCTGTTCCAGTGCATTCTCCCGTACCTGTTTACATTATTCCAGTAGCCATCCAGCACTGGATTGGATGATGGATCACTGGATTGAAACAATGTAAACCGGTCATTAGTTTGGCATTTGCAATAATGTGTTTGGCATTTATTCACATCGTAACACGGTAATAACCGCAATCAATGGTGGATAGTGAAATTGATCAAATGGCAGCGATATTACAGTAATAGAGCCATTCAGGGTACTTAGACAACTTGCATGCGATAATTTCGACAGCGAAGTTGGAAATTGGTGTGGGTTTGACATAATATCATCGCGGTTGTATCACGGCAAGCGCTTTGAGGAATTGTTTGGAATCATATAACCTCCTGTAACTTTTCGCCATCGTTCGACTCGAAAAAATCGCTATTTCACTTAGCGGTGCGTTATGTCAAATTGCATACTTTTTTATTTCTAACTGCGCTAAACTATCCAACACAATTTGACTAAGTACCCTGTATATTAGTTGGTCGATTCGGAACTTGTATTTACAGTATCCGCCGATTAGTCGCCTAATTATATACATCAGCACAATATCGTATCCGGTTGGTATGTTGAAAACTGTAATTTGGTCCGGCTTATATTTTCAAACTATTTTTCGGTTGATATTTTAAAATTGTAATTGTGTTTGAGGCAATTGCACACTATTGCATAAATTAATGAATGTGAAAATGAACAAAATCAACAGTCTAATGTTTTAGGCCGGCCTCACACAGCCGTAATGTTACTCTGAATTCATAATCTGAATTCATATTATTAATTCAGAAAGACCGGAATACCATACAATATCAGTATGCTCCACACACATTCTGACTTTTTCAGATTATGAATTTCTCAGATCGATCTGTAAGAATGATACTGACAATACCAACGACGATAAAGGATGAACCCAGTAATTTGCATTTTGCGTTTGCATTTCTTTTTTTTATTATATAGAGCCAAAAGCGATTAGTATTAATTCTTCTTCCATAAACGTTTATATGTGCCGGGAATCACAATACTACTGATCAATCTGAATTTTTAAGATATGTGTGAGGCAAGGTGCCGAAATTCAGATTATGAATTTCCAATTATTAATTCAGAAAGACATTTCGGCTGTGTGAGGCCAGCCAGTCTCTACATTATAATGTCGCCTACTCTATAATTACATTTCATTCAGTTAATAGCCCAACCGCCGAGTCAAAGTAGCCCACGTCTTATTCTGAGCTAGGATCAAAGCTCAAACGCCAATTAATCCCAGAAATTAATCTGCCATCGAGCCAATATTAAAAAACCTCGAACACAATAATTGCTTTCTAACACTATAGCCACAGTATTACAATATTCCCTAAGGGCCTGTTTCACCGCTTCCTGATAAGGCTATCCACCACTTAACTTGACATATAGAGTATGGAGAATCTGTCAAATAAGCCTATCCGGCACATTATCAGGAAGCGGTGAAACAGGCCCTAAATATTGTAATACTGCTATAGCGCTGAAAGAAATTGGATATCCAAAATTTGGTTACATAGTATATGTCATAAAGTAGGATGTTATTTGAATTTTTAGGACTATAGTCAGTTATAAAGTGGCATTTTAATTGAATTTTTCGGAACAAAAAAAGATCGGAACGGCACCTTAAGTTTATCTCCACAGTTTGTGACTGTAGTCTGTCATAAAGTGGCATCTTAGTTGAACTTTTCGGAACGAAAAAAGTTTGGAACGACACCTTAAGTTTAACTCCACGATATCTCCACAGTTTGTCTATACTTTCGCATTTCCACTGGTTACCGTGCTAGGGCTACTGGATGACGTCCGCAACTCCGTTGCGCCAAAATTCGTTTATGTCGTGGAAATTCTACAATTTTCCATTATAAATGTATCCTATGTCCTTTCCCAGAACGCAAAGTATCTCCATACTACCCTGTTACGACAAAACGATGCAACCCGGGTTACAGCGTTTTGTAATAATAGAGTCTAAATTTATCTACTCGATGTAAGCTTTCTATTGATATAAGTTATAACCCACAAAATTGAGGACAAGTTTTTAACTGAGATATTCTATATTATATTATACTGCCCGGCTTACAGTGTTTTGTAAAAATAATGAAATATTGCAGCGTTTTGTACCCGTGCGTTTTGTATCCTACTGATAACAATCGCCCAAGTTTGAGCTGATTTTTATTTTTGCAAAACGCTGCAAGCTGAGTTTGCCCCTTAATATTTTATACTGGTACATGTTTTTATAGCATTTTAAGATAATAAAAAAATATACGATGAAATAATGTTCTAATGAAAATTTGGAAATATTATAAGTAATCAGCTCATATGAAAAACATATACCTATCTACACTGGATAAAATTTGGTAACGAGCTTAAGTTAAAAAAATTTAAACTCATTTTTTTAAAGTTGACGTGTTACAGGATACAGCGTTTTGTCGTAATAGGGTCGCATAGTCCATACCTTTCAGCAAAATCGATTTAGCGGTTTGGGAAATTGGGCGTGAAGACGTAACAGACAGAAAGACAGACAGACACACTTTCGATTTATAATATTAGTATGGATATATCTTGTAGCTGGAAAGGGAGAGCTTAAACTCGAGTAATTGTAGAGATACACAAAATTTCGCGATTTTCCAGATATAATTCTCATTTTATCTATAAACAAATTGTATGTACTTACAAATTCAAAATATCACAAATGCTGTTCTGTTGGTGAGTCAATAAAATAAAATACTTAATTAAGCTGGATAGCGATAGTGAACAGTTTTTTAGGCTAGTGATTGGCGTTCGTCGAAATATTAGTCAAATAAAAAGCATAACTAATTTTAATTGAGTGATTACCGTAATTATTGAATAGACAAACTGAAAAAAAAAACTCATAAACTGCGCGAAATCGTATTTCCTTAGCGTTTTCGCACCAAAATCGCGCAAAAAATAACAGTTATCAGCCATATAAGAACATTTATAGACATTAGACACACACAAAGAAAATTATGCATTTGTAAAGATTTTAGGGTTCCATAATATATTCAAAGGCTAAAACGGAGCCCTATTACTAATATTGCTGTCTCTCTGTCCGTCAGTCACCAGGCTATAATATCTCAAAATACGCATTAGCTAAACAGTTAAAAGTTTGACAAATATGCTTATTAGCACTGTGGAACTGTTCGTGCATGGTCCGACTCGAACTTAGCCGATTTTTTTAGCACAATATGTAAAAGGTCAAGACGCGCTTATACTTTATAGTAAAGACAACTTTTGCGCTTACAAAAAGGCGAATATTAGGTAACCATACATTTTAAACATTGCATCGTCTTGCTTATAATAATATTTTTCACATATAACCGCGTTACATACAAAAATATACAGCCAATTGATAAATCACAAATCCCTTTTAAGGGGTTCCGTACCCAAGGATAAAAACAAGACCATATATCTATAACGACTTCGCGGTCTGTCCGTCTGTCTGTCTGTGTATATGTCTGTCCGTGCATGAGTAGCATCCAAACGGGTGGACCGATTTTGATCTACAGCATGACTGCTGAATCACTTTCGATACTTAAGGAGAGTACTCGGTACTTGATTCTCATTATAATTATGTAATAAAATTAGGTACTTAATTTTTGACAAAATTTCCCTTTAAGTAAATGAATCATGGCCACTTAGTAAATTACATGCGGCGTGGCGCCGCGCCGCGCCGCGTACTACTCCTCCCGCGCCCGGTGTCCATGCGTTGAGAAAATAATTAAGTATTTAACTTTAAACTATATTTACTCAGTGATCAATAGATGCTATTTTTTTATATAATTTTTTTTCAACTAATATAATAGCCAGATATCACGTCCTCGAGTATTTAACATGTCTCACCAGTAATGCTGTATTATGCTAGCTGTATACCAGTGGCGAGGGGTGAATATTTTGAGAAGGGAAGCCGGAGTAAAAAATCTACTTACCAATTTTGGTAATTTATAATTGAATGACATGCTTTTAATTTTCAAAACTAAGTTTGGAAAACAAAGTTTCCTTCGACAGCAAAATATAATCTGTCAGACAACAGTCTTTCTGAATTAATGCCATATTTTCCGAACTACGCGATTACGTCGTACGACTCACAATTCACAAGTCATAATATAAATTAATTTAATTCACGACACTCTTCTAAGTTCTAACGCTAAAACAAAATTTAAATTCGACAAAACAAAACAAAACAAACGACATGTTGTTTACAAACACACTATCCGCCATATTAATATGTCAATCTAAAAACCAGCAAAATAAAAATGTTTTACGCGCCTGTCATATTTAGTACCGCTAAAGGCATTCTTAATAAAGTCGTATTACAAAAAATCCTACCAAAATAAAATGTATTACGCGCCAGCAAAAGTATAATGTCGCTACATTCATTCTTAAATTCGAATCATAGCAATTTTACTTCATGACTCATCTATCTCGCTTGCACTTGTGCGTTGCTAATTAACCTTTCTCCGTAATAACTCGTCGGGCATCGAGTTATTTCCAAGTATATATCGCGCGTGCTAGAACGAGACAGAACATGACGACCAGTTCACAGGAATGAAAAGGACAGATGCTTACTATGAACTGTCGTTGTATGGAGAAATAAGCCGCTAATCCACGGCTTGATTCTCTGCGCCCGCACATTGCATTGCCTTTTAAAATTTATAGGCGATAGTTATTAATTCAAACTATGTATTTCAAGTGAGAGAAAAATTTATTGCATATAACATTGTGAATTCAAAGTTTTTTAAGTAGGTATGTAAAATATTTATTAGATAAATATGTCGTTGGCCCATATATTCGATTTTTCTAAGCCCTAAGGGAAGCCGATGGGAATCGGGTTATATGGACGCTTCGCCACTGCTGTATACCACTACTACTGGTACTACTAATATAATATAATATTGTGCGTCTATACCAACCTACTCTATGTACTGGGCGGTAGCGGTCGTTGACTTCCTGTCAATACTTGTCATTTTCTATGTAAACCGCGATTGACAACATCTGACACTTCATTGTCAATCGCGGTTTTTAAGGAAAATGACAACTTTTTTACAGGGAGTCAATGACCGCTACGCCATGTTTCGCCGAGTACAGTATAGTTTTTTCTTGTTTGTAAGCTAACACTATCGAGCGTGTTCTTCTTAGCTATAGTTCATCATCATCATCCCGCTCGGTGCTGAAAAATTTTAATTTGATCTACTTAATTTTTTTGAATCGGGGTTGCTTTTAAATGTATTATTTTAACGTTATTGTTGTAACGTCAAAACAAAACTATTATTAAACAATAGGCAACAAAATAGAGTAGGTAACATTCCAGGCTCTACAATGTTGAACTTGAAATCAAGCCAAGACAGTAGGGTTGCCAACCTAAAATTTAAAAAACCAGGTTTGAAGTTACAAATACCAGGACAATTTCGCCCAAAACAGGACACAAGACTTGCAATAGTAGAATAGTAGAATTAGCTAGTGACAAAAGACACGAAGGTTTAGGAAATTAAAATAATAATGTCTTATAATCAATACAACGATATAGTTTAAACTATTTATCATCATATATAATTTAAAACAAACAGTTTTGTTTACAACAAAATTTTAAACTTGGATAATTTGTAGTGATCCCAGGACGCTATCTTAAAACTATCCAGGACGTCCCAGGGCACTAAGAAAACTAGGACATGTCCTGGGAAAACAGGACGGTTGGCAAGTGGCAACCCTAAGCCAAGTCAACCGGTCATCAAAATTCAGGATTCCGCGTTCCATTATTATACCTACATCACGTAGAGATGTGGTCGGTTTTTCTCATGATTAACAATCGCAGTTACTCGTAACATCCCAGGCGTATTGGGCATTGTTTATTCAACTGTCGTTCTGTAACGGATCTACATCTGAAGGACGTAGTCAGTATCAGAATCATCTAAAACGTTATGGTTTTATACTGTACGATACGACATGTAACATACGATGTATCGCTTACGACTATTTCTAGTAGAAACAAAACATAATATCTAATTCTTCCGCTACATTCGCGTAAAATATACTTAGGGACCATTGAACTCTATTTGCTACGTTGTCGACATACTTCTGTGCCTGCTCTACATTATAAATTATAACATATTTTTTCCGTTACATGCCTCCTCACCCCTGAAAAAAGGAAAAAAAAATGCACTTTATTTAAAAAAATACCTATTCCTGCGTACGTACTTTGGTTAAAAGATCAACTTTTACAAAACATTTTTCTGAGTCGCTACGCTTACTCTATGTCAGGAAGAAAATAAATTATTATAGTAAATTTTGGACTTCAAAATCCATTTGGACTAAAAAAACCGTCATTATAAATCGTGTTGTGTAAATATTTTTATACGGTACGTTGCTAATAAGTGTTTGTTTTTTAATTACCTTGACGAATTAATTTGAAGGTATTTGAAAGTTTGCCTTGATACAACCGACAGTCTCGATTGAATTTATTATTCAATTTTATTTGCTGCAGTTATACTTATTGTTATAGTTGTAGTATGTATTATTATTGTACTAGATATGACGCTCGCAACTCCGTTGCGTCAAAATTCGTTTATCGTGCGGTAACCGTACATTTTGCGGGATAAAACTATCCTATGTCCCTTCCCGGGACACGAAAGTATTTCCATACCTACCTTTCAACAAAATCGTCTTAGTGCTTTGGGCGTTAAGAGGTAACAGACAGACAGCTCTAATAGGGTCTAATTCTTGTAATTCGAACGCTCTATAGGCCGAAACACATAACCGGGTTGCGGCAACATAACGCCAAAATTGGCAGAATTCTTCAGTTTTTTAGCTGATTTCGGCGGTGCAGTTTCGCAACGTGGTTATGTGTTTTGGCCCTGATAGCACAGAATATAATATATTAGTTGTAGTTTGTACCAACTGATAGGTTGTTTACGCGTACACACAATACGCCGTCTAAGTTCTAACGATATCGAGCGGCATTCGATTCAGGCCCAAATAAAGTGTCTTGAATTAAACACCAAATGCCAACAACCCCAAAACGAAGCACTAAATACTAATTAACAAATAAGTTAACAACATCGACAAACCTATCTTATGGCCTTAGGGATAAGGACCAAAATTGTCAGGTGTTTAAGGAGTCCCTGAGGTGCGTTTACTTTGATAGGCCATAAGATCGACCCGGTGACCCAAATGCGGGTCAAATGTACTGTCGCTAATCTAATTGTGATAGATCTTATTAAGATAAAAAGCCTGGTGACTAAATCTCGATCGACCCGCGTAATGATCTACACACACCGGCAAAATTAGCGGAACATAAGTAAAAAGAGCCATAATTTGAATTCAAGTGGGTCGGGCTGTGTGAAATCCTTGTTTATAGCTTCTAAGCTCATTTAAGAAATAAAATATTGAACAAAACTGGCAAGTTGACAGCTTTTTATTGCAATTATGCCCTACTTAGTGTTTTTCGATGATTGACGTTGTAAGTGTTTCTGATAAGAATGGCGTTTTTAGCGGGGTGCAAGGTATGCCAGCTCATTTGATTGTTTGGTTTTTGGAAGAACACATTGCTTAGATACAAAATTAGTGATTTTCCAGCATCTACGACAGCTAGAGCTGTAACCACGATAGAGAAAGGTCACACCTACTGTTCAGTCAGTCAGGCCTTAGGTGTGTCGGCTTTCGTGGTCCATCGTAACTTTCAACGCTACAGAGAGACTGGATCTTACGTTCGGAGACGAGAACAAGGCAGATATCGGGTGGCAATGGTTCAGGATGACCGTTTTGTAAGGGTACAAGCCTTAAAAAATCGACCTCAAACTGCTTTGCAGAGACGAAACCTATCGAAACAGGTCCGAGATGTACGTGTAAGTAATTGTACAGTAAGAAGAAGACTCAAAGAAGTTAAATTAAACTCAAAGGTGCCAGCAAAGGCACCAAAACTTGTGACAGGACAGCGAAGAGCCAGGCTAAGATTTGCGCGTGAACATAAAAATTGGACAAGTGAGTGAAATCGTGTGCTGTACAATGATGGGAGTAAATTCTGTGTAAATTTTGTTGACAGGCGATAAAGAATGTGGATAAATCGTAAAGAACGCTATAAACCATCAAACTTAACGGAAACAGTGGCCTATCATGCAGGCTTCGTAATGGTTTGGGGTGGCATATGATTTGGAGCCCGCACAGAGCTGATGATTGTTAATGATGGTACTTTGACAGTCCAGGGCTATAGCACAGACATCCTAGAACTGCATGTTGTGCCTATTACACAGTTTTAGGCAGTAACTTCAATTTTATGCGCGTCCATAGAGTGAAAAAATCGGGCATTATTACCTAAATGATGCTGGTGTAGCCCAGGTGGAGAGGCCAGCGCGATCTGCGGATGTGGATCCGATTGAGGACGTGTGGTACATCAATGGGTGAACGGTACGAGTTAAAACTCCAGATCCTAAATGTGTTCAGGAGCTCGAGTTGGCGCTACTGGAGGAGTAGAAGAATATCCCACAAGAAATGATTGACAATCAAAATGCAAGCATGGAATGGCGTATCCAGACTCTCTTGAGGTCCATAGAAGGCATTACACGCATTTAACATGGCATTTCTTAAGTAAAAATGAAGAATTTAACTTAAAAACTTACTAAGTACTAAAATTTCAAAGATATTTCTTAATTTTAGATTTTTGCAGATTTTTTCTATTTTACACGTTTTTATGCCCTAAATTTGTATAAGTTATATTTTTTAATCATCAATTATTAAATAAATAAATAAATATATAAAAAACAGTGAACAATTTTCAATAAAAATAAAATTTTGTTATGTTCCGCTAATTTTGCCGGTGTGTTTATAATCGATCCTGGAATTATAAATAAAATCGGCCAAGTGCGAGTTGGACTCGCGCACGAAAGGTTCTGTACCATTACAGAACAAAAACAGGGAAAAATTGTGTTTTTCGTATGGGATTAAATTAATTATTTATTTTATTTAAATTTTATTATTAATCATTAAAGTATAAACACAATTGAGGATTTTGTCAATATTTCAGGTGCCTATCTATTGCCATCATTTATATCGAACAAAAAATGGCAAAAAATCACGTTTGTTGTACGGGTGCCCCCTTAAATATTTAATTTATTTTGTTTTTAGTATTTGTTGTTATAGCGGCGACAGAAATACAAAATCTGTGAAAATTTCATCTCTCTAGCTATTACCGTTCTTGAGTTACAGCCTGCTGACAGACAGACGGATAGACAGACAGACGGACAGACAGACAGACATCGGTCTTAGTAATAGGGTCCCGTTTTTGCCCTTTGGGTACGGAACCCTAAAAACAAGGCCTTCCTTTTCTTTGTGGATGATTTGTACAGTATTTTACTGCGCTTCACTTGCGCCTATCTAAATTCTAAACTAACCGTGAGTCAGATAGTTCGTTATTGCTCTTGGTTCTTGTATTTTCGATAGGAAAAGCATTTTAACACTCGGATTGGCGCAAGCGAGCCTTAAGAATTTCCGATTGATGCAGCCCTGAGATATTTCACATAGAGTTTACAGGGTACAATTATGTACATTATCAATCTATCCCTAAGCAAAATGATAATTTAGTGTCTAAACACACTGGGCCGTAAATACGCGGCCGAAGTTCGGAATAACCGATGACACACCATGCCGAAATTACGTCGCGTTATATTGTATACGAAGCGCATTGCTGATGTAGTCATGCCGAACTTCGGCCGCGTAACTTCGGCGGTATGTATTAGACACTTAGGATGCTGAAAGACATCTTCATCAAAAAGTTCTAACGAATTTTTACAAGACAAGTGTATTTTTACGTATAGTGACGCCTTTCCAATAAATATTAAAAACCAAAATGACACTAACAAAAATTAAAAATAAACTATGAAAAGAAAAGTGTCACTTAGAAATATTTTGCATGAAAAAAACATTAAATGATATTAAAAAAATTTAAAAAATAATTGTAGATATTAATACTATTTGACGACCTCTGTGGCTCAGTTGGTTGAGTGTGTGGCAGCTCAAGCCGGGGATCGCGGGCTCGAATCCCGCCAACGGAACAAAAAGTTTTCAAAGTTCCTGAGTCATGAATGTGTATTAAATATATTGTGTATTATATATTATAATAAAAATCTTAAATATATGTATACTATACAAATAAAATAATAAATATATAAAATAAAATCTCTGTGGTATAAAAGTATTAAATATATTTCCGTTGTCTGGTACCCGTAACACAAGTCCTTCAGGTACTTAGCAGACTGACGAAGCGTCCACAGATATTATTATTTAAATATTTAATTTAAAAATACCAATGCTTCTGTAAACGATAATTAATCGTAATTTATGTACCTACATTTCTGCGGGGCTAAAATGGTCGCTTTGTTGAATCATGATATGAATCATAATATGATTAAATTCTTTAAAATCGCAAAATGCAACTCTGCTTGCAATTCATTTCTGTATTTTTGTACTGATTTGACATTTGTCAGTTTGACAATTTTGACAATTCATTTGCTGAACAAACAAACAATTGATTGAGAGGAATTGCTAAATGTGACCATTTGAGCCCGCTGGTCACTTAAAATTTTAGAATGCGGTTCCTGTAAAATTTGCATTTTTTGCTTAGTGACAGTGTTGGATTAGGGGTGCGATATTTTATCATAGAAACATAGAAGTCAAATCAACTCGTGTAACTCTGTTACTTTCATAGTCAACTCTATACATTTCCAAGAACACTTAAGTAGATATTATTATAACTTTGTTTTGTTACATCCAGTATTTTACAACGTGTTTACACGTTGCAATTTTATTAGATTACTATCTAATAAACTGTGTGTTTAGCAGGCAATCAGCAGATAGCTATCCAACTAAAATTGCATAAAATACCTCTTTGAGCAAATACAGATAAGCTATTACGCTTTGCCGATGCTACTCGTATTTTACTGTATCATGAAATTGTTAGTACGCCATGAAATAACACTAACGATGATGGGCGATATTCTTGTTTTATACCTCGATTTTATGGTCGCCATTGACTTCCTGCTGTTTCTTTGATACATACTAGATACTAATAATTTCGGTTAATAGACAATTATTTCGACAGTAAATTGACACACGCACAAACGATTTTCTTTTCCAGGGATAGTAGAGACTAGAGCCCAAACTACAAAAATGGTCTCTACCACAGATTATAGAAGTAATCCTGTTGTGAGGTCTCTACTCTCTATTTTATTAAGAGCCCGGGTTACATTCGAAATTCTCATACATACGTAATACCAAAATCATTTTGTCATACGAAAGTATTTAACATGTTTGAGTTATTTTTCAGCTTAAAATAGTAATTACCTAGGTTCCTGAACAAAAATTAACTTCAAAATATTTAAACACTAAAAAATAGAGTAAAACACTAAAAATATATAGATAAATAGTAAATTTACTACAAAATATTTAAATACTAAAAATATTTTTTAGAGTTGAAATATTTTGTAGTAAATTTAATATTTATGTATATATTTTTTAGTATTTTACTCTATTTTTTAGTGTTTAAATATTTAGTAGTAAATTTAGTAAAAAAAAAATTATACACAAAAAAATTTTTTTTAGTGTTTAAATATTTTGAAATTAATTTGTGTACAGGAACCTAGGTAATTACTATTTTAAGCTGAAAAATAACAAACGCTGAAATGAGAAAATGATTTTGGTATTACGTATGTATGAGAATTTTGAGGGTAACCCGGGCTCTTAAGTGTAGATCAGCCGGCCTAAGATGTGCAAACGAGAAAATCTTGAGATATCTCACTCTCGTGTGTAGTTATATTGTCGATAACGACATAATGTCAAAATCATTTTTTGACATTATGTCGATAGCTTTTGACGACAGATCTACACGAGAAAAAAATTATGTCATCTTAGGGTCAATAGAGATGAAGAGAAACGCCATCAAACATCGAGAAAACGTGTAGACAAAATTTTCTCGTTGGCGTATGCTAGATGGGCTGATAGTTCTAGTATCTCTGTTAATTATTACGCATGTGAATTTTGTAATTTTTTATGAGGCTGGCATTGTCAGTTTCGACACAACCTTTAAATAAAGAAAAAAAAAAGCATGGTCTCACTCCGTCAAAATCCAAGCAGTTTTTTCGCGATAGACTTAGCTCTAATCCGTAAAAACTGCTGGAATGAAATGAATGTATGGCTGTATACAAGCTGTACCAAAACTAAGTGATAATACTTTAGGGTGTGTGTTTGCTATATAGAGTTCACTGTGAAAGTAGCAGGGCTGAAAGAGCAATTTTTTTTGCGATTTGTATGGGCAAGCGCCCGCACGTCATGAATTTTCCATACAAAGATGAAAAAAAAGTATTTCAACACTTTCACATCAAACTCTTTATAGGGTACACGCCCTAAAGTGTTATCAAACAGCCAAACATCCATTTAAATTCCAATCGTTAATTCCCACCTAATCCATTTTTAAAAACTTGAACATATTTAAATACTAGATGACGCCCTCAACTCCATTGCGCCAAAACTCGTTTATCGCGCGGGGTCCATACATTTTTCCGGGACAAAAATTATCCTACGTCCTTTCCCGGGACTCAAAGTATCTCCATGACAAATTTCAGCAAAATCGGTTCAGCGGGTTGGGCGTGAACAGACAGACAGACACACTTTCAAATCTATAATATTAGTATGGAAGTATGGATTATGTTCTCTACAAATTAGGAAAAAATGTAGAGCTACCGTAATATTATGGTGGCCGTACTACCTAAGCATGAACGGTTCAAAAATCATTTACCTCAATTCATCCATACTTAATATTATAAATGCGAAAGTGTGTCTGTCTGTCTGTCTGTCTGTTACCTCTTCACGCTCGAACCGCTGAACCGATTTTGCTGAAATTTGGCATGGAGATACTTTGAGTCCCGAGAAAGGACATAGGATAGTTTTTATCCCGGAAAAATGTACGGTTCCCGCCTGATAAACGAATTTTGACGCAACAGAGTTGCGGGCCTCATCTAGTTTTAATATAAATATTGTATTTCAAAGTTGCTTAGAAATTAACAACTTCGGTACTATCCCAGCAAGAAGAAATTACCGTAATATTATAAGTCCTTGCCAGACAAAACTGGAGAAAAAGTATATAGCGCAATTCCTCCTAAAATCACAGCAAAAGCTCTATGTATTTTTTATTTAGCAATAGGTAATTGGACCTTCTTCTGACAGGGTCATAAATAACACACCTTTATAAATATGTTCCGGTGATGAATAGCGGACATTTTGTTTGCGAATATTGTCCGAATATTCCGCTGCAAGGGTTCCATGGTGATAGGGTTGTCAGGCGTCCGGATATAAAGGCACATAATTATTATACTGAATTTTTATCAGGAGTTTATTTGTTTACTAGTGCTTTTGATTAGCTAAAAACGCCGTTAAATAGATGATGTCAAAAAAACTTTAATTAATCAGGATTTTGATTGTGTGTCCGGCCAACTTTTAAGGGACTCCGGCCTTTATAGAGTGCTAGATGACGGCCGCAACTCCGTTGCGCCAAAATTAGTTTATCGCGCGGAAAACGTACTTACATTCTTCCGGGATAAAAAGTATCCTATGTCCTTTCCCGGGACTAAAGGTATATCCATGCCAAATTTTAACAAAATCGGTTCAACAGTTTGGGCGTGAAGAGGTAAAAGACAGACAGACACACTTTTGCATTTATAATATTAAATAGTAAGTATATTAGTATGGAACTATGGATGATATCTACGATTCAATAATCAATATGTTATTTTTACATTCTGAGAGTTGAGATTTGGGATACTCCTCAGTGGTTTCCGGCTTTTTTATAGCGCGGCTAAGCTGTCCGGTTTGTCCGGCTATACTACTAGGTTAGGCGATCTGACAACCCTAGATGGAAACATGCTCATTTTCCGCAACGTATTTGTTTAAAACTTTTTCAATACGACATGAGTCATGACAGTAAATGTTTCGGAATCTGGGTCGGTTTAAAAAATCCAGTACCTACACCTACCTACACCGATTATTATTTTATGCTCAAAGATAAAAATTCAAAGGTAAATATCATTTTTGACTCAGTTACCCTTCCATATTTCGATGAACTGTCAGAACCTAATTTTTGTTTTTTTTTTTCCAGTGGACGCGAGCGCAAGGAGTACACGGACAAGATATCATGGCGGTTCTGGCGGCGGCGGCGGCTGGTGGTGGCGCTGCTGGCCTTCTTCGGGTTCTTCAACGTATACGCGCTGCGCGTCAACCTGTCCGTCGCCGTGGTCGCCATGACCGAGCCCGTGCGCACCGAGCTGGAAAATGGCACGGTGGTTTATGTGAGTAGGGTTAACATGTAATTTTTGAAGTGAAAACTTCTTTAGCGGCGTTGAGCATTTTTGTGGGATGGGTAAAAACTGTGAATCTCGCGTCAGATTTTCGTGTTGATCGAAAAACCATAGAAAAAGCGTAAGACGGTTGGAGAGTAGTGTTTTGTGTCGAACTCGAACTCGAACGAAATGTACAGTCGGGGAAATGAGTTGTTTAGCAGAAATGTACAGTCGGGGAAAATTGTGCTAAGCAGAAATGTACAGTCAGTCGGGGAAATGAGTTGTTTAGCAGAAATGTACAGTCGGGGAAAATTGTGCTAAGCAGAAATGTACAGTCGGGCAAATGAGTTGTTTAGCAGAAATGTACAGTCGGGGAAATGAGTTGTTTAGCAGAAATGTACAGTCGGAGAAAATTGTGCTAAGCAGAAATGTACAGTCGGGGAAATGAGTTGTTTAGCAGAAATGTACAGTCAGGGAAAATTGTGCTAAGTAGAAATGTACAGTCGGGGAAATGAGTTGCTTAGCAGAAATGAACAGTCGGGGAAATGAGTTCTTTAGCAGACGCGCTGATTAAGGCTGCGTTTCCACCTGCAAGACAACTGTCGCGAGAAGTGTCTGACAGTCTGTCTGACAGCAGCTTTTTTTTTCGATTGTCGATATTTTTTAATCGATTGTAAGGGTTTCGATTAATTAATTAAAACGATTGTTTTTTTATTATATTTTTTTTAATTGATTTTCATAAAAATGGGTTAAAAAAATAATGCACACCGTTAATAATCAAGTTTTCGCTTCTGCCGGCACTCCCGGAGTGCAACCCGTCTTTTTTTTTTTTATTTCATTAACGAGGTCGGGTCTAAAGTGACGTGGTGTAGGCTCACGAGATCCTGCCGCCTGTCGAGTTTTTAGTGGGCTGCGTCCACTGCCGTCTTCGGATGCAGCAGAGACTCACAAACTTGCGGATAGGACCCCCATCCAAAAAATCCAAGGTGCTTAAAACCATTCATTGAAGAGGTGTGCAAAAGTTCGCTCCTGCGTCTTTTCATAATAATTGCGCCAGATAACTTGTAACATAATTTGTATTACGCAAATATGCTAGATCTAATCTCTCGCCGGTTAACTATCGCACTGGCATATAATTGATATGACGGTAAAGGAAGGTAGAGCACATTGCACATAGAGTTGGTATATAAAATAGAAACTTCTTATCGAGCTAGGGTAGCTATACAGTAGGGTGTGTCATTTTTTCTAACTTTTGATTTTTTTACATGTAATAGTTTTCAAAAGTTGTATTTTTCCGTAAAAATGATAACTGCATTTATTTTTTCTACTTAAGTTTACGTTTTTGGCTTGCTGAAAGACCTTGAAATTTCGAAAAAAGCACAAAATCAGACATTCAATTAAGATTTTTTTTTTACTATTTGCAATTAGAAAAATAAAAACAACGGACTGTTTTAATAATATTGATAACAATTTAAACAATATCTAAAAATATTTTAGACGTTAAACGACTCTTTCTTTATATTTTATACTTACATACCCGCGCCCTGTTTTTATTTGACCTCATTCGACTCCTACAGTTTCAACTAAGCGGTATTTTTCAGTTATATTCTAAGTGGTTCAATTGTAATTTGTGAGCTAAATAATACATAGGAATTAGTAATTCGTTTCGTTTAATTTGATAAAACGATTAAAATTACTTCAAAACCTAAGATAGAAACGAGAGGGCGAGCTAAATTACTACAGAGTTATGAAAAGATATACCGTCGCATACGAGTAGAAGAGCATATAACAATGGTACAAAAACTAGGTTTAATTTATCTGGGGCATGCAACTTATTCATCGGAATCTCCGAAGGTAGTTTCGGAGGCTATTATTTTATATTTGGCGGAAATCGACTAAATTGGATTTGTTGAACGCTGCCGACTGTAATTTTGCCTTATGTTTAAACTACTTTTCCATAATTTAATGCATTAAAATTATTTATTTTACTTTCTTTAAATTATAAACATATATATTTTATAACCGATAAAAAATAATATTTATCACTTTAACCGACTTAAAATAGGACAAAGATTCATTTTTTGGTATTTCATGACACTTGAGCGAGCTAAAAATAAAATAAATATATAACTTTTACAGCATATAATACATAATCATATAAGTCCAAGGCAACTTTTGATTCCTATAACGTAAGAAATTTAAAGAAAAAAAAATCGCCCATACAACGTGACACACCCTACTATACAGTGTGTAACAAAACTAAGTGATAATACTTTAGGGTGGGTACGTGTTCCTTGTAGAGAGTTCACTGTGAAAATAGCAGCGCTGAAAGACCAATTTTTTTCACTTTTGTGCAAGGGCCCGAGCGTCACGAGTTTCCCCATACAAAAGTAAAAAAAATGTTTGGTCTTTCAGCGCTGCTACTTTCACAGTGAACTCTTTACGAGGAACACGTACACATCCTAAAGTATTATCACTTAGTTTTGTTACATCCTGGATAAGTATTAAGTAGGCACTATTCATTCATTATTCATTTCAGTGCTACTCTGTCTGCGGTAAGACATTCAATTATTGATGCTGATGGTCTTCATTCACAAGTCCAAAGTGACTATAATGCCTAAATGGATGGTCTTCATGAAAAAACGAGCGTCGACAATAAGATTAAAAGTCACATTCGCAGTCGGATTAACTTAATGGCCTTTAAGGCTTAAGAGGTACGAGAGCGATAAATTTATATTAAACATCGGAGGGTTAACTGCCGCGGGAAACTGGACTCTATGTCGAATGCAATAAGTGCAATTCCTTGACCTATATTCCCTAACCCCTCGGTTGACCCCTAAGTGCGGGAGATAAGGATCAAAATTGTCTAGCAGTCGGAGAGAATTTGCAATTTTATTGGCACGTCCGCGCTATGTACAAATCCGCAAAAATGTGATCCCGCAAAGTAATCTTAGAGATCCTTTTGTATGGAGCAGGTGGATGCAATTCTTATAATATGATGAGGTGGTGCCGAACAAAGCCCTCGTTTTTAACTGAAGTTACGAAAACCGTGCTTAGTTATGTTTTTTAGTTTGTTATAAGTTTTAGTGTCTGTCCTACTCCGTAGCACCGTAGCTCTAAAACGTTTGATTTTTGTCATTTTTGTGTGTAGCAATGAAGCACTTTATTATGCGTGTTGCAACATTATTCCTCTTCGAATTACAAATTTTTACGACGTTTAGTCGATACCAATCTTGGCAAGATTGGTATCGACTAAACGTCGTAAAAATTAATTACTTAATCTACAATATTTTGATGATTTGAAGCCATAGATATTTTAAATCTTATAATATATTTTTTATTTCAATTCCCAAGGATATTGCTACTACAACTTTTTTTCCCCGAAGGCAATTCGTTGTAGCCCTGACGTCACTACGACCCATGAGGATCTATTGTGACTTCTTCGCACTATCGTCCCCAACCCAAAGCTGCTCATAAATTGACTACTGCTACTACTACATTCCGTCTTTTTCTTCGCCTTCATTCTTCAGTAATCTTTTTTAACCGACTTCCAAAAAGTAGCAGATTATTATAATATTATGTTCGTCCATATTATATTTTGTATGTTCAACCATAACTTCGCCGTTTGTGGACCGATTTTCATAATTATTTTGTTGTTGTATAGGGCTTAATCCGAATTTGGTACCATGTTCACAAAAGTGGTGATCTGATGATGGGATCCATGAGGAATCGAGGGGACTCCTTGAAATTTGTATGGAAGCATGTAGTGATTTTGATTTTCTTTGTCTTCATTCTAATTAACTCCTCTCTCCAGGTCCCAGAGTTTGACTGGTCGCCGCAGACCAAGGGTCTGGTGCTGAGCTCCTTCTTCTACGGGTACCTGGTGACGCAGCTGCCAGGGGGCTGGCTCGCCGCTAAAATAGGAGGTAACAGGTTCGTTCCATTTAATGCACACACTAACAGCACATCATCACTATCGTCACGCATAATTAATATAAGCCATAATCGTCATTTCACATCGCACACGGCACAACTCATTAAATATTGATCCATAGAGTATAATAAAATATGCGAAAATCTGTCTGTCTGTTGCCTTTTCACGCCCAAACCGCTGAACCGATTTTGCGGGGTATAGAGATACTTTAGGTCTCAGGAAAGGACATAGGATGCTTTTGGTCTCGTAAAGTTGTACGGTCCCCGCGCGATAAACGAATTTTGGCAACTCCGTTCCGGAACGGAGTTGCGGACGTCATCTAGTATAGCAATAAAGTCATCAATCATGTTCTCATGTAATCAGTCATGACCCATATTCTATTCCAATCACAATTTTTTGGTTTCTCGATTAGGATACGCATATCACTGTTATTATGTTCTCATCTAGGAGAGTAAGAACAGCTAAAAACTATTTTGAAATATTCGATACTTTAGCCTTAAGAAACCTTTGCAAACATTATACGACCTCAGTCTATCTCAATATCTTTAAACGTGTGTTAAACGTCTATTGTATTTAAAATTCGTGTTTTTCGGCATTTAGCAATGTTTTCCTTATGTTGTAGTTTCCTTTAGGGTGTTGGTTGCGTAATTATGTTAATTATTAATTTATTGTTTATTTGTGTATTAGTATAAGCCTATAAGGGATGTACGTATAAAAAATAACCCAAATAGGTAAATTAAATTATTAAATTGCCTGTTAATTTTCTACCGAATAGCGCCTTCCAAAAAGTTAATTTCTCCCTAAATATCCTGCAGACTCCGTGTCCAGAGGGGGGATGCGTTTATAATCAAATTGTTTTCGAATAAGGAGCTTAGAGGATAAGCATGGTTTGTATCAGGGAACCCTTCTCAGGACGATAAATTGGCTAAATTGACTCGACATGTTTATGCGTTTACAATCATTACTTAATAAGTCCTTTTATGGTCCTTTATATCCCTTAACGGAGTGGTGAAGAGAATATACATTATACAGTATACACCTTAAAAATAACAACATAATACCCTATACCAGGATTGTCGAACCTTGTCGTATCAACGTGCCCTTCTGATGAAATCTTTCCGAAGAAGCCATAAACGTGCCCTTCAAATTTTTTTCTGATTCGGTGCGTATTTCAAAATTTGCTTAATAGTAGAGAAGGGGAGGGTGCTATTTTTGTAGTCACTCGTGCGTCATGGAGACCTAGTTTTTGTACATTAGGTAAAGCGGATAAAAAAATAATAAGAGCGTTTTATTTTTTATTTTATCGGTGGGTTCAGAAAGTGCTGCCATTTTAAAGTTTTGAAAAAGAAAACATATTCAGGAAATTGCTTATTTAGGTAAATTATAAATATATTTTAGACAACAAGGACTAAATCATTTAGTTTAGAGCAAAATAAAATATCTGCGAAGCTTAGTTAAGAAAATATGAAGCTTTATTTTTTTATATTTTAAAATGTCCCTACAGGCTTACCTGATTTATATGGAAGCTTCTTTGGGTTATAGTAAACATCCCCTATCTTAATCTGACAGATCCGACGACATTTCAATATTAAAAATTTTTTTTTTTTTACTCACCTCGTAAGAAATCTGATTTCTATACCATGATAACTAGACACATGTTAGAAGCCTTTGCAAGCTTAATCTGACACGCTTGAGCTCTCCCGAAATCCCCTCTTCACCTTCCCAACTATAATTTGTTTATTTTTTAAAATCCTTATTTAAATAAAAGTCTTTTGCCATATATAGTATGCCAGCCCCCTTGCCTAATTTAATGCTCTTCTATGCGAAGGTGGATTTTAAAATAATGATTTCGATAAGTACTAATTTTGTGATCAGTAGCGTGCTCCAAATTTTATGGTACGTGCCACTTGCACTGGTGGCACCGGGCTCGCGTGCCATTGGTTCGCCATCCCTGCCCTATACAGATAATATATTTGAATCAACGAGACATCTTGTTGGAGAAGTCTTATTAATATTCAATTCAAGTTTCAATTATGTATGTAAAGGTAAAATATGCGATCTTCAATTTTGACCAGTAGTCTGATCAGGGCATGTACCTATGTAAATACTCAGATACTATCCTACAAAATTGTAAGATAAGATAGTATCTATAAAATATTTCTAGTCTAAGGGCGAATCGTATTTTGCATCGATTGGATTATTTGGAACTCAGTAGGATGTAAACTGTTGTGGAAAACAGTAGGATGTAATGGCTTTAGCATTTAGATTCATAAAAAGTTGGAGGTTTTGATTCTAAAATTTACCAAGGGATTTTTCTATTAATCGGTAGTATCTAAATATAGTCTTTAGTCTTTACTGAAGTTAATTTTTTGACGCTAACAAAATACAGTGCGAACATTTTTTACATCATCCTAGACTAAGGTCAATGACCGCTACCACCTTAATCCGTTTTGACTATAGAAAAAAAATTGGTTCGCAGGCTGTTCGCGATAGGCGTCGGCGCGACGTCCCTGCTGACGCTGTTCACACCGCCGCTGGCTCACACCAGTACCGGCCTGCTCGTCGCCGTGCGCGTCGTCGAGGGACTGTTCGAAGTAAGTACAGTCCGACAGCAGGTCTGTCGCGACAGCACGCCGCCGCTGGCTCACACCAGCACCGGCCTGCTAGTTGCTGTGCGCGTTGTCGACGGACTGTTCGAGGTTTACGTCATTTACCCTGGATTGACCAACTGTCGATGTAGTGTAGACAGACGTGTTTCGTGTAGGAATATAGCATTAAGATATGAGAATATTATATACCTAATCTCAACACTCCTGCATGGTCAAGGACTTATTTAATCGTACCACGAGTCAGTCAGCATTCATGGTCGCATTCATCTTTCACTTTCTCTTAATTATTAACCACTCTTAAACATACACGTTCCAGGGACGTCAATTACCTCATAATAATATTATGTCCACATGTTATAGCCGCGTTGTAGATTCTTCTAGAAAAGTCGGCCTATTCGTGGCTCTATTCTGCATCCTTATATCTTCTCTGTTATGGCTCACTTCTTTACCATTAACGTTTCAGGGTGTAACATACCCGTGCATCCACGCGGTATGGTCGCGTTGGGCGCCGCACGACGAGCGCGCGCGGCTCGCGACGTTCGCGTTCAGCGGTAGCTACGTCGGCACCGTGATCTCCATGCCAGTGTGCTCCATGCTCACGAAGTATACGGGCTGGCCGGGGATCTTCTATGTGTTCGGTGAGTGGCTTTAGAGAGGATGGTATGTTGCGTCGTAGCAACGGTGTAACGTAACGTTGCATTGATGCACGACGAGCGCGCGCGGCTCGCGACGTTCGCGTTCAGCGGTAGCTACGTCGGCACCGTGATCTCTAAGCCAGTGTGCTCCATGCTCACGAAGTATACTGGCTGGCCGGGGATCTTCTATGTGTTCGGTGAGTGGCTTTAGAGAGGATGGTATGTTGCGTCGTAGCAACGGTGTAACGCAACGTTGCATTGATGCACGAAAAGCGCGCGCGGCTCGCGACGTTCGCGTTCAGCAGTAGCTACGTCGGCACCGTGATCTCCATGCCAGTGTGCTCCATGCTCACGAAGTATACGGGCTGGCCGGGGATCTTTTATGTGTTCGGTGAGTGGCTTTAGAGAGGATGGTATGATGCGTCGTAGCAACGGTGTAACGCAACGTTGCATAGATGCACGACGAGGGCGCGCGGTTCGTGACGTTCGCGTTCAGCGGGCGAGCTACGTCGGCACCGTGATCTCCATGCCAGTGTGCTCCATGCTCACGAAGTATACGGGCTGGCCGGGAATCTTCTATGTGTTCGGTGAGTGGCTTTAGAGAGGATGGTATGTTGTGTCGTAGCAACGGTGTAACGCAACGTTACATTGATGCACGACGAGCATGCGCGGCTCACGACGTTTGCGCTTAGCGGCAGCTACGTCGGCACCGTGGTCTCTATGCTCGTGTGCTCCATGCTCACCAAGTATACTGGCTGGTTGGGGATCTTCTATGTGTTCGGTGAGTGGCTTTGGAGATCGTAAGTTGCGTCGTTACAGCTGTGTAACGCGTCATTGCGTCGATGCACGACGAGCCCGCGCGGCTCGCGACGTTCGCGCTTAGCGGCAGCTACGTCGGCACCGTGGTCTTCCATGCCAGTGTGCTCCATGCTCACCAAGTATACGGGCTGGCAAGGGATCTTCTATGTGTTCGGTGAGTGGCTTTAGAGAGGATGGTATGTTTTGTCATTGCTACAGTGTAACGCATCGTTTCGTTGACGCACGACGAGCGCGCGCGGCTCGCGACGTTCGCGTTCAGTGATGATGTGATTCGCTGTCACAGCAAACATGGTTTTGCCAATTGCCATTTAAAATATTTAACCCATATTATTTTATTGAAGTGACTAAATAATAGTATGGCACCACGGCAACATCCATCGCTATCCCGTCCCGCAAACAATGGTTGCCGTCAGTCTCGAGTTGTAATAATTTAGTATTATTTATTCAACAAATGAATTTATCAATATAAAAATTACCCAGTAGCCGATTCTCAGACCTACTGAATATGCATATAAAATTTGGTAAGAAACAGTAAAGCCGTTTCGGAGGAGTACGGTAACTAACATTGTGACACGAGAATTTTATATATAAGATTAGATTTTATTTTCGACCCCATTGTATGAATCTCACTTTTAGTACATACAAGGTTGTATTTAGAACAACTATGTAATAACATAACAATTTATCTATTTTCAGGTATAATGGGCCTCGTTTGGACAACTGTATGGTGGCTCATCGTGAAGGAATCTCCAGAGAAGGACCCTCATATCACTGCAGGAGAACTAAGATACATACAGGTATGCAATCTAGACATAAAAAGACAATAACATAACACATTAAGGGCCTGTTTCACCGCTTCCTGATAAGGCTATCCACCACTTAATTTGACACATAGAGTATGGAGAATCTGTCAAATAAGCCTATCGGGCACCTTACAGGAAGCGGTGAAACAGGCCCTTAGCATAATTATTATAATTATCAGGTAAATGGGGTTTTTATCCCATTTAATTCCATTAACTCGTTTCGAATATTGCCAAAAGATGGCGCTAGGGAAAAGGTTTTATCATAAAGTTAATATACCTATCGGAATAGAGAAACAAAGGCCTGAGCAAGCGAGATGTCACTATCAGTAACACTACGTGGTAGAAAGAGAAGCGTAATTTGAGGTTGCATAGCTTTTTTTCATCTGTTTGACAGTCTGTCTGACCCTGTGCCGATCGTTCTCAATTTGGGCTCTCAGAAAAATTGTGATTTTAAGATAAATAATGAATATTTTTTAGAAATACTGCTCTAGAAACATGGATACATGTGCGCGGATTGACCACAGTACCACACATCGAAAAAACCCGGACAAATATTCATTTCACAGGTGAATTATTCTACATCGACAGGACCTAGTTTTAAGTTTATTTTTGCCAATTCCCTACGAGTTATTGGTATTGATTTTGATAATTCACTTCTATATATGTTTAATTATATGGAAAACATAACTTGACTAGCCATGGTGCACAATTTAAGGATATTGTGTAAACAATTTTTATCTATTTTACACTAGGGCTGCATCAAGTTATCGATAAGTAGTATCGATATGAAAATATTTTTTAGTTAAGTATACTAATTATCTAGGAATGTTGATCACATTACATCCTCATCCGTAGTTTATAATTTACGTTATAATTTAAGTTTAAGTATATTAATATACTATCATACATAATTTATTGTTTTTAAGGGTCCGCATCCAAAGGTTAAAAAACCAATTTTTCAGATTTCCTGCTGACCTGGACACCAGAAATTCATGGCTTAAAATAATTAACCGTCCAAACTGGACTCCGAAGAAAAATTCATGCATACTTCACTATGCAGCAAGCATTTTGAAGTAAAGTCATATTTTACTTCAAAATTACAATTTTATTATATATTATCTATGCAGTTTTATTTTATCCCATTTTATTATTTTTACAATCTTACAATTATTATTCCATGATCGATATTTTGCCGAATTACAAGATGTTTGTACATCACTGACACGCACACGTAAACATAATTGTATACACAGATGTAAATCAAATTTTGGTTAAGCTTGACAGCTCGGGATTGTTTCTCTATTCCGATAGGTATATTACCTACGAATAACAAAACTACAGGAAACAGAACTCCCATACTTCAACCGTTATAAATTTGGCTCCTTTTCGAACACTAAAATATGATAATTCAGATTCTCGCCAAGGTCGTTTTCCAGGTAACGTATCATAATATTGCGCGCTGGACGACAGCCTGCGCGGTTATTGTCACTGTCACAGTTATGAAACAAAGCCGTGGACAATAATTGTCAAAAGCGGATGGCATTATGCAGTATACATCAAACATATCTACTATCACGAAGAAAGGAGTACATAATTATTATTTTAAAATCAAACATTTTCCTCTGATCCTTAAGTCATCGATAATAATAATACATAATAATTTTGAACAAACCTTGTACGACTCGGACGAATTTAAAACTATCCAGAGCACCTAGACAAGACGTTTTCAGATTACAAAAATCTATGTGCTAAATTATTACAGAATTATTTCAGAATTGAAATAAAAAACTTACGGTGCAAATGCAGATTTTCGTAATCTCTTTAATTTTCGGTCATTACTCATACAAAATATATCATGACTATTAAAGTGTATGCTACATAAACGAGTAATCTGGCTCGGCATCCAATTCGGTTCGTTTCTTACTAAACGAAGTACGAACGGCATTATAAAAATAAGATAGTAAAGATACTCCATACTGATGTCAGTCAGACCCTCGTTTATGAATTATGATTAAATTGTTACATCTTGCATAACACTATCAATGGCGACTTTGTAAAAATTTTGTTATTATATTATTTTTTGATTATTGCATTTTTACAATAACATGTAAACATAATAAGACAAACACAAAGAGACCAGCTTAATTTTACGCAAATACCCTGGCATCCAACTTAAATAAACCATCTTTTTGGGCATGTTTATGGGTCGGAAAAAAATACAAGAACTTTACCTAAGCATAATTTTAAAAAAATCACTTACTGATGAAACTTGAAAGGTTATTCCTGTATTAAAAGTTGTATCTGTATGACTTCTACACCATTTCACAGGGTATTTAGCATTTTAACAACGAACATTTTGTAAAAAGCTACGTAAAAAGTATGTAAACAAATTGTAAAATGAGTTTGACAATAATTATCATGTCAACCTGGTTGAATGTCACTCGAGTATATATACACGAAAAATGTGTACCGAACACATGCATAAATGTGCATGTATTCGGGTCACATTTTGTAGCCTTTTGGTGCACTTTTTTTGACGGAGTTACTCTTCCTGTAGTTTAAATTTCACTGTATATTACCTTTATGGGTTTCATAAATCAAAAGTTTAACATGTACAATGCTCCCAAAGTGATAATGCGCATCGTAATTTTTCGGCAACGGTTGTATTTCCCGAGCGTCGGAAGACGTCGCTGCAAGCGCTGTTTTAAACTGAACTTTAAGAAAAACACCGCTTTGCAGCGACGTAGAATGGTAGAGGCGCCTGACGTTGCTTGGAAGTTACCATGGTAACGCCGCGATGGCTTCCCGGTGAGTTATAGCACTTATTGACGGACCGGCGACAGCAGACAGCCACCGGCTGCATGATATTTACTTCTATTTCCTTTGAACAAGGTGCAAAATGCAAGTGCATTGTTTGGGGCTCTTACGTTTCATAGATTCAGGTGAATTCGTGATTACGACAATTAGCGAAGATTTCCATGCGCATTGTCAATTTGGGAGTGCTGTGTTTTTAAATCGTTTGCATACTAACGCCGCACACAGCAAAAGCCAGATCTACTATATCTACATGACACTGCAATGTTATGTTGTATCTCTCCAGCTATATCGCTTTTCGCTTTACGTAGTTTAGCTTAAACAGCGTAAAAGGAGGTCGTAGTATATTTATGTGAAGCAGTATCTGCTTCCAACGATCAAATCTAACACATAAACCTCCAAATTCCAGGAGACGCGCGGCACGATGGCAGTAGAGGGATCCAAGATCCGTCACCCGTGGTGCGCCATGCTGCGGTCGGCGCCGGTGTGGGCGATAGTGATGGCGCACTTCAGCGAAAACTGGGGCTTCTACACGCTGCTCACCTTCCTGCCCACCTTCATGCAAGGTCAGACAACTTCCTGGACGTTCCACTATATGCCATGCTGCGGTCGGCGCCGATATGGGCGATAGTGATGGCGCACTTCAGCGAGAACTGGGGCCTTCTATGAAATAATTGTCTTTCATGAGACTCCAATACCAAACATCTTCATCGGTTGAGTGTGAATAGACGACAGACAGACAGAAACATAAATCACTTTATTATGACATTGCTGCATAGGTATACCTTCTTTATCAACTTTATTGATCACTATTAAATCAAAGAAAATTCGCCCTTCTTGCTTCGTTTACTTATTTATTCATCAATAGAATAACAGTACAGAATTGTTCATAATTTCTCCCTCATTCCAGACGTATTCGGCTATGAGACTTCATCCACCGGCTGGGTATCAGCTGTGCCGTACCTGGCGATGTCGGTGGTGCTCCAAGTGGCCGGCCACATGGCGGACTGGCTGCTCAAGATGGACCTAATGACGGTCACTAATATACGGAAACTGTTCAACTGCGGGGCGTTCTTGGCACAGGTGAGGGTTTTTACCGACTTTATTTTTTGTTTGTTCGCGAATAACTTCGCCATTTGTGAACCGATTTTGATGGTTATTTTTTGTTGGAAAGAGGATACTTCAAAGGTGGTCCCATGATAGTTCTTAAAACAACACCGAAACTCCCAAACTTGTATCTATAAAGAGTCAGGAGTTTCCTCAGCACTTTCTGAACCATGATAATATACTTCAAACCGAAGTCACCACATGTTTCCATATAAATTTTGAGGAGTTCCCTTAATTACTAATGGATCCCTTCATCAGGTCACCACTTTTGTGAACGTGGTACTAAATTGGGATGATACCCTATACATATACACCAAAAGAAAAAAATTCAAAATCGGTTGACAAATGGCGGAGTAATCGTTAAACATAAATAAATAAACGAACATAACACCTCCTCCATTTTGAAAGTCGGTTAAAATTGTAGCCTATGTGTTATTCTGATGTATAAGCTATATTATTGTAAAGTTTCATTAAAATCCGTTCAGTAGTTTTTGCGTGAAAGAGTAACAACATCCACACATACATCCTCACAAACTTTCGCCTTTATAATATTAGTAGGATAATATTGTCACTAGACTAATAAATCTAATGACACCTCTCAATCTTAAATCTGATAAGCGGTTGAAATTTTGAACCACGCTAAAGGAACATAGATTCATTCTGGTGCAATTAATCGAAGGATTAACCTTCGATCGGAGATTCTCGGAAATGCCATTATATTCTATTGTTGTCGCGATCACCGGTGCTCGTACGGGGCTTGATGGGTTCTTTTATTAGTAAATGTATCAGTTACATAAATATTTTTAACTCTTGACTTGTATGTTTCAGACAATCTTCATGATAGCGGCGGCGTACTCTAGCACGGTGGTCGGGTGTGTCATCTGTCTCACTATAGCTGTGGGACTCGGCGGGTTCGCGTGGTCCGGATTTAGGTTAGTAATTAGTTTCATCGTTAAAATGTTTCTAGATTTTATAAACGGCAGTGTGATTTTATATGACAAAAAGGCAACATGCGTTTAAGCAGATGTTATACGAGTTCAGGCTGTTGCATTGCTGTCGCAAGATGTAGTCGCCCTGCTGAACTATTTATACGCGAATTCCAATGACATATCAATTCGCAATTATTATACCCACCCACATAATGAGTAATGACAATATATTTTACTCAAATTATAAGCTATGTAGTATGTACGCACTATGCGGTATTGTCCTTAACTGATTTGCTAGAAGCACCTTAATAATCTAAATCTACTAACTAACCTAAATCTTGGTATAGCCTCCATGGTATAGCTAATTAATTCCGTAACTATTTTTATAAGACGGTACAATTATTATTAACAAATGTAGATGAGCGTAAAACAGGATTGTCTAGCTCAAAAAATCTATTTTGTAACTTTCAGCGTAAACCACCTGGACATAGCGCCGCCACATGCGAGCGTGCTGATGGGTCTGTCTAACACCATCGCGACCCTGCCCGGCATCATCAGCCCGCCGCTCGCCGGCAGCATAGTCACTGACAAGGTAAGAAAAAGGGCCAACCCACACGTACCACAAGCACACCGCGTCGCAACGATAAAATGATGTCAAGCAGTGGTTACGTGTGAATGGTGTCGCTGCAGATTTTTGTAGTTGCGTTGTGGTACCGACAAAATGCCGACGTGGTTGCGTTGTCGCCAGTGGTTGCGATGTTGCGATGATTTACGTACGAAAGTCAATGATACGGAGGGGGGAAGAGCGCGGGCGGTGTGCGTGCACTGCCGTTGCATCTACGCAACGTTGTGGTTGCGATGTGGTCGGCCACTAGTTCGCTTGTGGTTACGATGTGGTCGTTATCACACAACGACTGCAAAATGTTGCACGTGTGAACAGTCATTTACAATACGGAATATACGCCCGACCACGTGGTGTGTTTGTGGTACGTGTGGATTGGCCCTAAGAATATATGCAGACGTACAACCGCACTCAGAGACATTATAATGATTACTTAGGTCCATGATTTTATGAAGATATTGACAGAAAATGTACAAAAAATATTCAATTAAAGTTAAGTAATCATTAAATACCTCTAAATGCGCCTGTGACATTAGTTCTTAGAGTGCGGTCTCGCACGACGCGACATTTTACTTTCTGTAGAACTGTCCGCTCCGTTTGTAAACGTCAGTTCTATGTAAAGTGTCGTGTTGCGTTGCTGCCGCGTAGTGTTGCGTAGTGCAGTCTTACTTTTAGAGATATTTCATTTAAAAAAAATACAGATTATAATAGACTTGTAACCACATAATAGGTTTATAATACGAATTAGGTCGACATCATGCAAGTACCTCGAGTATTTAGTGTTTCAAAATAAAAAGTTTAAGGGACTGTTTCACCACTTCCTGATAAGGTGCCTTATAGGCTTATTTGGCAGATTCTCCATATTGTATCTGTCAAGTTAAGTGGTGGATAGCCTTATCAGGTAGTGGTGAAACAGGCCCTTAGTCACCGCTTTATTAACCCACCACTTTTAACATTGCAGACGGCGGAACAATGGCGCTACGTGTTCTTCATATCGAGCGGCATATACCTCTTAGGCGCAGTGATTTACGGGACGTTCGCGTCAGCGGAGCGCCAGCCCTGGGTACTGGAGTTCGATGTCGACGCCACATTCGATACTGACGCCTCATCTGTCACTACCGCCTATGAGAATAAAGCGGAGAGGAATTCTGAGATGTAGAAAATGCTGCAAAGCCGCCATCTTGTGAATGTGAAAGTGGTATCTTACTAGGTTTGGTCAAAATCGCGCCGCCATTTTGTAAATGTTACAATTTACAGTCCTGCTAGGATCTTTTGACATGTCGCATCTTGTAATTGTTAGAACGTGTATTTGCGAGGATCTATTGGCTAAAACTAAAACTACTGTGATCTTGTAAAAATCAGAAATTGCAGGCATTTGCAGGACTTCAATTTCTGATACTTGTAGTACAAGGATATCTACATGTCGCGACGCCATCTTGTAAATTTCAGAACGCCCTGTCAAACAATGATTGAGCTGCCAAAAATCACACCTCCAACTTGTAAACGTCAGTTCTACAAGGCACTGCAATTTCTGATTTTTACAAGAAGGCAGTACTTTTAATTATATCCATCTCTCTTAGGGTGTCGCGTCGCATTTTTGTAAATGTCAGAATGACAGATGGATAACCTAAAAGACCTACCTATATAATATTAGCGTGGCCAATAGGGAATATTACGCAAAGGTTATATTATTAGGCGCTACTAGCATATACAGTAAACAATACGACATTTTGCACATGTCATATCAGAATATTGACAGAAACGTTGTCAAAGGTCGAACTAAATTTTTTGCTTACCGTCTATGTTGGTGCCGCCCTCTAGCGTGAAAAAATTGAAGTAAATTATTTTATTGGATATTGATGGCCCGCGTTTTGCTATTTCGCCTCTAGTTTTTTGACTCAATATGTTATGACTTATGAGCTATGACTTATGAGTGATACTCACTTAATAACTGTTAATCATAATATTATGATTATGTTCCTTTTTGAAAACACTAATTTTGGTACAATTTTTATCTAACTAGTATTTAAGTTGATACTAATATCAATTTCAATTCTAGTTAGATAAAAATATTGTAAATGTGACTTATTATAGTCCTTATAATTTGTTGTTTTGATAAGAAAAACAAATTATTTATATCAATAAGGCCAATTTGCATAGGTACGTCTTAAAGTTAACCCTGGGTTTTTAATGTTATATTTTTCCTCCTTCACATTTACTACATAATATTTAATCCAGGTTTAACTTTAATCAAAAACTGTGCTAGTAGGACTTGGATTTAAAAGTGCGTAGTTAGAAAATATGTTTTGTAGTAAGCGTAACGTTAATAGTGAATTTATTCTTTAGCTTTGGTGTTAAGTATGTTGCACAAATGTATAGCCAATCTAAAAAGGCAGCTGCTTAAGACGCTGACAACTGCCAATGACCTTGATCTCGCATCACTCTCGCACCACTGTCGATTTTCATGCCAGAGGGACAGAGATGTTAAGTGTTCACTCGGTAGCGTGGATACATTTTTCATTTGTTAGAGGAAAAAATAAATATTATGGGGAATCTAGATGTCGGAACCGAAAATTAAATCTGGCAATCTTTGGATTTTTGTAAAAGGTATCAAATAAATACATTTTTAAAGCATAGATTGTATTATTACTTTAGTTAGAACTGTTTAAAGTTCCTAAAAGATGTGACTTTGGTATTTTTTTTTCATCCAGTAGGAGTACATTATTTTATTATTTAAATTAGACAAGCTTTTCCAAATATAATCAAAAATCACATGTATTTTTTGTGCCAATCAATGAAATACATACGTCTAGAAAACTGCACAAAGATGTCGAATTGGCAGCTGTCTTTCCCTTAAGACCTTTTTTCTGTTTATGTTTGTTATTAAAACTGTAAGAAAAGGCAAAAATTCGTATGGAGGCTCTTATAAGTTTCTATTAATATCCGTATCATGTTTCAAAATGTTAACTTTAACAGTAGAATGTTTATTTTATAATTATTTTGTGCTTTATTTTCTCCGCAATTAGCGAATAGAAGTGAAGTTCACGTTGCTTCGTTGCATTGCATGCGTTCTATCAACGTTTATTCAACTCGCGTTGCTACAACGCAGCAATGTTACATACAATGCGTTTTTACGTTACGAAAACGCAACATACTAAAGCCTCGAGGCCTCGCTCTAAATTCTAAAGTGTAGAAATTATTGTAAATATTAAATGTATTGTGTTAAGTTATTTTTCCTATTATTGACCGTAGTCTTTTGGATTTTAATAACTATAAAAACTATATTGAATAAAACCTATATAAATGTAAATACTTTATATCAAAAAATACGTACAGGGTATATATAATATCTCTAAAAACTTTATTTAAAACTAAATATTTAAATAAATTTTTAAAATATACCAGATAGACTAAAAAATGAAGGTAGTGAATGCGTCAAAAATATATCTAAACGGCTTACTTTCATTATCACAATATATATTATCTTATACGTTTTTGTACACATGATTTACTGCCTTCTTGCTACTAGTAGACTAGTTATTATATAATTTGTTAAAAGATCTGCTATGTGTAAGTCCTGTTAAGCTTATGATCTGTATCTGTATATTGTGATTGTAATAAATGTCGTTATTCAAGGAGTAAGTTTTTTCTTAATATTTATAAGGTCCATTTGCAAAAATCTAATTTAGAGCCAGTCCACACGGCGCGTTGCGTCATCGCAGCGTTATTACGAAGCAGTCAACGTCAACGCCCCCTCCCGCTTCGTCTCGGGGGCTGCCGTCCGTCATGTGTGCGTTGCGACGACGCAGCGCGCCGTGTGAACGCCTTGGTTATTTGTATGTAAAACAACGCATCGGCAGCGCTGCGTCGACGCAACGCGCCGTGTGGACTGGCTCTTAAGCTCGATTTATATGTCTGCGCTGTTGGACGCTACTCAACCAGATCACAAGCGATTGTATGTAACGATCCATTTAAATAGCCGCTTTAATAATATTTCCGCCATCGTTCCACGAGAAAAATACACCATTCTCATCACCATGATGAGTGGTCTTCTACGTTTCACGGCCGCGCACTGTCAAACTCTGTAACGAACTGTCGCCAGTTATAGTGTTTCCGGACCTATACGACCTGTAAACCTTAAAGAAAATAGCGTATTCCCTTTTAGAAGACCGGCGCCCACGGAGCTACTTTGTATTAGCTCCGTGTGTAAACCTTAAAGAAAAGAGCGTATTCCTTCTTAGAATGTCGATGGGCGATGGTACTGATGGTAGTTGCTTTCCATCAGGTGACCCGTTTGATCGTTTGCCCTCTAATTTTATTTAAAAAAAACGCTTGTGATCTCGTGGTGAAGCAGCCAAACTCCACAATCGAGAGAGCAGTCAATGTCATGAGTAATTATTGTATGTTGGGCAAAATAAGCAGTTTCCATTATGTCTTATTAATAATAATATACTTTATGGTTATTTCTTTAAAATAATAAAATTATAATCTTTAAAATAATAAAATTATAATGTTGATTACTTTTTGGGGTTTTTTGGATACTTAGTTAATAAAATCTTAATTCATTTAAAATCGTGTACCATAAAAAGCGACATCTATGTGGGAATCTACGAAATAAATTTGGAACCTTTGTAAATTAGTCAAACTCGCCTTTTATTTTGAAAAAGCAAATTTATTGAAATAAAAATAAGAATACAAATATTTTAATTAAACTTTTATTTTATTTAACTATATGTTACCATTGAGGAGAATTCATTTTTCTTTTGTTACATTTTCTTACATTTGCAGCTAGTCAAATACAAATTACAAGTTTGAGTACAAATTTCCTTTATCTTATATTTTAAAATAATACCTATTCATGGAAAATTAATTGTTATTTTTATGTTTATGAAATATTCAAGCAAACGAAATTGCTTATCAGAAAGAAATTATTAACAGGAAGGAAATACTCCATATTCAAATCTTCAGTTTTCAAGAGAAACGTTTCGTTTCGCGGGCCCAAAAATCCGAACGAAAAGCGCAAGCATAAAATTTTTAATTCTGTAAAATTTAAAGTATTTTTTTACAAAAGCTTTTTTTTAAAGAAAATCATTAATTTAAAAATAATATTTTCGATAAGTACCTAAGCCGACGTCACAACCGCCGCTTTGTTTGTCGGCAAGTATAAAGGCGGCGCCGCTTTGTCGCGTGCCGATTGGCGCGTTTGATTTTGAACAGTGAGCTTGTGTTGATTATCTAATTTGAATCAGTTTGATTTTGATTCCAAATTGGTTTATCTCTATTTTGACCATGGATAAAGAGGGCTTAGCTCTGAAATTGTTGAAATTAACCGAGCAAACCGGGTACGACATCGTTCAACACAATGGCCAGAGAAGATTCGGGCCACCGCGCAACTGGACCGGGCCTCCGCCGCCGAAAGGCTGCGAAGTCTTCATCGGAAGTCTGCCCAGGGAAGTCTACGAGGATGAGCTCGTGCCTCTATTCTCCAAGGTCGGTAAGATCTACGAGATGCGGCTGATGATGGACTTCTCCGGGTCCAACCGCGGTTATGCCTTTGTCACCTACACCACGCCAGCCGAAGCCTGCGCCGCGATAAGACAACTCAACGGCTACGAAATAAGGCCGGGCAGGAAACTCGGAGTTGTGATGTCTGTTGACAACTGCCGCCTGTTCATCGGCAACATCCCTCCGACGAGGACCAAGGAGGAGATCTACGAGGAGCTGAAGAGCCGCGTCCCCGGAGTGGTCAACGTGATACTTTACAAGAATCGTTTCGACCGCAACACGAATCGCCGCTTCGCTTTTGCGGAGTTCTCGTCCCATCGAGCTGCGGCTATGGCGAGGCGGGCTCTGGTGCCGGGCAACGTCAAGCTATGGGGCCAAGAGGTGACCGTGGACTGGGCGGAACCCGAGCCGCATATTGACGAAGACCTGATGAAAAACGTGAGTAAACTACAATATGCTTGCGAATTTGATAATTCAAAATGTATTGACGTCCTAAATGGTGACATATCCTGTAAAGTAACTTTCATTCTCGCTTCGTACCTATTTAATGTGTTTAGCCAGCTGTTATGGGTAATGTTTTAGTTTAAACTCGTACCTGTAAACTTTGTTTACATAGTAACCAAAGGCGAATGCATCTTTCTCGTGTTTACAAGTTTCGTGTTACGACTACACTAGTATCTATATGTTTTTAGTTGGCTAGTTGCTAAGCATAGGAGTTTGGGCATTTCAGGTCAAAGTGCTCTATGCTCGCAACTTTGAAATAAGAACTACACCAGAGGCGATAAAAAAGATATTTGAATCTGCAATTAACAATAAAATTGAACGCGTTAAGAAAATCTATGACTATGCATTTATACATTTCTATGAAAGAAAACATGCAGAGCTGGCGATGGCAAAGTTACAGAACATAGAGATTGATGGAAGCGTGATTGAAATATGCTGGGCGAAACCCGTTGACCGCGAATTGTATAAAATACAAAAATTAAGTAGAGGCAATGCGAAGTTCAATAAAGTCTTTGATTTAAATCAAACCCTATTGCTCTACAAACAGCACCTGGCGAAGATGGAGTTTGAAAAAGGATCTAAAGACGAAGGAATTGGCTCTGCATATGCCAGTGAGTCAACCTGCTGCTCACCAATGGACACAAAACCTCGCCAATTCATTAATAATAATGACTATCCATTGGCTCCACGTAAACTAGAGGCAATGTGCAACAGGTAATCTTGTTTTTTGACAATTTTATAATGTGATTTTTTTGTTTCACAATGTGATGGTTGGCCTAAAGATGGATTTGTAGAAAATGACATATGGCATTAGTCTTGCCTATATGTATACCTGTTTTAATTACTTCAGTCGGAATTTCCAGGAATTGCTATTGTATTCTATTGTTGTCGCGATCACCGGTGCTCGTGCGGGGCCTAAAGGATTAATGTGAGATTAAATTTCCTTTTTCAGATACTCATGGCTACCACCTAAATATTGCTTTAAGAAGTTTTTGGACATCAATGGGACAGAATGGTGGGTCTGTAGTGTAGAACTGCCTCTCGTTGGATATCCACTCTTCAGTGCACCCAAAAATATTGGGCCTTTCACAACAAGACATTGTCTCTCGTACCAGCAGGCTCATGTGGAAGCCGCAGAAACAATACTAAATGTGTTGAAAGTAAGTGCTGTTTTTATCCTGTCACACATTTTTTTTGTATATAATGCTATACTCTAAAGTCTAAGCCAAGTCATTTCATTGAAAATTGAATTGAAGTACAAACATGAAGATGACAGGATTATGTATTATGGATTGCTAGCTGACCCAGCAAACATTGTTTTGCCATATTTTTATTAGCATTTCTAGTATAGGTACCTATCAATATAAAAAGGTAGATAAAAGGCCTGTAATGTAGGGACTATCAGAAACTCATCAGACCGATCACAGCTAACATTGAATTGACATAAGCCGACCAAACAACATGGTCTGTTTACTGCCTAGGAATAAATTTCGAGTAAACATAAAAAATTGATTAAGCCATTTTGGAGGAGTTCCTACACAAACAATGTGACACGAGAACTTTATAATATTATATTAGATTATATTGAAAAATTTTGCTTTGTTTTAGTGCCTCAACATGGATGTTCTGCAACAGGCTGCAATACAGCCCGTGTACACTCCATTGGTGTCTCCAAATTGCCTGAGTGTGCCATGCAACGTGTATCAAACATCAACAATGCAAGTGCCAATTCAGACCATCCCCACAATATGGCAACCACCAACTTAAGTTAGTTTTAAGGTATTTCAATAATTTATAGGGGATTATAGAAAGCCTATTCTATAAATTATTTTAGTTGTAAGATTTGTTACTTCAATATTAATCTAAGTAAGATAAAAAGTATTTATCTAAGTGGATTCTAAGAAATCCATTTTTATAAATCATTTTATAGTTGTAAGTTCCTGCTACAAATAACAATTTTTGTATCAATTTTTGTACGGAAAATTAATAGGAAATTGTTTTAAATTAGAAATCTACATATTTGTTGACTTGTTATAAACTTCTTGTGTTTGACTTATATTATGGTTTTCAGTTTTAATCTAAATGTAAAGGAGAACTACAGATTGTTTTTAATCAATTTAATTGACATTAAATTGGTAGCAATAATAGTAGCCTCAAATGTTTACATTTGGATTAAAATGGATTCAGAGTACTAAATTAGACTAGCAGTCTTTACACCTGTAAAGCTGTGTTATGCTATGCTTCCTTGTGAATATACTTGTATATTCAGAGTGAATGTATAGGTTTTAATGATTCATCAATTTTGTTTGCTATGTATATTGAACAAGAACATTAACATTAGTAATTAGAAGTAAGTATAATTTTTGTATTTTCCAATTGACCTTTTTTTGTTAATGCGACTTTTAGAGATTTATTTTGAAAAGTTGAATGTTACTTTCAATATTTTCTATATTTGAGACTGAATCTTTAATAAAAAGTTTAATATTGCCTGTCATTTTAATTTTCACCCCTCTGGGGGGCTTCCATAGACCACGTAAAGCTTTGTCCACTATCATAATCGCTAGTGTGGACGCAAAATGATAGCTAAATTAAATGATAGCGATAATTTTGCGTCCACACTAGCGATCATGAATCATGATACGCTTCGATGCTACGCGACGGAGATCTGATACGCGATCATCATTCATGATACAAATGTGGACAAAGCCTAAGGTATTTTAGAGTAGGGTCCAGGCTCCAGGCTCCAGCTGAGTCTCGTATGTATCAGCTCACAATATTTTGAAAGTGCTATGAACTTATGGACATATTTTTTATAATAATTACATATAAAGGACAAAATATTAACATGTAAGTAAATATTTTCATTAGTGAGGCTACCACACAAACACGATACGCCGTCGCGTCGTGGAAAAATGGCATTGTACGGGTGGATCCAATATCTTTCGAGTATCTGTCTTTTCACTCTTCGTTTTCTTTTTAAGGTTGTTTACACACATGGCGCGGTGAAGTGCCCATACTCCATAGAAATACAAGGATGAGGAATGCAGCGGCACCGCCGCGCCGCTGGGCGGTGGCGCGGCCGGTGCCGGTGCCGCTACGGCGCCGTGTGCAAACACCCTAATAGCAGAAGAGACGCGAGTCGCGACGTCGTATAGCATTTGTCGATCGTGGAAAAAACGAGACACAATAGATTTGTATTGTTATCGCGGCCGCATGCGGCCGCTTCGGGCTTGAAGGATTACGCCTTTAGGGAATTTAAGATTAAAGAGATAAATTTAAATACGAAATCATTTATTTATACCTAGATAGCTCGAGACAGTTTTCATATGGTATATAGGGGCATGTGGGATTTAATCCCAGGAATCGCATCTTTACAAAAACAGCCCGACACGCACGGCGGAGCGTTTCTGCAGTCGAAGAGAGAGTTGACAGACTGACATGTCTCAGGCGGGCAAGTTTTATGGCACTCCTGATATTCCTCATTTTCCTTGCACTGCCTGCCTAGCATACGCCAACGAGATATCTCACTCTACACGTTTTCTCGATGTTAACTCTATTGACCCTAACATGTGATACATTTTTTTCTCGTACGTCTGTCGTCAAAATTAGAGATAATTTTGTTTTTTATATGTGCTATTTTTGTCTATATATACTAACGAACTATATACGAACGAGAAATTTATCTCTCGAGTCTCGACGTACGCATGTTAGCGAAAAAGAGAAGAGAGTGAGATATCCACGAGATATCTCGTTGGCGTATGCTAAGGGAGCTGATTACCTGAAAAGTATGATTAGATAATTTAATTATTATTCCATATTAGCACAGCAAAAATTTCCATACTCTTAAGATATCTCTCCTTTCCTGTAGCTCTACAATGAAGTTTAAAGCTATAGTATTTATATGATACACGATACCACAATACCGATTCGGGCGACTACGTAAATTTTTATATGGCGATTTTAGTTCCGCAAGTGACCGCTAGAGGCGCTGTAAAATTTGCCATACCGAAGATTTACTTAGTCGGTATCGAGTATCGATAAAAACTATAGCTTTAAACTCATGGTAGAGCTACTGTACCTACAGTGAAAGGTTAGGCGTGTCCATACCTCCTAGGGGCAAACAATAATTTGTATTGTCATAGTTTGCCGCTAGGGGCGCTTTTTCAATTTTTTTACAAAACCGCGTAAATATACATAATACATACCTAAGTACTTGATCTACTTCTGACTGCATTCTGCGATTGGTATGCACCTGTTCCGCTCGTCTCTGGCGTAGCCGTCTTCGCAGTAGCACTTCTGGTTGCAAACTATGTTGACTACGGGGCAGTGGGTTTTGTTCTGCTCATGCAGGTCCGAGCACACGTTGTCGCAGAAACCGCCGCAGGAGTAGTACTCGTGCTCCCCTGAGCAGCGCTCTGAAAGTACTCATTTGGTATTATTGGTCATATTTGTCAAATAGGCCAATAAGGTCAATACATGCCAATACTTTGCCAAACATACTGTCTACACGTGGTGATTGTTGACTGATTACATCAAATACGAAAATACAAATAGAAAAGGCCAATAAAGTTTTTATTATAATTATTATGTAATTTAGGTTGATACCCAATTCACGCACGTAGAAGAAAAAAAAATTAGAACCGCTTTACACTAATTTTGCTGTATGTAATAAAGGTACGCTACGGGCAACTAAAATTGCTCAATTCCAGTCAATCCTCGTCAACTATGACGTCACGGTCGTCACGACTACATTATGCAATTTGCGGCAACAAGCAGCAACAAGTAGCAATATTTCGTGGAATTTCCGAGCACATCCGATATACGCGTCAATTCGTATCTGTGACGTTGAGCGATATAAAATATCTGGAGCAATAATTATTAGAAGCAATATGGCCGACATAGCTGCCGAATTGCTCCATATTGCTCCACTAATTGCTCCAGATCGGTCCATTCGTGTCGCCGAGCAATTATTGCCGCAATAATTATTGCTCGTGTAAGCGCATCTTTAGCTTCATCATTTATGTTTATATTGCTACGAATTACGATCTTAAGAATTCTCTAAGGCCGCGTTTCCACTGACGCGGAGCGGAGCTTAGCGGTGCCGAATTGACCAATCACCATGCTTGAAATCTTCGCTCTGCTTCGCTGTCATTCCGCTGGAATAGCACGATTGGTCAATTCGGGCACCGCTAAGCTCCGCTCCGCGTCAGTGGAAAAGATGTATAAAATGAAACGACTTGTTATTTATAAGCTGATTGTATTATAATAATGGAATCAGGTGTTTGATGTATCTACATTGACATTACACAAGTGAAGCTATTATCTTTAGGAAGCTGTTATACAGTATTGCTACCCAAAGCGCATGTGAGCACTGCGTAGGCGTCGCACCCTGTCGCCCTGCGCCCCGCATACGTCCTTAGCCTCGCGCTCGTCCTGCCCCTTAGGCCCGTCTTGCACCCCGTGCGCGTCCTGCGACCCACGCGCGTCTTGCAGCTTGCGCACGTCCTTTGCCCCGTGCGCGCCCTGCGCCTTGCGCGCGTCCTGCGCCTCGCGCCCTCTCTACGTATTGCGCGCTCTGTGCCGACTGTGCCCCGCGCTTGGCGCGCCCTGCGTCCTGCGAGCGGGTGCCCCGCTGTGGCGTAGCGTCTACAGCTTTAGTAATAACTTCTCTGAGACAATAATTTTGAGGCTTTGGAACGCAAAAAAGCGTAACGGTGACAGATCATTAAAAAAACTAGGCACTTTTATTAAAAAATAATTTGAATTTTGAATTTGAATTAAGTAATAGATAATGTATATTATGTTACGCTCAAAGACCGAAATCGCTCAGTGAGCGAAAAAATAGCTCACAACGCGTTGTGGTCACAGTGAAACAGCCACGACGCGAATTTCGCGTTGTGGCTCTAATGAAAACGGCCACGACGCGTTCTGGCAATCACTAAAAGGCCATAACGCGAAATTCGTGTCGTGGCTAATATGCTATTCATTTTTCTTGATTTGTTCTTGATTGATTAATCATCCATAGATATGGAAGGTTATATTTGAATTACCACGCGTACTACAAAATATTTTTTCGTTTACTAAATCACTGCATAACGTGCTTGTCATTATATTATTTACAAAATATCCATAGTTCTATACTATCCGTACTAATATTATCTGTCTGTCTGTCTGGCACAACGTGTTGTTTTTTTTTTAAATATATGTATAAGTAATTGATCTCAATAAATAATAAAAATATAGTTTTATTTTAATTAATATAATTTAAATATAATACTACTAGCTGATGTCCGCTACTACGTTGCGCCAGACAGACAGAGAGACAGACATTAATAATAATTATTAGTACGGGTAGTATAAAACTATGGATATTTTATAAATAATTAGTTGTCTCGGTGAACTTCGTGTCACTTTAAAACCTTCCCTGGACTTCTACGAATATTTAAGACTAAAATCAGCCCAATCCGTTCAGCCGTTTTCGAGTTTTAGCGCGACTAACACATTTGAAAATTCATTTTTATATATATAGATAATGATAAACACGTTATGCATTGATTTAGTAAAAGAAAAAATATTTTGTAGTACGCGTGGTAATTTAAATATAATCTTCCATACCTATAATGGATGATTAATCAATCAATAACAAATCAAGAAAAACGAATAGCATATCAGCCACGACACGAATTTCGCGTTATGGCCTTTTTGTGATTGCCAGAACGCGTCGTGGCCGTTTTCATTAGAGCCACGACGCAAAATTCGCGTCGTGGCTGTTTCACTGTGACCACAACGCGTTGTGAGCTATTTTTTCGCTCACTGAGCGATTTCGGTCCTTGAGCGTAACATATACAAAAATTGTTACGCCGCGATTCCCGGTGAAACGATCAGATTCAGATGTGATGTTAATAATCTTAGATACCCATTGCCTAACCGTCACCGACATGTAATACGAAATTGCGATTTTTGAGCAATTTTTGCACAGTTTTTGCTATCGTTTTGCTTTCGCGAGATACATGATAGCCCTTCAGTACTTACCACAGTTTTCTCTCGAAATACAATCACCCAGTGGATTCCTGTAGAAGCCATCTTCACATACGCACTTAGGTTCGCACTTTTTGTCAGTAAAGCAACTAAACTTTACATCTTTGTTCTTACACGTTCTCTCGGGTGGACATTCATTCACACATTTTTCGACTTCATGGCGTCTAAAACACCTCTTGATTTCAGCTAAAACAGTATGTAACAGGCGTTAATAGTTATAAAATTTATATAATAAAAATATTTTCGTCTTTATATCTCTTAAGCCTTTCTAACGTATCGGATAGCTACAAAACGTCTGCTAAAGCAAACAGTTTTTATTAGTAAGGGCTAAATAATTGATTAAATATTTAAAATATTACTATAAACGATTATTATTATTATCAGTGTACAAAACTCAATTATTTATGTTAAAACTAGCAAAAATACTATTCTGATTATTCTGATAGATGTCGTGACTCGTGACCTCATGACCTGTGTTGATTAGGGAAATACTTGGAAAAACTTACCGCTTCCCACAGCTAATGTCGCGCACAGGGAAATCCCCACACAAAAAATAAACAAACGGTCCATAATGTTGTTATTTTAATTTTACAATACGGCTTACTACTTAATGCGGGATGCTGAGCAACACTGCGCTTAGCGGTTCGTAAACCTATTTTTATATTGAGCTTATAAACTCCGTTTTGTCGTCTGCACTTTGCATTGTGACAATTCATAGGCATTGATTATGATTATAGTATGATGGACCAACGCCCGCTTGATGATAATAGCATTAAGCGCATCACATACGGTGAAGATACTATAATATTTTATCTTAAGATACCCAAATATAAAATATTATAGTATCTTAAGCTATCGCACACGGCTAAGATACGATATTATTGAAAATCTGTTCATTTCCTTACGAGTCTGCGTTGGTGCCACACGTATTCCTTGTTAGAGTTCTATATACATGATGATTTACTATGAGTGATAACTGATACTGCCTTACTTCTTGATTTGTTAGACAGCTCCTCAGACGATGATTCTGATATAGAATGAAATACATATTTCAGCAGCACATTCCAAGAGGAGAAACAAAAGAAGTTTCAAGAGTATTTTAGAAATTCAAGCGAAACATTCATTTCGATTTATGATTTGATTAGGGAAGATATAAAAAATCTGCTAAGTGCGAGTCGGATTCTCGCACGAAGGATTCCGTACCGTTATTGAACGAAAGTTGGCAAAAAATGTTTTTTTTTTGTATGGGGGCTTAAATATTTATTTTATTTTTATTTTATTATTAATTATTGAAGTACAAAATATATAAATAAGAATATTGTGAATATTTCAACTGCCTGGCTGCTACCATTATTGATTACGAGCAAAAAAAGCCAATAAAATCACGTTTGTTGTATGGGAGCCCGCCTTAAATATTAACTTTATATTTTTCTGTTTAGTATTTGTTGTAATAGCGGCAACAAGTATACATAATCTGTGAAAGTTTCAACTCTCTAGCTATTACCGTTCTTGAGTTACAGCCTGGAGACAGACAGACAGACGGACAGACAGACGGACAGACAGACGAACAGACAGACGGATAGACAGACGGATAAGCAGACGGACAGACAGATGGACCAGGGACTGAAAGCGGTACTGTTATAAAGGGTATATACCGGTATAAAATTACGGTATCGATTTGATTTAAAGGTTGAGTCAAAACGGTTGAACTTCACCATTGCGGTACCGCAAAATAACGAAATATACCTTTATTTTTACGGTACCGATATATCTCTTTATTTTATCGGTATCCCAACCGAAATCATTTCGGTACCGAAAAAATGCAAGGGCGTGAGCGCGGCGTTTCCAATTTTCGAATTGGCAACGCCGCAATTTGTCATGTCAAGACAAATTGCGGACAGTCTTGGACAGTCGGGGATAAGTTGCATTCATTCCAGCCTCCTACAATATTAATATTTAATTCGTTCGCTTATTGAGTTGTAGTTTTAATATGTTCATTGTTTTATTAAGCAGCTTCCAAAAAAGGTGAGGTTATACGTTTTGCTGTATACATAACATATTTTTTTTTATGTATACAGGTTGTTAGGTTTAACACCGTTATCCTTAAAACCATCAAAATATAAGCTCATTTGATAGTTTTAAGGATAACGGTGTTAAACCTAACATCCTGTATACTTATTATATTCTATTATATAATATATTTAAAAAAAAGTCCATGGCGTGATGGACTACAATAATTACAATTAATAATATTGTATTTAAATTATCCTTGGTGCGAAAAACCTACATACAAAGATAGTAAAAAAAGGATATCCAGGGCGAACAGCCCATAGACGGCCCCAAATTACATTAAAAAAATATTTTTTTTTATTCAACGATTACTCAGACATTTGTCCGAATTTTAAAATTCTTTTTTTTAACAATTGTGTAATGGGTTTTACAAAAAATGGTGACATGATATTCATGAGAAATCAAAGTAACATATTAATATGTTGATTTAAACTTTTTATGAAGTAATCTAAGGAAACGCTACCAAAAAGTAAGATTTTGCACCAAGATATTGAGACCTTGGTTCCGAATGGACCGATAGACCGCTAAAGTCCTTGTAGTTGTCATGTTTGGGGATTTCATCGTTGTACTACAATATAACTACAAGTATAACTGTATAACTGTATAACAGTATAACTGTATAACTACAAGTATATGCCACTACGTAAATTACATTAATCATCATCATCACCACCTTTGTTACACCATACATCATCATTTGTTATATCATTCATCACGCTTTGACTCTATTATTGGTATTTCTCATGGTATTTTCAACAATACGGATGAAGTTAAAAATATGGCCCCCATGCTGGTAAATGGGACAAACTAGGTAGGCCCTCATGAACCAATTCGGCTCAATTGTCATGGCAAATCAATTAATAGGCGCCAACGACGTTATCCTCATTGAAGATATTAACCAACTTCCTTTCATAGAGCGCGCAAGCCTCTTTAAACTCCAAACCTTGTAAACAGTATAACCCAGGAGTTATCTTGTACACACAGGAGCCTTAGGGATGTGGCTTACGAGTTACGCCCTAAGCATGGTCTACAGTAACATCTATTCATCGAAGGAAGGAGTGCGGTCCCTAAAGCTAAAGAAATATAAACAGGAGGATAAATAAATATCTAAAACCGATCTAAATACCTGTATCTCGTACACACACAGGAGGAGAAAGTAGTTATAATTAGTATAGGCTATGGATCATGGATCGAGAACGGGCTCTCGCGTCCTCACAATTCACGAAGCTCAGGGATTAACGAGTCCGTCAGTGATCATCGTACAGACCAAAACCCAAAAACTGGGAATTCATGATAGCTTGTCTTATGCAGTGGTAGCTATATGTCAGCACACTAACACCTGTGTCTATTACATTGACACTGATGGGGATGCTGTGGCCAGCTTTATAAAAAGATCCTTGGAGGTGTCAACCAATTTTATAATATAAATTTAGGCCAATTTCCATACTACCCTACCTCTCCAAAGTCCTTGAACACATTGTCCATAAACAGCTTTCCCAATACCTTTCCTCCAATAGCTTGCTCTCTCCCTTTCAATCCGATCCGGTCCGATCTGGTCACAGCACTATCACAGCACTGCTTAAAGACACTGACGATCTCCGACTAGCCATGGAGAACAAATGTGTTTCGATCCTGGTCTTGCTTGATTTTAGCAGTGCCTTCAACTCTGTAGACTTTGATATTATCCTCTCCATCCTCCGCTTCCTTAACATATCTCCCTCTTGGTAGACTGGTTTGACACATATTTTCGGGGTCGCTCGCAACGTGTCCGCTCTGATGAGGCCACCTCAGATTGGTGCGATATCGAAGCGGGTGTACCCCAAGGTGGCGTACTCTCTCCTCTCCTATTTTCTATTTTTATTAATATGATAGTCTCTCTGATATTTTCTAATTTTCATCTCTATGCAGACGATCTCCAAATTTACCGCCACTGTAATATAAATGACATTGATTCTGCAGTTGCCTCAATTAATTCGGATTTACAGCGCATTGCAGACTCGGCTAGATCTTATGGCCTGCTTGTCAACCCTAAAAAAATCACAGGCCATTATAATAGGAAGCCGATATAAGACCCAACAATTACGTAATGTACCTAATGTCATATACGACGGTGTCACTATCGATTATGCTGAGACGGCCAAAAATTTAGGTTTAATTTTGGACAGCAACCTCTGTTGGAAGCCTCAAGTTAATGAAGTCAGCAGAAAAGTACACCACTCGCTGCACATGTTGAGGAATCTCCAAAACTTTTTACCTATCCAAACCAAAATTTTCCTTGTCCAAACTCTAATTTTTCCCATCCTTGACTACGCCGACTCCTGCTACTTGGACTTGACTGATGAGCTTTTAACAATATTAGAACGTTTGCAAAATCTTTGCATACGCTTTATTTTTGGCTTAAAAAAGTTCGACCATATATCAGCTCATAGGTCAAAGCTTAAGTGGCTTCCTATCCATCTCCGCCGCAATTCCCATATCCTTTGTCTATTGTACAATATCCTGTATAACCCCCTCTCTCCCTACCTTGTTGACCGTTTTAATTTTTCCCGACCACTCCATACCCCATGTAGGCCCAATATTAGAACGAACCTTTCACTCCCACTCCATCGTTCCAACTTTTACTCCTACTCCTTCACCGTCCATGCAGTCAGATTGTGGAACTCGCTTCCCCATACAGTTCGTGATAGCTCCACCATCAATGTCTTCAAGAAACGCTTAAAAGAGCGTTATCTTCAAGACTCTCAATCCATTTAAATAACGTTATTAAATATACATATAGTATTTATTTATTATAGACGTATTGGTTATAATTTATCATATTTATTATTAATATTGTATTATTTATTTTGGTTACTAGGTATATACATATTGTATGTTTGGTTTATCTAGTGTATTAAGATTTAAAGTTTAATTTTGTAATAATTGTGCACGCTCTATCTGATGTCTTGTATCACATCTCTCTCTGTAGGGCTGCTGTAAAAAATTTCTTCTGAAATAAGCAGTTCCTTTGTGTCGTCTTTCTATGTCAATTTATATGTAAATAGTGTCTTGTGTGCAATAAATTTTAAATAAATAAAAAAATAAAAATATAATAATATAATATAACACCAAAATGGCCAACAAGGACAGAAACCAGCAGTGTCTGCTAGGGATTTAAATACCAGCACATATAAAAAGGAGTACAACCTTGCCTCTAGGTCCTTCAAGAAAGAGATTACTCGGGCAAAGCAACAGCACGTCAACAGAATTGGCAAGAGACTTGAGCGCCTCCCCTCGGGAACCCGTGCATTCTGGTCTCTGGTCAAAGCTATTAAATGGAAATCCCTACACGTAGGAAATGGATCGTTGGCCCAGGATGCAAAAGACAAAGCCGATCTACTGGGCAAGCTCTTTGCGTCAAACTCGACCCTGGATGACGGGGGGCAGAAACCGCCGACCATACCGCGATGCACGAGCATCATGTCGGATATTCGGTTTCGTCAGCGCTCAGTGCGAAAAGCCCCTTGATATCCAAAAGTCGAATGGGCCTGACGGAATCCCGCCTATTGTGTTGGAAAAGTGTGCTCCAGAGTTGGCTCCGGTCTTGACGCATCTTTTTCGGCTCTCCTATTCCACTGGCAACGTCCCGGCTTCCTGGAAGACAGCCTTGGTGCACCCGATCCCCAAAAAAGGTGATCGCTCAAATCCTTCCAACTACAGACCAATCGCTATAACCTCTCTCTTCTCGAAGATAAAGGAATCCATTATCAATAGCCACTTCTTCGATACTTGGACGGCCAGGGATTACTAAGCGACAAACAATACGGGTTCCGTAAGGGTCGCTCGGCTGGTAATCTCTTGGCGTACCTGACTCATCGTTGGGCTCAAGCAATTGAGTCGAAGGGAGAGGCATTGGCTGTTAGTTTGGACATTGCGAAGGCCTTTGGTCGGGTTTGGCATAAAGCGCTGCTATCAAAGTTTCCATCATATGGGCTGCCCGAGAAATTATGTAAGTGGGTCACTGGTTTCTTAGCAGACAGAAGCATAAAGGTCGTAGTTGACGGCGAATGCTCGGAAACTCAGTCTGTTGATGCTGGTGTCCCTCAGGGCACTGTGCTATCGCCTACTCTATTCATACTGCATATCAATGACATGTTGCAGACCAGCGGCATTCATTGCTATGCGGATGATAGTACAGGTGATGCTGTATATACCGGCTCCCCCAATATTTCTCGGCAAAATGTCACTGAGAGTCGAAACGAACTTGTGTCTAAGGTGGAGAATTCATTGGAGAAGGTATCTGAATGGGGTAGACGTAACTTGGTCCAATTCAACCCCGCCAAGACACAAGTCTGCGCGTTCACGACTAAAAAGTCACCAATGGTCGTATATCCTCGTTTCGAAGGTATCTTTAACCATCTCCCCTAGCATTGAGATACTTGGCGTCAAAATATCGAGCGAAGTTCAGTTCCGATATCATCTAGAGGGTGAGGCCAAATTAGCCTAGAAGAAGCTTGGTGTTCTTAACAGAGCGAGACAGTACTTCAATCCGGACCAACGCCTACAGCTCTACAAGGCGCAGGTTCGGCCTCATATCACTAAAGTGACTAGGTACACTTTGGGCATTTATGTGACAGATGTTAAGAACGCCATTATTTTGTGTATTGAAATTCTGGTGTAAAATTTCACCTAGTGTGTAACTAGTACTTTCATAGTTTAGAGTTTTAGTTCATTTCAATATCTTCTTAACATCTTTGAAACTCGACCCAGCTTGATTGACCCTTTCCACCAAGCCTATGCCACAACATCTAAAGGAAAAGGATAGAGCATCATACCCGAATAAACCAGAAGATATCGCATCTACTGGCTACCATGCTGGGACCACACACGCCCCTTCAGGGTATCTATCAAATATTTCAAAATAGTGATAAATATAGTGACAAAAAAAATTAAATACCACAACAACAGAATAGTAATCAAATACAGATGTCTTTGATTACTATTCTTTTGTCAGTTTTTATAGGATATAATTTGAACTTATTCTTACGACCAACAGTATTGAAATATCATGATATGGGATCCATGAGATATCAAAGGAACACTTACTTTAGAGCGCCTTCACATTACGTCGCAAGCAGTGCGGCTGCCGCGCGGCTGTCGCACCACTGGCGACGTAATGTGAAGGCAGCCTTATTGGGAAACATGTAGTGACAATGGTGTTGTTTTGGGGTTAGTTTGTTGACACAAATACACGATTTTCGATGATTCTCTGTCTGTCTGTCTGTCTGTCTCCAGGCTTAAACGGTACGGAACACTTGGTAAGCGAGTCCGACTCGCACTTGGCCGATTATTTTTAGTTAGTAATAAATGTTATTATATTTTTTGTGGTTCCTAGTTTAACAATATTAGATTATCGTCTATATATTTAGTAGTTTGTGTAGCTCAATGTAGTCACTTCGTCGGCGTAGGTCTCCCTATACACCATTTTTCCATGACTTTCTCTGTTTGCCTTCACTTGCCGTGTTAGGTCACAATATTGTTTGAATATGTCATCTCTATTTTACTCTTGAACGTCTTTTTCTCATTGTTCATTCTATTTTTCTTTGTGTATATAATATATATTCTATTGTCTTTTCGTCTGCAAATATGGCCAGTCCAATTCCATTTTATCATACGAATTCTTTATATTACATATTTTAGTCTTCTCTCCAATTTTATTATTGTATTGGGTATCTAGTGTCTTAGTTTTATCCCTAACATGAAGTATGATTTCCAGTTTTCTTTGTTGTATGACTCAGTGCTTTGGTGCTTTTCATCTTTTTTAAGCGCCTAGGTAACCGTACATTAAGCATGACAGTAAATTAGATTCGTAAAGTTTCCTTTTGACATTTAGTTTTCATTATTTATGTTAAGTTTCAGTATTTTTTCCAGCACTACTCAGCTTTATCGCTTTTTCAGTTTGATTTTGGAAGTATATTAATTCTTTCATATATTCCAATATTCCACATCTTCTCCGTCTATTTCAATTTCATTATCCATTAGTTATGACTTATGACCTATGATTTTTGTCTTTGTAGCGTTAAGCAGTAGTCCTACTATGTGGCTCCTGTAACATATGGTTTAGTTCCTTTGAGTTTTCATCAAAAACCGCAACGTCGTTTGCAAACTTCAAATGATTTAGGCGCTCTCAGTCTATATTAAGGACCTTTTCTTCCCAATATAAAAATAAATATATTTCTACCTGCACCGAAAATCGCTTGGGAGGCAAGGGGTCACCCTGTCTGACTCCTCTCTTAACATGAAATTCGGGATCTTCTGGTTCTAAATTGGACCTTCTAAATTTTGACCTTTGCTAAGCATTCAGAGTATATCATGCTGTGTAATATTTTGATATACGGTATTCTTATGCCCTTCAATCAACGATCTCCAACATTGGTCTGTGGATGATAAAATCAAAGGCTTTTGTAAAATCGATAAAGCCAATGTACGAATTTAGAAATACAAAGTTTCCTATTGCTTTAAGCATTAGGTATTTATTCCTACACAAAATATTGCTCCCCTTACTATTAAAAATATTTACATAATTTTACCTAGAGCTCAGATCTAGTCTTTGTTTATCGAGTGACTTTAGCAATATAACATATCAAGCAATCTCGAAAATCAACGGTGTGTCTGGACACATTGTATAATATAGTCTATATACAACGTGTCCAAACACACCGGTGTTCCGATCCATTAAAAAAATTAATAATACATACATACATACATACAAGACTATGTGGAAACATGTTTGGTACAAACTGCTATAATACTTATGTAATGATAAATAGTATTTTCTTACTTTTTTCATCTTGGTGTCTGTCTATTTATTATTTTAAACGAAGCTTACACGCGCTAATTATTATTGGCTACCTACGCGGCGCATCGTTACAGGCAGGACACGAGTGTCAGTAAAATCCAATCAAGATTCAACCGACTTAAGTAATTTAGGCTTGATATTCCGGCGGACAGCGGGGTGCAAACAAAACCTTTATTTTTTTATAAAGGTATCTAAAAAAAAATCGATACCGTACTTTTTCAATACCTTACCGTATTTACGTACCGTATATACGGTACCGTTATTTAAAGGTTACCGTAATTTAAAGGTATGACGTCATACCGCTAAATTTCTCTATCGATATTTTCCGGTTATTCAGTCCCTACTCCCTGAGATGGACAGACATCGAAGTCTCAGTAATAGGGTCCCGTTTTTACAATTTGGGTACGGAACCCTAAAAAGCAAAATACAAACATGCGATAGAGCATTTCCACTGAAGAGCCAATCCGATCACCGTTGAGCCCGCTGCCCGACACAAAACACCCTGTATTCATAAAGATAAATTTCGAAATATATATTTCGTATCTTAAGATAACATATTAAGATACGAAATATATATTTCGCATCTTAAGATAAAATATTAAGATATGAAATACATATTTCCATATCGCTCGGTATTTTAAGATACAAAAGATAAAATATATATTAACTTCGTCGTGTGTGATGGTTCATAGGATTTCTATGGTGAGCGATATTCTAAAATATGCTCTAAGATAATATATATTTTATATTAACTTCACCGTCTGTGATGCTCTTTATTGTCTAAACTACACGAGGGGTTTGATTTTCTGTGTTATTTATTTACCCAACTACGAAAATTAAATCTTGGAAATAAAACCAACGAAATCGAGAGAAACTTTATTTATATCCGGGCAAGTTAACAATCACAGAACATTCGTACAATGGGATACAGGGCATGGTTGAGTTTTCTCTTAGGAAACCATCTTTGCAGACACAGCCTGGTTTACAAGGTGGTTTGCTGAGACACTTGTACCTTGCCAGAAGTGACACACAAGTGTCTGGTGGACATTTCTTTGCGCATTCCTGGTATTCCTCATTCAAACCGCATTTTTCTGAAAACATGAAATTTCTATTAAGTACAGTAAAATAGTATCTAACCTAAAAAATAAAAATAGACCAGTCGAACAAAACGCAAGGGTACTAGTTACTACAAGACTAGCATTTATTTACGGCCGTCCCAATATTCAATCTATCTCTGGTTTGACATACGACCGATCGCAGCTAACAGCTTAATTGACATAAAATATATGTCTCTAATGTCTAATGAGAGATATTCCTATCACAAAAGGGTAAGACATAACTTACTTTCTGATGGATGAAACCATAGGTTCTTGGTAGTGCCTCGTGTACATAGCATACCTGCGAATTTGTGTAGCTCCAAGTCTGACACCTGGTCAGGTACCAGGTACCAAAGTGGACAAAAAATGAGTCTTACTTTACTTATTTTCTGATGGCTAATATTTATATATAACTTGTAGATTATTGTTCTGAACTAGTATCATGTAGTGTAAGACACTTTTCAATGACCAAAACTATTATCAGACGTTTTAAAAATAACTTTGTTTCTATATTTTTTTCAAAGGCGTTAATTTTTATTTTATAAATTAATATAACACCTTAGAAAACAATACGATATTGCAAGAATTTATTTTCTACTAGCTGTTGCCCGTGACTTTGTCCGTGTCAGCATACTGCATAGTATAATAACAAAGATGGATAATTTTCCTCTCTTTCCTTACCCAAAGGGTAAAAACGGGACCCGATAACAAAGATATTTCAGTCTGTCCGTCTGTCTGTCTGTCCATATCCAGACTGTACCTCCCCTTTGTAACATGTAGTGAATATTATTAAAGTATGGATACAATTGAGTATTTTTTGGTCATATACCTAGTCAAGTGCCTACCTGTTAGACCCAGATCCCAGAGCGATTGCGAGGCGAGGCACTTGACTAGGTATATGACCAAAAATACTCAATTGTATCCATACTTTAATAATATTCACTACATGTTACAAAGGGGAAGTACAGTCTGGATATGGACAGACAGACAGACGGACAGACTGAAATATCCTTGTTATCGGGTCCCGTTTTTACCCTTTGGGTAAGGAAAGAGGGGAAAATTATCCATCTTTGTTATTATACTATGCAGTATGCTGACACGAACAAAGTCGTGGGCAACAGCTAGTAGAAAATAAATTCTTGCAATATCGTTTTGTTTTCTAAGGTGTTATATTAATTTATAAAATAAAAATTAACGCATTTGAAAAAAACTAGCAACAAAGTTATTTTCAAAACGTCTGATAATAGTTTTAGTCATTGAAAAGTGTCTCACACTACATGATACTAGTTCAGAACAATAATCTACAAGTTATATATAAATACTAGCTGTCCCGGCAAACGTTGCTTTGCCATAATATATTTGTCATATTATTTTATTGAAGTGACAAAATAAGTATGTCACCATGGCAACGTCGATCGCTATCCCGTCGCACAAACAATGGTCGCCGTCAGTCTCAGGTTGTAATAACTTACTATTATTTATTCAACAAATGCACTTATCAATCATATAAAGTACCGAGTAGCCGATTCTCAGACCTACTGAATATGCATATAAAATTTGGTAAAAATCAGTAAAGCCGTTTCGGAGGAGTTCGTGGACTAACATAGTGACACGAGAATTTTATATATAAGATTAGCCATCAGAAAATAAGTAAAGTAAGACCAATTTTTTGTCCACTTTGGTACCTGGTACCTGACCAGGTGTCAGACTTAGAGCTACACAAATTCGCAGGTATTCTAAGTACACCACTACTAAAGTAAGTTATGTCTTATCCTTTTGGGATCCAGGTCTATATCTCTAGTAGGGCAAAACCAGAGATAGATCAAATATTGGGAAGGGCCGTAAGTTTATTCTGTATTTTGAGTTATTTAACAGCTACAGTCTCGTGTGAGTTGTGACGTCCTTGAGTACATACTATGTCAGTGTCCTTGTCTCACGAAATCTCAAGAGTTTTACTAATTTTATAGAATTAGTAAAACTCTTGAGTAACTAATCATCTTACATCTAAAGTAATGATTTTACAAAAAAAACCGGCCAAGTGCGAGTTGGACTCGCCCATGAAGGGTTCCGCAGCAGCAATAAGGTTTATTTCTATAAAATTAAAAGGTTTTTGATTTATTTTTATATTTTAGTTGATTTAATGAAAGTTAAATTAAGGTTTACCATTTATGACGTATAAAAAAAAACTACTTGTTAGATCTCGTTCAAACCAATTTTCGTTGTTAGTTTTTATAATAATGTACATCATATATATACTTTAGAAGTTAGAGGGGTCCCCCCCTCTACTTTATCACTTTGGAAGAGTCTTTCTCGCGAACTATTCAGATTAGAAAAAAATGATATTAGACCTATCCATAGATACCCTATACGCATAGGTTAGACGAAAAAATTTTTTTTTGTTTCAGTTGTACCTATGGGGACCCCTAAAATTTTTAATATTTTTTTCCATTTTTGTATCAAAATCTTAACGCGGTTCACAGACTACATCTATTTACCAAGTTTCAATAGTATAGCTCTTACAGTTTCGGAGAAAACTGGCTGTGACATACGGACGGACAGACAGACAGACAGACAGACTGACAGACATGACGAAACTATAAGGGTTCCGTTTTTTGCCATTTTGGCTACGGAACCCTAAAAATGACATTCGGCTGTAGGTAGGTACCTACCCCACCCCCTACATGCCTTACGTAATCTATGGACGGCCGTCGGTCATTCAATAATCCAAAATCAAACGGATACTTAAAATTTTGGTACTTATTACTTATGTAACTAATTTTTTAACATTGCAAACAACTTTTTTATTTATTAAAAAAATAAAACTATCCTTACCATTTTTGCAATTTGCGACGCACAAGGAAAACACGAAACAAATTAAAATAAATTGACGATGCATGGTTAACTTGTTGATATCAATATTTAAACTGTGACGTGATTTTGTTTTGCCTGTGTCTTTATACCGACCTACATACTTTGTTTACGAAAGTAAAAATAACACTTTCGCAGAAATTAATAGGAACCCCGACGCAAACTGGGTTTTAACGCGTCTAGTGGCATCTTAATTATAACTTATCAGTTAATAGTTATCACCAAAATACTATAATTATGAGTTAAAAATGTAATCGATAAAATTAAAATTATTATTTTGGGACTATCAACATTTTGGTGGTCCAAAAACGGTGCACCAGCCACCACCTATACACTCGGGGTTTGTTGGTTAATAGGTATAATTAGTTTATGGGCGCATTTTCAAGTCGTTAACTCGTGCGGTACACAGCATGCGGGGAGTCTATGACAACTAATGGCACATTTTGATTGGTCGTGGCATGCATTTTAGAAATCTCCCGCACCCCGCATGCGGGCCCTATCGACCAGTGAAAATGCGCCATAATGTACGTTCAATGATATTATATAAAAAAGACCGAAGAGTGCCGGCAGAAGTGAAAACTTGATTATTAAAGTTGTGCATTTTTTTAACCCATTTTTTATGAAAATCGATTTTTAAAAAATCGTCAATCAAGTTGTTTCGATCAAGTTTCGATCAAGTTTCGACCAAGGTTTCGATCAAGTTTCGATCAAGTTTCGATCAAGCTTCGATCAAGTTTCGATCAAGTTTCGATCAAGTTTCGATCAAGTTTCGATCAAGTTTCGATCAAGTTTCGATCAAGTTTCGATCAAGTTTCGATCAAGTTTCGATCAAGTTTCGATCAAGTTTCGATAAAGTTTCGATAAAATTTCGATAAAGTTTCGATCAAGTTTCGATCAAGTTTTGATCAAGTTTCAAATTGAGTTCGAGTTCGAGTTCGAGTTCGACACAAAACACTACTCTCCAACCGTCTTACGCGTTTTGTATGGTTTTTCGATCAACACGAAAATCTATCGCGAGTTTCACAGTTTTTACCCATCCCACAAGTGCTCAACGCCGCTAAAGAAGTTTTCACTTCAAAAAAAACCTCAAATGTACGTTAATACAATATACGCCAAACCTGGATAAGCTAGAGTTCAAGGGAGCACAATCTCATTCTCGCTTATAGAGGTTTCTCACTAACCCGAGTACTTACATGAGTACCTAGCGTTTCTCTCTTTGACAAGTCAAAAATTCATTTTAAGTACTTAGAACATTTTTTATTTTACACGGTAAAATCCGTCATTTTTGTTTGGTTTCCTATTTTAAATCTATATTTTGAATGTTTTTAGGGTTCCGTAGTCAACAAGGAACCCTTATAGTTTCGGTCTGTCCCTCCGTCTGTCTATCTATCCGCGGTTTTTCTCAGAGACTATAGTCTATAGCAGGGGTTCCCAAACTTTTTCAGCCTGCGGCGTACTTAAAAGTATTTTTTTATAACGGCGCCCTACTTTGCCTAGCTATTACAAAAAGATACATAAATATAAACCTTTAATGCTCTCTAATAATCTGCCTGCTTTGTATAATTCATATTATAATTTCATTTTATAAAATTTGTGTTTATATGGATAATGATGGAGGATCGGCTCACGGCGCGGCGTCCCTCTTGCCTTTCCGCGGCGCACAGTTTGGGAACCCCTGGTCTATAGGACCTACAAAGCTGTACTTAATTTGGCATGAATGCACATGATATTAATGATGCCCTACACATCAAGCGGGGAGGTTTTTTTTTCGCGTCCACACCATCGTGTGGGGTGTCGTTGGATAGGTTTTTTTTAAATATTATGAGTATTCATAAATCATTTTCCGGTTTAGAGATCTGTTTGTGAAATATTAAGGGCGGGAAGACCAAAGAAAGAAAAGTATTCGCAGCGACGAAGCTCCGCTTGAAACAATCCGATCGGGCCGAGGTGCGGGGCAACTTACTGCGGGGGGAACTCGTGACTCGACCGCCCGAGCGCGCCACAGTATACAAAAAATGAGCCGTAGTCTAATTAGCTATTTCATTTTATTTAGAATTTTGTTTCTTTTATTCATTTACTCCTTTATAGTGATGTTAATGAGTACCTCTATAAATCATATTATAACATCATGGCTGCATGCATAAAAATTAACAGTTGAATTGGTTTATCCAATATTGTATTGATTTCGCTAATGTAATTATTTTGTTTTTTTGTTTATTTCATCTCGTACCTACATCTTATATATAAAATTCTCGCGTCACAATATTAGTTACCTTACTCCTCCGAAACGGCTTTACTGATTTTTACCAAATTTTATATTATGCATATTCAGGTCTGAGAATCGGTTACTGACTACTTTTTATATAGATAAGTGCATTTGTTGAATAAATGATAGTAAATTATTACAACTCGAAACAGACGGCGACCATTGTTTGTGCGACGGGATAGCGATGGAAGTTGCCATGGTGACATACTTATTTAGTCACTTCAACAAAATAAAATGTTATTTTATTGAAGTGTCGACTAAATAAGTATGGCACTAAATAGTGCTAAACTAGTCCTTCCGCGCACTGATACCTAGTTAACAATAATAAATCGATGGTCCCGTTTTTTCAGTTTCGATACTTTACCTAAAGTATCGAAACTGAAAAAACGCTACCGTACTTTATAGGAGAGCGATTTAAAGTTTTTTTTTGCTTAATTTTGCAACGGGTGATGAAATATTTATAAAAACCACCCAAGTGCGTGTCGGGCCACGCGCAATATAGGGTCAAATACTCAGTAGTACCGCTAGTTTTTGATAATTTTTGTATTTTTGTATATTCAATGAATGTACATGTATAACGTGTTTTACACTACTACAACAACAACATCATCTCAGTTATGTTCCAAGGAATTTGTCAAACTAAAGTCCCTTTATACTTCACCGAATACTCTTTTTTTGTTGATCACCTATAACTCAATTTCAGAAGCATATTTTCAGAAGCAACCGTTTAGCTGGTAGAAGGGTGGAGACTCGTAACGACAGACAGACAGACAGACAGACAGACAGACAGACAGACAGACAGACAGACAGACAGACGGACGGACGGACGGGCCGTCCGTATTAAAATATTTAGTAGTAAATTAACTATTTATTTATATATTTTTTAGTGTTTTACTCTATTTTTTAGTGTTTAAATATTTAGTAGTAAATTTAGTAAAAAAAATTATACACAAATTATTTTTTTTTAAGTTTAAATATTTTGAAGTTAATTTTTGTTCAGGAACCTACGTAATTACTATTTTAAGCTGAAAAATAACTCAAACATGTTAAATATTTTCGTATGACAAAATGATTTTGGTATTACGTATGTATGAGAATTTCGAGGGTAGCCCGGCCCCTTAATGACACTTACTTTAATTTTCCGATTTAATCCTTTAGTAAAATTATAATAATAATGTAATGTGATTGTAATCTTACAACAAAGTGTTCTGGAAAGTATAGTTTTAGTTTAGTAAAGGTCGTGGTAGGCCCCAGCAAGCGTCATAAACTGTCGACAGCTGCCGTCGACTGACGCCGACACGTGCCGTTGACTGCCATCGACTGCCGCTGACGCGTGCCGCCGACACGTGCAGTTCGTCTGTAAAGGGCCCCCGAAACGATCAAACGGTTTGATTCAAACCTTACGTGTTTGATGCAACCGTTTGATGTCGGTTTGAACGGTTTGTCAAACGACACTGGGCAGTTTTGTTCAATACGCACTGTCGAGTACACGTCTTGTGACGAATAAATAGTATTTTTTAAAAGATAAAACCGACTTAAAAATAGTACGAAATTGAGAATTAAAATTCCCTATCTCAAAAACTACTAAACCTATTTTGATGAAACTTGCAGAAGTCTCCCAAGTTAAACAATACCTAGTACAACAAAAAATATTTAAATCGGACTTGTAGTTCCGGAGATATTATGTGAACACAAACATTAATACATACATACATACACTTTTGAAATTTTGCACATTTGTTCAGATGCGGATATAGATTAACATATACGAAAACTGGGCAATTTTGGAAATATTACATAAGTACATATTAATAATAATAATATTATTAATAATATGTAATAATAAACATACGCATCGAATTGATAACCTCCTCTTTTTTAGTCAGTTAAAATAATGTACTCCAAAGAATGGTACAAAGTTTGTTCAAACGTATCGGAACACGATCAAACAGCGCGTCAAACACAACAAAAATATGAAACTTCATCAAACGAGCTTCAAACACGTAAATGTTTGACAAACCGTTCAAACTAGCTTTGTAAACGATCAAAATGGTTTGAGTCAAACCAAAATTTACGTGTTTGAGTCAAACCGTTTGATCGTCTCGGGGGCCCTTAAGGACGTATACTGCAAAAAAACGTGCAGGAAACGTGCAGGACAATGTCGTGTGAACCTGGCCATACTGTGTTAAAAACTTTTAAGAAAATTTTAATTTATTAACCTTTAAAAAAAACTGACAGGTACTTGGCCACAATACTTGGCTACACTCAGGTCCTTAAATAAAGTATTATACCTAGTATTATAGTATAGATGTAATCTTAGCCCGCGCGTCATCGCGTGGCCATTTTGTGCTTATTTTCATACAAGTAGTGTGCGTGTATTTAATTGAATATTTTTATTTGTCGATCATTTCGAAGCACATTAATATACAGAAAAGAAAGTCATTAGAGTTCATGATATCGATAAACTATAGTTCAAGTAATGAGAATCCGTAAACACCAGTAAAAAGCTTATTAATTGATGTGACATTTTTAGCACTAATGCCTTAAATAGCACGAATAAGGGATTATTATACTTATAAATTATCTTTTTAGCTTGCAAAAATACCGGTTGTATAGCCCAAAAAACGTTGTTCAAAACTTACGTATTTAATGTTAAATCCACGTGTTTGAGGCATTGTTTGGCCATTCTCATGGTTTATTATTTAGCGGAACCACAAAACTCAACAGTATCTAGCATAAGATGTTCACTAAAAACCTTTATTACCACTTTTATTATGGTCATGTGGGTCAAGTGTGCGCAGCGTGTAAGTGTGCGCATTGTAAATATCTCAAAAAATATATATTATGACGCTGAGGAACGGCAACCCCCCTCTTCGATAACCCACAGTATGCCCTGCGAAGCGCTCTTGTCCCAGCGGCTGCGCGCGCGCCCTTTTGGACTGACAGATAAATGAAGATTTTTGCTCAAATATTTACGATATTTTGTAAATTTTGATGCGTAATCTTTTGTAGTCATGTATTTTTTTTCTAAATAGGCTTTTTGCTATCGAGTGCAACATAATATCAAGTTTGTTATTTGCCAGTGTTTAGGATATTCTGATGATGCAGGCATTAACGATATTCGTATAACCCTGTTCCTATGCTTTGGGCTAAGTGTGCGCAGAAGCCTTTTCCCTTATGTGGCCATCAGTATTCTGAACCACCGACTGAAGATTGGATTGAATGAAGCCTTTGTGGAGTCTGGTGGCAAAAACAGTGCACCAGCTCCGCACACGGCACTTTTTTTTGTATTACAATTTACATGTATGAGTCACAGTATGACGAAGTAACTAAATATTTTTCTAAGTGAAAATTATTGTTCTCATATTTTGATTTAAGACGATTTTGTTGATTAGTTTAAGTAACTATAAGTAGTTACAAATTAAAATTATAAAAGAATAATAATTTAATAATTTATGTTCTAATATATATATATATATATATATATATATATATATATATATATATATATATATATATATATATACATATATAATTTGTTGTTGCGTACACTTACCCAAAGTGCTGCGTACACATACCCCGATACTGGGGTAAAAGTGCGCAAATGGAAGGGTTCTTGTTTTCTAAAGTTTCTTAAAATATAAGCTATTGAAAAATACTATTGTTGTGTTTAAGTTGGAGACAAATAAACAGTCTTACAAATGAGTTACACAGTTACAGTTGAGTTTTTTATAGCATCAAAATTTAAATGCGCACACTTGACCCGCATACTTGATCTGCATATTTCATGTAGAGTCATCTACATGAAATATGCAGACCGACTCCTTTGTTATGTCCTAGTAAGTAGGACATAACATTAGTCAGCGGCTACACGGTCAATTTTTCATCAATCTGATCCATCAATCTGGTACTGATTGACGAAAATTTGATCGTGTACGACTCGGATTGATGGATTGATCGTATTTTTAATATGAACTTTTTATAACCATCAATATTCCATCAATCAGATTGATGGATCAGATTGATGAGAATTTGACCGTGTAGCTTGTGACTTACACGCTTTTGACGCTTATACACCGATATTTAAGTCACAGGCTACACGGTCAAATTCTCATCAATCTGATCCATCAATCTGATTGATGGAATATTGATGGTTATAAAAAGTTCATATTAAAAATACGATCAATCCATCAATCCGAGTCGTACACGATCAAATTTTCGTCAATCCGTACCGGATTGATGGATCAGATTGATGAAAAATTGACCGTGTAGCCGGTGACAAGTATTCTATCTCAATGCTGAGGTCTGAGACTTGACAGTTGTTAGGTTGAGGTTGAGTGTTGACAGATATCTTCTCTGTCCGTTTGTCATCCTCACGTCATCTCATCTACATTCTGCTGCCTTCATTTTTAAGAATTAATATTAATTTGTAATTTACAATATTATTTTACTGATAAATATTAAATTCCTTGTTTTTATTCTTCACCAACAAAGCAAAACAATAAACATTAATCGTCAATGATAAAATGTGGAGACCCTATTTTACATGTTGCTCAAGATACAATTTCTTCATTGCGCCTTTTCGCTTGAAACGAAACTCAAAAGTTCCACTGTGCAATACACCGAAGAAGTTTTTATGTAATTATTACCGTGCACTATCTACTAAAGCAAAGGAGTTTCCGCATATTGCTATAAACAATAATGCCAAGGTTTCTAAAGGCGTCAACACATTTACTTACCGAACGCACTCCTGTGGTGAATTGAGCATCAAGAACGTCGGAGAAAAAGTAACTTTGTGCGGCTGGGTTCAGTATGTGAGACTGTCTAAATTCCTTCTCATTAGAGATGCCTACGGCCTTACACAGTGTATGGTCAAAATATTAGATGTAGATCCTGCTGCAGTACCATTAGAAACTGTGATCAAAATTCAAGGAACGGTAGCTGCTCGGCCCAAAGAAATGGTAAATAAAGATATGGCCACAGGGGAGATTGAAGTAGTTATTGATAAATTGGATGTGTTAAATGAGGTTGAACTACTACCATTTAATTTAAGAAGCTACCAAAAACCAAAGGAGCAGCTCAGGTTACAGCACAGGTATATTGACCTAAGATTTCCAGAGATGCAGTACAATCTACGTCAAAGATCTCAAATGCTACATGAAATGAGAAGATTCCTAGTGGAGGAACACAATTTTGTTGAAGTTGAAACTCCTACTTTGTTTTGTCGGACCCCCGGTGGTGCTCGGGAGTTTGTTGTGCCCACTCGACATCAGGGACTCTTCTATTCACTCGTGCAAAGTCCCCAGCAGTTCAAACAAATGTTGATGGCCGGTGCTATTGATAGATACTTTCAGATTGCTAGATGCTACAGGGATGAAACCACCAGACCCGACAGGCAACCTGAGTTTACCCAACTGGATATAGAACTATCATTTTCCAATTTAAATCAGATACTAACTCTTATCGAACTGTTGCTGTACAAAACATTCGTTAGAGACTTACCAAAACCTCCTTTTCCACGCATATCCTACAAGCAGGCTATAGAAAAATATGGCTCAGACAAACCAAACTTGTGCCATAGCTTGGAATTGATTAATATTACTGATATTTTCACGGACATTGAAAAGGGATCAGGTGCTTTTGCTCTACCCTACAGTAATAAATTAGGTAAACTTTCCACAAAATATAAGGAGAAAATGAAAGAGTTATGTAAAAAGTATAATGTAAGGATAGTACAATTTGAAAGTATATCTAAGTATTTTGGCAGCGATGTGTATGATAGAATCAAAAGTACTGTAGGCTGTGATAGTTCTTGTATTGTAGCTGTAGGAGACATGGAGAGTGTATGCTTAAGTTTAGGAGAACTCCGTGAAATAATTGCAAATTTGCTAAAAAGCAAAGAGTTGATTTCATTTGATGATAGCATGAAGCCTCTTTGGGTGGTAGACTTTCCACTTTTTGTAAAAGGAGAGAATGATATGGAGACTTGTCATCATCCTTTCACAGCGCCTCATCCGGAAGACATGCATTTACTAGACACGGATCCGCTAAAAGTGAGATCATTAGCTTACGACTTAGTGTTAAACGGAAACGAAGTAGGTGGAGGCTCAGTACGAATACATAATGCTAGTTTACAGGAGAAAATATTTGGTATATTGAACATAAGTTCAGATAATTTATTGCATTTCATGAATGCTCTGAAAAGTGGATGTCCACCTCATGCGGGCATCGCACTGGGCATAGACCGGCTGATGGCCATAGCATGTGATACAGAGTCCATCAGAGACGTAATAGCGTTCCCCAAGTCACATGAAGGCAAGGACCCAATGTCAGGTGCACCAAATAAAATCAGCGATGAAGATAAAAAGTATTATGGTCTAAAGTAAAAGAAATTAAATAGTAACATAACATTTATTGTTTTATACGAGCTATGAGTTATGTTATGACATAAGTATGTAATGTAATTGGCTATGTTCTCAAGAAACTTATAACTAAATTAAGATTCTTTCAACAAAACAAAACAGGTTTCATATTTTATTATTGTGATACTTTTAAGGAAAAACTATTTTGTCAATACTTAGTGAGTAATTTATCTGATGTCTATCTGATGCCAGAGTATTTGGGATGTTACGAAAGTAATATTATTGCTAAGCATAAACATATTTTCTATTTGTGGTTGTTTGTGTTAATGTTTAAAATATTACCTTTTTCAGTTTTGAGCACTGCTAGCTAAATTTTACAATAGAATACTGCATAACATTTCAAAAATTTTTCATAATCGTAATAATAATTCTCATAATTATTAAGTATGTGAGAACAGTGTGTGTTAGGACATTTATGTAAGTACTAAAAGAATATACTAAAATCAAAAAATCTTCTTCCTGCTGAATCTGAAATGAAATATTTTTAATTAAAATTTTAAACAGGAGTAGACGTAAGTTAAAAGGTATAATACTAGGTTTCCTAGAATTATTAAATGGCTTATGCCCCTTATGGCTAATAATTTTATAGGTAGTATTTATAAAAAAGGATTATAGTAAGTTTTATCAGTAAACTGATTTTGCCTCTAAAAATTTCAGTTGTTTATTTTTGGATTTGAACCGTGCATATCTACCACCCAGCCGAAAAGGTCTTTAAACTTTGGTAATGGAAATCAAAATTTTAACTGTACAAGTTTCTTACAGAAAGGCTATATTATTTCCCATCTTATTTACCTTAGTGAACTCAAGGGTTTTCGCAGTAGTAGTCTGGCTTTCCTCACCGTTTTACCCCTTCTACATTTTACTATAGGATAAATCCCTAAGAATGACAATAAAAATATATAAATTCTGTTTGGTATATACCCAGATTATAGATTCTTACCATTTTCCTTATACGGTATACAGGTACCGTTTTGTCTGCAGAATCCCTCTTTACACTGGCAGGTTGGGTTGCAAGGTAGCCTTATGAGGATGCGGAAAGGGCATACTCCGTGTAAGGGTGCGTCAGCGCAGCTGTCGGTAGGACATAGGTAGGGGCAGGGGTTATATTCTTCGCCCTCCCTGCCACATTCGAAAGGTGCTGTTGATAAAGAATTATTGGTTAGATATGTTTAAGTAATGAAATGGGTCCTTCTGAGTGCCAACTTACTGTTTTAAATGCCATAGGTTTTTTTAACGGCGACTCCGTGGGCATCATCACTTGAGACGTTTATTTTACCGTACTAAAAGTGGCCTAGATAGAGAGTAAATAAATAGAGTGCTTTTGTGTACTGCGGATACACTTGGGCACTATAAGAATCGTGCGTAGATGGCCTGATGTCAATGAAAAGAAACAAGACGTGTGGCCTTTGTTGGTGGCGAACAGGGCAATCGCCCGGGGCCTGGCTTTTTCAGGGGCCTCGCGTCATGTAAATAAAAAAAAAAGTCACCTACTTTCGCATCACATAGACCGTATTTTTTCGTAAGACGAAGGGCCTCGCATAGACCTGCCGCCCGGGGCCTCGCAATGGGTAAGGCCGCCACTGTCTCCTAGTAGCAATTCAAACTTCTACTTGGTACTACTAATATATATTATATAATTATATATTCTGTGCTTCTACTATACTTACGACAGCTGGTAGTAGGAATGCAAGTGCCGTTCTCAGCCCGTCTGTAGTTGAAGCCGCAGACGCATTTCGGTGGTGGACAGTTGTTCATCTCAGGTTGGGGGCAGGGTGAGCGATCGCTTTCCTCGCTTTTAGGGCAGTACAAGGCTGAACAATTCCTTGGACATTCGTCCACCATCTCGTTCGCACCGCAGGTTATATTTTCTGGAGAAAAAGGTGAATAGTAGAGTTAGTAGATTAGAAACAATCTGGTAGAAAATATCCTTGATCATTGGATAAACTTATTTGCATGTTTCACACACATAATCAGCCGCTATTAGGAAAACAAACCGGCCAAGTGCGTGTCGTGCCACGCGCAATATAAGGTTCCGTAGTAGGTACCGCTAGTTTTTGATAATTTTTGTATGGTCAATGAATGTACATTTATAACGTGTTTTACACTACTAACAACATCATCTCACTTACGTTCAAAGGAATTTGAACGAAAAGTTCCCCTATACTTCGCCGAATACATTTTTTTTAGTTGATCGACTATAACTCAAAAACTTATGAAGACTTCGTAGCCGTGATAGTTTTCTTTTTAAATTCAGCATATTTCCTACTCCCGTGAATTTTTTCACATTTCCAGAAGCAACCGTTTAGATGGTAGAAGGGGGGGACACTGGAGTCTAACGATTTTTTCCACTTTAAAACTTAATATTTCACAAACGGATCCCTAAATCGGAAAATGATCTATGAATACTCATAATATTTAAAAAAAAAAACCTATCCAACGACACCCCACACGATGGGCTGGACGCAAAAAAATATTTTCATCCCCACTTGATGTGTATGGAAGGTACCATTAAAAAAAATATTTTTTTAAGATTTTATGTACCATTTTGTCGCCATCATTAATATATGCATTCATGTCAAATTACAGCTTTGTAGGTCCTATAGTCTCTGAGCAAAACCGCGGACAGACATACAGACGGACAGACAGACAGACGGACAGACAGACGGACGGACAGACCGAAACTATAAGGGTTCCTTGATGACTACGGAACCCTAAAAAGGATCAAAATGTTTTATTTCAATTACCCCGGTATTGCTAGAGTCAAATTATTTTCTCACTTTTTGCCATCAGATTCTGGTAGACTTATAGTTTGTATGTATTATGAAAAATACTGGAGTAAAACTAAAGCTTTTATGTGCGACAGTACTAATTCTGCCGAAACAAGAATCTGCCGTAACAAGAATCTGTCGTTACAAGAATCTGTCCAAACCAGAATCTGTCCTTTGACGAACGAGTGAAAAGTACGCGAACAATGTGACGGCCGACGGGACGCAGTGGAGGGGGCCGCATTTTTCATACACTTTATAACCCATTGCGCAAGTCATACAAATTATTGTAATACTATGATCCGAATTGTTTATGATATAAGTATTTCATGAATAATATGAATTATGGTAAATGCAGCTCACCTCGCTGCGCCTCTTCACAATTTACGCGAATCGACTGATCGATATAATATTATAATATTACCAATCAGAGACCAGCCACTTAATATAGGTACTATAGTGACATAATAAACCCGAAACATTCGAGTATTAATTTATCCAAATGCCAAGGATTAGATAATATTGTCTTTGTTAATATAATATCAACACGACTACTCATCAGACTGTAGGATAACAGATAACTCAACGGCAGCAAAACACGTACACAACAATTAATTATTTCTAAATAAAAACAAAAACTGGACTTACGCGTACTAGTAGTGAATCCACTGGCAAAAAACAACGCAGTTGATAAAATAAATAAAATAGTTTTTGCACCTTCCATAGCGAATGTGACAACCGGTCGTGTCTGAATTGATTAGCACAGTAGGTATTCGTTTAACACAATACTGTGTACGTGCTATTCAAAGTATTTTATGATCGCACGACTTATAAAATAAAATACTAAAAAAATACTTTTAAAAAATGTTAAATTGAAAGCGCCATCTATTTTGCAAGATTTGAAACAACATGCTGGAATTAGTGCTACCATTGATTAAGAGATGTCACTATTATAAAAATGTAGTCCAAAAGGTTACTGAAAATCATAGACCAATTAAGTATTATTATTATACAGCTATTAAATAAATAATAATTTCTTTTTGCCTAATTAATTTTAAAATAATTATCATATTAAGGTTATATTAAATTAGATGATGCCCGCAACTCCGTTGCGCCAAAATTTATTGCGCGGGAACCGTACATTTTTCCGGGATGAAAGAAAATGGAGATACTACCATACCAAATTTAAGCAAAATCGGTTCAGCGGTTTGTGCGTGAAAAGGTAACAGACAAACAGACACACTTTTGCATTTATAATATTATATAATAACTAGCGACCCGCCCGGCGCGCGGCGTCGCACGGGTATTAAATATATAGCCACTGAAAAAATGATTAAAATCGTTAGCCTATGATCCTTCACGTGGTCTGCTTCTTATCTGTGCCAAATAACATAAAAATTGCTCCAGTAGTTCGCGAGCTAAGCCCTTTCAAAAAATTTCCCCCGTTTTTCCACATTCTCCTATTAGTCTTAGCGTGATAAAATATAGCCTATAGCCTTTCTCAATAAATGGGCTATCTAACACTAAAATAATTTTTCAAATCGGACCAGTAGGTAGTTCCTGACTCCTGAGATAAGCGCGTTCAAATTATCCCTTTCAAATATTTTTTCCACATTTACTATATTTCTTCGCTCCTATTAGTCTTAGCGTGATAAAATACATATAGCCTATAGCCTTCCTCGATAAATGGGCTATTTAACACTGAAAGAATCATCAAAATCCGTTGCGTAGTTTCAAAGATTAAAGGGAACAAAGGGACATGAGGGAAAAAAAGCGACTTTGCTTTATAATATTACTAGCTATTTGACCGAGCTTTGCTCGGTATTCAACAAAACACGAATAAAATGACATTTTCTAAAAATGATTCCTAGCTAGATCGATTTATCGCCCCCAAAACCCCCTATATACTAAATTTTATGAAAATCGTTGGAGCCGATTCCGAGATTTCAATTATCTTATATCTTTAAACGAGCATATCACGCTAAGACTAATAGGAGCGAAGAAATAGAGGAAAATGGGGAAAAAACGGGGAAAATTATTTGAAAGGGCTAACTTGAACGCGCTAATCTCAGGAACTACCGGTCCGATTTGAAAAATTCTTTCAGTGTTAGATAGCCCATTTATTGAGGAAGTCTATAGGCAATATTTTATCACGCTAAGACTAATAGGAGAATGTGAAAAAAACGAGGGAAATTATTTGAAAGGGTTTATCTCGCGAACTACTGGAGCAATTTTTATGTTATTTGGCACAGATAAGAAGTAGACCACGTGAAGGATCATATGCTATCCATTTTAATCATTTTTTCAGTGGCTATATATTTTATACCCGTGCGACGCCGGGGCGGGTTGCTAGTTTAAAGATATAAGATTATGTATAGAAGTACATTGTAGTACATACCTATGGATATTAGTATGGATGACAATTACTGATGAGTGATGGGCTAATGCGCCTATTGGCCTATGGGCTACACTACCTTCAGGCTAGGCTATAACAATCTACATGCAAGAGATAGAGGGCCTTTAGGCGGTAGGCCCCTAGTGCCAAGTGCCAACTGCCAGTCCAAAAGTATAACGATGTTGATTTTATTAACACAACTAGATGACGCCCGCAACTTCGTTGCGCCAAAATTCGTTTATCGCGCGGGAACCGTACATTTTTTCGGGATAAAAAGTATCCTATGTCCTTTCCCGGGACTCAAAGTATCTCCATGCCAAATTTCAGCGAAATCGGTTCAGCGGTTTCGGCGTGAAGAGGTAACAGACAGACAGACAGACACACTTTCGCATTTATAATATTAGTATGGATGATTAACGAAGCGTGAAACAAAACACCTGCCCGTTGTCATTCATAACATCTTTTGTTAAACGCGTACTTGAACTAATTGTCACTTGAAACTTAAGGTAAGAACACCGAGACGACTAGTGACTATTGTTCTATAATTGAATTTGTTCAGTACGCGACACAATCAGCCCTGGATTTATGTACAGGCACGATAGGCATGGCCTATGGGCGGCAGCGTTCTATGGCGTCCTAGGGGCGGCAAAATTAAGGTGGACTATACTCATAAAAAATATGGATCCAGCCCTGTAAAGGTATCTAAGAATGCTTTCATCAACTATTAGAATCAGCTATCCCCAAACCCGCGGCCCGCCGTGAAAGAATACCTATATACACTACGCGCCGCCCGCGCCGTGCCGCGCCGGGACTTTATCTGTGGCCCGCGTGATGTTAAAACTTAAAATATTATCATTTTGAAATTCACGCCCACCGGCAAAATAATGTAAAGTCGTCGTGAAAGACGTGAAAATTTTTCCACTTAAATCGTTAATTTTGAAGAACGTTATTTTTTTAACCTTAGAAAATTTTTGCTGTGGCCCGTGGGCCGTGACACCAAGACTAAGACATGTTTGTGGCCCGTATGAAAAAAGGTTGGGGACCACGGCCTTAGATGTTCATGACGCCCACAACTAAGTTGTCCAAAATTCGTTCACCGCGTAGGAACCGTACATTTTCCGGGATAAAAAGTATCCCATGTACTTTTCTAGGACTCAAGGTATCTTCATACGTAGTGATTATAATATTCTCTTTGCTTCATACCAAATTTTAGCAAAATCGCCTCAGCGGTGTGCGCGTGAAGAGGTAATAGACAGACTGACAGACAGACAGACTGACACACTTTCGCATTTATGATATGATGTTTATGACTGATCGTTCCGTCAAAGCATTAATAAATATACCTAATTAAGTAAGTAATAGGTAGTGTTTTGTTCTACTAATTTTCCATATGTACCCCATTTGACGCAATACTAACTGCGCAAGCGCTGAATTGTTTGAGCATGTTTGAACAGCTTTTCCAGCTGTTTATTTCACCAATTTAAATCTACTGACTATTCATACAACCTTTCAGAAGTAGTTCGAGCGCGCTACCAAAATGTTTTTCGTTGTGTCAATATGTGTGATCTTGGATATAGCAGGTAAGTTTTTTACTATCCCGGTGTTGGAGCAACGTTCGGTGTTAAAAAGGGTCTGTTTTCTGTATGCTAACCTAGAGTTTAGACTCTAGACCTAAGACCACGTTTCAAAAGCTAATTAACTTAGGGCTAAGAGAGACGTAACTACTTGATACATGGTCATAGCTTAGCCTAACTCTAAGAGTAAGTTACAAGACCTTTGTTTCATGTCAAGTAGTAAATATCTAACGTCCGGAAAAGCAAATTTATTGTTAGTTATTAGGAGTTTACGCAAACGGGAAAGAGACTAAATAATTTAAAGTTTTTGCTTCCAAATACAAAAGTTATGACCGTTTTTTTCCATATTAATATTTTGACGCATTGTTGTATAATATATCTGTGTTCAATTTTAAGCCCCATGAGACCACCGGTGATCGCGGCAACAATAGAATTACAGTAGATTTCCAAGAATCCGCCATCGAAGGATAAATTATTGAAATAAGTCGAATAGTTTCGATGCCTTTTGATAACAAATAAACAGAATTAACAGAACCTATAATTTGAACAAACCTTGTAACTTACTTACTTCTTCATCTAGCTATAATATATCTAGCTATAAATAGAATCCATATTTTTTTATTTCAAATAATTTTCCCGGTCCTAAAGCCTCCATTTATGCAAAAATGTCAGTTTTCAAATTGTTAGTTACCCACTTTTTCCACTCATATCTTCAATTGAATCCTCTATAATCTATTATCATATAATTTTTTTCTTCTTGCAGTTGCCAGTCCGGTCTCAAATGTAGACAATGTCCGTATGACCAGCCCCAGTCGTGTTAGAAGTGAAGATGTTCCTACCAGTCAATTCTACAAAGACCACACTATATTCAATGTTCCAATACCAGAACTAATCGACAAAACTCCACCTTTTTACCAACCACAAACATCAAATCAACCTATGAACCAAGCAGTTTATCAGAATCCTATAGTTAATTTAACCGAAAAGGGAACGAAATATTTACAAAACCCATACCAAAATCCAAGTGTGTTGAGCTCGCAACAGTCCATTTCGGAGATATATCAGAATGGAGATGGAAATATACAGACACCAATACAGAGGCTGCAGAAGTTATACCAAGGTGAGGGGTTATTTTAATATTCAATAGTATTAGCATTCGCAATACAACTTAGTTTATACTTAAAAATCTGCTTGTGTGTCTGTCTGTCTGTCTGTCTGTTACCTCTTCACGCCCAAACCGCTGAACCGTTTTTGCTGAAATTTGACATGGAGATACCTTGAGTCCCGGGAAAGGACATAAGATACTTTTTATCCCGGAAAAATATACGGTTCCCGCGCGATAAGCTAATTTTGGCGCAACGGAATTGCGGCCATTATCTAGTAGTTGATAATTATTGTCAGGACGTAGTTATACGTAACAACTATTAGTGTGAAGTGTAAAGTATTAAAGAAGAATAATTTGAAGATGAATAGTACATTACGCCTTAAGGGAGGAAAGTAGGACATTTCAACCCGCGCGATATTGTCACCCGAGCCGAAGGCGAGGGTGTCAAAAGCGTCGGTTGAAGTGTCATGCTATTCTCCCGTGGCGCGTATAGAACTTTTCATCATACAAGGGACCGAAAGTTTAATGACAATAATTGACATCGTATTTAAGAAAAACGAATGTGGTCTAAACCATGCCGTTACGGGGTCCGGGGCCTCCCAGATGAAATAAAACAACAAATTAATAGATTTTAATTGAACAATGTTGTTTTTTTTAAGTAACATTTTGTGTAGTAGGTTGTACTTGTAGTTGCTTGTAGTGCTTTATTTGAAATGACTTAACAAGTATGGCACCATGGCAACGTTCATCGCTGTCCCGACTCAAAGATAAGGTATATTATTATATCAGCTATCCCCCACTTTTCCTGGCTGCTGGCCTATAGGTATATAAAATAACTAAGTTGGTAGCCGCGTCCTCAACTCAACAACTCAACAATTAGATCAATATTATAAAATTGCCGCGTGTATTAATATTATGGGTTTGAAATAACAACTTCACGGTTGCCATGATAATGAGTTATTTCAAATAGGTAGCGGGAAGAAAATTTTAAACTGTCAGTTGTGAGCAATCTGAAGGAAATATGCATCTTTCTTCCCGCAAACAAGGGAAGAAAATCAAACTTTCGGTCCTGGTATGATGAAATAATAATTATAACCGTAAACCCATTAATACGTGTAATTAAATGTTGTACGTGTTTTGTTGTTTCAGAATCTTCAACGTTACAAAAGCTTTTATCGAATCTGAATTTGATAAGAACTATTTTAGCTCCGAAACCACAGAAGAAACAATTTATATTAGTATACCCCAACGGAACAATCGGTTACGAAGACAATCTTAGTACAGTTTCTAATAAATATCCTAATCACATTATTTTAAAATCGAGTGAATTACGGACATTGACGAATGTTGGGAATGAAATTGAAAACGGATCTGACCATCCTCAACCTCAAGAAAATATACCAAGTATATCCAGCTCCATAACACAAAGCAACACAAACAATCAAATCTTTGATACAAATCAATCTAATTCCAACTCAATTGTGGTAAACAATAATACAGAATCGAAAAATAATATAGAAAAAACAAATACAGAAGTCATCGATACAACGATCAATAAAATACAAAATAACTCTGTGATAATTCCTCAAAATACTTTAAACGATTCGGCTTCAAAGACAATATTGCAATTGGAAAACTCAGAAAATCTAGCGTACAATACAAATAATACTACAACTGCAATACATAACATTTCTGATTCAAATGAAAATGTGGGAGGAATAGATTCTTTAACTGGCAATATCACATTGATAGAAGGTTCCGAAAATATTTCAAACGTTCTGAATAATATACAGAAATTACAGAATACAACAATAAAAAATATAGATGAATTGGCTAATAAAGACACTACAAATGAAAATCAAATTACCATAAATTCTAATACAGAACCCCTTCACAATGTCACATCAGAGAATAGTTACAGCTCAGAAGAACTAGCTAATTCTAGTAATGCAACCAATAACGGACTCGATGATGGAAAAACGGTAACTATGGTCCGGCCAGAATACAATATTACACATGATCCTAATGATGCTATTTCTGATTCAAATGAAAATGTGGGAGGAATAGATACTTTAACTGATGGCAATATCACATTGACAGAAGGTTACGAAAATATTTTAAACGTTCATAATATACAAAATTTACAAAATACAACGATAAACAAAGTAGATAAATTGGCTAATAAAGACACTACAAATGAAAATCAAATTAGCATAAATTCTAATACAGAACCCCTTCACAATATCACATCAGACAATAGTTACAGTTCAGAAGATAATTCTAGTAATGCAACAAATAACGGACTCGATGATGGAAAAACGGTAACTACGGTCCCGCCAGAATACAATATTACACATGATTCTAATGATGCTATTTTTTATTCAAATGAAAATGTGGGAGGAATATATACTTTAACTGGCAATATCACATTGACAGAAGGTTACGAAAATATTTTAAACGTTCATAATATACAAAATTTACAAAATACAACGATAAACAAAGTAGGTGAATTGGCTAATAAAGACACTACAAATGAAAATCAAATTAGCATAAATTCTAATACAGAACCCCTTCACTATATCACATCAGAGAATAGTTACAGTTCAGAAGATAATTCTAGTAATGCAACCAATAACGGACTCGATGATGGAAAAACAGTAACTACGGTCCCGCCAGAATACAATATTACACATGATTCTAATGATGCTATTTTTGATTCAAATGAAAATGTGGGAGGAATATATACTTTAACTGGCAATATCACATTGACAGAAGGTTCCGAAAATATTTCAAACGCTCATAATATGCAAAACTTACAGAATTCAACGATAAACAAAGTAGATGAATTGGCTAATAAAGACACTACAAATGAAAATCAAATAAGCATAAATTCTAATACAGAACCCCTTCACAATATCATATCAGAGAATAGTTACAGCTCAGAAGAAGTAACTAATTCTAGTAATGCAACCAATAACGGACTCGATGATGGAAAAACGGTAACTACGGTCCCGCCAGAATACAATATTACACATGATTCTGATTATGATATAGGAAATATCGGGAGTAATAATCACAATTCAAGTTTAGTAATAAATAACACGAACACCCAAAAAGATTTAAGGACTAACACACAATCAGAAGACATCACAAATGTAGAACAGATTAATGATAGTTTACGAGGAAATGTAACAGGTGACTGTCAATACTGTGAAGAAAAAGAAAACGATGAAAGTAAGATACAATCACATTTATTATGGTCTTCGTTTTGCTATACTTAATATGAATTTCAAAACAACTAGCAATTTGTCTGAAAATTTAGGGATGTAAAAAACTATAATAATATTACATATTAAATACTTTTCAGATGGCAACATTAAACTTGGTGCACCAGATTCCGTTTCTTGGGTACAAGTCGCTAAAGAAAGTGCAAAAAATATACTGTTTGGTGAAGACAATCCAAATGTCTTTTTCATATTCTACAATCCGCCCGAAATGGATGTAGAGAAAGAAACAAGAACTACAATGTATCCAAATGGTACTGTTGTAGAGGAGTTTATAGAAATGAGAAAAGTCGGTAAGTAATACGTAACAAAATATGATCTTTTGCAAAAGCCTAGTAATATAATAGATAATTGTAATTTGAACATTTAAAATAAGACGAATCGTCTTTTAATTACGTTGGTTATGACTTGTAAACAAACAAAGAAAACATTTCAAAATATAAAATACGAAAAAGTTATATGAAATAAGTTTAATGGCTTGCTTATGCATTAATTTTTTTTACAGATGGTACAACGATCAGGACATCAACAACCAAGACTTACAACAATTCATCAACAATACCACTGACAACGAATAGATGAACTGAAACTCTTTTTAACTTGTAAAATTTAGTTATTTCTACTACGTTTACCTCTTTATCTAAGAAAGATAATAATTTAGCATTGAAGAATATAATTTATAAATTGTTTAAACTAACTAACAATTTAAACTAACAATTTAATTAATACAGGCATTTACCTGTATTAATTAAATTTTCCTGTATTAATTAAAGTTCGTTTGAACGGACTATCTGATTTTTTCATCTAAAGCGAGATCTCTACTTTATAGTCTCTACTAGTGCATATGAGTTATGCTCCTTCGTCCATTGCTTTTCCCCTAACTTACGAAACGAGCTCTATATAGGGTGTAACAATACTAAGGGCCTGTTTCACCGCTTCCTGATAATGCTATCCACCAATTAACTTGACACATAGAGTATGGAGAATCTGTCAAATAAGCCTATTGGGCACCTTATCAGGAAGCTGTGAAACAAGCCCTAAGTGATAGTACTTTAGTATGTGTACCTTATATTGAGTTCACTATGTAAGTAGCAGCGTTTTTTGTGCTTTCTAAGGGCAAGCAAGCCAGCGTCATGAATTTTCCTATACAAAATTTACTCTTCAGCGCTGCTAGTTTCATAATGAACTCTATAATAATAATGTAATCCATACTTAATATTATAAATGCGAAAGTGTGTCTGTCTGTCTGTCTGTCTGTCTGTTACCTCTTCACGCCCAAACCGCTGGACCGATTTTGCTGAAAGGCATGGAGATACCTCGAGTCCCGGGACATAGGATACTTTTCATCCCGGAGAATCATCTAGTAATATTTATTTTTCAGACTACATTTTTAGCCCAATTGTTAGTAACTCTTTATTCTTAAGATTTAAAGTTAGTATTTATAAAATATCTATACAGGGGACTCGTACCCTACTACTAGTATTATCACTTAGCTTTGCTACACCCTGACTAAAGTATTTATGCTATATCCCAAGGTAGGCCATTAAAAATACAATAGCTACACCGGAACGCAATATAGTGTGACAGAGATGTTAGAGCGAGCGAACAAGGTTGTTCTTTTCATTAAAACTAAGAGAAAATAATGTTGGCAGAAAATCCTCTTTAGTTAAAATACAAGCGGGCGAAGAGCGTCTGAGTTAACAAGGTGTGGAAAGAATATAATCGTTAGAACGCCGTTTAAAGCTTTTTAGCGAAAACAGAGTGAAAATTTACGTATGTATTCGTTCCTTCAAAACAGATGAGCCAATTATTCTTTGTTCTTGAAATGGAGAAAATTACAAATTGCATTGTGCACATTTGTATTTTTATGATTAGTTAAGCACTGATCGAAAATTCGTTAGACCTCCTTTCTTAAGTAGATTTTCGGCGCGGTCTAGGAGAGAAGGAATCGAATATCAATGCAATATATTATTAGCTATTTTCGAAAAGAAAATACATTAAGGCCCAATTTCAACAACGACTGTTAAAGTTAATGCTCCAATTAGTATCACGTTACCTCTTTCGTTTTTCATATGAATGAAAGAGAAGACTTGGTAGTTCATCAAACAGTTACCACTAAGGGTCGATTCAGACCGCAACGCGACGAGGCGAGGCGAGGCGCGGCGCGGCATAAATTTGTATGGATTTCACAGATTTCAATTGCGTGAGACGTCTTGCGAATCTGTCAAATCCATATTTTAGAAATACATCTGTGCGTCGCGTTACGGCCTGAATCAACCTTCACAGACGTTGGTGAAATTGGGCCTGAGCCTTATAGTTTTTCTGCTCATTCCTCAATCGTAAAATCTATTCTTATACGTTCAGTTTTAAAATCCATAAATTCTGAGTAAGAAATTTTATCCTGGATAAGGTAGTCTTTATTTGAATATCCTATTTGACTAATATCAGGAGTGGAGCGAGCTGAGAATATTTTATCTGAACTCAGCGTGGAGAAAATGATTTCAAAGTAAAGATGGGTTTGATTAACCAGGGAAGAAGCTTAACCACCTGCGCAAATGCCCAAGTTACCGTTAATATTTATATTGTTATAATTACATATCCTCTGACTTATAATTAATTATTGTCACAGGATTAGTAGCTCAACATTTTCCAACGTAAAAAAAAGAATCAGCAATTTAATACATATTAAGGTGGTGCTGCGCTTTACGGAACAGTTCATTTGTTTGTAATTGCAAAGATCGAAAAAATCTGATATTATGCAAGGACTCGAAACGGAATTACTTATATTCAAGTACTTATTCGAGAGTCTAGAATAATCTGGACACTAATAAAAGTAGCATTGCTATTGTTTCTACTTTCTAGAGATAAGAATGTGGCGCTCGCTTTAGGAACACTTCAACATGGAAATGGACCTGTCCTTATTTTTATTATAATGTGAGTAAATAGTCGAGCGAGAGTATTAGTTCAACTCTCAGATTTTAGTCTGAAACATTGTTCTATATCAAATTAAATTTTAAATGTAACTTTACTAACGCGGCCGCTGTAGTCTAGGAGCGAGTAAATAAAAGCCTTTAAAATACAACTACCCGCACAGTTTGTGTTATACTAACCTAAATACTGTAAATATTCCTTTATAACTTTGAAATCCATACTAAAATGCGAAATGTGAAAGTGTGTCTGTCTGTCAGTCTGCTACCTCTTTACACCCAAACACCTGAACCGATTAAGCTGAAATTTGGCATGGAGATCCTGGAAAAATGTACGATTCCCGCGCTAAAAATGGAGTTGCAGTAGATTTCATTTAATAATAATAATAATAAAAATAAAAACTCCCACACCGGTTTCGGTGACGGTGGCCGGTTTCATCGAACCAGGCCAGTTACGCAGGAGTAATTTTACAGTGTCCAAGTGTGTGCGCAGTACACAAGAGCACTCTCTATTCCTTTTACTCTCATAACCCAGTGGGACGGACGACCGACACGACTGGCGAGAGATCAGGCGCAGGACCGACTTTTTACATGCCCATCCGACGCATGGATCATCTTATTTGTCAGACAATCAGACATTGGAAATAACATGTTTCCAACGCGGGAATCGAACCCACGACCTCCGAGTCAAACCACGCTCTGAACCACTGGACCACGTTAAGGTGTTATGTCATCTAATAGTTAACTCATGTATATATGAAAGGGTAAAAACGGGACCTTATTACAAAGACTTTTCTGTCTGTCCAACTGTCCAACTCCAGGTTGTATCTCAAGAACCTCGCTAGCTAGACATTTGACCTTTTTACAAATTATGTACTATGGTATTTCTGTTGCCGCTATAACAACAAATACAAATAACAAAATAATATTCATGGTATTTCAGCGCTGGTGTTTTCACAGTGAACTCTATATTATAAGGGGGACGCACACCCTAAAATATTATGAGTTTGTTTTGTTACATACTGTATAAGCGAATGCGTCATAAGCTCCGTAGAAAATCCGACTCGCACATTTTCAAGCTAGCAAGTAGTGTCAGCATTTTATAAAATTCTGTTTGTTTGACATCATTCGCTCTTCAACTAGACGGGTCAGAACTCTGAATCTGCTATTTTACTTCAAAATTATCACAGCTTCGATATCGTTTCGATGAAATCTCGTCACTAAACTCAGGTTAAACGCTAATGCAGATTTTCACCTGAGTTTTATGACGAGATTAGGTCAAAACCTAAAAAATTATTTGACCTACGTTTAAAAAAAATACCTGTTTTTATAAGGACCCGGGGCTGGATCTCAACTACATTAAGGCGCTATATTGAAAAAACTGTCCTTTTTGACGTAATACTATATAATAGGACCCCCAGAAATGTTACAAATCTGGTAATGAGATATACATATCTTCATAGCCTTATCTAGGTTTGGGTAGAACCAGAAACACGATTAATGTATTTTGCCTCGATACATTTCTCGATCGAAATGACCTCTTAAAAATACGAAATTTGAAGATTATTTTTAAACGAAAATAGATGTATTGTAGGAAATTAGTCTAATTGATAGACACCTTTACAACTGAAAATCGTATAGAAGCATTTTGCTTAAATGCTCCTAGTTATTTTTTAAATAATTAAAATTACGTTTTTCGCATGTTTTCCGAGCGAGCCGATAGCTTCTGGCCGCAGCGTATTCACGACTTTGTAATCATACAAATTAAGTATAAATTTGCCCTTGCGGTAAAATTACTTTCAATATAGCGCCTTAATGTTGGAGTATAATATCAGAATTCGGTTCCGGAGACTCGTAATTTTTCATCACAATTTTTTAAGTGACAACAGAAGAGTGTGGGAGTGCATTACAAAATTAATTTTTAATATTAAACGACATTAATATTCGGTTAGTGATAAAAACCAAGGTATTATATACAGGGTGTAACAAAATTAAGTGATAATACTTTAGGGTGTGTATGGGTCAGCCTGTATAATAGTGTATACTAAATGGCACCCGCAAGTCGCAACTCCGTTGCCTGACATTGGTTGATTGCGAGAGAACCGTACATTTTTCCGGAATTAAAAAATATTATTATTTGCTTATTTTCTTTTCCGTCCCTCAAAAAAAAAAAATCTTCCTACTAATGTTAATAAAAAAATCTATCGTTGTAGCGTGAAAAACAAATAGATTGCCAAATTGGTTCAGCGGTTCTCAAATTTAACTAAATTTAAAATTATTTTTTATTTAAGTATACAGAAGAGATTCTGCACTCTGAAAACACACCGTGCAGCAATAGTTTTGTTATTAAATGTCTAATAAAATAAAGTGATATCGTTTTAGGACTAAGGAAACGTAACTCCCATACTTCAATCGTTTTGTATTAAAAAAAAAAATTGTTTTATTTCTGAATAGATTTTAAAAAAATACTTTCAGAACGTTGATACTACTGGTGCCTACCACCGGTTCGGGAACTAACCCGGCGAGAAGAACCGGCGTAAGAAACTCGCACGGGGTCCCACTTTTTACCAAAAAAGTGAGAAAAAAATTAATCTTTTTAAAATAAAATTTACAAAATTTGTAACTTAAAAATATACAATGTCAATTAATAATTGAATTACACAATTATTGTAAGTCATATAATAATGTAGAAGTAGCCTTGCAAGCAGCCATTTGGTTCTCAAGTTCTTTTCGCACACTAAAATAATATGGGAATAGCTACGAAACACTACATTCCAATTGACAAAATAAAGACGTTGACAATGATTGTCACTTCTGTAATTACACAAAATTTTTGCATGTATTCGGGTCTCTTGCAAAAAGTATGCATGTATTCGGGTCACATTTTGTAGAATCGGAAAAAATTTTATGACACAGTTACACTTCCTTAGTTTTAATTATTCGTAGTTTTAGGGTGTATATGCGTGCCTTAGTTCACTTTGTTTAGTTACACTCTGTATACAGTATACATAACTAGCACAATACTAAACCTCTATCACTTGACTTTCTCTTTGAACTCCTTCAATATCGTTCTCACAAAGACGATGGTAAAATTCAGGGAAGTCACACTTTAAAATTGATCCATTGGAAGCAAATCGCCAAAATTATTCAACCGATTCTAGGTGTAATCTCTTGGATAATAGCGGCAATTATTGGACAAAAACCTGTCACGGCCGGGTTTGGTGGTGACGGATGTGCCCATTTGAGGACAGGGAGGGGGAGGGGAGTGCCATTACTCCTGTTTATCCCTTACCTCGAGATATAGTATTTCCTTGACGCCATTGATGTCAAATACTTATGGAGTAAGGGCTGCTTTAAAGAAAATTGCGAAAATGCAAAATCTAGAATTGCAATATGCAAATATTGTTATACTAAGGGCCTGTTTCACCGCTTCCTGATAAGGTGCCGGATAGGCTTATTTGACAGATTCTCCTACTCTAAGTCAAGTTAAGTGGTGGATATCCTTATCAGGAAGCGGTGAAACAGACCCTAAGTGTTGTAAAACTTCATTAATCGCGCAAAGCCGTACATTTTCTGCGACAAATTAATATTGTAATAAAACAGGGGTTTTATCACAATATTAAGGCATGGGCCTCAAATCGTACATACTAAAATCCACAGATTATAGAAGCTAAAATTGGTTCAGCAATTTCAGCATAAGAAGGGAAATAACACACATATAGACAGGCATACTTTGTGTTTATATTATTGATTATTCACAAACAGCAAACTAGTTTATTTTTAGAAACCCGACTGCTTTTTAGAATTTTGACTAAACGGAAGTCGGAACGCGTTTGACTCGGTTTAATTTCACGAGAATCCCGATTTTATCATTTTATTACATATGACTGCATACGACTGCATCAAAACCATATCTAAACTAAAATTACGGTACTGATTTCACTATAGAACACCTAGGGCCAATTCAGATCGCAACGCGACGCGTAAATATGCATTTCTAAATTATTGTACTACTGAATTGACAGACTTGCATGACGAAGTCTGTCAATTCAATACAAATTGGAAATGCATCTACGCGTCACGTTGCGGTCTGAATTGACCCTTAAACATTGTGATATTAATACGACCTATTTGGAGAGGTCACGGGGTCGGCCTGAAGCGACGAGACACTTCTCAGGTCTTCACACCTAAACGAGGCCATTGTTCCTCTCATTATACAGTGTATATTGTTGTACTATACAGTATAATATACAGGGTGTAACAAAACTAAGTGATAATACTTTAGGGAGTGTACGTGTTCCTTGTAGAGTGTTCACTGTGAAAGTAGTAGCGCTGTAAGATCAAATAAATTCGTGATTTATATGGGCAAGCACCGGCGCGGCAGCGTCACGAGTTTTCTCATACAAAAGTGAAAAAAATGCTCTTTCAGCGCTGCTACTTTTACAATGAACCTTACATAAGGAACACATGCACATCCTGAAGTATTATCACTTAGTTTTGTTACACCCTGTATTATACTGTATAGTATTGTATATCACTGTATAGCGCTGTATAATACTCAGTATACAGGGCTAACTCTTAAGTAGTTTTGAGAGATACGCTTGGAGTAGTTAAAATACTTTCAGTCCTATAGGTACTTGAGGTATTCTAAAATTGAACAACGCAAACCATGGAGTAAAAATATAGTTAACTTTGTTTTTACTCCGTAACGCAAACACATATTTAAGTCTCTTTATTATTGTTACGTGCTAGGGTTCGAGGATTCGGAGAGAAAGACCTGGTGACTCTCTTGAAGACTTTATTCACAAACACTAGCTCACACAAATCACTAAGTCCAAACACTAAGCACTAGGTCCAAATCACTGAGCACTATCACTGTCCTAGGTCGTAGCCGAGTCGTAGGTCACTGTCACAATCACTCACTATTGATCACTTGTTCTCACTTCGAAATCGCCTTGATGATCGCTTGTATCAAACTGAGTTGACTGCCGGCTTGTTTACCTTTTATATGGCCCGCGTCGCCTTCTGGAGCGTTCTATTCTGGATTGTTTACGTAAACACGCAATTCACATAAACAAGGGTTAGACTTTTCTAGAAAGTACGCGCAACTGTCGCGCGCAGGTAAACAACTGCCCGTATCCGTAACACTATGATTCTTCATAAAGGTAACTGTTAGAACTCTTATGTATCAGTTTTTGACCCCTGCCATTCATAACACTATTGTAAATGTCAAACTGTAACTGTTACCAAGCGTGCCTCCTATTCCTATAAGCCGCAGCCGCACATGCGTCTATCGTACGAAGCTTCGTGCTATGAGACGATACCATTGGACGATACACGCTGATCGTCCAATGGTATCGTTTTGAAGCACGCAGGTGCGGCGCGGGCGTAAAGGACACAGGATTTTATCGCGGCAAAATGTCCCGTACCCGCGCGATTAACGAATTTGTAAACAAAGTTGCGACCAACGTCCAGTTATTTTTATAGCATTTCGGCATTTTAGGGGAAAAATTTGCGACCATTTCAAGTTTTATTGTGATAAATAGAAAAACCAATGTATCGAAAAACTCGAGGAAACAATATTATTCATAGAAAACTTGGAAAATCTGTTCCCAAGTTTCGCGCGAGTAATAAAATATGAATGAGGGCGCCAAAACGGAGGAAAACCAATCCAAAAATATATTTTTCTTGTGAATAACAAATCTAGCGTACAAATTGTTATGGGAAGTCTTTGTTAAAGTTTACTTTAGCGTTATTTTCTTTCTTTTTAGTTTTAATGAAATACTTCGGTGGATTCCAGGGAGAATAGTGAAACATAATATATAAGACGTTACTTATAAGTATATCTTTGCGAAGAAATTGATATTGAACTATACATTTTTTCGTTATAAAATTCGATTCTCATACCATTCCCGCGACTCAAAAAGTCTCCATACTAATATCATATTATTTTCCGCTATGCTCCATACCAAAATTCATTGAAATCGGTTGAAGCGTAAAGAGGTCAGAGATCGACCGAAAATTAGGCAAAAAAGATTTTTGTATTTGTACTCGTATTTGATGATATTTAATTAGTAAGTCTTATGAAATAGTCAACCACTACTTTCATGACCATATATAATAATATCCATACTAATATTCATATAAATGCGAAAGTGTGTCTGTCTGTCTTTTACTTCTACACGCCTAAACCGCTGTATGGATTTAGCTGAAATTTTGTATGAAGATACTTGGATTCCCGGGAAAGGACATAGGATAATTTTTATCCCGGAAAAATGCACGGCTTAAAACGTAATGTTGTAAAGACGTTAATTTTCAAAAAACTTCCAAAAACTCGCTCCTTTGACCTCGCCATAGTCTAGGTAACTAGGTAGTAGCAAACTTTTTACTAAGATGAAAGAAAAAGAAAATGATCGTCAAATATTTTGGGACTGAGGTGACATGTGTGTTGTGTACATTAAACCGACATCCTTTTGAGGGTCAGCCACACCGATCCCCAATACATGATAATAGATATGAAATTGAAATATCAAGCGGTGTCACGCTATTTGTGAGGGTCAATTCAGACCGCAACGCGACGCGTAGACGCATTAGTAAAGTGCTGAATTGATAGACTTGAAAGACGTCTCACGCACCCGTGTGGCCGGCTATGCGTCAACCGGCAGCGCTGCGTCGACGCAACGCTGACGCAACGCTGACGCAACGCTGACGCAACGCTGACGCAACGCTGACGCAACGCTGACGCAACGCGGCAACACGTCGTGTAAACTGGCTCTTGCCTCTTAGGAATGCATCTACTCGTTGCGTTGCGGTCTGAATTGACCCTTAATTTTAATTGCGTTGTGTCGCTATAAAAAAATCGTAACAAATCGGCCAAACACCATAAATATAAATCAAGCGGTGCTTTGTTGCATATTGTATTATATGTATACATAGTAGACTATATTTTATCGATAAGAAAACTATTATTGCGTGCATTGTTGCATCGCGTCTCTTTGTACACTGACCCTATATTAGTAGCACAAATGGTTTGATCTGTACTCACATAGACAGTACACACACGGACTCACACACACACACACACACATACACACAAAAGTATAAGCAAATCTCAACTCCCTGTCTGACCCTCCCTGAATATGGGTGTTGAAAACTTCCAGCCCATCTGAAATTCTACGCCATTAGGACTACTGCAAACTTTTCTGTGAACTTTGACCATTTCACTATATGAGTTCTTTGTTGTTTATCTTGTACATTGTAAACAATATGTCCCCCTAAAAATATTTACAGAGCGAACAAGATCTGCTTTCCTTGGTTTGACACATCGAACAAGTCCTTTGACAGACAAAAACAGAGATGGTGAGGGAGGGCCCTAGAACATTTTTTTTGTGATTATTAACAAGCTCATCTTTTGTGAGTAGCTTAATTTTGATAAGACAAACAACTTTTTTGTCTGCGAAAAATCTTGAAAGTGGTAGCTAACAGAGGTAGAAAGGATTTCATACTTTGATTTGATTTGATGGTCTAAAATATGGATTGTTCTATTTGCAGGACAATGTTACTCTTAAATTATATTACTTTTAACCTACAAATATACAAAAAATCAGCTGGGAACCCCGTTTTAGAGTACCGTAGTCAACCAAGTTTTGTTGATTACAGAACCGTAATCACAAAAAAAATTGTTCTAGGGCTCCCGTACTAAGAACATTGTAGAGCAATACGATATATCTTTTATGTATAGCTAGAGACCAGACATACTGTCAGGTCTCTGGTATAACTGCCATGTTTTCACGCTAGATAGCAGCACCAGCAGAGACAGTAAACTAAAAGTTTTGTTTGACAATTGACAACGTTTCTTTCAATATTCTCATACCATGTGAGCAACAGCTGACATGTCAGATTTTGGTTGGATTAATTCCTGTATGTGCAAGTAGCGCCCTCTACTTCGAACTTTGCGTTTTATACCCTACTAGCGACCCGCCCCGGCGTCGCAAGGGTATAAAATATTTAGCCACTGAAAAAATATTAAAATCGATAGCCTATGATCCTTAACGTGGTCTACTTCTTATCTGTGCCAAATAACATAAAAATTGCTCCAGTAGTTTGCGAGATAAGCCCTTTCAAATAATTTCCCCATTTTTTTCCACATTCTCCTACCGTCTTAGCCTGATAAAATATAGCCTATAGCCTTCCTCAATAAATGAGCTATCTTAAACACTGAAATAATTTTTCAAATCGGACCAGTAGTTCCTGAGATTAGCGCGTTCAAGTTAGCCCTTTCAAATAATTTTCTCAGTTTTTTCCACATTTCCCTCTATTTCTTCGCTCCTATTAGTCTTAGCGTGATAAAATATAGCCTTAACCTTCCTCGATAAATGGGCTATCTAAGACTGAAAGAATCATCAAAATCCGTTGCGTAGTTTTAAAGATTAAAGGCAACAAAGGGACATGAGGGAAGAAAAAGCGATTTTGTTTTATAATATTACTAGCGACCCGCCCCGGCATCGCACGGGTATAAAATATATAGCCACTGATAAAATGATTATAATCAATAGCCTATGATCTACTTCTTATCTGTGCCAAATAACACAAAAATTGCTCTAGTAGTTCGCGAGATAAGCCCTTTCAAATAATTTCCCCCGTATTAGTCTTAGCGTGATAAAATATAGCCTATAGCCTTCCTCTATAATTTATGGGCTATCTAAGACTGAAAGAATCATCAAAATTCGTTGCGTAGTTTTAAAGATTAAAGGGAATAAAGGGACATGAGGGAAGAAAAAGCGATTTTGTTTTATAATATGTATGTACAGATTTGCCGTTGAAATATAATATTTATGAATAAGAATTATAGCCAGAATATCTCGTTATTTTATTCAGTGTTTCTATTAAATTTTTCTGCTACTTTGTTATGTTAAAATGTGTTTATCGCGTTGGTACCGTACATTTATATTAAAAAAATTCCTGTGTCCTTTCTCAAAATTAGTTCAGTGGTTTAAGCGTTTTTAGATGAAGCGAAGATGTGGCTGACAGACTGACTTAAATGCTATACGAATTCAGATTTATTAAACCAAGTTCAAGACTAAAAGGTTAAAAAGCTTTCACAAACGTACATTCGCTGACAAGAGAAGGACGACAGTTAAAATCCCGCTAACATCGGCAAACGACCTACATTCCTCCTAAATGCCTTTTGAGAAAAATCTGTTCAACCAGCGACCAGCCCGAGGCGAACACTGCATTGGTTTTGGCCGATTAAATATGCAGCACTCCAAACTCCAGAGGGAATCGACAACTACAGTACAGATATTATGTGGTATGGACTATGCCCTATGGCAGGGGTCACCAAATGGCGGACCGCGGTCCGCATCCGGACCGCCGACCCATTGTGTGCGGAACAAGCATTTTCGAAGATGAATTCGTTAAAAATAAATTTCGGTCTATACTTACTGATGAACATCTCCAGAAATTTAATATCGATAGCTTGCACCAATTTCACTCTAAGCTTCACAGAGATGGTGGTGGTGGTGGTAGCTACAAAAATTGTCACTTTTCTCATAGTACCGTATGTAATTTACCTTTGCAATTTTCGTATTTTTTTATAAAATGTGCGGACCGCGAAGGTCATTTCAGTTCTTAAAATGGCCCCCGAGCGAAATTAATTGGTTGCCCTATGGTTATACTCTCTATCGTACAATTTTACGTATTATGGTTTATATTATATTCTTCATAGGCATCGGCAATCTAATCTTTACGGGTTAGATTGCTTGTCAATACGTAAAAAACAAAATATCTTACTTATCTATTTAAAAATCGGCCAAGTGTGAGTCGGACTCGTGCACGAAGGGTTTTGTACCATTACAGAACAAAACAGTCTGTTACAGACAGAAAGACACACTTTCATTTTAGTAATATTAGTATGGATTTTATTAGTTGTAAAGTTATTATTACTTTATGATCAGGTAACTCCAAATAATATAAAATAATAAACGAAAAACGTTATTTCTCGGCAGTTGATTGAAAAATCCAAATAATCTTATATCTTTAAACGAGCAATTCTTGTATATGTCGTAGTCATCTGGATTGGAATCTCGGAATCGGTTCCAACGATTTTTATGAAAATATTTAGTAAGTATATAGGGGGTTTCGGGGGCGATAAATCGATCTAGCTAGGAATCATTTTTAGAAAATATCATTTTATTCATGTTTCATCGAATACCGAGCAAAGCTCGGTCAAATAGCTAGTATAATATAATAAACGAAAAATTCTATCTCATAAAGTAGAAAGATGGCGATGAAAAATTGTATTAAAATTCTGCAATTATATTTTAATGAAACATAATTTTGTATTATGAAATATGAGCATACAGAGTATAAAACAAATTGTTATTACTTCTGGGTTTGTTCGTCCCCTGTAGGCTGTAATAAAATGATATTGTACCAAATACAGATCTGTTACGTTCATACTATTTTCCGGCATAAATTGCTTCCGAACAATTTTCAAATTCAATTGTCAAATTTGACAGATAAGTGAAACAAAAGATACGAAATGCCATTTACATAAAAGAGACAGACTAAATAAAAGACGGGCCAATTGGCCCGTATTTATGGCTTCACAACGCGCGCGGTAGTAACATATCTGCTTTGAGTTTTTTTATATAATATCATTGCTGTAATATAGAATTTGCTGTGAAAGCAGCAGCGCTGAAAGAGTATTTTTTAAACTTTTGTACGAGCAAAGTCATCAGGGCCTAGGGGGTGCCCATATAAATCACAAAGCAAAAAAAAACCTTTTATCGCTGCTTCTTTCACAGTGCATAATTTATCAGTATAAGTGATACTGACGTAGTATACAGTTTACATCCTCTTTGCTGTATATTAGATACATTATACAACCAGTCAAGTATTATTACTTTGTTTTGTTATACTCTGGGCCTGTTTCACGCTTCCTGATAAGGCTATCCACCACTTAACTTGACACATAGGCCGGTATAAATAGTCAGTACTCAAGATGCATCTCGGTCTCAAGACACGGTTCAGGCTGTGTGATTGGTTGGCTGTCAAAATTTGGACCAATCATAGAGCTGAACCGCGTCTTGAGACCGAGATTCATCTTGAGTACTGACTATTTATACCGGCCTTAGAGTATGGAGAATCTGTCATATAAGCCTATACTTATATTATATAATAATTATACCAATTAATATAACCTGTATTTGGTGAATGTAAGTTGTAACTCGGTCCCTCAGCAGTTTCAATTAAAAGTTTGTTTGGCGGGTTAGTTGGATTCACCTGAAACAATCCTGAATTCGGTAACTTTCTTTTCACAGACGGAGTCGATAGAATTGTTTTATTGTGGAAATTGCTTTTCGTGAAGCTTGGAAGATACAACGAAAATCAGTTTTATATACTTAATAGCTGTTGCCCGCGACTTCGTCCGCGTGGACTTCAGTTTATTAGTTGCTCCCGTACATCGATTGAACAGTTTACGCGTAAATCACAAAGGTACATTTTGTGGGAACCGTACATTTTTCCACGACAAAATATATCCTATGTTCTTTCCCGGGACTCAAAGTATCTCTATACCAAAATTCATCGAAATCGATTGAATAGTTTACGCGGAAATTGTAAAAGTATATTGTGCGGTATCCGTACATTTTTCCGGGACAAAATGTTTCCTATGTTCTTTTCCGGGACTCAAAGCACAATATATCTATACCAAATTTCAGCAGAATCGGTCCAGCTGCTTAAAACGCGTGATGTCGTAAACAAGTAAAATATATGGATTCATTTTTATTATTTATAGACGTTCCGCGCGGCTTCGCCCGCGTAAATTAGATATTTCACAGGCAAATTAGTGAACAAAAAATAGCCTATAATCTTTCACGTGCTCTACTTCCTATCTGACCCAAATAACAGAAAAATTGCTATAGTAGTTCGTAAGATAAGACCTTTTAAATAATATCCCCGGTTTTTCCATATTTTCCTCTATTTCTTCGCTCCTGTTAGTCTTAGCGTAATAAAATATAACCTATAGCCTTTCTCGATAACTGGGCTATCTAACAATGAAATAATTTTTCGAATCGGACCAGTAGTTCCTGAGATTAGCGCGTTCAAATAAGCCCTTTCAAATAATTTTCCCCGTTTTTTCCACACTTTCCTCTATTTCTTCGCTCCTATTAGTTTTAGCGTAATAAAATATAGCATATAGCCTTTTTCGATAAACACTGAAATAATTTTTCAAATCGGACCAGTAGTTCCTGAGATTAGCGCGTTCAAATAACTTCCCAAGTTTTTACCACATTTTCCCCTATTTTTTCGATCCTATTAGTCTTAGCGTAATAAAATATAGGCTTTAGCCTTTCTAAATAACTGGGCTATCTAACATTGAAAGATTTTTTGTCCAAATTGGCCCTTTCAAATAATTTCCCGCCGTTTCTTCCACATTTTCCTCTATTTCTTCACTCCTATTAGTCCCAGCGTGATAAAATATAGCCTATAACCTTCCTCGATAAATGGGCTATGTAACACTGAAAGAATTTTTGAAATCGGACCAGTAGTTCCTGAGATTAGCGTGTTCAAACAAACAAACAAACTAACAAACTCTTCCGCTTTATAATGTTATAGTATAGACTAAATAGATAAATGCGAAAGTGCGTCACTCTCTGTCTGTCGGGCCAGTAATGAAGAGAGACACATCCATACTTTGTATTAATAATAATAACAATATCTATGGACGCTTCACACCACGTCAGTCTGGCCCCGTGCTAAGTACCTGAAGGACTTGTGTTACGGGTACCAGACAATTAAATATATTTCCGTTGTTATATATATATATATATTTAAGATTTTTATTATATCATACACATATTTAATATACATCCATGACCCGGGAACATTGAAAACTTTTTGTTCCGTTGGCGGGATTCGAATCCGCGACCCCCAGCTTGAGCTACCAACGCGCTCACCACTGAGCCACAGAGGTCGTGGCTCAGTGGTGAGCGCGTTGTGTCGTGTATTATAATTATTGCGAAAGTGTGTCTGTCTGTCTGTTACCTCTTGACTAAAAATTTGGTGTGGCGATACTCACTCTGAAGTCTGAGTCCCAGCCGGAAAGGACATGTACTTTTTGTCCTGGAAAAATGTACGGTTCCAGCCTTCCAGTGCGATCACGAATTTTGGCGCAATGGAGTTACGGGCGTCATCAAGTCTAGTAATATTATATATCCGAAAGTGTGTCAGTCTGCCTGTCTGTTACTTCTTTACGACCAAACTGTTGAACCGATTTTGCTGAAATTTGGTATGGAGATACATGGGATACTTTTTATCCCGGAAAAATGTACGGTTCCCGCGCAATAAACGATTTTTGGCGCAACGAAGTTGCGGTCGTCATCTAGTAATCCTTATAAAACTGACCATCGCTTTAAAGACCAGAAATCCATCATGGCTTATCCATGATTGCCACCATGATTGTGAAGCTTTCTATATTATGCACACTTTACACCAGTGGTTCCCAAACTTATTCTGTCTACTGTCCACTTTGAGCACAGATTAAACGCATCCAGATGAAATGAAATTTTAAATCATTCTCCAAGCTTCTACACAACGCCCCATTTTTTTGGAACCTACACCTATAACACCTACCCTTTAGACCTGTAGCGTCCACTAGAGGGCGTTATCGCCCACTTTGGAAAAGGCTGCTTTACACGTTGGTAATTTTCAACAGTTATCAGCATTCAAAATAACCTCATTTTGCCGCTGTCGTGGGCGTAGTACATACTTTGTTTAACAAGTAAATGTTTTTGAAAGCGTTGGGCCCAATCGAGCATTACGTTCTTAAATGTTCCACATAACTTCTATTGTTACTATGAAGTATCATATTCGGAAGCGTCTTTAGACTTTTTCATGTTTTTAGGTCATCCATGTTGAATCTCAAACAATAGACATGGCACAAAAGTTAAATGCCGCAATTATTCTCGCTAACTCCTCAAAGAGAGTTAAGAGAGAAAGGATTTACCGACAGAGAGTTTATTATGAGAGTATGGTGATAGAGATACTTTACTCGTAGAGTTTATTAGAAGAGACAGTTTACTGGCAGAGAGAATTCACTGTGAGAATGTGCTGAAAGAGATATTTGCTCGCAGTTTATTGAGATACAGTTTATTTTGTTAAAAGAGATAACTTACAAGCAGAGTGAGTATACTGGTGAATAGTGTATGTTATGCCAGGTATGCGAAAATTAGTTTAATTAGCAAGTTGATTTTTACGAGAGTAGTTGTGCTGTGTAATTTTTTGTCTGCTGGTTTTGTGTTAGACATCCATACTAATATTAAAAGTGTGTCTGTCTGTATGTTACCTGTTCACGCCCAAACCGCTGAACCGATTTAGCTGAAATTCGGTATAGGAATACTTCGAGTCCCAGGAAAGGACAATTAGGATACTTTTTATTCCGAAAAGTGTACGGTTTCCGCCGGATAATCGAATGTAGCCGAAATGGTGCTACGGGCGTCATCTAGTTATTATATGAAAGTAGAGGTAGGTGTAGTAGCTTTTGACCACATTGGTACCTATACTTAATCTATATCTATACATATACTATATCTATACATATTATAAAACAAAGTCGCTTTTTTTCCCTCATGTCCATTTGTTCCCTTTAATCTTTAAAACTACGCAACGGATTTTGATGATTCTTTCAGTGTTAGATAGCCCATTTATCGAGGAAGGCTATAGGCTATATTTTATCACGCCAAGACTAATAGGAGAATGTGGAAAAAACGGGGGAAATTATTTGATAGGGCTTATGTCGCGAACTACTGTCGAGCAATATTTATGTTATTTAACAAAGATAAGAAGTAGACCACGTGAAGGATCATAGGCTATCAACTTTAATAATTTTTTCAGTGGCTATATATTTTATACCCGTGCGACGCCGGGGCGGGTCGCTAGTAGAAATATAAACAGATAGTTTCATTCTGACTTAAAAAGTTTTAGATTCATTTTTGTTTGGTTATTATAGGCTACCATAATATTAACTTCAACTGTATAATATTAAATATTTACATTGAAGGGCAGTGACTTACTTATGGCCTATTATAATAATTTCTAAAGAGTGCTAATACAAATCAACTGGGTGAAAAACGTGATTATCTTTTATTTTAATATTTAGAACCAGTCCGAGATGAACTAGCAGAAAGGTTCTTAACAGCTTTGCTTTGAAGTTATTGTGTATATTATGATTTTGATCTAGTTTTGGTTTTGAATTTGTACCTATGTTTTTTATTTGTTTATTTTGCAATAATATTTAATAAATTAATATTGTTTGTTCAAATATTAAATACAGAATATTCGCGTGCAGTAAAATGAGATAATTTCGCTAAATCAACACCAATACACCGCAACAATTAATATTGCCGCCTCAGTTTACAATTTATTGCCACAATACTAATAATGCCACCCACACCAGTCCAGCTACGCACTAGTGATTATACAGTGCCCAAGAGTGTGCGCAGTTACACAAGAGCACTTTCTCTTTTTTTTTGCTTACGGTTCGTCTGTCCGTTACCTTTTCATGCCTAAGCCGCTGAACTGATTTTGCTAGAATTTGGTATGAGTATACTTTGCGTCCTGGAAAAGTACATATATATACCTTATACAAAAATGAATGGTTCCCGCGCGATAAACCAATTTTGGCGAAACGAAGTTGCAGACGTCATCTAGTTTAGAAATAATTCTTTAGATAACGTTGTAGTTTACCAAACAGCGTACAATTCAGAATCGTGCAAAAGTTTTTCTGAAAGTTGGAGGTTCTAAAATGAGTTATTACAACATTTACAACGTCTGAAATCACAACTTCTCGCTCGGTCGAAAGATGTTTCTTTGAGGCTATAAAGCAGATAAGATTCTCACAACATAATTTATTATTATGGCACAACAATGTTTGCCTAGTAGGCTAGTTTTTCATAAAACATATAAAGTACTTTCAATACTATCTTTCGCTCTAAAATTATTATTATCGAAGAAATTAATCAAATTAAACTCCAAATAAACGAAATGAACATTTCACAAATATGGAGTGGACTGTAGATCTCATTAGTTTTTGCAAAATAACACCTTTGTATAAATTTACCACCGAATTCCTCCCGATAAGAACCATCTAAGTACTAAGTTGCATATTAATTTTCAAACCATTTACCCGTAATATTCCCGTTTAAGCACTCGCTAAAGTTTTGCATAAATAATGTACTAGTGTATAGCAAGTTGTTGATCTTGGCTTCCTGAATAATTACCTCCTACATTGTTGTACAGTTTGTACATATTATTATGTACACTTCAAGAGTATTTAAGGAAATAATATTTTATAGTAAGGCGGACAACGAATCACCAACGTAATATATAAGTTTAGTTATAGTAAAATATTTGTCTTGTTAAAAATGCTATACCTTGGCTAAGTTGATTGAAAAGAACTACGTTAGTAATACAAAATATGCAATGACATCGCAAAACAAAATCTTCTGACAAGAAATACGTCGCGCGTTGTTCAAATAATATAATGCTATGTCATAGTCAATCAATGAAGAATCAAGTCGTATAGTAAAATGCTACGTCCGTCGTAGCAAAATAAATAATAAAATCGGCCAAGTGTGAGTTGGACCGGCACACGAAGGGTACGCACCAGACCACTATAATAGAGCAAAAATAGGCAAAAAATTGTGTTATTTTGTATGGGAGCCTCCTTAAATATTTAATTTATTTTGTTTTTAGTATTTGTTACAGCAGCAACAGATATACACAATCTGTGAAAATGTCAAGAGTCTAGCTATAACGGTTCTTGAGTTACAACCAGGTGACAGATAGACAGACAGACGGACAGACATCGAAGTCTTAGTAATAGGGTCCCATTTTTACCCTTCGGGTACGGAACCCTAGAAAGAGCTACGCCATTGTAAAAATGCTATGTTGTAGGCCGTAGCAAAGAAAGAACAGAGCTACGAAATGCTACGCGTTGACGTTATTATGATTATGATTATAATATACGACGTCGTGTATTATGATTATAATACATGATTATTCGTGTATTATAATCACACAGATACCCTGCCTAAAATTAGCTTCAAGTAAAGTTTGTGTCAGAATTTTTTGAGTGGACCGGTATCCAAAGGAACTTGCGAGTATTCATGGTCGGTATATTTAATTTCATACCATTAGATGCTGTATGTTGTTATAGATAAGGTAAAGTTCGCCATCCCAGGGATCAACGTGCCATTTTTCTGAAGAACTCTTTAGTGATATCATAGAAGTGCCATCAATAGCACATTACTGCCCATGGTGCGTCTACTATTTTTCTCATCGAAGGAGGTGGAAAACGGCAACATCGGTAAGCGCAGCGGAAAGAAAGTTGACGTTTTCCGCCCGGAGGTGAGAAAATAATATTTTTATTTGTAATCCTGACGCCTATTTAAAAATATAAGGCCTCAAGCCTTACTTGGCGTGTTTGTAGAATACCCACTATGATAATTTTGTGACACTAATGTGCTCAAAACTTCTGCCACTTCTGGCACGTATGCCATTGGTTCGCCATCCCTGTTAAAGGCTCATATTATAGATATATTTAATCATATTATAGACTCTTCATATCGAAGAGCTATGCGCAAGTGATGATGAATCGTCGTTCTAGCGAAATATTTGATAGCACAAAGGAATGCGAGTGATGCGGTTATTTATATCACTCGGTGACACATCTTCGCTAGGGTTAACACTTTGAAATATAAATATCTATAGAATATTTTTATTAAAAAAGCAACAAAAGACAATATAAGTAAAGAAAAAAAAAATATTAAGTTACATCTTTACTTAAGAGCCCGTATACGAAATTTTGCCGATGAATATGAAATTGCAAAGGTTCGCTACAGAAATATTATTTGGTTTTTTTCCCTTTATTAGATTAAAAAAAAAATATATATATATATATATATATATATATATATATATATATATATATATATATATATATATAACTATTAATTATTAGATTTAAAAATATATTTAAGCGCGGACTGCCTACTCGAGCCTTGCGGCGAGTAATATAATGTGAGATTTAGGTTGTTTTGAATCGTGTTTTTTTGGCACAATTTGTTTTTTTTTCTTTTTTCTATAATTGGATAGAATTTTATCTATAGATTATTTCTGTCGTTTTCTTTTTATGAATTACAGCTCCAAGTTGCCGAAATTAACAGCAATTCTTTGCCCATTTTCTCAAAAATTTTACCGAGTTACATATTTTTTTACTCAACTATTTCATATTAAAGTGGTAAAAAGTAATTCAAACATTGTATAGACGACTTTCTCAACGGTACATTGTATTTTTTCATACCGTTAAGACGTCAATACAATCCATAAACAGGTGATATTCTAAACCTTTTACAGCAAAAATCACAAAACTGTCGCGGGTTTGAGTTGGATTATTTAAAAATACTTTTAAAAAAACTAGCTCCAACATTAGATTAAGTATAATTGAAATGATCTTACATGTTGTGCATTAAAACTTATAGAAATACTGTATTTTAACTGTTAAATCACGTCTGTTAAATCAGCGAAATCGGCAAATTTCGTATACGGACTTTTAACTAGCTAAAAGCCGAGTTTTGTGAGGGCTCGTGTCGTTTGTCTGCGTGGCATCTTTACGACAGTTTTTTCTATATTTTAATAGTAATCCATCCTTGACTGACTGATAATAACACATCTAATGCTTATACCTTAAAAACATAATTGATTATAACCTGCTCCGTAACTTTTGGTTTTTGGCAACCCTAAGTAATATACGATATTAGAGCGCCGCGTTTGGGTTACGGCTAATATTGTATCTTATCTTGAGTGATCATCGTCATTTGCCTGCCGGCTATAAATATTAAAATCTGAAAATCAATGACGATCAATGTAAAAATGTACGGTGACTGTCTAAACTGTCTTCTTTAATTTCATTTTTAAGCACTTACATTCAGCATAGTAGATTGGAGGTACAGTAATATTATACTGCTTAAAGTTTTTATACAATTTATGATTAACAAAGTAATCGAGCATATTATATACTTGAATAAATTATATAAGTGTGAATAAAATAAGTGCATTTTATATTTATAACGTAAATTAAACGTTTAATTAATTCAATTCACGGTGTAAAATAAACATTTAATTATTAACGCCAATGCGGATTTGTAAATATCCGTAAAATGCACCGTACATATGTTGTAAAATAAATAAAGTTACGTAAATGTACGGGATAAGCTCGCGCTATCCGCATGCGCACTCCTGAGCCCTTACCCAAGACCTTTCCTTTATCGCTTCTTTATAGAATTGCCGATCAAAATGTATGGAATCGACATTTAAGAGTTCGTTAATATGACGTTGACGTTCGACTCGTTTAATGTCCATTCCATACATTTTGATCGACGATTCTATAAAGAAGCGATAAAGAAAAAGTCTTGGCTACAGGCTCTGGACTATACGGGAAAAATAGTCGTGTGTTTACAGTTTAAAGTGCGCCATTTTATGAATCTATTAAGAGATTAAAGTGTCCTGGCACCAATCATAAATAGCCCAGGAGACGACGATAGTTGAACAATAAAATTTTATCTGCTGAGAACCATTCGATACTGTAAGTAATCCATACTTACTCTTAATCCACTGTACTAATATTATAACAACGATAGTGTGTCTGTCTGTTACATCTTCACGCCCGAACCGCTGAACCGATTTTGCTGAAATTTGTCTGAATACTTTAAGTCCCGGGAAAGGACATAGGATACTTTTTACCTCGAAAAAATGTACGGCTATCGCGCGATAAACGAGTTTTCGCACAACGGAGTTGCGGGCGTCATCTAGTCTAGTCCATACTTTCATACTAATATTATAAATGCGAAAGTGTGTCTGTCTGTCTGTCTGTCTGTCCGTCTGTCTGTCTGTCTGTCTGTTAGCTCTTCACGCCCAAACCACTGAACCGATTTTGCTGAAATTTGGTATGGAGATACTTTGAGTCCCGGGAAAGGACATAGGATACTTTTATGCCGGAAAAATACGGTATCCTTGCAATAAACGAATTTTGGGGGCGACGAAGTTGCGGGCTTAAGAATAACTTTTGTAGCTTTTAGTCAATATTTTTATATCAACGTAAGCAGAAATAGACTATTGTATTATCATACTTTGAAATATTTTACTTTGTATTGAATATAACAGAATCATAAAAATTCTACCGCAGTGCAATAGTTAAAATAGTCTTGAGACTCATAACAATATAAAATATAAAATTTGCATATTACGACAACTATAAAGAAGAGATGCAAAATTCAATTTGGTATTTTGTAATTTATTTATTTACTACGTAAGTATTTAGATTATTTGCTCTTAATATTGTTATATTAGATTTTAGAACGAATTAGGCACTCACCCCGATGTGAAGCGACTGACGTGGTGTGAAGCGTCCAAAGATATTTTTATTATAATTAATCAAGTCTCTCCTTATGTAGTTCGGCTCTTTAAAAAACATAATATTACTATGCCACTTAATAATTATCATGAATATAATATTCATTCTGAGAGAATAGATAAGTGGGGTGAAATCGAGTGGGCTCTCGGACTACGTTGAAGATATGACACTTTATTGCGGAGTGTTTGTTTATCGCCACTCAAAATGGCGGCCTTATTGATGCCGTTTCCACAATAACTTCCTTGTTTTATAAAAATACTCGTAATTTCGAGTATTTGAGGAAAGATCCAGGGGTTTTCTAACCTGATATTGAGTGGAAATAGTTTTTGTTACTGTTGAAAATGCTCAGAAAGTATTTGGCCGTTTTAGATACTATTTGGTCCGCATAAAGATACTACGGCCAATTATATCATGAAACACATATGGCACGTATGGCAAAAATAAACTACTACTTCGTATGTTTTTTTTCCAATATTTCGTGACTTCGATTCACATTTTTTTTTAAAACATCCCTCGAATGATAATGATTGCCATCAGGAGAGCGAAGGCACTGTCATTATATAATATTAAAAGCCACAGTGAAATATGTTTTACACCAAGATAAGAAGGATATTTCCCGGAAAAAGAATTTTGTGCCGATAACATCGAAATCCATAAATTATTCTACGTGAGCTTCGATTACCTGATTTGAATTTAGAAGGTTGTAAATTGTAATGTAATAGCAAAATATGATTGTTACAGTGTATTTGTGTAAACAGCGTTGTCCTTGAAACCACCAAATGATCCCGTCAAAATGAACAAATTTTTCTATGAGAACAATGCTGGGAACTTCATTCAAAAGTTGTTCCTTTTGACGGGCTCATTTGATGGTTTCAAGCACAACGGTGCTTACACTAACATCTTGTATAGTGAAAGTGGTAGTTATCAGTATGTATACTACTTAACTTATAAGTTAACTAATAGAAGTACTTAACAGTATACTTATTCAAGTATACTTGAATAAGTATACTGTTAAGTACTTCTATATAATATTTAAATACTCACTATATATTAGTTAATACTCACGTATCGCTGCAAGGATAAGTCACGTTTGAGATTATAAGGTCCAAAATTGTGTGCCCCATTTGGGGCCAACGCAATTTGTTTCTCTACTTTTCCAGGTGCATGAACCATTGAATTTATCGTGATAAAATTGTTGTCATATTAATTATGTCCTTTCCTTGCCTCGGGTCTTTTAACTGAAATGCCAATAATTTAACCGGAATCGCTCAAGCAGTTTTGGAGATTATCACAATATACAAGCAGACATGCCATGAAAGTCAACAAACAGTTAACACAATAGTTATTACAACGGGTTACAATAGTTATCTAGATGATTGTATCGTGTAGTCAAGATTGTTAACTTCAGATTAGAAAAGTTTATGAAGTAGATTTATGATAATGGTTACTTAGACTCATCCCTACGAATAATAAAAACTAAGGAAGAGTAACTCCGTCAAAAACATGCTCCAAAATACTTGTCAAAAAAGTGTACCTCAGGTTCACTTTTCATACATTTGCAATATTTAGGTGACCTTGAGCGGTATAAAGGCTGACGTTACATGACAGTTCGAATGGAACCGAATTTAAAACTGTATTAGTATGGGAGTTACGTTTCCTTAGGTTTTATTATTCGTATTCTCATCCTTACTTTGGAAATGAATATGGCCACTCTAGTGGCTCCATTTAGCCGGATGAGGTTAAGCGAGGTTCGAATTCGAGATAACTCGTTAAAAGTTAGATGTTTTAACTGGCTCGGTTAAGCTGTAGCGATAACAGTGATTTTATCGGAATATGCTTCGCTTCTCGTTGTTCAAACATTATTCAAACAATAGTCGCAATGAGTGTGTTATCATTTTTAGGGTTCCGTACCCAAAGGGTAAAAACGGGACCCTATTACTAAGACATATAACATATCGAGCGAAGTCCAGTTCCGATATCATCTAGAGGGTAAGGCCAAATTAGCCTCGAAGAAGCTTGGTGTTCTTAACAGAGCGAGACAGTACTTCAGTCCGGACCAACGCCTACAACTCTACAAGGCGCAGGTTCGGCCTCATATGGAATATTGTTCTCATCTCTGGGCAGGGGCACCAAAATACCAACTGCTCCCTCTGGATCATATCAAACGAAGGGCCGCTCGAATTGTTGACTGCCATAGTGTTTCAAACAGCTTGGACCCCTTGGAATTACGCCGAGATGTAGCTTCAGTCTGCATCCTCTATCGGTTGTATCACGGGGAGTGCTCTGAGGAATTGTTCGGAATCATACCACCTGCAACTTTTCGCCATCGTCCCACGCGAAAAACATACCATCCTCATCACCTTGATGAGTGGCAGCCTTCCACAGTGCGTTTTTCGCGTAACTTTCTGCCGCGCACTGTAAAACTCTGGAATGAACTGTCACCAGCAGTTTTTCCGGACCTATACGACCTGCAAACCTTCAAGAAAAGAGCTTATTCCTTCTTAAAAGGCCAGCAACGCACCTGCAGCTCTTCTGATGTTGCGAGTGTGTAGTTGCTTACCATCAGGTGACCCGCTTGCTCGTTTGCCCCCTTATTTAATAAAATAAAAAAAAAGACGTCGATGTCTGTCTGTCCGTCTGTCTGTCATCAGGCTGTAACTCGAGAACGGTAATGGATAGAAAGTTGAAATTTTCACAGATTGTGTATATCTGTTGCTGCTGTTAACAAATACTTAAAATAAAATAAAATGAATATTTAAGGGGGGCTCCCATACAACAAAGTGATTTTTTTGGCCTTTTTTGCTCTATATCAATAATGGCAATAGGTAAGTACTTCACTTTTTCATAAAATCCTTAGTTATATGTGTACTTTAATATTTAATAATAATATTAAAATAAAATAAAAAAATAAGGGTGGCTCCCATACAAAAAACAGAATTTTTGTCTAATTTTGCTCTATAATGGTACGGAACCCTTCGTGCGCGAGTCCGAGTCGCATTTGGCCAATTATTATAATTAGATGGTGCCCGCAACTCCGCTGCGCCAAAATTCGTTTATCGCGTGGTGACCGTACGTTTTCCGGGATGAAAAGTATCCTTTGTTGAATGTTCTTTCCCGGGACTCGTAGTATCTCCATATAAAATTTCAGCAAAATCGGCTCAACAGTTTGGGCGTGAAGAAGTAACAGATAGACAGACAGACACACTTTCATATTTGTAAAATTATAGTAAGTTTGATGCCTGCAACTTCGCTTCTCATTGTGCTAGCGATGAGACACACAATATCATTGTCATTGGAATATTTAAATATTGGTTCCAACGGAATCGAACCCATGACCATTACAGAGCCAAGCTTTAAACCATTCACGTCTACAGTCTAACACGTTACTAACAACAAGACTACGAATATTATTTATAGCTAAGAAGATCTTTGTTTGAGGGGTCTTTACTGAGACTTAACACGACGATGCTTGAAGATTCAGATCATTTGCATTATATTATGCAGCGCTGCGTATCCTGAAATAACGCATACATTTTATATCGCTATTGAAAACGTGCGAGAAACGTCACGTCGCGACTTTGTGAGACGTTACCCTTATGTCTGTTGCGTTATAGATTGCTTTGTATATTTAATATTTATGCTTTCAACTTGTAATTTTCAATGAAAAACGTAAGGTACTATCAGAGAAGTTGATTCCTAGGCAGATGGGGGACCTACGTATTTTGGTCGCCTTACGTCAAACCCAGCCACATTATTGACATGATCCGACCAAATGACGTTGGTCTGTCAACTGCCTAGGAATCAATTTCTTCGATGGTACATTAAAAGGCAAGGCATTTTGTCTAACTACATTGTGTATCATATACCTGATATAAATTTATTCAAAACGTTCTGAAAATTGTCTTACTTAGATTGTTACTTTTAAGTTGTAACAAAGACTTTAGATTACTTAAATGAATTATAATATGTTGATTTGGCATTCTCAAGCCGATCTATTAATATGATTGACTTATTTTCTGAAAGCTGGCGTTAACATCAATTATTTAATACCAGTTAAGTTCACGACCGAAGTTGTAACAGAAGTTGCACTGTAACCTGTAGAACAAGTAAACAATGAACTAAGACTAGATATTCCTACGTTGGAAACTGAATATTCCATCGAGTTGTTTTTGTATACTTGGAGTACGGTTACTGGGCTATGAAGATGCTCAGATGGGCGGCTGGTGTAACTCGTATAGATAAAGTCCGCGATGAGTACATAAGGGGCTTCAGGGTAGCTTCCGTTGTGGAAAAAGTCAAAGAGTCCAGACTGAGATGGTACGGTTACATACAAAGAAGAGACAATGCCTACGCCGTAAAGAAAGTCCTCAATATACCAAGCGGGTACAAGAGACCAGGAAGACCAACCGCAACTTGGTGGAACAACATCAAGAGAGAGATGGACCAGGAAAGCCTAACTATTGAGACAACTCAGAACAGAAAATTCTGGCGCAAACGTACAGGGAGACTCGACCCCAGATAAACTGGGAACATGGGATGGACAAAGAAGAGGAGGAGTACGGTTACTGGGCTCCCAGCCAATACGTTTTCTTTATAGCTTCTTTCTAGATTGATGAGAAGTTCGATCATTATTATATGAGTCGCTTCAGTCGAAGATATATAATTATTAACCAGTAGTACCTCTGTATCTGCTAGGCAATCGCGTTTTTTCAAAGACGTATCTGGGTAGTTGAAAAATTACCCGCACGCTCGGTTACTGGACGTTCCGGCATGTCTCATTATGTTTAGAGAGAAGTAATGCAAAAAATCTTTCTTTCTTCCTTTGGGTACTGCAGCAAACATAGTTTCGTGCAGACTGGGTGATAGGGAGATTATATCTTCGAATGAAGCGACTCATATAATAATGATCGAACTTCACTTGGTAAGTTCATTTGATAATTTATTATATTTCTTCGCTTCATTCTTCGATACATAATTTTTAAAACCAGTAGATTTTCAGAGTAATGAAAGAAATATTTTTTTTACGAAATATCATATTCATCATGAATAGTAATCATTATTATATTGGAGAAAGAATTTAACAATAAATAATAATAATAGTCAGAAACGAAACGTAAGAGATCTCTATGGTTTGTGATTTAAATGATAACATACTGGGATCATGGTGATTATACATAATATTATAACTGATTCAGCGAAACTTTGTTTTGTTGTCGATAAAATTATGGCTAAGGAAAATATCGAAAGTATTGGAGTCGCTAGTCCTGCCTTTCGACTGTCGTCTTACTAATCGTCATTAATCATGTCCAATTTCTCTCCCCGTGACTACGCTCGTGTCGACGCTGCGCCGATCTCGCACAGCACCTTCTTTATTCTATTTAATATAATCTTGAATAACCATCGTACGACGTAATAACTTAAATATAACTTGAAACTTCTTTTTTAATAAAAAAGAATTACATAAATTAATAACATCACCGATCTAATCACGCCCGGGAGTTGATGTCTTTGTAATATAAATTTCGATACCGCTATTTGAAACCGTAATTCTTTATTTTGCCTAGTTTTATTAGGCAGAAAGTTTTAAGTCAATGAATAGTATTCAGTTGGTACAGAGTGCAAGAAAAAACAAATAATTTATAAGTAGATCCCGGGTACTATACTACTCAGGTATGTATTTATTATACAGGTATTTTTACCGGAAAGCTTCTTTCGAAAGACGCTTCAGTCTTCATACATTCATCTGAGCCAATGTCACCAACCAATAAAGTCAACATTGTTCATAATGACAGTGCACAGTGATGGCTGTAGAAGATTATATCGTGATTCGTATCACAGCCATTGTCAAATTGTTTGGCTAAGGTTCCGATGGAGTGGACGAAGATCTCTGTAATAAGTCTATTTAGTTAATAAGATTAAACAGAATATTTATCTAAAATCTAAGTCGAAGTAAAGTATTTTAGAATAAATTTTAAGGAGTCTACTGCTTTAACTGGGTCCAGCTTTGTGGTAGTCGATAATGCGATTATTGCGTATTAATACGATTAAAAGTCCAGAATATTGTATTCTCGGTCCACCAGGCTGAATATTTTAACAATTATTATTCAAGAATAAGTATGATTCTGTTATCGTATTTATCATTGCATATTTTATTTAGTATTAAATATTTTAATCGCTTAAAAGTAGTTGCATTCCGCGGCGGGGGTCAGGAATCAGGATATGAAGGTGCCAAAATATCTATCAGTTGAGATAGCTTACGAGTACATTGATTTAACTGTTCTATATTATTTTTCGTTTTTAATAGGCATATATTATTATATACTATATCTAATATATAAAATTCTCATGTCACGGTGTGCGTGGTTGAACTCCTCTGAAACAGATCAACCGACTTTCGTGAATCTTAGCGAGCTAGGGTTGGGAATCGGGCAACATCTACTCTTTTATCTTTATATTAATAAATGTATTCATTTGTTGAATAAATAATAGTAAATTGTTACAACTCGAGACTGACGGCGACTATTGTTTGTGCGACGGGATAGCAATTATGATCTTTGCCATGATTACATACTCTTTAGTAGGTATATTCACTTCAATAAAATTATAATATTATGGGCGAAATACTTTATATGGCGAAACAACGTTTGCCGGGACAGCTAGTTATGTTATAATAATATATATTATAAACGTCATGACTTAAATATTTACATATTTTTTGTGGGTTTAATACACCCATGGCACTATTAACAATAAAACGTTAACAAAAAGGGGGCGCCTGAGGCTGAAGAATTGTCGCCTAGAATACTGATATTGTTAAAGCGTGGTAAGTCTAGTCTAGATAAAGCCTACGCCTGGTCTAGTTTCCTTCTTGATATTTTTTGTGAAAAAAAAAATGAAATGTAAGCGCATCTGTTAGTCTGTATGTCAAGATTTAAGGCTCTTAATCCGTTAATTAAAATCTTTCGGTCGACTAGTGAGTTAATAGAAAACAAGAAGTAGGCTCTTAATTCTATTTTTGCTAGATCTCCACTTTTGGGTATTGGCTTGAAAGCCTTAAAAGTTAATTTTCCAAATTAATATATAATTTTGAAATAAACTTACGAAGTGGTTTCAAATTTAAAATAATTCAATAATTGTATTTGAAATATAATACAATATTTTCCGCCGCTTTGTTTGGGGAAAAGAAAATCTTTGAAATAAGGTAACCTTCGATAAGGGTACACGAAGATATAGTTTTAAATTCTAATAGTTTATTGATGTCATGATGTATATTAAATTAAGCCAGTGGTCCCCAACCTATTTTTGTTTTTGGAACGAAGTTCCCTAATTGTTTTAATTTTTCATGCGGGCCGCAAACATTTTTGGTCTTGGTGTCGCGGGCCGCAACAAACATTTTTAGGTTTAAAAAATAACTTAATTTAAAATTAACGATTTACAAGTGAAAAAAAGACTTTCACGTTGACTGTATAATATTTTGCCCGTGGGCGTTAATTTCAAAATGGTTTAGCATCACGCGGGCTACAAATAAAGTCCCGGTGACCCGCATGCTGCCCGCGGGCCGCGGGATGGGGATAGCTGTGTAAAGCCCACAATAATTATAACAGTAACATCTATAAAATATATATAAAATTAACTGTCAGCACTACGGCTGCGGTGTTGAGCGTTTAGTCGCCTTAACGCTCTTTGAACTAGAAAGAGGTTGATTGTAGCGGTACAGTACTAGCGGCGCCAGCCGACGGTAACCATCTCTGCCCCCCCCTTTTTTTTGACGGGTAGCGGGAAGGGTTTGCCAGAGCCCAAAAGGTACCCGATTGATGGGATGTACTAATTTGTCTCTGAGAACAAATACTGGAATTATTCAACGAAACAATAATAATCTCGGTCTGATATTGAAACAAGACTTATCGAGTCTGAGTGTTATAGGTTTCCGTTACGAAGTTGTCTTTTCTGATAATATATTATCTGATAAGTTTGATAATAATTTATACCGAGATAAATCAGATACTGTTGATAAGTCCGATCATATCGAGACTTTGTTAGGTGAGATCTATAATGATTATAATCGACCGAAATGGAATCGATCTGCAACACTTATTATCAGGAATGTTTTATAAGCAGTAGCTTAACTTAATCGTTTTTGGGATTATTTAAAACAATAATCTGGCGAATTCAACGAGGGAAGGCTTCGGGTTCATTCGTAACCTGATCGTCCCGTACCTATATTGGTCACTTTTAGTGATATTTTCCCGATTGTCTGGTCTTAGTGACCTAAAAAAATAAATATTGGGGAAGCTCGTTATAATCGACTTATTTGTCGATAAAATATGTTGCAAAAATATTGAGGGTAGTAACGTTACGTAGATATTAAGTAAGTTTCGTTATGTACACTCGCGGTGTATCCCGAGTCCCAAAATTGGTGCAAGATTTATTTAATAATAATAATTATATACCGGCAGACATAGTAAATCATAATCGTAGTTCTATATTTAAGACAAAAGGATCGCGCGGGACGCGCATTGGTTGTTAACTGTTGAGACTCGCAGTCTATCTAGTTATTAGCTCGAAATAGCTATTCTTTACAAAACAGCAAAGATATTAATATTATAATAATTATGTAGTTATATTTATAGAACAAAGAGCGTGGGAAAAACGCGCTGTAGTTGCAATTTTTTTTTAAGCATTGTCGGAGACTCGTAGTCAATCCATACATAATGTTGATTTGAAAAATATCAATATATTTTAAATTGTAATTAACTCGCAGTTAATCCCAACATAGTATTGTATTTCTATTTTTAGATACAACATCGTTAGAGACCCGCGGTCAATTCCGATGCATAAAGATTGTGTTTAGAGACTCGCAGTCAATCCATACATTATAGCGGTTTATAAAATAACTCGCTGTTGACCCCCAAACCGGCCAACGTATAGTTCTATTTATAGAACAGGTAAAGCATCGTCAGAGACTCGCAGTCAATTCCGATGCATATAAATTGTGCTTAGAGACCCGTAGTCAATCCACACATTATTGCGGTTTATAAAATAACTTAATATATAATTAAACTTGCAGTAATTAACTTGCAGTTATTTCCCCAATCGGACAAACATATAGTTCTATTTATAGAATAATTAAAACATCGTCAGAGATCCGCAATCAATTCCGATGCATATTATAGAATATAGATTGTGTAAAAGGACTCACGGTCCAAGCACACTGTACTTATTGACTCACAGTCGCAGTACGTGCCGGTTAGTTAAAATAATTGCAGTAATCACCTGCAGTTGTTTCCCCCAATCCGGCAATCATATAGTTTTATAATTCTATTTATAGAACAGATACATAATATTATAGATCGTGTATAAAGACTCGCAGTCCCAACACATTGTACGTTTATTGACTCGCGGTCGCAGTACAAGCCGGTTAGTATTGAATATACTTGACTCGTCTAGGCCTCGGTCGTGCCTGCCGTTTATTTGTTTAATAGTACTTACATGTATTTTCTTATCACACGATAAAATAACACTGACTTTAGTTACTTCCAACACTGACTCAATCATTTTAATAATAATTATAACCAGCTGCAGCGCTTTGGCATGGTTAGGTTAGGTTAGGTATTCGTGCTCGCGTTGCCTCACGTTAACAAAGAATGAGACATGCTGGAACGTCCAGTAACCGAGCGTGCGGGTAATTTTTCAACTACCCACATACGTCTTTGAAAAAACGCGATTGCCTAGCAGATACAGAGGTACTACTAGTTAATAATTATATATCGAAGAATGAAGCGAAGAAATATAATATGAAGTCGACATTCGACTCATGTTATGTCAATTCTATACATTTTGATCGGCTATTCTATATAGAAGCGATAACAGAAACGTGTTGGCTAAAGCCTCCGGTTAATTTGACGTTAGAAACTGGATAACAATAATTTTTTATAGTACAATTGAAGTTTAATTGGGTTAAACTACTTTATCAATATTATAAATGCGATTTATGATATTGGTAAAGTGGCTTAGCCCAATTAAACTTTAATTGTACTAAAAAAAAATTATTGTCATCCTGCCACAGTTTAAAAATGTTTGCAATTTTTTCTAACGCATCTAGTCACGCTACCTTTATTTAATATATAATTTTTCGTTTTTAATCTCAACAAAGAATATTAAACTTTAGGGTTATTAAGACATCCGGATCCGGACGATCCGACAGTTAACATTTTTTTCTAACAAATCTAGACTTATATTAATTTTTTTCGTTTTTAATCTCAACAAAGAATATTAAACTTCAAAGATACCCCAAAGACATCCGGGTCCGGACGGTCTGACAATTGGCGTATTAATCTGGTCCTGTAATTAATGAGGGTCCCGCAGAAGGTGTGACGCAGGCTGCCGCAGCCAGTTCCCGCCCTACCGCCGCGCCGGCCGCCCGCCTAGCGCCGCCCTAAGTGCTACAAACACGATTTTGTTCTAACGCTATTCGAATTCGCATCGTGATTTTTGTTTCTTTTTATTGAAAGCACTTTTTCGGTAAGGTATTTTGAATATAGTTTTATTAGTTACGTCTTGTGGTAGATTTTTGTTGATTCTAATGTGTTAAAGTTTTTTGTGGCAGCGTTTGAGTCATATTTTAGGGAATATTTAAGTATTCCTATAAGGATAAATTACATGAGCCCTAATTACGGTACTAATTACTACATGATCGTCTATAATATTAATTACCACCTCAATTTGGCTCTGTGATTTAAAATAATAACTGTAATTTTATTAAACGATTTAAATATTTAAGTATAATTTAATATTATAAAAATTGTGATCCAAGAAAATTTGCTTGCAACCGATGGCACTGCGGATTTAGCTCTGTAACGCTAACTACTGAGCTATAGAGGTCGTCAATTTATAATTAATAGGAACCGTAGTAAGATATCGTAGTTTAGTTTAGTTTTGATTCATCTTTCTTGCATTGATAATATTGAGATGAGAGCAAGGAAATGGTAAAAATTTGTTTTTAGTGATGAATTAGAATATGTTAGTGAAATAAGCTGCAAATCATCTATACAACTTTTACATCAGAAAGTATTTCGTACGCGTATCTTGGTCTACATTTTACTGAAATATACCATGCATCCAAGCATCGATGTGTGGTGATGATGCATTTTAATGAAATCCGAAACTCCGTTGCACCGTTTCGTACGCCGGTTCTTCTCGCCGGGGTACTTCCCGAACCGGTGGTAGGCAGTGTAGTTTCTAAGTTCTTTCTACGACTTTCAAAAAGTGTATCATGATACCAATTTTGAATAAAAATATATTTTATTAATTTATTTACCAAATTTAGTTTATTGCGCGGGAATCGCGAATTTTTCTGGGATAAAAAGTATCCTATGTACTTTCCTGGGACTCAAAGTATATTCTACCTTTCAGCAAAATTTGGTATGGGCGTGAAGAGGTAATTGACAGACAGACACACTTTCTCATTTATAAAATTAATATCTATGTCTATGGTCGTGACATAACAAGAGCGCGTATCATGTCTCTTAAGTCCACTCGCGCTGAGTGGCTTTTAGAGTCAGGTTTCCGGGATAAATGTTTTTCTCTTTTGCCAACGTTTCCCGTGCAAGTGCCTTTAGAGCGGCGTGTTAGTAGTTATAACATGGGGACAATTCCTCGAGGAAATGTTCATTGTATTATTTTTAATTTGAGACATATTATAAGTTTTCTATTTCGTTTAATTAAAAAACTATTATATTAATGAATAAATTAATTAAAAAAAAAAAAAAAAAAAACTAAAGTTAATAATAGCAGAATATGAGTTGATCGGTGGTAGTAAAGCCTAAAGTACATTCCTACTAGAGGTGTTTCGATCATTACTTTGGTTAAGTAGCCGATTTGCTAATTAGTCGGTTTCAAAGAAGCCGAATAATCGGCCGCCTATTCGGCCAAGCCGATGATGGTTTCGGATGTTTCCGTAACTAAGGAGTTTTTCTTAGATGTAAAATAATACAAACAGCGACCACATAGCCTCATGTGGTCGCTGAATACAAAGCTGGATAGTTGGCGCTCCTAAGCAAATATTCGCTGATAACAAAATTGGCCAGTTACTCAGCTTTAACGACCAGTTGGCATATCTCTAAGTCCTACATACTCCAATCTATATGCATTTTAAATTTAGTTAGTCTTGCTAAAAATCAAGAACAGTTAATCCTTCAGGCCCCGCGCGAGCACCGGTGATCGCGACAACAATAGAATACAATAGCAATTCTTGGAAATTCCGACTGAAGTATACCATTTTGGCAAATTTTAATTTTATAATATTTGTGAAAGTCCAGGGAAGATTTATATTCGAAGGAACGTGATATGAAGTTCATCGGGTCATCCATCCATAATAATATAATAAATGCGAAAGTGTGTCTGTCTGCCTTTTCGCCTGTCTGTCTGTCTGTTCGCCTATTTGTCTGTCTATTAACTCTTCACGCTCAAACCGCTAAACTGATTTTGTTAAAATTTAGCATGGAGATACTTTGAGTCTCAGAAAAGGACATAGGATAATTTTTATCCCGGAAAATGTACGGTTCCTGCGCGATAAACGAATTTTGACGCAACAGAGTTGCGGGCATCATTTAGTTAATAAGGCATTTAAGTTTCAGATGCTTTTAAAACTATAGGTATATATTGTTCTTGAAGCGTGTATTTTATTAATATATCATTGTTTGATCTAAAATCTAAAAAAAATAATCAAAATATGACGATAGTAAACAGTAATAGAATCTAAATGTTCGAAAAAAATATCCACAGCCGAACATATAACCTCCTCGTTTTTTGGAAGTCGGTTAAAAATAGTTGCTTTCAATATTCTAATATTAGAAAGTTTAGGGTTTGCAAACGAGCCCTAGCCTAAGTTTCTGTCAGTCCCTAGTCTACGTTGATCTAATTAAAAGTTGCAAAACTTTTATACCTTTAAAACTATTGTATTAACTCAATAACAATAACGAGAGTTAGACAAAGCCCAAATTCTATGAATTGTATTAATTGATACTGCGTGATTTTATTTTTTAAATTAGAGGTACTTTCAACTTATCTGATAGTGTATGTTTATAGTCTGCGGGGCTAAAATGTAGGTGTAACCTTCAAAGGATATTAACTCAATAACAATTAAATTTCGCCAAATTTAATCGTGCATTATTTAATACTGCGTGATTTTATTTTTTAAATTAGAGGTACTTTCAACTTATTTGATATTGCGTGTAGTCTGTGTCTTTAACTATACAGCAATCATTGTATGTATTAAATTTTAATTTAAATAATATGACGCCCTTATCGAGCAGCTATGAAACTGCTACGCCATAGAAGAGCTACGATTGCTACGAAACCACTACGCCGTAGATGAGCTACGCGAACACGTAGACGCTCTACGAAAACTAATTTTATTCTTATTCAAACCGAAGGCGCAGAGGCTTTAAATGTGCGAATACATTACCGGCCACGTTTAAATCAACGCTTATCTGGAGTCAAATGAGTGTAGTAGGATCTTTTATTTAAATTTAAATATAGAAGCTTCTCTTCTTAAAGTTTCTATTTTAGAATAGCAGATTATAGAGTTATTTAAAAACGTGTTATGAGGTCTTTTTATGAATCAATTATTTATAATTCCTATAATCGGCATATAAGGGATTTTGTAAATCTTCTTCAATTTAAAAAAATATCGCTAAACGTGTTGCTAAGCGCTAATCTTGAGAACGGCAGAGCCGATTTTGCAAATTCTGTTTTTATTTCCTTTGCGGTTCTTACGGAGAGAATGTTTAAAAAAAATTCCATTGACGTAAATTTACCGTTATTGACAGTTGACTTTACGGACAAGACGGGTCAGCATCCATCGGGCCTGCTATAATAAAAAAAAAATATTAATTACTATCTGCCCTGAATATTCCACTACATCACAACTAGATAAATAGTTAACACCATTGAGACTCGGGCTATATCTGTAGTAGGTATATGTAACTTTGGATCCCGGGAAAGGACACAGGATACTTTCAATCTTGTAAAATGTACGATTTCCGTGCGAAAAACGAACTTTTGCGCGACAGACTTGCGGGTGTCATCATAGTATAAACTACAGATATAGATCAAGATAGATACCGCATGTGTATGTACTTCACATGCCATATCGCGTTCCCAAACGACGAGCAATGCTCGTCTTTCGAAAGTCTGTTCTTTAGTCTGCTATCAGAATCGGAATTAAATGGGAATTTTAAAAATGCCTAAATGCCTAAAAGTGCCGTATTGAGCTGTTGAAATTCAAATAGAAACGTTGGCCTTGATAATGGACACGTTTCTTACCGTCGGTACGTCACAGTGGTAGGAAAAACGGGCTTTGGCCCACCACACATTCCCACCACTGTATCTCCTGTGTCGCCAGGATCGACAGCGGTATCCAACCACGAAAACCCTTTGATATAATCTCAGGGAGCCCGAGGGACATGCTAAAACTGTCTTGGGACCCGCAATGAAATTAATCAGAAGAAAATAGGTTGAGTAGGAAGATTCCAATTTCCCAATTTTCCAAAAGTGGTAGGAAAAAGTGACACGCTCGTTTTCATACAAATGGAGCGACATGCGGTATCTATACTTGATCTCTGTCTGTGGTATAAACATTAAACAGTACTACCATTACTAGGTAGATTGTTACCACCACTGAGACGTAAGCTTTACAGGATGTCACAAAGTGATAACACCTTAGGGTGTGTTTTTAGGGTTTCGTATCCAAAGGGTAAAAACGGGACCCTATTACTAAGACTTCGTTGTCTGTCCGTCTGTCCGTCTGTCTGTCTGTCTGTCCGTCTGTTTCCAGGCTGTAACTCAATAACGGTAATAGCTAGAGAGTTGAATTTTCAGAGATTATGTATATCTGTTGCCGCTATAACAACAAATACTAAAAACAAAAGAAAATTAATACAAAAAACGTGATTTTTTTTGGCTTTTTTTTGCTATATCAATAATGGCAACAGGTAGGTATTTGATTTTTTCTCGAAGTCCTTTGTTATATGTCTTCTTTAATATTGAATAACAATATTAAAATAAAATAAAAAATTAAGGGCGGCTCCCATACAAAAAACACAATTTTTGGCCTGATTTTGCTCTATAATGGTACGGAACCCTTCGCGCGCGAGTCTGACTCGCACTTGGCCGATTATTTAAGGCAAGGCTGTCCCTAAAATAAGCAGGTCGATGTCTGTCAGTACGAATATGGACATTAAGGACATTAAAATAACATTCATATCAGCGCGCCTTGTACAGTGGCGGTTACGACGCTCGCCGCGTTCTTGATAGGGCGAAATAGGAGAAAATTTATTTATTTATTTAACTCTTTATTGTACACAAGAAACACAATATAAAGATACAATTAACACGGAAAGACGACACAAAGGGACTGCTTATTTCTAAAGAAATCTCTTACAGCAGCCCTACGAAGAGATACAGTGTAAAAAACAGCAGATAGGACGTGCACAATCAATAGTTGTTAACTAATTAAACTATATTAACTATATTATACAACAATACCGAAACTAATAATAATTTATACTATGACTTGTAATATAAAACATATTATATATAAAATCAATAAATAATAATATGAATATAATAAATAAATACTATACGTATACATAATAATACAAATTACGGTGATTGAGATTTAAGATAATGCTCTTTCAATCGTCTTTTAAACACAGCGATAGTTGGACTGTCACGAACAGTATGCGGAAGCGAGTTCCATAATCTGACTGCGTGCACGGTAAAGGAATAGGAGTAGAAATTGGTACGATGGGATGGGAGGGAAAGGTTAGCTCTGACACTGGATCTGCACGGGATTTCAGGAGGGTGGGAAAAATTAAACCTATCGAGCAGATAGGATGGAGAGAGAGGATTATACAATATATTATATAGTAAACAAAGGATGTGGGAGTTGCGACGGAGACGGATAGGAAGCCACTTGAGCCTCAATCTGAAGGCTGATACGTGGTCATATTTTTTAAGTCCAAACACAAAACGGATACAGAGATTCTGTAAACGTTCTAGTTTTGTTAACAACTCCTCAGTGAGGTCCAAGTAGCAGGAGTCGGCGTAGTCTAGGATAGGAAGGATAAGGGTCTGGACGAGGAGAATTTCAGTTTTCATAGGCAAAAAATTTTGGAGGCACTTAAGCTTATGCAGCGAGTAGTACACCTTTTTACTGACTTCACTAACCTGTGTAGTCCAAGAAAGATTATTATCTAAAATTAGGCCTAGATTTTTGGCAGTGTCAGTAAAAGGAATAATAGTGCCATCATATACGATACTGGGTGCATCACGTACTCGCTGAGTCATGTACTTACTACCTATGATCATGGCCTGTGACTTACCTGGGTTAACCATCAGACCAAATGATTTAGCCCATTCAGCAATTCTTTGGAGATCAGCATTAATTTCTGCAATTGCAGAAATAATATCCTCAATGAGCGAATGACGGTAAATTTGCAAGTACATATACATTTTATTTAATTTTTTTAATGACCGAATCATGTATTAAAAAACTATTCGGTTATTTTGCTAGAACTATAAAAAAATCTATCCTTTTTGTAAAAAAATCATATCATTGTCTTTCAAAATTACGAGATGTTCGAATTTGAAGTATATTTTTATGGTGATTTTCAAGATTTTTTTACAGAATTACCATGCCAATAATTCAATATTCTCTTCGGTTATTTTGTTACTTTGTTTTTTTTCGAGTCTACATCAATTTTGGTGTAAGAGAATTCAAGACGTGAGTGGAAGAATAAGGTACGTTACATGAAAAAACTTCCCGTTTTTTTGCTTAAATGGAAGCATTAGGGCCGGAAAAAATATTTGAAATAGAAAAACTATGAATTATATGTGTAGCCAGTTAAATTATCTAGGTTATGAAGTAGATAAGTTACAAGTTTTATTAAAATAATTAGGGAAAAAATGAGGTATTGTTCGTATGTTACGAAATGTTACTTGTTAGATTCTTCCACTCACGTCTTCAATTCCACCATAATTTCTTCAGACTGGAAACTTAAAAATCAGTCGTTTCTAACTGGCCTCACTTTGAACTTTTACATTTAATGCTGATAGCTTAGCTTTTTTAAAAAAAAACAGGCATAAAATATAATCACTTAGGGTCTACACAGACGGACCGCATTTCAACTGCAATCCAACTGCAAATTGCAGTTCAAGTGCAGTTTGAATGTAGTTGACACGACTGCAATACGACTGCATTAGAACTGCAAACCAAACGCGCAGTCGGATTGCAGTTCAGTTGCAGTCGGCGTGCAGTCGTGTGAACTGTTTGGTTTGCAGTTCTATTGCAGTCGTATTGCAGTCGTGTCAACTGCATTAAAACTGCACTTGAACTGCAATTTGCAGTTGAATTGCAGTTGAAATGCGGTCCGTCTGTGTATACCCTTAGTTTTGGTACACACTGTATACCTCGTAATGTTATGGTTCTACACAACTCATACTAAGACTATAACGTAAACTTGTAAAATCAATCGTATAAGATTCACAGGAAGCTATCCGCGAAGTAATTAAACTTGGAATTAACCCGCCGGTGTTGAGCTTGTTTGGATTTGCTTTAATTATTTTCAGGCATGTAAGTACAAGCTTAGTTTCGTAGAATTCTTGTATAGGTTTTAAAGGCTTTTTAAACCTATACCTTTAATCTACTATATATAATACTTTAAATATGTTGCCCGCAACTAAGTTGAACTTAGTTCGTTGCAGGGAAAGGTATATTTTTGCGGGATAAAAGTTATCCTATATCTTTCCCGGGATTCAAAATATATCTCAAGTTAAAAAAAAAATGGTTCAAACGTGAATATCTATTACCTCTTGTTGCAAACAGACAAATAGACAGAAAAACTTGGCATATAATTAATTTTTAACCTTTCAAGCCCCATAAGATCACTGGTGATCGCGATAACAATAGAATAACAATAGATTTCCAAGAATTCACGATCGAAGGATAACATGAATTTCAACATAACGACCGGAAAGGAAGATCTTCTGACCGAGCAAGGTGTTAGGGTGCGTTTCCACTGAAGCGGAGCAGAGCTTAGCGGTGCCCGATTTGACCAATCGTGCTATTCCAGCGGAATGACAGCGAAGCGGAGCGAAGATTTCGAACACGGTGATTGGTCAATTCAGCACCGCTAAGCTCCGCTCCGCGTCAGTGGAAACGCGGCCTTAGGGCAGCCACATACATCAGTTTTCCTTATCCGATTTCCTGAAATGTTTTCCGAAACCGGGCCTCCGAACGAAGTAAATTCATACAAAAGTAATTGCATGTCACGCACATTCGATCAGTTTTTGTACGGTTTTTTTTCCCTTTGTTTTGTTCCCGAATCAGGAAAACTGATGTATGTGGCCGCTCTTATACTCGGTCAGGCCGGAGTCCACTGACGTCATTTCAGACGTTGTATAATATATCTTGCCATTCTTCGAAACTTCGATAGCGCGATGCAGGAATGTTAGGCGAATTGTGGGTTCTGCCACAACGTGAAACATTTTAATGTTTTTTTCCTGATTAATTATTATTAGTTAACATGATAATATAATAAAACAAGAATTTACAAGAAATTAATTTATTTAAATACCTAGCTCTAATATCACTTAAAAACTCAAATATGAACTAATTTAGTAAAATCGCAGCTAAATTATCTTATTGAGGTGTGGGGATTTGCACATAAAACAAACATTAATAAAATACAAATAGCACAAAATAAAATAATTAAAACATTATTTAAATACGATTATAGAACATCATCTAACATAATATATAAAAAAAACTAAATTACTAAATATATCAGATCTATATAAACTAAATACCTACATGCATTCTTATTTACAAAATATTAAATAATAATACTCGATCACAAATAGAATTTAAAAGAAATATAGATATTAACAAGCGTAATCTTAGAAGAGCAAATAACTTGCATATTGAAAGCATTAAATCTGATCTTGGAAAGCGAACTATACTTTTTGAAGGTGCTAAATTATATAATTCACTACCAGAAAATATCAAAGACTGTAAAAGTTTAAAAAAGTTTAAGTCCTTGTTACTTACTCATATAATAGGGTCTAAATAACTTTGCTACTTCTACTACTTTATTAGTTTTCTATTAAAAAAAAAAACACACACACACACACACACACACACACACGTATGGGACACTCTTCTTCTTATGGTGTCAAAAATCTCACACAATTACTATAGTTTAATAAAACCTTATATACTAACTAGCTGTCCCGGCAAACGTTGTTTTGCCATAACATAAAGTTAAAAATATTTCGCCCATATTATTTTATTGAAGTGACTAAATAAGTATGTCGTCATGGCAACGTAGATTGCTATCCCGTCGCATAAACAATGGTCGCCGTCAGTCTCAGGTTGTAATAATTGACTATTATTTATTCAACAAATGCACTTATCAATATATTATAAAGTACCGAGTAGCCGATTCACAGACTTACTGAATATGCATATAAAATTTGGTAAGAATCAGTATAGCCGTTTCGGAGGAGTTGTTGGACTAACATTGTGACACGAGAATTGTATATATAAGATAATATAAATAAGCATTATGATATTATGTAAATGTCAGAAGAAAATCTTTAAATAATTACTTATTTACGTTTCTATCTTACCTTCTCAATCTAACATGTATAATACCTATTGTAATGTTGTTATACTGAATGTGCATTATATTACACACATTTAATAAAACAAAAAAATGAGGGTATTCTTCTATCAGTCTATCTCGTTTTGTGTAATTTTTTTGTTGTATAATTATTTAAATGCGCTCGCAGCACACGTAGATTTTTTATTAGTTTTAAAATGTATTTCTCGTAAGTGATTTATTAATCTTTTGAGAAATAAAGAATCTTTAAACCTAAAAACCTAAAACCTAATATATCACCCTAAAGTGACAGCTCACGCCCATAAACTATATTACACTGTGACTTAATTAAGTCATTAATAGAGAAATTAATTTCTAAGGCCGGTGATAAATTTTACCAAATTACGTGGAGGGTTAAGTCGAGAATGTCGTGTACGCACTTAATAGTCCAGTCAAATAAGGCTTAAATTAGGTAGGAACCTCGGAATTCGAGATACCCAGCTGTAAGTCTGTGAATATTTGTATATTGGCACCCTAAATGTTGTCTCAAAACCTACATATGGTAAGGTGTGCGCAACTATTAAATTTCAAGGTCAAAATGTCACAAAAATCGATTTTTGCACTTTTTTTGTAAATATTTCATTTCCTATGGGTTTTTTGGTATTTGTATTTATAACCATGATGTAGAATACAAAATTCTCTACAACTTCTCTTCAAAAAAATTTTTATACGGTGAACCGTTTCCGATAAAGAGGGCGGAGAGCGCGCGGTCAAAGTATCACTTCAGGTTAACTGGTGCCTCCGGTCGAAAACGCGCCATATTCAATGTGTTGCGACACCAGTGTCCGATCCTTTAATGTCATGATGTATGGCATATTTCATCACTAAATTGGCTCTCAAATTTTTTCTCTCTCTCACGGTTGTAAAAAGGCAGCTATTTTAGTTTTTCCCGGGCTTTCACACTAATCTGACCAATACTTCTCATGTAAATATCCTATAAATATAAAAAAGGTCTTATTTAATAGCTAAACTTATACACTATGCTTACACAGGCAATACGTTATGAATTTCGTAGAATTAAAGATAGAAAAACCAAAATTTAAGGAAAAAGAAAGTCCTGATACTTTGACCGCGCGCTCTCTCTATCGGAAACGGTTCACCGTATAAAAATTTTTTTTGAACAGAAGCTGTAGAGAATTTTGTATTCTAAATCATGGTTCTAATACAAATAGCAAAAAACCCATAGGAAATGAAATATTTAAAAAAAAGTGCAAAAAACCGATTTTTGTGACCTTTTGACCTTGAAATTTAGGTTAGGGTGCCAATATACAAATATTCACAGACTTATAGCTGGGTATCTCGAATTCCGAGGTGAACTTACTATACTCATTGGACTATAATACGTGTTTCGTCGTTAAACTGTCGTAATATTAATATATGAATCTTAGCACATTGTGTAATGTACTACTCGTTTAAATAACATTAATAGGTTATCAGTAAAAATATAGTGTGTCGGTCATTGATAGAGAAAAAAATTAATAATCTTTTCATGCTTAAACGACTCTACCGATTCAGACGAAATTTAGTATGAACAATAAGAACATACTTTGAGAGATGAAAAATGACATAGGATAGTTTCAATTCCGACGACCTCTGTGGTTCAGTGGTGAGCGCGTTGGTAGCTCAAGCCGGGGGTCGCGGGTTCGAATCCCGCCGACGGAACAAAAAGTTTTCAATTTTCCCGGGTCTGGATGTGTATTAAATATGTGTATGATATAATAAAAATCTTAAATATATATTTCCGTTGTAACACAAGTCCTTTAGGTACTTAGCACGGGACCAGACTGACGTGGTGTGAAGCGTCCATAGATATTATTGTTATTATTATTATTATTATTATTATTATTATTATTTGTATTTTTAAAATTTATTTTCTCCCTTGCGGGGTGACTACTGCAGTTGCGGGCTTGTGGCCAAACAACTGCATGTAATTGTAAAATTAGGTGATTGACAGAAATTTTCGGACTATTCGGCATGTATTTAGGATGACTGCCTTCTGTAAAGTTATGAATGTGAGTGGATGTATGTTAAGTGTTTTGAGTGATGTGTGTAGTGTTTTAGGTATGATGCCTGTGGTTGAGATGATAATTGGTATGGTTTTGACGGTGTTCACTTTCCACTGCGCTTTGAGCTCTATCGCCAGGTCTGTATATTTTGTGAGTTTGTTTGTGTGTGTGCTAGTGAGATTGTGTGAGTTAGGTATGGCTATATCTATGAGGTAAACTATTTTATTCTGTTTGTCATGGAGAGTAATGTCAGGTCTATTGTGATGTACGGTCTTGTCTGTCAGTATTGTCCTGTCCCAGTAAAGTTTATAGTCGGGTGATTCTAGTATTATTTGTAGTGTGTATTTGTAATATGATAATTTTTCTGTGATGAGGTTATGTTTGTGTGCTAGAATCTGATGTATGATTGCTGCTACTTGGTCGTGTCTGTGTTTGTAGTCTGTTTGTGTGATGGATGAGCAGGCGCCTGTGATATGTTGTATTGTTTCTGGTTGCTTATGGCAATGCCGGCAGTGGTCGCTACTCAAGTTACGGTCTCTAATAATATGCTTTCTGTAGTTCTTCGTGTCTATTACCTGATCCTGTATTGCCAGCATAAAACCTTCCGTCTCAGGGAACAGCTCCCCCTGCTTTAACCATGCGTTTGACGCGATTTTGTCAACGGCGTTATTGGTAAGATCAAGACGGTGCCGGCCATGTAGTGATTTTTGTGTCCATGCTTCGATTTTTTGCTGGTTTGTGTAAGTTTTTATACTTTTTGTTTTATCGGCCAGCGCCAGCGGTGTATAATTAGTGTCAGCATGACAAATAGCAAGGTGGAGTGTTTTTGTGTGTGCGTGGTTGTAAAAGAATGTTCTGAGTACTGTTAATTGTCTATTGTGTAAATTTAAAATGTCGATGAGACCTCTACCGCCTTCTATTTTTGGTAAACTTAATCGTTGAAAGCAGGCTCTTGGGTGGTGCTTTCTATGTTTTGTCATTGTTGTATTTATTAATCTTTGTAAAGTTTTTAATTCTGTTAGGTTCCAACGTATTACACCAAAGGAGTATGTAAGTATAGGTATGGCATATGTATTGATTGCTTTAATTGTGTTTTTTGCGTTTAGATGTGTGTGTAATATTTTATGTAGCCTTGCTTTGAATTTCTGTTTGAGTAGTTTTTTAGTTTCTTTATGATGTATTTGTTGTGATTGGTAGAAGCCTAGGTATTTGTATCCCTCTAATGGGTCAACTGGATCAATTATTTCGTCATTGTTAAGTTTGTATTGTATATTATGTTCTATTTTGCCTTTATTTATTGATTGTATTTTACATTTGTCTATCCCGAACTCCATTTTTATGTCGTTCGAGAAAGTTTGTGTACGGTCAGCGAGAGCATGTAAGTGGTTTAGTGTGTTTGCGAACAATTTGATGTCGTCCATATAGAGAAGGTGTGAGAGTGATGTATGATGCGAATTATATTTGATCTTAAATCCGTAGTCGTTTTGGTTGAGTATGACAGAAAGTGGATTGAGGGCAAGGCAAAACCAGAGAGGGCTTAAAGAGTCTCCTTGGAATATACCTCTCCTTATGCAAATGAAATCAGTTTCGATGGATTTAGTGGAGTCAAAAATTTTCAGTTTGGTGTGCCAATTTGGCATAATATTTTCTAACCAATTTATTATAACGGGACTAATTTTATAATGCTTTAAAATATAAATAAGCCAGGAGTGTGGTACAGAATCGAAAGCTTTCTTATAATCTATATACATGGTATTTATATTACGTTTCTGTTTAAGTGCCTGTTGTGAAATAACGGAGTCTATTATGAGTTGTTCTTTGCACCCTTGGCTGAACTTACGGCATCCTTTCTGTTCTTCAGCTAAAATGTTATTTTCCTGTATATGTGTATATATTAAATTGCTTATGCATGCTGTTATAATCTTGTATATATTTTGCAGACAGGTTATAGGTCTATATTTTGCTGGGTTTGTAGTGTCCGAATTGTCTTTTGCTATCATGTAAGTTATACTCTGTGTGATGAAGGATGGTATTGTGTCCGGCGATTGGATGAATGAATTTATGTGTTTGAGTAGTAATGTATGTGTGGATGTAAATTTTTTATACCAGTAATTATGTATATGATCAGATCCGGTTGCTTTCCAATTATGCGTTTTACTTATAACTGCTTTCATTTGCTCGAGCTGTATTTCTCCAAATTCCATGACAGGGATGTCTTTGACTCTATTTTTATCTTCATCAATCCACTGATTGTTTTCGTGTTGAACTGAATGTGACCATATATTAGACCAGTAGGTATGCATGGATTCTGGCGAAGGTGCAGGACTGCAATTAGGATTATTATGTTGGTTATTATTATTTTGAGTTAATTTTCTGTAAAATAACTTTTCGTTATTTGTAAATTCCTTATTTTGAGTTTTTCTAATTGTGCATTCGTTATATCTCTTTAATCTGTTGGATAGTATATTTAGTTTCTGTTTTAAGGTATCTAAAAAATGTGTTATATCAGAATTTTGGGTCTCATGTTGTGAATGAATTTTATACTGTTGCTTAATTTTTTCTATGTGTTTTTCTAGGTTGGATGATCGAGTACCTTTTGCATATGCGGTTAATCGGCCTATACTTGTTCTAAGATCATTGATTCTACGTTCCAGGCGCCTATGCCACCATGGTTTCGTTTGTGCTTTATTAGAGTTAGGTTATTATTATTATTATTATTATTATTATTATTATTAATTCCCAATGATGCGAGCGTCATCTGGTATGGATGGATTTATTTCGAAACTAGTCGTATAATTTGTTAAAAGTTACAATTATATCTCAACATAGTGGAAAAAGTGCAAGAAAAGTGTGTTTTATTAGTGTTCATCTAGTATCATTAAACATAACCACTTCTATGATAAATATTATCATTACAATGTTTTACTATCGAAATAATGTTATAGAATATCAAATAGAACACAGTACTGAATCGGCGCCTATCTAAGTTTCTGAAATTGGTGTAACATAGACAATGGTCTTCATGACAACAAACTGGGAAAAGGTAGCCCCGTACGAATTTCTGCGGTTCTTCTTGTCTTGGTGGTAGGCATCATGTAGACGTTCTAAAAGTGTTAACTTTGTTAACCTATTAAGAAATAAATATTTTGATATTGAACATCTGAAATTATAACCGTGTGCTCTTGCCGAAGGCTCTAGCACAGAGGTTCCCAAACTATTTTTTCTCATAGACCACTTTAAACACTTTGCTGCATCCGGTGGCCCCCCCCCCCCCGTTCAAAAAGGCCGCTCTCAAAAGCGTACCTATTCACCTTTATATTGTATTATAACTTTGACTCACAAGCCACAGTACAAGGAACCAATTGCCTTCACCAATAACTTTCACTCGGAGTGGTAAAAAGTAAACGCAAATATTTTCTTGTTTTGTAGCTATTGCACACAAAAATTACCACACTTTTACTTATTTCTAAATTTCCTCGCTCTGTAATATTTAATCTGCTATGAATATAATATTGTCTGCCTATATTCATAGGAGAAGTCAAATCGGGTCACCTAATTTTCATAGACCCCCGTTAACGACTCGTGGACCCCCATTTTTTTTCCACGCAAGCGTAGACCCCTATCGGGCTCCCGTCGACCCCATGGGGTCCACCTGGACTACTTTGGGAATCAATGCTCTAGCATATTCACACACCGTACATGGCAAAACAACATTTGCCGGCTTCTATCCATATTATAAATGCAAAAGTGTCTCTGTTTGTAAGTCTTTGTGTCTGTCTGTTACCTCTTTATGTCCAAACCACTGAACCGATTTTCCTGTTTGGTATTTCCGGTCCCGGGAAACTTTTTACTTTTTATCCCTGAAAAATATACGGTTCCCACGTGATAAACGAATTTAGGCGCGACAGAGTTGCGGGCGTCGTCTAGTTGTATATATTTTTACAATATTATATTTTAAATTTTAAAGCCTATTTTAAAGGTTTTTTCAAATTCCGTGTGATACTCTCCCAAACAAACCACTCAACGGATTAGGATTTTGGCATAGTTCCCGAAAAAAAGGGTAACACGTAACATTTTACAGTATTTTTCCTGTTGTGTAGTGAACTGTAATCAATTAAAGTTGATACAAAGAGGATTTAATCTGCACAGCGGATAACAAGGGGCGGGCAAGTGCAGCCTGAGTTAGTGGTGGGTCGTCGACGCTTTTTCGATCAACGAAACGAAACCGTTTATCGTTCATCGTAAACTAGTTGAAAAAAAAGTTTTTATTTTCGACTAGTTTACGTCTTCGACGAATAGTGTGGTGGGTCGTCGACGCTTTTTAGATCAACGAAACGAGACCGTTTGTCGTTCATCGTAAACTGTGTAGTTGACAAAACAGTTTTTTTTTTCGACTAGTTTTACGTCTTCGACGAATAATTTGGTGGGTCGTCGACGCTTTTTCGATCAACGAAACGAGACCGTTTATCGTTCATCGCAAACTATGTAGTTGACAAAACATATTTTTTTCAACTAGTTTTCGTCTTCGACGAACACTAAACTAAACAATAAAATATGAGAAACAAAGTAGTGTTTTTGACTAAACGACTTTCAGCATGTTTTGACAAACTTGTTGTCGTTTTGCTCTTCGACGCGACGACTGACAGATGACGACGAACGACGAGACGGTTTAATCCCGCTATCCCCAACACGCGGCCCGCGGGCCGTATGCGGCCCGCCCGCGCCGGGACTTTATTTGTGGCCCCCGCGATGTTAAAGTCAGTTAAACAATTTTAAAATTCACGCCCACCGGCAAAATAACATAAATTGTACGTGATAGTCGTTAAATTTTTTCCAATTTTAAATCGTTAATTTTGAAGAATGTTATTTTTTAACCCTTATAAATTTTTCTTGCGGCCCGCGACACCAAGACCAAAACATGTTTGTGGCCCGCTTGAAAAAAAGGTTGGGGACCACTGGTTTAATCTGTGAACGATGGAAATGCACTTCCCTAGATAGTACATACTTTTTTCCAGGCTTAGGACTGGCAGGCAGGCAGATTAATTACTGAAATGTTATATTTACTTAATAATTTAAAATATCACCACCCATCCGTCAATCGCGTTGTCGCGTCGCGACGAACGGTCTCTGTCACACACACCGTTCCGGCATGGCAACCGTTCACGCATAAACCAGTTTATCAGTAGGCGCTAAACTAGTTTACCCGTTCATGACTAATAAACAGTTTAATAAAACGGTTCGTTCATTCAACGCCCATCCCTAGCCTGAGTATTTTATATTTATTCCACTAGCGCTAGCGGTGAATATTTATTTTTTAAAGGATATTTTTGTTTTACTTTCTTTAGCATAGTTTAAACGTTCTTAACTGGTGAGTAAGTTTAGTAGTTACTAAAAGTAATTATTAAAAACACAAAGAAAATCAAAACAAAACTTACATATTTTATACCGCGCCTTCGGTATCATACGCCATATAACTTTTCTAGCCGCTTTGAAATATTTTTTGGGATTAGAAAAACCATTGAACTCTTAACTTGTTTTACCATATCCACCACCAGTTCTTTTAGTTTATAATATCTATGGACGCTTCACACCACGTCAGTCTGGCCCCGTGCTAAGTACCTGAAGGACTTGTGTTACAGGTACCAGACAACGGAAATATATTTAATAATTTTTATACTATACATATATTTAAGATTTTTATTATATCATACACATATTTAATACACACCCAGACCTAGGAATTTTGAAAACTTTTTGTTCCGTCGGCGGGATTCAAACCCGCGACCCCCGGCTTGAGCCGCCACACGCTCATAACCATTGAGCCACAGAGGTCGTCAAAGTTTCTAGCAGGTATTTAATTTATCATTATATCCGTCATCTATTTCTGAAGGCACTATAGTGTGTCTAAAAAATGCTTATGCTTAAGGTAAATTACTTTCGTTCCACAAAATTGCCATCGCAAAACATACAGCAATTTGCAGTGGCAACGCTGTAACAATAACAGCTAACAAGCGCCGTTTTCCCGCAATATTTTGCCAGTAAACACGCTCACTATATTACTAGAGGAACGTTATAAATTGAGATGTTATTGTGCAGAAAAAGGTTGGAATTTTGAGGTATTTAAGGTAAATAATGATTGTAGGTCATTGGAAACGAACATTTAGCAGTGTAATGCCCGGGACACACGAGGCTAGTTTTTCAAGCTAGGATAGCAAGCTAGTTTTTTATCAAACTCTCCTGGCTTGCTGACCTAGCTTGGAGCATGCTAGTTCTGTTTTACAAATGAAGATAGTTTTGTCAACACGAAGCCAGAAGTACTAGCTTGCTAGCTTACAAACACTAGCTTGCTATCCTAGCTTGAAAAACTAGCCTCGTGTGTCCCGGGCATTAGGGCCTGTTTAATCAAGTTTCCTGATAAGTGCCGGATGGGCTATCCACAACTTAACTTGACAGATTCCGAGAATCTGTCCAAATAGTTGTGGATAGACTATCCGGCACTTTATCAGGAAGTGGTGAAACAGGGCCTTAGTAAAAATAAATATGTCCTTTACCAAAATTCGAATCATAATTTAATTTTGATTAGTTCTAAGGCATAAGCATTAATGTAGAAGATAGATATAAGATATAAGTCTGTTATAACTTATAAGTGAACAACTGTTATTGGCCCTATTTCCATTGTCAGTATAGCTTTTACTACCTTATTATGCATATAATAGTTTACAAAATTATATTAGCTATACAAGTGTCAGCTAGTAACATAAGAATTATGGCTATGTTGTTGTTCCAAACAAATAAATAAATAAATGTAAAATGCATACGGATAACCTTTCACACATATCGGTTTAAAGATCTTTATTATTCTCAATAAGACAATTTATGTCACTTACATGAGAAAGAATATTATAACCTTAACACTATACTTATTACAAAAGTTCACAATACATAAAAAATTACAGTTTTCTAAGGTTAAATAGTATTAACAAATAACGTCGACCCGATTTTGTCGGTAGTCTGAAAATATTTTTTATAACGAGACGTGTTCGAGAATGCAAGTTCGCCAATATAAGCCGGTGGTCCAAGTGATTAACTTATTACGAGGTGCAACAAAATATGTGATCGGTTAATTTTTTCTTGAAAACATATACGGACGTTATCCTCACATTTACTTTCACATTTACATACCACTGGCTGTTGCCCGCGGCTTCGTCCGCGTTAGCATAGCATATTAACTGAGATAGATAATTTTCACCTACAAACTTAAAAAAATGTCACGGGCATAAACTTATCTCCACAGCTTGTACTAATAAAATCGGTTCAACGTCCTTTGAACCAAACGCATTTCAAAGAGATACATATTATGATAAATGCGTAAATAAGCATTTATAATGTCCTAGCTATTGCCCGCGACTTCGTCCGCGTTAACATAGTATAATAGCCGAAATTTATAATTTTTGCCTTTTTATTGTCCCTTGGTCCATCCTATGGTCACAAAAACCGCGGCGAAGACTCCAAGATGGAGGCTCGGGAAGCGAAGCGCCTCCCACATGGTAATTAAATGATACTCAAAAAGCATATGTTTAGTTAAGGTTAGAATAAATTCACTTTTAATAAATAACTTTCTTCCTTAAAAGGACAATTAAAACTAAACACTAACGACGTGATACCATTTTGATGTAACATACCAAATTTCATCAAAATCGATTGAATAGTTTACGCACAAATCATAAAAGTTTACTGTGCAGAAACCGTACATTTTTCCGGGACAAAAAGTATCCTATGTCCTTTCTCGGTACTTAAAGTATCTCCATACCAAATTTCATCAAAATCGATTGAATAGTTTACGCACAAATCATAAAAGTTTACTGTGCAGAAACCGTACATTTTTCCGGGACAAAAAGTATCCTATGTCCTTTCTCGGGACTGAAAGTATCTCCATACCAAATTTCAGCAAAATCGGTTCAGCGGTTTAGACGTGAAGAGGTAACAGACAGACAGACAGACAGACAGACAGACAGACAGACATACAAACAGACACACTTTCGCATTATAATATTAGTATGGATATTAGTGTATGGCGTATGTATAACGTATATACAGAAGTATATACCAGGACAATAATAATAGTATGCGGCACGGAGGCTGGCGCAAAGCCCGCCTAGTTTACGTTTAAAAATGTATGCAGATTTCCAGCACAGTTTTTTGGGTCATGCATTATACATGACACAGGTGATGAGGCTTAGCGTATTTGGTAGAATCATATTAATTTGAATATACATACGAATGTTAAAGAAAAATATTTATTGTAAGTATTTTGTTATACATTTATTAATTGAAAAGCTCTTCCAAAAATATATCCATACTAATATTATAAATGCAAAAGTGTGTCTGTCTGTCTGTCTGTCTGTTACCTCTTCACGCTCAAACCGCTGAACCGATTTTGGTGAAATTTTGCATGGATATACTTTGAGTCCCGGGAAAGGACATAGGATACTTTTTGTCCCGGAAAAATGTACGGTTGCCGCGCGATAAACGAGTTTTGGCGCAACGGAGTTGCGGGCGTCATCTAGTTATACCTATATAGATGACGCCCGCAACTCCTTTGCGCCAAAATTCGTTTATCGCGGCGGAACTGTACATTTTTCTGGGATAAAAAGTATCCTTTGTCCTTTCTCGGGTTTCAAAGTATCCCCATATCAAATTTTATCAAAATCGGTTCAGCGGTTTGGACGTGAAGAGGTAACAGACAGACAGACAGACGGACAGACACACTTTCACATTTATAATACTAGTATGGACTAGCATGGACTAGTATGGAAGTATGGATTTGACTAGCTTTTCCGGTGAACTTCGTGTCACTTTAATAAAACCTTCCCTGGATTTTTACAAATATTTTAAGACTAAAATTAGCCCAATCCCTTTAGCTATTTTCGAGTTTTAGCGTTACTAACACAAATGAAAATCCATTTTTATATATAGATTTGTGAAAACTTTTGAATTGCCTGTATGTTGTCCACAATAAATATTGTAATCTTATTTTAAGCTTTTCAAGCTGTAAGTGTTTCGAACAGATTAAAAATTAATGAAATATGTATCATAAGGGCAATTACTAATTTTTTATCTTATAAATTGAACAAACCTTGTACCTTACCCACTTAATCCACTTACGAGCGTCTTCAAATAGCAAGAATTTACTAAAATCTTTATAAGTTTTTTGTATGGGTTATATTAAAAAATTGCTGCTTTAAAACTCTCTTTGTCTCAAAGCAATACCATTGCCAAATATTATAATAATTATGTAGATATCGTTGCCAGGATGATTTCAATTTAAATTCCATTATTATAATGAGTTGGTGCTTGCCAAATATACCTTTTTTTGGTTTTCAGCCTTAATAGAAATATATTATTGGGATTTATTAAATAAAGGAAAAAAGGAGTCTTGTGACCTTTTTCTAGATCTCAATAAGGTATTACTAATTTAGGTTCTTAATAGTAACAAATTAACGATGCCCGATATCTGAGTTTTTTTTTTCCAGAAGTACTTATTCGTTTCTAAAGTGTTTTTAAATGGCTATCGTCAAAAAGATAACCAATCAAAACCGCTCTTTAAAATATCAACTTCTGTCAGAAAACCCGAGAATTGAGGCATATAATAGTCACAGGTTACATTTTTCATCAATCTGATCCATCAATCTGATTAACGGAATATTGATGGTTATAAAAATTTCATATTAGGGAGATCTCAGACGGCAGAATTTTTGTGTGATCGAGTCTGCGGCGCACATACATTCTGCAGGGCGCGGTTATGCAGAATGTATGTGTGTCGCAGACTCGATCACACAAAAAGCCTGCCGTCTGCGATCTCCCTTAAAAATACGACCAATCCATCAATCCGTGGCGTACACGATCAAATATTCGTCAATCCGTACCAGATTAATGGATCAGATTGATGAAAATTTGACCGTGTAACCGGTGACATATGTTAAAACGTATTATTTTTTAAATCCTCCATACGTACACCGGAACTAAAACCAGTAAAATATTATTGAAAACTAAAAAGTCCTACAAATCGTGGATATTTTTTAGTTCCATCGAAAAGTTTTAAACCAGGATCATAAAATATTGCTCCAACTTCAAGCTTCAAAAATTCTAACATAATATAGTGGGAGTAAATATAAAAAATCCATAAAATGGGGATCCCAATCCTCGTGTCCATAAAGTTTCAAGATTTTACGTCCATTCGCGCCGTAACTCTGGACGGGTGGAAGGCTTGAGAATTTGTGAAACATAATTTATATAGACTGTTATTTTTATATATCTTGATGGAAAATGGGAATAGGTTTAGAGCAAAAAGAAAAAAAGCGACCAACCATTACAAGATATAATTTTAATATAATGACATCACACATGACAGTTTTACATCAACTGACTTAGATGAACATCGTAGTCGAATTAAAAAGTTAAGAAAACTTGACTTGAGGTTTACTTATTATACTTGGATATTTGTACTCTAGTACGTATATTCCAACATATCTGATCATGTTTATTGCGAAACATATATTGGATACAATTTATAGCTGCATTGCAATATGATTTTTGGGTTCCATTTTCAAGTATTCGGCAATGAATATAAAAAAACAATATTGTGTAACATGATTTTATAATTGTCTGCGTCAATTTTTAAGATCTATCTAGATTTCTGCGACAGAAATTATAATTTAAATAAAAAATTGCTGTAAAATCCTTATAAATAGTAATTTCGTTTTCACAACCTTTCGACAGTTTATTATTATTACAATCTCTAAAAAAGAATTTTACGTGAAAATTATAATATACATGATCCATACGAGATCCCTAGAGAACAAATTCAAAATGTGATCACAAAGTCAAATCCGAAGATATTAATTCAAGGGCGCCGGGGAAAATTGCTTTTATTCAAATATTAATTGGCAAGTAAGATGTCGCCAACACTTCAGTTTTAATAGCGCTGTTGAGTGCTGAAAATTCCAGTTATGTAGTAAGGGTCAGTTAACATAGCACCACGGATTTAAATATTTTTTTTAAATCCGTGCATAGCACATGCTTATAATAATATAAGCCATTCAAAATCGCAATAGGCATACACAAGTCAAGTCTGCCATCGAATTGACACATAAAGTACTCCACAAACGATCAAATTTGTTTGACAAACGTGTTTGATGTAATTTACGTTATCATCAAACAGCAGCGCAGACGATCAAACGTGCATCAAACATGTTTGTTAAACAATTAGCTAGAATCGGTTTGAGATCATGAGATCTTGTTTGACAAATACAGCGGAACACGTTCAAACACGTTTGTCAAACGCTACGCAAATTCAATTAATTTTCTTCAAACAGGTCAAATACGTAGTTTTTCTGACAAACGCTTCAAATAAAGCTGTACACTATCAAACTGTTTGACAAACACGTAAAATTTGACAAATAATTTGATCGTTTGCGGGGTACTTAACATCTTTTTAAAATGCATCTCAATTCCCATCGCTAACGCCAAAGATGTCACAAAATTAGTTGTAACTTGTAGTAGTAGATGTTCGTAACATTTATTCCTCTTTTTACAAAATACATTCCAAAATAACCTATATTTGCAAGACAAATATAGCAGACAAGCATCATTTGAATGCTCAACCGAATTTCATGTCTTTCACACAAAACTAATTATTTGAACCAACAAAAAACATCACAAATTCAACACACGGAAAATTAAAGTCGCCACTAAAATGTAAAATAATATTTGAATTTCAAGCGGGAATTATGAAAAGGATGTGCACCGAATGTAACGTCACAAATACCGTTTGGGTCAGTAGGTCGAGCGCGCGTTTTTCCACATTACACGCGTGACTTTTCGGGAAATCATGCCGATATTAAGGCGACGCCTTGATAATTTGGCTGTAGCGATGCCGATTTTTCTCAGCAATGACTAAAGCTAAGAAACTAAAGTTCATTGTCAGTATTCATCATGTCTTTGTCTTTGAATTGCCCATAGCATAACACGATTGGACAACTTTTATAACACAGAATTATCAATCGAAAAGACCTCTGTAAAAAAAGGGATTCCTATTTTTCCAACAGAGGAGAGTGATTTAAGGTTCCAAAATTTGTACATAAATTGGTTGAAGCATACACTTTAATATGTGCATAGCTTATATGAAATGTATTTATGGTTTTTAAATTACGCGACAAAAACCATTTTCTTGCTTATGCCCTTTCCATTTTTTGCTGTTCCATTGCTTGTTTTCTATGAGAGGCCGGCCCGGCCTCTCATAGAAAACAAGCAATCTAAAACATATCCAACACGGTTTCTTACTTTAACGCGGCGTCACCTTAACGTGAAATTGCGGTGAAATTATTACCTGGCTGTGAAAGAGGAGTTAAGTTTAAATGTGTGTTATAATATTATGACGCATGTACCATCGAAGAAGTCGATTCCCAGGCAGTTGACTTAATAGCTGGTTTACACGTATTAAGTTAATAAGTAGTAACTAAATTCTAACTGTCATCTAGTTTAGTATTTACTGAACTTGCTACTTGCTACTAAATTTTGTGTTTACATGCAATTTATAACTTAAAATTAAGTTAAAATTTAGTTACCTGCTGCTAATCTGCTGCCAAAAACTGCCATCAGATTCTGGTAGTATAGGTCTACCAGAATCTGATGGCAATTTTTGACAGCAGATTTTCAAAAAATATCATTGGATAAATTTTTATATCTGTATGTTTAACACACAGAATCAGCCGCTATAAGAAGAAAAAGGATCAAAATGTTTTATTCCAATTACCCTGGTATTGCTAGAGTCAATTCATTTTCTCACTTTTTGCCATCAGATTCTGGTAGACCTATACTTATCTACTTATTACATGTGTACCAGCCCTAAGTCAATTCAATATTAGTCGTGATCTGTCGGCTTGGTTTGACATAACGCTACCAAATTACGTATCTACCTAGGTCTGCCTTTTGCCTATGAATCAACTTCTCTGATAGTACCATCGAAGAAATAGATTTAAAGCAGATGACAAACCTACAGTATTTTGTCAAGTTGTGTCAGGTCAAAGTTAGTTGTGATCATTTTGCTGGAGTTGAATAAAAGCGAACCTGCACATAGAACCACGGATCTGTGGATCAATTTCTCTGATTATATCTGTGTAAACATGTAAACTAGTTTCTTTGGCATGCCTTAGTACGTAAACAACACATCGAATGTGTTTAAGATATTATTAGGCTTGAGAGTTAAGAGCCCGTCCTCTCTTTTCTACTGCTCTCTTCACACTCACGACCGTCTTTCATATGCCAGGTGAAAAAGGACGATCGCCAAGTTAGCGGGCAGATAGAGGTTTTCTGTTTTTAAAGAGTTTTTTATATTGAAGTGGTAAAAAGTAATTCCAACACTTTATAGACGACTTTCTCAACAGTACATTGTATTTTTTCATACCGTTAAGACGTCAATACAATCCATAATAAGGCGATATTCTAAACCTTTTACAGCAAAAATCACAAAACTGTCGCGGGTTTGAGTTGGATTATTTAAAGACACTTAAAAAAAATAAAAAATCTAGCTCCAACACTATATTATAATTGAAATGATCTTACATGTTGTGCATTAAAACTTATAGAAATACTGTATTTTAACTGTTAAATCACGTCTGTTAAATGAGCGAAATCGGCAAAATTTCGTATACGGAATCTTAAACTCATTACAGAATATTATCATTTTTAGGCACCTAAAACTCTTACTAATCCAATTATAGTGTTACAGACTTGAGTTTAGAATAACCAATTTTAATGTAACCGTGTTTAAAATTACCTCACTACACGGCAGTGTTTGCTTCGCCATATTTGTATTTAATTTCATTATTTGCTTTCGATTAGTGACGCGAAAGTTTTGTTTCAAATAATATTTACATACAAAAATATTGTTTTCAATTCTTGTTAGTAAAAAATATATAATCGGTAAGTTTTGAATAAAAAAAATATTTTTACGTGAATGCTCAAATATATTCATTCACCGAAATCGTAATGTTGCAATTTGTAAGATATTATAATAAGGAAAGTATTAGGCCAGTAGGAGCATACATAATATATTATATTTACAAACCAACTTTTAAAAAATCCCGCATTTTGAAAATTTGTCGCAACGTTATTGGAAAGTAAATTACATACTTTAAAATCCATTTGGTTTTACTTCACAGAAATAGTAAAACTTATTTTATATATTTCGGTAAAATAAAATCTTTAGAAAATATATAAAATCCCTCACGTCCCTATACATAGCCGGCATAATATGGTGACTTGGGACGCCACATGCGAACGATTTTAAAATTGAACGTGCGCCGTCCCGAAGGACTTCAGACGAAAACAGACTTCGCTGTCTTTATATTCTGCTCACACAGATATTCTTCAATGTTCGTGGGTAATAGATATAGCCCCAAATATATTTCTCTATATTTTAATGTCGTTGTTGTCTTAAAAATATATATTTTTAATTGTTTCTTCAAATCTAATCACAGTTTTTTGTGGTTGGTTTCGTTAACTATCCTAGAGGCACAGTTTCAGTATAAGTGGGAATATGTGGTAGGCCAACGCCCATTATAAAAAACCGGCCAAGTGCGAGTTGTACTCGCCCATGAAGGGTTCCGCAGCACCAATAAGGTTTATTTCTATAAAATTAAAAGGTTTTTGATTTATTTTTATATTTTAGTTGATTTAATGAAAGTTAAATTAAGGTTTACCATTTATGACATATAAAAAAAACTACTTGATGGATCTCGTTCAAACCAATTTTCGTTGGTAGTTTTTATAGTAATGTACATCATATATATTTTTTTAGAATTACCATGCTTTAGAAGTTAGAGGGGGGGGGGGGGGGGGGACACACACATTTTACCACTTTGGAAGAGTCTCTCTCGCAAACTATTCAGATTAGAAAAAAATGATATTCGAAGCCTCAATATGATTTTTCAAGACCTATCCATAGATACCCTACACGCATAGGTTAGAAGAAAAAATTTTTTTTTGTTTCAGTTGTACCTATGGGGACCCCTAAAATTTTTAATAATTTTTCCATTTTTGTATCAAAATCTTAATGCGGTTCACAGACTACATCTACTTACCAAGTTTCAATAGTATAGCTCTTATAGTTTCGGAGAAAAGTGGCTGTGACATACGGACGAATGAATGAATGAATAATTATAGATTTAAAAATTAGATTCTGACAATTTTAATCACATGTGAAAAAAAACAAATATAATAATACGACCAAAAAGAGAAACACGTACAACGATCCAAGTACTATCTTTCCCGTCTAGTCTTTCCCGTTTATTTTTGAAGTTATTTTTACCCGAATGAGAACTTTTCTATCTATAACTATAAAATCTTTCAGAACTGCTCGCAATAGACGCAAAATATATTTTTCAGTAACGTAATACAACATTTTTTGTGCTTTTTAACCAACTTAAAAAAAAGATTTCAATTTGAGCCTTACGTATGAATAATATTTCTAGAACTGCCTAGTTTTCGTATATTATGAGTATATTTCATCAGCATCTGAACAAAATATGTAGAAACTTTTAAAAGTGTATATACCTAGTGTTTGCGTATCGTCCGAGCTACATGTCCGATTTAAGTAATTCTTTTTTTGTTTTGTTGACTTAGTTGTGATAGGTGTTGTTCAATTTAGGTAAGTTTCATCAAAATTGGTTCAGTAGTTTTGAATTCGGTTTTAATTTTATTAATATACAACTTGTAATTTGTAAATTTACCTAAGTTGTAAACATAGATTATTTCAAATTGACGTGTTTCACATCCCGTTTTTAACGTGTTTAACATGTTTAACATCCCAGAGAAATACAGTAATAGGAAACCCTAATGCCTGTGATATGTCATAGTTTTAAGTCCGTAGTGACAAGTTAACAACCCTAGCAATTTTCGTCATATTACGTAAATATTAAAAATTTCTAACTTCTAAGTCGGCATACTCTATAATTCTGTGTACTCTGTCCGGGCGTTCTCTACTGTTTAATATTATACAATTGTATGCGTTGCGTCATCGTAGTCAAGACAGTTTTGACTTGGTGTGCGCCACATGATAGACACAACTGTTTTAATTGTGTCGTAAGACTGACTTGTCTATGTGAAACAAGACTGTCTAACTACAGTCGGGTCTCCAATGTGCGGTCGCACTTAATCTTAATATATTGCCTTGAATTATTACAATATTCTCTTTTGTAAGGTGACTTTTATAATAAACAGACTAAAAATATTTTATTATTGAGTTTAGCAGTGAACTACAAATAAAATACTATTGGATTTCATGTGAAGAAATAAAGTATTTTTATTATTCTCACCACATGCACTTCAGACTATCCTTTCTTTTATATTTATCTACTGGAACACCGCTTGAATGCTCTTAGTCCCAAGATAAGATATTGAATAATGTATTTTTATTCCTTTTATTATGTTAGGGAACCCATCTTCAGCTTGTCTTGACGGACTCATCCATCTACTTTTATTCATTTATCACGTTGTCAATGTCAAAATAACACTATTTATCACGTAAAATTATGATAAATATTAAATATTTACTAAATATAGCTTTTCGTCTTTGAATTTTCACTCAATATTACATATAGGTCTACCAGGATCTGATGGAAAAAAATATCCTTGATCATTGGATAAATTATTATATTTGCATGTTAAACACACAGAATCAGCCGCTATAAGGAAAAAAAGGATCAAAATGCTTAATTCCAACTACCCCGGTATTGCTAGAATCAATTTATTTTCTCACTTTTTGCCATGGACGTATAAAAAAAGGCGGACGGAGTTCCACCATACACAAAACTGTGTCGTTCAGAATCGGCCAGCTGGCTGTATGTACACGGTCCGCACGCACACATTCTTGCGCTAGTCCATACCATTTGACAGGCGTAAGAATGTGTGCGTAGCCGACTCTGAAGAAAAGTGAAGACACAGTTTTGTATATAACAAGACTCCGTCTGCCTTTTTTTCTACGTTCATGCTTTTTGCCATCAGATTCTGGTAGACCTATAGTTATTGAGTGCAAAAGGTTACATCTTCATGCTTGTAAATACATAATAACACAGGAACATTGCAGTGTTTTAAACTTAATTTTTATTATAATATATACGTTATAGCTAGTTTTAATTATTCATAGGTCCTATATTTTGTGCAGAAATAGTATTGTAGTTTGGGATAAAAAGTAGGCTACCTGTCAATAACTACCACAATATCAGACTTCAAAATACGTAAGTAGTTTTGCATATTATAAAAAAGAAATCCATCCATCTATAAATCTACAACGCTCTACTAGTACAAATTCGTAGCAATTTTATGCTATCTTAAATATTAATTTCCTTTTAATAGAAATACAACATAATTTATTTTTATTAGCAACAAAGTAAGAGTTAGTTGCTAATGAATAAACTTTAATTAAGAAAAGGCGTTGGTGTCACAAGATTCACCTTGGACTTTAGCAAATTAAAGACCTGTATTCACTTTGATTAGTGCAAGTGCAAGTGACTAGTAATTGAGGCAGTGGAGTGCAGGTGTGTAGTGCAAGTAGTGTCCAATTCTTGTGTAGTGGCTCTTTAGTAATTTAATTTAGTAAATTCAGTAGTAGCTGTCAACACGAGCGTCCAAGTTTCAAAAATAAAACTGCCATTTTGACATGTCCTTCATTTTTAATATTGGTTTTATTAAAAACTATTTGACCATGAAGTATTTTTATATGTCCTTTCCCAGGACTCAAAGTATCTCCATGCCAAATTTCAGCAAAATCGGTTCTGACTTCTGAGGTATAAGCGTGAAGAGGTAACAGACAGACAGATAGATTATTAGTATATTAGTAAGTAATAAGTGTGGATTAGTATGGAAGTAATTGAAAGGGTGTCCTTTTGTACTTTTAATAGGTATATATAATAACTAGATGTCCCGCGCGGCTTCGCCTGCGTAAATTAGGAATTTTACGAAAACCGTACATTTTCCTGCAAAAAAAAAGCAAGCTGTGCCAAATAATATGAAAAATGCTTCGCAGATCGTCCGCGTAGAGACCCTTTCTAACAATTTTCCCGGTTTTTTCCACATTTTCCTCTGTTTCTTCGGTCTTATTAGTCTTAGAGTGATAATATATTACAGCCTTCCTCGATAAATGAGCTATCTAACACTGATTTTTTTTAAAATCGGATCAATAGTTCCTGGGATTAGCGCGCTCGAGCGAACAAACAAATAAACTCTTCAGCTTTATAATATTAGTATAGATTTTTTTAATCGCTTGACAAACTCGAGTCTCGATCTAAAAGACTATGGGACGATGCATGGTCTAATATGGTAGTGATGATGATAATGATGATAAATGTAATTTGCATAGTAGCATCTGCTTTTCGTTCTTAAAACAACACCGAAACTCCCAAACTCGTATCTATAAAGAGTCAGGAGTTCCCTCAGCACCTTCTGAACCATGATATACTTCGGTGCAAAATCTTATTTGTTAGTAGTATATGCTTCGAATACGAAACTGAAGTCACCACATGTTTCCATATAAATTGTGAGGAGTTCCCTCGATTACTAATGGATCCTTTCATCAGGTCACCACTTTTGTGAACGTGGTACTAATTTTGAAAATCGGTTCTCAAACGGCGGAGTAATCGTTAAACATAAATAAACGAACATAATATCTCCTCCGTTTTGAAAGTCGGTTAAAATTGTAGCCTATGTGTTATTCTGATGTATAAGCTATATTATTGTAAAGTTTCACTAAAATCCATTCAGTAGTTTTTGCGTGAAAGAGTAACAAACATCCATACATACATCCTCACAAACTTTCGCCTTTATAATATTAGTAGGATGATGTACTATATCTATAGACGCTTCACACGGCACACCACGTCAGTCTGGCCCATAAAGTTAATATACCTAGCGGAATAATAGTAACAATCTCGAGCTGTCAAACGAAACCAAAATTGGTTTTCATCTGTCACACACTTGCACTCGCAAAAAATAGAACACGCTTTTAATCACGTTACTACGCAGCCGACTAGTCACTTGCACTAATCAGTCGCTGTCCACACTTACTTTCTACTAATCACTCATCACCTGTACTAGTCACCTGCACTTAATCACTAATCAAAGTGAATACAGAACTAATCACGTTACTACGCGGCCGGCTAATCACTTGCACTAAACAGTCGCTGTCCACACTTACTTTTTCCTAATAACTAATCACCTGCACAAATCACTTGCACTAATTACTAATGAAAGTGAATACGGGCCTTAAGATGAAGTTTATTCCAAAGGACATTGAGTACAAATAGTTATCTAATAAATAAGCGGTACTTTTAGTAAGAAAATAACAACAATTTGTGGATGTATTAAAGTAGATGACGCTCGCAAATCCGTTGCGACGAAATTCGCTAATCACACGGGAACCGTACATTTTTACATAACAAAAATATTCTTAGTCCTTTCCCGTCTCTCAAAGTATCTCCATGCCAAATTTCATCCTAATCAGTACAACCGCTTAAGCTTGAAAAAATAACAGGCACACATACTTTTGCATTTATATTTTATGGTATTAGTAACAATTTGACTTGAATTAATACTTGTTTATTTTCTTTTCAGTTTTCACATTTCGGATACACCAACATTTACAGCATTCATCCAGGAACAGTTGAGTGCATGACAATGTGTGTAGTGAAGTGACATGAGTGTGACATGAAGTGACATGAGTGTGACATGAAGTGACATGAGTGTGACAAAGACCACAGTTGTCAATATACAGTGGGAAGGCGGTGGGCATATCCAGTGACCAGCTACAGCAAATCCAGCAAGATGTCAGCAGGTAAATAATATATTTTTCCAATTGAACAATAGTTCAAATATTTAACGTTAACATTTTAATAGAGTTTAATAACACTCTATTAAAATATTACCGTGTAACTATTCAAATTCGTTCGTTTTTATAAGCCAGACCAAGAGAAGCAAATCGTGAATGTTCAATCGCTTTATAATGGTCGGTTTACATTATTTCAATCCAGTAATTGATAACTAGATTGGAATAATGTAAACCCACTAAAAATATTTTTATATGGGAGGGGGTTTTCATTCGTCTTCATAAAGTCGCTTTTTTCCCTCATGTCCCTTTGTCCCCTTTAATCTTTATAACTACGCAACGGATTTTGATAATTCTTTCAGTGTTAGATAGCTCATTTATCGAGGAAGGCTATAGGCTATATTTTATCACGTTAAGACTAATAGGAGCGAAGAAATAGAGGAAAATGTGAAAAAGACGGGGAAAATTATTTGAAAGGGCTAACTTGAACGCGCTAATCTCAGGAACCACTGGTCCGATTTGAAAAATTCTTTCAGTGTTAGATAGCCCATTTATTGAGGAAGGCTATAGGCTATATTTTATCACACTAAGACTAATACGAGAATGTGGAAAAAATGGGGGAAATTATTTGAAAGGGCTTATCTCGCGAACTACTGGAGAAATTTTTATGTTATTTGGCAGTATATCCGGACCAATACGACCTGCAAACTTTCAAGAAGAGAACCTATTCCATGTCAAAAGGCTAATAACGCACCTGCAACTATTTTTATGTTGCCATCTAATTTCATTAAAAAAAAAATGCTTATGTAGACATCTATTCATATTATAAAACAAAGTCGCTTTTTTCCCTCATGTCCCTTTAATCTTTAAAACTACGCAACGGATTTTGATGACTCTTTCAGTGTTAGATAACTCATTTATTGAGGAAGGCTATAAGGCTATATTTTATCACGCTAAGACTAATAGGAGAATGTGGAAAAAGCGGGGGAAATTATTTGAAACTGCTTAATTCGCGAACTACTGGAGCAATTTTTATGTTATTTGGCACAGATAAGAAGTAGACCACGTGAAGGATCATAGGCTATCGATTTTTCAGTGGCTATATATTTTATACACGTGCGATGCCAGGCCGGGTCGCTAGTTACATATAAGGTAACTTACATGATATTATTTTCTCTTTGATTAAGATGTGTAGTCGGAATGTCTTGTTATATGATTTTAAATAAGTCTGCAACTCTGCAGCACCGGAGGAGATAAAAGAGCTATATTCTTTGAATTCTTGAGTCTTGATTTCACTTAAACATTTTTTCTAGAAGTATTTAATTTTTATATTTTTTTTCTTAGAAAGGTGTCAAGAACATAAAATAAGCAAGAATATTTCATCACATTTTTATTAAATTCCTTCTTATATTACATCTTAAGAGAAAAGCTCTTAGAAAATGTTGCTGAAAGTATTTTTGTCACGCGAGAGGATCGTTAAATGGGTTATATCACGTATAAAAAATGATCGTGTGAAATACATTTTCTGAAATATAACTAACGAATTAAGTATAGTGTGATATTTATACTACCTTAGATCCTGGCAAACTGTTACATGAGTTGCGGTTCTGTCGTAGATATCAACTACGATAACATGGCGCGCCCTTCCAAAATTCAAAACGTTTGAAGTGCGTTGTCTTGCGCGGTAGGCTAGTTATGATTAGTTGACCAACAAGTCTTGGTAACAAGTGACATTAAGGCGAAGACAGCTGCCAATTCGACATCTTTGTGCAGTTTTCTAGACGTATGTATTTCATTGATTGGCACAAAAAAAATGTAATTTTTGATTATATTTGGAAAAGCTTGTCTAATTTAAATAATAAAATAATGTACTCCTACTGGATGAAAAAAATACCAAAGTCACATCTTTCAGGAACTTTAAATAGTTCTAACTAAAGTAATAATACAATCTATGTTTTAAAAATTTGTTTATTTGATACCTTTTACAAAAATCCAAAGATTGCCAGATTTAATTTTCGGTTCTGATATCTAGATCTCCCATAATATTAATTTTTTCCTCTAACAAACGAAAAAAGTGGTGCGAGAGTGATGCGAGATCAAGGTCATTGGCAGTTGTCAGCGTCTTAACTGAAATATTACGTGTACTGTGATTGGTACTTACTATTATATATATATATATATATATATATATATATATATATAATACTTAATACATACAAACTCTTTCATAATAATGTGACTACACACATTGAAACAGTCATTTGGAGGGGCGCGCCATGTTATCGTAGTTGATCTCTACCCGCAACTCTGCCTTAAGTAAGGGGTGAAGCACCATGGGGTTTTAGTGGATAGACCTTAAGCACAATAGACATAACTACCAGTAGTTCGACTGCAAAGAAACGGACAGGTTTCAATATCTGTCAAATTCGTCGGGTTTCACAAGGATTATGAACGGAGTGTGCCTCGCGCTGGCTGATATAATTTATTTTTAAATATTTAAAATAAATATTTCAAAATTGGATTCTGACAATTTTAATCGCATGTGCCAAAACACAAACAACAATACGACCAAAGAGGAACACGTGCAGCGAATATGTCATAGTTTTAAATTCGTAGGTAAAAAGTCATCAACCCTAGCGACGATTTTCGTCATAATACGTCAAATTTAAAAATTTCAACATCAGTTATAAGTCGGCATACTCTATAATTCTGTCTACTCTGCCTTAAGCCAGGGAACCTCACATACTCCGGCCGATATCCCTAATCCACCAGGGCTGCGTAAAGCATTTCCCTATATAAAAAACAGGATTCCGTACAAAATGTGGCTATGAAACCTCTAAGCAATCATTGGGTTGCGTTTGGATAAACTTGGTACATCTCCAATCTCCATACCTCCTAAAAAGGGATATTTACACATCACTTAACTATTTCAAGGTCTGCTATTTTCGTCTGTCATTTATATTTTCTAATATGCTAAAAAGATATGTAAGTAAACCTTCTTTGCTAAGTATTTATTAACCGATCAAGCCCCGTACGAGCACCGGTGATCGCGACAACAATAGAATACAATATCATTTCCAAGAATCCCCGATCGAAGGATTAATTTTACTAGATGACGCCCGCAACTCCGTTGCGCCAAAATTTGTTTATCGCGCCGGAACCGTACATTTTTTTCCAGGTTAAAAAGTATGTGATATCCTTTCCCGGGACTCAAAGTATCTCCATACCAAATTTCAGTAAAATTGCCAAGATATAATACTCACTTTTATCACCACAAAATTATGGTATCAGCAAAATTACTTTAAAATGCGTTTTAAAATGAATTTCAAGAGATACTAGTTGGGTAGTTTCAAAACAGAATACCACCGTAATAAAAGTTTTAACTATCTAACTTTAAGTGCCTTAGTGAATGTCCCTAAGGATATTTTTGAGATAACTTTATAATAGGCTTACACTTAAAACGAGGTTTTTGTTATGTTATAAATAATAAAAGTAAGTAAAAAATCAGTTTATTTCAACTAACCTAGCTAAATATAATATTTAAGTCTTATGATAGTCATCTCAAATGAGATTTAGACATAAGGAGTTGGTTTTCTTGTTGTTTATGAAATCTCGTTGTGTATATTATTAAAACCTAATTTAAATTTTGGAAGAAATCGTGAATTATTTTTGGAAGCGGATATATTTGGGGACAGATGCTTGGACCTCGAATATCTGCGCTAACAATTTACTGTCTCACGTGCGCGTAGAACAATAAAACGAAATTCGAGTCTTGAAAGTTAGACTCCATTGCTCTCATTAAAATCAGTTTAGTAGTTTCAAAACCTAGTCAACGCAAACAAAGGATACTCTATAGTCTACAATATTACATTCAAGTTTATACGCTACAGTTAAAGACATGAGTGGTTGAACCGAGTAACTAACATTTTACAACAAATTAAGACTTGAGAATTATGGGGAGTATTCTGAGGAATTGTTCGGAATCATACCACCTGCAACTTTTCGCCATCGTCCCACGCGAAAAATACATATCCTCATCACCTTGATGAGTGGCAATCTTCCACCGTGCGTTTCTCGCGTAACTTTCTGCCGGGCACTGTAAAACTCTAGAGTCTAGAACGAACTGTCACCAGCAGTATTTCCGGACCTATACGACCTGCAAACCTTCAAGAACAGAGCGTATTCCCTCTTAAAAGGCCGGCAACGCACCTGCAGTTCTTCTGATGTTGCAAGTGTCTATGGGCGACGGTAGTTGCTTCCATCAGGTGATTCGTTTGCTCGTTTGACCCTTTATTTCATAAAAAAAGAGCAATTACTCATTTTTCTCTATATCATTATATAATTTGAGCAATATTGTAATTTACTTGCTTCATTATCTAGCTAATAATATATCTAGCTATACATAGAATTCACAATTTTTTATTTAAATCATTTTCCCAGCCCTCAAGCTTCCATTTATGCAAAAAACTACAGTTTTCAAATTGTTACTTACCTGCTTCATCTACTCACGTCTTCAATTATAATATTAATATCCTAACATTCTATAAGCATATTACATAGATCGGCTCACCGTAAAGAGGTTATCATGCGAGGATTATCATAATAGAGTTCTTATTAAGCCGACCGTGCGGTAGTCTCCAACAGTTAATCTACAATTAATTAAGATTAATCAATTATTATTGATTAATATATTGACGTCAGTTCTGTGTTCCGCAAACTTTTTGTGTTCAAGATAGTTACATCTAGGAAAATGAAGATATTTGAAGGTACACCACAAATAAATCAGTGTTATAGGGCTTACTTTGAGCTTACAGCCCTTCTTCGATCTTTTTTGGCGATTAGCACTAGAACTAGACCTTTTCCGAGGCACATCAACTGCTGACCACAGTACACCAGTGTGCCGCGGCACACTCTTCACACACACTCTGGTCTAATACACTCAATGTAGTCCTTTTTTAAGCAAATACATTAATTGTAAACGAATAGGTACACAGACTATGTACTGATAAATTGATTCATAAGCCAATGGTATGGTAGGTATACCAATTTTGTTCGTTAAGAAAATGAATTCACGGCTATCCAGGGAGGGCCACAGGGGTATGTGTGACTCCCCGGGGCGCTGAAGGCCGCGCCCGGGCATACTCACTATCCAATGGTGTTCCTGCTTTTCAACTTTAAGCAGAGCCACGGGATACGCGAAATACCGCAACGCTGCCAAGGCCAACGGTACATCTATGTTATTTTATTGGATTATCTCAAAGCCTTTGTATGAAAGTCTTAAACCTTTAATATCTTTTGATCATAATATCATTTAATGTTGGATGATAATGCATTAAACTCTGTCAACATAACCTGCAACGTCTTTTAGCGAACCGATTTTCAACTGTAGCACGCAAAGTTAATTTTGCGAGCATATGAAATTAATTTTAGCGTTTAATATAAGCACAAAGTTGGCGGGTAATAAGCTTTAGTTGATGGCAAGATATCGCTAATTGCTTACTTTACTGCGCTTATTAAAACGAATGAGCTTTAACACATGAATTTCATAAGTGAAGGTGGTTTACATCGATACGGTAAAGTTCGATTTATAATATTTGCATGCGCCCGAACGCGCGGTTCCGCGGTTACTCTGCGAGATCACAAGCGATTATACGCGACCGCACCGCTATTTAAATAAATCGTAACATTGTTTGTGACTTTGCGTTGCTGCCAAACCGCTTGTTAACGCGGACGCATATAAATCCAGCCTAACAGCTGCCAGCGTTAGATCAGCACTGTTTTGGTAAACGTGTCTATCCAGTCCAGTATCTAGTACACATTGTTTACCTTGAGTCTACAGTGTAGTACACAGTGTTAATCCAATAATAATGATTAGATTCTTTGTGCCATAAGTCCCACGTTAGCTAAATGCGTCTCTGCTGATGTACCCACTTTCAATTAGCCCACAACATCAACTTTTCCACATTTCGCTATGGGCTCACATTAAATGCTGCTCTTCTGATATAAATGCCCTCTTGCAATAATGCCTTACTACTCTTAAGGCTAGTTCGCATTAGGCCAGTATTTTAGTTTAGTACAGAGTATTTTAGTAACTAAAATTCTCGCTTCTGCCCCAAAATCGTTCGCACTTCGTTCGAGTACAGTTCACAAGAGCGCAATAAAGTATAAATTTTCTAAGCGTAATCAGTTAATCACGCTTAAAAGGTGTATTTTTTCTTTGTATTTTCACAGAGAACGTTTATAAAATTTTAAATATTGTCACCTTGCACATTTTTATCTCGAATTAATAAAGTTCTCATACGAAAATGGATCGATAGAAGGGAGTTTATCCCTTATATCTACTAATTGTCTTCTGAAGGAAGATCTTTCATTGGAAGATCCGAAAGAATACTTCGAAAGATTGAGAGAAAATGAGATCGTGGAAAATGAGACACAATAGATTTGTATTGTTATCGCGGTCGCGTGCGACCGCTTGAGGCTTGAAGCACTAATGAACTCGACTAATTCGACTGGGTCGGACTTGTTTAGCCGGCGCGCCAGTAGCGCGGACGCGTGGTGGGACCCACTTGCCCGCGAAAAATAGAATGGATTGACTCGACTAAATTACTTACCAATCTACTTGACTAAATTACTAAATAATAACTGTATTTTAAATAGATAAAACCGACTTCAAAATTGTACGAAATTGCGAATTAAAATTCCCTATCTCAAAAACTACTGAACCGATTTTGATGAAACTTGCAGTATTCCCTAAGTTGAACAATACCTAGTACATTAAAAAAGAATCATTTAGATCGGACTTGTAGTTCCGGAGATATGCGTGCACAAACATAAAAACATACATACATACATACATATACCTATACATACATACATACACTTTTGAAATTTGGCACATTTGTTCAGAATCTGTTATAGATTAACATATACAAAAACTGGGCAGTTCTGGAAATATTACATACATACGCGTCGAATTGATAACCTCCATTTTTGAAGTCGGTTAAAAAAAATAGTGTTCAGACACGTTTAGCTACTAAAATACTCGCTACTTAACTAAAATACTGGCCTAGTGCGAACTAGCCTTTAGGGCCTGTTTCACCACTTACTAGTTAATAAAGTGCCTAGGCTATTCACAGCTTTTTGACAGATTCTCCATACTTCATCTGCTAAGTTAAGTAGTGGATAGCCTATTCGTCACTCATCAGGAAGTGGTGAAACAGGCCCTTATTTTTCTTTCTCTCTCTCTTCTTGAAGCTGGTCCACCACAGTACGGACTCAATAAATCCTTTATTGACTCGGTAACAAAGTGCCAGACATTTATCCCCTCTTACCAGAGTAATGGTTGCCATTTAAAACACGAATTACTCGGTGTCGCTAGTCTTTAATTGTAAGCTATATTATTAGGAAACTAGATGACGCTCGCTACTCCTTTGCATCAAAATTAGTTTATCGGGAACAGTACATTTTTCCGGGATGAAAATTTTCCGGGATTTGCCGGGACTAGTACGGATAAAGCACGGACATCTCAGATTATTCTGCTAAGGGGATACTACGTATATATGCCATATTATGCCCATCGTGTGTCATCATCGTGTGTCATCATCGTGTGTGTGTGTGTGTGTGTTTGTGTATGTGTGTAGTGTAAAGTCTTAAGACAGGCTTCTCATTTTATGGATTCAAAATGATCGATCGCAAATGAGTGGCCGCCCTTTCCCATTCCTTAGCAACTGATCCCATTGAAAAAGATCCTATTGACTCGCAAATGAAGATCAAACTTCAAAGCCGTCCAATTAGTGACAGCGTGACGGCTCCTGTCACTATCGGGACAGTAATAATCCCGTCACTCCAGAATGGGTCTAGAATTGAATTTAAGATATCAGTGGATGGAGTGGGTAACTAACATTTTATAGCACAAGGACAATAACTCATTTTTCCCTTATTTTTTAAGAATCATTGTAACATACTTACTTCATCATCTGGCTAATATATCTATGCTATGGAAAAAATCTAGTTTTTAAACACAAATAAAACGAAAATTTTCAAATTGTAAGTTACCCGCTTCACCCGCGGCTGTCTTCAATTGTTTTACGATCGGGCTCGAATCGGAGTGCGACGTCACTGCGCCTGGCAGATTCATTTGTTAGACAAAGATCGACGTTTTAGTTGCGTAGGAATATTTTATCTGATTTTTGCATTGTAGGTACCTGGCTAGTTTTTACATAGGAATAGCTTATAGTAGGGGAGGGGAAGAGGGGATTTCGGGATTAGGGAGCGTGTCAGATTAAGCTTGTATAGGCTTCCGACATGTGTCTAGTTATCATGGTATAGAAATCAGATTTCTCACGTGGTGGGTTAAATTTTTTTTTTTTTTAATTGAAATGTCATCGGATCTATCAGATTAAGATAGGGGATGTTTAGTATACCCCAAAGAAGCTTCCATATAAAGCACTGACGATTCAAAGGTCAGGTAAGCCCGTAGGGACATTTTAAAATATAAAAAAATAAAGCTTCATATTTTCCGAACTAAGCTTCGCAGATTATTTTGCACTAAACTAAATGATTTAGTCCTTGTTGTCTTAAATATATTTATAATTTATCTAAATAAGCAATTTTGTGAATATATTATTTTCTTTTTCAAAACTTTAAAATGGCTGCAGTTTCTGAACTGCTTAAATAAAAAACGTTCTTATTTTTTTTATCAGTTTTACCTAATGTAAAAAACCTACTAGGTCTCCATGACGCTCGAGTGACTACAAAAATAGCACCTTCCCCTCCTCTACTATTACTGCTGTCGAAATATGTTGTATTCCAAGTAAACTCACTTTCCCGGACTGAGGTAGGCATCATTTAGTTTCTAATCAATTTGAAAGTAAACAGTAAACATAGTAAATTATATTATTTAATTTCATTTTAAAAGGATCCGCAAAACCGTACATTATTCTGCAATACGTGACCTATTCTTATGTCCTTTCCATATTCTATTTTAGGTTTATTCAAGTTTATTCAACGCAAAGAAACCTTAATAATAACATTTGTTTAGAATATTGAGTAAGCTTGATTGATGAAAAATTCACTCACCGCGCACCACCCCGCAGCGAATCATCTTAAAAGCAAAGCATCTTTATACTCATCTATGTTGTTTTCCAGCAGGCTCAGCGGTGGCCATGATCGGCGCGAACCTGCGCTTTGGTTCAGCCGGTGCGACCAACTCCAGCGTCGTCAACAACACCAAGCTGTGCCCGCCCGGCGGTGCGGCGTCCGCGGCGGCACTGCTGGCGCTGTCGGGGCTCGGCATGTCAGCCAACCTGGCGCTGATGGCGGTCATACTGAGCAAGAAGCAGCTGCGAAGGTGAGTCATCGTGGTCGATAAAACTAGACAGCACTGCTGGCACTGTCGGGGCTCGGCATGTCCGCCAACCTGGCGCTGATGGCGGTCATACTGAGCAAGAAGCAGCTGCGAAGGTGAGTCATCGTAGTCGATAAAACTAGACAGCACTGCTGGCACTGTCGGGGCTCGGCATGTCCGCCAACCTAGCGCTGATGGCGGTCATACTTGACGGCGGTTGACGTGGGAGAGCCATGCTTTGGTACGAATGGGCCGGCTCGACCGGAGAAATACCACGTCCTCACAGAAAACCGGCGTGAAATAGCGCTTGCGCTGTTTCGCCGAGTGAGTGAGTTTACCGGAGGCCCAATCCCCTACCCTTTTCCGTTCCCTACCCTCCCCAATTACCCCTTAAAAGGCCGGCAACGCACCTGCAGCTCTTCTGATGCTGCGAGTGTCCATGGGCGACGGAAGTTGCTTTCCATCAGGTGACCCGTTTGCTCGTTTGCCCCCTTATTGCATTAAAAAAATACTGAGCAAGAAGCAGCTGCGAAGGTGAGTCATCGTGATTATTTAGAACCAGGCAGCGCTGCCTGGTAACGCCATCTGGCTCTGCTGCTGGTGACTAAAATATGGCCGATTATTCTAGCCTTTTTTGATAAAATTAGGGGGCAAACGAGCAATTATACCGTCGCCTATGGATGCCTAACCTTTGGTAGGCATCATGTAGGTTAGTCCTGAAAGTGTTTCACACCAATTTTGTAATAAATATTCGGAATTTTTATTTCCATTTCCACGCAATTTAGCATCAATATGACATGTAAAAGTTACTTCTCACTGTTCTTTTCAGTTGTTATTTCACAAAACAGGCTTTGTTTGTAAGTAAGCCCATATTATGTTAAAATTTTTCGTAATAGGTTCTAAGTTAAAAAAATTCCTAACAGCTAACAGGTTAGGTTATATTTGATATGGCGTGGGAATTCTTTTACTAAATAAAATAACGCCTTCTACATTAAGACTTCCTTAAAATATATTTCGTTTGCGAGTGACTAAATCAGATAAACCTTTTGAAATCTAATTTTTCAATAAAATATGTAAAGCGTCTGCGACATTAAGTTGAACATTCAAGGTTCGAAAATGTTTGATGCAAAAGTAACAGAATTGAAAATTCAAGCGACTCGATTGACAACAGAGTTGGAACTTTTCGTGGGTCTTACTCCGAACACTGCTTCGATTTCGAGGACGAGTATGATTCGTTTTCGATGACGAATATGAATCGATGTCGACTTTGTTTTAGATTCGTCGTGATCCGTACTACTTCGAATATAGAATATAGATCGACATCGCTTTAACCAAAAGTCCGCGGTCCATTAGTTACTAATTGTACCACCGTACGTTAGACACTAGCGCACGACACGAATTCACGATACGAATTCTGCCATCATACATTTAAGGAAAAAAGACGCTTCTACCAAAATATAAAATTGGAGAAAAGCGATGATCCAAAATACTACCATAATACTAGAGATGAGTCTAATGTTAAAAGAGTCTCTTTTCCTTATGACGCTAAAATTATACTACTAAGATCGAGTTGATTCGATTCTCGATTGTGTCGGAAGTAGGGAACAGGTATTCAACAAGGCATTTGAGTTCTTTTCAGAATTCGGTCGGAGTTCCCAATGTAACATTGTTAAAAGTTTCCATTGTTGGTGCCACTGTCTTTTCACACTTGCAGATGATGCCCTAGTTTTACACCTGACCCTGTAGCCAAGAAGTTTTCCTTGTCGCTTCTTTATAGAATCGTCGATCAAAATGACCTATCAAGCTCCATAAGAGCACCGGTGATCGCGACAACAATAAAATAACTATAGATTTACAAGAATCCCCAATCGAAGGATTTATATAGTTTATGACGTCATTTTGATCGGCGATTCTATTAAAAAGCGACAAAGAAAACGTCTTGGCTAAAGGCTCTGAACTATTTTTTCTTAAGGTTCAAGTTACACGAATGAAGCACGACGCGCTGCGGCGATGCACGATATTATGAAATTTTATTTTTGTAAGAGATGACGCCCGCAATTCCGTTGCGCCAAAATTAGTTTATCGCGCGGGAACCGTACATTTTTCCGGGATAAAAAGTATCCTAAGTCCCTTCTCTGGACTCAAAGTATCACCATACCAAATTTTAGTAAAATCGGTTGAGCGGTTTGGGCGTGAAGAGGTAACAGACAGACAGACAGACATACTATTGCATTTATAATAATATTAGTAAAGTACTTGAGTAAGTTATTCTACGCATCGCTAAGTCGCAAATTATTTTGGTGTGATCTAACCCTTACACTTAGAAGCCATGTTACATGAATTATTATTGCATATAATCATTTCTCAAGCTGATAAGTAATTTAATTAAAATAAAGGTATTCTATTTTCAAATGTTACATTTCGCTAATTTTATGTATCAGAAACGACGTAAAAAGAGCTTGTAAAGTACTTTTCATTTGGAATTACGTAAAGCGCCAGTGAATAATCCTGTTAATAATAATGACGTTGCCGTTCACCTTAAGAACCGTATTCATTTACTTTTCGTATGTAAAAACGGCCGAGGGAATATAACACGGCATCCTTTTAACCTTAATTTAATCTTGATGTGTGGCTTTACATGTCTACGAGTAACCGAAATTTTGTGTCTACGATTTTGCTTTCGTCATGTTTCTCTAAGTATTTTCTCTCCTTACTTTCTTCTACTCTCTCCCACGTCTGAGAGTCGGTTATTTTTGTAGAAGATAAATAGATTAAGAGTAAAGTCAATTATTAGTATAGTATTACCTGCAGAACGAACACACAACACATGAGTAACGATTATATCTATTACTGATTGTACTACTTTGCAAGACGGACGGACGGACAGGTGGCAATATATATAATATATATAGTGCTAAATCTCAAAAATGTACCTTTATGCCTAGCATAGTTGTATAAGATGTGGAACTGTGGACTGTGTCACAGCTTCTACTACTTTGCAAAACAGACGGATGGACCGTTTACTTAAGGGTTAAGGGAAATTTACCGATTTCGCTGATTTTACAGACGTGATTTAACAGTTAAAATATAATAAGTAAGTAATTCTATAAGTTTTAACGCACAACATGTAAGATCATTTCAATTATAATCTAGTGTTGGAGCTAGATTTTTTATTTTTTAAGTATTTTTAAACAATCCAACTCAAACCCGCGACAGTTTTGTGATTTTTGCTGTAAAAGGTTTAGAATATCACCTGTTTATGGATTGTATTGACGTCTTAAGATGCCGGGCTACCCTCGAAATTCTCATACATACGTAATACCAAAATCATTTTCCCATACGAAAATATTTAACATATTTGAGTTATTTTTCAGCTTAAAGTAGTAATTACCTAGGTTCCTGTACAAAAATTAACTTCAAAATATTTAAACACTAAAAAATAGAGCAAAACACTAAAAAATATATAAATAAATAGTAAATTTACTACAAAATATTTCAACTCTAAAAAATATTTTTTAGTATTTAAATATTTTGTAGTAAATTTACTATTTATTTTTATATTTTTTAGTATTTTACTCTATTTTTTAGTGTTTAAACATTTTGTAGTAAATTTAGTAAGAAAAATTATGCACAAAAAATTATTAGTGTTTAAATATTTTGAAATTAATTTTTGTACAGGAACCTAGGTAATTACTATTTTAAGCTGAAAAATAACTCAAACATGTTAAATATTATCGTATGACAAAATGATTTTGGTATTACGTATGTATGAGAATTTCGTGGGTAGCCCGGCCCCTAAACGGTATGAAAAAAATACAATGTACTGTTGAGAAAGTCGTCTATAAAATGTTGGAATTACTTTTTACCACTTTAATATGAAATAGTTGAGTAACGACTTTACAATAAAATCCCAGAAAACGTTCAAAATCTTTCCATTCATAAATTTAAAAAAGTAGTCAAAGAACGTTTATAAGGTCAATGATTTCATAAACGATGGCACATCTTGGGAGTAGGATGGCTGCTTGCAAGGCTACTTCTACATTATTTTAGGACTTACAATTATGTATGTATGTTGACATTGTGTAATTTTAAGTTACATCATTGTGAACATTATTTTAAAAGATTATTTTTTTTCTCACTTTTTTTGGTAAATAAAGTGGGCCCCCTGCGAGTTTCTTACGCCGGTTCTTCTCGCCGGGTTAGTTCCCGAACCGGTGGTAGGCATCATGTAGACTTTCAGAAAATATTTGCAAAAATTTATTCTGAATAAAAAATTTTGAGTTTGAGTTTGAGTAAAAAAATATGTAACTCGACAAAATTTTAGAGAAAATGGGCAAAGAATTGCTGTTAATTTCGGGAACTTGGAGCTGTAATTCATAAAAAGAAAACGACACAAATAATCTATAGATAAAATTCTATCCAATAAGAGAAAAAACAAAAAAAAAAAAAAAAAAAACAAATTGTGCCAAAAAAAAAAACGATTCAAAACAATCTAAATATCACATTATATTTCTCGCCGCAAGTTCGAGTCGGCTTTCCGCGCTTAAATATATTTTAAATCTAATAAATAATTAATATATATTTTTTTTAGTCTATTAAGAGGAAAAAACCTAATAATATTTCTGTAGCGAACCTTTGCAATTTCGGCAAAATCGGCAAAATTTGGTATACGGACTCGTAATAGAGTGCTCACTACATCTTTACACCAACACTTTTACTTTTTACTTTTTACCTTTTAGATTGAGCCTTTAAATTACCTATTATTCCAAAAATCTAAAATGCACAATAATTACATCCAAAGCTTATTTTCTACGTTTTCGTTTGACAAACGTTTCCTGTTTATTCCTTAGTGGTGACGTAACTCCACCATAACTGTGACGCAACCTACAATAACAGTTGGGAAGTTGGCAGGAAGTCAAAAATTCTTATTACTAAACAACCTTACGAGTTTTGCATCTGGCATCGAATTTAGATTTTAAAGATTTCATTGTATTCTCAAATACTATTTCAAAGTTCAAATTGTTTCCGTTGTTTGTTTACGTTAAAAAATAGTAGTAATAAGTATAAATTCGTATTTACCTATATATAGTATAACCAGATGACGCCCGCAACTCCGTTGCGCCAAAATTCGTTTATCACGCGGGAACCATACATTTTTCCGGGATAAAAAATATACTATGTTCTTTCCCGGAACTCAAAATATCTCCATACCAAATTTCAGCAAAATCGGCTTAATAGTTTGAGCTTGAAGAGGTAACAAACAAACGGAATTTCGCATCCGTACTTATACAGGGTGCAATTAAACCTTCCTGCCAAATTTTTTCCAGGGCTTAGGTATCATTAGGAGAGTCCATTTAACCAAAAAAATTGGGTATTATTTTTTTTCAATGACATATTTTATCCCAATTAAAATCGTTGTAGAACGGTCACTCGCGGCGCGGGGGAATGAGAGGGGGTGACGCGGGATGAGGCGCGCGCGCGGGGGCACGTCACGCGCGGCCGACGCATCGTGTCCATTAATTGTATTGTTTTTTAGGACAGGGGTTCCCAAACTATGCGCCGCGGCACCCTGGTGCGCCGCGTAAAGGCAAGAGGGGCGCCGCCGTGAGTCGATCCTCCATCACTATCCATAACTCAATTATAAAATAAAATTATAATATTATGAATTATACAAAGCATGCAGAAGAATAATATTTGTTTATTATTATTTACTTGCTTAACCTACCTATAATCATTAAATGTGTTTATTTATGTATCTTTTTGTAATACCTAGGTAAAGTAGGGCGCCGTGACAAAATGTTGACTTGTAAGTGCGCCGCAGGCTGAAAAAGATTGGGAACCCCTTTTTTAGGATAACTTTCTGAAGGTATTTCTCAACATTTTAGTACTGACTATGAAAGTCAGATTAGAGTGACTATGAAAGAAAAAATACGTGTATTTTTATTTTTAACAAGGATCAATATATCAAAATTTGGCAGGAAGGTTTAATTGCACCCTGTATTATACTATAATATTATAAATGCAAAAGTGTGTCTATCTGTCTGTCTGTTACCTCTTCACGCTCAAACCGCTGAACTGAAAGGACATAGGATACTTTTTGTTCCGAAAAAATGTAACGTCTCCGCGCGATAAACGAGTTTTGGCGCAGCGGAGTTGCGGGCATCATCTAATTTATAATATTTTATATTATTATTATTATTGTTAAGTAACCGCTGTCTCTTGCACCCTTAATTTAATCCTTCACGCTTAATCTGCTGAACTGATTTTGGTGTTCGGTATCATCTTATTCCGGAATAGGACCGTTTTTTTGGGAAAAGGGTTACTGTTCTACAAAGTATTGAAGGATCATCGACTAGATAAACACTAAATCCATTCCTTCTCTAAAATAATCACTTACAACAGCTAAATTGTAAGCGATTGTTTGAGTCTTTACCCCATAGAGCTCTTTTAGAATTAGTCCCAAAGACCCTAACTTCCAATAACTTTAAGATGATTGCCGGGGCACTCAGCAGTTAGATCAGACGTAAAATATGATGACATTTTAATTTATCATCACTATAGGAGTGTACAGTTCAGAGTCATATTAATTAAAGATATTATGCATTATGCTCCTTTTGTCGTCGGAATAAGGTCCTATAGGATGTACATATAATAACTCAGAACGCTCTAAGTGAATGTTTTAAGCACCTGCCGCACCGCAGATGGCTCCATCTTCGTAAATTTAATTTACGATAAGTAATTTCGAAATAGTAGCTATTGAATAACTTTATTACGATTTAGTTGATTTATTCCTTAATTTGTATTTGGTGATTTATTTCAAGACTGTTATTGTGTAAAGTAATTAATTTAAAATTCAAAGATGGCCGCGGCTGGCCTCTGAGACCTTTAATAATTTATTGAACTGGCAAAACGTATGGAGCTTGTAATTTTAATTTAATTAAATAAATTTTTCTCAATGCATCCATTGTTAACTTTTAATATCTACGACTGTAAAATTTTCATTAAAGTTCCCTTATTTTGTAAAATGTTGCGTAGATCTTTTAGAAACAGGAAGTGGTGATTTCAGGAATGTGTCTGTACACAAAGGCGAGATGAAATAAAATTTCCTGGGCCTTTATTTCCTTTCATAATTTTCGCTTTTCGTCGCCTTTAACCATGAAAGGAATTCTCGGAATAGTTTTCTAGTTGAGTTTTTCTATAATTATATTACTTTCTTCAGATAAATTAAGTTTCCTGAAGATAAACAACTTTTAAATAATATATCTTTTAAACAAATGAAATGACACAGATTTATCTTTTCTTGAGTCCGATTGCCAAGCATTTGCAAATAAGATAATAACTGTATTTTAAAACGATAAAACCGACTTTAAAATTGTACGTCATTGAGAATTAAAACTTCCTATCTCCAAAACTACAGAACCGATTTTGATGAAACTTGCACTGTTCCCTAAGTTGAACAATACCTATTACAACAAAAAAGAATTACTGAAATCGGACTTGTAGTTGTTGTTGTAACACAAACATAAAAACATACATACATACATTCATGCACTTTTGAAGTTTGACACATTTGTTCAGACGCTGATATATTATAATATAATATTATATACATTATACAAAAACTGGGCATTTCTGGAAATATTACATATATACGCGTCGAATTGATAACCTCCTTTTTTGAAGTCGGTTAAAAAGTGTTTAGTAGGTATGTTTATTTTAAAGTCATACCTATTTGTAATCAAACGCAGTCGTACATATATTATTTATTTTTATTTTCCTTGACGCCTCGTAAGTCGTAACTCGTACCATTTCCTTTGGGAAACGTGTTATCGATCTTTTAGGGTCAATTCAAATCGCGCTACGCATCACCTCAGATATTTTATCAGCCTGATTTCTATCTTACGCCAACCATCGGCACTGATAGTTCAAGATGTAATATGAAAGTCTAGAAAGCCTTTGAATAACGTGTTTTTGTTGACTTTATGGTTATTTGGTTATTTGGTTTTTTTGGTAGGTTTTAGCGAGCAATCAGTGCGACATTACAATCAGCCTAATAAGTAAGCTGTAAAGTGTAAGCGCTCTAAGACAGAATTCATTCTGAAATAACTAGCAACAATTCGATTAAACACTACAAGAATTAAAGTAATAATATTATAATACAAGACATAAGATACAATATACGCTCCACAGGAGAAGTCAGTCAAGCAGACTTCTAATTTCGAGCAGTGAAGCGTTAAATATCTACATGATATTATAGAAACACATGGCAACGGTGTTCTTAGGAATCAGAGCTTTGATAGTAATTGGTGAGAGCGAAGTCACAATGTTTAAGAAACGATGCATTCTTAGAATACTGTTGCAAAAACGCAAAGGCGTTGCGCTGTCGTAGCATCTGCAACGTCGAATTAATTTTTACATAATTATATTATTATGTTATGAATTCAATAGTTTTGTCGTCTGACGCGATCTAACAATAGATTTAATTACAAAACATGGCGGAGCCATAAACAAACTTAGTTTTTTGGAGCACATTGCTCGCTCTTAAATGATCACCAATTTATAGGCACATCACTTGTGATTCGTAGCACATTCGTTACTATTTTGAACGTTTAATGGTCACTACACAATCTATCATTATACTTTTTCGATTAAGACGAATGTAGCTGTCAATATTTCGTGCTAGGCCCACCGAAGTCATCTCGTATCTCCCTTTGGGCGTATTATCTGCCGTTCGTTTACGAGCGAGGTTTGGCAGCCTCGTAAAAGCACTTTACATGTATATATCGTTACATCGAATTTGCGTACAAATAGAACTTATATTAAGTATGTTTCCCGCTTTGCGTAGTCAGAAAGCGCGAATAACATGTGTCTACTTATTTGGCTGATGTTTCCAATGTGGCACAGTAAATTAATTATGCTATGCTAATACCGTGGCGCGAGTGCGAGCAACAACTTGAAGAAACTTTGCCACAATTGATGAAGCTTTGTTTCCTTGGTAAGCAATATCGAGAAAACACTTTGAATTTCACGTGTGAACTATTCAAAGTTTGAAGTTGTGAGAGTTAAGGCCAGCGAAATGTTACGTAGAGCTCAGAAGTGCCGGTTGGCTATATTTTATATGAATTTTACGCCGGTTCAGAGCAAAACTCAATTATCTTTTACACTTAAGTGTAATTTTCTAAACTTATTTAGTAATACACGCTAGGCATAGTTTTTGCTTTAGGTCTACTCTTGATACAGCATTGCACTACGAATAATAATAACTGTATTTTAAAAAGATAAAACCGACTTCAAAATTGTTGAACCGATTTTGATGAAATTTGCACTATTCCCAAAAAAGAATTACTGAAATCGGAATGGTAGTTCCAGAGATATGCGAATACAAACATAAAAACAATTCATATAATAGTAGTACATACAAACATACATACTCTTTTGAAACGCACATTAATTGTTCAGACGCTGATATAGACTAACATATACAAAAATTGGGCAGTTCTGGAAAATAAGTAAAGCTGTTTTCGAAGGAGTACGGTAACTAACATTGTGACACAAGAATTTTATATATGTCGCAGTCATCTGGTTTAATCTGCGATTCGATTGAATGACTAGCGTGTTCATTGAATGACCCCATTCAATTGAGTGACTCGGCCGAACGTCGATTGAACAATCGTCATCCAACGTCTAACTAGTTCGCGGATTGTAACATAGCCTTTTGAAAAGAGCGGACATAAAATCAGTCAGGCTATTAAATAATTTCATTTTTTTCCACTGCGGCGCTAGTAGTCGCCAATACCAATATGGCCTCAAACAACTTGCGCAAAGAACACTAATGATATTTTTTTCGATTGAGTTTTCTTAAAGTGCTTTATTGATTATAAAATAGTGTGACAAATGGATTTCACGATTATTACTCCACCGCTGGCTACTCTTAAAGAAAAAATAGAGGCGAAACTGACCGAATACGAACAACAAAATCAATGTTAGTACAGTGTGTAATAAAAATAAGTGATAATACTTTAGGGTGTGTACGCCTTCCTTGTAGAGAGTGGACTGTGAAAGTAGCAACGCTGAAAGACGAACATTCTTTTTCATTTTTGTATGGGCAAGCGTCACTGGTTTCCCCATACAAAAGTGAAAAAAAAAATTGGTCTTTAGCGCTGCTACTTTCACAATGAACCCTCTACAAGGAACACGTACACACCCTAAAGTATTATCATTTATTTTTGTTACACCCTGTATATTGTTACTGTTTATATTTTGTGATATCCAGGGGTTTGTGTTTTTGTGTTCTTGATTGCGTGAACACAATGATAATAAGTTATCATGGTGTTACTGTTTCAGGATCACAAAGAATCCTCAGGATGAGGCCGAACAAGCGTAATTTATTCCTTGATTCATTGAAATCCTTGAATTAGTTCATACAAATAGGCAGTATTGCAATTTGCACATCTTAAAACTTAAAATACAATAGGTAGGTATCCAAGAGTAGCATTACAAAGTCGGCTATAGCGCCTATATACCATTCAACGTCTTCACTATAATGACATTTAGTCAAGATGTTAAACGTTTCGGTCAACGTCTTGACTAGTTGTCCTTCAGTCATTCAATTGAATGAAGTCATTCAATGAACACGCTAGTCATTCAATCGAATCGCAGATTAAACCAGATGACTGCGACATATGTAAGACTGCATAACCCGGTGAGCTTCGTATCACTTTTTTCAAAATTAACCAAATCGGTTTACCGCTTCGAGTTTTAGCGAGACCAATAATATTTAAAATTTATTTTTATTTACTTATATGATAAATCTAAGATAAATTAACAAAGGCAATTTTTCTATCGCAAATTAATGAACGTTTTAAGCGCGATAAACAAATTTTAGCCCAAGAAAGTTGTGGGCAATATGTAGTTTTTTTTTTTATGAACTAAGAGGGCAAACGAGCAAACGGGTCACCTGATGGAAAGCAACTTCCGTCGCCCATGGACACTCGCAGCATCAGAAGAGCTGCAGGTGCGTTGCCGGCCTTTTAAGGGGTAGTAGGGAAGGAAATAGGGGAGGGTAGGGAAGGGAAAAGGGCAGGGGATTGGGACTCCGGTAAACTCACTCACTCGGCGAAACACAGCGCAAGCGCTGTTTCACGCCGGTTTTCTGTGAGGACGTGGTATTTCTCTGGTCGAGCCGACCCATTTGTGCCGAAACATGGCTCTTCCACGTCAAACGTGTTTATGATAAATAGTTACAAGAATACCAATGTAAAACTTTTTAACTAAAGTTTGTTACTTGCAGTTGTGCTATTGAAATTTCTCCTAAGCTAGACGGGAAAGGAATTGCAATAAAATGCTTTAAAATGGGAATTTCTTAACTATCTCAAAGTTCTGTTTTCAAACGACTCCGTGGAACTTGCAATTTGTAATTTACAGCGTCCGTTCTGCATACCAGTAATTTTGTGTTAATGCCATTTTTTTTTAAATTGTGGAATTAAAACAAAATAAAATAGTCACGGATCGACTGTCTATGGACTTTTTGCCTATAACCTTTTTCTGTCGCTTTTATTACAATTTTTTCACGTACCAAGGCTTACAGGGCTTTCGGGATTTCGGGATCGGGACTATAGAGGATTTTTTTTATACTTAAGATTATATTTAATACTTAATAAGAAGTAAAAGGGTTAAAAGGTTAAAAGGGTTATTAGATTAAAGTTATAGTGTAACATGATTTTGTCACACAAATGACGTCACGTATGAAACATGAGTGACGTCATTTGTGTGACAAAGTGACGGGAAGCAGGTAGTATTTCACATGCGATCTGACAAACTTGTGTGATTTACGCTATTCCAGTTATCTAGGGAGCGACACGACATCCCAGCAGATAATATATTACAGTTAGATTCCTGTTTTTCAACGATAGATCTAATTTATGTAAGTTTGCAGAGAATATTTACTCATGAGAGGAGGTTTGCCTAAATCAATTTATATATTATAAAAGTTATTTATTGCTTTTAAAGGAACTGTAAGGTGCCGTAAATATGCGTTATTGATTTTACATAATACATATTAGACGTTGCTCGCAACTATGTTCTTTATTCGCACATGCCCATCACGCTGAAACAGTACAATTTCCTGAAAAAAAAACCTCGGAATCAAAGTGTATACCATATTTCGTCTGACTCGATTTACCGAATTTGCAATATAGGTTTTTCATCATTTATTAAAAATAATAACAACCTTAATGTCATATAGCTTCTTTTATCGATGTTATGGAAGAGAGGAAAGCTGAATGCTCGATGCTAAGACGTTATCGTTGATGCTAAAAACGTTCTTATAGCCTTTTGAATTTCTACCATGGGGTTTCAATGTCCTGTGACTACTAATACTGTTTTTTTATGACCCCAATTTATAATATAAAAAATACAGCTCCAATATCTTACTACTACGCTTACTGGAGCTTTTTATTACTTCTATCTTAAACTCTTTGTGCTCCGGATGCAAACTAAAACCTATTTATTTTACTAACGTTCGCGCTAGGCTAAATTTAAACTGTCTGCTGCAAGTATTTATAAGTATTGGAAAGTATTATTCGTGATATCATTATGTAATATATTTTACAAAGATATGGATACCGTCTATCTATGCGAGGCTTTTTTTTTCGTTTTGTGAATAAAATATAATATTTTTTTGACAGAAGTAGATTTTTTCAATAGAGTTGGTGATTCGTCATTGTGTTGTATGTTTTTAGTCAATTACAAGTGCTGGTAAATAGAATATTGCGTTAAGCGGTTGATGTGATTTTTTAAGGTGCTCCCTCACCAGGAGCATTTGCTTGTTGCATTGCAATGCGCACCTTGTAATGATACAGTGTGTAATATCTTGATACATCTTGTAACATCAACTAGCTATGGAATGCTTAAAGTCGAATGTTACATAACACGTGTATCGTATTGCTCAAAAACTAATCTATAATGTTACATTACAAGTGGTGAGGGAGCACCTTATAATGATGCGGTTAGAAATGACGTCCTAAATAGGATACAATTATTACTTATCATGTATTTTTTTTTTCGTAAGTTTACAATGTTCTCCCTATAAAAATATTCAAAGGTACTTTTTAACCGAGAGCATTCTGTTAATATATGGTAAAGATAGGATAGTGTTTTATAAATTTTACTTATACATCGTATATCTCCTTCATTATCGGCCTCGAATCGAATCGAATGAAAACCCTTCTACCAGGATAACAAAACTGGATCAAAATTCGAATATTAATCAAAGTATTCAAATTTCGTCGACGGCGTGTACTTCAGATCACGACCATTAGCCAAGACTTTTTCCTTATCGCTTCTTTATAGAATCGCCGATCAAAATGTATGAAATTGACATAATATTATGCGTTCGTTAATATGACGTAATTATTGACGTCTGACTCGTCTAATGTCAATTCCATACATTTTGATCGGCGTTTCTATTAATAGAAGCGATAAAGAAAACGTCTCGGCTACAAGCTTAGGAGCCTGTCATTTATATCGCCAGTCGCCTATATACACGCCATTAATATGCAAAATCATGTATTGAGCTTTCGGGACGATATTCAGCAATTTATATAACACTAGCTGTCCCGGCAAACGTTGTTTTGCTATTTAAAATATTTCTACTTCATCAGTTGATACAAATTCTTACCCCCTCTTTTGTCCCCTAAGAGGGGTGGGGCGAAAAATTGCATACACCAGATGTTAAGTTGGAAAAAACAGTTAATAATAATATGTCAAAGTAAGTCCATTAAAGAAAAAAGATTGATACAAAATCTGACCCCCTCTTTGGTTCCCTTAGAGGGGTGGGGTGGGGGGATTTTTAGTCACCAAATGTTGAGTCGGAAGAAGACAAATATATCTGTGAAAACCGTATGCAAATCAGATTAGTAGTTTTCGTGTTAAAGCAAAAGTCTTATACAAAATCTGACCCCCTCTTTCGTCCCTTTAGAGGGGTGGGGGGAATTTTTTTTATACACCAGATGTTAAGTTGGAAGAAGGCAAATATATCTGCGTAAACCGCATTCAAATCGGATCAGTAGTTATCGTGTGATAGTGGAACAAACATACAGACAGACAGACAGACAAAAACTAACTACATTTTTGGCTTCTATAGCGATGTAGTGACACCCCCCGCTTATTATTTTTTGAATATCTTTAATGTATAGAATTTTAATTTCTACAGTTTTGTTACAATGTATAGATAGCGGTCGCCCGCGGCTCCGCCCGCGTGGATGTCGGTTACCGCTGCAAAAAGCCTACCCAGGAAAGACACGGCCAGCAAAATGATTTCCAGGTCAATTCACAGAAACATCGACGACGCAGTCATTTTCCGCAGGCTGCACAGATTGTCTTTCTGTGGATGTTAAAGTTGTTAATGATGAGAATATTTAAATGTAATTAATAGTAAGCTTTCACCTCTGACGGTAGTCCCGGAGTGCAACCCGTTGTTTTAGAATAAATAACTAAAGCGATTATTGTAGAGCTTTTTTATAAACAACATTAATTGACGTTAAGTTATTTTCAGGTAACAAAATATACTGATGGTCGGGATCCCCGACTCGTGATAGAGCAAAACATTCTTTTCATAAATCTATTCCTACTAATTTGAATGTTTGGCCCTGGAATTTACATAATATATTTTATCGTTAGTGCAAAATAATTTTTTACAGGAAATTGGAGCCTTTTGAAGGGTATAGGCAAATCAGTAGGGATCATTGGTATTCTTGGTAATAAGAGCCAATTCACCAGCTGCAGGGCCGGTCATAATCTTCGCTACTGTGCACTTGCGCACCGGCGGCTTGGTAGCGCCCACTTCGAAACGGGCGTAAATCGCAATTTTTCATTTCGCCTTAACTTCTAAACCAAACGTCCAATTTAAATCATTCAAAGACTTTGGTCTTTGAATGATTAAAATCTACATAAACTGTACTTAGTGATAAATTAATTCATATTGATAAAGATTAATAGCATGAGTAAAATAAATGCGTTTAAATGTAGTCCAAAAAAAATCAAGATTTTTAAATAAAATAATGGTTGTTGTACCTCACTTGACATAGATAGGTATAGTGTGTCGCGGACTTTTTTTGTAGATATTTAAAAGATCTACATCTACTTAGAGTATTGTATGGTTCTTTCTTTTATAGTTTAGGCAGCGTACGCAAAATAAGTAAATTTTCTAGTTGATTTTTTTCACCTTGTGTCAGAAAAATCCAAATATCTTACGGAACCCTACATTTTCCGAAATAAAATGTAGCCTATGTTACTCGTAAATAATGTAGTTTTCGAATGGTGAAATAATTTTTTAAATCGGTCCAGTAGTTTTTGAGCCTATTCATTACAATTAAACAAACAAACAAACAAAGTTTACCTCTTTATAATATTAGTATAGATAGCTGTCATGGCAAACGTTGTTTTGGCCATATTATTTTATTGAAGTGACTAAAATATAGGTATGGTGCCATAGTCGTCCGGCCTGGCTCTCTTAGGCATTTATATTTAAGAAAATAATTGAATGCGCCAATACGACAGTTAAATGAAAGAAGATGACGAAAATTGAAGATGAAAGTGCATAGTCTGGAGCATCTGTGGAGTGTGGACAGTGGACACTGGACATAGCTATAGATCTAAACTCCCCTCTCGCACGCGCACCCCCGCCTTGATGACGCCCACTTCGCAACGGGCCGTGCAGTAGAAATCGTAATATTTTAATTTCGCCATAACTTCAAAACCAAACGTCCAATTTTATTCATTCAAAGACCAAATATTATCTACATAAACTGTATTTAGTGACGAAATAATTTATTTTGATAAGGATTAATATCATGAGTAAAATAAACGCGTTTAAATGTACTCCGAAAAAATTCAAGATTTTTTAAATAAAAAAATGGTTGGTGTGCCTCACTCGATATAGGTATAGTGTGTCGCGGACTTTTTTGTAGATATTTGTAAGTTCTACAATTACTTAGAATTTTATGGTTCTATCTTTTATAGTTTAGGCAGCGTACGCAAAATAAGTAACTTTTCTGGTTGATTTTTTACACCTTGTGTGCGAAAAACTCAAATATCTTACGAAAACCTATTTTTTCCAAAATAAAATTTAGCCTATGTTACTCGTGGATAATGTAGATTTCGAATGGTGAAATAATTTTTAAAATCGGTCCAGTAGTTTTTGAGCCTATTCATTACAATTATACAAACAAAGTTTTCCTCTTTATAATATTTATAGATATAACAATACTGGCCAAGTGAGACATACAGAATGATGTAAAATAGAGTGTTATCTTATTCAAATGCCGTAAAGAAACTACATTCGATTTGTGGCAAATGAAATTAATCGTAAACGAACTAAATAATATGGTGTCTTACCACTGACGTCCATTATACAAGTACGCTAGATTTATGATACCCAACTGTTTTTTGTGCCTATTTGAAGCGGAATCAGCGCCCCCAATGCGGGGGAAGAGAATTGAATCTGATATAACTTGCAAATAGCTGCTTAATTGCTATTGGTTGTAGAAACTAGTATTAGTTCCAAGTACTCCCACTACTGCTATCAGCGCCAATATGGTGACTTTCAAACGTCATTTTTACGTCAGATTTCTCTGCCCCCGCATTTGGGGCGCTGATTCCGCTTCAAATAGGCACAAAAATAGCTGTCATTTCAAATGGTATCATATTAAGTCAAGTGTACTTGTATAATGGAGGTCAGTGTGTCTTACAGAAGTTTCTACTTGCAGGTATTTGCTTTGCATATTATATACTTTCAAAGAAACTAGTACCCCAATTTTACAGGACACGGACTGGACCATTTGAATAGTTTATTTTTGTTTATTAATATTTTCGATGAATCGAAACGATCAATAATAAGATTAACTAAAACCTTACTTATAAATATCTAATTATTTATAAGTAAGGTAGTTGCAATAAAACTGACGAGTGCTAAGTTTGAATAGTAGTAAGACCAACTCGGTACGTGTCTAAAATTAGAGATGTGCACTGAGCGTGACCTATATGGAAATAACTTACAACTCGTATAATTTACATCGCACGTGTTTTACCGTTTACGTGCATCTTAGTTTTAAATTCTTCTTTATTACTGCTCGCAATTATTGTGTTTTCAGAAACCGTGATATTTTTCGGGTTAGATCTAAGCTACGAATAATAAAAACTAAGGATGAGTAACTGTGTCAAAAAATTTGTTCCGATTCCACAAAATGTGACCCAAATACTTATTTTATTTTATGATACTTAGAAAACTTACAGCTATTGTTACAATTAAATTATAAAACGGAATACATAATAAGGAGCCAATTAGAAATTTTCACTGATAGTAATAGTTTACAAAATATTGACTTAAATGTTACATTATGAATACCTAGTACTACTACAACAAAACTTTAAACATTTTAAACAAAAAAAAAATATCAGTTATTTTAAACAAGAATATCAGTTATTTATAAATAAGTATATTACTGCTTTTTTTTTTTTTTTTTAGTTAGTGTTGCATATTTCTAGCATTACAATACCTATTACGTACAGAAGAGCTAAACGTCAACAAACGATTAATTAATTAAATCAACAAAATGCTTGCATAATGATCTCTTTAGAGTTGAAATATTACAATTGAAAGTATCTAAATCCATATTAGAACAAACTGAGTTAAGTTGCTTGCTTGCACGATACATGAAAGAGTTCTGTCTGTAGTAGGTGTGGGTAGTGGGTAAGAAGATAGGGACATGACGACGATAGGACTTAGTAGGAATTTTAAAAGACAACTTAGATAATAGGTTGGGGCAGTCTAGATTATTCGAAGAAATTTTTACAAGAAAAGACACATCGGCAATGACACGGCGGTCCTCTAGGGTAAGGAGGTGGTGTTTGGTACAGACAGACTTATAATTGGAACTACTAAACCGTTGATTAGTCTTAAAACACAGGTAACGTATAAATTTTCTTTGGATATTCTCAATTCTATTAATGTGAATTTTATACCTAGGGTTCCAAATTTGGGAGGCATACTCGAGGTGACTTCTAACTAGAGAGCAATATAGAACCTTGATAGTTTTAGCGCGAACAAAATCTTTAGAATTTCGCTTTAAGAAGCCAAGAGCTTTAGATGCCTTTGATATGACATGATCAATATGAGAGTTAAACGATAGTTTCGAGTCATGAATAACTCCAAGGTCTCTTATAGTGGTAGTTCTGGGCAACGGATGATTCTTGAGATGATAATCGTAAGTAATATTATTTTTCTTTCGCGTAAAGGTAACAACGGAACATTTTAACGGGTTAAGGTCTAAACGGTTATTGACACAATAAACTTCAAGTGCTGGGGATCAGCCTGAAGACGATGAGCGTCATCGAGACACGTTATGCGCTTGTAAATTTTCATGTCGTCAGCAAAGCACAATAATTGGGACGAGCTAAAACATTGGTCAATATCATTAACAAATATGACGAATAACAGGGGTCCAAGCAGGGATCCCTGCGGTACACCACTCGGGATCCGACGCCACCTAGAGGTGCAGTTATTGATTGCTACTGCTTGACTGCGATTGGTAATATAAGACGCAAACCATCTGAGTAAATCACCATGTACACCGGTCTCCGCTAATTTTTGTAAAAGTTTTTTAAGGTCAATTCTGTCGAAACATTTACTATAGTCGGTGTAGATGACGTCGACCTGGGCCCCTTGATCCATAGCGTCGGTCAAAAAGTCATTAAGTTGGACCATATTAGATGTCGTGGATCTGCCAGGCAGAAATCCGTGTTGGTAGTCCCCAAATGAGTTTTTAACAGCTGAAAATAGTTGTCTATAAATTAATTTCTCGAATAGCTTCGCAACAATACATAATTTAGATATCGAGCGGTAATTACACGCATTAGTTTTAGACCCCTTTTTACGGACCGGGGTGATGTAAGCTCTTTTCCAAATTTCGGGTACAATACATTCATTTAATGATTTTTGATAGATACGTGTAAGTGGCACCGCAACAGATTTGACACATTTTATCAGAAATATAGCGGGTATAGGTCCTGCTGATTTGTGTGGGTCGAGATCTTTTAAAAGTTTAACAACTGTGTCATATTCAATAATAATAGTAGATATGTCGCCTACAGACGTACCATAGACATCGCCAGGATTAGGGGCATCACTTGCGTCGGGTGCCAGAAAATTAGATTGAAAAAAGTCGGAAAAAACCTCGCATATAGATACGGACGTGTTAGCCCTTACATTATTGTAATTAATTATATTAGGTAGTGAACTCTTACTTGATTTACTTTTTATGTAACTCCAAAATTGTTTGGGATTACGCTCAATTGAGTTTTCTACATTACCAAGATATTGTTTATAACAAGTAGCTTCTAAATGTTTAGCACGATCGCGCAATACTTTAAATGTAATAAAATCTGACAAGTTGTGGTACTTTTTATACCTTCTTAAGTGTTTGTGTTTTTCCCTAAGGAGCTTTATTAATGCGGATGTAAACCAGATAGGGTAGGTATTATTGTGAGATACTTTTAAAGGTATTCGGTCATTTATAATAGCATTAATAGAATCATAAAAGTAGTCAAGTGCATTCTCACACGATCGCTTAGATAATTCCGTCTCCCAACGAATGGAATTAATATCATTATTGACATCGTCGTAGTTACAATTATGAAACATGCGCCTTTGAAACTGAGACAATTTTAAAGAGTAGCTATCAGAAGAATTCATGTCAATCCAGAGTGCCTTGTGGTGAGGGTCGAGTGGCACGAGAGGATCGTGGCACTCCGACACGGTGACGTCATTATCGTTGCACAACACTAGGTCTAATATTCGTCCGAAGCTATTCCTAATTAAGTTGAATTGCCTAAGACAATGTACATTTATTTCATCAATAAAAGTAATTTCGTCATTTGATAACGAATAGTATCAGTAGTAATAGGAGCATCGACGTCGACCGGCCAGGATATCGAGCTCATATTAAAATCCCCGGTGACGAGATACTTGTCCTCGGGGTTCAATAAAACTATATCGTTAAGTTTATCTAGGTAGTTGTTTAATTGCTGCGAGAACGTAAGGCCGCGATTTTGATTACACAAGTACATACATACTTTATGCAAAAAGAGACCCGAACACATACAAGAATTTTGTGAAATTATAATAGAAGTGACAATCATTGTCAACGGCTTTATTTTGTCAATTTGAATGTAGTGTTGCGTAGCTATTGCCATATTATTAGTGTGCGAAAAGAACCTTGAGAACTAATTAATTCAAAACGATTGAAGTATGGGAGTCACGTTTCCTTAGTTTTAATATTCGTAGGACCTAAGGTTGATAAGCCAGATCGTAAAGAGGTAACAGACTGACAAACAGACACACTTTTGCATTTATAATATTAGTGTAGATGAACCAGACAATTTACTAAGTTTAAAATTAGCTCAAAAATGCTGGTATTGTGGCCTCAGATGTCGGGGTAACGTCTTTATGCGATACAAAATAGCCAAATATTTTTTCCCGTGGTTATTCTACATCTGTGCCGATGTTTTTGTCAAAATTATACTCTTAATTAGATGACGCCCGCAACTCCGTTGCGCCAAAACTCGTTTATTGTGCGGGAACCGTACATTTTTCCGGGATAAAAAGTATCCTATGTCCTTTCTCGGGATTCAAAGTATTTCCATGACAAATTTCAGCAAAATCGGTTCAGCGGTTTGAGCGTGAAGAAGTAACAGACAGACAGACAGATGGACAGACAGACAGACATACTTTCACATTTATAATATTAGTATGGATTGCAAACAAACATCTTCTCTTTTACTACCGTACGAGAAATACTTTTCTGTACGCAAATTTTTACCTGTCTTTGATATATTAGGTATAACTTGCGTATGAAAATATTATAATCACATTCTTAAACTTATTTTGCTCCATTTTTGTCCCCAGCTCTACACTTTATCCACGTTTTATCCCCAGCTCTTTACTTAATGCTCCACTCTTGTCCCCAACTCTAAACTTACAGCTCCACGTTTTATCCCCAGCTCCATACTTATCCCCGCGCTTTGTCCCCAGATGGTCTCACGGTCTGCTGTTCCACCAGGCGGTGGTGGATTGCGCGCGCGCCGCCATCTTGTTGCCGCTCGGCATCGCGGTGTTCCGCTGCCAGCCCGTGTACAAGTGCTCGCTGGTGGAGACAGCGTTCCTGTTGCTCGTGAGTAAAGTGAACATTTACTTCGTTGAGGTCTCTTTAGCCAAAAGAATATCGACGAAGTTCCTAAAGGAGAATGTATGGGGTTGACAAACGAGTGGCTAAAGGGCATAGCTCATAATATCATGTGTCATCAATATTCAATACCATAACAATTTGGTTCGGTGGCGTAATACCATCTTGCTGCCGCTTCGCATCGCTATTTCGCTGCCAAGTACAATAATTAGTGCTCGCTGGTGAAGACACCCTACCTTTTACTAGTGAGTAAAAACCATGTTCATTCAACTTTCATTCATAATTCAATTTAACCAAAATTCCGACGAATAAAGTTTTTATCTGTTTAGATTCGTTAGTCAAGTCACCGGAGACTAAAGGGCTTTACACATGGCAGCTGTAATGAATATATATTTCTATTGATGTTTTCTACGAAAAGATGTTATGAGATACTAGCTGTCCCGGCAAACGTTGCTTTGCCATAATATGTTTGCCTCATTTTATTGAAGTGACTAAATAAGTGACTAAATAATCACCATGGCAACGTCGTCGCAGAAACAATGGTCGCCGTCAGTCTCAGGTTGTAATAATTTACTATTATTTATTCAACAAATGCACTTATCAATATGTAAAGTACCGAATAGCCGATTCTCAGACCTACTGAATATGCATATAAAATTTGGTAAAAATCAGTAAAGCCGTTTCGGAGGAGTTCGTGGACTAACACTGTGACACGAGAATTTTATATATAAGAGAATATATCGTGCTTTAATTTTGCATTATAGCTAAAATATAGTAAAGTTTTAAAGTACCTACGCTAGAAAAGCTTCGTTCTGTGATATAGCTCGTATACCCATACATTTTTGTTGTTTTGGAACTTGGTCGTCTTTGCAAGTCACGGTTAATATTTTGGCTAAGGTCTTTGATCTGATAAGATCGAAACCTTAGTAATAAAATTAATACCAATTTTACAATTTTTACTATGCAAAAAACTGAATTGGGTGTTTTTTTCACGATATCAAGATTAAAGATATATTATGTACTATTCAGTTTTACAACTAAATATACAAGCAAGCGACGATATAAACACTCAAGCAAGGGCGTACAATTTCACTACAATGTAACCATTACGCCATACGAGAATAACACTCGGTGTAGCCACAAATGTTCTAAATTACTTAGCCAGTTGGTCGTCGGATACTCGCTTAATTAAACTTTGGCTAACTCCCTAACTTTTTGACTTAATCAGTGGAACTCGGATTTCGGTAAAGAATTTTGCTATCACGTCTCGGGAGGCTTAAAAAGTTTAGGGTCCATAAAAAGGTCTACGAAGGTCGAAAGGTGCTAATATGTGAGAGCTAGTGTAATTACTTGATGGACTGTCTATAAATGGAATGTATGTCTGTCTATCTAATAGGGATGATGACAAGGTCAAAGATTAGCAAATTTTGTTAATAAAATAATGAAATCACGGTAAAAATAAGTGTTCCCAAAATTTCAGCCCAATAGCATTAATATTTTTTTTGTTATGCGCCTTCAAAGTTGGATAATCAAGTCGATTTTTTTTAAATTAAATTTCTTAATATTTGTATGCCATTCGATAACTTATGCTATCAAAAGCAACTTTTGTTATGAAACCACTTTCATAAACGCAATATTTATTATACCTATCGAACAAAGTTCTTTCCCGATCCGTACAAACTACGAAAGAGTGACGTCAATCTTTCGTAGCACTTTGTATGGAGCGTTTCGGGCAGGTCTATTTTATGAGATGTTTGAATTGTCATATCTTGGTGAATTTTTAAACTATCAGAGTCATTCTTTCAGCGATTTTTCTACTTTTTAAGGGTCTTTCAATTACCAATAAGAAAAAAAAGTCATCAAGCCTATTGTCGTTGTAGTAATATGTGAATAACTTCTTTAAGCTTGATCGTTCAGCCGATTCTGTTATGGTAGCTCAATAGCAAATTTTTCATTGTGATAAAATGTACCATTATAATATGACAAACGTTTCTTTGTAAACTTAATTGCGAGCCACATCTAAGTAAATTCTTTAAATTTTTTAGTAAGATTCAAATATTACTATGATTGAGAAAAATGTACACCAAGTAATTTGTGTTATTTTCTTTTTATTATAGCCTACAATGTAAGGAGAGGACCAAAATGGCCACTGATGCCAAAAAGAGATGTTCAATTGACACGCACGTCGCACGTCCTGATATTATGTAGAGCGAATAAGATGTATTGCCTAATTTCAAAACCTAGTTTTAGTTAGGTATTATAAGAACTTTGCCATTTACATTAGTTAAAGGTAACAAACAATTACTCTAAAATAAGAAAAAATTACAATTTATAATAATTAAAATTTAAACACAATCATTATTTTACAAATTAGAAATTATCTAAGTAATTTCTGCCCGACGCCCTAAGGGTAAGAGTGAACATTGGGAACTTCTTGGAAAACAAAAGCCGGTTTGAGCAGGGCTTAAGCAAGTTATGAAATCAGGGAAATTTCGGGCACGTGCGTCCGAACTCGTCAGTATTTGGGCCAAAAGTTCTGCGGGACACGTCCGATATTTACGTGACGAAAAACATTTATTTTAAATCATTCAATATTACTATCACACTTATATTATTTAAGCAAAGATGTGAATGTTTGTCTATCAGCTTGCATGCTTCTACCGCCTATCTCTATCGAGATTCTTTGAGTCCTGAAAGAAGAGATAACATGGTTTTCATTCTGGAAAAGTACGGTTCACACGTGGCAAATGAATGTCTGCGCCACGGATGTAAAAATACGGATGGAGCATTACACTATAAAGAGGTGAAGCATGCCAGGTACGACAATTTCGTTTATTGTACACGTGACCGACACTCACACACGCAACTAGGTACTACACCCCGCTGTCATTGTACATTGAGTGACGGCGCCAATGATACGCACACATCCTACATGGGCGGCCATTACTATGCTTCACTCGGGATTAGACAAGGTTACGTCCGTATTTTTTTTAAGTCCGTGGCCTGCGCATAATAAGTTTTAATATTTTAATACATTATTAGTGATTTAAAACATGTTTATTATGATCTACGAATAATAAAAACTAAGGAAACGTAACTCCCATACTATTACCGTTGAAGTGAGCAAGGTCCTCGCGTCGTTGCGAGGTGAATCGCTTGCTCAACTTTCTTGTTTAGAAGGTGCGTCGGAGAAAATGATAAAATAGCACACTCGATATTCCAGTTGAAATCTTATTTTTTAATCTCCTCTCTAAATCTATCAAAAAGTAAACAAGTCAAAAAATCATAAATTATAGAGTCGTACAAAATAGTATAAAAAGGTTTTTATAAAAGAAATTATCTATGTACACTAGTCACTACATCACCCCCCTCCAGAGACCGTCAAGGGCGATAATAGTCAGTAAATTTGACACGACGGCCTGACCTCGTCCTTTTGACGATATTCTCATCGGCAGAAGGCAAATCATGGCTATCCGCATTTGGAGTGCTATGGAGAGTGTTCGTTTTGGGTAGTGACTGTAGTGAGTTTTGGCGCATGTTAGTGTTAGATGTGGACTGAGTGTTGTTAGGGTCACATAACATAAAGGCCGGCTTGATCCGGTCAATTGATACGGTTACCTGCTTACCATTTACTAAAATTTTGAAAACTTTGTCTCCTCTTTCCACGACCTTATGCGGGCCAGAGTATGCTGGCTTTAAACCACCGCCAGTACAGTCCCTTAAGAATACATGAGTAGAGGAAACTAAGTCCTTGTGAATAAAAGTTTTGAACCTACTGTTGTGCCTAGTCGCAGGTGATGGGCGGAGTTTCCTGACGATACTTCGAAGTTTTGACAAGTACTCCGTCATATCGCCAGTCTCATCAGCCTGAGGGTCAAAGAACTCACCCGGAAGCCGTATCGGTTGACCGTACACCAGTTCGGCTGCTGAAGCCTGAGCATCCTCTTTGAAAGAACTGCGAATGCCTAACAGTACTAGTGGGAGAGATTCCACCCAACTGTCATTTGCATGGCATATGATTGCGGCTTTGAGCTGACGGTGAAATCTCTCCACCAGTCCATTGCAGGCAGGATGGTATGCAGTGGTTCTGCGGTGTTGAAAGCCAGCGATCGTAGATAAGCTCTTAAATAATGCCGATTCGAACTGCCTACCTCTATCAGTAACGATATCAGATGGGCAGCCGAATCGAGCGATCCAACCACTCAGTAGGGCCTTTGCCACCGTTTCTGCAGTTATGTCAGCAAGCGGTATTGCCTCAGGCCATCGCGTAAAACGGTCGACGGCAGTGAGACAATAGCGGAAACCTTGGCACAGTGGCAAAGGACCCACGAGATCAATATGAATAAAAGCAAATCTCGATGAGGGCAGTTTAAAGTTACCTACCGGAGAGTACACATGCCTAGTGATCTTCGATCGCTGATAAGCCGAACATGATCGAACCCACTCGCGACAATCCTTCCGAATACTAGGCCAAACATATCGCTCGGAGACTAGTCTAATGGAAGCCTTTGCCCCTGGGTGACTAAGAGAATGTAGGCTGTTGAAAATAGCTTTGCGTAACTCTTGTGGCACATAAGGTCTAGGCGTAGCGGTGCTAATGTCACAGTAGAGCTGGCTACCCGAACCTGGGATCTTAAGACGTTGTAAGCGTAGTGAGGTAGCGTCATCTAAAAGATGCTTCAGTTCGGGGTCCTCAACCTGAGCAGCTGCGATTATTTCAGCGGACACAGGCTGAGAAATCTCCTCTACACGTGAAAGTGTATCCGCCACAACATTATCCTTTCCGGATATATGCCGGATATCTGTGGTAAATTGAGCGATCAGATCTAGGTGCCTGAATTGCCTTGGGGAACAATTTTCTTTCCGGTTTCGAAAGGCGAATGTCAGTGGCTTGTGATCTGTATAGACCACAAAGTCACGTCCCTCGACCATATGCCTAAAGTATTTTACGCTCTCGTATATTGCCAGCAGCTCTCGGTCATATGGTGAGTATTTTTTTTTAGTTGGACTTAGCTTGTGTGAGAAGAAGGCGAGGGGTTGCCAGGCATCCCCATCGTGTTGCTGGAGGACACTACCTATAGCGTTGTCGGATGCGTCCGTCACCAACGATAGTTTGGCATCGCATCGGGGATGGGCCAGCAAGGCGGCCTGACATAGACCTTCTTTGCAAGCTTCAAAGGCCTTTGATGCTTCGCCTGTTATGTCCACTGGATAGGAACCCTTGACCGAACCCGTAAGCAACTCGTTAAGTGGAGCTTGGTGCTGGGCAGCTTTGGGAATGAAGCGCCTGTAAAAGTTTACCATTCCCAAAAACCTGCGTAACTCCCTTACAGTCTTCGGCTTTGGGAAGTTTTTAATAGCCTCTACTTTTTCTGGAAGAGGGGTAGCTCCTGCGCCCGAGATTTGGTATCCTAAAAATTTTACCTCCGTAACTCCAAAAACACACTTGGAAACGTTTATGACCATGCCATATTCACGTAACCTAGCAAAAAGTTGACGGAGATGCTCTTCGTGAGTTTTTTGGTCCTTCGAGAACACCAAGAAGTCATCCAAGTACGCGTACGTGAAATCGAGTCCCCGCAGCATCTCGTCCACGAAACGCTGAAACGTCTGAGCGGCGTTACGAAGCCCGAACATCATGTACGGGAATTCGTATAGGCCGAACGGCGTTGTTATAGCGGTCTTCGGAATATCATCTGGGTGGACTGGAATTTGGTTATAGGCTTTAACCAGGTCGATGGTGGAAAATATGGTACTACCTGCTAATGTATGGGTGAAATCATGAATATGCTTGATGGGATAGCGATCGGGAACCGTGCGGGAGTTGAGCATACGGTAGTCACCACAGGGACGCCAGCCGTTGTCTTTTTTCGGAGTCAGATGGAGCGGCGATGCCCATGATGACTCTGAGGGGCGACATGTACCTGCCTGTAACATGGCGTCAAACTCAGCTTTCGCAATTTTCAACTTTTCAGGTGCTAACCGTCGCGGCGTACACGATACAGGCTGTCCAGGTGTAGTTCGTATATGATGTACTGTATTGTGTTTCGGAGTGCGGTGTACTCCGGGTGGACATGTAATGTCGGGGAATTCCTGTAGTATGTGTGTATATGCGGAATCACCAAGACTCACCTTCACCGAAGACACATCACCACAATGACGGGCAGGCGACGCCGGGGCGGAAAGGCTTGTATAGTTATCGATGAGGCATTGATTTCTGCAATCAATAACTAAATTGTAAAAAGATAAAAAATCTACGCCTATTATCGCCCTTGTAACGTCGGCAACTATAAATCGCCAAGCAAATTCACGGCGTAAACCTAGATTTAAATTTAAATTAATAAACCCGTATGTAGGTATCGGTGTCCCATTGGCCGCACACAAAACGTAGGTGGTCTTCTCCAGTCGTCTAGGGATCGCCGATCGGGGGTAGACACAGAGGTCGCTTCCGGTGTCGACCAAGAACTGCACCTTCGACCTTCGATCAGTGACAAATATGCGACCGGTATTCGGGCAATCCTCGGCCGCCATTACAGATTGCCCCGTGAGTTTTCCGACTTGCGGTAGTCGCACGGCTTCATACACTTCCGGGCACGGTCTGCGAATTTCTGATGGTACCAGCATAGTGGAAACCTTCGATAGCTAGATTCCGACCTGGTTGAAAGGGACCGCTGACGGGTGCGACTGCGACTGCTAGAACGTCCTCTGGGGCGGGACAGTCGTTCCACTTGGCTTGTCAGCTTTTGTACCTGCTCGGTCAGCGCGGCAATCTCAGGGTGGGCGCTCGAAGACGGTGGTGAAGCAGCTACAGCAGAAGACGACGGCATCCGGTGACCGACCACGTCGTGGATCCTGTCGGCTAGTTCCGCCAACTCAGGGAGACCAGTCTTGGACTGCGAGGCTACGATGGCTTGGGTGCCTGCAGGAAGACTACTGCTCCAGATGCTCCGCAGGAACTCTTCGGGTACTCCCGGGCCAGCAAGATTGAGTAGGTGGCGGTAGAACTGCGAAGGCTTTCTGTCGCCGAGCTCCTCATGCATAAGAAGTTGTCTTATTTTCTTTTCCCGCGATGCCGAAAGTCGTTTAATTAGTTCGCTTTTCAATCTTTCGTACTTAGCCGTTGGTGGAGGGTTAGCTATTATATCCTCTACCTCGGCTGCGTACTGCGAGTCCAAGTTGCCGGTGACGTAGTAAAATTTAGTCTCGTCAGATTTTATGCCGGATAATATGAACTGCCCCTCCATCTGCGCAAACCATAACCCAGGTTTTTCATGGTAAAACGGGGGAATACGTACGCCAACGCGAAATGTTTCTCCCGCCGCGCCGTCCCTTTGTTCGCTGGTTACATTCTCGTTCAGATTCTCCATCCTGTGTTCCTTCCGGGGTCACCAATGAAGTGAGCAAGGTCCTCGCGTCGTTGCGAGGTGAATCGCTTGCTCAACTTTCTTGTTTAGAAGGTGCGTCGGAGAAAATGATAAAATAGCACACTCGATATTCCAGTTGAAATCTTATTTTTTAATCTCCTCTCTAAATCTATCAAAAAGTAAACAAGTCAAAAAATCATAAATTATAGAGTCGTACAAAATAGTATAAAAAGGTTTTTATAAAAGAAATTATCTATGTACACTAGTCACTACACCGTTTTAAATTTGGTTCCATTCGAACTGTCATGTAATGTCAGCCTTTATACCGCTCAAGGCCACCTAAATATTGCAAATGTATTGAAATGTGTACCTGGTACACTTTTTTGACAAGTATTTTGGAGCAAGTTTTTTGACGGAGTTACTCTTCCTTAGTTTTTATTATTCGTAGATTATGATGCTATTTTTGATTCTGTTCCTATGTTTATTACTTAACAGAAATACACTGTGTCAATATAACAAATTGAGTACATATTGTTCGGTTGCTACCTGACAATAGAGTCTGTAAGGTCAATTTGGCACTGATAGAAACAATCCTCTGTTCTATTCAGCTTTGTAATTAATAGTTCCTACTACAGTAGATATTACCATGAATTGTTCTTGCGTGTGCTCTCGCCTTTGTTAATACAATGTGCAAGTGCCTTAGAATGTCTCATAGAATAATATACTACGCAGACGATCTTATTCAATAATGAAGAATAATGAATCTTTTTCTTAGTAATAACGAAGAAAAAGACAAAGCTATGTTTTCTTTATGTATGCTGTCTTTGTTTTAGGAAACGCAAACAGGAATCAGTAGCGCTAGCACAGCGACCAGCGGAAATGCGAAAGTATTGACAAACTGTGGAAATAAACCTAAGGTGCCGTTCCGATCTTTTTTCGTTCCAAAAAATTCAATTAAAATGCCACTTTATGACAGACTATAGTCACATACTGTGGAGATAAACTTAAGGTGCCGCTCCGATCTTTTTTCGTTCCGAAAAATTCAAATAAAAAGCCAGTTTATGACAGACTATAGTCCTAAAAATTCAAATAATATCCTACATTATGACATATACCATAGTGTGTCATAAAATGGCATTTTAATTGAATTTTTCGGAACGAAAAAAGATCGGAACGGCACCTTAGATTTATTTTCACAATTTGTCCATACTTTCGCATTTCCGCTGGTCGCCGTGCTAGCGCTACAGAATCAGAATCAGACTCAGAATCGTTTATTTCAGGAAATTGGTTATAAGGTGATATAATTTATAGACATGCATCACAATTTCAGCCTTTGGGGCGTGGAAATATTAAAATTTAAGTTAATATTATCATGTTGACAGTCACAAATACTAGTTAGTGCGTTTCCACCAGAGATGTGTTGCGAGGACTGTTTTTGAGAACCAATAGAATCGATTAATTGACGTGAGCTTGCCGTGACATTACTCAGCGCGACGATGCTATTGAATCCTAAAACACATTCCTTGCAACACATGGTGGAAACGCAGCCTTATTCTCCGCTTATTAATAAGGCGGAAAAAGATTTGACACAAGCCCCGCTCTTGTATTGAAAGGATCTTTTCTCACCTCCAGGCGGAAAACGTCAACTTTCTTCCCGCTGCGCTAACCGATGTTGCCGTTTTCCGCCTCCGTCGATGAGAAAAATAGTATACGCACCACGGGCAGTAAATAAGAAAGCCTCAGATCACATGTTTGTTGACCTCGGCTTCGCCCGGCCAACATATTGTGATCTGAGACATTTCCTATTTTCCTGCCCTAGGTGCGTAATGTACTAACTTTTTTACTTACTAACTTTTTTTGTTTGAAATGACGGAAAGGTGGTTCTCCGAAAACGTTCCAACCAACATTCAAACAAAATGGACTTTATGACCTAGATTAAAGGTTTTATTTTGCTCTACGCTACTACAAAGCAGCGTCGGTATGGATCGCTAGACAAATGTCGATTGAAAATGAAACCAATAGCCTAGAATCTAGGTCACAAAGTGGCATTTTATTTGAATTTTTGTCGGTCGCGGTCGCTTGCCGCATTGATCAAGACGGTACCTTAAGACTTCTTTCATTCTATCATTAAATTCAAGGCACAAACGAAATGTAAATAAGCGTGACACCTTTCATCTGTTTTGTATCATTAATAATATTATTCGAGTGTAAAGGCACTTGAAACTTGAAAGCGACTTGAATACTTGTATTTCATTCAGAATATAATTTTCTGAAATGCATAATTCACGGTTTATTTAACATTATAAAACCCTTAAGAAGGGCCAGAGTAAGCAGAAATACAATTATTTTTTATTAGAATAACAACAGCTGCTCTTTAAAATTGATTTTCAGAACAAACAAAAGAAAATGTTGGTGCCAATCGTCTGAATGTCAAAACATGGAAAGATAATTAAAATTATTGATTTACAATTTAATAGCAAGGTGCATTAAGCTGGTGTTAATTTGGATTGACACGTCTCGCCACCTTAATACCTTTACGGAACAAAGAAAGTACTACTAGGCGTTACAAATCCGGTACATTTTTTATTATACACACTGATTTTATGAATGCTAAAGTGTGCCTGTCTATTTGTTTCTTCACGTCCTAACCGCTGAACCTAAAATTTGCTATGGAGGTACTTTGAGTCCTGGGAAAGTACATAATATAATACTTTTAACCCGGATTTTGGCGCAATGAAGTTACGTGCGTCCTCAAGTAATATTATAATTTTCTTGACGTGTGGTGCCTCCTGAATATTTCCTATATTTTACTTAACACAAAGACTCCTATATTTTATTATAATTTTTAGTGAGTCAATGTTAGGCTACTCAAAGGCCTTTAAACTATCAACCCCCATAAGGACACCGGCGACCGCGACAATAATAGAATAACAATAGATTTCCGAGAATCCGCGATCGAAGGATTAAGAAGCCTTGACAACTTCCTGCAACTTTATCTTGGTGTCAAAATTCACGGCAGTTAATCTAAGTAACCGTGGTGTATAAGCCAGATATAATTGTCAATTGTCATATTTACGTCTCGTGGCACGCTGCCAACGACCTCTGTTCAGAACTTCCGATTTGCTGATAGGGGTCATTGTTTGGAACTGGCACAAAACTCTTACTGGATCTTGCTATTGATTCACGTTCAAAAAACGACTACATGGACAGCCTGATAAGAACTGGGGGGTTTTCATTTTCGCTTCGTTAAAGTTTTCATTTTCGCTTCGTTATAGAATCACCGATGAAAATGTATGGAATTGACATAAGCGTTCATTAATATGACGTTGACGTTCGACTCGTCTTAAGTCAATTCCATACATTTTGATCGGCGAAGCGAAACAGAACAAACGAAAAAGTTTCGGCTAAATGGCCTGGTATTGTTAATACAAAATACGAATATTTTCTCAGACTACTATGGTCCATTGGATAGCATTACAAAATTTAGGGTAAGTTAATGATAAATGTTTAGGGTTAGTTAATGTTTGTGAAAATAAATATTAATATGGTCCAAACTACAATTTATGGCAAATCACAGAATCGTATGTGACTATGAAAATTATAATAATAGGTACTCGTAATAATACCCCCCACACCGATTTCGGTGACGGTGGCCAGTTTCATTGAGACCAGGCCAGGTACGCAGGAGTAATTTTATAGTGCTCAAGTGTGTGCACAGTACACTCTCTAATCCTTTTACTCTCATAACCCAGTGGGACGGACGACCGACACGACTGGCGAGAGATCAGGCGCAGGACCGACTTTTTACATGCCCATCCGACGCATGGATCATCTTACTTGTCAGACAAGCCTGCATTGTCCTAACCAAACTTGGAAATAACATGTTTCCAACGCGGGAATCGAACTCACTACCGCCAAGTTGAGAGCCACGCTCTTAACCTCTAAACCACGGAGCGTTACGGCGTTACGAAAATTATAAAGCAATTTTGAATAGGGACATCATTTAAATCAATCGAAATCAGCTGAATCGTTAAATCCAATCAGCTTATTAGGTGCTTTATTGGACAAGTGTTGTATAGGGTTTAACTCGAATTTGGTACCATGTTCACAAAAGTGGTGATCTGATGATGGGATCCTTGAGGAATCGAGGGGACTCCTTGAAATTTGTATGAAAACTTAATATAGTGATCTTGATGTTTTCTGAAGCATTCGAGGTAAATGCTACCAAAAAGTAAGACTTCGCACCAGGTTATACCCTGGATCCAAAGGTACCGTACAGAACTTTTGAATGCTTATAGGTACAGGTTCGGGGATTTCGGTGTTGTTTAAACAACTGAAAGCATAAGCTAATACATCAATTTGATTAATCATCATCATCACAACCATAATTATACCATGAGTCATCACACTATGACCCAATTTTTCGTACTTTTCGTGATATTTTGCATCGAAGCAGATGTTTTTGATGATGATTTCGCTGTTTGTAGACCGATTTTCAAAATTCTCGTGTTGTTGTATAAGATGTAATCTTAATTTTGTATAACAATTACGAAAGTGGTGAGCTGATGATGGGACCTATGAGCAATCGAGGGAAATCCTTGATCAAAACACTCATAGTGGTTAAAATGTTGTTTCTAGTAAGTTAAACATATGTTACGAATAAGAAAAATTTCATACGAAGGTGTCTCTTGGTGCAAAGGCACTGAATAGAACTCCTGAACCTTTAAAGATAAAATTTTGGAAATTGCAGCATCGCTTAGATAACTGCAAGCATTTACCACAATTTCGCTTACAGTAACATAATGTGAATAGTTAACATTCGTATTGGGGTTTTACGCATAAAGCCTAATTTTATAGATACGTACTAAAAAGAGTGAAATTATTATTTTTTAACAAAAAATTAAAACCGACTTCTACGGTAAAAACAATAGTAATATGAACTAAAAAGTATTAAATAACTCTTACTCTTTAATAGCACGCCTTTTTCAGAATTCGTCTAAATATCAACTATTTCTGTACATATACTACAGTCTTCATTACTTTGAAGTCGGTACCAGTCCCAAAAGTTTCAGATGTTCTGACATTACTGAACTCACGATTAAATTAGCTGGTACCGACTTCAAAATAATGAAGACTGTAGTATATGTACAGGAATAGTTGATATTTAGACGAATTCTGAAAAAGGCGTGCTATTAAAAAGTAAGTGTTATTTAATACTTTTTAGTTCATATTACTATTGTTTTTACCGTGGAAGTCGGTTTTAATTTTATGTTAAAAAATAATAACTTATCACGTCTTGTTGACTATTTTTTTTGAAGTGAAAACTTCTTTAGCGGTGTTGAGCACTTTTATGGGATGGATAAAAACTGTGAAACTAGATTCAGATTCTCGTACTGATCGAAAAACCGTAAGACGGTTGGAGAGTAGTGTTGTAACATCGAAATCGATTAATCGAACAATCGATTGGTTTTTTTCGATTTTCGATATTTTTTAATCGATTGTAAGGGTTTCGATTAATTAAAAAAATCGATTTTCATAAAAATGGGTTGAAATTTAATCGATTGTAAGGGTTTCGATTAATTAAAAAAACGATTTTTAAAAATCGATTTTCATAAAAAATGGGTTAAAAAAATTGTAAGGGTTTCGATTAATTAAAAAATCGTTTATTTAAAAATCGATTTTCATAAAAAATGGGATAAAAATTTAATCGATTGTAAGGGTTTCAATTAATTAAAAAAATCGATTTTCATAAAAAATGGGTTAAAAAAATAATGCACAACGTTAATAATCAATTTTTGCCGCTACTCCCGGAGTGCAACCCGTCTTTTTTTGTCTTAAAAACTTTTGTATCACCTTTCACAAAGTTCTCAGGTGCCACCTTTGAATTGTCAAAAAGCCAAGAGCAATCAAGCACTATTGTAAACTTCCAAAGTATTGCAGGAAACTTTAGATTTTATTTGCGAAAGTCTGCAAATGACATTGCAACAATGGCAAGTGCTAGGAATTATGTTACTTTCTAGCCAATATCAGGTTTTATAGTAGCTTCTGAATGCAACTGTGAAAATAAGGCTTCGATTTTATTTAAAACTGAATGTAGTCCAAGCAGAGGTCCAAGTTAACTGGTTTAAAGTTTTTATCCAACTACGGTAAAGCTAAAATGTAGTTGAGACAATTATTTCTGTTTGATGTGTAGGTTTTCCTAAAATAATGACCGGATTTTAATAAGAAGGATGCTGATTATGCGGTCGTAGTAAATTTAGGTAACAGACCATTACACAATCCAAACTAATCTTAACGAGCTACCTGTGGAGGCTTGTAATTGGCTTTTCGTTTTCTACAATTTAGAGTAAATTTAATATAGTTAGCTGTAAGCCCCCCCCAAACATGATAAAAAAATAATATTATAAATGCGAAAGTGTGTCTGTCTGTCTGCCTGTTATTATCTTTTACGCTTAAACTGCTGAATCAATTTTGGTAAAATTTGGTATGGAAATACTTTGAATCTTTGAGTCTTCCACAGTGCGCTTTTCGCGTAACTTACTGCCGCGCAGTGTAAAATTCTGGAATGAACTGTCACCAGCAGTTTTTCCGGACCTATACGACCTGCAAACCTCCAAGAAAAGAGCGTATTCCCTCTTAAAAGGCCGGCAATGCACCTGCAGCTCTTCTGATGTTGCGAGTGTCCATGGGCGACGGTAGTTGCTTACCATCAGGTGACCCGTTTTCTCGTTTGTCCCCTTATTTAATAAAAAAAAAACTCGGGAAGGACATACGATACTTTTATCACGAAAACGGTTCCCGTGCAAACGAATTTTTGCGCAACGGAGTTGCGAGCGACATTTAGTCCTTTATATTCAGATTATAGCTACAACTTTTGATTATAAATATATTTGTATATATTACATACAAATATATTTATAATCCATACTAATATTATAAATGCGAAAGTGTGTCTGTCTGTCTGTCTGTCTGTCTGTTACCTCTTCACGCTCAAACCGCAGAACCAATTTTGCTGAAATTTGGCATGGAGATACTTTGAGTCCCAGGAAAGGACATAGGATAGTTTTAATAGGATAGATTAGAAGAAAAATGTACAGTTCCTGCGCGATAAACTAATTTTAGCGCAACGGAGTTGCGGGCGTCATCTAGTATAATATATTTAAAGATAAAGTGCCGGATAGGCTATCCAAACTTATCTGACAGATTCCCTCCATACTCTATCTGTCAAGTTAAGTGGTGGATAGCCTATCCGGCACTTTATCATGAAGTGGTAAAACAGGCCTTAAGTCTTTTTTAAAGGTCTATTAAAACCAAAACGACGTAACGACACGTGATGATGCATACAAAATTTACCAACCATCATAATTCAGCTTTTCCCAAATTTCCACGCGGTCATATTCCAACGATTTTCCACGTCATTGTTCGTAATTTTCGTAATATTTGATGCCTCATTACAAATACACGCTGAACGCGCTCGTTATTCTTTTCATTAAAAATATTATCAGCTCTGAATTCCTTGTTTTTATAACTGTAATATAAATTATTCGCGACAACAGAACAAAGGGTGGTGTTTTTTAAAGTAATGAAAAAAATGTTCGTTGTATTTTCCATTTTTCCGTCATGGCGGATGGAACGGCCCTAATGAGAATTAATTCTGTTCGCTTTGATAAAGATCGGAGCCCTTCGGCATTACTCGCAGTATTAAAATATTTTGTGTATTTCAACGTAAACTTTGAATTACTTTTATTATTAAAAATATATTTTAACTTACTCGTTTTTTAAGATTATTGTTGAGTAAACAAAAATGCTTGACTAGACGAAAAAAATTATATGAAATAAATAAAATAATTAAATCCCCTTTCCTTCGATTAAATAAAAAGGATCGTGTTGTATGTGGGTACAGTGTAAGTGTGTGTGTGATGTATATAAACGTTATAATTAGGAAGCGTTGGTGTGTTATTTCACAAGGTCCTTATTTTAATAGGAAATTGACTTTTTCGAGGATGAAATGGAGGTACATTCTATTTCGGCTCTGCTCTCGAGTGGGATATCATGCCATTAGAATGCTACTCCGTCAGAGGTCAAACAACCCCGAATGGGCTTCAGTAAGGTGTATCACGGAAGTTAAATGAGGTCTTATACACATTATGTTCATACGCTCAATGCTTTGTAATCCAAGACGGTAACTTGTGAGACGCATAGTTGAACTTAATGCTAGTATGTCTACGTCTACAATGACAGATAGTTTAATCCAGATAGACTTGTAATTACTATTGCACTATCAGAGAAGTTGATTCATAGGTAGATGGCGGACCAATGTAGTTCTATCGAGTAAAGTACCCTGTTAACGATCTTTGTTTGACAAACATGTTTGATGTAATTTACGTTATCATCAAACAGCAGCGCAGACGAACAAACGTGCATCAAACAAGTTTGTCAAATAATTAGCTAGAATCAGTTTGAGATCATGAGATCTTGTTTGACAAATACAGCGGAACACGTTCAAACACGTTTGTCCGACGCTACGCATATCCAAATTTTCTTCAAACGGGTCAAACACGTAGTTTGTTTGATAAACGCTTTAAACAAAGCTGTACACTATCAAACTGTTTGACAAACACGTTAAATTTGACAAACAATTTGATCGTTTGCATTATATCAATCCCAGCCGTAGATCACGACATACATTGATTTGACATAATCCAACCAAATTACATAGGTCCCTCAACTGCCTTTCAATCAATTTCTTCAATCGTACAAGACAATAGTGCTCAGTTATACAACAGAATGATACGAAAAAGAAAAATCTTTAATTTTACCATGCTTTACTTTTAGTTTCTGAGGTATTTTGCTCACTTACAGCTTAAGAAATAAGCTATAAGCTTATTTCTCAAGTTAAAGCTAATCAGTGCCCACAATGAGTAGTACTTAAAGTATAAATATCAGCACAAAAACGCGGCGAACTTTGTGAAATTAACGCTTGAACTTTCTTCTCAATATATTTCAGCATAAATTTTAAACTAAATCTGCTCCTCGAGCGGGATTCAAATTTAAGTTTTTAATAAAACGGAGTTAATTTTTCAAAGTTTTCCATCTCATCCGAAATTGTTAATTACTTATTTATTATTTCAAAGGGCATTTACTTTGTTGTAGACTATAATTTTTATATTGCAAAGGCTTTTGAGCATCAAAGAAGCTATAAAAACTATAAGTGAACTTGTGGCCTACCTTTATACATTTTATATTTACTATTTCTTTATTTACATTTTTAGATTTTATATTTACAAGCACATATACACTTACTAATCTATTTTTATAATTTTACTTGTACATGTTTTAATATTATACATATATACATATTTTACATATTTACCAAAATATATTTTGTCAATTAAATTAAGTGTACATACCAGATCGTCGATATCGATACGGCAAATTATCGATAGCGGTTTATCGAGCAGTGCCTCGCACTATCGCTATCGATAGATAAGATAACCGGTCCCGCCGGAGCGGCGCGCGCGCATGATTTCTAGAAGCTTACCAGTCGTTCCCCGATATTGACGCGGAGCGTACGTCACTCGCTAGTTCGCCGCAGCTTAAATATTTCGCTAATTCACTATTCTGTGCTTAAACTCATATATCATTTAGTGCTTATATCATACTGTGCTTTTCATCTCCTATTCTGCACCTTCTTTCGAACTATAGATATGAACCTAGTGTATGTGCTTGGACAATATAGTGTGCTGGATCAGTAAGTCTAGACTTTCATTTCATACGGACCTCATCTAGTGCATTTATCTCTCATCACATAGCTACTAGCAGCTCATATTATCTATACTGGTGACCTCTAAACATGAGCAAGACATCGGAGTTTGAAGATGCACTCGAGCCTAGCGCAGGCGCGTCATCAGAGAATAGTGCGGGGACAGTGTCGATAGATCCAACATTATCGACAAATGTTTTTAAGGTCGGCGTAAGAGTGCCACCATTCTGGGCTGACGAACCGGAAATTTGGTTCGCTCAAGTCGAAGGACAATTTAATATTTCTGGAATTACCAATGACTCCACGAAATTTCATTATGTCATCGCCCAGCTCGACAACCAATATTCCCGAGAGGTTAAAGACATAATTATTAACCCGCCTGCAACCAAGAAGTATGAGAAGCTGAAATCAGAGCTTATTAGTAGATTGGGCATTTCCAACGAGACGAAAATTAAGAAGCTGCTAATGCATGAAGAGCTCGGTGACCGCAAGCCGTCTCATTTCTTCCGGCACCTCAAGGATTTGGCAGGCCACGGAGTACCGGACGAGTTCATCAAATCCATTTGGACTAGCCGCCTTCCTCGTGGCGTGCAGATGGTGCTCGCTGGTCAGCCAGCATCGACTTCACCCGAAGACCTCTGCGACTTAGCTGACCGCGTCAACGACTTGGCCTGTTCTTCGCCAAGTGTAGCTACAGTGAGCCGTGAAGCCCCGGGCTCAGTTTTCGGCGATCTTGCGAGGGAAGTCGCAGAACTCCGGAAGCAGTTCCAGCAGTTCCAGGCGTCATCTGGTAGGTGCAGATCCAGAACGCGTGGACACCAAGGCAGGCAGAGGAGCTCTTCGAGGCGACGGTCCCAGTCGAACTACCGGAAATACCCTCTCTGCTGGTACCATGGCAAGTTCGGAGACAAGGCCAGCAGGTGTATCCGGCCATGTGACTACAAGTCGGCGGAAAACGCGATGGGCAGTCGATAATGGCGACTGACGATTGCCCATCAACGTCCACTGGTCGCCTGTTCGTAACCGACCGCGCTACGAAGACGCAGTTTCTGGTCGATACTGGAAGCGACCTCTGCGTTTACCCACGGTCGAAGCTCTGCGATCGTCGTTCTCGGACTGGATATAGTTTATGTGCTGCAAACGGTACCAACATAGCTACATATGGTTTTGTTAATTTAAATTTAGATTTTGGCTTACGTAGATCTTTTGTATGGCGTTTCGTAGTTGCCGATGTAACTAAACCAATTATTGGTGTAGATTTTTTAAATTTTTATAACCTTATTGTTGATTGTCGTAATAGACGCTTAATTGATAATTTAACTTCTGTTACTTCTATAGCTGCTGTAGCTGATTGTAATGACGTGCACTCCGTAAAGGTAGTAACTGGTGAGTCCCGGTATCATAGGATCCTTAATGAATTTCCTGAAATTACTCGACCAGCTGGTAGGCACAACATTACACCACATAACACTGTCCACCATATTAGAACGACACCAGGCCCTCCAGTATCTCTACCACCCCGTCGTTTAGCGCCGGATAAATTAAAAATAGCCCAGGAAGAATTCCGGATCATGGTAGCTAATGGTACAGCTAGACCGTCGGAGAGTCCCTGGTCTTCACCACTTCATTTGGCACCGAAAAAGGGCAGTGGATGGCGTCCCTGCGGGGATTATCGCAGCCTGAATGCTCGTACAGTGCCTGACAGGTATCCGATTAAGCATATTCAAGATTTTGCTTATGATATTGCCGGTTGTAAGGTGTTTAGCACTCTTGACCTTGAAAAAGCTTTTAATCAGATACCTGTCAGTCCCGACGACATTCCCAAGACCGCCATCACTACCCCTTTTGGTCTTTTTGAGTTCCCCTATATGACGTTTGGTCTACGTAATGCAGGCCAAACGTTTCAAAGGTTTGTAGACGAACTCACCAGAGGACTTGACTTTGTTTATGCCTACTTAGATGACTTTATTGTCTACTCCAAGAGCGAAGCAGAGCACGAGGAGCACCTACGAGCAGTTTTCACCAGGCTTAAGCAGTATGGCATGCTTGTCAACACGGCCAAGTGTGTCTTGGGCGCTTCAAAGGTAACGTTTCTAGGGCACCAAATTTCAGCTGATGGATGCAGACCCCTGGAGTCTAAGGTGCAGGCAATCATTGATTTCCCGCCACCGACAACTGTCAAGCAACTGCGAGGATTTTTGGGCATGCTCAATTTCTATAGGAGGTTTATTCCCCGAGCAGCCCAAATTCAAGCCCCTCTGCATGCTCTTTTGACAGGAGCAGTGAAAGGATCGCAGCCAATTCACCTTACCGGGGATGCTTTAATTGCCTTCCAGGCTTGTAAGGAGAGCTTGTCCAACGCAACCATGCTGGCTCATCCGGATTGCTCTGCAAAACTTGCAGTTGTTACAGATGCGTCAGACAAAGCAATCGGTGCAGTGCTCCAGCAGTTTTGTAATGATAACTGGGAGCCCCTGGCTTTCTTTTCTAGGAAGCTTAGCCCCTCTCAAGCCAAGTACTCTCCTTATGATAGAGAGTTATTGGCCATATACGAGGCTATTAAATACTTCCGTCATATGCTCGAGGCTCGTCACTTTACTGTCTATACTGACCACAAACCGATAAGTTTTGCCTTTCATGAAAGAAAGACCAACTGTTCGCCCCGTCAGTATAGGCACCTGGACTTCATTTCTCAATTCACGACAGATATCCGTCATATTAGTGGCAAGGACAATGTTGTGGCGGATACATTGTCGCGAATTGAGGAACTAGAAGCACCAGTCAGCCTCGAGACTATAGCCCACCATCAAGCCTCCGACCAGGAGCTTCAACAGCTGCTAAACGGCAGTACCTCCTTAAAGCTGCAGAAACTTCATGTCCCTGGAAGCCAAGACCTTTTGTACTGCGATGTCAGTACACTGGCTACCAGGCCCTTTGTACCCAAGCTTCTGCGTAAGCAGATTTTTGATAGTTTGCATTCTTTAAGTCACCCTGGTTGCAAAGCCTCTGCAAAACTAGTTTCCGACCGGTTCGTCTGGCCGGGTATTAAAAAAGATTGCATGGCGTGGGCTCGCACATGTTTGTCGTGCCAACGATCTAAAGTCAACCGACACGTGACTTCATCGTTGGGCACATTTAGCTTACCGCGAGCAAGATTTAAACAGATCCATATAGATCTGATTGGTCCTCTGCCTGTTTCCAACAGCTATCGGTATTGCCTCACCGCAGTAGATCGCTTTACTCGTTGGCCAGAAGCAATACCGATAGGAGATATCACGGCAGAAACCGTTGCAAAAGCCCTGCTGTCTACCTGGATTGCTCGGTTCGGCTGTCCTACAAGCATTACTACTGACCGGGGCCGTCAGTTTGAGTCGGCCCTATTTCAGTGCTTATCTAGGACAGCAGGATTCGAGCTTAAGAGGACGACAGCATATCATCCGGCCTGCAACGGTTTAGTTGAACGGTTTCATCGTCAACTAAAAGCGGCTATCGTCTGTCATGCAAATGACAGATGGACTGAGTCGTTGCCGTTGGTCCTGTTGGGAATACGCAGCGCCTTTAAAGAGGACTTACAAAGCTCGTCAGCTGAGCTTGTCTACGGAGAGCCACTGAGACTTCCTGGTGAGTTTTGGGAGTCTAATACCACCACGATGTCTGATATCTCAGATTTCTCCGCGAGGCTTAAGGGCATCATTAATAAGCTACGGCCCATTCCTGCTTCACGCCATTGTAGCCCGAAAGTATTTGTATATAAGGAATTGGACACGTGTAGTCAAGTCTTCCTTCGCGATGATACTACTCGTGGTTCACTTACTCCTGCTTATTCCGGTCCACACAAAGTACTCTCCAGAGGGGACAAAGTTTTTAAGATTCTCCTCAACAGTAAGGAGATGTCAGTGTCTATTGACCGGCTGAAACCAGCTTTCACACTGGACAACGTCAAAGACACTCTCGCACCTGAGAGTCCTCCACTGCCTAAAACAACTCGTTCAGGTCGAGTTATTAAGTTCCCAGACTATTATCGTCCCTGAGGGACTCTGGTGGGGGGTGGTGTGGCCTACCTTTATACATTTTATATTTACTATTTCTTTATTTACATTTTTAGATTTTATATTTACAAGCACATATACACTTACTAATCTATTTTTATAATTTTACTTGTACATGTTTTAATATTATACATATATACATATTTTACATATTTACCAAAATATATTTTGTCAATTAAATTAAGTGTACATACCAGATCGTCGATATCGATACGGCAAATTATCGATAGCGGTTTATCGAGCAGTGCCTCGCACTATCGCTATCGATAGATAAGATAACCGGTCCCGCCGGAGCGGCGCGCGCGCATGATTTCTAGAAGCTTACCAGTCGTTCCCCGATATTGACGCGGAGCGTACGTCACTCGCTAGTTCGCCGCAGCTTAAATATTTCGCTAATTCACTATTCTGTGCTTAAACTCATATATCATTTAGTGCTTATATCATACTGTGCTTTTCATCTCCTATTCTGCACCTTCTTTCGAACTATAGATATGAACCTAGTGTATGTGCTTGGACAATATAGTGTGCTGGATCAGTAAGTCTAGACTTTCATTTCATACGGACCTCATCTAGTGCATTTATCTCTCATCACATAGCTACTAGCAGCTCATATTATCTATAAACTTATTTTTATGAAATTTAGCAGAGCAAGGCATACTCAGTATAACGAAACCTCGCATTTCAGTATCCATTCGTTCATCATGTGATTCTTTACGCATTATAACCACCAAGAAAGCATTTTTGCTTTCTTGGTGGTTATAATGAAGTAACGAATTGAATTAATGTAATAAAATTAAATATACTAGAATATAATTGAACTGCATTTCTCTCATCAGGTGACAGTCTCAACGGTGAACATGCTGACCACGGTACTCAACGACAGTCCCATCTTCCCCGAGAATGAGGAGGAGCAGGCTGACCTCTCTGCGCCATTGTTGATGGACAGCCCACAGGTATTACCCATGCCCGAGCCACAAAAGTTTTCGTTTACCAAAGGCAGCTTACTTTGCAACCTTATGCCACGCGATGCATTTTTAAACCATTTAAGAGCCCGGGTTACCCTCAAAATTCTCATACATACGTAATACCAAAATCATTTTGTCATACGAAAGTATTTAACATGTTTGAGTTATTTTTCAGCTTAAAATAGTAATTACCTAGGTTCCTGAACAAAAATTAGCTTCAAAATATTTAAACACTAAAAAAAATTTTTTTTGTGTATAATTTTTTTTTACTAAATTTACTACTAAATATTTAAACACTAAAAATAGAGTAAAACACTAAAAAATATATAAATAAATAGTAAATTTACTACAAAATATTTAAATACTAAAAAATATTTTTTAGAGTTGAAGTTTTTGTAGTAAATTTAATATTTATGTATATATTTTTAGTGTTTTACTCTATTTTTTAGTGTTTAAATATTTAGTAGTAAATTTAGTAAAAAAAAATTATATACAATTTTTTTTTGTGTTTAAATATTTTGAAGTTGATTTTTGTTTAGGAACCTTTTTTTTTTTTTTTAACGTTGGGAAATGCTTGATGCATTCCTGGCGGCCTGGGGGGCCGTCTGGATATGTGGGACTCCTCGGGTGCTTCAGCAAGGAGGAGCACCCTTGGTTACCCACCAAAACCCAACGGTGCCTCCTCTCCGCGTGTCGCTGGGCCGCTGGACCCGCCTGAGGCGATAACTGCAGCAGCCCAGACAGTGGCATCTGCTGTGCCAGCAGAACCATCCGCGCGGCTTCTGCCGCTTTCTCCGGGAGAGCGATCCGGGGCTTCGGACGCTCTTCTACCGGAAGAGCTCGTGGAATAGGCGACGAATTCCCCAGTCCGTCACCCGAGCCCTATTATGGCGGGAGTTGACGCTCGTGTTGAGCGCGTCTTCTGCCTCCACACCTTCTCCTTATCGGGTCGGCTGCTTCATCAGCCTCCCGATTTCTCTCAGCGGCCTCCTTCTGCGTCATTATAGACTCGCAGAAAGTGGAGACTGCCTGCCAGGCTTCTCTCGACCGGGCCAATGATCTTATTATGACCGGGAGAGTCAGGTCTGGTCCTATAATGGCGCAGAGCTCTGTTCGCTGTGCGACCCAGGCTGGGCAGGCAACGAGCGTGTGCTCTGCCGTGTCGTCCTCGTCCGCGCAATGGTGGCACTGAGGCGTTGGTTCCCGTCTGGCCGTATGGTGCAGGTAGTGGCCGAAACACCCATGTCCTGTCAGCATCTGCACCATCCGGTAGGAAAGAGAGCCGTGACGCTGCGCCACCCAATCCTCCAGTACTGGACGAATTGCTGAGACAATTCTGTGACCGGCAGTTGGCGATGCCATTTGGTCCTGCCAGGTGCGCATGGTCAACATTCGCGCCTGGCGACGCCAACGGGCTGCCTGTTCTGGTGGCACCCGTTCCCCTCTTTCTTTAGCTACTGCAGTGTGGAAATAGATTTCCGCCTGCGCACGGGCTTCCAGGTCCCATGGAGGGGTACCGGCTAATGCGAACGCCGCTTCGGTGGCCACCGTCCGGTAACCGCGAATCATCCGCAGGGCCATTGTACGCTGCGGACTTCTCAATAATGCTCTTCTCTGAGCATTGAGATGATCTGCCCAGACAGGAGCTCCATAGAGGGCCATGGATTGAAGGACCCCCGTATAAAGTCTCCTGCAGGCGGAGCCTGGACCCCCCAAGTTAGGCAGGAGGCGTCCAAGAACCATGGCCGTCTTTTTTAGCTTGGGTGCCAATCGGCGGAAGTGGGGTGTGAAGGACCACCTGGAGTCTAGGACCAAACCCAGGTACTTTATCTCCCTGCCAATTGGCACCCTGACCTCACCTATGTGGATGGTTGTGTCAGCGGGAGGCCATCTACGAGGACCGTGGAAGAAAACGTTGTTCAGGAACCTAGGTAATTACTATTTTAAGCTGAAAAATAATTCAAACATGTTAAATATTTTCGTATGACAAAATGATTTTGGTATTACGCATGTATGAGAATTTCTTAAAACTGAACTTGATTAAAACAGACAGACAGGTCGCTGGTCCTAATTTTGTAATGGCTCATTCAAATTTTCGTCACATTGTCTTTCTACGTAGCAATGTGCAAACTTAAACTAAAGCCTTTACATTTTTTCTGATATCTTCCCCAATCACCCCTTAAATAAGATCTCTATATTACTAGAAGTAATTTTTAACCACTGTCTGGACGAGTGCCAATAGAAATAAACAGCGGCTCGATTGCTATCGTTATTTGATAGATTTAAGTTTCGTAGAGGGTCTACGAATTTCGTAGAGCATCTACGGCCTCGCTCTACGTAGCTCTACGAAGATTATAAAAAAGGCGGATTAAATGATATAAATAAATATTGAAATAATAATAATAATATCTATGGACGCAGTCTGGCCTCGTGCTAAGTATCTGAAGGACTTGTGTTACAGGTACCAGACAACGGAAATATATTTAATACTTTTATACTATACAATATTATACATATTATATTTAAGATTTTTATTATATCATACACATATTTAATATACATCCAGACCCAGGAACATTGAAAAACTTTTTGTTCCTTCGGCGGGATTCGAACCCGCGACCCCCGGCTTGAGCTGCCACACACTCAACCAATTGAGCCACAGAGGTCGACGAAATAAGTAAACGATATACCATCAAGAAAATTGACTCATAAGCAGTTGACAGATTTACGTCGTTTGGTCGAATTATGGCAAACCCAGCCGACACGATCACGACTTATATTGAATTGATATAATCCGACCAAATGACGTAGATTCGTCATCTGCCTAGGAATCAATTTCTTCGATTGTGCCTTTAATGTGGACTGTTTTTGGCAAAACAAGACAATGTCTGTCTGTCTTTGTCCGGCACATTGGAAAAGTCAATGACAACACAATGACTTTTTAGTAGAGATAAACTACGATAACATGGCGCGCCCCTCCAAATTACTGTTTCAATGTGTGTAGTCACATCCTTATGAAAGAGTTTGTATGTAGTAAATATTCAACCAATCACAGTACACGTAATATTTCACTTAATGTCACTTATTACCAAGATTTGTTGGTCAACTAATCATAACTAGCCGACCGCGCAAGACAACGCACTTCAAACGTTTTGGAGGGGCGCGCCATGTTATCGTAGTTTATCTCTAAGATGGAAAGTGTGTAATAATACTCCCATAGTATCAATGAAAGTTAAGGGTTACACTTTGGATGTCATAAAAAGGACCATTATCACATCAATTCGTATTCTACTTCGACCGCAAAAAGAACCTTAAATTTTATAATCCCTTAAAGGTCCGCACATATCAATAAAACATTTCTTCCAGTGCGTCGTGTTCGGAACCTTTATGATATGGTTCGCGTCCATCACCATTAACCTGGGGCCCACGTTCCTATCGGGGGCCCTGGCGGCGAGCGCGGGATCCTACGGCTCGTATGGCCCCTCACCCTCGTGCCCCTTAGTCCGGGGCCCTTTCCGCCACTACGTGTTGAATGCCCTCTGGATTGGGGTCAATGCAGTCTGCGTCGGCCTTACATTGTTCCATCTGAAGAAACTTCACCGGGATCTCACTAAGGTAAGACTTGTAAAGTGTGCAAGAACCAGTGGCTTAGAATTTTAAGGGCGCGTATTGTATCAAATTGCTTTACATGGTCGGCTGTAATATAAATATTATTGAAAAATAGAATGTTAAATTAAGATGCAGCAAACTTCACTAGTGACTATGTTACTTAAAAACGTACAACACGATAGCATACAATTTTCTCGATAGAAAAAAATTGCGATTTTCGATAGATATCCCTTAAAAAAAGAATACCTATAACTGCTCGCTAACTTGGCGATGATTCCGCGTCGACCTTTTTCACCTGGCTTATGAAAGACGGGCGTGAGTGTGAAGAGAGAAGGACGACGTTTGATTTTTTGGGTTAGGCGCCCCTTTAGGAAGGATTTGAATCAATGTTATATCATAGTAAGATTTTTAAATTGAGGCATCAATGCAAAGAACAAGTTTATATTGGACTATGATAGTAATTTTGTCATTAGTTCAGTTTTTAGTCAATATTTTCGTTTCGTTCAGGCATCAAACTTTTAGCTAATAGAACGTATCAAGACTCATAATTTCGTATTATCATATATGTTGCTAGCGACATTGCAATGCATCGTCGAGTCGCCACACGTAACGCCTTCTTTCGATATAAACATAGCTATTTATAATGGTTTATAGTACCAGAAAATTGTTTATGTTACTAGATGACGCCCGCAACTTCGTTGCGCCAAAATTCGTTTATCGCGCGGGAACCGTACATTTTCCGGGATAAAAAGTATCCTATGTCCTTTCCCGGGACTCAAAGTATCCCCATATCAAATTTTAGCAAAATAGGTTCAGCGGCTTAGGCGTGAAGAGGAAACAGACAGACACACTTTCGCATTTATAATATTAGTATGGATGTACTCAGTAAAAGCTATGAGTATTAAAATATTACTTTGTAATCTTGATGCAGCAAACCATAATATTTAATATTGTCTCTCCCTGGTTCTTGTACTCGTATATAATGTATATTATGTATCTCACAACACTATATGTGCTTCCCGATAGTTACAGCTTCGTAGACGATTATATCGTCATACATGTGGATTTGATTTGCTGTAATACCTCACAGACCACACTGTAACTACATCTGACTCACCAGATCCTTGCTAGAAGACTCGGGAAGTTTTCGGAAATAATATTGTAGTTTAAATAATATTGTTTATTCATTGCATAGTATTGTTATCATTCTATGACACAAAAGTGCAATTTTAGAAATAACCTAACATGATAGACGTAGTTAAACCACAATGCAAATGGTTCTCTTCTAATAAAATTATAGTTTGTTTTCATGTACGTAATAACAACATGTAGTTGCTATAAAAAGCGAAGATTGTCGAGTACTATTCATTATCAAATAGGGTTTTCTGTATATTCAATATGCAATAATTAAAATACACAGTACACTTTACCGACAAAAAATTAAATAAATCATATTCCAGAGAATAATAATACAGTCAATATTGTGCGAATAAACAAGGTAAATCAACATACGAATTCTAAGCACCTCTGAAATTCCAAGATCTGTTTCAACCTGTAATACATCTGTACAAACTTAGGGAATTTGGCTACGATTTATCCACTCCCGAGGCTTCTTAGTGAGGATTCGGTTGAGAATGAACATCCGTCGGTTGAATCACTATAAGATTTAAATTTTTGTTGAAACATGAAATGTATGCGCTTTTTCACACGTTGCGTAAAATTCAGTGCAGATATTTAAAAATTAAGTGTCGAAATTTAATGACGTATCATAACAACTTTCAAAAATAAGCTCTGAAAATACAATACACTTAAATATCGATGATCTATAGAATTGGTCAAAATAACGATGCTTTATAATGTTAGAATGCCTTTACACCTGTTATGCACCAAGTACGAATGATTGACATCAAAGAGCTCTTACCTTACATGCCTTCGCTAATTACGTTAATCTGAGCGTCGCTTAATAATATCGAACATAGTAATATTAATTATTAACATCTCAGAATGCAGAATATGTATATATAGGTAACATACCCACTAACCCTTAGCGTACGATCAATCAATACATACATATCAATACATACATTTGATTTTTTAAATTGGTTTGAAAATTTGAGCTCTTAGTAATTAGCAAAGGCACTCGGTATTCTAAAAATAGAGATTTTGATCATAAATCTGAATTCTTGGCAAAAGAAGAATGACAGGTGTGAAAACGCATCGTAATTTTTGGCGTGTGAAAAGGCGCAAGCGACGGTTGATAAAATTTAAATCTTATTGCATGCAGGCTAACGTAGAAGCTGTACGGGTAGCTGGTCTAGTGACCACGCTAGTCAGCATGGCCGGTGACAACAGGCTGCCCAACAGCGTCGGACCCAGGGTAAGTTGCATGCTCGGGTTAAGCAGGAAATGACAGCGTATACATAACGTTATCGAAAAAGAGTCTTTAGCAAAATTTATCGCCGCATAAGAGCAAATTTAGACCGCAACGCGATGCGTAGATGCATTTCTAAATTTGTATTCAATCGATAGGATCAATTATAATTTGCGCGATTAGATCTCCGATCAGATCTCCGTCGCGTATCATCGAAGCGTGTCAAAATGATACGCGTATCATGATACGCCCCGATCGCTATTAACCGCGTATCTGATACGTGTCGTATCAAATACACGCATGATCGGCAGAATGATCTTTTCCGACCAAAAACATAAAATATGTAAAAATTGAAAGCGAAGTTCCATACAAACATTATTCTTGTCTATGGACTTAGCCGTAAAAAGGATGGAGATCTAAATGAGTGCCAAGTTCCATGGAAAATCGAAATATGTATGTATAGGAACCAAATAACATTATGAACAAATAATGGAGTCTATACCTTTGCTTTATTGAATATCTATAACAATTAATGTTATTTAAATAATGTGAGATCATAAACTAGATTAGATATAACTTGGTCAGTTTTCATTACATCAGTCATTTCATAAAGTTATTGAATATTTTAATTCTGATGAAAACTGAGTCAGTGATAAAAATGTAGATTTTCGGACGTTAATATCTTAATAACAATCAATCCCAAGCACGTAGAGGTTCCCTCTTGCTTTGAATTTTTTCAAATCATTTGTAGGTATATGGCCTCTCCCCCCATTGGTTCAAGCCTTGTCGTGGCGGAGGGGCTCAATAGTCTGAGGTGTAAGTACTTTGTGTACTTGCACCTCAGGCTGTTGCGAATTTGAACTAAGAAGGTAGTTTCCTGTAACTTTCTTGAAAGGACAGGAGATGCGACGACCGTTCTCAGTTCCTCTCTTATAGAAGAGAGTACAAGAGACGCGAAGACTTCTCTCAGTACACTTCTTATAAAGAAGGCACGTGAGATTTGAAGACTCCTATCAGAACTCCTTTTATAGGAAGAGTCTGGAATAATGGAAGGTAACTTTGTGCTTATGGAGATTTGGTGGGTCGCTAGTGGAGAGTATTCTGCTGGGTATGGTCACTGTTAAAGTCAACCTCCCGGTCTTTGTTTCTGTGCTGTTTTATATGGTAAAATAGTGCAGATAGCTGGGCTGGGGTGGTGTCTTCTTTGGTGATTATTTCTCGGTTCATTTACTCTTCATTGGGGACCCGCCTATGTTTCTGTTTTGTGCATAGTTTTATTCCGAGGTAGAAGAGGTAAAAAATAAAATCCTCGTTAAAAATAATCTACATCCTTAGGTCTAGCGTGCCGAAGGAATGCATGACCGAGATTAACATGTCTGTTTTTCTCGGCTATGTAAGCGCTCTGGGAAGAGATAAAGGGACCTTAGCCTATAAAGGAGGGACCTCACCCTTAAAAAGGAGGGACCGAACCCTTTCAAAGGAACTATGGCAAGTGGAAAAGAATTATTATTACCCCAGGAGGGTACCAGTCGCTCTGCGGCTGGAGAATCCCTCACGGATCTTAGGGGGGCACCAATTGCCACTCTATCGTTGAAGGTGATAGTAGAGGTCAGATAAGCCTCGATTCTCAAGTAATTACTGATCAATTTGTTAGTCCAGAATCAGTAATAGGTAATGATAAACGTACCAACAAAAGGCCGAGATCTAAGAAATCAAGTATTGTTGGGTCAGATTCGGCATCAAGTGATGAACTACCTGCATCAAAGGTAACTAAAAATGGACGTGGGCGGCGAAGACCCAAATCGAGCTCAGTTGCTAATAAAGATAAAGCCGGGATGATTCAGTCAGATGATTCAGTCAGATTTCTGCACATTCGGAAGATATTACAGACACTGACGATATTGAGCTTAGTCTCCAAACATGCAGCAATAATATTAGTAGTGCCTCTGGTGCCATTAATTTGTCCCAGGAAGTGCAGTCGCTTTCGCCGCATGCTCTTGGCGCAAGTATTAAAAGTCATTTGGCGACTGTTGAAAGTATAGCAGACCGCTCTAAAAATTTGAAGGGCAGTTCTGCTCGCGACCTTCGTGCAGCAGTCAGATTTGTAAATGTTGCGATGGATGAAATTGCTAGACGTAACATGGTAGATGCAAACGCTGCTCGACTTGAGCGCGAAAATGCAGAATTACGTAGTCAAGTCTCAATTCTTACTCAAAAAATTGACAAACTTGCTGCGGAGTTGACGGTCATACGTTCTTCAAACTTGCGCCATACAGTGGTAGATTCATCTAGAGCTCCACCTGCTCCAGCTCCAACCCAAGCGGTTTCTAGCTCAACTGAAGTCGACTTAATGGCGCGGATTGGTGCTCTTATAGAAGATAATCTGGCAGCCTTTAAAATGGAACTCTTTCCAGATAGAGCCATTAGGCCGCCTCTTGGTAAGAGTAATATGTATTCGTCAACGTTAGCTGCAGGTAATGCAGATTTAGTGCAGGTACGGAACAAAAACAAGAATAAAAATCGCAGGGGTAGACGTCCTGTTCATCCCCCGGTAGAAGAGTTGCCACCGGTACCCTCAAGTTCTCAATTAGCAGAAGTGTCGACAAACTCATAAAATTGGGCGTCTATAGTATAATGCTGGAACGTTGGCGTGTTGCGGAAGAAATAGTTACTCTTTCTGATCATCGACACATTCTATTTGATGTAAATTGTGCTGACTTAAGGCGACTTAATCAACAAAGAGCGAGAAATAATTCTCGTCGGTGGTCCACTAAACACATGAATGTAGATATGTTAAAAGCTGCCGCTGAAGTTGTGTCTTGGTCGCAAAATATTAGCGAGACCAACAGCGATTCAGATTTGGCAGCTGCTTTACTGTGTGACAAAATGGTTTCTGTTTGTTCGGTCGCTATGCCTCAAATTGGACAATATAAACATAGAACACAGTATTGGTGGAATGCTAAAATTGCCCACCTTCGCGAGGACTGCCTACGCGCTCGTCGCCAATTTACTAGAACAAGAAGAAGAAGACGTTCGACCCCTCAAGAAGTTACAGACACCTATAGAGTCTTTCGCGAGGCAACTAAGGCCCTACAAAAAGCTATTTCTGCTGCCTCTAAGACTAGATCATGGTCTGAGCTTCTAGAGGGTTGATAAAGACCCTTGGGGTCGACCATACCGTTTAGTTTTGAGTAAGCTGCGTCCGTGGACCCCACCTTTGACGGAGACTTTAGATCCATGTCTTCTTCGAAGAACAATCGACACGCTTTTCCCGACGACTTTGACTACACCGATGATAATATCGCCTGTAACAGTTTGGAATGAAGATTTGAATATTTCAGATAACGAACTGCATAGGGCCATATTACGCTTGAGGAGACGAAAAACTGCTCCTGGTCCTGATAGAATTCCAGGAAAGGCTTGGGTTCTGGCGTCTTCAGCTCTAGCACATGATATTAAGGGAGTATTTAATGTATATCTACGTACGGGGAGATTTCCTACTGCTTGGAAGGAAGCAAATTTGGTTCTTATAAGGAAAAACAGCAGGATTGAGGATTCTCCTTTTGCTTTTAGACCAATATGCTTGTTAAATGACATAAGCAAACTTTTTGAGCGGATTCTTGCTGATCGTATTAATGAACATCTCCTGCGATTTGGTCCTAACATTTCGGATAATCAATTTGGTTTCCGTCGAGGTCGTTCTACAGTGGATGATATAAAGCTCGTCAAGTCTTTAACAGAACAAGCTGTAAGCAGCCGATGAGTGGCGCTTGCTGTTAGCATTGACATTGTTAATGCCTTCAATTCGATTAGTTGGGATGCTATTAAAGAAGCTCTTGTTTACCATAACTTTCCGTCATATTTACAAGCCATAATAAGAGACTACTTGCGAGATAGGTTCATAAGCTATACAGATCAGAACCAACAAAAATGTCAACGTGAGGTATTTTGTGGAGTTCCTCAGGGATCTGTGCTGGGCCCTTTATTGTGGAATTTAGCTTACGATCCAGTTTTGCGAGTGACACTTCCCTTTGGCGTTTATATCATTTGCTTTGCCGACGATACCTTTATATTGGTGGTTGGAAACTCCTTTAACGTGGTTAAAAGACTGGCTGAAATCGCAGTGGCTATTGTAATAGGTAGGATAGAGAGTTTTGGTCTACGTATAGCGTCCCATAAATCAGGGGCTATATGGTTTCACAAGCTGCCTAGAAGCAGAAATCCTCCTGAGATGCATATTCAAGTTGGAGACTCTCCTATCCCCATTGGAAGATACATGAAGTACCTTGGAATTACGCTCGACAGCCATTGGCGTTTCGAGGAACACTTTAATATTCTAATCCCCAAAACTGAGAAGGTGGTGGGTGCCTTGCATAGATTACTGCCTAATATTAGTGGTCCTAGGGAAGAAGTTCGGCATCTTTACGCTGGAGTAATAAGGTCCATGGTTCTCTATGGTGCACCAGTTTGGTATCAGAAACTGTCAAGTGTTCGCCGTAACAGAAACAGAGTTCGCAGCCTTCAAAGAAGAGTCGTTATAAGAATAATAAGGGGCTATCGAACGATATCGTTCGAAGCAGCGACAATACTAGCGCGTTTTCTACCCTTAGATATTTTAGCGGAGATGGATGCAAATGTTTACGATCGCTTACATTCTTTTTTCGGGATGTCAATGATATCGTTGTTCCTAACGCGATTAAAAGACAAGAACGTGCCAGAGCCTTAGATAAATTGCGGTCACTTCTAATGGAGGTGCGCTTAGCTCACAAACGCGTTGTAGAGGCTGTCTTGCCGATGTAGCGGTACAATTCGCCTAACATTCCTGCATCGCGCTATCGAAGTTTTCTAAGCGCGGCGGTATATATACGACAGCTGAAATGTATCACGTGGGCTTCGGCCTGACCGAGCATACCACCTCGCTCGGTCGGAAGATCTTCCTTTAGCGTCGCCACGCATTATTCTCACATTGGTGACCCTCGACAGAACACGCCTCCTTCATCATCATCACTCTCCGCCCCTCCGCACCGCGCCAGCCAGCATCGCCTCATCGGGTACCTCGTCCACTAGCCGCAATGTACCGCGGCCTGGGCGACTCCGCATCGGCATCATCGGGCTTTCTCACTACACCGACCGGTCAGCAAGCAGAGCACATCTCTCCTGGTCAGCACGTAGCATCGGCCCCGCACGGCAGCTTATCCGACTCACTGGATCCCGTGCAAGCAGCTTATAGTTCCGACTCACTGGGACTCACTGCTCGGTCGGAAGATCTTCCTTTGGCCTCTACGCATTATTTCCCACACCGTCATTTGATGACTGGTTGAGAAGTAAACATAAAATGACGTATCGACTTACACAAGTATTTACAGGCCATGGTTGTTTTGGTGAATATATTTTGTGTAAGATAAGGCGCGAACCTACTTCAGTGTGTCATCATTGTGGGGCTCCTACAGACTCTGCTCAACATACTTTAGAAGAGTGTCCTGCTTGGGATACAGAGCGGCGCAACCTTATTGACGTAATTGGGACAGACCTTTCTCTTACAGCTGTTTTATCTGCAACGCTGAATAGAGAGTCTGCTTGGTCGGCTGTAGTCTCCTTTTGTGAGTCAACCATGGCACAAAAGGAGGCTGCTGAACGTGATCGAGAGAGATCAGATCCTGCTCGACGTTCCCGTCGACATCGTGGCAATGCCATAAGTCAACAGAGTATTTTGCTCTCTGCTACTAGGGCTACACTATAATATGGGGACATTAGTACCCCGAGAAAGCTAGATGTAATTCCGTGAAGAGCTCTGTTAGAGCAATGTGCTAGGAGAGCAGCGGAAGTTGTTCGATAGAGTACCCGTTGCTCTTCTATGTGCGGAAGTCTGTCCATCGCAGGGGTTTTAGTGGGTAAAAATCCCACATATCCTACCCAGGAATCTTTTTGAAGATTTCCCCTGCGTCAACAAAAAAAAAAAAGGTATTTGGCCTCTAATCTGTTCTATGACTCGGATTGGGACGTTGGGATCGATTATTGCTTTTAATTAATAAAATAAGTTTTATTACATGTTATAAAAAAAGTTTGACCTTGAATAACAACTCGGAGACTTGACTTACAACTTTGGTGTAATAATAAAAATTATTCCTTAGATTATGTTCTTGGGTATATTGGGTTTATTTGCGTTGGTCAGCACTTTTAAAATTGGCCCAATTTGGACCTTATCCTTTAGAAATGTATCTATGCGTCGCGTTGCGGTCTGAATTGATCCAGACAACCAAGTTACATTTTGCTTGGTTGGCAGTATTTACTACTTTTTTATAATGTTACACAATCTTTTAATATTCTATAACGTTACGAAGATAGTTATATTTTGTTTCCGCTAAACCCTCACTCTGGTTTCTCAGATCAGCATTGCAGTAATTATAAAGTGGTCGTAAAACGGCCATTCTCCGGAGAGCAAAATTTAAATGTCCCGGGCTTGTATACTCTGTAATATTATCTCATTCAAGTATGTTATATTTTTAAACGGTAGATAGCATCAGTATCTAGCTACAAACTATAACACAGGCTTCTAATCTAAATAATTTAGTCTAAATTAATTGAAGTCGTTTTTTAAAAAAAAAACATGCTTTTCTAATTACCGTAACGTGTCCCCACGCCAACTTGATCTTGAAACTTGCTTGTAATTTTTATAGCGTACATATTTAATTTAATCCATTCAGGGTTTTAAGCGCTTATAAACATCGGTTATCGCATTGCAAAATATCGACTCAATAGGCCCAGCCTATAAATAGATATCATGAAATAATCGCTTGTCCGATCAAAACTTATAATTACCGTAACACATGCTGTTTTCGGATGCCCACCCAAAAATATCAGGATTTGGCACATAACGAGTGCATGGTTCGCTTCTCCTTAGTGTGTGCCACGGCCCATCAGCGGTCCCACGTCGTTAATGTTAGTGTGCCGCCGATAAAGCACGTTAGTATCTAATTACCGTAGCTTTGGTTTCAAACTTGTCTAATTACCGTAATCTTTAGTTTTAAATTATGTTTGAATTAGATTTTTATGATGTATATTGTATTTATGTTACATAATTTGGCCTACGTACGTTGCCATAAGCTAGTTTTTGTCAATTGTGTCGTTGTATCGTTACGTAAAACACTACATTTGTCTAATTACCGTACCCATAAATTTTTAAGTTTCACTATCTAATAAACTTTAATTAACTGTTACATCCCACATTTATTATTGGGTTCGTATCTTTCATCTTAATATATAAAAATAAGTGGCAATTTTCGTTGTCACTTTATAACTCAAGAACGGGCTCACCTATCCAAACCAAATTTTCAGGGTTTGTTCAATCAGTCGAGTGGATTCAGGAGTAATCGAGGGAACTCCTCAAAATTTAAATGAAAACATATGCCGATTTTGCTTTTGTATGAAGTATACCAGGCATATGTTACCAAAAGCAAGATTCTGCACCAAGATCTACCATGGTTCGAAGGTGCTGAACAAAACTCCAAACTCCTTATAGATACAAGTTTGGGGTTGGGGCGCTGCCTTAAGAACTGAAAGCATATGCTACTATGCAAATTACATTAATCATCGTCATCACCATCATCATCACTACCACATCAGGGTCATTAGTGTCACGTGACTGTGTGCATTACGCTCTGACTCACTAATATTGACCTGGTTCAAACTTAAAGTTTGAATTTGTTATGTTCAATAAATTCAAACCTTAAGTTTGAATTTGTTTGTTCAATATTAGTGAGTCATTTCGATGCGCTTTGACTTAGTATAAACCAGATGACGCCCGCAACTCCTTTGCGCCAAAATTATTTTATCGTGCGGGAGCCGTACATTTTTTCGGGATAAAAACTATCCTATGTCCTTTTCCGGGACTCAAAGTATCCACATGCCAAATTTCAGCAGAATCGGTTCAGCGGTTTGAGCGTGAAGAGGTAACAGACAGACAGGTAGACAGACAGACAGACAGACAGACAGACACACTTTCGCATTATAATATTAGTATGGATATGGATTGACCCTCAGTTTTGCGGTTACTGGTCAATTTGATCACGGGATCTATGAAATATGTAGGTAAGTATATTGTATAGGAGAGTCTTTCAAAATTGGAACAAACCCTATATCTATTAATGTAGTTTTAAGTAATTTAAGAATATTTTTATGATGAGTTCCCACGCGGAATTAGTGCTATAAATTATAATAATACGAAAGTCAGAGAATCTATAACTCTAGAGCCTAATTATTATATTATATTAATTAATTATTGTATTATAGGTGTTTGAACATGTCATTTTCAGCATTGCTTGATAAACTCTAAGTATATATACTATATACAGTAGTATAATATTATGCTTCGAGTTTTTTTAAGAAATTCTATAGTGGTAGTGAAGTTAGCTGATTATGAGTTTTCGTGTTATGAGGGTGTATCCTGGATCCAAAGTCACAGCAGAACACATAAGTATTTACAGAAAGCTTTATTATAACTATCTTAAAATAGTGAAATTATAATTTTTTCAACTGGAAACTGTCCCATGTTTTTAACAATCTTAATCATAAAGTAATAATGGTTTATAAAAATTCTTATGCGACAACCTAAAATTGCATACATGTTTAACAGATTTAGGGCCAGATTTATCATCAAGTTGGTTCGTTATTACCGTACCCCGACGCTGACCGTCAATAACTTTTGCTAATTTATTTTATTGGTGATGAAAATCATGAATTGGATCAACGCTGTGCAACTATTTCTAATACAAGACGAGAAATTATTCGTGAACTACAACATTGGTTTTTTCATCAGCATAACGCATTTTTAACCGACTTCCAAAAAGGAGGAGGTTATATGTTCGGCTGTGGATGTACATATTTTTTTTAATGTTCAACGATTATTCCGCCGTTTGTGACCGATTTTCAAAATGTTTGTTTTGTTATATTAGGTTTCACTCCAATTTGGTACCATGTTCAGAAAAGTGGTGATCTGATGATGGGATCCATGAGTAATCGAGGGAACTCCTCAAAATTTATATGGAAACATATGGTGATTTTGGTTTTATGAGAAGCATCCTAAGCATATGCTACCAAAACGCAAGATTTTCCACCATTGTATTCTATGGTTCCGAAGATACTAAGAGAACTCCGGATTCCTTATAGATACAAGTTTGGGGGCTTAGGCGCTGTTTTAAGAACTGAAAGCATACACTACGATGCAAATTACATCCATCATCATTACCATGTCAGGGTCACCAATGTCACCAAAATTGAACATAACAAATTCAACCTTAACTCCAGAGCGTAAGGCACACATTTGACATTAGTTCTGAGAAGTAAGTTGCTTTGATAATACAAGTAAGTAACATACAAGTGCACTGTCACACTTTTGCCTGTTGTTGCCTGTTCCAGAGTCAGTACTACAGATTTACAATCAAAATGAAAAAAAAATGTTTATCCAAATGTTTTGGATTAAGTTTTAAATAGCTAGAAATTAAATAATATATTTTTTGAAGAAATGAATCGATGTTCTAACTGATTTTTATATTATTTCACTTTATACGTAGCGAAGCACGTACCGGGCCGCTAGTTTCTTTAATATTTCAATGTGTCCAAGTCAAATCAACGAAGAAAAAAAAGGTTACGGTAATCAGGCAAATAATGCCAAACCGGAGAATGCCCGAAAACTGTGTTTCCCAACTTAATTGAAAATATTGCGTGATTTTTATAAAATGGTTATTAGGATTCCTTACAATATTATAATAATATATATTTTGTTATAATAAGGCCACTAGATATAATATGGTAGCAAAGCTGTGCTAAGAAACCAGGGCTGTAGTATTAGATCTTTTGATAGGAAGTCTCGCTGGACGAAACATCTCGTCTGTCGACGATGTCGAGATATTTCGCACAAATTCAAAGCTCTGTGAGTTTGTGCGAGTGAAGAATGCATGAATTTGAATTCTCTAATTTCTACGCCACTTGTCGATATAAAATTTGCATGCAAGCGTTCAGTTTAATCTAACATGCTAAACGTATAGCTAATTATGTTTTCATAATATTAATATACTATAACTTCTAGGGTTTCAATTTTGTAGAAAACTTTTGCAGCATCCATTATTTACATTTCAATCTAATATTTTTTCAAGCGCATGACATTCTCTTTGGCCAAAGTAGAGGCATCAAATTATGTATAATGTGTATGCTATGTATGCATATGCATATCCCACTACGTATGCATAGATTTTTGCACCTGAATCTCTCTCGTACGTAGAATAGGGTCAGCCCTTTATATTCGTTAAACAAAGAGCCCTTTTAATCAATACGGCTATCTTCCACCTAGTGAAAGTAGGTTTTCAGAATTTCCTATAAGAAATAAAAAAGAGCGCAGCAATACTTTCAAACAATCTATTATTAACAATGCTCAAGAAAGAAATGATCACAAAAAAAGAAAGGCTCAATAGTTAATTATTTCTTTCTTGCAGTCACTTTCTGCGAAAAAGAAACACGTTAGCTTTATCTTTTTCTAGGGTATAATATATTAACGTACTTACACTAAGGGGTTATACCAGAGGCCTGGTTAAAGTTAAAGTTATGGTTATAGTGTAGGCTAAATTTAGCTTTAACTTTAACCGGAGAAATTGACAGATGTCTGTTGCGTATATTTCTTTATTAAAGCTAAAGGTAATGGGATTCAGAGTATAAAAAATTTAATTATCCGTAAAAACCGTCAGGAAATATTTCTTATAACAACACAGTAAATTTTCACGAAAAAATGTCGATTTAAGTAGGTATGAGCGGTTATGGTTAAAGTTAAATATGGCGTCCTAAATCAGACATTTGACATTTTGCACTGTAGTTATAGTTAAAATTATAGTTAAAGTTACAGTTATAGTTAAAATGAGTTGGTGCAACCCACCCTTAATGACAAATAATTTAAGTTCTCAATTGAAGTTTTTCCCAACATGGCTCTTTAAACTTTTGTCTTTAATCTAACTTTACAAAGTTGCTGGTGCTATTTCTATTTCCGCTGGACTACGAATTACAGAATTTTATTTTGGTTGGATGTATTTGTGCTGCAGACGGGGTATAACAGATCGCTTGAATTTTAAATGCCGTTCGCTAAAACTAACTCTAAAATTTTGAAGTATTCTATCGGCTTTTTAAAACTGAACAAAAGGCAGCAAAGTGGAAGTTATTTATTGTCTTGTTCCTTTCAATTCTTGTACTATTTATATACTTATTTTAAATCTTTTTATCTCTTTAAATATGTATCTAGTTTTTTTATTTAACCTAATAATAATTTAATTATGCTTTTAAGACTTTTGGATATTATTATCTTTTTACTAAATCAAGACTAAACGAAATTTTTTATTATCTAAATTTTATTCTTTACTGATATTTTGGGACGTCGAACAAATAGTCACTTATCAATTTATCATAGAACAATATTATTTTTCTCATTTACTTTTCGTAAGCTTTGAACAGTTCAAGAAATATTATGTTCATTTATTTATTTTATATGAACTTTTAAGATTGACGAATTTTGTATGCGACGTTCCTAGTATGATCATTGAGGGTAGTTGAACAATAAAATGCAGGGTAGTTGTATATCTACAGACGGTAGATGGCGCGCTTGACGGCCAGTGCCGGTCTGGCGCCAGTCAGAATCTGCCGCTCGGCGGGGGCAGACGTCTTCGCGGGTACCTCGCTCGTGTTGAACGGGAAGGCGTGCGGCGCGTGCGCATGTTCCTTGTCATCACGGCTGCGTACGTGCTGTTCTGGGGCCCGCTTTTCATTATTACGCTGCTGCATCACCCGGCGTTCACGTCCCATGTGGCGTATGAGGTAAGTTTCATAGAGTTTAATTGTATTGTGTTTCCAAATAATAAAGAGTTTATTTGTTACGTACAACTATTTAAAAAATATCTTTTTTTGAGTTTATTTGTATAGTTATTTAAATACTTTTTGATCTCAGAGCTGCTCCATTCAAGGTACCAATTTTTTTATCAACAGAAATAGAATAATTGTAAAAGTTACTATTAACATTTCTAAGTAATAAGTATCAAAAAAGCGACATTATCTGAATCAAAATCGTCTTTGTTCGATGCAGAGTGGATGGGAGAGAGGCGACATTTACGCAAATTAGCAGGCTATTTGCAATTCTAATGCCTCAGGTTGAAGCACTTACAATTAAAGGAACCTTGTTCGCAACCGACAAAGTAAACTTTATGGAAAATGCAGACATTGAATTTAATACTCTAGAAGAATAGAAAGATACGGCAAGGTTTTATAATGTTGATGAGAAAACAAAAGGTAGAAACACGTTGAAATTGTTTTCGCAAAGGGAGCAAAATAATTCAAAGCAATAAAATAAATTAAAAATTATAGACATCTCCGAGCTTCTGGACTTAAGACTAAATTACAAAACTTTATTGCGAACTAAATAAATGCCGAGTGCTTTTGTATATTTAAATGGACCTGCAGCAGGAAATTCGTTTATATAATTACCATTTTAGAACCTAAAGCTCGCCATTTTTAGGCTTTTACAACTTAATTTATGACTTATCAATATCGTTAATCATCGGATGATTTGTGGAAATCGTGGCTGATGGAATTATAGACTTTGGATTTGATTGGAAAAGTTTGAATGGGATAAAATAACTTCAACAAAATTGATTATACTTTCGTCCTTTGGCATAAAGTCCATAACAATAATATGCTGAATGTAGGATGAAAAGTCCAATCAACAGCAATTCTGATATAAAACTAATATTATCCTATGGAAAAATAATATTTTTGGAGACAAAAATTGACCGAATTTCATAATAATAGCATTTTAAAAAGATGAAACCGACTTCAAATTTTTGTTCGAAATTAAGAATTAAAATTCCCTATCTCAAAAACTACTGAACCGATTTTGATGAAATTTGCAGTATTCCCTAAGTTGAACAATACCTAGTACAATAAATTATAATCACTAAAATCGGACTTGTGGTTCCGGAGATATGCGTGTACAAATATAAAAACATACATACATACATACACTTTTGGAAGGCACATTTGTTCAGAAGCTGTCATAGATTAACATATACAAAAACTGGGCAGTTCTGGAAATATTACATACATAACCGTCGAATTGATAACCTCCTTTTTTTGAAATCGGTTAAAAACCCCTTCAGCAGATTTTGCCAAAAAGAGTCGCAGACATCCGTCCATCCATAAAATAATTTCTTTTGCGTTATGAAATAATATAACTTGCATTAATTTGTTCATTGTTCGGTGTCCGTTGCCTGATTGCCATTTTATTATTAAAACTCAGGATGGGTTTAGACGACGTAATGTAAAATCGGAGGAATCGATTCCTAAGCATATGAGGGCTACGTCATTTACTATAGAGCAGGCTCTATACATTTGTTATTAAGTATGCGTAGTAAATAATTTTGTATCTTTTTATTGCGTCTGCGCAGTTGTACTTTCAAATAACGCTGCACATTTCATACGTGCACGCCGCCGTCAACCCGCTGTTGTTCATGGCGCTGCACCGTGCGCTGCGCCGCGCGGCGCTGCAATTGTGCTGCGGCTGCTGCGTGCATTGGAGCCAGTTCGTTCTCGCACTTACTGCTGCAGGTAAATCAAACGACGATTCTTGTAAAACCACATCCATCAGCTGTTTGATAATAATTCAAGACGTGAGTGGAAGAATAAGGTAAGTAACATAAAAAATATTCCCGTTTTTTTGCTTAAGGCGCTATATCGAAAGTAATTTTACCGCAAGGGAAATTTTATACTTAATTTGTATGACTATAAAGTCGTGAATACGCTGCGGCCAGAAGCTATCGGCTTGCTCGGAAAACATGCCAAAAAACGTAATTATAATAATTTAAAAAATAAGTAGGAGCATTTAAGCAAAATGTTTCTATACGATTTTGAGTTGCAAAGGTGTCTATCAATTAGACTAATTCCCTACAATACATCTATTTCCATTTAAAAATAATCTTCAAATCTCGTATTTTTAAGAGACCATTTTGAAAATTAAATGTATCGAGGCAAAATACATAAATCGTGTTTCTAGTTCTTCTCAAACCTAGACAAGGCTATGAAGATATGTATATCTCATTACCAGATTTGTAACATTTCTGAGGGTCCTATAGTATTACGTCAAAAAGTACAGTTTTTTCAATATAGCGCCTTAAATGGAGGCTTCAGGGCCGGAAAAATTATTTGAAATAAAAAAACTATGGATTATATGTGTAGCCAGATACATTAGCTAGGTTATGAGGTAGATAAGTTACAAGTCTTATTAAAATAATTAAGGGAAAATGAGTTATTGTCCGTATGTTACGAAATGTTACTTGTTCGATTCTTCCACTCACGTCTTCAATTAATAAAGGCATTGTCATGGAATTTTTTATACAGCATCCAAGCTACAGGACTCTACTTTTGAATTTACAACTAAGATATATGTTTGTTTTATATGGGAATTAGTGTATAAAAAAACATTCGCGCAGTCACGATTGAGGCAGAATTTTCGTTTAATAACGTTACTTTATTATTTTTAACGACCAAAAAGTGGGGTTTGTCCATGGACTACTACTTACCAACATTTTATCACCATCAGCCCGCTAAGTGCTGCAAAATGTGGGTTTATCTAGCTCATGGAAAGTTGGAACAGACTTCCAGTATTTTATCGGTTCAACATTTTGATTCCTGACACGACGTATTAGGATTTTCAATCGGAAGTTGTTTTTACATTTTTTGCGTCTCCGCACAGCACAATCCCCGCTGGCACCAGCATCGTTTTCACCCGCTGCGGCATCACCGGAGCCGCCGCCCGCGCCGCCCCCGCCGCTCGCCCCGCCCGCCCCACCGGTGCCCCTGGGCGGGCCGCCCATGGCCATGGGCGGCGCCCCCATGCCGCACACGATGATGGTAATTACCTCTTATATGTAAGTGTTGACACCGTAATACGTGGTTTATCACTCGCACTCCTCCCGCACGCCCCCGTAGCGAGTCGATCTCTTTCTATTTTAGAAGAAATTGGCAAAGAAATTAGAAAAAAAAAACTATAATATATTTTTTTAATCTAATTAGCGTTATAGGCAAAAGGTCTTCAAGAAATAAAACCACCAAATTTCAATTAAAGTGGTGTCAAGTATTTTGACAAAATTATTTCAGACCCCTTTTATTGTGTATAGTTTGGTCCACGTCTCTATCTAAGCATGTTTAAAAAAATCAGTTATATTTAATAATAGTGTTACGTGTCCACTTTCCAAACGAAACATTTTGGATTTGCATGGGTGACTAAAGGTGCACGATTTTTGGAGCTCATTGACCATCGAGCTAACTACCTTGTGGCGAATAACAAATTCACTTTTCACCATGTATAATGTGCCTTTGGTTACCCATCTAAATCCCGCATAAGTTTACAGACGGTGTGTGCTGTAAGAAAAAAGTAACTTTAGCATAGATTCGAACCACATAGATTCTGAAAATGTGCATGATATCGTGCATGATAGGTATCGTGTAGAGTACTTTTACATTTGACGGAGCGCAGACCGATATCGTAACGATTTCAATGTAAAAACAATTCCGAATTACATTGAATATTTTATTCACCCCAATTAGCCCCCGTAGTACAATAATTATAAATAATAATTTGTTTTATCATTAACTAGACTATCATAAGATACAGATTTGGCAACAATACAAAATATAAAAATATCACATCATGTTGATGTTGTGTATTTTTATCGATATATACTTGATTATATGTACCTCTATAGAAAAACTTTCAAAAATCATTGAACAGAGTGTAAATATTAGTTATACCCATAATCAACATTTTTATAAAATCATAGCTAATCCTTGCTTGTTGTTCTTTGTAAAAGTAATTAGTAAAGTAGTTAGATATACCTTTTGCACTTTATCACAATTTTATTGCGAAGTTAGAGTTTAGACTTTAGGTACGAGAAAATGCCATTAGTATTTGAATATGGTAATGGCTGAACAATCTACCTAATCGAACATTAGCCATAATAACAATATGAATTTATTATCGTTCATCCTAATGGATAAGCTTAGTCTTTGTGAGAGGAAATAACTAATGATCTCTCCAATATCATTTGTAACAATCGCGCTAAAATAATTGGTATTTGAAAATCGACGCTAGCTCTCCTGACTTGGACTGATTTAAATTCATTCAAATCGTTACGCCATGGCAATCAACGAACGACATCGTTCCGTCAAGTATAAAAGGGGTTATCCAAGATGGCGTCGGTGGTAAACTGTCAAAAATCTCGATAGAGCTACGAGGTTGATGACGGCGAGAGTATGTCGAGTGCCCGTGTGCAGGGAGACGAGGATATGATGGAGTGGAGCGGGGCGCGACGCGTGCGCTCGCCCAGCCCGCTGCTGCCCGTCTGAGCCGCGCCCGCCTATGGCTTGGACCATACGCTCGCCGCTCGCGACATCTACCAAACGTCTATTAGTAATATTAGTTCGGACTATTACTTAGCATAGTGTAATATGGTAAAATATGTATACTGTGTAAATGAAAACGGAAAGCTGAATTCTAAATCAAATGTATCTCCCGTATTTAACAAACGGTCATCCAACTACGACAAGAGTCGACAATAGTCGTATTCAAACATAGTATGTATTCCAAAAACATTGGTTTTACTATACTATACATTCAAAGTAGTGATTTTTTAAAATCTTTTGTTTTGTTACCCAGTTCAAAATTTTACTTAAGGACTTTAGCGAAAAAACCAAATATGTATGGTACTTTCTATTCTAACCATTATTCAGTTTTAATTAATAGAGTAATAATCATATTAAATGGTACCACAAAGATTCTCTATTAAAAGATACATGTATAATAATGTATATAAGATCTTTTATTCTCTGTAAAGGCTTAAATTTATGCACGGCTGGTCTAGATTTCGAATTACAATCACTTTTAGCGACTATTGAAACAACTTTGAATTAGGAAATACTATTAAACCGTTAAAATTATGGCTAAAATAATTAATTACTGGCATTAAAATTTAAAGATAAATTGTGGTCATTGAAAAAACATTGAAAAATTGGGTAATAAACAATTATTCTAGTTGAATGAAGCCTATGTATGGAAGCCATAAGATGTTTTGTCATGGGCTTCTAGCAGCTGCTTCTAGCCATGAGGTTATGATTAATATCTATAAAAATGTCAAGACATACAAGTATGTGAGTAGTAGACTTACGAATATTTTAATTTGTATAAATATGCTATATTTTTGTTAAATTTGATTTATCTATTTAAATATAAATTATTTTTAAATATTATGTAGGTTAAAATGTAAATATAAATGACAAAAATTTAGATTAATATATCGGTAGTATTTTTGGGCGTAAGGTTAAAGTTTAAATAAAGTATAATATAGTGAGATAATATAGTGAGTATAATTTCCGAAATCTATTTTTTATCCGAACACTGATTTTTGTTGAGAAATCTGCAGTTCGGTTCAAAGCTGATATGCCAAACTAACGATCACAGAAAAATTTACTACCCTTCATTAAATTAAATAATTAATAAATATGTTTTTGAGTGCGGCAGTTCATTTTTGTTTGAATAAATTATTGCCTTTAAGTGACTAGTAACATCTGGTAAAAGTTGAAATATTTTAAGAATTTAAAGACATGGAAACTAAACTTTGTCTACTCATTCGACCGCTGAAAACAGAGATTACGAGAAAACTTTCCCCTCATTCCTCTGTAATTTTCGTGATTAATTGTACTTTAGTTATAAAATTTGGTATTTATGACGAATACTTTACCGACTTTTTCAACATCGAGGGATAAGCAACTGCCAAAAAGTTTTTAATCTTTGTTTTATTGCGACGCTTGAAAGGATAAAAAACTTTTATGATTTGACCAGCGAGAAATTTGTGATTAAATGTTACTCTATTCTTCATGATAAGAATTAGCTATATAATCTACTAAATATACCTTTTATGTATGTAGGTAATATGATAATTATTGTGGTGATGTCAACATTTTTTAGAATAAATGTACATAAATGCATGTTATTTAAAAAATATTGTATATATATTTTTTATGCCAAAACGTGATGATGATGCCAAAACAAGCCAAAATGTGTTAAATTATTTTCACATATTTAAATAGTATTCAGTACCGAATTGGTACGAACGAATAAAAAAACATTACATTCGACCAAAAATTGTACCAGGAAAGGTGTTTTTTAATCCCACCAAAAACATACCTGTTAAAAATGGGGCCAAGTTCCTATTGGCTAATTGTTTGCCTTAAAAAGAATTGAAATCCAATCCAATGCCAAGTTTAGATGCACTTCAAAATCGATCATATTCATCTTCTTCAACAGCCTGATCCTTAATACTTCTAATTTGAAATTGGCAGGTTAATTTAATCACATAAATTATAAATATGTAATATTTAAATTTAATTATGTCATTAATCAATTACTACGTATGGCATGAAAACCTGCCAAGTTCAAATCTAGAAGTATTAAGGATCAGGCTATTGAAGAAGATGATTGTGATCGATTTTGAAGTACATCTAAACTTGGCATTGGATTGGATTTCAATTCTTTTTAAGGCAAACAATTAGCCAATAGGAACTTGGCCCCATTTTTAACATGTATGTTTTTGGTGGGATTTCAATACTTTTTTCGAGAAATCTTACCTATTTTTGTGTGCCGCGCCCGCATCCATAAGTCATTTTGCATTTCAGAGCAACATTGCTAGCGCCATCTGTCGAAAGTAATTTATAAATAATACTTTCGATAGATGGCGCTAGTAGTATTTGTTAAACTATCAATAGAAGCTATATATTTTTAAGTAAACAGTACAGTGTGCATTACACGTGACAATATCCCCCCCCCCTATCCTCCTCGTATTCTCAGTGTATCACTTGTACATAAGAATTTTTATCTCCAATTCGTAGATGAGCCGACTCACACTTGACCGATTTCTTAAATTTATTATTTTTTTGTTAATCTACATATAACACACAACCTGTGTGCCAAATTTCATAACGCTAGAATAACTGGAAGTGGCCTAGAGGTTTTGATTACCGGTCAGTGAGTCAGAGCCAAAATTAGCTATTTTTGCAGGGGCTTATTTCAGGATCTACTGAAGCTATATCTATGAAATTGGGTATACTGCTTAAGTACTGCTATATAATTACGTAGGTATAATTTTATCTCTGCACTCGCAATAGGCACTGAGATACAGGGGGGTCAAAAAAGCGTCGAAACCGTTCGTGTAAATAGTGCACGGCATGCGCGCGGCCTGCTGGAACTTGGCGGCGCACTCCGTGCGCTTTGATAAGATAAGACTATTTGTATAATATTTCAAACTAACTTTCCTTCTTAAAAGTAAACTATTTTTCTTCGACGTGCTTATCTGAAAAGTTTTAGTTCAAAAGGGCTATCTTGGAAACTTTGAATCTCTTGAAAATTTCTAAATCCATTAAATCTCATAAATTTATACCAAAAGTCTTATTGTTGTTCAATTTATTGTAAGAAATAGAATTATTTTTCTATCAAAAGATATTGGTGAGTAATTCTTTGGCCACACAAGATGGATTACTGATTAGTGATTACACGGCCCTCTAATTTCTTAAATTTGGTCCTCTTTCAGAAAAATTGTAATTTACTCGTGCGTCATGCGTGACCGTGAGCCAAAATGAGCTTCAGACATTATCATCAAAATATATTGTGTGTATTTTTTTCCAATAATTCTATTCGAAATAGAATCGAATCGTCATACGTTTGATACGTTTTCGCGCGTAGATTTTCAGTAATTTGCCGTTTGTGAACGTAATCTTAGGTTCAGCGAATGTAACGATATATGTATGTATGACGCAATGTGAAATTTTATTTTGTATCTTCCTCCAAAATCTATAGTAAATGATCTCAAGTAAGGGTGAAAAAAGTTATGATATGTAATTTATTTATATGATACAGGTGAAACAATGAATTTATTAGACACGTTTACAATTTACTATTACAATGTTATGATTTTAAATGTAGAATTGATATTAATATGATTAATTCGAAAGAGTATTTGTTAATAACTTTTTTACCATCAAACTGCTGTATCCGTTAACGAACTTCTAGACAGTGAAATTTGCGGGAAACATTTAGTATTATAAGTTCTTAAATTTTTTATGTAAAAATTGAGGCCTTTAAAAAAGTTTCCCCTTTAAAATATGTTTAAGTAACAAATATATTACTACTCTACTTAAATAAGAGCGTCAAGGTCAAACAGATTCATTTATTTTAAAATGTTCATAAAAGAAATGTAATATTCATTTTGTAATTTTCTTTTCAATGTCTAGGAACGTTTTGAAAACGTAATTTTTGTAGCATTTCAATTATAATAATTGTAATAGTGATAATTATCACTATCACCTTTTTAACCAACTTCAGAAAAGGAGGAGATTATTATAATATGGTTTAAACTATATGTGTAAGCAGATAAAAAGGAGTTGTAAATATAGACAGTGTAAAAACAAAATATATAAAATAATGTTATAAAATGTGTGTTCGTATTATAAAGAGGAAATAAATAAAACTTATAAAATATACAAATAAAAATACAGGATAAACTATTTTGTTTCATTTGGCCCCCTTTCACTACATAGTGAAACCATAATATGGTTAATGGAACAGAAATGGTTTACAATATCAAACGACCTCCATGCATTGGCTGAGTTTGTCCATCATTACCATATGATGAACAATCACAGCCAATTAAGAACCTCAAGGGTCGTTATCCATACTTCCTTACTAATATTATAAATGCGAAAGTGTGTCTGTCTGTCTGTCCGTCTGTCTGTCTGTTACCTCTTCACGCTCAAACCGATGAACCGATTTTGCTGAAAGGTATGGAGATACTTTGAGTCCCAGGAAAGAACATAGGATACTTTTTATCCCAAAAAAATGTTCGGTGCCCGCGCGATAGACGACTTTTGGCGCAACGGAGTTGCAGGCGTCATCTCTACTAAATGACGCGCGCAACTTCGTTGTATTTTTTCGATTTCGTCTATCTAATCTAGTATTCCATAAGGTAGCGTAAATTCGTTACCTATAATAAATAGCTCAGGATTTACCCCCGTCAACGTCAGTGCGAATAATCGCTTATGAAACTCAAACTTTTCTCGCCTCCGTTATTGGAAACTCCTTAAATTATGGGGCGATTGAAGGTTTACCCTACTGCCAAAGAGGAGTATTGACATATTAAAATGACGATGCTTTAAACAATGTAATTGAAGACGTGTGTGACAGAAACAGGTAAGCAACAGTTAAAATTTGCCGTTTTTTGCATAAGTTGAGGCTTTAGGACCGCAAAAGGGATTTCAAATCAAAAAACTTTGGTTTTCATGTGTAGCCTATATATTAGCTAGATGAAGAAATAGGTAACTTACAAGGTTTGTTTAAATTATAAGGGAAAAATACGAAACTGTCCTAATGTTATAAAATGTTAACTATGTGATTCTTCCGTAAGTGGAAGAATCACATAGTTAACATTTAATTTAGTTTTTAATTATTATGGTAAGGTAACTCATGCATCGCAGTGGAGAATTTTGTTTATGGGAAATGGTATCCCATAAGTATCTTTCTTAAAGCAAGCAATGAAAGTAAGGCTGTCCTTTCATCGTGTCTTTGCAGCTACCAACTACAACTTAGGTATTTTTACAATATTTTATCAAAATCGGTCGAAAGGTTTCGTCACTTGTAGATATTATTATACATTGACAGTGAGTGAGAAATTAACATTATTACAGAGCTCTACACTGTAATCAAAATAACGAGGCATACAATTTCATACAAAAGCGGTATCCATGTCGCAGTCATCTGGTTCAATCTGCGATTCGATTGAATGACTAGCGTATTCATTGAATGACACCATTTAATTGAATGACTCGGCCGAACGTCGATTGAACGATCGTCCCTCAACGTTCAACTAGTTAGCGATTTGTAGCATAGCGTTTTGAAGATAGCGGACATGAAATCAGTCAGGTAATTGAACGTATTTCATTTTCTTCCTACTACGGCGCTACTAGCTTCTTTAATGCTAAACAAACGAACGAATAGCACACAAAAAATTTTAGAAATCCCGTTAAATTTGAATTTTTTTTTTTTTCAAATTTTTCAAATTTCGCGCCGCTAATTTTGAAGGATTGAATGTTGTCTATGGTAGATTATTGTACTGGGAACAGAATGCAAGCAATAAAACACCGTAATACTTTGTGGATAAGATTCATATTAGCGAAAATAATTTCCTATATCCGGTACGCAGATCTGCGCTCCCGCCATTGAGGTCCCGTCAACGGCTACTTAAAAAAAATAATGCATCCCATTTAACGACTATATGACTTTTAGTCAAGACGTTAAACGTTACAGTCAACGTCTTGACGAGTTGTCCTTTAGTCATTCAATTGAATGGTGTCATTCAATGAATGCGCTAGTCATTCAATCGAATCGCAGATTAAACGAGATGACTGCGACATCCATACTAATATTATTTAAAATGTGAAAGTGTGTCTGTCTGTCTGTTAACTATTCATGCCCAAACCATTGAACCGATTTTGCTGAAATTTGGTATGAAGATACTTTGAGTCCCGGGAAAGGACATAGGATACTTTTTATCCCGTAATAATGTTCGGTTTCCGCGCGATAAACTTTGGCACAATGGACTCGCGGGCGCCATCTAGTTTTATATGAATTTTTGTGCCTCGTTTCGCCGTTTGAACTAGGTACCTACTTATCATGACTTTAACAATTTATTCTCTAGACCCTTATGGTATCAATCCATGAAAGGGTCGTTTTGACCCATCCTTTCTGTATTTTACAATACTCTAAGCGATTTATCAGTTGAATGGGTTGGGACGTGTCCTTTTCTATTTCCCGACATACGATTGATAGCACAATTTGTATCAGGCAATGTTTGTATAGTATTTTAACCGACTATACGGCGTTGCAAAATAAAAGAGTTTTTGGTAGTTTATGTATGTACAAATAATAATAATATAATGATTTTTTTAAGGTAAAGTCACACAAGTCGTGACTACACTGCAGGGAAGTGACGCGCGGTGTCACAGACAAGTATTCTAAGTATATAAATGAAACACATTTAAACATATAATATTAAATATACTACAACTGCGAAACTTTCCCACACTTGACTTACTACGGGAGTTGAGACGTGTAGTGTCACGTCACTGCCCTGCCGATTAGCTACGCCTAGAGCGTCTCACCTTTTAACCTCCCTCTAGGTTCTAAACTACTGATCGGATTAAAGTGTAAAAGGTACATTAATAATAATGGCTAGTTTAACGCAAGTTATAAAATAATTTACATAGGTGGGCATACGTGGGAGAGCCAAGCTTCGGCACGAATGGGCCGGCTCGACCGGAGAAATACCACGTTCTCACAGAAAACCGGCGTGAAACAGCGCTTGCGCTGTGTTTCGCCGAGTGAGTGAGTTTACCGGAGGCCCAATCCCCTACCCTATTCCTTTCCCTTCCCATCCCTACCCTCTTCTATTACCCTATTCTCTCTTAAAAGGCCGGCAACGCACCTGCAGCTCTTCTGATGCTGCGAGTGTCCATGGGCGACGGAAGTTGCTTTCCATCAGGTGACCCGTTTGCTCGCTTGCCCCCTTATTTCATAAAAAAGGTAGTTGTCCTACCAATTTGCTACCAATGCTGAAGGTTATCTACCTTTTACACTTTCATCAATAACGAGACTAATCTTGATGAAATTAGTTAGATCCACGTCTAATTATTAGGAGGTAAGATAATATTATTAACAGAATACTAGGAAGAAAGAGAGTAAGTAGGAAGTATGATACTAATAAGATACTAGTAGTTTTTTTTGCCAAAATGTACGGTGACCAAATTTCTGCGCAAACGAAATTGCGGGACATCTATAAATTATTTGATATTCATCGGCCAACACAAGCCTCTTTTTTAAATAAGTATAGTGACTCCCTATTTATATTGACATTTTAAATGTCCTTTAAGCCTTGACTTGAAGATTATGAATTGATCCGTGTTTATTATTTGGCATTAAAATCTTAAGCGGATTTTGTTCATAAATGAAGAATATTTTATTGTAAACCAACAGTGTTTTGTTTCTATTTTCTAAACGATTCACTACTACTACTATATTATATTTTACTAGATGTAGCCCGCAACTCCGTTGCGTCAAAATTATTTTATCACGCAGGATCCGTACATTTTTTCGGGATAAAAAGGTATCTCCGCGCCAATTTTCAGCAAAATCGGTTCAGCAGTTTTGGCGTAAAGAGTTAACGGACAGACAGACAAAAACACTTTCGCATTTATAATATTAGTTTTATCTCTGTAGATCACTTTTTGTGTACTTAATACTACACAACGCAATGGCGAAGTTCCAATTACTTACAATTTACAATACTGCTCAACCAGACAGACAAGTCATTAATTTAAGGGAAACTATAAAAACTGTCCGTTAATTTTATGTTCACATAAAAAGCCTATTAAGTTAAAATAAGTAGAGAGGGGAACGACAAGATCTGCTTAATTACGCTAACAGGGTCAGCCGCAGCATATAAAATGGACTGAACATTATTTTATAAAATCTTTTAAGGTCGATAAACATTTTTGAGCTATGGTTTAGAGATTTCCTTTTATTTATATCATCTCTTATTTTACATCATAAGGATCGTAAGATGGTAAAAGTTATAAAAAGATAATTTTGTGTCAATAATATTAAATTCTTCTTGTTTTAATTTTGTTGATATACAAAAAAAATCATCGACAAAACATCAACAAAAAATATCTACTGCAGTCATATTGGTTACTACGAGTCAGTACTCGGAGTAACCAATATGAGCTTCGCTGAGGAGCTTCCTTCATAGTACGGTGGCTCATTTTATTATGTACAGAAAGGCTTGGATGTAACCTCAGAACAGGAAAATAAGATGTAACATTCCTCTTATGCGTTTTTATTTTATTCAGGCAGATATCCATAACCTATACTATCGCATCGGTAAGAACGACCCAATTTTCATTTCATTTCAAACGTTTATTTAAAACAAATTAAAATAAAATATCACATTCTGTCCTACTTACTAATAAAGATGTGAAACTAATAATATATTATGTTAGCAATCTATTCAAAAAGTTCCCTAATCAAAACTACTAAGCGAATCTTTCGTATAGACTACGCTACAGGGATATGAGTTATACATTTTGCCTCGGAAAAATATACGGTTGTCGTAAGATACCTACTATGTACATGCTGGCGGAGCGGTGGGAAAAGCTAGTCCATATAAATAAAAATGAATTTAAAATGTTGTTAGTCCCACAAAAACTTGAGAATGGCTGAACCGATTTGGTTAATTTTAGCCTCGAAATATTTGTAGAAATCTAGGCAAGGATTACATTGCAAAGTAATACGAAGTTCAAAGGGTCATCAAGTATTAAATAAAATTAAATTTTACATCGGTCTCGTAGTTTATATCAATGGTGTAGGCTGACTACTTGGATAAGGCTTGTGACTGACATCTTCTGAGGAAAACGACTAATAGATTTAAGCGCTAATAGCCGTGAGATCGAGTAATATTCATCAGTTAATCGACTTTGAGCCAAGTTTCGTTCAAGTGATATTGAAGTAATCTAGACTAATATAATAAAATATGCGAAAGTGTGTCTGTCTGTCTGTTACCTTTTCACGCCTCCTTGAACACCTCCGTGGTCTAGTGGTATATAGAACGCGGCTCTTGACTCAGAGGTCGTGTGTTCGATTCCCGCGTTGGAAACATGTTATTTCCAAGTTTGGTTAGGACAATGCAGGCTGATCACATGATTGTCTCACAAGTAAGATGATCCATGCGTCGGATGGGCATGTAAAAAGTCGGTCCTGCGCCTGATCTCTCGCCGGTCGTGTCGGTCTTCCGTCCCACTAGGTTATAAGAGTAAAGGAATAGAGAGTGCTCTTATGTACTGCGCACACACTTGGGCTCTATAAAATTACTCCTGCGTACTGCCTGCCAGCTGGCCTGGTTTCAATGAAACCGGCCACCGTCACCGAAACCGGTATGGGAGCTATTATTATTTTCACGCCTAAAACCACTGAACCGATTTGATAGAGAGATACTTTGAGTCCCGGAAAAAAATAGCATAATTTTAAATACGGAAAAACGCACGGTTCCCGTGCGATATACGAATTTTGGCGCAACAGGGTTGCGGGTGTTATACTAGTATTATCAATAAATATGCAATATAACAGTATGCCCGTCTGTCTGTTACCTTTTCACGCCCGAACCGTTGAACCGATTATGCTGAGTAGAGATACTTTGAGTCCCGCAAAAGGACATAGGATATCCCGATAAAATGTACGGTTCCTGCACGATAACCGAATATGATGCAACGGAGTTGCAGGGGTCATAAATTATAATATACATATTATGAGTATTATGACTTTTTGACACTATACGTGTATCTAATGTACAATAATTTGTATTATGCTGTAAGTTAGAATATACCGCGAGTCTCGGAGCAAAACTAATTAGGATAGTCTCAAGTGGCGAGTGGCACTTACACTGATATTGTTAGTAAAGTGCTACATTGAAGTTTCCGTGACGGTCTTGAGGACGAAGACATTATATTTATTGTGTACAAGTTATATGATAATTTAATGACAGAAAATAAATAACAGGCAATTAATTAATAACAGAATAGCAAGAAAAAAAAAACGTGTGGCGCTCGAGCACTGCCACGGTAAAGCTATTGCATAGCATTTATTATCAACTTATGCAATTAATAATTCGCATAGGTACGTCTAGTCACACGCACATAAATACCGTGCAGAAGTCTAGCAACGTCGCGCCGCTGTGCTGGTCGGAGTGGGGCGTGTTAGGTTTTTTTCGTTACGGAATTTCTTAATATATACGATAAAAGCTATGCAAAAGCTTAAAATACCGCGGCTTAAACACACTGAAAGTCACTGAAAGTGCGTTAAATTTTTAATCGTGTAACCTTACATTTTTCTGAATAAAAACTCAATATTCTATGCCGTTACAATGGTTTGAAGGACATATTTCCCATTTGTCCTTACAGTCCTATGTAACGACATAGGCATTATTATTAATTAAATCTGGGAAAGGTATTCCAATTAAAGATTAACTACGATAACATGGCGCGCCCCTCCAAAATTCAAAACGTTTAAAGTGCGTTGTCAAAACGTTTGAAGTGCGTTGTCTTGCGCAGTAGGTTATGATTAGTTGACCAACAAATCTTGGTAATAAGTGACAATATTACGTGTACTGTGATTGGTTGAATACTTACTACATACAAACTTTTTCATAAGGATGTGACTACAGACATTGAAACAGTAATTTGGAAGGGCGCGCCATGTTATCGTAGTTTATCTCTATAACTCGAAATGTTTTCATTTCTGTCAAAATTGGTTCAGTGGTTTAACCGTGAGGACAGACGCACTTCGCATTTATATTAGTATGGATAAAGTTTATAAATGAAAGAACTTAATTAAATTGATTGCACTTGTTCTTTACGCTTCACAGTTTTCGACTGTGGGAAATAACGCAGTGGATTTATTTTATTTAATTAAAATGACGAGAATTTTGAGTGAAATAAAATTTAAATTGCTTTAAGTCTTTTAAAGTGATGAAGCAAAATAAAATACAGCATAAATATATATAAATCTCCTGTCACGATGTTTGTCCGCGATGGGTTCCTAAACTACTTAACCGATTTTAATGTTTTTTGTTTTTTAATGTGTGCTTTTTTCCAACTTGAGAGATAGGATAGCTTAGATCTTTAATTATAGTCGCAATTTTATTTTATTGCAAATTATTTGTCTATAAAGAGCGACCATTGTTTATGCGACGCGCGTCACGGGATAGCGATGGACGTTGCCATGGTGATATACTTTATTTTAGTCACTAATTCAATAAAATAAAACGGGCGATATACTTAATACTTCAGTCGGAATTTCCAGGAATTGCTATTGTATTCTATTGTTCGGTGTACCGGTGCTCGCGCGGGGCCTGAAGGATTAATATAATTTGGCAAAGAAACGTTTGCCGGGACAGCTAGTAAATTATAAAAGTCAAATGAAATAATGCTTTGTTCAAACCTACGCGACCAAGTGACTGCGAAGCGGGAGCGTCAAGTTGCGTCAAGTTGTCAAAATATGTGTGTTTTGCTTCAAAACACACATTTGACAACTTGACGCTCCCGCTTCGCAGTCGCTTGGTCGCGTAGGTTTGAACAAAGCATAAAGATAAAAAGAGCTTTAACTTAATTTAACATCTTTTGGTTGGTACTAGAGCTATAATATAGGCGACGTCAAACTTTAATTTAGTTTGACAAAACTAGAGGAGGTAATGCGAAATTTATTATTGTTAATTGTGTTAACATCTACCAATAATATGTCACTATCTAATCGCGATCTACAATTAAAGACTTGTTTCATGACTGATATTTTTGTACGCGATACGTTACACACCAGGTTGCTTCATAATATTTAAATAACAATCTATTTTACATAATTCTAAAAATGATTTTCTTCTGGATATTTATATTTAGTCATTTAATTTTATCTTTTTAACCTCACTTAGCTAAAAGCCTTGGAATCCCAAACAATAAACTCTCCATTTTAACTCCAGTCTAAAATCTAAAACGTTTTTAAAGAGAATAATATGCCGGAAAATTGTGAACGCTCTTAACTTTTTCTGTGGATAGGAAGTGAGTCAAAAGTTGCGGTACTGAGCTAAAACAACGAATACACCACAGACATAAATCAAGATAGATACCGCATGTCGCTCCATTTGTATGAAAACGAGCGTGTCACTTTTGTCCTACCACTGTGACATACGTATGATAAAAAACGTGTCCATTAGCAAGGCCAACGTTTCTATTTGAATTTCTACAGCTCAATACGGCACTTTTAGGCATTTAGGCATTTTAAAACTCCGATTCCGATAGCAGACTAAGGAACAGAATTTCGAAAGACGAGCATTGCTCGTCGTTTGGGAACGCGATATGGCACGCGAAGTACATACTCATTATACATACGGTATCTATCTTGATCTATGTCTGTGGAATACACAAACTACTGTCAACTGTGACAGCGTCGGTCCTTTTTTGTTCTGCATTCTGGAATCACTGGAAAACAGACAAGTTTTACTTGCTAAATAATGAACTTACAATAAAATTTAATTAATAATTACTATCCAGGTGCGAGTCCGACTCGTGCTCAAAGGGTTCCGTACCGTCATAGAGCAAAATTAGGACAAAAATCTCGTTTTTGTACTCGTTTGTGTACAACCTGGGAACGGACAGACAGCGCAATCTAAGTAATAGGTTCCGTTTTTACCCTTCTGGTACGGAACCCTTTTTTTCCGGAGGGGGAAATGCATTACGCATACCACCCAGGCGCAGGGGCGACCCGAGCGGTGATGTGGGACTCCCGTAGCTAATGAGACCACGGTATACCCACTAAAACCCCCCTCCATCTTCCGCCACGTCGCCTTTTGACGGGGCCACGGGAACGATACACACATCCGCGACCCCGCCAGCGGCCCGAAGACTCCACGATGGGCGCACAACACGTGCGCCCTCCTCCTCGGCTCCCACCAGGGCTGTAGCAGACGCTCCCTGAGTCTGCTACTTGGAGGCCATGTGGCAGATCAGGTCTGTGGCTCTGCCACCGACCACACCTCGGCCGCAGAGGATAGGGTAAGCGGCGCACCGTAATACCTACTTGCCTCTTCCTCTGCGGCCCCACCAATGCCGTTCAGACGGAACGGCCCCGTCAGCTCGCAGGGGGGTAGGGAGAGCGGCAACCTACCACAGCGGCCTCTCCCCCCCGCGATCCGTCCTCGGCCGCAGAGGATAGGGCAAGCGGCGCACCGTAATACCTACTTGCCTCTTCCTCTGCGGCCCCACCTCCGTGCGCATCCGCAGCGGACTCCTCCAGTCCGCTGGGAGCGCCCTCCTCGGGCCAGGCAGCGACACCGGCCGGCCCTGGTTGCCTCTTTGCTTCACCGCGGTTGTCCAAGCCGCGGTTACTAGAGCCCCATCGCCACGACAAGGCGAGCAACCATCGGGGGGCTGGAACCCTGTGTTGTAACGTTTAACTTCACAACCTTGCGCACTGCGCTATATTAAATAATATCCCGATATTTTGTAAATTGCTACATATTTTGTAGTACCATTCCGGTGGCTCCCGGCTTTTGCAATTTCCGCTCGAACAATCTACTCCCTCACGTTCCGCGCATTACGATGTTTTGTCTGTAAGACAATACAAATGAAGCGCTTAAAATGTATTCTATACGAGCAATTTTCGAAAAATATTGTTGTGTAAAAGAAAAATTTACGATGACCTATATTTAGGACTTAAATATTTCAGTAAGTAAAAGGTTTAAAAATAATCGCCTCACTAACAGAAGTAATTTAAGGAAGTTTAACACAATGTTTTGTCCGCGTTCTAGAAGACTTATTAGGTCAGAAAATAATATTGTTCAAGCTTAAATCTCAAGTTATTCATATTGATTAGTACCTAAGGCTCTAGACTCAAAGTTCACGGGTTCGTTTCTCGCGTTGGAAAAAGTTGTTTCCATGTTTGGACCGAACAATGCAAGCTAAGTACCGAATTGTCAGCAAGAAAGATGTCCTAATCTCTGATAAGATAAAGGAACAGAGAGTACCTATTCCTTCGAACTGCGAACATACTTGGGCATTACAAAATCACTCCTGCATAAGATAACGATCCAGATAGTCGTATTTGTCACGGTTTGAATCCATCACCGTCACCGAAACTGATGTAAGAGCTTTTGTTACGCAAAAATTGGATGTTTTTCATCAGTTGGTTCATTATATTAATTTCCCGTATGAATTGAGGGTATTATATATCATTCCCGATTGATTCTGGCGGTGTGCCAGGTGAAACTTGTTACTCTATCCACGTACGTTACTTAATTAAATGTTTCTTTGTCTGTTCCAAGTATCTCTGATTTCGTGTACTTGAGACCAACAAGAATATCTGAAACTAAACATATTTTGTGGGTTCTAGCTTAATTTATTATCTTGTTTTCCGATTCCCAAGAATCATAATTGTTTTCTATGTGAGATTTATGTAGGTAAAATACATATCGTTTGTTCCAACTACTAGGGCTGTTTGATAAGTTTTCGGCTTTAAGAATATTTCCTATGAAACAATTTAAGGCGGGGATCAATCTCAATCCAAAACGATAACCTTGCACACAACCAAAGTCCAAGCGTATACGGATCGCAATAAGATTCATTTTAGCTTAGCATAAAACTGTAGTTACTAGGGGCGGATCTTCTCTATTTTTCATGTTTTTTTAAAATATCTTTGGAAAATATTAAGAAACAAAATTGTTCAAATAAAATGTATAATTATCCTAGTTAATACTTCTATATCGATGAATTAGATTTTTGTCGGATGTGAGTTTGTAAATTAATTACAGCCAAAGTATTAAGTTTTATTAAAATATTTATGGTTTAAAGTATTTTAAATATTGTGCTTTATATCTCATATTTTTCTACATTGCCTTATTATATTTAAACTAGGTAAACCGAGAGACAAGAAATAACAAAATGTTCTTGCTCCTCGCCTTAAGGTGTTTTTTGCAATTTTAAATTCAGTCCTTAACTAGGGCCGGTATAAATAGTACTCAAGGTGCATCTCGGTCTCAAGACGCGGTTCGGCTCTATAATTGGTCCAAATTTTGACAGCCAACCAATCACAGAGCCTGAACCGTGTGTTGAGACCGAGATGCATCTTGAGTACTGACTATTTATACCGGCCTAGAAGATACGGCTTTAAAAATTACAAACTATACAGACTACATCTCAATATGCAATTTACAAAAGGCCGGAGTTTTAATCTAGTTAAGAATGGTCCTATACATTGCTGCATTGTAATAAGCTGTTATACGCTTGTAAGTCACGTAGAAGTGTGTTAGGCTGAGAACTTTTCAAATAGCCCCCGTATATCCATACCAGTATTATAAATGCGACATTATGTCTGACGTGTATAGTATGTTACCCCTTCATGTCTATATCGCTAAGTCGAATTAAATAAAATTTGCCATCACTATATGTACTTTGAGTCCCACGTACCTATAAAATATATTATTTTTTACTGCTACATTATGTACAGTTTTCGCATACTTAATAAAAAAAACTAAATTGCGGAGAACATCTTGTCATTTTGTGCAATAGCACAGCCTTTATCTCGGGCTTTGAGTGCGGCGACCGAATCAAGAATTTCCGTAACGAAAATAAACCTAACACACCCCACTCCGACGGTCACAATGGTGCGGCGTTGAAAGCCGTGCATCGTCTTACGTCGTTTCAGTTCAGCCGACTTCGGCACGGTGTTTGTGTGCGTGGAACTAGATGTATGCGTGTAGACTAGATGGTGTGAAATAGCTTCACCGTAGCAGTTACCGAGTGCCACACGTATTTTTTTTACTTTAACCTCTGCATTATTGAAATATAAAAACATTAACTAAAAAGTGCTAAATTATTTCCTTGAATTTTATTTTGTTATCTTCCGAAGAATCCAAACTACCAGTATTATACACAAAGAGCCATTAAAAGCGGATGGTCAACACGAATGAAATGCACAGACTGAAATAAAATTAAACCAGGTTTTGTTACGAAGCACCTAATCCATGTTCTTAGTTGCAGGAGTTAGAATTTCATTAGCTGCAGAGCGTTAGCACTGTTATCTAAATACATACATATAAACTGATAAAGTAATGATGAAATATTTTTTTGGTTGGTTCGTTATGCTAAGTACTCGCATACGATTTTGCTTGATCGAGTAATCACGTAAAGTAAAAACTACAACTCGGACTTTCGTCCACACATTCAGCATTGGTCGATAGTTTTACTTCTAATCGAAGGAAATTAAATATATTATATTTAATTCCACCAAACCAGCTCGATGCGAGCCTTCGAGCTGGCTTGATGCGACCATTCGAGCTGTGAGTTTTGCGGTCCACACGGTAGATTTTGCTCGATTTGGAGTAAAACTATCGAGTAAAACATTAGATTTGCAACAAATACTTTCAGAACGTTGATACTACTGGTGCCTGTTAAGAACCGGTTAAGAACAAGACCAAAATGAAACGCAGATACAAAAAACTTCTTGTAAATTAGACGAATTCTTTTTCGTCGACAAACGGTGGGAGCTAAAAATTGTACAAAGAAATTGAAAGCAGGAGAAATTGTCCATCTTATAAGGCCGGGGACATCGCCAATTTGTCGTTCTGGACAAACGAGATTACTTACATTACTCGTGGCTTGTGGTATAGAACACTATATAAGTATATACCACAAGCCACGAGCTTAGATATAAAATTACTAGATGACGCCCGCAACGCCGTTGCGTCAAAATTCGTTTATCGCGCGGGAACCGTACATTTTTCCAAGATAAAAAGTATCCTGTGTCGTTTCCCGGGACTCAAAGTGTCTCCACGCGAAATTTCAGCAAAATCGGTTCAGCGGCTTGGGCGTGAAGACTGAAGAGGTAATAGACGAACAGTCACACTTTCACATTCATAATAATATTATTATGGAATTATGGATTGACACAGCTGTAAGCTGTTCTAAAATAACTCTCCCTGACGAGTCTAAGCTTATGGCTTTTGGTTAATGCTATTGTTGTAATGAAAAAAATATATATTTTACTTCATATTGTATGTTTTAATAAAACATTGTTTTTCGTAGGTTGTCGTAGTTGTCGTAACAACTTTACGCTAGGAGTGCTACATGCTAGCACTCCCCTATACAATATTATTCTAAGAGTAATTAAAAGTTAAAATGCATAATAATTATTATTCATTTACTTTCATTCCATATAGTTACAATATCATACTTAGTGTCTATTTTAGGGTCTGAAATAGGCGGCGCCTGTTTTGTTTTCAATATTTTAAGTAGCACCTCCATCGTGGGTATCGCAGACACAATAATTCAATTGTTATGCGGCAGCCGGCTGCTGCTTGGGGATCGATGGGTTAGTCCATGGTTAAAAAAAATGAAAGAGGAATAAAAAGTAAAGTGCGCGTTATTTGTATGCGTGTGTGTTAAAATAAAATTTTAAAGATAATATCATAAATTTGTTCATTAGATACATAAGAATAATAATTGGCCTATACTACAAAAATTGGGTACAAAAGGGCCTTTTAAAATATCCCGAATTTAATTAACGAATACGATTATCCAAAACGCTGGATTAAAAAAATAATCGTCCATTGGAACTTTGGGAGAGACCCATTTGAGAGTATTTTGTTACAAAGGCCTACTTGGTCAAAGTTAACCGTTGGGTTCGCTCTTTAAAATTTAAACATTGTAGAAGAATAACAATATGTTTTTTTGCTGCTCAATAACGATTATTGGATCCAAGAAAAAAAAATCAACAACTTGATACCAGTGCACCGGGCTTGCTTGCTGCGTATAGCTGAGCTGGGGCCAATTTTGACATCACATAATATAACATACAATTATACAATATACATTTATTCTTATTCTTTATCTTACGAATTGCTACAAGGCTCTTTATTCTAAATATTCAACCAAAATGTTTTAGGGTTACAAATAACGTTTTTCAAAATTAACGATTCAAATGTAAAAGAAATTCACGATTTTCACGACGACTTTGCACTATTTTACTGGTGGGCGTGAATTTTAAAATGTTCTAACATCACGCGGGCCACTGAGTCCGGCAGGCCGCAGGTTTACTATTATAGCTGTTTTAGCCTCATCAAGTGTCACATAATAATCCTTGAAGCTCTGTAGTATAAACAAACTGTCTCTCTGTGACAGTGCCACATCCACAATGCGAATAGCGTAACTACAGCTATTCTCTAATATAAAGACTCATATTATTTACGATTACTCACCCGACAATCCGTTGATAATGAGTTGGACTAAAAAAGGTCAATGGTCGCTGGGGACATCTTATTCCATTTTGACTATAGAATCTTTAAAAGTCACGTTTTTTTATTATTAAATAAGGGGGGCAAACGAGCAAACGGGTCACCTGATGGTAAGCAACTACCGTCGCCCATAGACACTCGCAACATGAGAAGAGCTGCAGGTGCGTTGCCGGCCTTTTAAGAGGGAATACGCTCTTTTCTTGAAGGTTTGCAGGTCGTATACGTCCGGAAATGATGACAATAGGTGACGTATATAGCTTGAAGCTCTGTAATAGCTCTATAATAAGAACAGACTGTTGCTCTTTGACAGTGGCACATCAACAATGGGAACAGCGTAATAACAGTTATTCTCTAATATAAAAGCTCATATTTACGACTCGTCACCCGACAACCGTCAGTTATTGTGGCCGGACCTTATTGTGCTGACAAACGCTAGGGCGAAGTCACGGCGGAGAGGAAAATAATGTGAGGAAATATTAAGAGGAAAACATAACAATGGAAGAACACAAACACCTTTACGGTTATAACTAGATGATGCCCGCAACTCTGTTGCGCCAAATCTCCTTTATCGCGCGGGACCGTACATTTTTTCGGAACAAAAAGTATCCTATGTCCTTTCCCGGTACTCAAAGCATCTCCATGCCAAAATTCAACAAAATCGGTTCAGCGGTTTGGGCGTGAAGAGGTAACAGACAGACAGACAGACACACTTTCGCATTTATAATATTAGTATGGATATGGATGTTCATTTTTGTAGAAGTAACCTAATGAATATAATCTATTGAATACTTAACTACCAATTAAGAAATTGTCTCGCTGTTAAAAATCATGAAAAGAGAGAAAGAAGGACGGATAGTAAAGTTGCATAAGCTCGATCAGTAAGATAAGGTTCATCTTAGTTGTGAGAGTGACTCTAAGTACCTAAAATCATTTCTGTTATTCCTTTTTTTGTCACGGAACCCTGAAAACCACGCCATACAACTCTTTCATTTTTTACAATATGAACCCGTCCTTACATTTTCTAGGCCTTTCACCACAAAATTACATTTTCCTAGCCTTTGTATTTGAAAAATTATTACTCTTTCAGCTTATTGTGTCATGTGTTTACTTGTTATTAAGTTTCCACCAAGATAAATATTTATTGTGTGTGATAAAAGTATTTTATTTTTGGATTAGATTGGATTGGTTTGGACGTTCACTATAATAACTAACCATACTAATACATGAACGTAGAAAAAAAGACGGACGGAGTCTTATTATAGAGCCGGGACACAAAAACACGGCACGACGTCGTACGGCGCCGTGCGGACGTGCGTCGTAAAAAACCCACGGCACGGCGCCGTACGGCGTCGTACGACGTCGTGCCGTAGAAACTCACGTAGAAATTCAAGATGAGTTTCTACGGCACGACGCCGACGCGCGTCCGCACGGCGCCGTACGGCGCCATACGAACGACGTCGCGCCGTATGACGTCGTGCCGTGTTTTTGTGTCCCGGCCCATACACAGAACTGTGTCTTCAGAGTCGGCCACGCACACATTCTTACGCCTGTCAAATGGTATGGAATAGCGCGAGCGTAAGAATGTGCCGACTCTGAAGGACACAGTTTTGTGTATGATGGGACTCCGTCCGCCTTTTTAGGGTTCCGTAGCCAAAATGGCAAAAAAATGGAACCCTTATAGATTCGTCATGTCTGTCTGTCTGTCTGTCCGTCCGTATGACATACGGACTTTTCTCCGAAACTATAAGAGCTATACTATTGAAACTTGGTAAGTAGATGTAGTATGTGAACCGCATTAAGATTTTGATACAAAAATGGAAAAAATAACCCTCTAACTTCTAAAGTAGGGGCATGATAATTCTAAAAAAAAAATATAATGTACATTACTATAAAAACTACCAACGAAAATTGGTTTGAACGAGATCTATCAAGTAGTTTTTTTATATGTCATAAGTGGTAAACCTTAATTTAACTTTCATTAAATCAACTAAAATATAAAAATAAATGAAAACCTTTTAATTTTATAGAAATAAACCTTATTGCTGCTGCGGAACCCTTCATGGGCGAGTCCAACTCGCACTTGGCCGGTTTTATTTTATACGTCCATGTACTAATATGTCAGTGTGTAATGTGTCGAGTTAGCGAACGGTCACGCTCCACGTTATGCACACGCAGCTAATATTAATTATTAATTAATATTTTCGAGAATCGCGCGGCTGATGGCCGCTGCATGTCACCATGGCGCTCGTGGCGAATGAGTTGCTGGCATTCATCCAGCACGCCATCGACACAATGGACAAGATCAGCATACTGCAGATCTGCAAGTCCTCGCTCACCAGCGAGGAGATTGCCCAGGGAAAGCAGTTGCTGTACGAGACGCTCGGTCAGAGCGCGAATATGCCATCGCGACGGAGGGATGGAACCGAAAGAAGCGTGCAGGATATAATATCCTTGCTAAAGCAGACTGATCCGGACGAGGTGATGGCTTTTGTGGCGAAAAAACTGCACAAGCTGCCGCCCGTGACGCTGGACCACGTCGACGTTGTCACCCTCTTAAAGGACATCAGGTTCCTGAAAGAAGAGTTGGCCGAAGGTCGAGGTAGACTGCAGGCATCAGAGTCTACAACCAGCGATCTACGTAATGAATTATCACAATTAAAGAGTGGTAATTCAATATGTAGGTCACCTGATGCCGCGTTCGTCACTCGCCGACGTGGTGCGCAAGCGATCACGTTCAGCCCGTTAGCACTTTCAGACGAGTCAACGCACGAGCACGTCATCGCCGCCGCCGCCGCTTCCCCCGCCGCCCGCTCCCCGCCTGCAACGGAGCCGCGGCCGAACTACGCAAGTGTCGCCGTTTGCCCCCCGCCTCCTCTCCCGCGTTCAAAAAACAAAGGGAAAAAGGAGGCTCCCGCAAAAGAGTGTCCTCTCTCCGAAAAGGACCGAAAGTGCGATGATGACGGGTTTATAAAAGTGGAGAGGAAGAAGAAGAAACCCGTCATCCGCAACCATCGCGGCACCGCACCCGAAGGCCCCGAGCAGCTGTTGCGGCGTGAGACTCCCGCGACGCCGCTGTACGTGTCCAGGCTGCACTGGTCCACGACGGTCGAGCAGGTCGTGGACTACATCAGGAGCAAGATCCACTTCGTCTTGAGGGTCGAGCGTTTGGAGTCCCGCCACAAAGCAAATTTTAGCTCCTTTGTGATGAGGGTCCCGACGCATCATCTACCGACCTTCGAGAAGGAGGAGTTCTAGCCGATTGGAGTCGTCTACAGGAGGTTCCGAGGACGACTTCCGAACACGTCGCGCCCCACGTCGCAGACAATACGTGTTTAGTGCTTAGTCTTAGTATTTAAAATGTTATGTATGTTAGTCTATAAGGTATATATAATATGGGCCAAGATGCCTGATTTAAATAAATAAATAAAAATAAAATAAATAAATAATATTATAAAAAGTATTCCATGTCCTTTCCCAGGAAACAAAGTCCCTCTATATCAAATTTCAGCAAAATCGGTTTAGCGGTTGGGCGTGAAGAGGTGACAGGCAGCAGTGGCGAAGCGTCCATATAACCCGATTCCCATCGGCTTCCCTTAGGGCTTAGAAAAATCGAATATATGGGCCAACGACATATTTATCTAATAAATATTTTACATACCTACTTAAAAAACTTTGAATTCACAATGTTATATGCAATAAATTTTTCTCTCACTTGAAATACATAGTTTGAATTAATAACTATCGCCTACAAATTTTAAAAGGCAATGCAATGTGCGGGCGCAGAGAATCAAATAAGCCGCAGGATTAGCGGCTTATTTCTCCATACAACGACAGTTCATAGTAAGCATCTGTCCTTTTCATTCCTGTGAACTGGTCGTCATGTTCTGTCTCGTTCTAGCACGCGCGATATATACTTGGAAATAACTCGATGCCCGACGAGTTATTACGGAGAAAGGTTAATTAGCAACGCACAAGTGCAAGCGAGATAGATGAGTCATGAAGTAATACATTTTTATTTTGCTGGTTTTTAGATTGACGTATTAATATGGCGGATAGTGTGTTTATAAACAACATGTCGTTTGTTTTGTTTTGTCGAATTTAAATTTTGTTTTAGCGTTAGAACTTAGAAGAGTGTCGTGAATTAAATTAATTTATATTGTGACTTGTGAATTGTGAGTCGTACGACGTAATCGTGTAGTTCGGAAAATATGGCATTAATTCAGAAAGACTGTTGTCTGACAGATTATATTTTGCTGTCGAAGGAAACTTTGTTTTCCAAACTTAGTTTTGAAAATTAAAAGCATGTCATTCAATTATAAATTACCCAAATTGGTAAGTAGATTTTTTACTCCGGCTTCCCTTCTCAAAATATTCACCCCTCGCCACTGTCAGGCAGACACCTTTTTGCATTTATAATATTTTATATTTCGAAACCAAAAATCGTTTGTCACGCGGGAACCGTACATTTTTCCGGGATAAAACTATCCCATGTTCTTTCTGCCCTCCTCCGTCTTCACTCCCAAACCGTTGAACAGATATTGCTGAAGTTTGGCATGAAGATACTTTGGTCCCGGGAAAGGACATAGGATACTTTTAGTCCCAGAAAATGAACAGTTTCTGGCCTATTAACGAATTTTGGCACCATGGAGCTGCGGGCGTCGTCTAGTTTCCTATTTTAGTCCATTTCAGAGAAAATACTCCAATACTCGCGTAAAAAGTATCGAATTATCCCTAATTGCGTTACGACCGAGTCCGAAATTAAGTTTCTCCCTGATTCTATTGCGAGGTTCAAAAAACTCGGACTCAAGTTGTCGTCCCAGTGGGGATTTCGCATAATACTTCATTTGTGAATGTATATCCATTGTAAATTGTGGATGACATGATATTGTTATAATATTATCAAGATGTTATTCTCTTCGACTTTATACGTAAACGTTTAGGATCGACTAATCCTTTGATCACGCGTTCCGACGTGACGAGGCGTTGCGGTTTTGAAAATTGAACTTTATTTATTACACGAGAAGGTTGAATTCACAGACTTTTCAGTCACGGTGCTGGGCTGTTTTATTCCAATAATTATTTTATTTATTGTGTCATTGAAAAATGCATCGTGACGCTTGGCGACGTAGCCATGTGTTAAGTGTCTTAAATAAAAAGAAAGTGAAAGAAATATTTAAATTTAATTATGATTTGATTATTATTAGTGACTGTAGAAGTAGTGAAACTAAGTAATCTATGAATGAAGTACTAATTGCATGGCTTGAGTGTGGCTTAAGCATAGTTTCAGTTAAAGATCCTCTCATGTTACAGAGTAATTAAACTCTCGACCGGTACAAAGTTTAGGAATAAATTAACATTAGACAACTTGTGATGTTAATGAAGTCTGTACTTTTACTGCAGGTGACTTACAGACAAAACTCTTAACTATTTTCGATAATATTCTACGTACGGTTAAACAGCATATTCTAATACGCATCGAATCTTGCATTCGTGAGTAAGCATTTTTGGCACAGTTGTAGAGTAAACATACCGGAATGAAAATACGATATGGATATTGAGAACCTAAATTGAAAATTCTTCTACCGAGGAAAGAGTTGTCCTTTTAGAAATGCTGTAACGACAACTTCATTCAACATTATTTTCAGATGAACTACGATAACGTAATGTTGCCCGATTCTTCGGAATAACGCGTACAATTTCAACAAAATCTGTTGAGCCTTTTCGGAAGGATAATATAAAATCCTATGCAATACGTTTTAATCCTTCGATCGTGGATTCTTGGAAATCTATTGTTATTCTATTGATGTCGCGGTCACTGGTGTTCTTATGGGGCTTGATGGGTTAATTAGAAGCATTAAATGGATTACAATTTAATGCTTATCTTTAATGTCCAATTATGATAAAAAGTTATTGGCAGGCTTTTTCTATTTATGTGCAATAAAAGCTGATAAACCACGCGATGTTAGCCATTGGATCGGCACAGTACAGCCACAGCATAATAACATACAGTGGGTTATCTTTTCATTCTACCGAAACAGACGCTTAAAGACATTAGCGTGATTTCTATAGTCAGATAGCTCAGTAGAAATGTATTATCACGTCGCTTGTGTGCAAAACATTTCTCTATATTGACTGAATTTAATTTCAAAGATATGGCTGTGTTAGTCTACTGTATGTTCATACTGTGACACAGCGAGTCGCATTCAGTTTTATTGAACATGTCGATGTCCGATATATGCACTATAAAAATACAATGAAAATGCTGGAACTGTAAAATTTTCATGTATTTTGAAACGCAGATATTTTTCATTTTGAGTTTTAAAATAACGTTGTGATTCTGGTTCAAAAATACTTTTGTACTGCCATCCTACAACAAGCCGTATTTCTCCTTCCCAAATGACTTGTTACTTGATAGAAATAATTGCATTACATTTCATAATATCAGTATGAATTAGAAAACAGAAAATTATACTTAAATTATGTTCAATGGTCATCCATCTAATATTAATTATATTTGAGACTCACATACCTAACATAGAGACTCTTAACGATAAATAAATAAGTAACTTTAATTTAATCAAAAATCTAATAGAAAATATATCGACCTTAATATGTCATGTTCATTAAAAAGTTGAGTAAAGTATTATACTATATATATAATACATTGAATATCTCTAAGCCTGATCGTAAGACTTGCAAACTTTGTTGAAAATAAACAAATTTCGATTCTAAAGAACTTCACACCCACTTTATTCGTTTGGGCGTCAAATTCGACAATTCCATTCGGTTTTGCCAGTTAGTGTACCTGCATAATTAATGCGGAACCACAACGCGTTTAACTAGAACGTGTCCATGAATTTTGTTTGCAACTTCCGTGGGACGTGACGTAGTTCGCACGTTGTCCACAAATCCGTATTATTGTGTACGGAGCGGAGCGCAAGTTTGCGCAATTATTTTGGAGCTTCTGGCAAGTTTGCATGGATTTGTGAACGGTGTTTGCGCAGTTTTGCCGATCTCCGTGCATAATTGCACAGATTTGGCACAAATTTGTACATGTTTGTTAAATTTTTGCACAGCTGTGTGTACACAGTTCCTCAGAATCATTGTGCATTTTCACCTAATCTTGTAGATTTCTGCGCCAATTTCACAAAATTGGAACTCCTCGTAAGTTTTTTAACTATTTGTGTGTTTCACGCAAATTTATTTATTTATTTATTTAAGGACCAAATACAGTTTTGTATCAATAAATACATAAATTTATGATTAATAAAATTATAGCTAGATACAATAACTAGTTACAATCGGCCTCAACAAAAATTTTTCAATTTGTGCAGATTTTTTGCTCAGTTTCGCAGCATATGTCTTCCCAATTTCATGTGAGAACTTTGCCAGTGTTTGCACAGTTTTGCATCTACTAGCAAGTTTGCGCAATGCACACTCGTCCCACGCGGCACGCAGTCTGATTACTAATTGGCATATTAGGCGTATTGAATGGGATCGACGGTTGGAACGTGACAATCGACGTGAACTATTGTCCCGCCAAATATTATGATTGGTTTTTGATTGGCCTGAGTTACATCACAGATATTTTTTGTCCCCTATTCATGTGGAATAGTAGAGTAAGTAGTAACTCATTTTTAATAATTAATATTAATTACTATCACCGCATGCTCAGCTTAAACTATATTCTAAAAAAAATATTCTGACCCTTTTTCCACATAAAATAATTAAAGTGCGTCAATTTCTATGATATTCCTTGACAATTACAGTGAACGGTAATCATAATTAATTATTACATTATCATCAACATTGCATGTACTCAGAGAAGTTGATTCCTATGCAGGTCGGGGACCTACGTACAACTGCATGGGAATCAATTTCTTCTATGGTACAACTGTGTAAAAAATGTATAGAAGCTGTGTTTGATGGTAGCCTGAAAAATATTATAATTTTCTAAATAAGTGTAAATAAAAACACCAGTGACCAGAGAAATAAGGAAAATTGTACTAGGAACGCAGAAACAGATGGGTCCTTAGTAGTGAGTGCACCCTCACGTCCAAGATACACTCTTGGTATCCAACCCTCAGCAATATTCATTTAAAACTTTCCTCGCAATCTCAACTTAGACCGACTCTACATGTTCCGTTGCGTCGCCGCAACGGCAAGGATCGGACGTTTTACATACATGGCATTTTAAGGGCGTTCCCTACGGAGATTCCGTAATTTACCGTGTTTAGGGGCTTATAAACTCATAATTTGAAAGCTACAAAGTTATAATAAAAATACAGCAATAATCTTCAGCATATCAACATTCCTTTCCACGTTTTAAATTATCTATTTTTCTTTATTATACTAATGATATCAGCTTCCAAAGTAAAACCGATTTATTAAAATTAAAGTATACATTCAGCATCTCCTTAGAATTTACAAATTACTGTTATTTGAAACACACGCCAATAGATCGACAATATCATAACCTACATATTCCACGTTTTAAATTTTTTTTAGGTAAATTTTGAACTAAGATAAGTAAAAAAATAGGGTTTTGGTGCGATCTCGGCAACGCGGCAAAGGTATGGCCAAGGTCGTTTGCTCGGGGGACGGCTTTAAACAGCACCTTGATGCGATGCGTCGTCAGACGTTATATTGTTTTGATAGAACAACGTACAGTATATGAGCTAAAACTGGTTTGGTCGACGCATCGTCAAATTAACATTTGCCGTGAAATGGTTGTTTTTGCGATATGCAGCAGCCGTAAAGCAGTTGTAGCTTGACCCTATGAAATGGGTAAATGACAAGGTTATTGTAATGCAGCAGCTATATTATGGTATTATTTTGTTGTAGAGATCAACTACGATAACATGGCGCACCCCTCGAAATGACTGTTTCAATGTGTATAGTCACATCCTTATGAAAGAGTTTGTATGTAGTAAGTATTCAACCAATCACAGTACACGTAATATTTCAGTTAATGTCACTTATTACCAAGATTTGTTAGTCAACTAATCGTTATGATTAGTTGACTAACAAATTAAAAAACTAGCCTACCACGCAAGACAACGCACTTCAAACGTTTTAACAACGCACTTCAAACGTTTTGAATTTTGTGCGTACCATGTTATCGTAGTTGATCTCTATCGACGTCGTTCTAACGACACAATGCACCGCAGTGGAGAAATGTGTGCTCGCCCGTATATGCTTCGTTCTGCTATCGAAGTTTATCACTGCTAAGTTTCACAATATCAACGTCTTTCATATCCATTATGCACATAACTTTACAGAAGTCTCTTATACTGTATTGCTTCAAGTGATCTCTATAGGCATCATCATGAACATCCTGCAACTAATACAATATTGTCTAAATTCTGAGTTATAATAATTGACTGTACTCTTTGTTGCAAAATGCATTGTCTTCTTTACCCAAAAATGCAAACAATGTTTTTTTGTACTTAGTTTTGATTTAATTTAATTAAAAAATATTTTTTCAGCGACATGTAACGACGTGTTTTATTTTGCACTAGTAATAAAAAGGTTATAGACATGGACGTATAAATAAAGGCGGACGGAGTCCCACCATACACAAAACTGTGTCCTTCAGAGTCGGCCAGCTGACTGCACGTACACGGTCCGTACGCACACATTATTACGCTAATCCACACCATTTGACAGGCGTAAGAATGTGTGCGTGGCCGTCTCTGAAGACACAGTTCTGTGTATAATAAGACTCCGTCCGCCTTTTTTTCTACGTTCATGGTTATAGACTGTATAATCACAAAATCTCTGTTCTATAATATCTGCAATTTGCTAATGCGTATTTCTTTCAAAGCACACAGTAGTTTCCTAGCTAAATATATCAAGTAAACATACATTTTAATATTAAAACAACAATTCTTTCCTCTTTATGATATTAGCCCAGATCTAAATTCCCGTCCTCGTATCTCGGATTAAATTGTACAATAATGTTGTCCTTTTATCTCGATTTTGTGGAAATAAATAAATCATATTAATGTATCAATTCAGTAAATAAAGTCTAGCGGACTTAGCGTTACGGTCCAGTAAGATACTTATGCTCTAAAAGAAACCCTATGTGGTCGACATAAACATCATTCTTCTACAGAGAAGGGTAAAATAATTTTAGATGGACCGTATTCGTGCGGTGTATGTTTTAAACATGTGAACTTATTATCCTCTCCCAGGGGGTTCTTGGCCAAAGCGTTTGTATTTCCGAAGCGGTTTAAGTGTCTATTGTGAAAGATCCTTTAACAGGTTCATTTTATGTTTCTTTTATAGTCTGTTTCACCTCGCAGTCTATATATATATAAATTAATCCTTCTGTTGTGGACACAACGATGAAAAGGGCGGCGAACACATTTTAGAAAGTTAGTAGCGTATTTCTAAGACATCGTTAAAGTGAAATCGCCACGTGTACGGTCCCTTTGACTGTATTAGGACTGTTTAGTTAAAATAATTAATTATTGTGTTCTTCGAAAATTAGTATTGAGATGTTTCTTTCTAAAAAGTTATAAAGTTTTATTTTAAGAAACTAGCGTGAGAATGGGTTTGGAGAAAGCTAGCAGATGCTTGCAGCTTGGCACATTGTCTATGGTAGGCTTATGTACTTGATTATGTGTTTTAGAATATGTAGTTATAAACGATAAATAAATAAAGTCTATGCTATGTAATATTATGTAACAACTTTGAGGGTTAGATAAGAATATGGTTATAAATTATAAGTGTTAATATAGCAGCCAACTTTTAAGTTTGAGTCTAATAAATCTTGATGATTATTTCGTTTTCATGTCCGCTACAGTTGTTGGCACAAGTATCCCTTGCCATGATATAATTATTATATTGGTTGAATCCATACGTTTGAGATAAGGGCAAGAAATACGAGTAAGGATTTTATATTTGGTCATGTGTCTTTGAAAATAGATTATATTATTGAACTTGTACATATAAATATATACCAAGTAAGCTCTGTGAATTATGTAGATTAAGAACATAATATCATGGTATTGAAACTGTTGTATTGTATATGTATTGAATAATTATTATTGTGCATGTAATTTGTAATTGTGTAGTGCACAGTGCCATCGCAACGGGTAGGAAAGAGATAGGTATACGCTGAAATGGTATCTCCGCGCTATAGAAACAAGGCGGGATTCTGCGTATATCCCCGCACCGGCATAAGTGGGCGGGGTCTTCTCCCTCTGCGCTAGCGCATGGCGGGAGTGAAGCTTAGAGGTATAAATTGGCCGGTCAGCGGTCAAGACGGGCGTTGCGTTACACGTTGTGATAGAATTTGGAATTTGGGCATAGAACTCATACGGCAACTGCGGCTTCAGAAACTTTGACGGATATCTGTCTGCCTAAAATTGATTTAATTAAAGTCATAAAAACTCAAAATATATCAACAAAAGTCATACAGTCCACAATATTGTCTGTTCCTTCGAGCCGGATGAAGACGAACGAGCTGCCGGTTAACCAGGAAGATTACCAGTCTTTCAAGACCGAAGAATAGTAAGCAAGTGTTCGTCGGAAGAATAAGAAGAACGAAGTACTTGCCAGTGCCAGCTTACCAAGTCGAAGAGGTTTGAAGCAACGAACGTCTAGCGTTGTAACGTTGAATCCACGCATCGTCGGCGTGGTGAATCCGTCGAACGACAACGTCTATTCGTTTTGCCATTGAGTCCACGCAACGTCTGTGTGCTGACTCCGCAAAACTTCATCCGCGTCGCAAACAAGCAGGGAGGCGTGTAATAGAACAATCATCGCAACACCGAACGGTTGCACTACGTGGCGTCGAGTGCGAGAACGAGCGCGTCGGTGAATCGCAACAAAGAAGCGTGCCGATTATCGACTCCCGTAGCAGGATGGTGATTACACGCAGTCAGGGTAATGCAGCGGGTGAAGAGGAGTGTCAAGACACAAGAAGGAGCAGGTCGGAATATGAGTACCTGCAGCCGGGTGCAAGTAGAGCAGAATACGAGCGTCTACGCCCCGGCATAGAAAAATGTCCAGTACCTGCGACAGTGAGCAGGAGTGAGGCGGAGCGCCGTCTACGGTCACCGACGCAGTCAGTGGCTTCATACAGGTCAGCGGCTAGCGTCAGAACGAGAATACAGCTAGCAAGACTGAAAGCCGCTGAAGAAATGGCAGCAATCAGGAAGAAGGAGCTGGCCATTGAAAAGGATCTTGTAGAGCAGCGTTTGGAGATGGAAATATCAGTCATACAAGACGAGCAGGAAGACATCCTTGAGGACGTGGGCCCGAAGGAAGATCGACCACGGGTTGAAGAATGGTTACGAACAAGCCCGGTCACCCCACGGGGGGAGGAAGAAAGCCAAAAGTATCAGCAACTGCGGCAGCTTGCAGAGCCAGTCGCTGCTCGAAATAAATCAGATATCGAGCAACTGGCCGATGCTATCGGTCGAATGGCGCGACCTCGACTTCATCAAAGCGACCTGCCAATGTTTACCGGTTGCATAAACGATTGGCTCCCCTTCAAGGCTTCGTATCTAGACATAACGAAGATGTACAATGTATCGGAAGCTGAAAATATACAGAGGCTAAGAAGTTGCCTTAAGGGAGAAGCACTAAATGCCGTGGCGGCATTACTGCACACAGCCACGGATCCGGACGTGATAATTAAGACATTGGAGCAATGTTTCGGAAGACCAGAAGTTATAGTTGATCGCGCTCTGGAGGACTTGAAGAAGATTCAGAGGCCTGGGTCTGCCGCAACTGAGCTCAACGCCTTCGCGATAAAACTACAGAACATCATCTGCGTCCTCGAGGCGATGGGCAAAAGAGGATATCTGCACAATCCTTTACTCACAAGAGACGTATTGGAAAAGTTGAGTCCGCACCTACGAACGCGCTGGTGCGACTACGCCCACGAGAGAGAAGGAGCGGCAGAGCCGGAAATAGTAATGCTCTCAAAATTTTTGATGAGAGAAGCTGACCATGCCCTCCGGTATTCATATGCGCCGTCAATGTCGACGATTAAGAAAGAAATACGGCCAACGCAGCATGTGGAAAAGAAGAAGGTTTACGCAACGTTCGTCAGAGAAAAGAAGAACGACGAACGCTGTCCCAAATGCAGGTCGGCGCACCAGCTGTCAAAATGCCCGGACTACCACGCGCTGCCAATCGAAAAACGCTGGGCAAAACGCTTTATAAAAAGCGAAACCGTGCGGACTTGAAGAGTGTGTCCGTCCGCACCACAGCTCTCTGCATAGGGCCAAACCACAGCAAAGGGTGGTGGAGTCCGAAGCTATGACTGATACTAAAAGAGTGCTGCACGTATACGAAAACACTGCACCGGGACCAGATGAAGAAGGGTACGGCCTGCTGTCGTCCAAACACGGACGAGGATGTTCCAGCGGCCTGGAAGGAAGCTGGTGCTACAGGGAAGAGAGGCTACGCAAGCTGCGCCGGGGGTAGAAATGTTGTGGACACAACGATGAAAAGGGCGGCGAACACATTTTAGAAAGTTAGTAGCGTATTTCTAAGACATCGTTAAAGTGAAACCGCCACGTGTACGGTCCCGTTGACTGTATTAGGACTGTTTAGTTAAAATAGGTAATTATTGTGTTCTTCGAAAATTAGTATTGAGATGTTTCTTTCTAAAAAGTTATAAAGTTTTATTTTAAGAAACTAGCGTGAGAATGGGTTTGGAGAAAACTAGCAGATGCTAGCAGCTTGGCACATTGTCTACGGTAGGTTTATGTACTTGATTATGTGTTTTAGAATATGTAGTTATAAACGATAAATAAATAAAGTCTATGCTATGTAATATTATGTAACAACTTTGAGGGTTAGATAAGAATATGGTTATAAATTATAAGTGTTAATATAGCAGCCAACTTTTAAGTTTGAGTCTAATAAATCTTGATGATTATTTCGTTTTCATGTCCGCTACAGTTGTTGGCACAAGTATCCCTTGCCATGATATAATTATTATATTGGTGGAATCCATACGTTTGAGATAAGGGCAAGAAATACGAGTAAGGATTTTATATTTGGTCATGTGTCTTTGAAAATAGATTATATTATTGATCTTGTACATATAAATATATACCAAGTAAGCTCTGTGAATTATGTAGATTAAGAACATAATATCATGGTATTGAAACTGTTGTATTGTATATGTATTGAATAATTATTATTGTGTAAGTAATTTGTAATTGTGTAGTGCACAGTGCCATCGCAACGGGTAGGAAAGAGATAGGTATACGCTGAAATGGTATCTCCGCGCTATAGAAACAAGGCGGGATTCTGCGTATATCCCCGCACCGGCATAAGTGGGCGGGGTCTTCTCCCTCTGCGCTAGCGCATGGCGGGAGTGAAGCTTAGAGGTATAAATTGGCCGGTCAGCGGTCAAGACGGGCGTTGCGGTACACGTTGTGATAGAATTTGGAATTTGGGCATAGAACTCATACGGCAACTGCGGCTTCAGAAACTTTGACGAATATCTGTCTGCCCTTTGCATTGATACAGTGCACATAGTCTAGTTTTAATTAAAAGTTAATAAACAAAGTAAATAGTTAAAATTGATTTAATTAAAGTCATCAAAACTCAAAATATAACAACAAAAGTCATACAGTCCACAATACCTTCCTTCTGGCAGAAATAAAAAGGCTCTAAACATATTTTACTCGCCAGCGTAGTCTGGAACTCGAACCATATCATATTTTATCCTAAACATTTCTTTGAAAAGTAAGGATTCCAACTGCGACCCGATGTCATTGTGGCGATCAAAACCAACCTAAATATTATGATTAAAGCATGGATCCGACTAGCTGTTTGGAATATTATGCCTTCGAAATCTAAAAACACTTGAATAACGAAACTCCATTGAAAATTTTGGTAAAAACGAACCTCGCGCAAAAAAATCGTATTGCACTCCAAAAGTGGGTAGAAGTGTAAAATAATAATATTAGTTTGGCGTTTGTTGCAAGTATTTTCGCCGGGTGGTAGAAAAAAAGAAGAATGTTACTTCCTATTCTACGCGCCGGTGGTCAAACCTCCCTCCATCTTACGAATTATTTTTGAAAGGGTCAAGTGTCTCGAAGCCACTTTAAATAAAATTCCCATTCCGAAAACGTTTATAAAAGTTTTTATTTCTAAGTCTATGTCATTCGCTGGTGTATTGACTAGAGTGTCAATACATCTGTAACAAATCTAATAATATATTGCTGCAATATCAGCATAGATAGTAAACATAAAGCTTGAAGGCTGTCACAGACAGAGCAGGTAATGTAAAAATGTATATATAGCACGATACATCTTTCTATAGAAATCGTACACAACAGCTATAATGTAAAAATATACATTATAGCTGTTGTGTGTGGTCTCCTGACGATTTCTATAGAAAGATGTATTGAGATGTATCGTGCTATAATATACATCTTTACGTTACCTGCTCTGTCTGTGACAGCCTTAAAAGTCTATGTCATTCGCCGGTGTATTGACTAGAGTGTCAATACATCTTGCAATATCAGCATAGATAGTAAACAAAAAACTTTATTTGACGTTTGACAACGTTTCTGTCAAAATTCAAATATATGACGTGTGCAACATGTCGGATTTTGGTCGGATTATATGTGATAGTAGTGCCCTCTACAACGACCTTTGCGTTATTCACTATGGCCTATTACATTAAAAATAGACCATTATACGTAATATAATATTTCCATATAATCCTAGTGCACAGTAGGTGCCTAGCATTATACATTTTTATATTTAAGCTTATTAACTGTACTGAATTTTCTTTTGTCTCCGCTTATAAATTGTTTTATTATTAAAATTGCCAGCAGTAAGCTCCTTTCCGGGACATCCTTGAATTTCATAATTAATGCTACGTTTTATGTAAATTAGAGTCTATATTACTTAAGTATCTCCATTATAAATATATTTAGGGGAAATATTGTGAAGCAGTTTAAAAAATGTTTGCTTGTTTTATGTTATTCAAATAAGATTTTCATAGCAATAAAAAAACATTTTGTTTGGGAGAAATATGTGGTGTTTTCCTTCTCCATCGTTATGACACACTATTATGAGCGTTATAAGTTATTATATCTTTTACGAATAAAAACGAGTGATGTTGTAGAATTAAATAGTATGGAAAAAGTAATTGCATTACAAAATTGATCCTGATCACTTTGTATTGTCTAAACAATAAAATAAGTAAAATTAGGGTAAAAGTAATATCACAAAAACAAATAGACATTTATCGCAAATAGATTTTCTTTTCAGAAGTAACCTACGGGTAAGCTTTATTCAGTTGGTTAAAGAATTAGCTTAAGCTTTAAACAAAGTCTAAAAATAGCCTATTTAAAAGCTGTCAACAGCATGCACTCGGGCTAAACCGGAAAATGGACACAGAAAATCACTTAACACCCCAAAAATTTGTACATACAGATGATATTGTTATATACCTAGCTTGCATGTGATTTTGTTTGCTACGCTTCCACGAGGAAGCCGGTTTAAAATTTAAATAATAGACACTTTTCTAAACTGAAAACATTTTTGTGGCGTCAATCTTGCGAGAAGGGGTGAGAAAGTTTAAGCTCGCGTCAGGACACGTGATCTGATCGAAAAGATGTAAGATGGTAGGATATTAGTTTGCAGGCGCGGCGTAGACGAGGAAATACCATCCTCCTTTCACTGCACCGCACTTTGACATTTGTATAATTTGGCTCCGCTTTTTTAGGGTTCCGTTCCCAAAGGGTAAAAACGGGACCCTATTTGTAAGTCTTCGTTGTCTGTCCGTCTGTCCGTCTGTATGTGACCAGCTGTAACTCAAGAACGGTAATAGCTAGAGAGTTGAAATTTTCACAGATTGTGTATATCCGTTGCCGCTATAACAACAAACACTAAACACAAAATAAAATTCATATCTAAGGGGTCTCCCATACAAAAACGTGATATTTTTTGGCCTTTTTTATCTTAGATATCAATAATAGCAACAGGTATAGTATAACAATAATAATAATAATATTAATATAAAATAAAAAATTAAGAGGGGCTCCCATATAAAAAACACAAATTTTGCCCTAATTTTTCTCTATAATGGTACGGAACCTTTCGTGCGCGAATCTGACTCGCACTTGGCCAATTATTGTTGTTTAATTGTAATAATATCATTAAATATATTATTTTGTTTCAAAACTCAACTGCTGCGAATTCGTAGAGGAGCTACGTCGTAGCGGCTACGCCGTAGCTCCTCTACAAGGAGTTTTAGATTAGACTGTAGAGTGTAGAGATCAACTACGATCAACTACGAACATGGCGCGGCCCTCCAAAATTCAAAACGTTTGAAGTGCGTTTTCTTGCGCGGTAGGCTAGTTATGATTAGTTGACCAACAAATCTTGGTAATAAGTGACATTATGTGAAATATTACGTGTACTGTGATTGGTTGAATACTTACTACATACAAACTCTTTCATAAGAATGTGACTACACACATTGAAACAGTAATTTGGAGGGGCGCGCCACGATATCGTAGTTTATCTCTAACCAATTTGTAAAATAATAATAGGAAGAATAATTACGTTATTTGCAAATATAATATGTTACATACTACGAGTAACAAAACTATACAATACGATGATACAATGGGAAATAATACTTAAATATTTTATCGCATATATAATATATATTATGTACACGTACAAATATTATGGTACACTTATATAAATACCTAAGATTTCCACAATTAAATCCAGATAATGAGTACGTATTTAAATCGGCGACATTTTAATGGACACTTAAGTCGTTGAGGGCATCATTTTAAACTGTTTAATTGATAATATGAAGGCCGAAGCCCGAGTTTAATACATTATTCATAATCTGCCCCCATAAATATTAATACAGCGCTGACGAGTGTGCCAATCTAATTTGATACCATTCGTTTTAGAGAATACGAAATGCGACTAAAATAGTAGTGAATATTTGAATTATTATCTTTAGTTTCAGGCTTCGGCAAAACTAAAATGTGTTCATTTTCAAAGTTATGATTTTTTTACTCGGGACTTGTCGATTTAAGAGGGAATGTCACTGTAACCATACATTTTGCTGTAAAAAAATGTATGCCATAATAGTGCCTTTCTCTCTATCGTCGTCGAACTTCATAATGAAAATTAGTTCAGTAGTTCGGATACCTATTCAATACAATACATTTTTCTATTTATAACGTGCCAAAGTTTATTTTGCTATATATATGTTATTTCGTATAAGAAATATACATGGCCGATTCGCAGACATACTAGCTGATAAGCCCGCAGCAATTGTCAAAATCAATTGAGTGTTTTCGTAGGAGTAGAGTATTAAGGACGAGAACTTTATATTATATTAAACTAGCGACCCGCCCCGGCATCGCACGGGTACAAAATATATAGCCACTGAAAAAATGATTAAAATCGATAGCCTATGATCCTTCACGTGGTCTACTACTTATCTGTGCCAAAGAACATAAAAATTGCTCCAGTAGTTCGCGAGATAGGCCCTTCAAATAATTTCCCCCGTTTTTTCCTATTAATTCTCCCCGTTTTCCTTTTAATCTTAGCGTGATAAGAATATAACCTATAGTCTTCCTCAATAAATGGGCTATCTAACAATGAAATAATTTTTCAAATCGGACCAGTAGTTCCTGAGATTAACGCGTTGAATTTAGCCCTTTCAAATAAATTTCCCCGTTTTTTCCACATTTTCCTCTATTTCTTCGTCTATGCGTGATAAAATATAGCCTATAAATATAGCCCTCCTCGATAAAATATGGACTATCTATCATTGAAAGAATCATCAAAATCCGTTGCGTAGTTTTAAAGATTAAAGGGAACAAAGGGACACGAGGGAAAAAGCGACTTTGTTTTATAATATGTATAGATATAGATGCTTTGCCCTATCTACCCTTAACCATAAATTATTAATCATTGGAGCCGCCTAATCTCGGTTTGTATTTGGCACTTTAATTGGCCGGCTAAATAGAATTTATGCATCGCTACCGCCCGCCACGCACCAATTACAATTAGAGAATCACCTAATCGACGATTAAGCTTAACGATCGTTAAGTTTCACAAACGTTGTTTAATCTCTACTAATCTTTCTCTTCACGCCCGAAACACTCAACTGATTATGCTGATATTTGATATGGACATAATTTGAGTCCCGGGAAAGGACATGTGATAGTTTTTTTATCCCAGAAAAAGTACGGTTCCCGCGCGATAAACGAATTTTGTCGCAATGGAGTTGCGGGCGTTATCTAGTGATATTTAAAACAGGGTTAATCCTAAATGTGTCTGGCATGACAAGTAAGTCTTACTGCGCATGCTTATTATGAGTTTACAATCAAGTAGTTCCTGAAGTACACAATATTCCTCATTAATTTTAATTCATTGTCACGTAAGCAGGATTTTCTTGATTCCTCACTTGTGCGGGCGATATTGAACTCTATGGTGGTGCCAATTGGGTTCATTTGGTGCTGCCGCCCACGTTTCATCAGTGTTGGTCAATTAAGGCCTCTCGTGGACGCGAATTAATGAGTGAAATGTTTTTTAAGTCTAATTGGATTTATAGTTCACTTTGAGCTGATAAAAGGAACAGGACGAATAAATAGGTATATTTACCACTACCGGCTATAAAAAGCCCCTCTTTAAAAAAAAGGTCAATTTATATACTTCCATACTTATTTCTACCATTACCCAATCCAACTTCTATTTTTTATTCTATTCAAAATATATTGTACATAATTAAACTAAACAGTATCTTTAATTTATCATCAAAGAAAATGATTTATAGGCAGTTGACGAACCTTCGTCATTTGGTCGGATTATGTCATTTCAATTAAATTAATATGTCGCCTGGATTTGACATAACTCGACCAAACTACGTAGGTCCGCCATCTGCCTAGGAATCATTTTCCTCGATGGTACAGTAACAATTTATGTAACATATATTATGCATAGGTATTTATTGATTTTACTTTTAAGTCAATTTATTGATGTTACTTTTAAGTAAAATCAATAAATGTGTTTAAATTTGATGTGATATTATAACAATTGTGTTTCAATATTTCACATAGTTTCAAGGTGGCAAAGCAGGATTACAAAAAGTGAACCCAGTGAAATAAAAATAAAATCGGCCAAGTGCGAGTCGGGCTCGCTCACGAAGGGTTCCGTACCGTTACAGAGAGAAATCAGAAAGTATGCAAAATTTGTGTTTTTTGTATAGAAGCTATTATTTGTATAAATATTTAAATATTTATTTTATTTAAATTTTATTAATAATAATTAAATTACAAATATACCTATAATTAAAGATTTTGTGAAAATTAAAAGCGTCTAACTTTGCCGTTTTGATTACGGTCAAAAAAAGACAAAAAAAAATCACTCTTGTTGTATGGGAGCCCCCCTTAATTATTTTGATGATTAATGATTTTAGTATTTGTTGTTATAGCGGCACCGGAAATACACAATCTGTGAAATTTTCATAACTCTAGCTATAGCGGTTCTTGAGATACAGCCTGGAGACAGACAGACGGACAGACAGACATCGAAGTCTTTTTTTTTAATAAATAAAGTTGCAAACGAGCAAACGGGTCACCTAATGTTAAGCAACTACCGTCGCCCATGGACACTCGTAACATCAGAAGAGCTGCAGGTGCGTTGCAAGCCTTTTAAAAGGGAATACGCTCTTTTCTTGAAGGTTTGCAGGTCGTATAGATCCGGAAGAACTGCTGGTGACAGTTCGTTCCAGAGTTTTACAGTGCGAGGCAGAAAGTTACGCGAAAAACGCACTGTGGAAGACTGCCACTCATCAAGGTGATGAGGATGGTATGTTTTTCGCGTGGGACGATGGCGAAAAGTTGCAGGTGGTATGATTCCGAACAATTCCTCAGAGCACTCCCGTGATAAAACCGATAGAGGATGCAGAGCGAAGCTACATCTCGGCGTAATTCCAAGGGGCCCAAGCTGTTTGAAACACTATGGCAGTCAACAATTCGAGCGGCCCTTTGTTGGATACAATCCAGAGGGAGCAGTTGGTATTTTGGCGCCCCTGCCCAGAGATAAGAACAATATTCCATATGAGGCCGAACCTGCGCCTTGTAGAGTTGTAGGCGTTGGTCCGGAATGAAGTACTGTCTCGCTTTGTTAAGAACACCAAGCTTCTTCGAGGCTTATTTGGCCTTAACCTCTAGATGATATCGGAACTGGAATTCGCTCGATATGTTGACGTATCTCAATGCTAGGGGAGATGGTTAAAGATGTGCCCTTTAGTGATTTAGTGGTGAACGCGCAGACTTGTGTCTTGGCGGGGTTGAATTGGACCAAGTTACGTTTACCCCATTCAGAGACCTTCTCCAATGAATTCTCCACCTAAGACACAAGTTCGTTTCGACTCTCAGTGACATTTTGCCGAGAAATATTGGGGGAGCCGGTATATACGGCATCACCTGTATTATCATCTGCTTAGCAATGAATGCCGTTGGTCTGTAACATGTCATTGATATGCAGTAGGAATAGAGTAGGCGATAGCACACAGCCCTGAGGGACACCAGCATCAACAGACTGAGTTTCCGAGCATTCGCCGTCAACTACGACCTTTATGCTTCTGTCTGCTAAGAAACCAGTGACCCACTTACATAATTTCTCGGGCAGCCCGTATGATGGAAGCTTTGATAGCAGCGCTTTATGCTAAACCCGATCAAAGGCCTTCGCAATGTCCAAACTAACAGCCAATACCTCTCCATTCGACTCAATTGCTTGAGCCCAACGATGAGTCAGGTACGCCAAGAGATCACCAGCCGAGCGACCCTTACGGAACCCGTATTGTTTATCGCTTAGTAATCCCTGGCCATCCAAGTATCGAAGAAGCTGGCTATTGATAATGGATTCAATTATCTTCGAGAAGAGAGAGGTTATAGCGATTGGTCTGTAGTTGGAAGGATTTGAGCGATCACCTTTTTTGGGGATCGGGTGCACCAAGGCTGTCTTCCAGGAAGCCGGGACGATGCCAGTGGAATAGGAGAGCCGAAAAAGACGCGTCAAGACCGGAGCCAACTCTGGAGCACACTTTTTCAACACAATAGGCGGGATTCCGTCAGGCCCACTCGACTTTTGGATATCAAGGGAATGGAGGGCTTTTCGCACTGAGCGCTGATGAAACCGAATATCCGACATGATGCTCGTGCATCGCGGTATGGTCGGCGGTTTCTGCCTCCCGTCATCCAGGGTCGAGTTTGACGCAAAGAGCTTGCCCAGAAGATCGGCTTTGTCTTTTGCGTCCTGGGCCAACGAACCATTTCCTACGTGTAGAGATGGTAGGGTTGGCTTGCAGAAATTTCCTTCAATAGCTTTGGCCAGAGACTAGAATGCACGGGTTCCCGAGGTGAGGCGCTCAAGTCTCTTGCCAATTCCATTGACGTGCTGTTGCTTTGCCCGAGTAATCTCTTTCTTGAGGGACCTAGAGGCAAGGTTGAACTCCTTTTTATATGTGCTGGTATTTAAATCCCGAGCAGACACTGCGTTGGCCCATTGATAAGCCTCCTGCTTCCGACGAGAAGCTTTTTTGGGGGATGAACCAGGGACGAAATCTGCCGCCAGTTGGCATTACAGAGGACGGAATGAAAAGTTCCATCCCCTGCATCACCACATCGGCAACAGAGTTGGCAGTGTTGTCGGGATCATCCAGCAAGAAGCAGACGTGCCCCCAAGCTAGCGTGCGTGCAAGATAGGTCTCATGAATGGGTCCCGTTTTTACCTTTTGGGTACGGAACCCTAAAAATATCTTGTTGCATAGTGAAATTGATAAACAAAAATAACCGTATTTAAGAATGAAGTTTCAAAAACCATTTTAAAACTCCACATTCTCTCTGAAGTGTGTAATGAAAAAATTTTCAGTCCTGACTGCAAACTGTCCTAAAACTATTCTAGTTTAGTAAAGTTCAACTTTTTCGTTATAAAACTATGACTTTCGTCGTCGTTTTTGTAATTATAGATTCTGTCGTAATTTATACTAAAATGAATAAAAATTACATTTGTCAAGCGCAGAAAATAAAAGATTTTATCCTATGTTAAAGCTAGAAAGAGATATGATAGTTTGTATCTAGCTTAGTGTCCGCCATATATTATAAAGCGCAGAGGGCGTTACTAGCATATACGGTAAATAATCCGACTAAAGTCCGACATGTTGCACACGCCATATCATAATATTGACAAAAACGTTGTCAAACCTCTTTGTTTGCTGTCTATGCTGGTGCTGCCATCTAGCGTGAAAACATCCATATCCATACTAATATTATAAATGCGAAAGTGTGTCTGTCTGTCTGTCTGTTACCTCTTCACGCTCGAACAGCTGAACCGATTTCGCTGAAATTTGGCATGGAGATACTTTGAGTCCTAGGAAAGGACATAGGATACCTTTTATGCCGAAAAACGTACGGTTCCCACGCGATAAACGAGTTTTGGCGCAACGGAGTTGCGGGTGTCATCTAGTATAGTATCTTTTGCAAATTCAAGGAGCAAAATAAGACGAGTACATAATTTACAAAAAAAAATATGCATTTATTGGCTTGAATTATAAAAACTGTTAAATGTAGTATTATTATTATTTATTTCACATAAATATGTGTTACTTTTCGCAACGTGGTTTTAATTTATGGGGATATTTCGTTAGAAGTAATCAATGCATCGATACTATTTATTCGCTTTCGATTTTTAGGGTAACATCCCTAGAGTTTAAAAAGAAAAAAGGTCAGCTGACGTAACATTATAACGATGTGCAATTATTAAGATAATAATTTGTTTATTACGTTTAGAATTATTTATCAGTAAAAACAAATCGTCATGTAAAATCACTTGACAAACTCGAGTCTAGATCGAAAAGACTATGAAAAGTACCAATAATAGGGTCATAACTCATAACGATGCATCGTGTGATGGCACTGAAAATTATGATGATGATGATGATGATCATGAATGTAATTTGAATAGTAGCATATGCTTTCAGTTCTTAAAACATCGCTGAAAGTCCCGAACTTGCATCTATAAGGAGTCCGGAGTTCTCTTAGTATCTTCGAAACCATAGCATGCCTTGGTGTAAAATTTTACTTTTTGGTAGCATATGCCTCGGATCCTTCACATAAAACCAAAATCACTATATGTCTCCATATAAATTTTGAGGAGTTCTCTCGATTACTCATGGATCCCATCATCAGGTCACCACTTTTGTGAATATGGTACCAAATTGAATCTGAACCCTATACAACAAAAGAAAAAAATTTAAAATCGGTTCACAAACGGCGGAGAAATCGTTGAACATACACAAATAAAAAAAATATCCACAGCCGAACATATAACCTCCTCCTTTTTGGAAGTCAGTTAAAAACACTATTGGGGCTACTACTTTCACGGTTCACCGTGAAGTAGATAGGGTTTGTATATAGATTATAAAGTTCACTCTACGTAAATAAAACCATATTATCTACTGCAAACCCTATATACTATCGCATAGTTATATTTTAAGCAGTAGATCGTAAACTCAAAATATCCGTAATTTGAGTTGTGGAATATACTCGAATGGTTCAGCTGAGCCTGGAAAAACCGGATCTTTCGTAGATTGGTCGGGTCTGTAATTATGAGTGGACGAGGACCAATCCCCAGAAATATTGACATCACACGTAAATGGTATCTCTCCCGGGGAACGTTCAATATTAATACGATCCATTTCACGAGAGTGGTTTTAGGTAGTCATTTATTACTTAGCATTTTCCTTAAAATATATTTCCCGAACTTATATTTAATGGCTGATATACCGACAGAAATACTTACGGTACTTAATACGTTTCAAAACCTCTCGGCTTACTTTTACTTTAAGATTAGTCACAGATTACGGGAAAAGATACGGTACGGCTAAAGGACATTGAATATTTTATTTCACCAGTTATAGTTTCGTTGAAAGTGAGATTCCATATCTCATTACGCATTTAAGGCTTCGTCCACATTTGTATCATTTGCGCGATCAGATCTCCGATCAGATCTCCGTCACGTATCATCGAAGCGTATCAAAATGATACGCATATCATGATACGCCTCGATCAATATTAACCGCGTATCTGATACGTGTCGTATCAAATACGCGCATGATCGGCAGAAATCAGAATGATCTAATAGGCGTCCACACTATGATACGCTGCTTAATTGATACGGCGCAATGATCGCGGATCGGAGATCTGATCGCGCAAATGATACAAATATGGACGAACCGTTACGTGTGTCTCTTTTACCTCTTTACGCTTTATAAAGCGTATTATAAATATGAGATCTCTAAAATACTTTTGACGTTGTATGTCATATCAACCAACTCAGCATTGTAAAACATGTTGAAAGTGGCACTTGCGCCCAACTCGCGTAGATACGTCTGTTTGTTTGAAGTCGAAGTACCCCTTAGTTCAGTCTACTCTGTTTTGTACCTGTGTAAAAGATCATTCCTGCGATAAACGAATATCGCGAGTGAAATAGCGGATAACATTGTAACTTAGGGCCAGTTTACACTACAACAACGCGTCGTAGTTTTACGACGCATTTTAAATGACTCATTTAAAATAAATCTTATTGCTACAGATTAAGATACATTTTGAATTGATAGACTACCGCTCCGGGTGATTCAAGACTAACCAAAATTTTGAGGGCTTTAAATGACTTCCGGTATTGTCTACTTATTCTAATTTGAATAGCTCATTTAAAAATGCATTGCGATTCGCAACGGCTCGCGGCGTTGCAATGTGTACTGACCCTGTTCATGTTTCGCGGTAAAGCGCGGTACCCGGTAATGGCAGCATTAGCATACTCGTTATAAGTTCACATTTTGCGGTGAAAAATTTTTAACGACTTCCCTTTTGGTAAATAGGACTTCCGAAATTCTGAGAAAATGTAGTGACGAAGTCCTGCGGGATATAAATGACTAGATGTAGCTCGCGATTTAATTACGCAGCAAATCAACTGTGCAAGTACAATACATTTTAGAACAACAATGAACATAATTGATGAGAAATGGTAAAACGAAATAACATTTAAAATAAGTTTTGGTAATATAAAAATCGGTTTAAGTGCCAGTCGGGCACGCGCACGAACGCTATACCGTTATACAGAGTGCAATTAAACCTTCCTGCCAAATTTTGATATATTGATCCTTGTTAAAAATAAAAATACACGTATTTGCAACAAACCTGCAAACCTTCAAGAAAAGAGCGTATTCCCTCTTAAAAGGCCGGCAACGCACCTGCAGCTCTTCTGATGTTGCGAGTGTCCATGGGCGACGGTAGTTGCTTACCATAAGGTGACCCGTTTGCTCGTTTGCCCCCTAATTTAATTAAAACAAAAAATATAGTCACTCAGTACTAAAATGTTGAGAAATAGCTTCCGAAAGTTATCCTAAAATAAACACTACAATTAATGGACATGATGCGTCGGCCGCGCGTACGGTGCGTCCACATTTGTAAATTGTATCATTTGCGCGATCAGATCTCCGATCAGGTGCCTTACTCCCGAAACTGATATCGATTTGATACGAGTCTGATTTCGATTTCGTTTTTGATGTCATTGTAATGCGTAGGAATTACAGAACAAAATCGTATCAAAATCGAGATGTTGCCATGGCGTCTTGTCAACGTCGTTATAGCAACGACCTTGTTATAAAGTAGTAGAAGGTTACGAAAAATATGAAATAATGTTAGTGTTTTTTCGTCATACTATAAACATACATTCCTCTAGAAACTTTAGATAGATGTGCCCATTTTCTACTTTAGTGGGTTTAAAATGGTTATTTTCGTTAAGGAACATCTTGACATTAAATAAATATGTACATTCTCTTTTGTAGTTACACAATAGTTACACTTAACATTGTCATATACAATACTAGCGACCCGCCCCGGCGTCGCACGGGTATAAAATATATAGCCACTGAAAAAATTATTAAAATCAGTAGCCTATGACCCTTCACGTGGTCTACTTCTTATCTGTGCCAAAAAACATAAACATTGCTCTAGTAGTTCGCGAGATAAGCCCTTTCAAATAATTTTCCCCGTTTTTTCCACATTCTCCTATTACTCTTAGCGTGATAAAATATAGCCTATAGCCTTCCTCAATAAATGGGCTATCTAACACTGAAATAATTTTTCAAATCGGACCAATAGTTCCCGAGATTAGCGCGTTCAAGTTAGCCCTTTCAAATAATTTTCCCCGTTTTTTCCACATTTTCCTCTATTTCTTCGCTCCTATTAGTCTTAGCGTGATAAAATATAGCCTATAACCTTCCTCGATAAATGAGCTATCTAACACTGAAAGAATCATCAAAATCCGTTGCGTAGTTTTAAAGATTAAAGGGAACAAAGGGACATGAGGGAAAAAAAAGCGACTTTGTTTTATAATAAGTATAGATATTCTAGTATTTATAAAATTTGTATCCCTGCATGCCGACATTAAACGCTAGTTTTTATTTGGAAAGTAATGGTTCGTCCGACGTACCTACAAATTGAGATGTTGTTGAGATTCCTGGAAGAAAATCCAGAAATCGCAAAAGGGTACATGCGGGCGAGCCAAGCTAAGCACGATACCAAACTCAAATGGGACCGTATAGCTGTAGAGCTTAACTCCATTGGAGGTGCCATCAATCACATTAAAAATGCTTGCAGATGAGTCATTTTTTTGACTAAATAAGGGGGAAAACGAGCAAACGAGTCACCTGATGGAAAGCAACTTCCGTCGCCCATGGACACTCGCAGCATCAGAAGAGCTGCAGGTGCGTTGCCGGCCTTTTAAGAGGGAATAGGGTAATAGTGGAGGGTAGGGACGGGAAGGGAGGGGAATAGGGTAGAGTAGGGAAGGGAATAGGGTAGGGGATTGGGCCTCCGGTAAACTCACTCACTCGGCGAAACACAGCGCAAGCGCTGTTTCACGCCGGTTTTCTGTGAGAACGTGCTATTTCTCCGGTCGAGCCGGCCCATTCGTGCCGAAGCATGGCTCTCCCACGTTAGATTATTATGTTAAAATAATAATGAATTAATAAATATTATCAACAAAAAATGAAACCACACCGATCCTAGGGTGGTTTCATTTTACCCTAGGGATCCTAAAAACGTTTACAATACCTAACTCGGCGACAATAGATCTCGATGTCGATGCCTCTGTTGCTACCGTATAGGGTCCCGTTTTCACCTTTTGGGTACGGAACCCTAAAAATAATATCATAAATGTCTGACTGGTCTTAGACCATAGGTTTTACCGCAACTTCATAACGCAGGGTCCAAAAACGTAAATTTGCTCTTCACTTTTTTGAAACATTAAAACCGCCCGAATGTGCGGTTAAGTTTTATTAGATAAAAAACTCCAAATAAAAACTATTCTGTGCTCTGTGTCTCGTTTATGATTAAACTCATTTTATGTATAAGCTTTTTATTCATCATAAAGGCTATCACAGACAGAGCAGGTAATGTAAATATGTATATTACAGCACGATACATCTCGATACATCTTTCTATAGAAATCGTCAGGAGACCACACACAACAGCTATAATGTATATTTTTACATTATAGCTGTTGTGTACGATTTCTATAGAAAGATGTATCGTGCTATAATATACATCTTTACTTTACCTGCTCTATCTGTGACAGCCTTATTACTAACAACAGTATACGTACAAAATAACTTATCTGCTACGTAGACACTTATTTAACAAACATTCGTAAAATGTATTTTCCGTGACATGACTGGATTGGCAAAGTACCAGCATCCTCACAAACCTCCATTATACGCTTTCTGTAAGCAATTATAATAGCTCCCACACCGGTATCGGTGACGGTGGCCGGTTTCATTGAAACCAGGCCAGCTACGCAGGAGTATATTTAGTGCCCAAGTGTGTGCGCAGTACACAAGAGCACTCTTTATTCCTTTACTCTCATAACCCAGTGGGACGGAAGACCGACACGACCGGCGAGAGATCAGGCGCAGGACCGACTTTTTACATGCCCATCCGACGCATGGATCATCTTACTTGTCAGACAATCAGGTGATCAGCCTGCATTGTCCTAACCAAACTTGGAAACAACATGTTTCCAACGCAGGAATCGAACCCACGACCTCCGAGTCAAGAGCCGCGCTCTCTACCACTAGACCACGGAGGCTTTTAAAGCAATTATAATCACAGCGAAAATGTACGAAAATAAAACGCTATTTCCACTGAAAGATAAATTTATATTCTGTTTCACGAAATTCTGGGCCGGGTCAAAGGCGTTTCGAGTTAAAAGAGGTTTTGTCCAGACCGACTTCGAAATGAACGGCAAAATCTAAACATTTTTTTAGGATTTAAATTGTAGTGATTTAAATTGATCCTAAGCTGAATGGAGCTACGAAAAAGACTATCATTTAAGGTTTAAGATTTTCAGTTAAGTAAGTCACATAATATAGCACTTGGCCAACACACGATCATAGTGTACTAATATTTTCGTAAGTTTTCGTAATATAGTTTTTTAATTTTTTCCAACACATTACAAATCAAACTGATAAGGTTTTATCTGAAATATATAAATCATTTTCTTGAAGAAAAGCCGTGCCAAGCCTCCTCTGTCTCTGGACGTTTAGTTTTCATTTTTGCAATGAAGATATTATGCCAAAATTATGTTTGTGTACACTACATATTTAAAAAGTAATAGACATGTCAGATTACAAGGGGATATATTATATAGTCGTACTAGCTAAGAGCTAAAATACAGGGTGTCTACTGTAATGAGCTACAAAGTAACCACTATCCAAAACCACGTCGAAACCACAAGACTGGTTACAAAATGATATTATGATTTGAGATTGTGAAGTTCTATTTTTTAACCGACTTCCAAAAAACGAGGAGGTTATATGTTCGGCTGTGGATTTATATATATTTGTATGTTCAACGATTACTCCGCCGTTTTAAATCCCCTTTTACATATTACACTTAGCAGTGTAATAGCTAGCGGAGTAAGCTCAAAATTAACCTTTAATGTGTCTTGATGTCATTGCCTTTTACTTTGCCCAGTGGAAAGCGCTTCTCGCATCAGTGAACTTACGACAGCTTACAGCAACCTTCAACAGCAAAATATGAAATAAAATGGACAAGCTCAAGTCGAACGTATAAGCAAAGAGTTCTGTATAAAGCAGAATTATTGTGGCCCATGCAGAAAAGGGGATCGTAATTTTGTAACTTTGTAACACAATATGTAATATGTTTGTACATATTGTTAAATTGTATTATTTTTAACTAGAACTAATACTGATTTTGATGGGTATTGTATATTATAGTGTATACAGCTGTATAGTTTAGACCCATCAAAATCGGTCATCGGTCATAACTTTTAGAGAAAAACTAATTTTTACTACGAGGAAATTCTCCTATTCGTTATTTCACTTTGCGCGTGCGGAGTTACGGGAATCATCTAGATTCTAGATCTACTTCCATACCAATATTATAAATGCGAAAGTGTGTCTGTCTGTCTGTTACCTCTTCACGCCCAAACCGCTAAACCGATTTTGCTGAAATTTGGTATCAAGATACTTTGTGTCCCGGAAAAGGACATAGGATACTTTTTATCCCCGAAAAATGTACGGTTCACGCGTAATAAACTAATTTTGGCGCAACGGAGTTGCGGGCAATATCTAGTCTTTTATAAATCACGCTTATTACTATTTAATACCCAACTTTTCGCTAAGTACTTTTAGTATGATGTCAGCTGTTTTTAACGTATAAATCGTCGTCACCTCATCAGATTTCAATCTGCTCATCAATATTGAGAGCGAAATATTGGAAAGTAATTCCATTTCGGTGCGTCATCACGTGTCATGACTAACGCTTAAAAGTATTAAGAATGTTGCCTTAAAATTTACCAATTTTTAGGTAAAATTCTTCATACTTCTACCGAAGAAGACTGTTTAAAATTATCACCAATAAGTCTCTGCTATTTAGAAATAAATTTCTTTTTAACTTTTACGACTATTATGGCTACGGCTATATTTACATAACATTTTATTATTATGGTAATGTAAACGGTTACTATGTTATTTCTTTTTAGTATCTATCCTGTGTTATTTTTTTATTTCGATTTAATATCTAATCATATCTACTACCACTAAACTGTCGGCTGGTCTTGTCGTAACTGGACTAAATTACATAGGTCCTCAATAGTACTATAGTGTGCTGTAACTGCGGGCATAGTTATATTTTTCGATGCTATATTTTATACCACAAACATTATTAAATACTTTTATTTGAGCGCATTTCAGCTGTGCACATGGCAGATATTGCAGATAAGACCGCGCACTGACCCGAGTATTCTGTATCATTTGCCGCACATTTTATACAACGGTATTTATTAACTTTTATTAAAAGTCATAAGGTTATAGAAATTCTTATTTTTACGGGAATTTGTGGTTTGTTTGTTGTATTATTACGTAGAAAAATGAGTACTACAAAGTCAACGTGTACACCGTATTTTGATTAAAACAAAGTTTTACGTAATTTGTATACTATATTTTGGTATTATTATTATTTTTGTTAGGCCCTGAAACTCTTTCCTTGTAAAATGCATCTTCAGAGTAGAAAAAGTGCAGGTTTTATCGTAATATATACGGTACATAAGTGTGTACAACGTCGCTGGCAACATCGAGTTGGTTTGTAATTATATGTCCCAATCAAAAAGTCGCAGCCGTTGATCACAACACATGCAGTTTAATATTTTTAAACGACAGAACTAACAAATTATTTTCATAACGGCCATCAATTTCTCGTTGATAAATCGCTACTGTTCTAACTCGTTCACCGAACAAGAATTAATGAGTATGAACGATCCAATATCGTAGTGATATAACTTGATACTACGCAAAATATTAACAACTAGCTTATGTCCGTGGCTTTACATGCGCATATACAGTACTAGCTGTTGATGCAAGCAAATCCGTTGCGGTAAAGTTCGCGTGGGAACTGTTCATTTTTCCGGGATGAAAATTATCCTATGTTCTTTACCGGAACTCAAAGTATCTCCATATCAAATTTCAGCAAATTCAGTTCAGTGGTTTGGGCGTGAAGAAGTAATCAGACAGAAACACTTTTGCATTTATAATATTAGTTATTCACCGGCGGGTACGGTATTCCATCCGTTAATTATTATACTAACAAAATGTATTTTTTGATCACGCAGGATTATTGTGCCTTAGAGAAAAGTTAAGGATTTTAATTTCAGACCTTATATTGTAGTGGTTTGAGCTACATAATTATACATATCAAGTTTTATCAAAATCCACTTAGTAGTTTATGCGTAAAAGAGTAAAAAACATCTATTATTTTATAATATTAAATACAGGCATTTTATGTGCATGACATGGCATATAGTGCAGCGAAAATCAACACATACTAATTCCCCCCTAATGATGATAATTTTACCGTACCCAAATTAAACAAAGCCTTCAAAAGCTGTAAACAAATAAAGCGTTAAGCGATTTGTGTCATAATTTGCAAACATATTACATTAATCGCGTTAAAACCGCAAAGCTAAATAACTATTACGAATTAGCAATTTATATAATATGTTTTACAAACGTGACAATTATTTTATTATGTAAAGTCGAGACAATTATTCGTCTATAATTATTGTATGATTGCCCATGATCATACATTTTGCTTATTTTATAAAATAAGGAGGCACACAAGCAAATGTATCACCTGATGGAAAGCAACTACCGTGGCCCATGAACTCTCGCAATACTAGAAGAACTGCAGGTGCGTTGCCGGCCTTTTATGCGGAAATACGCTATCTTTTTGAAGGCTTCCAGGTCGTATTGGTCCGAAAATACTGCTGGCGACAGTTCGTTCCAGTTTGCATGCTAAAACAGGTTTGCTATCATGGTAGCAATCATAGTCATAAATTATACCATGTAAAGAGGGGTCTTTTGTTTGCCTAATAAAGACCGTATTGCCTGCTATAGACAGCTCCGTGGTCCAGTGGTTTAGAGCCCGGCTCTTGGCTTGGCAGTCGTGGGTTCGATTCCCGCGTTGGAAACATGTTATTTCCAAGTTTAGTTAGAACAATGCAGGCTGATCACCTGATTGTCTGACAAGTAAGATGATCCATGCGTCGGATGGGCATGTAAAAAGTCGGTCCTGCACCTTATCTCTCGCCAGTCATGTTGGTCTTTAGTCCCACTGTGTTATGAGAGTAAAAGGAATAGAGAGTTCTCTTGTGGACTGCGCACACACTTGGACACTATGAAATTATTCCTGCGTAACTGGCCTGGTTTCAAAAACCGGCCACCGTCACCGAAACTGGTGTGGGAGTTATAACTATAGACATCTCGCAATCATGGTAACAATCATGGTTTTCCACCATGGCCCACGTGGAGGTATTTACGCATTCAAAACACATTAGCTAAGTCGATGCGAAGCCAGATATAGCGTAATTAAGCGTCAGTCGATCCTGCCACCAAAGATGAAATTGTAAAATATACAACGGGGATTCCTAAAATAACTGCTAGAACCCAGGGGTTCCGTAAAGTAGGTATGGGTTTTAAATAAGTAAATTAATCTAAATTCTATCATAATATTTTATTACTTATAAAATTAGCATAGTACAAAACGTTCTCAAATTTTGTTTGTTTGCGATTGTGCAAAATAGCTAATATATGTAATGTAAGTAAAATGGAAGACTAAGGGCCTGTTTACCGCTTCCTGATAAGGTTATCCACCATTTAAATTGACAGATGGAGTATGGACAATCTATCAAATAAGCCTATCAGGCACCTTATCAGGAAGTGGTGAAACAGGCCCTTACTGTTATATTATCAAGAAAGTTTTTTTTTTTATATGTAAGTAGGTACATGTTGTCTGTATTCATCTAAATATGCATGCAAAATCTTAACAATGTTGATCATCCCAATTGCCTTTTATTCTTTAAAAGACGAAGACTAAAATAGCACAAAGCGAAATGAACATCAAGCGAAAGAAATTGCATCTCTCTAGACAGGATTTCCCAACCAGTGCAGATGCGCCGCTCTACTAGAAAGATAATATCATGCTAACATTAAAATGTAATTTCAAGGTATTTTATATCTTTTTTGACGTGATAACGTCTTATAATTCGATATGGGGTGCGCGCCCGAAAAACATGACAGTTCATGTGTCGTTACCTCGCTCTGAGGCGTTCCATATAAGGCTTGAAGTGCAAGCGAGAGCGCGGAACGAGCGACAAGGAAGCACAATCGGCCTTTGCGTTCGGCAGTGTTCGACATCCGTCTCTCTCCTAAGTCCTACTTGAGTGAGCGATGCTTATATTTTAAAGAAAGCGAAAAGTAAGTATCGCCGCCGCGTGGACGCGAACCTGGAACTTGGCGCTGTGATATCTAGCTTGTCCCGCTGGACCAACAAGACGCTGACGTGATTGCTGCAATTGTCGATATCTTGCTACTCGAAGTTGGTAGTGAGGTGACACTTGTAGTAATTACTATTGTTTCTACGTAGCATTTTTAAATTTTTATTTTTTTTATAAAATGTAGAGGTCCGATAGCAGTAAAAAATACAGTAAAAGTACTTTGTTCTTTGCATAAGTCGATTTGAAAGAAATACATCGAAATAACTTTAGGTTACAGTCGAAAAAGTTTGTTTCTATTTATAGAGATTCGGAAGCGAGGGTTAGGGGGTTAAGGATAGTTGAACGTGACAACGTCATACGTTGTCACGTTCAACTATCGTCAGTAAACCGACTTTACAGACAACCGATTTTTTTTATAAATTCATAAAACTGTATATTTTGGTAAAAAAATATACAGGGGACTCCATCCATAAATCCAAGGGAGCCCCGTTAAAAGTTTGGGAAACCCTGCTCTCGATTATAGATTTAGCTTGCAATTTGCTAGGTGAGTGCTTTCATGGGGACTAAAAGCTGTCGAAGATTAGCAAAGGTAAGGTAAGTAGCTTACGTCTGTAAAGCTGTGAACTAAGCGAGCCTTTGATCCCTCGTAATCTTACATCTCTTTGATACACACGTCGAATTTTTCCAAAGGAGTATGTTTCCACGAATTCTACGCCATTTTTTGACGTAAAAACGTTGTTAAAACAGCCTACAGCGCCGAAAATTATTATAAGTGATTTCGAATCTAAGGCTACTAACAAAGGATCAGTTGGAAAAAATATATATATCTGCTTGATTTGGCTGCCTTATATACATTTGCTGAGGCATATTTAGAACGTTAGTTAAATTAATATTAAAGGTACAGTGAGTAATGACAAAGTGACATCATTAGTAATATCGCCTGGCCGGCACGGGGACAATAAAAAGAGAGATAAATAAAAGAGATAATTAACAAATAACAAATTTATTTAACTACTTATTAAAAAGGAATCTAGTTAGTCGGAGAACGGGGAACGCGCGTACGAAGCCTAGCCTCAGTCTATTTCTCAGTCTTTAGAATTCGCGGGTTTTAGGGACACGACACTTTTTTTTTATTCGCCACAATAAAAAACCAAATACAGAATAAAGCTGAATTTATAATAAAAAGGAATCAAAATACCTTGAAAAATTCTACAATCACATACATAACACTCACTCACCGATAACGGGGGTCAATGACTCCTACATTTTGATAATGGAGTAAAAGATCGAGGAAGCACATCCGCGGCTTTTATAGGCCGGCGGACTTTATTTTTTTTTTAACTGTCACGTTGACAGGCGACAGGGCTAAGGCGTATATCCGGAGGGCTCGTGCAAAAAGGTACTTTATTATTGTTTTTTAAATTAAATATTGAAAACTAGATAATACTAATCTATAAAATTTAAACAGACAAATATAATTAAATAAATTGGAATAAAGTTATTTAATAAAGTGTAATTAACCAAAACAAACAGCAAGTGCCGTTTTAGTTCCGCACTACTATCAAGAGATGGCGCGCTATGTATCGATTTCAATAATTGTTTTGAAGAACAGCTGACAATTAGATAAAAGGCGAAGGAGATATTATTTAAAGTAGCTACGCTACAGTAACCTCATCAGCCATAATATAGCTGCCTACAAGCTTCTTAATATTATTAGATTTTATTTTATGAAATAAGGGGGAAAATGAGCAAACGGGTCACCTGATGGAAAGCAACTTCCGTCGCCCATGGACACTCGTAGCATCATAAGAGCTGCAGGTGCGTTGCCGGCCTTTTAAGAGGGAATAGGGTAATAGGGGAGGGTAGGGATGGAAAGGGAAGGGTAAAGGGGAGGGTAGAGAAGGGAATAGGGTAGGGGATTGGGCCTCCGGTAAACTCACTCACTCGGCGAAACACAGCGCAAGCGCTGTTTCACGCCGGTTTTCTGTGAGAACGTGGTATTTCTCCGGTCGAGCCGGCCCATTCGTGTCGAAGCATGGCTCTCCTTAGCTTATTGAAGGTCTGTGATAATTTTTGCTAAAAACGAACTACATCTAACAATACAGATGTTGGCTGGATTGCCGATCTAGCCGTTACAAAGTAGTTTTTTTTTAAATGCTAGATGAAAATGAAATACTTACTAGATGACGCCCGCAACTCCATTGCGCAAAGATTTGTTTATCGTGCGGGATCCGTACATTTTCCGGGATAAAAGTTATCTATGTCCTTTCTCGGGACTTAAAGTATCTCCATACCAAATTTTAGCAAAATCGGTTCAAATGTTTGGGCGTGAAGTGGTAACAGGCAGACAGACACACTTTCGCATTTATAACATTAATATAAATCTTACTAATAAAATCGATATATCTATTAGATACGTCTATTGTTCAACCCCGGAAATAATCTCCAAACTCAAGACACACGTAAATTATATCAGTGCGAAGTATTTCTATCTCCACATATCGATTCATCGCCCCCCGGAGACGAAACTTCCCAAGTTATTCCGGACCCAGTACGTGACACCCCGATTGGAACTTTACACATAATTGACAATACAATTTGACAAGTTGTAAAGTTACAATTGTCATGACTCATGCAAGGTATGTTTCATAATGCCTTCAACCATTTGCTTTAATTTAAACCAATAACCACTCATTTTTGTGTACATTCGTTTAACAATTTTTATGTTAAAAACATTTTCCAACGCTTCCTGGGACGCAAAGTATACATATTTTTCTTTAAAATATGTTCAGTGGCTCATTTGTACGATGTGGTCACAGTGAAACAGCCACGACGCGAATTTCGCGTCGTGGCTCTAATGAAAACGGCCACGGCGCGTTCTGGCAATCACAAAAAGGCCATAACGCGAAATTCGTGTCCTGGCTGATATGCTATTCATTTTTCTTGATTTGTTCTTGATTGATTAATCATCCATAGATATGGAAGATTATATTTGAATTACCACGCGTACTACAAAATATTTTTTCTTTTACTAAATCACTGCATAACGTGCTTGTCATCATATTATTTATAAAATATCCATAGCTCCATACTATCCGTACTAATATTATCTGTCTGTCTGTCTACTGGCGCGACGTGTTGTTGTTTGTTGTTGGTTTCTTTTTAATATATGTATAAATAAAGTAATCTGATCTCAATAAATAATAAAAATATAGTTTTATTTTAATTAATATAATTTAAATATAATACTACTAGTTGATGTCCGCTACTACGTTGCGCCAGACAGACAGAGAGACAGACATTTATAATATTATTAGTACGGATAATGATAAACTAAATCACTATACTAAATCACTGCATAACGTATGCAGCCTTATTTTAGTGTGCGAAAAGGAACCAAATTCAAAACGATTGAAGTATGGGAGTTATGTTTCCTTAGTTTTTATTATTCGTACGGTTTAACATTGTTTGTTTATTTCACGCTGGATTTTGATCTTTACGTCCTGGAAATATCAGGACCCTCCTGAGAGAGTAATACGTTTGTTTGTTGAAGCATCGTCGAAACAAAAACTCTATTGTTCAGATTGCGATGAGTTCGGACCTCCTTAGACTTAATCTTTCGGTATACAGGATGTCACAAAACTAAGTGATAATATTTAAGTGTGTGCAGAGTGGGCAGAACTAATACTCGACTTCAAACCGAATTCACACGAGTTGGCCGTGAGTGTCAATTTCATCATGTTTCACAATGCTTAGTAACGCATTAGTATTGCGCGGGCCGGCCGATATAAAAACTACGTCAAATGTGTAAAATAGATCTCTTCTGAGTCGGCCTACTCGCAAGGGTCACCGCAGATATACAATTTCAAGTTGGCCGACTATCGTATTTAACTAAATTACTTACGTAATATCGCAATTTAATTGGACAAGTTTTAAATTGTAGGTAATCGGAAAGGAATCGAATTTAGTTGCAAAAATGCGCGAACTCTCTTAAGCCGCTATAGCTATAATTGGTATACTGTGCGACTTAGTTGACCAACTTAAAATTGTAATTCTGTGGTCGCTCTAGGAGTAAATAATATACTCTGGTGTGTGTATGTGTTTCTTGTAGAGAGTTAACTGTGAAAGTAGCAGCACTGAAATACCAATATTTTTTTTTGCGATTTGTATGGGCAATCACCCCAGCGCAACTTTTACAGTGAACTCTATACACGGGACTAAAGTATTATTATCACTTAGTTTTGTTACACTCTGTATATTTGTATTTTTCTAGAACACTTATATGGGACGCGGTTGTATTGTTCTATATTTTTTCCTTTTTTCAAATAGGAGCTACGATTTAAGACATAAACGCCACTTTTATATAAAACACTAGATGACGCCCGCAACTCCGTTGCGCCAAAGTTCGTTTATCGTGCAGGAACCGTGCATTTTTCCAGGATAAAAAGTATCCTATGTCCTTTCCGGGGGCTCAAAGTATATCCATGTCAAATTTCAGCAAAATCGGTTCAGCGGTTTAGGCGTGAAGAGGTAACAGAGAGACAGACAGACAGACAGACAGACAGACAGACGGACAGACAGACAGACACACTTTCGCATTTATAATATTAATATGGATATGGATTAGACACTTATACTTTTTTTGATTGTGGACGCTGCACACTACGCCAGCTGATCCCCATGGTAAGTATTCGAAGAACTTATTTCAGGGGTTTTTGATAATGGAAATATAATCTTATCTTAAATCTTTAAACGAGCAATTCTTGTATATAAATATATAATTGGAATCTCGGAATCGGCTCCAACGATTTTCATGAAATTTAGTATAAAGGGGGTTTCGGGGGCGATAAATCGATCTAGCTAGGAATCATTTTAAGAAGTCATTTTATTCGTGATTTATCGAATACCGAGCAAAGCTCGGTCAAATTGCTGGTACTATTTAACTAGATAACGCCCACAACTCCGTTGCGCCTTAATTACCGGGAACCGTACATTTTTCGGGATAAAAAGTATCCTTTATCCTTTCCCGGGATTTAAAGTATCTCCATACTAAATTTGAAGTGAAATCTGAATAGTGGTTTGGGTGTAACAGACAGAGAGACAGACAGACACACGTTCGCATTTATAATATTAGTACTAGATAACGCCTGCAACTCCGTTGCACCGAAATTCGTTTAAAACACGGAAATCCTACATTTTTTCGATATAAAAACTATCCTTTATCCTTTCTCGGGACTCAAAGTAATTCTATACCAAATTTTAGCTTACCCGATTCAGTTGTTTTGGCGTGAAGTGATAAGAGACAGACAGACACACTTTCACATTTAAAATATTAGTATGGATGGATTCGCTTCGTAACGACCTTCGTAATTGTAAGTTTCTTCGTTGCTCTGTTGAATCGCGCGTAAAAAATTTCCTTCAACGCTGTAACATTTAATACTTGGAAGCGGCGAAGCTTGTGATGGTTAAAGGTTGGTAGCTGGAAAAATACACCTTCAATGTAAGTAGCTTGGATAAAAGTATATCACATTACATTATTGTCACAGATAATAATTCATATAGTTTCCATTAGCGTGATGAAGTAAATATCCTCACAAGGGCTGTTTAGGGACATTTTAACATGTAATTAGCTGTTTTAATGGCCCTTAACATTTTCTAACATATACAGGGTGCAATTAAACCTTCCTGCCAAATTTTGATATATTGATCCTTGTTAAAAATAAAAATACACGTATTTTTTCTTTTATAGTCACTCTGTACTAAGGGAGCATACCCATACTACGTGACCTACTTTTTAAGATTTTTTGTCCCCCTCCCTCCCCCTGGTGACCACGCGTAGTATATGCCAAGACACCCCCCCCCCCACACACAATTGTTCACGTGGTATTGCCAAGAATAATTTTTAATCATTTTGTTTTGGTTTTTGACGCACATCAAGAGTCAAATAGGCAAGTACAGCCTAGGGATGATCGATATTAGGAAAACATCGATGTTGACATCGATGCTAACATCGAATCAAAAGTATCGATATACGATAAATATCGATCGAAAGACATCGATATTTTTAAAACATCGATGTTTTCGGAAACAAATAAAACTGTCTTAAAAATTGATAAAAATTTTAAGTTACTAATTGCATGTAAACACAAAATATAGTACTTAGCAAGTTAAGATTTAGTTAAGTAGTAAACAAGATAATTAGAATTTTTACTATTTTCTATTATGTTGGCAGGTGGGGCTTGTCACTTGACACATTTCGGGCAGGCACTTCAAATTAAGTTAATCAGTGTCATTTAGTGGAAAATAGTTGAAACTTGATCATCTGCTAATGACTATGCAATATTTGTAATTGAAGCTAGTACACTTACTGCACGCTAGACCACGCTCAAAATAATAATTGATGTTTCGATATTTTATTCAGGTAACATCGATGTTTCGATGATATCGAAGTCAACCCATCGATGTTAAAACATCGATGTTTTATGCTTAAACATCGATGTTTATTCAACATCGATGAATATCGATCATCCCTAGTACAGCCACAGACTAATAACAGATACTACTTATAGTACAGCTCAACAAGGCTTTAAATGAATGTGGCGAAAAAAGGAACCAACGCTGCCATCATACAAAAACGTCATTTTTGACAGTTTTTGACAGTTCTCCTTTACGAGCAGCTCATTTAAAGCCTTGTCGCAGTGTAAACAAAATCAAGTAAAAATTTGGTACTTGAAGTCCATGTGTGGAAGGCCGTATTTGCCTTTATTTGCTTATTTGTGTACAGGGCCCCCGCTACCATGTGTGCAATGCATACAGCTGCCATCCTCTAGGTGCGCCAAATAGCCATCTTTAGGGGCGCCAAAACCAAGAACCAAAAAAAATTGCCTAACGGGCGCCAAAATCCCTTTTTTTTTTTTGCACACAGGCGCCAGTAGGCCTTACGGCGGCCCTGTTTGTGTATACGTCAATAATTTTTCCAAATGCAACAAATAGCCAATAGCAAATACAAATAGCCATGCGAAGTGCCTCCATTAGATATACTAAGGTGTAACAAAACTAAGTGATAATACTTTAGGATGTGTACGTGTTCCTTATAGTGAGTTTGCTGTGAAAATTTTGTATGGGCAAGCGTCCCAGTGTAACGAGTTTCTCCATACAAAAGTGAAAAAAATGGTCTTTCAGCGCTGCTACTTTCACAGTGAACTCTATGTAAGGAACACATACACACCCTAAAGTATAATCACTTAGATTTATGTATAATATAATCTATATATATATATAAAAGAATGTCGTGTTAGTTACACTAATGAGAGAGCCATGCTTCGACCGGATACCACGTTCTCACAGAAAACCGACGTGAAGCAGCGCTTGCGCTGTTTCGCCGAGTGAGTGAGTTTACCGGAGGCCCAATCCCCTCCCCTATTCCCTTCCCTACCCTCCCCTATTCCCTTCCCTTCCCAACCCTACCCCCTCCCCTATTACCCATTTCCTTCTTAAAAGGCCGGCAACGCACCTGCAGCTCTTCTGATGCTGCGAGTGTCCATGGACGACGGAAGTTGCTTTCCATCAGGTGACCCGTTTGCTCGTTTGCCCCCTTATTTCATAAACAAACTATTTATAACTCAAGAACGGCTTTCTAGGGCTGAAAATTGTGAGGAGGTAGCTTAGAGCCAGGAGACGGATTTAGGATACATTTTGTCGCGGAAAAATGTACGGTTACTGCACAATATACTTTTATAATTTGCGCGTAAACTATTCAATCGATTTTTATGAATTTTGGTATGGAGATACTTTGAGTCTCGGGGAAGGACAAGGGATACTTTTGGTCCCGGAAAATGTACGGTTCCCGCACAATAAACTTATATGATTTTCGACTAAACTCTTCAATCTATTTTGATGAAATTTAGTATGGAGACACTTTGAGTCTCGGGAAAGGACAAGGGATACTTTTTGTCCCGGAAAATGTACGGTTGCTGCACAATAAACTTTTATGATTTTTCGCCAAAACTATTCAGTCTATTTTTATGAAATTAGGCATGGAGATACTTTGAGTTTTGGGAAAGGAATAGGAATACTTTTTGTCCCGGAAAATGTACGGTTCTTGCACAATAAACTTTTATGATTTTCGATTATTTAATCGATTTTGATGAAACTTGGCATGGAGATACTAATTTTAATCTATTGTTTTCTTAATTATACCAATTTGAATTAAATAATTATCGTTAAGACAGGACAACGTCTGACGGGTCGGCTAGTATATAATAATAGTCTAAAATTACAATAGAACAATCAGAGAAATTAATTTCTAGGCAGATGGCGGACCTAAGTTATTTGGTCGCGTTTAAAGTGAAACCCAACCGACTACATGACGTTGGTCTGTCAACTACTTAGGAATCAATTTCCTCGGTGGTAGATACTAGCTATTTTAGTCACTACTGTAATTCAAATTATTGCAATCGAACACCAATTAAAGTAAATGATCACCAAGCTTGACAGCTTCACCAAACTTCAAAATGCCTGACAAGTGACAACAGTGCCTGTTTTTTTAATGGCTGTTGGCTATAAATAACCATAATAAATACCAGAATCAAGTATTAAATGGCGAGAAAAAAAAATCGCATGACGTTTCTCTTGGCAAAATTGACTACGTGACAAAACTCTACACCCCCTCCCCCCTCTTGTGACCGAGCGTAGTATTTTGAACCCCTAAATGGGTCACGTAGTATGGGTATGTTCCCTAAGATTTTGAGAAATAGCTTCCGAAAGTTATCCTAAAAACACTACAATTAATGGACAGGACGCGTCGCCCGCGCGTGATTTTTTTTAGTTACATGGACTCTCCTAATGATACCTAAACCTTGGAAAAAAATTGGCAGGAAGGTAGACAAGTTTGCGGGAGCGAGAAAAGGCTTTTTAAAAACTGATGAAAATTTATTATGGTTAAGTTACATTTAATACTTAATTAAAACTTAACTACAGTTAACGGGCAGAGCTTTTACAATCAGAGTCTGTCCGGAGACTACCTAGCAGAAGCTCATGCTATGATCGACTGACTTCCTATCGCGTCTCAAGACGGTGGTGAAGCCAGATTACAATGTAATACTTCCCTGAATCAAATCTTAAATAAACAAAGCTTTAACTAGAACTATTGTTGATAAGCAGTTAATCTGTCATCGCTGCACTATATAATGATGACAGGGTGCTGAGGGGTTGATATAACTAGGTTTAATTGCACCGTGTATACTCGCGATTCACATGGCTATTCGTATATTTTGCTATTGGCTATTTGTTGCATTTGGCATAATTATTGATGTATACACAAATAACTAACAAGCAAACAAAGGCAAATACGGCCTTCCACACTGACCTCTATAACACACTGGACTGGCTATGCCGTACAAAATGACAGCTATTTCTTGTGCCGATTTAAAGCGCCGCGGTGAGTGTACTGTGAACTAATTACATAGAAAATTGCAACCGCCATTTGCAAAATATTAGTTCCAAGTACACTCACCACTGCTTTTACATAGCAATCAGCGCCAATATGGCGATTTTCAAATAGGAACATTTTATTGATAGCGATCGCCTGTCCAGTGTATTATAGAGGTCAATGGCCTTCCACGATCTATGGACGTCAAATACCAAACTTTTACTTGATTAAGTCATTGCAATATAATGTACAAAAACATAGGCAGTGTACGATGTAGATCTTTTTAAGGAGATAACTAAAAGAAAAATAATATAAAAAAATTAATCATAAAAACTCAAGTAAAAAACTCATTCATATGCTTATGAAATCTCAAAGTTTACAACGTATACCTTTGGGATTTAGACTGCGTTTGTTTAAAGAGTTATAAAGTATGTAATAAATTCTATAATAGCTCATAAAAGTTATATCTTAAATAGAATAATAGAGATAAAGAAATACCCGCGACCGTTGTATGCGGTTAAATATTCTTTGCGGTTGAGTTATAAATTATAGAGTTATTGAAATAACTATTTAGTTTTGATTACACTTTGACTAGACCACAAATTGAAAACTATTATTATTTACTGAATAATACGAGTGAGAGTTTTTATTTTAGATGACGCCCGCAACTCCGTTGCGACAAAATTCGTTTATGAAGCGAGAACCGTTATAGATATTTACGGGACTATAGGTATCCTATGTCCTTTCCCAAGACTCAAAGTAACTTTATACCAAATGTCAGTAAAATCGGTACAGCGTTTTAAGCGTTAAGATGTAACTGACAGACATACATATAAAATACTTTCACATTAATTATTAATATTAGTCTGGATTACCCTCAGTAATAAATATTCGGATTCTGTGGGATATATTAATTAGCTTTAAAAATGCGATAAAATTCGTTTATAAATTACGTTTGGTTCGCGATTCTCGCACCTGCACTCTACAAACATATCCAAGGATTTATATGGGAGATATTAATTTATATGACGTTTATCGCGCTATTCATTACAACGTTAAAAGTATCCATTTGCAGAAAAATGTGCTATCAATTTCATGTTGATCATAAATTAATATTAATTAGGCATATTAAAAATGATTTTTCAAGGCCAAGAAAGACATAACTTTGTAAATAATGTTAGGTCACATAGTTGTAAACTTGTAATACATGAACTATAACAATATATAATACTAGGTAAGTAAGGTAAGTAATATTATGGCACGGGAACTATGGGAACACACTTTTTCGGGTACTTTTTACGACTATTTTAATTATGCCCTTTCACGGGGTTCAAAGTATCTCCAATCTACATACCAAATTTGAAGACAAATTGGTATAATGGTTACTGGTTTCGGCGTAACAGATCTTTTACGTATTTAGGTACCACACTATCGCGTAAAAAAATTAACCTTGAAACCAATCATGTAGATTTTTTTTGGTTTCTTGCTTATAGGCATACGAAGCACATACCTATTTCTACTTTTATATTCATAAAGTATGTAAAATCGATCGAATTCAAATTATTTACTGTCGAAAATTGGTCGACAATGATCTAACTAGTTTCTAGTAAAAGTATTGTTACGTGCTAGGGTTCGTTGGATTCGGAGAGAAAGACCTGGTGACTCTCTTGAAGACTTTATTCACAAACACTAGCTCACACAATCACTAAGTCCAAACACTAAGCACTAGATCCAAATCACTGAGCACTATCACTATCCTAGGTCGTAGCCGAGTCGTAGATTCACTATCATTCACTATTGATCAATTGTTTTCACTTCGAAGTCGCCTCAAAGATCGCTCCGATAAAACTGAACTCCGGGCCGTCCACCTGCACCCATTTATATGGACGAGTCGAATTCTAGAAAGTTCCGTACTCGATTCACGTAAACAAATAAACACGTAAACAGTAAACAAGTTTGGGAACTTTCTAGGAGGCTCGAGCATGTACCACCTAGCGCCATCTAGTTTTGAGTAGGGGATTTATGTGTAGTGTGTCCTCTAGATAAGTTTTGCTGATTCGACGCTAGATGGCTCTGTGTGTCAGTAACAGTATTATATACGAGAGGTGCCATTTTGTTTTCTTTTTTACGATGCAGATTGATCTAGTAGCAGCTTCACTCTGCATCCTCTATCGGTTGTATCACGGGGAGTGCTCTGGAATTGTTCGGAATCATGCCACCTGCAACTTTTCGCCATCGTCCCACGCGAAAAATATACCATCCTCATCACCTTGATGAGTGGCAGTTTTCCACGGTGCGTTTCTCGCGTAACTTTCTGCCGCGCACTGTAAAACTCTGGAACGAACTGTCACCAGCAGTTTTTCCGGACCTATACGACCTGCAAACCTTCAAGAAGAGAGCGTATTCCCTCTTAAAAGGCCGGCAACGCACCTGCAGCTCTTCTGATATTGCGAGTGTCCATGGGCGATGCTAGTTGCTTTCCATCAGGTGACCCATTTGCTCGTTTGCCCCCTTATTTTATAAAAAAAAAACCTTACAAAATGGACTTAGGTACTATACTAGGTAATGGATAAAACTTAAAGCCTCTATAGTCATTAGTCTCAGTAAGTTTTATTCCAGCCGCAAAGTGTGTTCAGTATTAACACCGCAAAAAACTATTGAAAATCTATCAACTAATGGATATGCTTTCAGAAAAGTTTTATTAAGTAGTATTAGGGTCGCTGCATTGCAGATCAGCTTATGTAACTATGTTAATATATTTCAAAGGTTAGATTGCACGGCCTTGCAGAAAATCGGAGTGAAATTTATGTTTTGTTTTGCCGAGCAGCGGGGCTAAAATGGTAACATTTACTAATTCCTCTCAATCAATTCAGCAAATGAATTGTCAAAACTGTCAAACTGACAAATGTCAAATCAGTACAAAAATACAGAAATGAATTGCAAGCAGAGTTGCATTTTGCGATTTTAAAGAATTGAATCATATTATGACCATTTTAGCCCCGCAGGTCATCAATTTATAAACACAAAATTTTTGGGTGAATTATATGTATTTAGTTGAATTAAGTTATACTTCGAAAATACTGGAAGTATTTCTATGAAATTCCGTAGTCCGCACACGATATATAGACCTACAGAAAAAACATAATATGGCTTCTTTGTCAAAGAAAACTGTGTAGTTTCCTTAGGATTTCTGTCTTGAAACTTTTATGTTTGCATTAGGCTCCGAAATAACAGGGCGAATTTTAATGAGTACAGATATATAAATGACATACGTAAGCTTCTTGGTCAAAGAAAAATGTATGGTTTCCTTGAAATTTGTTTGATATACTACTAGGTGATGCCCGCAATTCCGTTCATTTATCACAAAAAGAAAGTATCCTATGTCCATTTCCGGGACTTAAACTATATCCATACCAAATTTCATCAAAATCAGATCAGTCTTTTAAGCGTGAAGAGGTAACAGACAAAAATACACACTTTCGCGATTATAATATTAGTAAATAGTATGCATTTGTGCAAATGCAAGCTAGTTAACACGAAAGCTCTGAGGAATTTGAGGTTAAGGAAAACGTAACGTACTCTCTCTCGCAACTATACTAATATTATAAATGTGAAAGTGTGTCTGTCTGTCTGTCTGTTACCTCTTCACGCCTAAACCGATGAACTAATTTTACTGAAATTTGGTATGGAGATACTTTGAGTCCCGGGAAAGGATATAAGATACTTTTTATCCCGGAAAAATGTATGGTTCCCGCGCGATAAACGAATATTGGCGCAACAGAGTTGCGGGCGTCATTTAGTAAGTACTTTATAATATTTTGTCGGAACTTGAAGTGCGAGTAAAGTTATTATTTTGTTCAGAATACCACCGCATATTTTTATTTATAACATTTTGCAATAAACTAGCGCCTACCAAAATAAATACCCTGTCATGGCTACACCGAATCGTACCAAGATTGTATTATATAAAGCGTTTTAGTGGCAGAGATGAATTTCTTGATCTTTCGTTCACGCACAGTATTAACATTATACAGTAGAGTAACTGAGCTTTTGAATCTAATTATCTAAATACAAAGACCAGTAGCTCCCCAAAAATTCTTCCACTTTAATGTAGTTATGTGGTTATTTTTATTATACGATACAATCCGTTATTAGAAAAAACTAAAAAATTGGCATTTTCATAAGATGTCTGTTTAAACCTTAATACTGGAGTAAAGTCCAAACAATATCGAAGTTATTTGGTTTGCTTCACATTAGTTATTTATGACTACTGTTACAGGTCATACATGATAATAATATGAAGGGGAGTGGGTCAAACAAGAAACTGTTTAAAATATTAGAGTTGGGATAAATTATTTTGTACGTGCGCGCTTCAAGTTATCCGAAATCGCGTTTATGTGTGCGTGCGTTGATTTGAACAGCTTAAAGATGATCTACCGTATTTAAGATATATTTATTGTGTCTTTCGTTCGAGCGTAAGATTAATGATCCCGATGATCCGGATTTGAGACAAAGGATAGATTTTTTCCTCCTATCTCGAGGACCTTTCGTCGAAAAACAATTTTTGCACTCCTTAGGTTCACGACGAAAATGATTTTTATTCCAGTACTAGCACGTCCTTAACGCCTTACCTCTTTACGCTTAAACTGCTTGACCGATTGTGTCAAAAATTAGTATGGAGATATTTTGAGTCGCGGGAAAGGACATAGGATACTTTTATCCTGAAAAAATGTACAGTTCCTACTCGATAAATGAATTTAGCACGACGGAGTTGCAGGCATCATCTAGTAGGAAAATAGTCATACTCATAAGAAAAATATAGCCCTATAACGCAAAATCCCGAGCCATATAGATTGCCATCATAGGGAGAGGGTTTATAGCAGGCCAAAACGCTTATCACCAGTTATCGCTAATGGTCACTTTACTGTGGCTCTGGAAATAGCCATTTTATGGTATATCAAATGACTGTACTAATTTTCATAGCATCTTATAGTCACGGATGACTATGAAGACACTATTTGATGAGAAACATAGGCAAACATTTTGGTGCTGACTAGATGTGGTTCTCATTTTCATAACTGGTAATTGGTTTATCGCCCGGGAACTGGACAGTTTTTTTTCAAAAAAAAATGATATTCACTTTCAAGAATCAAAGTATCTCCATTCTAAATTTAATCAAAATCGATTTGGCAGTTTTAGAGTGGAGAAGTAAAAGGTAGAGAGACAGACTTATGATTAATTATTTCTAAATATTTCTATTATTATTTAAAAGAATCAATAAATTCCGTGACGAAAATAAGCCTAACACATCATCTAACGTCGTTTCAGTTCGAAAAACTTCGGCACGGTGTTTGTGTACGTGCGGCTAGACGTATGCGTGTAGACTAGCTATGCAATAGCTTTACTACGGCAGTCTCAGAGTGCCACACGTATTTTTTTGACATTATATTAAACCAGTGCCTTACTGGATAGGGAACCATTAAATCTAAGCGAATTTTACGGCAATAAATACTTTAATTTCTGCTGTTCTCGCACTATGAAATTGAATAGTAAGCACACACTTACACGAGCAGGCAGGAAGCCAGCTACAATAAATTTCATGTGAACACCGAACACACCTCCTTATCTTGAACGATTTCATTCTTTATCCAGAATTTCCGCTTTTTTTCGTTTCATCAATTCGACTTTTTTGTACATTTTGCAGCTTTATGTCGTACAAGACAAAATTATTTTGTTTTATTTTTCACATCCCTGATAAAATGATTTGTAGAAATGCTTACTAGACAGTAACAAAAGTTAGGTTAGTAACAAAAGTTAGTAGGCTTGTTGTTTTGTGCACATAATTTGTTATCATATTTTATTCAGTGCTAATGATAAGCCATTTTGTTGAACAAAACCACAGACATAGATCAAGATAGATACCGCATGTTGCTCCATTTGTATGAAAACGAGCGTGTCACTTTTTTCCTACCACTTTGACGTACCGATGATAATAAACGTGTCCATTATCAAGGCCAATATTTCTATTTGAATTTATACAGCTCAATATGGCAATTTTAGGCATTCAGGCATTTTTTAAATTCCGGTTGACGTCCGATTCCGATAGCAGACTAAAGAACAGACTTTCGAAAGACGGGCATTGCTCGTCGTTTAGGAACGCGATATGGCACGCGAAGTACGTACACATGCGGTATCTATCTTGATCTATGTCTGTGAACAAAACTATTAATTGTGTCTATCCGTCTATTCGTCTGTTTCTTTAAGTCTAGGCTAAAAAAGAAGCGCAAAAAATGTTGCAGGTAACATCTAGTAATATAATATAATGAATAAAAGTACCTACATTGTGAAGATTTTTGTTGAAATTATAATACATTAATTGAAATTAAAAGAAATTGAAATAAGTAATAATAAATTAACCTACAATAACTGATCTGATGGATAGACTCATCGGATAAGTGCAGCAGTGCATAAATATATTTTAATGAGAAGCATACAAACATGAACGTAGAAAAAATGGCGGACGGAGTCTTGTCATATACAAAACTGTGTCTTTACTTTTCTTCAGAGTCGGCCACGCACACATTCTTGCGCCTGTCAAATGGTATGGACTAGCGCAAGAATGTGTGCGTGCGGACCGTGTACATACAGCCAGCTGGCCGACTCTGAACGACACAGTTTTGTGTATGGTGGGACTCCGTCCGTCTTTTTTTCTACGTTCATGCATACAAATTATTAATACTGGTAGAGTTCAGATGGAGTTCTACAATGTTTTATTTTATTTATTCTTAGCTGACAGACATACTTTATAAATAATTTGAGTTCTTGGCAGTTAAAGAAACTAAATTAAATTCCTAAAGTAATATTTTTACAAGCAAACTTGTAACTACTAATAATTAATGCTTTATATCACCAGACTTATGCTTAGCACAAACCTAAGCGACCACGCGACCACGAAGCGGGAGCGTCAATACAAAACACACATTTGACAAGTTGTTAAAATATGTGTGTTTTGTATTGACGCTGCCGCTTCGCAGTCGCGTGGTCGCGTAGGTTTGGCCAAAGCCTAAAGCTTCAAAATGGCAATAAGTGCTTTCAATAATATCCTATTTTAGTGCTCTATCTTTTTATGACGTAAAACTTGCTGTCCCGGCAAGCGTTGTTTAGCTATATAAAGTACTAGATGACGCCCGCAACTTCGTTGCGCCAATAAACGCTTATCGCGAAGGAACCGTACATTTTTCCGGGATAAAATGTATCATATGTCCTTTTCCGGGACTCAAAGTATCTCCATGCCAAATTTCAGCAAAATCGGTTCAGCGGTTTGGGCGCGAAGAGGTAACAGACAGACAGACAGACAGACAGACAGACGGACGGACGGACGGACAGACAGACACACTTTCGCATTTATAATATTAGTATGGATTTTACCCATATTATTTTATTGAAGTGACTAATTAAGTATGTCGCCATGGCAACGTCGATCGCTATCCCGTCGCACAAACAATGGTCGCCGTCAGTCTCTAGTTGTAATAATTTACTATTATTTATTAAACAAATTCACTTATCAATAAAAAGTAGCCAGTAGCCGATTCTCAGACCTACTGATTATGCATAATATAAAATTTAGTAAAAATCAGTAAAGCCGTTTCGGAGGAGTACGGTAACCTAACATCGTGACACGAGAATTTTATTATAAGATATATTATTATTGATACCGTACTATACATATAAATGGGAAAGTGTGTCTGTCTGTCTCTTACCTCTTTACGCCCAAGCCACTGAACTGATTTTGTTGGGTATGGAGATACTTTCACATTTCAGTTTCAGGAAAAGACACATAATACTTTTTATCCCGGAAAAAAATATTTTGGCACAACGGAGTTACGGGCGTCATCTAGTTTAGTTTTTAAGATAGATCCGTCCATATTTGGCGTGTGACGTCTTCTGAAAGCCGAATCCGCTCTTGTAGTAGTGTAAAAATGAGAAATTCTTTAAAACCGTCACATTTATATTCATATCGCTGGCACGTCACAGTGCTCGACAGTTCCACCATAGAATAAATGTGTACAGTAGGCCATATTCATACTAGACTGCCCAAATTACCGCCGAGTTCTTGTGGTAGGGCCTCATCCACTTCGGGCGTCTCTCTTCGGGTACGGCGAGTCCTCGATCTCCAGCGGAATGCAGAAAGGCATTTCTAGGCAAAAGAAGGATAAGGTAATATTATGAGTAAACACAAATATGCACATAAAAATAAAATGACAAATCCATATTCGTATCCTCCGATTTAGGTGTAATTTTTTACTAACACTGTTTATTTATTCATTTATTTAATAGGTAGTTGTATTCAGATAGTGTAAAAGTTATATGGTATACTTAAGTTTGTACAAATTTTACATGACAAAATCTAAAGTCAAGATTTTCAGGCTATAAAGCATAGTGTTGACTACCAGGGAAAGCGACATTAATAAAAAGTCATAGCAGTAAAAATAGTAATTTTATAACAATTTTCGTATAGTAGTTTAGTTTATACGTGGGAGAGCCATGCTTCTTCATCCAAAACCGGCGTGAAACAGCGCTTGCGCTGTGTTTCGCCGAGTGGGAGTTTACCGGTGGCCGAGTTTATCGAAGGCCCAATCCTCTACCCTATTCCCTTCCTTACCCTCCCCTATTCCCTTCCCTTCCCATCCCTACCCTCCCCTATTATCCTATTCCCTATTAAAAGGCCGGTAACGCACCTGCAGCTCTTCTGATGCTGCGAGTATCCATGGGCGACGGAAGTTGCTTTCCATCAGGTGACCCGTTTGATCGTTTGCCCCCTTATTTCTTAAAAAAAGTAAAACTATGCAGTATCACGTACAAAACTAAAACGGTATTAAACCAGATTTCAAGGTCACCGCTGAGTTACTCTACTGTATTTAAATTGTGGTTCTATTGAAAAATGCCTACGTTTCTCAATAAGTGGAGATATGCTGAGTGACCGCATGCCGACTGCCGAGCACCGAATATGAATTCCTCGCGATAAGCGCCACTTGTGCTATAGCTTCTTAGAAAAGGATTTAGTAGAAAATGTTATTTATTATTAAGCTATTATCGTACCTAATACTTATAACTGCTTTTTTCTTCGCTCAAATCGTATAATTAGTACCTAATTTTATCTAAATTAGACCAGTAAAAGTGACAAATACAGTTAATAAATATCATAATATCAATTCAAAATTACTGTATCTTATGTTTTACTATTATGTAGAATAATAATATAAGTTATCTCTCAGATATAGCTATCGGTATATTGATAGACTTCATTTTAGGTTTCTTTGCGTTAAGATTCAATAAGGGTTAACCAATTATCCCGAAAAATAAAGTTCTTTCGAGATAGAATTGTAGGATAGGAAATAGATAGAGTATTCTCTATTTCCAGAGAAGATTTGTCATGTCGTAGATGAAATTGCGTAGAACAATCGTGATCGCAAATTGCGGGAGACATTATGACGGGGCCGATACAGCCTACGTAATTGGCTTCTGTTCGGGGCTTTATTCTCATGCCGCGAATGTCATTTCGATTGTTGATCGCGCATGAGTATATAGGCGTCATGAACATAAATGGCTACAAATGTACGTTTCTCCCGGTAGGCATTAGATTCAATTTACATGTTGTCTGTTGCCTGTTGGCTACTGGTTCTAAATTAGAATGGCTTATTACAACATTGCGACACCTTGCGACGTTGCAGTGTAAATTAACCCTAAGATATCATGTGCGAGTCCAACATCCAGCAGTCAAATTAATATTCGAAGTATGAGAATAGGACACCAGAGCTAGTTCGCCCTGACAGAAACCTTATTCCAAGGACGTAGGATTCACTTTCCTACCTTTTTTACTGTAAACGGTCACACGTCCTACTGTCATATTGACAGGGGAAACCTAGATACAATCAACTAGATTTTGCTAGCGACTTCGAACGTACAGGAAGTATTGCAATAAGGATGTAACAAAACAAAGTGATCAAACTTTAGAGTGTTTAATGTTTATTAGTCCTCTGTGTTAGAAGCAAAGCTAAAAGGCTTACTTTTTAAATTTTTTTTTATAGGAAATTCATGACACTGGAGTGCTTGCCCATACAAAAAAATTGTCTTAGCGCTGCTACTTTCACAGTTAACTGTTACATAAGAGACACAACATACCTTAAAGTATCATAACATTGTTTTGTTACATTTTGTGTAGCCAACTGTTACTTTGTATCTACTGTGTAACTTTTATTTGCATTCTAAAATATCCAGTATTACCTACTTTAGAATAATGCTACCCTTTTATTACTTTTCATGTTAATAGACTTTACGATAAGTTTAGTATTTTATATTATCAACTTTCTATCGTCGCAGTCAAATTCTGTGACTGTATAATATCAACAATGCCATTGAAAAGATAATAACATCATGTAAAAAAATCTAAGTTTCATATTATTTTACCCTGCAATAAATTGTTTGTACATATTTCTTACATTGAATTAAGTGAAGGGCGACGTAAATCTGTATATCTCATCACGTAAGACCGTAATGACGCTAAGTAGTAATTGGATGACCGGGGACCACATTATGTGACCACAGTTACTTATTCTAACCTTTATGCCAATCACAGAATCATTCCCATAGACAGTTCTGTGCACTTAGTCAAGTTGCAGTCGAGAAATTTGACAGTCAAGTTACACAATAACAAAAATAAATTGTAGTAACTAAGTTTTAACATGTATCTGTTTATTGTTCCTAATAAAGAAAAAAAAGACGGGTTGCACTCCGGGAGTGCCGGCAGAAGTCAAAACTTGATTATTAACGTTGTGCATTATTATTTTTAACCCATTTTTTATGAATATCGATTTTTAAAAAATCGATTTTTTTAATTAATCGAAACCCTTACAATCGAATAAATTTTTAACCCCTTTTTTATGAAAATCGATTTTTAAAAAATCGATTTTTTTAATTAATTGAAACCCTTACAATCGATTAAATTTTTAACCCATTTTTTTATGAAAATCGATTTTCAATTCAATTTTTTTAATTAATCGAAAGTCGAAACCCTTACAATCGATTAAAAAATATCGACAATCGAAAAAAAACGATTGATTGTTCCATTAATCAATTTCGATGTTACAACACTACTCTCCAACCGTCTTACGGTTTTTCGATCAGCACGAAAATCTGACGCGAGTTTCACAGTTTACCCATCCCACAAAAGTGCTCAACGCCGTTAAAGAAGTTTTCACTTCAAAAAAATTATTTTCACATAACTTATCTCTAAGACCAAATTGAAATGCATCCGCTGGAATGCGCGGTTATGCGGCTACATCGCGAGATCACAAGCAAATTTAATAAAACTATGTTACGATTTATTTAAATAGCAACGCGGTCACGTTGTCACTAACATACATTTACTTGTGCTTAACACCGCTATTAAAATTGTCGTATGCAACTTGAATAAGGGCCCTAAATATAATCTTCAGTACCGGCGTAATGCCATATAAAAATTCGTCACGTTGATTAAACGACATTTTTTCGCCCCTTCGTATACCGCGAAGCATTTATTTTTATAGAGTAAACCCCAATTTTTTCTCCCATCCTTTAGGTGAATTGCGAATTTTCGTTTAGTGAATATCCGCCTCATAAGTTTTTCTCGAATTTCCATGTTATAATAACTTCAGCTGTACAAAATAGCGGCGACTTTGGGTTCCTACTTTTTCATTGTCAGCTTCATGTGCTTCTTACATTTTGAAGTAACCCATCAACTTCCAAGCGGAACCCGGGTGCCGCATAACAATTGAATATCTATTGTGTCTGAAGTTTTTCAATGTTCCTGGGTCATGGGTGTGTATAAAATATGTGTATGATATAATAAAAATCTTAAATATATGTATAGTATATAAAAGTATTAAATATATTTCCGTTGTCTGGTACCCGTAACACAAGTCCTTCAGGTACTTAGCACGGGGCCAGACTGACGTGGTGTGAAGCGTCCATATATATTATTATTATTATTATAATTACTTAAACAAGGGGTGAGAGCTTTAGATATTCACTACATATTTGATATTTAAGTTTTTTTTTTAATTGCTGAATATTTACATAAAATTACTGTAAGTAATTAAATGAAGATTTTGACATAAGCCCCATACATTATTTGTCAAATTCTTCAATAAGTTGAAGTTTAATCATAATTAAATTAAATTTCTCTAAGTGTGGCCGTTATTGTTAAAAATGAATATACCGCCATAACAATAGAATAACAATAATTGTTATTCTATTATTATCGCGGTCACCGGTGTCCTTATGGCACTTGATGCGCTAAACCGCTAATTTGTGTGTGTCTGTCTATCTGTCTGTCTGTCTGTTACCTCTTCACACTTAAACCCGTAGCCGGTAGAGTAGGGTCCCCATGCGATAAACAATTTTTGGCGCAACGGAGTTGCAGGCGTCATCTAGTAAATAATAACATTGGTCTATTTTCTCCCTAACAGTAAAGTTAGTTAAAGGTGCGCTATCTACGGGTTACAGTCCCGCCTCACAGCACAAAGGGAGCCAGCCATGTGTAGCCACGTCGATATAAGGCTTAATGAATATAATATAGCTAAGCGCTCGTCAAATGTGATTATTGTAGCGGAAACCCTGTTTTATTATAATTAGGCAACACAACTAAAATGTCTTGGGAGCAAAGTATAAGATACTGTGACTGTGACAATGTAGTGTAGTGCAATGAGACATGAGTACTTCCAGAGTTACTGATGCATAGGCAGATGATGGTTCATGTTGTTGGTAGGGCTGTATCAATCAATATAAGTTGGGATCTGTGGGCTGGGTTTGATAAAACCTGACCGAATTGAGTAGACCCGCAGTCTATTAGTAAATTTTTCGGATAGTACATAAACATTAAACATTATAAGATCGCATCCGATAAAATAGCAAAATGGAAGAGTAAAGCAGTACATGGCAAATTTTCCCATCTGTTAGACCAGGATCACATCGACCAAGTTGCATCCTCCAGTTGGCTTACCAAGGGCAATATATACAGCGAGACAGAAGGTTTCCTTTTTGCCATTCAAGATCAAATAATTAAAACCCGTAATTACATACATACATACATACTTAAAGAGAATATTGATACCGATAAATGTAGATTATGCCACCAAACCACTGAAACAATAGACCACATAACCGGAGGATGCAACTCACTAGCAAACAAAGATTACACCCATCGCCACGACAACGTAGCCAAATTTATTCACCGACTGCTAGCAATTAAATATAAACTCATAGATATACATACACCTTATTATAAATATAAACCGAGCAATGTCCTAGAGAATAATATCGCAAAACTTTACTGGGATAGAGATATAATTACAGATCGCACAATCCTAAGCAACATACCCGATATAACCCTTACAATAAAAGCTAAAAAAACTACTTACCTGATAGATATAGCCGTCCCCAATAGTAATAACCTGAAACAAAAACACAATGAAAAGATTCAAAAGTACATACCTCTTGCTGATGAAATATGATTTTACTAGGTAACTAAAAAGAGTGAAATTATTATTTTTAACAAAAAATTAAAACCGACTTCCAAGGTAAAAACAATAATAACATCCTTATAATATGAACTAAAAAGTATTAAATAATTTTTCCTATCTCATGGTGCCTTTTTCCGAATTCGGCTAAAACTCAACTATTTCTGTACTCAATCTTCATAATTTTGAAGTCGGTGCCAGTTACAAATGTTTCAAATATTCTGGCATCTGGATTCAGCTATATCTGGTACCGACTTCAAAATTATGAAGATTGAGTACAGAAATAGTTGAGTTTTAGCCGAATTCGGAAAAAGGCACCATGAGATAGGAAAAATTATTTAATACTTTTTAGTTCATATTATAAGGATGTTATTATTGTTTTTACCTTGGAAGTCGGTTTTAATTTTTTGTTAAAAATAATAATTTCACTCTTTTTAGTTACCTAGTAAAATCATCGCGTACTATACGTAGATTAGGGCCGATTCACACCGAATGGCAGAGGCGAGGCTTTCATTGTCATATGATTTTAAACTTTATCTTTATTATTGTAATACATAGTATCGCTTGAGAAGTCTACGACCGCCCGTGGCCGTGATTGGTAAGTGTGACAGCTGTGCACTCTAGCATGTTACTTGTATTATCGAAGCAACTTACTTCTCAGAAGTAATGTCAAATGTGCGCCTTACGCTCTGGAGATAAGGTTGAATATTTTGTTATGTTCAATTTTGGTGACATTGGTGACCCTGACGTGAAAATGATGATGATGATGATGAATATAATTTGTATAGTAGCATATGCTTTCAGTTCTTAATATAGCGCCTAAACTCCCAAACTTGTATCTAAAAGGAATCCGGAGTTCTCTTAGTATCTTTGGAACCATAGTATACCTTGGTGCAGAATCTTGTGTTTTGGTAGCATATGCTTAGGATGCTTCTCATAAAATCAAAATCACCATATGTTTCCATATAAATTTCGAGGAGTTCCCTCGATTACTCATGGATCCCATCATCAGATCACCACTTTTGTGAACATGGTACCAAATTGGAGTGAAACCTAATACAACAAAACAAAAATTTCGAAAATCGGTTCACAAACGGCGGAGTAATCGTTGAACATACAAAAAAAAAAAAAAAAAAAAAAAAAAAAAAAAAAATATCCACAGCCGAACATATAACCTCCTCGTTTTTTGGAAGTCGGTTAAAAACAAATGTGGCGCCAGGAAACTGTAAAAATCATACCCATTATTCTGTCCTCGACTGGCGTCATTCCGAAAACCCTCTTCACTGCTCTGAAAACACTCGACCTAAACAAAAACACATACATCCACATACAAAAAATCCGTCGTCATTGATACCTGCTCCATCGTTCGCCGCTTCTTAAACCCGTCATCATCATTTACCTCATCACAAGCTTAACACTTCTTATCATGAATCAGGATACTTGGCACAGCCCGTACCTGAGTCATTTCACACAGCATTCAGCAAACAGCCGAGACACTAACTCTCTTAAATAATAATAATAATAATAAATTATATTTATTTCATCAACACATTGTACAAACTACACACATTTTAAACAAATGTTGACCTTCCCTATTAAGTACTAGTGCACCTGTGTCAGGAAAGGCCACTCTTCCTTATAGTAGGGGAGGTAGTGCTAGCGTTCGCTAAGTCATTTCATACCGACCAAATTTTTGTCCAGCGGTAGCTTAATATTTATCAATCAATATAATCAGCGTCAGTCGCCGCACCCGTGGTGGAATGTTAACTGAGAGTATTTCAAAGTTGTAAAAAAAATAGTTGCGAAAAGTGATTTTATACCGAATGAAACTTTGATGGATGATTATTGAGGTCATGTTTAAGGCGACGCCTTGATAATTTGGCTATAGCGATGCCGATTTTTCTCAGCAATGACTAAAGCTAAGAAACTAAAGTTCATTGTCAGTATTCATCATGTCTTTGTCTTTGAATTGCCCATAGCATAACACGATTGGACAACTTTTATAACACAGAATTATCAATCGAAAAGACCTCTGTAAAAAAAGGGATTCCTATTTTTCCAACAGAGGAGAGTGATTTAAGGTTCCAAAATTTGTACATAAATTGGTTGAAGCATACACTTTAATATGTGCATAGCTTATATGAAATGTATTTATGGTTTTTAAATTACGCGACAAAAACCATTTTATCGCTTACGCCCGTTCCATTTTTTGCTGTTCCATTGCTTGTTTTCTATGAGAGGCCGGCCCGGCCTCTCATAGAAAACAAGCAATCTAAAACATATCCAACACGGTTTCTTACTTTAACGCGGCGTCACCTTAACCAAAAAATCACCGTCGGCCGTATTGCAGACGGGGGATTGAACGTCAGTCGCGTTACTGAACATGTAAAATTTTTTTGAATATAATTTCATTTTATACCGTACAAAATTTATACAGGCGAATGTTTCTACTTTGTAAATAATAAAGAAAACCGTCAGTCGCTAATACGATGGTGGAAAAACCGTCAGCCAGCGATATAAGTTATGATATTTGTGAGGAAGAATTATATACATTTTACTTTAAAAGCGCCATCTGTTGTTATATACTAAAACTAAAATAACACCTACCGAACCTAAACGTGTATAATCTAGATATGAACCTTTATTGAACCTTTATTGGTTTTTATTGGAGCGAATTGGGATCTTTTTAATGTCAATTCAATACGATTCCCAACAACAACTTTGAGTTGCTCTCAATTTTTATTCCACCCATTATGAAGTGACTGACGATAAAAGCTGTTACGTTGTTACGTATTAGTGGAATACTATTATTGTAACGATTTTCGCTCGGTATGAAATGACTTTTTAAACTAAGCGCGACCTCCCCTACTATTAGCACACTTAAGAGCCCGGGTTACCCTCGAAATTCTCATACATACGTAATACCAAAATCATTTTCTCATACGAAAATATTTAACATGTTTGAGTTATTTTTCAGCTTAAAATAGTAATTACCTAGGTTCCTGTACAAAAATTAACTTCAAAATATTTAAACACTAAAAAAATTTTTTTGTGTAAGTATATTTTTTTTTACAAATTTACTACTAAATATTTAAACACTAAAAATATATATTAATAAATATTAAATTTACTACAAAATATTTCAACTCTAAAAATATTTGTTAGTATTTAAATATTTAGTAGTAATTTAAGTCCATTAAAGGAAAAAGTTTGATACAAAATCTGACCCCCTCTTTGCTCCACTAAGAGGGGTGGGGGGGATAATTTTTATACACCAGATTTTGAGTTGGAAGAAGACAAATATATCTGCGAAAACCGCATTCAAATCGGATCAGTACTTTTCGTGTGATAGTGGCACAAACATACAGACAGACAGACAAATAAAAGAACTAACCACATTTTTGGCTTATAGCGATGTAGTGACACCCCCCGCTTATTATTTTTTGAATATCTTTAATGTACAGAATTTCCATTTTTACAGTTTTATTATATGTATAGATTTAATGATATTATAACTAGTCTCAACCGTTTAAAGTTATCTTAAGTTCATTGACTATCAAGAAATACAGCCTTTTAATAAAGTAGGACCTATAATAAAACATACAAAAAGAAAAAATATGACTAATCACAAAAACCATTTTGTCCATATGGTACGGACAAAATGACATACACATTTTTAAGAACAAAGTTCACAATAATTAAATCGTTTGAGATTCTTCCTAATCCTTTAGAGTTAGAATTCAAGGTTTTGTTCATTTTGAGTGCATAATATCTTCTAAGCGTCGCCTGAGAAACTAAATGTTTTTGCTGCCAATTCCCATCCCACAACCCATTTTTTTCCTTCCATGCTTCAATATCCACACTATGGCCGTACTCATGGATTCTTGGCTCCAAGACTGCCGATTAGTTTTTCTTTTGTAGTTTCGTGGCATATCCCCGTAACAAAATAATAAATGTAAACTATCAGAAACACTGTAGGTACATGGTATGTCATTTTGTCCAAATGTAACTAAAGACAAATAAATATCAAAATTCCATCAAATAACTAACGATTGCCATAAAGTTTACAAAAATCACTGGCTAGTGGCATAGTTCATCGATTTTATTGCAAATGATATCAAATGACAGCAAATAACTCGCCAGTAAGCAGGAGAAAACAATCTGTTAAATAAACTTATGAAGGCGAGAAACACATTCGATCTGCTTATTGCGGCGTAACTGTGAGAACGGCGCTCAAAGTCTGGCAGGATTGTTAATATGACTGCCGTTACATGACACAATCTCGGGAACGTATCTAAAACCCCCTAATTTTGAAATAAGGGCACTATGTCATTTTGTCCGTACATGTCATTTTGTACGTATTTCCCTTATAACTTATATTTCATAGGTCGGTTCATAGAATAGTTATGTTACTTGTGGTAGTACCCCAAAATAAACAACAAAGTATTGTATTTGTTATAGGTAATATCTTTAATCACTTACATAGTATATTTTTAATTTTTAATATTATTTATATTATTATGATTGTAAATATACAAGTGTTTATCCAATATCACACAATATGAAATGATTGCAACACTATCGCAATAATAAAAGCCATTTTACTCTGTTTTTAGAACTGATGCTTTTCCCTCCGTTATTTATACAAGAAGGAAATTGCTATTAAACTCCCCATTTTCATATCCATATCTAACGAAAATATTTTATTAGCTTCGATCATTGGAGAGGATTTTATTAACTCAATGTATTATTTGATAAACCTTTTTATATTACCCTTCTATATTTTTTGCGTAGCTCGATTGATATAACGAATATTACCATAACAATACCTTTTTATTTTGATGGGCTTTCGTTGTAAAGTTGTCCCCAAACATGAATGAAATGGAAAGCCTTTTGTCGTGCGGAAATCGTAAAATATAATTTGCTATAAGATTTTCAACTTAAAACGGGTTGTTGTATTCTACTTACAAAGTCTGCGTTAAAGAGGATGTTACCGCATCTAGCTGTGAATGTTCTTATAAGATTATTTTTCGTTTTCAGTTATAATCATACTTGATTTATTGAATACTTACCAGAATAGGTATCTGTAACCAATATTACTTCAACGACATCCCTATAATTCAAATGATATTATAGCATAACATTATAACATTATCTCTTTCTGAAAATATTACATTAAAATCTTGAAATAAAAGGCGACCGAAAATCCATTACAACAATGGTTTTCGATTTTGATTAGAAAAAATAGATTTAATTGGCAGAGCGCTATGTTTTGTCGCGTTATATAGCCCAATATACTGATATTTGATATCCAATAATCGAAATCAATAATAGCCATCTCCTGAAAATATCAAAATTTGAACAGTAATAATATCACTTTTCATGCACTTATTCCACTTTATTAATTTACTAGATGACGCCCGCAACTTCGTTGCGCCAAATCTCGTTTATCGCGCGGGAATCGTACGTTTTTCCGGGACAAAAAGTATCCTATGTCCTTTCCCGGGACTCAAAGTATCTCCACACCAAATTTCAGCAATTTCGGTTGAGTGGTTTGGGCGTGAAGAAGTAACAGACAGACAGACAGACAGACAGACAGACAGACAGACAGACAGACAGACAGACAGATAGACAGACAGACACACTTTCGCATTTATAATATTAGTATGGATATGGAAATATGGATTTTATTACAATTTTAATATTTTACACAACTGGTTTCGATAAAATTATCATCCGGTGTTTCTATTAATTTACTGATTTCAAAAATTTTAAATCAGTAAATTAATGATATGTAACGAAGAACATGAGCGGTAAGTAAGAGGTGCGGTAAGAAGCGGTGAGTAAGAGAACAATAAACTAAACTAACGAGTAATATTGATTTATAAAAAAAAATCTAGAACGAGCTTACAAAAAGTGGATTGTGATAAATCTATTTCAGGTATTAAAATTCTATCCGAGCGACTTTATTACTAACTAAGCGACTGGAAATACCTCTGGAACTGGAAATACTTCAATATTAAAGATAGATTCAATTTTTTTAAGTGAGGTTATAAGTACATTACGAATTACTAAAAAGTTCAATTTGAGCAAACTCTTGTGAGCTGCTTTTAGGTATTGGTTACTGATATTCTATTTGAGGCTTTATATTTTGATACGTGTTTTAATGAAAATTATAGATTGTTAAATGCGCGTGAATTCGAATGGGGTCGGGGCGACGAATCGTTGCAGTCATAATAATTTTCATCATCGTTTTACTATAATATTGGTCATGTCTAAAGTCTAAGGATCTCCGTGTTGGCCCAATACGACTTTTTTGGGTTAGGTTAGATGGCTAAGGCTGGGAGCGTAGCACAGCGAATCTCCCGCCAAATTCTCTCCTTTTGTGAACCAACCAGAAATAGGAGCCCCGCGTAGCAGGCTCCGTCGACTTCGTAAACACCCGAGAACAGATGACCTAACATCAAAATTAAGAAAATTTCAAAGGTGAGTAGCTCCAAAACGGGGGGGCTCCTGATTGTGGGGTTAGTAAAGGGGGGGTTGTCAATAGTTGGGGAGGGAAGAGGGGATTTCGGGAGTAGCTCGAGCGTGTCAGATTAAGCTTGCATAGGCTTCCGACATATTGTGTCTAGTTATCATGGTACAGAAATCAGATTTATCACGTGGTGGGTAAAAAAAATATATTTTAATATTAAAATGTCGTCGGATCTGTGAGATTAAGATAGGGGATGTTTAGGGGTTTGGGGTACACCGCAAAGAAGTTTCTATATAAAGCACTAATGATTCAAAGGTTAGGTAAGCCTGTAGACACATTTTAAAATATAAAAAAGTAAAGCTTCATATTTTCTTAACTAAGCTTCGCAGATATTTTATTTTGCTCTAAAGTCTAAACTAAATGATTTAGTCCTTGTTGTCTAAAATATATTTATAATTTACTTAAATAAGCAATTTTCTGAATATATTTTCTTTTTCAAAACTTTAAAATGGCTGCAGTTTCTGAACCCACCCCTAAAATAAAAAAACGCTCTTATTATTTTTTTATCAGCTTTACCTAATGTACATACAAATCCTACTAGGTCTCCATGACGCTCGAGTGGCTACATAAATAGCACCCTCCCCTCCTCTACTACAAACCCTGACTGACTGATGCCTCCTCTACTACAAACCCTGACTGACTGATGACAACACAACTACATGTAAATAAAAATTTATATGTTATGATACAAATCAATAGGCGTGATATTTTTTCCGTAAAGTGTACCACAAAATGTACAGGATGTGGAATATGCTAATGCTCACTTCGCTCGCCCTCATAAAAAAGCCAGGCCATTTTCCCCATTGATACCGGACTATTGAAAGTAGCTAAAAGGAAAAACTAATACAGTTTTCCCACGCTAAAAACGATAAAAGACTATCTAAACGCTTATTGCAGTTTTTGTCTCTAACCCTTGTCCAATTGTGTGCATAAACATGTACAGAATGTCGGTGTTATCGCAGAATGTTCTGGCTTTTGTTCAAAGAATTTGATTTGCAATCCAACAATCAACTATACACGCTGTTCGCTGCGCACAATTCACCAAAATATTTTGTTCTATTTGTTTTCATATTTATATTATTGTGAAGACTTATCTGCATTGAACAATTTAGGCTTTCATTCCAGTTCCATTAGATAATTTTGACAGTGAAGTTAATCAAATAAGTAAGCGAAGTAAAGCATAGTCACTTAACGATAATATTATGTAATATTATGTGAAAATTTAGCTAGGACTAGGACCAGTTTATTTAGGAAGTAAGTCCTAAATAAAATTCGGCTGTAAGTTTTAGGGGAATTTTATTTTATGCAAGTCTAGTTCTGTGGTTCTGAAAACCAAACCATATCTAATATTATATTAAGGGACCATATTTTGATAATATCATGTCAGCTTTCATGGTTCATAGACACCCGTTGAAAATTTTTCATCACAGAAGTAATAAAATATTGAATGCGTATGTGATATTTCACATGACACCCGTATCACTCACTTTCAGCCCGACATAATCTTTTAATTCCAGCAGTTGACGCGCTGTGCTTAGCATAATGAGGGATCATAATATGCAACTCATTTGTGTCATGACGTCATGACGCCACGTTTCGGTAGTCATTATAGGCCCTACGTTGCGCCACGATGGATAAAAATAATTACCACCATGATACTTGATAGCAAAGCTGTCACTTACTTTCAGCCCGAAATAATCTTTTAATTCCAGCAGTTCACGCGCTGTGTTCAACATAATAATTAAGGATCATAATATGCAGGCTCATTTGAGCCGTGACGTCACTTTTCGGTATTCATTAAAGGCCCCACGTCGGGGAGAGATGGATAAACATGATTGTCACCATGATTGTAAAGTTTTCTATACATTTACAATCGATGTCATACGATGACTTCGATTGTTAGAACTTAGAATTCACTACGACAAGCATACGATGCGCATATAATTTTTTGAGTAGTGGGTACCTAACGCTGCGTGTAACAATAATATTGTGGCGGTACACAGATCTCTATCTTATTTCTGTGTGGCGGTACAACTAGCGACATAGTCCTGCATCGCGCTATCGAAGTTTCTGAGATCGGCAAGATCAAAATATGTAAAATGGGCAAATTTTTATCGCGTTGAAATTCCAACTATTTTTTATTTATATCTGTTCCAAGTTATCTATTAATTATTTTCGAAGTTGTAATGCAAACTAACAGATATTTCCTCTTTGTTAGAAAATTACATCAAAATCGGTACGTTTCGAAGTTAATTCATTGCATACGTCTAATAAAGCTCTTTGTAACAAACATATGAACATATTTTGTTGTTAATTTCTATAGATTAATGCAGCTTTTTGGATATATCCCGCAACACGTCAGCGAAATATTCGGGGAATGGGCTCAAGCATCGCGTCGCTCCACATTCGTGTCAGCGTTACACACTCGTTTCGTAAAGCAGCTCAAATTATGTTATACGTCATTCTAAAGTGTTAAGTGTCACTATCATCAATCATCATAAACCATACAAGAATATAATGTTATGTGTTAAACTTATAGTGCTACTAACATCAGGGAGAGCGAAGCGAGCCCTAGACGTATATCCCTGCACAACCTGAGCACTTTTGTGGTACACTTTACGGAAAACTATCACGCCTATTGATTTGTGCTTTAACATAGTAATTTTTAATTATATGTATATGTGTTATCACCAGTCAGTCAAGGTTTATTAACTATCAAAATATATAAAAAACTGCCTTAACCCGACAAGCCCCATAAGGACACCGGTGACCGCGACAACAATTATAATAGATTTCCCAGAATCCGCGATCGAAGGATTAAATATTATTGCTTACCACGGGCCGGGCTAGTCAACGGTGGCGCTGGAGCGAGACAAGTGGAAGACCCTGGGGGGGGGGGGGGCTTTGCCCAGCAGTGGGATAATATAGGCTAACAAAAAAAAACTTACCACGCAGAAAAACGACGCGAGCCCTCACAAAGCTCCGATTTTAGCTAGTTAATATCTTCACCAAGCGAAATATCTTCACCCTTACAGTAATATTATAATCTAATATATAAAATTCTCATGTCACGGTGTGCGTAATTGAACTCCTCTGAAACGGCTCGACCGATTTTCGTGAATCTTAGCGAGCATATCGGCTAGGGTTGAGAATTGGACAACATCTACTTTTTATATTGATAAGTGCATTTGTTGAATAAATAATAGTAAATTATTATAACTCGAGACTGAGGGCGACCATTGTTTGTGCGACGGGATAGCGATAGACGTTGCTATGGTAACATATTTATTTAGTCACTTCAAAAAAGTAATATGGGCGAAATAGGTATTTTATATTATGCCAAAGCAACGTTTGCCGGGACAGCTAGTAACTTTATATAAACTATAAACTTAAAGTAATATTGTAACGAACGCGTTTGGTGGCTATACGGTATACCGCAAGACCACAAGCAATTGTATGTAAATGACACCGTGACCGCGCCGCTATTTATATAAATCGTTACTCTGTTGATTGTAGTCTCGATGTGTTGCACCCAAAATGCGCGTTCCCGCGGACGAGTATATTAATCCAGCGTTACCATAATCTCTATCCGTCAGAGCATTAGCTTTGTCCACACTCTGCCTTTTTCTGTTCGTCAAGGGCATGCGTTATAGCGCAGTCAACAACGAACGTGAGGCATGCCCGCGACACATGCCCTCTGACCGTATCCAAAAAACACAAATGATAATGTGGCGTTGCGTTCGTTGACGCATTCAATTATTGTATGCGCCAAAACGAAAGTTGAATGAAAGAAGATGACGAAAATTGAAGATGAAAGCGCATAATGTGGACATAGCTATTTAGTTGCATCGTCACCCCAACACGCCATACATCTCGAAGCCTATTTGGCTACACACCGAACATTGTTGCTACCGGATCACAAAGCCGCTTGTCCATGGTCTGGCCATGTTTATTTATTAGGCACACACTACAGGCATTTCAAGACGTAAGTGAATAAAGTGGGTAACTAACAACTTGAAAATGTTCGTTTTGCATAAATGGAGCCTCCATTTCCAGCAGGAAAGTGATTTGAAAAAATGAGCATTTTACATTGTGTAGCCAGATATATTAGCTATATGATGAAGGGGTAAGTTAAAAGGTTTTGCACGATCACATTGGAAGGAAAAATAAAAATCGGCCAAGTGCGAGTGGGACTCGTGCACGAAGGGTTCCGTACCATTATAAAGCAAAATTAGGCCAAAAATTGTGGTTTTTTTTTTATGGGAGCCCCATTAATTTTTATTTTATTTTAATATTATTATTAAATATTAAAGTACACATGTAAGTAAGGATTTTGTAAAAAAGTCAAGTACCTGCCTGTTGCCATTATTGATATAGGGCAAAAATGGCCAAAAAAGTCACGTTTCTCGTATGGGAGCCCCCTTAGATATTAATTTTATTTTGTTTTTAGTATTTGTTGTTATAGCGGCAACATATATACATATTCTGTGAAAATTTCAACTCTCTAGCTGTTACCGTTCTCGAGTTACAGCCTGGTGACAGACAGACGGACAGACGGACAAACAACGAAGTCTTAGTAATAGGGTCCCGTTTTTACCCTTTGGGTACGGAACCCTAAAAATAGTGGTTAGCCTAATGTAAAATGTTATAAAATGTAAGTTATCAACTGCATCCGCTAACGTCTTCATTGTAGTGGTTGTAGTAGTTAGACTACACACTAGATATATTTGTAGTAGTTACGACTACGTTGCCAAACACTTCCGGTAAACGAGCTAACACAGACGTCAGACTGCTTGCAGTTATTTTGACTCTGACAGAAGCTTTATGCAAACTACTTAAGGATCACTCTTATAGATACTCCAAAACTCCGTGGGTGATGGCTGGTTCTTGTCGCCGGGTTATTTCCCGAACAGGTGGTAGTCATCAGTAGTACCGACGACGTTCAGAAAACATTTGAAAAAAAATCTGAATATTTTTTTTAAGTTTGAGTTTGCGCCATACTCTAAACATACGTTGGTATAAATAAAATAAAAACATTTAGTGTCGGACTTGGCTGTTTTTTCACGTTTGAGAAAATGCTTGTCATGTTTTTCTAGAATTGTATATTTGTGTCGAAGAAAAATGAAATAAATGTAAAGACGTGTTCTTCTATCTGTATTTACGCATTTAAAGCCCCTGAATCCATTTTGATTAAATCCGTTTCATCAAGTTAGTACAGTTTCCGAGCAATTAACGAATTTCAAAATATTGTCTTCTCTTTTAATATATATATATATATATATATATATATATATATATATATATATATATATATAATTTTATTTCATTACTAGCTGTCCCGGCAAACGTTGCTTTGCCATAATATATTTGCCAACAAATGCACTTATCAATATATAAAGTACCCAGTAGCCTATCAGACCTACTGAATATGCATATAAAATTTGGTAAAAATCAGTAAAGCCGTTTCGGAGGAGTTCGTGGACTAACATTGTGACACGAGAATTTTATATATAAGAAGATATATTTTAATCGACATCATTCAACACAATCATTTGTTCACTCGACACAATATAATTATCACTTCTCATTATCAGGTTCCATTGCGATCGCGAATTGGGGTTTCCATCCCGTATTTATCTCTCGGCGAGACAGACTGACAGGTAAATACAATTACAACCAGGAGAATTTCGATGATGTAATTTGATCAAAATATCATGCAGAATTAACATAAAATTGACTATAAAAGACATGAGTGGTGAAGCGTGTAAGTGACAATTTGAAAACTATCGTTTTTTGCATAAATGGAGGCTTTCGGACCGGGGAAATGATTTTAAATAAAAAAAGTAGATTCTATGTATAGCCAGATGGTGAGGTAAGTTACAAGGGTTGTACAAATTATAAAGGAAACAAGTGCGTGTCGGGCCACGCGCAATATAGAGTTCCGTAGTACTTACCGCTAGTTTTTGAAAATTTTTGTTTTACACTAGTAACACAACATCATCTCAGTTACTTTCAAAGAAATTTGAATGAAAAGTTCCTTTATACTTCGCCGAATACATTTTTTTTAGTTGATCGACTATTACTCAATAACTTATGAAGTCTTCTTAGCCCTGATAGTTTTTCTTTTAACTTCAGCATATTTCCTACTCCCGTGAATTTTTTCACATTTCTAGAAGCAACCATTTAGCTGGTAGAAGGTAGACTCTAACGATATTTTCCACTTTAAAACTTAATATTTCACAAATGGATCCCTAAATCGGAAAAAGATTTTTCAATATTCATAATATTTTTAAAAAACCTATCCAACGACACCCCACACGATGGAGTGGGCGTGAAAAAAAAATTCAACCCCGCTTGATGCGTAGGGGAGGTACGTGGGAGGTACCATAAAAAAAAATATTTTCTTAATATATTATGTACCATTTTATCGGCATTATTAATATGTGTATTCATGCCAAATTACAACTTTGTAGGTCCTGTAGTCTCTGAGCAAAACTGTGGACAGACAGACGGACAGACCGAAACTATAAGGGTTCCTTGTTGACTACGGAACCCTAAAAATGAGTTACCGCTCTTATGTCGTAAAATATTAGATACCTTGTTCATCCACACATGGCTTCTATTATCAGGAATCAATTTTATATCAATTGTACTTGATATTTTTAAAGGTTCTGTACCTAAAAAACGTGCCTCATTATAAATATATTTTGATGTCGATTATTTCGCCCTTTAAATATTTTAGCCATCCGTAACAGTTTAATGGGTCTTTATTCCTACCGGCGTCACCAATCTAAAACGTAATAATTATGTTATACATTACTTACTTTAAATGTTCTGCATTCTTTACTTTGTAGTTCCTTGACGCTCCCTATTTCATTTTCCCCATGCAAACCATTCCCACAGTTCTGTTACCATTCACGCCCTCTTGTTACTTCTTAGAATACTAGTCGTTGAAGATTTCTTAGAATTAATTACATAACAATTCTTAGGATGCTGGATGTTAGTTGTTTTCATTCTATCGCAAGGACTTCAAAATTTTCAATATGAACATCAAATATTTCGTAATAAACAACAAGCAAACAATTCGTTATCAGCGAGTTGATAGACAATACACGAAGTCGCTATCTCGTAATAGAACTTCTTCGTAGACGGTAGAATTGAATTTCAGAAGATAAAATTATTTCCAGGAACAAATACAGAATTCGACAAACAAGGTGATAAATAAAATAATCGTACACTTTGATTTAAAAAAATACGCTGTATTAACACCATCCGAATATGTTTTCCGTAAATTTAAAATACGAGAGAACAGCACATTTTGCCGCTACAAAATAGTTTCTGTCACAGTACTGTCCAATTGCTTTCTCGGTACTGAAATTGTATCAACACTGTTAATCGGTTAACTGGTTTAAGAGCGAAGAGAGGTTTAATGAAGATAGATACACACATTTCTGTATTTATAATATTATTATTATCAATATGGAATATTGATTACAACTTGATACTTATTTTATGTTGTGTTTATATTTTTATGATTTAAGTAGCACTTGTTATAAGAAACAGTATCTGAAACTTTGAGTATGTTTTCATGTTATTAAACTTTTTCATAAAACACGGTGATTTACCGAACATGTTTTTCTGAAGTTAATTTATCTTTAAACTTGTTTTCTTCAGTTTCTCATCAAGCAGAAGTTGAGTTACATTTTCATGAGACTTTCCTGAGGCTTACAAACTTACGTTCATTAACATTTTAACAAGCTCCAACCCGCGGCTTCACTCATGTTGAACGGATAGTTAACCCCAGCTATTAATCCTTAGTTTGTGAAGTTTTTATGACGGATGTTTATATTAATTTGAATAGCTTTTTTATTGTGTTAGAAATCAACCAATAAATAATGTTATAACGAATAGATAAACAGTCTGAAAATAAAAAAAATCCTTATCTGTTTCTTAGTCAATTTCTTGTAAAATTTTACGTTTGTATAACTGGCAATTTAATGTTCTTAAATTTATTTCGATTCTATTTTTTTATTTCTTTGACACAAGAACAGTTTTGTCTCTAATCTTAATATCAGAACCCAATTCCAAATAAGGTAATTAAAATCCCTACTAACCACAAAAACGCGAAATACAAGCAATTAATAGACAATCTTTTCAATTGTGAAAATAAAGCTTTCGAACGGAAATAAACACTTAGGTGTTGGAGACAAAAGAATTCTCTAGAAAATAGTGCAGCTCCATCTTCTATTATTCTGCATTCTTTGTTTTACTAAGTGCTCATGATGCAATCGTTATTATTAACCGGATGACGCCAGCAACTCCGTTGCGCCGAAATTCGTTTATAGAGCGGGAACCGTACTTTTTTTTACAATATAAACCATTCTATGTCTCCTTCCGTGGGACAATATTCCGTAGGAAAGTATCTGTATACCAAATTTCATCCAAAACGGTTGATTGGTTGAAGAGCAAGTCACTTAAGGCCGTCCCCCGAGCAAACGATCTTGGCCATACATTTGCCGCGTTGCCGAGATCGCACCAAAACCCTATTTTTTTACTTATCTTAGTTCAAAATTGTCCTAAAAAAATTTAAAACGGGAAATATGTAGTTTATGATATTGTCGATCTATTGGCATGTGTTTCAAATAAAAGTAATTTGTAAATCTTAAGGATATGCTGAATGTATGCTTGAATTTTAATAAATTGGTTTTACTTTGGAAGCTGATAATTATCATAAGTATAATAAACAAAAATAGAAAATTTAAAACGGGGAAAGGAATGTTAATATACTGAAGATTATTACTGTATTTTCATTATAACTTTGTAGCTTTCAAATTATGAGTTTATAAGGCTTGAAGTACGGTAAATTACGGAATCTCCGTAAGGAACGCCCTTAAATTATTGCGCTGGAATTTTACTTCCTTAATCTTAAGGAATCTTAATTCCTTTCACAGGACTCTAAGTATTTGCATATCAAAAGTTAAAATCGGTTCAACGTTAAGCGTGTTAGGATAAAAGACAGATCGACTTTCGTATTTATAAATAAAATCTATATATATAAATCTCAAAGGTGACTGACTGACATGGTGATCTATAAACGCACAGCCCAAACCACTGGACGGATCGGGCTGAAATTTGGCATTCAGGTAGATGTTATGACGTAGGCATCCGCGAAGAAAGGATTTTGATAAATTCTAACCCCAAGGGGTTAAAATAGGGGATGAAAGTTTGTATATAATAATACTTCTTAACGCAAGCGAAGCCGAGGGCAAAAGCTCGTAAAGTATAGATTCTTTGTTTAACTTAGTGCTCATGATGATCTCATTATTTTTTATGGGCCGCTCGGCGAGATGGATGGGCATATCTGTCAAAACGGCTTAGCGCTCCTTCGCCTTGGGATTTGTCGTTAAATATCTCTGATGTTGGAGAAACATGCCGTGATTGATCGCGCTGTTAGGTCTATTACGATGCCCAATAAAAATGGCGGTCAATTTTCGAAATAGAAAACATCACGGAAGTTTAGCTTGAAAACATATTAATAATATAATACCTATAGGGCAGTTGGGCAAAAATTACAGAAGACACGTACGCGACGTTTTAATTTTAGCTATAAAATAATTATTGCATACAACATATAAAAATGCGTCCATTACTAAAAAGTATTTTTGTAAGTTAATTAATTTGAGCAACACAAATTATCTTTTTAAATTTTTAAAACTGCAGTTATTTTGAGTTTCTCTAAATTAATACGCTAGACATCTAGACAACTCTATGACGTCACCGTGATGACTTGATTCCGTGAAGTTTGAAAGATTAATGATCTAGCAAGGAAACAAAGGCAAGGAAGTCTTGTGATCTCTCTGCTGTTTTGTGCAGCGTTTCCTTGTCTACACAATACGTGTTTATGACGTACTAATTAGTTGTGTTTGAATCGCTTTTCTCTTCTAAGTAGAAAGTAAAAACTTTACTTATAATTTTTATTATATTGACTCATACAGAACAAAAAGTTTAATAGTACCTAGTAACATTTAACACACAACAACACTATGTCTACACTAAAAAAGTAATATTTCATTTGTGTTAAATATATTCCGTAATAATATACTCGACGCAGACAACAAGAAGCGGCTGAGGCAGTATCGTATTCAGCTAGCGAGAGGCCCCTAGCACATTCTGACGCGTGTCTCCTCTTACTTTACATTATATTCTGAGATTATGACCAAGATAGTTGGAATAGAAACGTAGATTTTAAAATTTATATAAACGAAACTGTAAGAGCTGTTTTACTGCGCTTCATTTAAATACTCTGACGCGTCAAAGTTCATCTTTTTTAATGTATTTTTATGGCCTGCTTGTGCATTACTTAGATATAAAAGTGGCTTTCCAATCTTAGCCGCAAGCGACGGCATCCGTCAAAAAATCATATAAAATTCCAGTTTATGGCCTAGGCTATAGCCTAGATTTCATTTTCTACCGACATTGGGCTAGCAATCCGTGCTGCTCTGTATGGTATAGACATAGACTATGAAACATAATATAGCCTAGCTCATGAAGTGGCATTTTATTTGAATTTTGTCAGTCGCGGTCGCTTGCGGCAAAGACCGGAAAGACTTTTAACAGACGTGAGAGCGCGTGACCTACGGGCCTCGTAGCACTACCTACTTATTATAGGTTTTTTTATTTATTTATTTAATTCAGGCATCTTGGCTTATATTATAAATAGGTACCTTATATACTACAATTATACTATATATATAATTATACTATATAATTACAATTATACTAAAACCAACACTAACACTAAACACGTATTGTCTGCGACGTGGGGCGCGACTCCTATCGGCCAGAACTCCTCCTTCTCGAAGGTCGGTAGATGGTGCGTCGGGACTCTCACCACAAAGGAGCTAAAATTCACTTTGTGGCGGGACTCCAAGCGCCCGACCCTCAAGACGAAGTCTGTCTTGCACCTACATATTGTGGTAATGTTGATCCGGCCCTGAGAGTATAACAAACGACACAATTATACAATAAAATGTAATCTGCGAGCGACCCTAGTCCCGAAAGCGGTTTCAATCATCCCTGGCTCTGTTGTAATAAAACATCTGTAATTTCCCCATTTTTTATGTTAAAATAAGGTATTCAGTATTCAAGACCGCACGGTCCTAAATTACACTCGAATTAGATTCTAATTATATCTGGTGGGGAGATTTTTGGCGGTGTTATTTTACAGCTTAGCAAAAAAGATTAAAGCAGAAATTAGCGTGGTGACAGCTAGAAATACAAATATTTTTGACTGTAACTTCTTTGTCCTCCAGCGAATGTACGGAATTTTTTAACACAAATAATATAAAACAATGTCCTTTTATGTAACTTAATCCTTCGATCGCGGATTCTTGTAAATCTGTTGTTATTCTATTGTTATTCTATTGTTATCGCGGTCACAGGTGTCTTTATGGGGCTTGATGGGTTAATATATCTATACTAAAATTTAACCTAAATCGTATTACGCTTTAGCATTAAGTGGCGACAGACATAAACACGTTGTCACTATATATGTAAAATAATTACTATGTGTAAGTACTCACATACGGTTTTGCTCGATCGAACAATCACGTAGAGTAAAAACCACGGCTCGGGCTTTCGTCCACACATTCAGCATTGCTCGATAGTATTACTCCAGTTCGAAGGAAATTAGCTACGAATAATAAAAACTAAGGAAGAGACTGTGTCAAAACATTTGTCAAGCCGGCTCGATTCGAGCCTTCGAGCTGTGAGTTTTGCGGTCCACGCGGTGGTTTTTGCTCGATTTTGAGTAAAACTATCGAGCAAAACCGTATGTGAGTACTTAGCAGAATGTTTAATTTATTGAATCTATTATCTAATTTTGTACATTATTTCGTAAGTCGAAAAGTTTCCTACCTTTGACTAAATATCGGACAAAGATCTTTGACATATTTTAATTCATCAAATAAACAAGGAAACAGGTAGAACGATCTGTTATATATATAGGTAAGTGATATCCTCCGTCCACAAACGCTTGCAACACAAGCTTTACTCCATGCTATAACATAATAATAATGTGTAACTCCTCTAGTGTTGCACTTGCAAGGGACAGGACATTACTCAATATCCCTGGTCCTTATAAATCCATTTAAGAGTATGGTGTAATACCAATTACCACTAATAATAACGACAACTATAATACCTAATACAACAATCTTTACCATATTATTATTTACCAGAAGCGCGATAGCACAATATTTTTAGTGTCAATAACAACTCGTACCGAGCAATAAATTTAGACCAAATCGTTACAAGCTTACATTCAAATGTGTCCAAATCTTAGCTCAAAGGGGCGACTTGGCTCAGCGCCCATCCTCTGACCTACTTTCAGAGGCGTACTCACACTCACTTTTTGTTTACGCCAGCCAATTATCATTCGACGTGTTTGCCTTCCATTAGTTCCGTAAATTGAATATTTGAAGTGGTTTAGGGAAAAAATACCGAAATCCGGCTATGAGAAATTACTGAAGTTTTTGTTGAATGAGATTTGTGAGTTCTTTTGTTCTAGTCAATTCGTTGGATTTCGAAAAAGTTCTACAGAAAACAATAGACTGAAGTAAAATTATAAAAATAGTTGATTGAATAGTTTTTTGTACAAGCATCTAAGTGTATTGCCTACTTGTAATAACAATATGGAGTATGGTCATTTTCGTATATGAACTACTCAATTTAGTAATAAATATTCGTAAGGCATACATTAAAAATAATATGTACTAGTAAATAATCATCAAAGACTGGGTTCGTGGACGTATATTATATAAATCCAGCCTGAACATAAAATTTTATGACCCGTCACATGATTTGGACCACGTCTGTACCATAATTTTCGCAGTAATATTTCCCATTCTGTCTCTTCTCTTGTATAGGCTTGATTAATCTAACTTTTTGCGATAAATACGTACAAGAGTGTTTCTCTAAAAGAAACAAAGCCGATATTAGGTTTCGAAGTAAATTGTGGACGACTAGCTTTCGCTACTTTGTGTGATATTGCTTCGGTCAGAGCTATCCAGATTCTCCTATGTTAATCCAGCATTAATGCAGCTTCGATCTAGATCTCATCATTCAGAAAAATAATATTCTTATAAACAAGTCATCGAATAATATTAGAGTTCTTATCAATGAGAACGTCCCACGTTAAAGTGACTTTCCAATCCTCACGGCAAATTATATCTTATCTTCAACAAACCTGTATACAATATATACACTCAAAAAACTATTAAAAACGCCATCTATTGACGCCCTGGAATACTAACAACGCGTCGTTGTTTATTCTCAATAACGCCATCTAGTTGACGCACAGGAATACTATCAACGCCCTCTGCCCCTACCATGCATATACTAATAAAAAAGTGTCGAGGTCAAAATATATCATTCTATCTAGCCTCCTTTCGCAACGCTGAACGCGCCATAAGGAACTTGTTCCAATAAAATGCCACTTTACGACTTAGGCTTTAGGTTTCATTTTGCTCTACGCCACTACAAACCAGCGGCGGCATGTGCCGCTAGAGTCTAGCTAGACCAATGTCAGTAGAAAATGAAACCTATAGCCTAGTTCATTTTGAAGCGACTGTATCGAAACGAGATTTAATCTATATTTAGGTTGTATCATAACTAGGCCCCCTAGCATACGCCAACGAGATATCTCGTGGATATCTCACTCTCGAGCGTAGTGATATTGTCGATATCGATATTATCTCTTTTTCGCTAACATGCGTACGTCGAGACTCGAGAGATTAATTTCTCGTTCGTATATAGTTCGTTAGTATAGATAGACAAAAATAGCACATATAAAAAAACAAAATTATCTCTAATTTTGACGACAGACGTACGAGAAAAAATGTATGTCATGTTAGGGTCAATAGAGATGAAGAGATAAACCAGTTAACATCGAGAAAATGTGTAGAGTGAGATATCTCGTTGGCTTATGCTAGGCAGGCAGGTCGTAACGAGATTGAATATCGAAATCAGGGTACTGTTATGTCATTGACTTGTATGTACCCAGGGAATCTAATAAGGGACGTAGCAAGCGTTTACATTTGGTGTTGGTATTAAATTATGTTGTTTATTTAGGTATGTGTGTTTATATTTCATCTGGCAGCCGGCAAAACTAAAATCCCTCAACAAATAAAACAATATCAATATGTTCAAACCGAGTATTGAAACTGAATATAAGATAATAAGGTAAACGTTGTGTAGCCATATGGGTGTAACCACGGAGCTTAGCTCCGTGGGTATAACATAACAAAGTTATGTTACACCACCAACATTCACGCCCAAACCGCTAACCCATTTTGCTAAATTTCGTATGGAGATATTTTGAGTCCCGAGAAAAGACATGGGATATTTTTATCCCGGAAAAATGTACGGTTCCCACGTGATAAACGAATTTTGGCACAACAGAGTAGCGGACGTGATCTTGTAATATGTATTACTATTTTTAACAAAAAAATCAAAACCGACTTCTAAGGTAAAAACAATTTAATATGAGCTAAAAAGTATTAAATAACTCTTACTCTTTAATAGTTCCTTTTTCAGAATTCGTCTAAATCTCAACTATTTCTGTACATACTACAGTCTTCATTATTTTGAAGTACCAGCTAATTTAATCGTGAGCTCAGTAATGTCAGAATATCTTAAACTTTTGGGACTGGTACCGACTTCAAAGTTATGAAGACTGTAGTATGTACAGAAATAGTTGAGATTTAGACGAATTCTGAAAAAGGGACTATTAAAGAGTAAGAGTTATTTAATACTTTTTAGTTCATATTAAGTAGGTACTATTGTTTTTACCTTGGAAGTAGGTTTTAATTTTTTTGTTAAAAATAATAATTTCACTCTTTTTAGTTATCTACAAAAAAAGGCTTTATGCTGTAAACAACCAATACGAACGTTAACTATTCACATTATGTCACTGTAAGCGAAATTGTGGTAAATGATTGCAGTTATCTAAGCAATGCTGCAATTTCCAAACTTCTATCTTTTAAAAGTTCAGGAGTTCTGTTCAGTGCCTTTGGACCAAGAAACACCTTCGTATGAAATTTCTCTTATTCGTAACATATGTTTAACTTACTAGAAACAACATTTTAACCACTATGAGTGTTTTGATAAATTTCAAGGATTTCCCTCGATTGCTCATAGGTCCCATCATCAGCTCACCGCTTTCGTAATTGTTTTACAAAATTATGATTATATCCTATACAAAAATACGAGAATTTTGAAAATCGGTCCTCAAACAGTAAAATCATCACCAATAACACCTACTTCGATGCAAAATATCATGAAAAGTACCAATAATTGGGTCATAGTGTGATGACCCATGGTATAATTATGGTTGTGATGATGATAATCAATTAAATTGATGTGTTAGCTTATGCTTTCAGTTATTTAAACAACGCCGAAATCTACGAACCTGTACCTATAAACATTCAAAAGCTCTGTTCGGTACCGTCGGATCCAGGGTATAACCTGTAGGCCTACTACAAAACAGTTTTGAAACTCAAACAATCGTGCGAGAATGCCGCGTCCTGCTCTAACAACGTCATTTCATGTTTTGTTAGAGTAGGACGCAGCATTCTCGTCCGATTATTTGAGTCTCAAAACAGTTTCATGGTACAAGGCCAGGTGCGAAGTCTTAGTTTTTGGTAGCATTTATCTTGAATGCTTCAGAAAAAGTCAAAATCACTATATGTTTCCATACAAATTTCAAGGAGTCCCCTCGATTCCTCAAGGATTCCATCATCAGATCACCGTTTTTGTGAACATGGTACCAAATTCGAGTCAAACCCTATACAACACAAAACGAATTTTGAAAATTGGATCACAAACGGCTGAGTAATCGATGAACATACAAAAAAAAAGATACATACAGCCGAACGTATTACCTCCTCCTTTTTGGAAGTCGGTCAAAAATATGCCACCTCCACGTTTGCCCATGATAAACTTATGTTGTATGATAAAAAGTGAAAATTTAAAGTTGGCTGTCCGCTGTACAATGTACACTGTACAGCCAACTGTAAATTTTCACATTAAAAAGTATTCTATCAATCGGACTCATTATTTAAATATAGGCTTTCAAAGTGTGGGTTCTATAGAGTTACCTAACATTAAATTGTCTGTCGTCGAGGAGATAAAAAATAGCATTATAGAGGGCTCAGACGTACGATCGCTCGGCGAAGCATTTGGAGCGTATAATTTCTAATTTGTGAGCTCTTTTATCAATTTTCAATGCAGGGATTGCTTTGTTTCTGAAGTGAAATATTTATCTGACTTTTTGATTCGATTATAGGTTTTTAGGCTTAGCCAAAGCAAAACTTTATTGAATTGAGAGTTTTTTATACATTAAAAAAATAATAATATTGAGACATCAAAATGGCAGATATGTTGCGTTTTATGTTTGAAAGTCAATAATGTGATTCTTGTCCACTGACAATATATCTAGCAGCAATGTGAAGTTTGCTACTATGACTGACTATGATGTTGTTGATGTATCAGGGGGGTGTGCCAAAATGTTTTCGTTTTCGCTTCGATATAGAATCGCCGATGAAAATTTATGGAAGTGACATAAGCGTTCGTTAATGACGTTGACGTTCGACTCGTCCTATGTCAATTCCATACATTTTGATCGGCGATTCTATAACGAAGCGAAAACGAAAAAGTTTCGGCTAAACCTTCTGGTCAGTTAACAAGAGCTGGCACGATCAACACATTTAAACATATTGCGCTTGTGTAGTGTCTGTGAATAAGCACGTGGCGTGACGTCGTACTGCATACGCATCATAAAAAGTCTGCCCGTCTCTCTCGCGCGCGGTCTATCTTATGAGCGTGAAGGGGACAGTTATTGTTTTTCTTATGCTGCTGTTTATAAATACAGCGTGATGTTACAAGTCGGTAACGTGTGATTGGCGTGCGGCCAGCGTTCGGAACCGTACGATAATTATCGTACACATACGATAATTTTGTGCGTACGTACGATGTACGATAGCATATTAGTATCGTACGCAAATTATACGATAATTTTTATCGTGGTGCAAACATTATATTTTTAAACATACTGTATAGTGAAATTGCATAAGTGTGAGCACTGTGAACGTGCCAGCTTTAGTTAACTGATCTATACTATAATTATTGATTACTAAAGCAATTTAAAAGTGTCTGGAAACATCGGGTTTATACTGTAATATTTACGTGGCATATTTAGCTCGCTGCATTCACCACCGGGAGTGGGACATTCCTCTCCTCAAAGTATATTATGCCACCATAATGCATCTTTCACAATGCACGCCCCATATTCCACGCGTCTGAATGCCTTAAAACGTTGTCATTCCTGAAAATCTTAAGCCTTGTATAAGGAATACCTCATTTTATAACCTCTATGGTTTAAAACTTTGGAGCGAGGCTTAATATCTCGGAGATTGTGGAATCCCTAAGTTGGAAAAATATGTCAGATTTAACTTAATCGACAGCTACAGTCTTATAAAAAATACATATTGTCTGAAATTATATTATACTAATATTATACTAATCTTATAAATGCCAAAGTCTGTCTGTCTGAAAGGTATGGAAGTACCTCGAGTCCCGGGAAAGAACATATGATACTTTTTATCCCGGAAAAACATACGGTTCCTGCGCGATAAACGAATATGTGATTGACGCTACCAAAATTATTAAAGCACTAGATGACGCCCGCAACTTCGTTGCGCCAAAATTCTTTTATCGCGCAAGAACCGTACATTTTTTCGGGATAAAAACTATCCTATGTCCTTTCTCGGGACTCAAAGTATCTCCATGTCAAATTTCAGCAAAATCGGTTCAGGCGTTCGAGCATGAAGAGGTAACAGACAGACAGATACACTTTCGCATTTATAATATTAGTATGGATGGAAGTATGGATGAAGTGAAACATTCCATTTACCAACGCAATGTAGTTTTAAGTAACTGTTTACATTTCACCAATTCTCTCGTTTCTCGCTTGCGTAAATAAGGGTTGTGTAGCGTTTCCCCTGAAACAATTTGGGTATGGAGAGGAACCTTATATGTATATTTTTCCAAGAATTTGCTCATGTTCTTTTCTGTAATATATTATATGGACCTACTAGATGACCAAGTGAATTTCGTATCACATCCCTCCTAATACAAACCTTCCCTGGATTTCCACAAATATTAATTCAAGACCAAAATTAGCCAAATTGGTTCAGCCATTCTCAAGTTTTATTGAAACTTACTAACACTCATTCTTATTTTTAAAGACATAATAATATGTAAATCTATAGCATGCAGTAATAATGCTTAATCTGTGTATCTATTTTATTCATCAATTCATCTTTCAGAGTTAATCCGATTCAAATGAAGTTATTATAAATTGGCAATATACTTGCTATTATCAATTCATGTTTCTGAGTAGTCTTTATGTATCAGCATCATAAAAGGATTTACTTTCAAATCTTTTGTTATGAAAACAATCGCATTACATAGATGGAACAAGAGATAAATTCGATTTCAGTTGCTGAATAGATTGTTTACTTAGGTACGCATTATTATTTATAGAATAAATCAGTTTTATAAGTTGTTAAAGATAAATGTATAAACAAAAGACTGACTAGTAAAGAAACTGAAAATTAAAAACATATTGAGCGATATATTACGTAATGCATTTTTTCAAGGAAAACTACAATTCCTTCGTGATTATTAACTTCTGATGCAACGAAATTGCAGACAACATCTTGCAAATAAAGACGTAGTACTATTAGAAATTTAAGAACTATATAGTTATATTTTTGCTGTATTTAGCTTAGGTAAGATAACGTAGAAAGATTTCAGCGTTTGTCGATAGTAGATCGCAGATACCAAAAAAACTACACTTTTTTCGATAGGCTTGGATAACGACACAGTATGATAAAACGATACTGACTGGGGCCGAAAGTGAAAAAATGTAAAAAGTTTCAATTTGTTATTAACAAATGCAATTGACTTTGAAACTGAGTGTATTTTTTATTAAATTAGGAGAGAAACGAGTATACGGGTCACAAGATATTATAAAGCAACTACAATCACTTATGGACTCTCGCAACATCAAAAGAGCGGCATGTAACGCCTGCCTTCTAAGAGGGAATACGCTCTCTTATTGGAACTTTACAAGTCGTTTTGGTCCGAAAATACTGCTGACGACAGTTCGTTCCAGAGTTTTACAGTAAGCGGCAGAAAGTTACGCGAGAAACGCACGGTGGAAGACTGCCACTCAACAAGGTGATGAGGATGGAAGTTTTTAATAAAAAAGGGACTTTAAAACTGAATGGTTTGTGTTTTACTTACTAAATCACAGTTTTCATATATTATTTTTTATTGAATTTACACATGAATTATTGAATAACAATGTTACTTGTGAAATTTCCGTGGTTAAGGTCGACGAGTACGTATATGAATTTTGATTCACCAGGGAATGTCGAAATTGAAGAGACGTCGAGTTTTTATTTTTTTAATTACACCTGTGCCATTTTATTGGCAACGTGCGGAATCTATAGGCGGCAGAATGTAATTCCATGCTTGCTGAGGCTTGGCAAGCGTCCACAAGGCACAAGCGTCCACAAATCTCGCTTGGTATTTGGAAGTGGCTTACACGCTTGTGAATGCGTAACATCTTTGGGGTTCCAGATACATTTTTCGGTTTGGTAATATTCCAAAAGCGATAAACTCACTTCGTTCGACCAGGTACTCATTTTTGAGTTAGAACTAGACGTGCGTTCGTCGCGAGATCACAGTGGCGCGTGATCATCTAAGCGCGCGCCAACGTGTGAACGCATCGCAAGCGTTTGCCGCAAGTGCCCCTCGATTTGTGTCCAAAAACTGACACTACTCCGGATCAGATACAAGCGTCCACAAGCTCACGCAAGTCAAGCCAGATACTCTCTTTACACGCTTGTGCTTATGGATGCTTGCCAAGCCTCGGCAAGCGTAGAAACGTACCATAAATTAATATAAACTTATCAAGTTATCATCAACAATTGTTTTATTAACTTCACAATATTATGTTCTGCCACATATAGTTTCTACACGTTTCCTATAAAAATCAAACAGCGGTAATTTAAAAACTCGTCATTTGCAAGTTTCAGATCGGTATTGCTACTTTGTTGCTCACGTTCCCTAAGGGTTGAATCAGACCGCAACGCGACGCGTAGATGGATTTCTAAATTAGTATGGATTTGACAGATTTCAATTGCGTGAGACGTCTTGCGAACCTGTCAAAATATAAATTTATAAATACATCTACGCGTCACATTGTGGTCTGAATCAACCCTGATCTACTGCCCAGGGTTATATTTTGAGCGCTGTGTGTCGCCCGGAAAGATTTCGGATAATGTAGTCTTGGAATTTGCTTAGGAGTGACTTCTTATGTTGCAAAGTTCACGAAATCGTTTCAGAAACTCGAAAACTCTGGTTGTTTATTTAGGGCGTTGTTTACTTATTCCGAATTGTTACCGAACTTCCTTTAAATATTGATCCCAGGATAAAAACGTTACACTTGTTAAAAACAAACTATTGTTTTACTGTTTCTTTATAAAGGTTAATTCATACCTATAAAAACGTTCGCGATTGACAATTCATGGCAGCAATACAACATTGAAAACTTAAATTATTATTATTTATATTGCTTATATTATGTGTCGCCCAGTCGCATTTTGTGTCGGTGTCATATAAAAACTCTGACACCGGTTTCGGTGACGGTAGCCGGTTTCATTAAAACCTAGGCCAGTTACGCAGGAGTAATTTTATAGTGCTCAAGTGTGTGCGCAGTACACAAGAGCACTCTCTATTCCTTTACTCTCATAACCCAGTGGGACGGAAGACGCGACTGGCGAAAGATCTGGCGCAGGACCGACTTTTTACATGCCCATCCGACGCATGGATCATCTTACTTGTCAGACAATCAGGTGATCAGCCTGCATTGTCCTAACCAAACTTGGAAATAACATGTTTCCAACGTAGGAATCGAACCCACGACCTTCGAGTCAAGAGCCACGCTCTTAACCACTGGACCAGGGAGGCGTTATGGAAATACAATTTAATGGTGTTATAATATGGCAATACAATTTTGTGATAAAAATCCATCGTTTTTAAAACCCTAATGTTAATAATATGGGTTTAAATAGAAAACAATCGGAAATCTACCCGGAACATGCATATCCTAACTTACAATAGAATAATTATTATTGAAATCTATAGAATAGATGATATTATTATGTTTCTCAAGTCGGAATCTAATACAGGACTAATACGTCCTGTACACAATTTCTTGGTAGAGCTTAAATGTATCTGTTTTAATTAAAGTTTAAGACCCAAGATCAAATCACTTTCTTAACGCATTAAGGTAAGGCTTAGTATTAATGCGGCGTTATTCAAAGGCTTTATAAAAACGTAGAAGTAAGAAATCAATTATTTAAAAATGAAATAATAATAAGTATGTATTATAAATTAAGACTTTTTAGAAAAGTAAAAACTTTACGGCATCTAGCGGACTACGTCGTAGCATGTTTACGAGTAGACTACGTCGTAGCATGACTACGAGTGGAGTACGTCATAGCATGTCTACGAGTGGACTACGTTGTAGCATGACTACGAGTGGACTACGTCGTAGCATGTCTGCGAGTGGACTACGTCATAGCATGTCTACGAGTGGACTACGTTGTAGCATGTCTACGAGTAGACTACGTCGTAGCATGATTAAGAGTGGACTATGTCGTAGCTTGACTACGAGTGGGCTACGTTGTAGCATGTCTACGAGTGGACTACGTTGTAGCATGTCTACTACATGTGGACTACGTCGTAACATGACTACGAGTGGACTACGTTGTACAGTGGACTATAATTTCTATGGCTGAAACTCATTTCTGTCATAGCAATCTATTCCACTGCTACTATTCATTCGCGATGAGAATCTGACTTTAACATATTACCAGTCTTATTTCCTATTAATATTTAAGTATTCAGTTCCTTGTTATTTTAGTTATTTCCTGATAGAAATGGAAATAGAATGTTTAATACACGAAAAAGGTAAACTGAGCATAAATAAATCTGTAATTTTAGCGGAATGTAAATTCTTATTTCAACAAAATATCGACACGGGACGCCTGATCGACAAAGTACTAATTATGTTAACTTTTTATGCATGCTACGTTAGCTTTGGGATTGATTTGCTGTGATAAAGGTGAACGTACAAATAGCCACACCCCGCGCACCGCGTACACTGCGTTAATTGTGGTGTCTTTCGATCGAATAATGCTGTACTGATTACAGTACTGTCCAACCAAAGAGATCCAAGTATCGAACACCACGCATCATGTATATAAAATCTTATATATAAAATTCTCGTGTCACAATGTTAGGCCGCGTACTACTCCGAAACGGCTTTACTGATTTTAACCAAATTTTATATGCATATTCAGTGGGTCTGAGAATCGGCTACTGGGTACTTTTTATGTTGATAGGTGCATTTTTTGAATAAATAAAAGTAAATTATTAAAACTCGAGACTGACGGCGACCATTGTTTGTGCGACGGGACGGGATGGGACGTTACCATGGTAACATACTTATTTAGTCACTTCAATTAAATAATAATATGCTCGAAATACTTTATATTATTATGAGAAAGCAACGTTTGCCGGGGCAGCTAGTATATTACAAATATCTCATATCAAATTTTCGTGAAGCATTTTTAGAGGTATTTGCCTAATTCCTCAAAAATGGCTGGACGCATTCTGAAATTTTGTCTACTTTGTCTATTGTCAACAAACACTACGATACTACAATACTACTTATTAAGATACAGATTATTTATATATTTGCATTAAGTAGCTAGGCTACAACCAAATTCTAGATATTGATGTATTATAGAGCTCAACGGAATATAATTCGTCCACAGAATACGTAATCGCGGTGAGGTCTAGAACAATATTGATAGTGAATACAAATCGAAGCATTTTGTCCGAGCCCCCATTAACTATGCAATTCAAATGAAAGATCGTAGCATTTTGATAGAAACCGCATTAACATTTACTACGTGTTGGGAAGTGGAGTGATTGAATATATTACTTAGGATCTGTTTCACCACTTCCTGATAAATTATATAGGATATCCACAACTTATTTGACATATTCTCCATACTATATAATATACTAGATGACGCCCGCAACTCCGTTGCGCAAAAATTTGTTTATCGTGCGGAAACCGTACTTTTTTCCGGGATAAAAACTATCCTATGGCCTTTCTCGGGACTCAAAGTATCTCCATGCCAAATTTCATCAAAATCGGTTCAGCGGTTCGAGCGTGAATAGGTAACAGACAGACAGACAGACAGACAGACAGACGGACAGACAGACAGACACACTTTCGCATTTATAATATTAGTATGGATTTATCTGTCAAGTTGTGGATACCCTATCCGGCATTTATCAGGAAGTGATGAAACAGGCCCTTAGTCTTTAAGACTGTACCTTAGGTTTTTCTAATATTACTACACCAGGAGTCCGTAAAATTTGTTGGTGGGATTAGAATTATTTTATGATGTCCAGAAAAAAACTCATAATATAATATTATAATAACTGAGTCATAACTCATACCTCTCTAGTATATTTAAATAACTTTTTTAATGTGTCTGTCTGTTTGTCTGTAATCTCTTTACACTTAAGCTGCTGAACCAATTTTGATCAAAACTTTATATAAAGATCTGTCGACCAACTAGCGCCACTGATCTTTTGTATCATTATCTCAATCGATTCCACAGCATAAGTGTGAAAAGGTAAAGAAAATTTATTATATTTATATTGAATACAAATTTGAACATATTTTGATATGAACTATTACTTACTTATAGACTAGTCTCCTGGCTAAGACAGTTAAGGTGCTAAGCACCACGCATTCTAGTGTAATGTAACATTTTAAATTCGACTTCGAGTATTACATTACAATATTACCTTCCTAACTAACGAGCATCCGAGTGTAATGTAACATTATAGATTTGACTTTGAGCATTCCATAGCAAGCTGACTTCACTGTCACGTAGCATTGATGTTACAAGTTGTATCAAGATATTACACATTGTATCATTACAAGGTGCGCATTGTAATGCTCGGTTCTCCTCCTCACTGATGTAATGCTCGACTCTGTAACGTTACATTACAAGCGAATGCTCCCGGTGAGGTAGCATCTTTAAAGTTACATAGTCGTCTCATCCATTGATCTTACATATAATAAATCTTCCGTCTACTGGTTTAGAACATTCACGTATAAATAGACGTTCCCGATTTAACCCTTTGAGACTTTCAAAGGTTGTCTATGCGATATAGAAAATATAAATCTTAGACGAGCGTAGTGAATAATGTTGGAGGAGGATTTTAAAGGAGAATGATATTCATGAAAATAGAATACAATATAGGACTAGATTACACCCGCAACTCCGTTGCGCCAAGATTCGTTTGTCGCACAGGAGCCATACATATTTCCGCAAAAATAATATCCAATGTCCTTTCCCATGCATGCAGATACTTGGCGTCCACCAAGTATCTGCATGCTAAATTTAATCAAAATCGGTTCAGCGGCTTAAACGTGAAGACAGACAGACAGGCACACTTTCGCATTTATAATATTAAAGTTACGCGAAAACGCGATGGAAGACTGCCAATAATCAAGGTGATGAGAATGGTATTATTTTTCTCGTGAAATGGAGAAAAGTTTTGCAAAATTGTGAGATCATTTTCCCACTCAGTTACTTTCACCTGGATTCAGTAATTTGTTAGGTAAAGGAGTCACTTAACTGAACATTTGAGTCCACTCCGGAATTTCTTAGCTAATTACTGGCGCTATGCCGGCCTAGATTTTAACGACGATAGCGGCGACAAGTCTGTAATGAGCGTGAGCCCCCGCAGACTGCAGACTTTTAGTCGGCCGATAGTTTGATCAAAAGCTTAATCAGCACGAAGATGTATGAAGATAATCACGCTAAACGGTTTGTATCGGCCGATAATAATGTACTGAAACTTGATCAAACTATATACTCTACTATCGGCCAACTAAAAGTCTGTAATCAGACTACAGACTTAGTCGGCCGATAGTAGAGAAATTAATGGCAGATCCATCACAAGATACTACTATTATCTGTTGACATAAATGAGAAAGTGAGTGAAAAAACCACATATTATAATTAACATTTTCTAACATGACTCTTTTTTAGGGTTCCGTAGCCAAAATGGCAAAAAACGGAACTCTTATAGATTCGTCATGTATGTCTGTCTGTCTGTCCGTCCGTATGTCACAGCCACTTTTATCCGAAACTATAAGAGCTATACTATTGAAACTTGGTAAGTAGATGTAGTCTGTGAACCGCATTAAGATTTTGTTACAAAAATGGAAAAAATATTAAAAATTTTAGGAGTCCCCATAGGTACAACTGAAATAAAAAAAAATTTCGTCTAACCTATGCGTATAGGGTATCTATGGATAGGTCTTCAAAAATCATATTGAGGTTTCTAATATCATTTTTTTTTTTCTAATCTGAATAGTTTGCGAGAGAGACTCATCCAAAGTGATAAAATGTGTTCCCCCCCCCCCCCTGTAACTTCTAAAATAGGGGCATGATAATTCTAATAAAATACATAATGTACATTATTATAAAAACTACCAACGAAAATTAGTTTGAACGAGATCTAGCAAGTAGTTTTTTTTATACGTCATAAATGGTAAACCTTAATTTAACTTTCATTAAATCAACTAAAATATAAAAATAAATGAAAAACCTTTTAATTTTATAGAAATAAACCTTATTGCTGCTGTGAAACCCTTCATGGGCGAGTCCAACTCGCACTTGGCCGGTTTTTTCCCTTATAATTTGAATTAGAATTTATTTATTTCAAGAAATTTGTTACAAGGTGGTACAAGTTTACTGTGAACAAACCTTGTAGGTAACTTAATAACTTTATCATCAGCTGGCTAATATATCTGGCTACACATAGAATCCACAATATTTCATTTCAAATTTTTCCGGCCCTAAAGCCTCAATTTTTGCAAAGAAGTTAATTTTTTAACTGTTACTTACTTGGTTCTTCCACCCACGTCATCAAATGTGAACACGGCTAGACGGTAGACGCGTCATTAGTAAATTAGTTGATGACAAATGACTCTCTTTAAACTTAACGCTACTTGACTAAGTATGACTAAAAATAAGTAATATTTTAATAACGTTAATGTGACCGTGTTGTACTGTATGTTTTAAATTGTAATTTTCCATCTTTTTAGCAAAAGATGGACCCGTGCGAGTTTCTTACGCCGGTTCTTCTCGCCGGGTTAGTTCCCGAACCGGTGGTAGGCACCGTAGTATCGACGTTCGGTAATGTTTTTGTAAAAAAATTACTCCGAATAAAAATATTTTGATTTTGATTTTGAACGAATTATTAAAAGAAAGGACTTGATATCAAACAACATCAAAACACTTTGATAAGATATTTTCTATTAATTATAGGCTACGTGTACTTCTACGAAAGAACGTATTTATTACAATTATTATACTTGTCATGGCAGGGGCGCTACCGTGTCCTTTGACGAAAACAGAATCGAATTATGTCCTGCAGTATTGCATTTGAGAGCACAACATACATATTACATACTTACATCATATTAATACAATATTAAACGGAATATACACACATTTATAACAACCACGCACAAGGTATTTTTAATATAGCAAGACACATTATTGTGGGTTTTCCTTTTGTATTTCCCGAGCCAGATGGTGTATCTTGTTCGTTTTTGTCGAGGCTAATACGTGGAAGGATATTTATCACTTTTTGTACCCGTTACGTTCGGTTTTATTAATGTCGGTAGTTCAGGTCTATGTATGTCTATACTGTGTAACTAAAACATTTAGGAATTTACTTGACCTAACGCCTCTGTGGTCTAGTGGTTAAGAGCGTGGCACTCGACTTGGAGGCCGTGGGCTCGATTTTCGCGTTGGAAACATGTTATTTCCAAGTTTGGCTAGGACAATGCAGGCTGATCACCTGATTGTCTGACAAGTAAGATGATCCATGCGTCGGATGGGCATGTAAAAAAGTCGGTCCTGCGCCTGATCTCTCGCTAGTCGTGTCGGTCTTCCGTCCCACTGGGTTATGAGAGTGAAGGAATAGAGAGTGTTCTTGTGTTGTACTTCGCACACACTTGGGCACTATAAAATTACTCCTGCGTAACTGGCCTGGTTTCAATGAAACTGGCCATCGCGTCGTCACCGAAATCGGTGTGGGAAGTATTTATTAATTTACTTGGCTTTTTCTATGAAGTTTTCTTAGAATGAGGTGCCTAATTAAGTACTGCTTGTTTTAATTACTAGATAATTACTACGTGTCAAAGACATTTGAAGCTATTAAAATAAGGTTAGAATTCCGCATTTGTACAATGTACAGTAACTGTAAATCGTACACCCGATTGTCTCGATTCTCACGGCCGTATGAATAAAAACTTAGCGAGTTTTTATTCATACGGCCGTAAGTATATATACTGTATTATCTATGGTCTCGATTGTGACTGTGTTGTGAATTATTTTTGACATTAACATTTATCTTAACTCTGTTGTTTATTAGCATAGAATTCTATTTCAGTGAATTCAACCATTAAAATTGCTAGTTTCGGAGTGGTTACCGACTGGTCGGCGTAACAGAGACCGATCCAAGAAAAGGTGAGTTCGATAAAGAGTGGCCAGCAACACCACAGGATAAAACGTCCATAAAATAAAATTTGTTTATTCGATAATTAAATCAGTGTTTTAGGCGTTACAGTAAAAGAAACACCCGTACAAAAACTGCCCTTCGTCCTGCTAAAAAAAGTTTATCTGCGCAGTCAACAAACAACGTAGTCCAGTTTAATCAAGGGCCAGATTGATCCTTAATCTGTAAGATTAATGTTCGTCTCAAAATAGCCCCGTCACTGTACCCTCGTTGGCCAAGATAGGAAGACAAGTGAATGGCAAAACACCTCGTCATAAGGGAAGATACAATAACTTTTTTTTTTTCCTAAATATTCAACCACCGTCGTTTTAGATTAAAACATTTTGTCATAACAAAGGAAGTGTTCTTACGAACTTCTAGATTTTTAACCCTGTTCTTACAGGCTTTACAGTGCATTTTATTTCACTAAGGGCCTGTTTTACCGCTTCCTGATAAGGCTATCCACCACTTAACTTGACACATAGAGTATGGAGAATCTGTCAAATAAGCATATCGGGCACCTTATCAGGAAGCGGTAAAACAGGACCTTTGTGTTCATAATAATATCTTAACTGGCTATTTAAGAAAATAACGGGCTAGTTCCCAAACCAGTGGCAGGCACCATAAAATCGACGATTAAAAAGTGTATCTATAAATTTGGTATAAAACATTATTTTATATTATTTTAACCTTAATTACAACTTGGAACACCAATATTTTTATTTCATTTTACCTCTAATTGCCTTTTCTATTAGTTAGCATTATAGTTTCAGGGTTTTTTCAGTATCTAATTTTCTTTAATCCAATAGTTTGTTAAATGCTAATTTTTCTGTCAGTGGACATTCATTTACATAAAATGTCACAGCGCACACGAGTAAATAACATCATTAGTTTAGTTTGTTCACATTATTTCAATTTGAAACACAAATGCAAAATTATAAAATGGTGGCTGATAATTCATTTATTAGGACAATAAACATTTAATTTACGTTTTGAATTACTGTAACGTTCACCACTCAACTGTAAAATAGTATAAGCTTAGGATATCATACTTTTCATTACTGCCGTAAGCTATACGGTTTCCGGATGAAAAGGAAATGTCTAGATATCCATACTAAATGCGAAAGTGTATCTGTCTGTCTGTCTGTTACCTCTTCACGCCCGAACCGCTGAACCGATTTGGCTGAATTTTGGTATAGAAATACTTTGAGTCGCGGGAAAGGACATAGGATACTTTTTATCCCGGAAATAGGTGCGGTTCCCGCGCGATAAACGAATTTGCGCGGGAACCGTACATTTTTGCAGGATAAAAACTATCCTATGTCCTTTCTTGGGACTCAAAGTATCTCCATGCCAAATTTCAGCAAAATCGGTTCAGCCATTTGAGCGTGAAGAGGTAACAGACAGACAGACGGACAGACAGACAGACACACTTTATAATATTAAGTATGGATTAACTTGAGGACATTTTTAATAGTCGGATTACAGTTACAGTTCAATATTTCATTAAATCTTGGTGATAATATTCTCTTACCTTTCAGATACTAATAACAAAATAATATCATTTAATATAGGTACTAAGTTAAAAAAAAAGTAAACAACAAGCTATTTTTTAAATTTTCAAAAATTTTGACAAATTATTGCATTGTCATAATTTATTATAATATACAAAATTTCCTGAAGATGGGTAAAAATCGTGCTCAAAGATTCCGTTATAATCCCCGCAAGTTGCTAATGCGCTGGAACCTTGTCTAATTAACACCCACGTGACGTCACCCGCAACAAGTACAGCTATCAAAAAATTCTAACAGGTAGTTAATTTTATATAAATAATATTTTTTTAATTATTTATGATCTTCAATAAGATCGGGTTAATTAAAGGCTGTCTCAGTAAGAATGCACTTTTAAATTTGGATATATATATTAGATACGATATTACGTCATCAAAATGGCGGCCAGGCGCATTAGCAATTTGCGGGGATTATACATACATACAGCCAAAGAGTCTAAAAAATATATTGTTCCATTTTCAAAACCAGAAATGTAACAACAGAACATAAACAGAGTTTACGCGCCCAATCAGTGCAGATTAATCATGACACACAACGTTTGGTCCCACATCATGACGTATATAATATATACTGGACCAGAATCAGGGACCACCTGGTCGCGATCAATCACGGGAGTTGGTAATGTGGACTGGACACTAGGGTTACCACTATTTTTATCTTCAAATGTTTATTTTAGCTAGTTAAGTATATTTTCAAGTTCAATTTTTTCAATGTGATGTAAAAAATGTATCAAAAAAAAGTCTGTTTTTGTTGCATGGTAAAAAGGTGATAGTTAAGTTGGAAGAATTATTGTTGAGTAAGTAGCACGAAAAGTGACCAAATTTTAAAAACGTAATGTAAATCTTGTCGTTTTGAACCCCATAACAGATTGCAGTGATACTTACTCACTAGCAGGCATAATACGAAGTTGTAGAACTACAATAAAATGTCAGTTTTTATTTAATCTGTCTCCTTTGCGAAACTAGAAAAGTTTATTGATTCCCAAGCTAAGCGTGCAGGAAGATAACTAATTATAGAATAAAAACTATAGAATAAATAATAATTTAAGAATACTAAAAAATACGCTATTACTCGAATTCTTTTTTTTTTAATATTTCCAATTTAAAAAATTATAATATTATGCATTGGCTCTAATTACGTACAGTATGTAAAGTTTCGAATTAATTAGACTGCTGGAGATAGGTAAAAATTGTGCTCAAAGATTCCATTACATACATACAGCCCGAACTATTAAAAGCGTGTTAAAAATTGCCTTTGCTGCATTATTTACGTTGAATATTTTGGCAACCCTATTCCCGTCCCCAGTTGATGCCGCACTGAATCAATTAAGGCTTTAAATTAATAACTTAAAGGTGTGGTCACATTAAGGTGGGATTTCACCAATTACACATAAAACTTAGCTTTATAAAACTTCGTTTCCATTGAACGCGTTCATTCTGCGACGTAAATCTCGTTTTGTTTCGATTGGATTTCACTACCTTCTTTTGATCGCGATTATTAAATCTAAGTTTACGTGACGTCACGCAATTATTTTACATGTCTTCAGTATTTTAAAGCCTTTTCACGTTAATTTAACTTCAAAATAGAAATAAACAATACTTAAACTTACAAACGCATGTGTCAAAACTGTCATATTGACATTTCTTTTGTCTATGTTTTTCGTTCCGCCATGACAGGGCTTGAACGGGTTTTATGACGTTGAACTTCGGACTTTGGGCGTTCAGAAGATAAAACTCGGATTTGCTGTGAACGCGTTCCGTTTACGCTGGTGAAATGCATTTCTATGTTATAATCGCTTTTATACGCTTTGAGCCGGTTCAGAGTGCTTTGAACGCGTTCCATTTCTTTCGTGAAATCGCCCCTTAGTCGCTGTTCCAGTCAACTTCACTAAGAACGAAAATGAAGCGGGTTATTTACTTCATATAATATAAAAAATGCATTTTTGCACGACTAGACGTTATCTTACAAGTTTTTATATACAAAGTGGTGCTTTATGTCTCTGGAGAATGCCCAAGGTCGGTACCATTAATTCTCATGCGCTTTGATGAAAATAATACAGTAATTATTTTTAGAATTTTTTACGTAATTACACGCCCGGAATCCAATTTTTAAACCCGGGATTTAAATTAAAGAATAAAAGTTACTAAATAAATCTCTCCACATTCGATTAGTGATGTAGTGCATTATTAGAAATACATCATACAATATCAATATATTGTTTGTTACAATTAACAATATCGATTCATTCGACTCAAGCAGTAATTGCAATCGTTATTACAATTTTTATAAATATCACTTGCTTTAACAACAATTACCGAATGATAATATTATTTAATAATATCATGTATTAGCTTCTCTATATTATGTACCTATGTTAAATAATAGTAAATGAAGCTAATCCATTACACTTAATCGATTCTGTGCTGCTACTAAATATAAAATCGATTTTTTCATAGACTTCGATTTATCGACTGGCATCACTAATTACTGCCACGGCATTTTTTCTGACATCTGTCATTCCGACATTTGCATATATGTATTACGTAATGTCTGTAAAATAACTTATTTTTCAGATAATAATAAGCAGAACTCGTTTCTACTTGTTTATATTTTGTGAACCTATACTTAACTGTTCTTTTGCAATAACAAGAAATTCGAGTCGTTTTGTCTAAGAATAAGAATAAGAATAAGAACGTTTATTTGCAAAAACATGGTATTGACAATAAGATGGTACAATGTAAGCTAGCGCTCATGTTTTGTCGGATTCATCTCGACGTGCAAATATTTTAATAAAACTTAAATTTAATTTTGTTGGTTCTCTAGATATAATATATATTGCAAAAAATAATTTAGAAGTTGTCAAGATTAAAATATATTACTTTAAATAATTATTATAATAGTATGCTTTCATCATTAATAAAATCGTCGACAGTATAATACATTTTGGTTAACAGTAAGTCAAATAATCTATTTTTAAATTTGTTAAATGTCATTTTTTTTAATCGTTAGGTAATTTGTTATATATACGGATAGCCATACAGTATGCATTTTTTGAAAATAAAGCTAGTTTCTGGTCAGGAATGCACAAATTTTCTCGTTTCCTACCTCTCTCTATATTTATTACAGTCCTTGTTTTTAGCAAATAAGTATGTATGTTTATAAACAAATATAGCCGTTTCCGATACCCCTTCAGGCGGCCTAAGCATATCTTAGCCGACCCTGTAGACCCCATCACAGAATACGTAACGTACTGTATACAGTTACGTAAACACAAATCACACTCACCCGCGTGGTTAGTACTGCACCGGGGACGACGCCGGCGCCTTCCCCGAGGACTTAACACGACCCGAACGACAAACAGACAGACCGACCGAAATCCGGTGCCGAGCTCGATCCCGGGTTCGAGTTCGCATGCGGATAGCATAGGAACACACCTAAATCATGACCGCGACCGCGACATTGTCGTAGAGAGCTCTACCAATTACTTTGACATTAGAACATACACGCGTATGTCACCCCAACCGGACTCGGAAGGGGAGAGGGACGGCCCTCTTTTATGCAGTAACATTAATAACTTGAGCTCATCTACCGCGATAACTCGTACGCAGCTAGTTTGTGCTATCGCGCGCGAGCAGCCTCACTCGTCAGAGAGTGAGTAAGGGGTCGGACCCCTTAAGAGCAGGGGGGATCCGTGTCCCCACGTCAGATGAAAATAGCTTATTTTCGTAGCTCTCCCTAATATTGCCCGATTAGAATGTCACACGTGTGACTTTAGGGGAGGCGGCCAGGCCTCCTCATTGTTTATCTCCAAACCAACTAGCAACAGACTAGTTATAGCTACGATTAAACTACCATGGTCTTAACCAGACCAGTAGCTTAGACCATTTCGAAAAAAAAAAGCCGTTTCGTAAATGTAAACAGAAGGCAGAGGCAGTACATTCAACTTTTTAAACAGCGGCTTGCAACTGTCCAAATACCCTGCACCACATACAGATCTTACACATTTTTTTTGGACTTTAAATGCTCTAGTAACATCGGTTGAATTGCCACATAGTATAATTCCATACCGTAGAGTTGAGGACACATATCCGTGATAAGCAGTCAAGGCAGCTTGTTTCGATGCAATTTATCTTAATCTATTGAGAGCGTAAACAAACCGGTCCAATTTTGTTACAATTGTGTCAACGTGAGCTTTCCAGTTAAGTTACTTGTCAATAGTTATTCCTAAAAATTTTGTCAACCTCCTCTATTGAATTAGTTTTGTTGTTTATATTACAGGTGATGTCAATTTTTTCTTCTTTTTTATTTATAGATTGAAATTTTATAAATTTTGTTTTCTCTATGTTAATATTTAAATTATTATTATACAACCATTTAATTATTTTGTTTAACTCCTTAATTGCAATAGTTTTTAACATATTTTTATTTTTACATTTAATTATCAGAGTTGTGTCATCTGCAAACAGTATACACTCTTGGTCCGTAAAAATATGTAGATCGTTAATGTATAAAAGGAATAACAAAGGCCCCAATACACTTCCTTGTGGAACTCCACAAGTATTGGTAAGGAATTTAGAGGTATATGTTTTTTTAGAGTTATTTTCTATGACAGTTATTTCGACCCTTTGTTGGCGATTTTCAAGGTAACTAATATAAATAGTATCGATGCATTGATTACTTGTAACGAAATATCCCCATAAATTAATAACCACCTTGTGAAAAGTAACACATATTTATGTGAAATGAATATTGATAATACTACAGTTTTTATAATTCAAGCGAATAAATGCATTTTCTTTTTGTAAATTTTGTACTTGTCTTATTTTGCTCCTTGAATTTGCAAAAGAAAAAGTAATAATGGGACAGGAGTTTGTTTCAAACGTATAAAATTCAAATATTTTATTTCAAGTCCGTATCGATTTATTCGTTTTGGTCGATTTTTTTACGCAACTCACCTCACTATGGAGATTGAATCTGACAGATGTCAAATGTGGCCTATTAAAATGCCCCGACTGTAAGTAATCAGAGGTTCCACTTATTTTATTAGAGGTTGGGAATATGTTATTCATTTTAGAATTAATAATTTTCATTAAGTTTATTAAGCACAACGAAATTATCGCCAACAAACTGTTGTGCAGTTTGGCGATTTTTTATGTATAAGTTACCATTGTAAACATTTTTTTGAATGTCCTTCAAAATCATCCTAATTTTTATATCTTTTCGGCTCGGGAGTATGTACGGTGTCATATATCATATATGAATATATACATATAAAGTCAGTACCAAAGAGAATATAATCACTACGTTTGTGCTCCGCCGCGTGCTCCCCAGCACCTTTATATCAATCTTATGTGGGGTAATTAATAAAATCTATACTCGGGAACATTTTGGTTTCATTAGCCAAAACCTTCACAGGTACTTACTAATAATGTGAGGTTTTCAGTATTATAATAATTCTATGAAACCACCGCCTATGCCACCGCGGCACCGCTACCGAACCGGTGTGGGACGGTGACACCCGCAACTTTGTTGCGGCATAGTATGCGCCTGCACTGGTCCATGGAGGACGTCGTGGACACTACATCAGTAAGAAGACATCCCTCCGCCTGAGGGTCGAACGTCTGCAGTCTCGCCACAAGGTCAACTTCAGTTCCTTTGTGGTGAGAGTACCGACGCATCTTCTGTCGACCTTTGAAGCGGAGGAATTCTGGCCGACTGATGTGGTTTACCGAAGGTTCCGGGGAAGACTCCGGAATGAAGCGCACGTCACGTCGCCGTTAATTCGTGATAAAGTGTAGTTATTAAGATTATAATTGATATGTATGTTAGACATTAAGGTATATATTGTATGAGCCTACGTAGCCTGATTTAAATAAATAAATAAATAAATAATAATATAAATTCGTTTAAATCGCGCGGGAACCGCGAATTTTTCGGGGATGAAAAGTAACCTATGTCCTTTCCTGTGTCTGCAAGTATCTCCATACCAAATTTCAGAAAAATCGGTTCAGCAGTTAAAGCTGACGGCGATATGAAGACGTAACAGACAGACAGACACACTTTCGCATTTGTAATATCAGTATGCATGAAACCGGCCAGCCTCACTGAAATTGGAGGCATTAATTATTATTAAAGGTCGGTAAAAGCTGTGATAAATACATCAAATTTTTCATACATTCTAAAGACCTATCAAGCTGCTGAATAATCGACAGAATGTCAACAGCTGTTCAAATCGAACCAAAGCGATGATCCCCGGCCAGCGTGTTATTACTTATTAGGAGCCATTGTGCCAATTGTTACGCGAATTGATACTCTAATTGAAGGGCATAGAGTGCAATGTAGAGTGCTAGAATGCGCCGATTTAAACTCTTTGATACTTTTAGTAGCTTTAATTGATTACTTAATTCGATTTAAATGTTAAGGTCGGTTCAGACTCGTCTAGTCCCGAGGTACTTATCTTCTTCTACGAGACACTTTACATGGGAATAAAGGTTATTCATTCTTATTTTATTTCTATTTGTCTTTACTTCTTCATCTTTTTCAGTTAGGGCGCATATTTTGAAGATTGGGAACCCAGGTATTCCTTTTTCATCATTCTCGGTGAAAGACATTAAGGAGTATTTAGTATGATCATTGATCAGACATATTTAATACTTTTCTTTCATGTTATATTTGGTAAATAATTCAGTAGACATCACGTCAAAATAACAACTATAGACCAACAAGACTTTAAATGAACGTGGGCGGGGGCACTGCCGGTAAAGGAGAACTGTCAAAAACATGTCAAAAATGCGGTTTTTGTAGGGTTTTTGTATGATGGTGGCGCGGCGTTAGTTCCTTTTTTCGCCACATTCATATAAAGCCTTGTCGTTCTGTAAAGCAACTTATTTCATCTTGGCGTAATTCTACGTCATGAATCCCGGGCCTACACTCAGCAGTGGACGGTGATTAGCTGATGATGATGATTTCCGATAGGGTTCATAGTAAGCGATCGGAATGTAATACAGCAATAGGGTTACATACATTTTTCAAAGTCTACTTAGAAGGGACGACCCTCTTCGAGAATTTTTATTGTTCGATGCCTCATGGCGTACTTTATCGACGTTTTGTCTATGAAGATAAAGTTCAAAGTCTGTTCTTCGTTACCAATGCATCTATTCATTAATAAGGTTCGGTTTTATTTCAAGGCTGTTAAGGGTTTGTCGTGGTTAAATACTAAAGTTGTATTCGTAATCATCATCAGAAAGTATCGAAACAAAATGAGAGCGCATCGATGTTCAAAAGTAATTATTACAAAATGTAAAATACATTTTAGACAATTTTGTACATTTTATACTCCGCCAAGTCTCTCTTTTCGTTTCGTTTCAGTGTGTCCTGACCCTTAGGCTTAAGTAAAAAAATGTAAGGCATTAATAAATCACCATTACATATCTATACTAATATTATAATTGGGAAGAGTTTGTTTGTTTGTTTGTTTGTTTGAACGGGCTAATCTCAGGAACTACTGAAAATTGCAGTGAAACCGAAACGAATTCCCATAATAATTATGGGAATTCGTTTCGGTTTCACCGCAATAGCGAGTAATAGATATACATACATCTTAACCGAGCAGCTGCAATGTTTATGTCCTTCGACAGAAACGCTAGCCTATGTAGTATGTATATTATAATATTTGCGTTGAACATTTTTTTTTCCAATTGCAGTAATTTTAAGTAATATTATCTAATATGATTATTATTTTAAATATCGAATTAGGTAAGTAAGGAGCCTCAAGCGTTATTATTGAGTCCTTTTTGCGGAACCTCGCACCTGTCTCCTTGTCTTGTGAGGTCATTAGTATTGTGAGACCTAAATCACTGTGGATTTATACTATCATTCGAGGAAAACCCCAAAAAACCTTCCTCAGGAATATTCACCTTATTACCTCGTGATAAAGACAAGAATTGTATTCTACGAGACCTCCAGATCATCAATCTTAGTTCAACGCCACAATGCTTTTTCTTCCGTTAAGATGTTCCCAAAATACTCGATAAGACAACAAATTTTCTTCTGATGCGTTTTAAATCCAATGATTACTGGTTTGTGACAGCATTAGGTAGGTACTTATTCAATATTTTAAATCCATACAAACGTTTTAAATGCGGACGTACTACCCTGGGTGAAGCCAAATGAGCGTAATTTGTGAGTTTGTGAGTCGCAGAATTTCGGCTGACAGAAATTCTGCTGCATTCAGTTCCATAGCAAATTCTAACTTCATTCACACGAGCGTAATTTTGTGAGTCATGATTTGTATGAAAAAATATTTACGCGACCGAAATTCTGCAACTCACGACTTTGACGAATTTGGCAAAAACTAGGAATAGTCTTTATTGACTTTATACTAGCTACCTACTTCAAGAAAACTAAGTACCTACGTAGATGAAAAATAATTAATTAATAAATAGAAAGATGAAAGGTAATTAATATGGTTTTTATCGTATTGCAAAAATGCAATTCCCATGCAAAAAGCCTAAGTAAGTGAGTAGTTAATAATTATTATTACTTACCTATGTCTTAAAAATTAAAATAAAATATTTCCTGTGCTTATATTAATTTTAAGCTGTTTTATGAGCAGATAGAAGACTTTTATTTAAACAAGTAAGTAGGCATTTAAAATATTGAACTTAAGCTAGTCTTTATAAGCCTAACAATTATTTCGATTAGAACCGTTAGAACGCCACTCAAAGCTGTCTGGAAAGTTTCTATGGATTTCTTTTTTGTTTGGACAATGGAAAGCCGTCTGCCTCGTTATTTCCTAGTCTCAAGTTTAGAACAACAGGTAGAGTTGCATAGTCTGTAGTAAAATCTGGTTATGTGGTTGTTTAAATTATTATTTTTTGTATTACCACAGATGCTAAAAAAGGTAATTTTGCAGTCTATGTTTGTATGATGCAATACAAAAGTAGATACTTAGGTACTTTTACAATTATTTAACTGAATAAGGTTTCAATATCACCGCTTTTATACCTAAACTGATAAGACTGTTCATTTTTATTGGACTACAGTTTTATTGTATGTTAATTACAATTTTGCCATAGCTAACAACCGCACTCAGAGACGAATAATTATTACTTAACTGTAATTAAATGAAGATTTTGACACCAAGTACCTATCTCAACACGAATATAAAAAAATATCCACAGCCGAGGACTCCTTTTTGGAAATCAGTTAAAATTATAAGAGCCGTTTCATTTAGGTTCTAGACAGTCTAGTACTGCATATTTGTAATTTACAAGATCCAGTTTCGCCACGCAAATTCTTATGGAGCTTTGAGTGCACAAATTTTTCACTTGTAGATTGTAAAACTTGGCAGAGTAAAATTATGAAATGATCTTAAAGTCCATTTAAAGTTTTAAAGATTTAAGTAGTTACTTAAAAACACTTGTTTGCATGGAATTTCAGCATTTCTTCCCAGATTTTATGCGCGTAAATAAAATTATTATGTTGTTACCTAATATTTTTAAGGGGCATTAGATAATATCTTTTGTTCCGAGTCAATTATCAAGTAAGTATTTAGTACAAAAATCAATGCCAAAAATAATAAGGGCCACACGTACCACAACCACACCACGTCGCAACGACAAAATGCCGTCAAGCAGTGGTTACGTGTGAATAGTGTCGCTGCAGATATTTGTGGCATGGCGTGGTTATACCGACAAGATGTCGACGTGGTTGCGTTGTCGCCAGTAGTTGCGATGTGGTTCATATTATGTGGTTACGTACGAAAGTCAATGAAACGGTGTGCGCGCACTGTCATTGATGTCATTGCATCGACGCAACGTTGCTTGTGGTTACGTTGTGGTCGACAACGACTGCAAAATGTGGTACGTGTGAATAGTCCAGCTGTTCATGATATTATACATTATTAGGTTGAAACACTTAGTTACGGATTTTGTCGCAGAGCACTTTTGTTAATCCCGAGGTTTCGGCTGCTTTACAGCGGCCGTGGTCACGGGTGGGTCGGACTGAGGTGACAAGTGTCCTTCGGGTAGATTCAACTACCCGAAGATTTATCAATTTTTGTTTGCGTTCCGATCTACGCAGAACGAACTCACAGTGTCTTGAAGCCGAGGCTTTAGTTTGTTTATCACTGGATCCCAACTATATTATGGCGGCACCCAAACATTTTCGCGGTTAAAATTAGGGTGTTTTTTTTTTCTATGACCTCGCGTATCATTCTTGGGCGGTATATTGCTTCTTTTGCCAGTAGGTACTTGTGGCTTATCAAATCTTATATAATGGCGAAGTTGATCCAGTGTGTGTTCACAAATTGCGGACTTGGTGTTCCTACGGTGTTTGACATCTGCAATGTGTTCCTTGATACGGGTTTTGATGGAACTTTTGGTTTGCCCTTATGAGAGGCCACAATCACAGTGGAGTTTGTAGATTCCTGCATCTTGAAGGGGTAAGTCGCATTTCACTGATGGTAAATATTGGCTGATCATTTTGGGCTTAAAGTATGTTTTCATTGAAGTTTTCCTTACAACGTAGCTAACTTTATCAGTGACTCCCTTTATAAAAGGTAACACTGCAGGGGGGTGAGCCAAAATATTTTCGTTTTCGCTTCGTTAATAGAATCGCCGATAAAAATGTATAGATTTGACATAAGCGTTCGATAATATGACGTTGACATTCGACTCGTCTTATGTCAATTCCATAATATAATATTTTGATCGGCGATTCTATAACGAAGCGAAAACGAAAAAGTTTCGGCTAAATGGCCTGGGGGGTCAGCCAAAATGTTATCGTTATCGCTTCGTTATATAATCGCCGATGAAAATGTATGGAATTGACATAAGCGTTCGTTAATATGACGTTGACGATCGACTCGTCTTATGTCAAATCCATACATTTTGATCGGCGATTCTATAACGAAGCGAAAACGAAAACATTTTGACTCACCCCCCAGGTAATCTCTCCACTGTTGCCGGCTTCACTCGGTTTCTTCTCGAATTTCCCGAAGCTTATTTAATTATCTATAAATTATTAATTAATACTTCAGTCGGAATTTCCAGGAATTGCTATTGTATTCTATTGTTGTTGCGATCACCGGTGCTCGCGCGGGGCCTGAAGGATTATTAATTAATTATTAAGTATACAAACCGCTTGTAGAAGGTGGGTAAATGTAGGTATAGGTACAGTGGCGGGGCAAAACCTAAATTTTATGTGAGCAAGATTTATCTTGCGAGGCCCCCTAAAATATATTTTGCGAGGCCCCCTGATGGATGGATGCTAAAGAACGGATTTGTTGAGAGAAATATTTTTTGATACTCGAAAGTTTTAGGTATGTATAAAACTTTGTATTTATGAATATTTGAGTATCACAACTCGTAAAACCTTAAAAAAACCTCGTGGTCCAAGGGGCGCGAGGCCCCGTGTTTGTAGGTGCAGGTTTTGTATTGCTAAAGTAATTTTATTATGATTTTAAATGTGAATAAAAGTTTTTCAACTGTACACCACCATGCACAGAAAAAAATTACGTGAAAATTGAAATCGATAGGAAAGAAGTAAACATTGTCGGGTTTTGCCAATAACTTTAAAATATTATTAAAAAAAGCCGTTGTCATTTTTGTTACGTCAAACGTCAATGTCAATAATTACACCTGTCAAAATGATTCATGTAAAATCCAAATTGATTTTTGTGGTGATGCAGATGGTGAATTGTGAATAATTGGAACATAATTGTACATAATTAATCTTCCGTTGTCATACACAAAGAGATATAAACAATGTCGTCATACCAGCCACGTTGTCCCTAAGATGTCTGAGAGCATTCCGAAGGAAAACATTGCGATTGAGTTTGATCCCATATTGCCAGAATCTGGTGTGTTGTTCTTCGAAGAATGTCCTTCGGAGTATGAGATTGATCGCCCAATAATACTCCCATTGAAGTCCTCAACCCAAATTCGTTTTGAGCAGTTCCAAATAGAAGCCGAAAGAGTGTGGAAGGAGAAACAAAAATCGTCGAAGAAACACAAATAACAGGATGGTTTACACGTTGTTTGCTATTGAGATAGTGGCGGCTGTTATATTGGCTGGAACGCTCCTGTATCGCTATGGAGACTGTTATAGAAACCACATCTTAGTGACAGTATCAGTATTAATAGCATGGTGCTTTTCATTTGTGATTATGTTTATTTTGCCTTTAGATGTGTCTTCGGTAAGTCTCAGTTATCTTAGCTAAACACACTTTAGCTTTTAGGAATATTTGCTCAAACAACTCAATATATATGTATTTCTGTATGTTGTGATATCTAAACAATAATTGTTATTAAGGACTTATAGGTTTGTTTGATAAGCTGAATCTATACTTAACATTTAAAATTGTTTTCAGACCTTCTATAGGCAATGCTTACAAAGTATAAACACTACAACAGTAGCAGCATTCCAGAATAATGAATCGAGTACAATTGCACCATCTAATCAATGCCAAAAGCCTTGGAGTTATGTGCCAGACTCAGTTTTCCCAAATTTATGGAGGGTAGTGTACTGGACATCACAATGTCTCACTTGGTAAGCTTATTGTTATTTAACCTATCAAGCCCCATAAGGACACTGGTGACAGCGATAACAATAGAATAACAATAGTTTTATAAAGCCTCAAGTATATTTTGTATTCAAATTAGTAATAACTTAACTAGTTCATATTCATAAAGATTCATATTATAAATATGAATTGTTTGAATAAATATAATTTTAATAATTGTTATTAATTGTAATAATTAAAATAACATTAACAATTTTTTAATTTAAAATGGTACAGGGTGTTTTTACTGTATTTTATTTCTAGGCTCATAATGCCAATGATGCAGTCCTACAGTAAAGCAGGGGACTTCACCGTGAAAGGAAAGTTGAAGTCAGCTTTAATCGACAATGCAATATACTATGGATCATATTTGTCCATATGTATTATATTGCTCATATACATAACGCTAAAAGGTGTGTCCCTAGATGGACCAAAAATCAAGGCTATTGCGTCCTCTGCAAGTAACACTTGGGGCCTATTCCTTCTCATATTGCTACTGGGATATTCTCTGGTAGAAGTACCTAGAAACCTTTGGAACAACTCAAAGAAGAATTACACATTGACATACAGCTATTTTAAGATTGCTAAACTGAGTACAGACAAGTGTGAAGCCGAAGAAACTATGGATGATATATTGGAGGTAATAGGATTATATTTTCTTCGATGCTAAGATGTTATTGTGATAAATATAGCTATCTTGTTTATCACTTTGCTCTAAATGTGATATCAATGATAATAAAGAGGTGAGATTTAAGAGGAGGTCCAGATAAGATACTCAATAGACACATTTTTTTAAAGCTGGGGAAGGTGAGGATTGCGATTTGAGGCATTTCATGTACCAAAAGATTTTTTTGTACCCTTGTACAAAAAATCTTAAGTATTTTATGGATGTTATTTTGTATGATAGAATGTTTAGTGTAGTAATGTAGTAAAAAAATAAAATCGGCCAAGTGCGAGTCGCACTCGCGCATGAAGGGTTCCGTACCGTTATAGAGCAAAAATAGGCCAAAAATTGTGTTTTTTGTATGGGAGCCCCCCTTAAATTTTTATTTTATTTAAATATTATTATTAATTATTAAAGTACACATATAAATTTTGTTTTTAGTATTTGTTGTTATAGCGGCGATAGAAATACTATACTCAAAATAATCTGTGAAAATTTCAACTCTCTAGCTATTACCATTCTTGAGTTATAGCCTGGAGACAGACGGACAGATAGACAGACAGACAGACAGACAAACGGACAGACATTGAAGTCTTAGTAATAGGGTCCCATTTTTACCGTTTGGGTACAGAACCCTAAAAATAACATAAAACTGCTTTTAGTTTCAAAACAAAACTTTCCATGTAATGCATTGTAACAACGCATACAAATACTTAGTTGATAACATCACAGATCATATCAAATTGGTTATCATGTTTTGTTGTGTTTTGATGTTTGATAACTATTATACACAGGAAGCAATTACCTCTATTAGATATTATGTATTAGGATTTAAATGTATGTGATTGGATCGGAAACCAACTGCCTTGATCTCTATTGTGATCTTGACCCAATATATTCTATTTTCCATAAAAGTATGGACATTTTATCGGTTACAACTTTCCCCAACACTTTGATGAATATTGTTAATAAGATTTGATACAAAAAAAGATTTTATAGCTGTGCCTGCTAGCTAACCTCCAAAATCTCACAAAATTTGATCTTTGAGGAGGTCTGTTTCGATCCCGAGATTGCGAGTTGCCCCCGCTCGCGCGCGCTTCCCCCCGCGTCATCCCCGCTTATTCCCCCGCGCCGCGAGTGACCGTTCTGCAACGATTTTAAATGGGATGTTTTGTTTAAATGCTTAAATTTTATTTTTTTGGTGGAAAATTTTTGGTAGGAAGGTTTAATTGCACCCTGTATATTGTGTTTATGATATTTTTAACACTTACATATTTTTCATCTAACATCAAACACTTTCAGAGCCTCAACTCAATATCAGCGGCTGTGGGTCCCGGGCACCCTCTACACAGGCACGTGGACATCATCCTACAGAAGTTGCCAGTGCAGCTGCGAGACAAGCTCAACCAGAAGCAGCCCCCGGAGAGACCCACACCGCCCAACATGAAGAGCTTGGTCAATTTGCATAAAAAGGTATAATATTATGCCTACTAAAAATTTCAAATTAGTATTAGTATACCGTGGTAATGGTTTGTCTTCCTAATCCTATGTCTGTGACAAATTACATGAAAATCGTTTCAGTACTTTTGGACCCTTTTTGACGACAAAAAAGTTTACTCTTTGTAATTAGTATACATTTAATGTGTGAGAAAACTTTTTGGTCTTTAAGGCCGTGTTTCCACTGACGCGGAGCGGAGCGGAGAGGAGCTTAGCGGTGCCCGAATTGACCAATCATGCTATTCCAGCGGAATGACAGCGAAGCGGAGCTAAGATTTCGAGCATGGTGATTGGTCAATTCGGTACCGCTAAGCTCCTCTCCGCTCCGCTCCGCGTCAATGGAAACGCGGCCTAACTCTGTGAGACTGAATACCGACACGACTTACGAGAGATCAGGCATGCGTAATTTTATAGGTAGATAATAATATATAGATATATAGCCTACTCCTCTCTGCACAAAATAATTTTGTCTGGTTACTTGACATAACCTGACTAAAATACACAGGTCACACTACCTAGGTCTCCTACCTTTAAATTAATACCCTTGAATCTGATGCTGATGATTCTTCAAACATTACTTGTCTCTACTATGTACTACTACGATTATGTCAACTAGTCAACTGTCGGCTGGGTTTGACAAAACCCGACCAAAATGCTTGCACAATAGACATAACTACCAGCACTTCGACTTCAAAGAGACGGACGGGTTTCAATATCTGTCAAATTCGTCGGGTTTCGCCAGGATAAGTTAAAGGCTGGCGCGCTGGCTGGTATAATTTATTTTTAAAATCAAGATTTTGAAATTGAATTCTGACAGTTTTCTTTGCATGTGCCAGAATATAAACAACAACTAAATTTGTAGGTAACGACCCTAGCGACGACTTTTATCATAATACGTCAAACTTATTTTTTTTTACATCACTTCTAAGTCGGCATACTTTATCATTCTGTCTACTCTGATACTTAGGTCCGCCATCTGCCTATGAATCAACTTCTCTGATAACCAATAGATAATTTCAACCAATAGATAATTTCTCTGACAGTATCCTCTTTTTCTTGAATGAAATTTTTAATCCACGTTTCAGACGATCAAATCCCTCCACGTGCTCCAACGCACCCAGACGCAGTGGGGTCTGATGCTGGAGAGGATCTACCACCTGGAGGACGTGGCGAGCAACGCGCGGTCCCCCGAGCACCGCTTCCAGAGGACCTTCAACGCGCCCCGACCGCCGCTAATGAGGGTGCTGTACCCGCCGGTTTTTGGTGAGACCGTAGTAGCCAACACACACTTTGCTTTTAATAAACTCAAACTCAAATTTTTTTATTCAGAATAATTTTTTTCAAATATTCTCTGAACGTCGAATTGGGGCCTATTACCGGTTCGGGAACGACCCCGGCGAGATGAACCGGCGTAAGAAACTCGCACGGGGCCATCTTTTACTAAAAAGAAGGAAAATTACAAAAAATATATAAAATTACTGTGTCACTATGACTAAATAAAATACAACGAGTGTACATTTATACATACAATTATACATACAGAGTGAACAATAATGTTAAATAAAGAAAATTTAAAACAACGTGGGGTTAAAAATACTTAGGTGACGCCGCAACTCCATTAATGTAGGGCAGTGGTACTCAACCTTTTTTATACGGGCAACAAACACCATTGATTTTGGTGTCGCGGACTGCAAAATTTTGAAAGTTAAAAAATATCGTTCTTTAAAATTAGCGATTTAAAAGTGGAAAAAATTTCATGACTTTCACAACAACTTTGCACTATTTTGCCTGTCTTATTAAATCTTATTATAGTCTAGACTCCTTATTATTTATAGATAGATGAGCCCGCTACAACTACGCCGAAATAAGATTATCGCGCGGATACCGTAAATTTTTTTTGCAACGCAATTACTATTCTATTTCCTTTACCATTAGGTATCACCATACCAAATTTCATACAAATCAGTTAAGCCTTTTAAGCGTGAAGTGGCAACACATAAACAGACAAGTTTTCACATCGCGTCTAGTGATTTGAATTTTGCGTTGCGTTGAATCTATTATATATGTTACGCTCAAAGACCGAAAACGCTCAGTGAGCGAAAAAATGGCTCACAACGCGTTGTGGTAATAGTGAAACGGCCACGACGCGTTCTGGTAATCGAGAAAAGCCATGACGCGTTCTGAGCATTTAAAAACAACCACGACGCGAATTCGTGTTGTGGCCCTAATGAAAACGGCCACGACGCGTTCTGAAACCAGGCCAGTTACGCAGGAGTAATTTTATAGCGCCCAAGTGTGTGCGCAATACACAAGAGCACTCTGGTTTCAATGAAACCAGTTCAGTTACGCAGGAGTTATTTTTATAGTGCCCAAGTATGTGCGCAATACACAAGAGCACTCTGATTTTAATGAAACCAGTCCAGTTACGCAGGAGTTATTTTATAGTGCCCAAGTGTGTGCGCAATACACAAGGGCACTCTGGTTTCAATGACATCATGCCAGTTACGCAGGATTTTATAGTGCCCAAGTGTGTGCGCAATACACAAGAGCAGTTTGGTTTCAATGAAATCAGGCCAGATACATGCGCACACACTTGGGCACTATAGAAATCACTCCTGCGTAACTGGCCTGGTTTCATTGAAACCAGAGTGTTCTTGTGTATTGCGCACACACTTGGGCGCTATAAAATTACTCTTGCGTAACGTTTCCAAAGTCAGAACGCATCGTGGCCGTTTTCATTAGGGCCACAACACAAATTCGAGTCGTGGCTGTTTTTATTAAATGCTCAAAACGCGTCATGGCTTTCTCGACTACCAGCGGGGCTAAAATGGTCGCTTTGTTGAATCATGATATGAATCATAATATGATTCAATTCTTTAAAATCGCAAAATGCAACTCTGCTTGCAATTCATTTCTGTATTTTTGTACTGATTTGACATTTGTCAGTTTGACAGTTTTGACAATTCATTTGCTGAATTGATTGAAGGAATTGCTAAATGTTACCATTTTAGCCCCGCTGAACGCGTCGTGGCCGTTTCACTATTACCACAACGCGTTGTGAGCCATTTTTTCGCTCACTGAGCGTTTTCGGTCTTTGAGCGTAACATATATACAAATTATAAAACAAAGTCGCTTTTTTCCCTCATGTCCCTTTGTTCCCTTTAATCTTCAAAACTACGCAACGGATTTTGATGATTCTTCCAGTGTTAGATAGCCCATATATCGAGGAAGGCTATAGGCTATATTTTATCACGCTTAGACTAAATTGTAAGAGAATGTTGAAAAAACGGGGAAAATTATTTGAAAAGGCTTATCTCGCGAACTACTGGAGCAATTTTTATGTTTTTTGGCACAGATAAGAAGTAGTCCACCTAAAGGATCATAGGCTATCGATTTTAATAATTTTTTCAGTGGCTATATATTTTATACCCGTGCGACGCCACGGCGGGTCGCTAGTGAAACATAAAATATGATAGCCGCGGCCCGCGGCCATATAGCTATAGATATTTTAGGTGTCTACAGTTGTTTGTAGATACCTATTACAATTTCAAGTGTCTACAGGCGGTACTAAGTATCTAGTTACTAAGTTTTTGTTCTTTTTATATCTATAAAAAGGACAATAACTTAGTGCAAGGACACATCTGCCGAACGTACGGCGTCGAAAGTTCAGCGGCTGAAGCGTCAGTCGCAATATTCACGCGGCGTAATTTACGCTGACGTGTCATAGAGAACTTGAAATACATTGCGAGCGTATTGAGCCGAACGTTCTGCGCCGTACTTCGGCAGATGTGTCCTAACACTTACACACCACTACAAAGGAAATTTGTAATTTTGTTAATTACATTTGTTTCAAAAACAGACTGAAGTACTTATCTATTGTTTTATGCGTGTCGAAAGCGACCTCGGTAACCTTCAGTCTAGACGTGAGTAACATGCTAATTAGTGGTGTTCCTAACGGCTATATTTTCAGAGCGCGCTAGATGCTAGACGCTACATTTTTCAAACGCGCTATTTTTGACGCTACGTTATAACGAATAAAATCTCGATTCGTTCAAGCGCGCTAGTTTTGACGCTACGTTATAACGAATTTCAAGCGCGCTAGTTTTGACGCTACGTTATAACGAATTTCAAGCGCGCTAGTTTTGACGCTACGTTATAACGAATTTCAAGCGAGCTAGTTTTGACGCTACGTTATAACTTATAACAGTTAAAACGAATGAAATCTCGATTCTTTCAAGCGCGCTAATTTTGACGCTACGTTATAACGAATGATACGTTATAGCGATCGATTGGACACGTTGTAAAGTTACCGACGTTATTGAATTCTTTCGCTAATAATAATTATAACGCGGTGGGTGAGTCAATATAATATAACGTGTTTGTTAGATAACTTAGAATAATATAATCGTTTGAAGGCATTATTATTTATTTGGTTAATTTTATTACGTTTGAAATATTTAAATTAAAATGATACAATATAATTGTATAATAATATTATATTGAAATTGAAAGGAATCGCTTTATATAAGTACTTACAATTCTTTTTTTTATAAGTTATTTAAATGGTTTTTAATTATTTTTTTTTATTTTTTGGTAAGTAATATACTTAAATTATTTTTAGATCTTTTTTAACATTTCAAAATACTTACATTTAAAAATATAATAACGTATCCAGATTTAGAAAAAATACATTCACATGGAACGGAAGTTACCATTATATTACAGTACAGTGCTCTTCGGAGCAGGGATTATAAAACATTATAATTTACCTATGCACGCAACGCAACACTGAAAAAATTATGACAGCCGAATTCACCCGATTTGGGCCCGAACGATACGGCAACGAACCAACGAAAGTCGCGACTCGCGCGCGATCGGCAGCGCGAGCGGCGCCGCGCTAGGTCAGTGACCGCGCGATACGTTATAACGTAGCGTCTTGTGCCTAGTTTTATAGCGCGCGCTATTCGTTGCGAAGAAATAGCGCGCTACTTTTTTCAGCTATACGTTATATTAACCACCACTAATGCTAATGGCTCAGGCGCTTTCAGATCCCAATCATAATTACATACCCCGCATATTTGTTGCTTCGTTACTGAATATTTTTTACTGAACGCACTATATTCCTACACATACTTCCATACTAATATTACAAATGCGAGTGTGTGTTTGTATCTCTGTCTGTTATCTCTTCGAGTCTGTTTGTTATACCGCTAAACAGATTTTGATGAGATTTGGTATGGAGATAACTTTGAGTGGTTCGCAAATTTTTGTATTCAAGGTACATCTAGAAAAATGATAATTTTTGGAGGTATGTACACCACAAGTTAATCAGCGTGTACGGTAGTGTTCCCAATTCCCATTCTTTTCGCCGATCGTCCTGAGATGTTGCCTTTTTTTTGTTCTATTCAACTAGGAATATGTTGGTTACGATGAGATTTTTTGAGGCACACCAACTACTGGTCACGGTACACCAGTGTGCCGCGGCGCACTCTTTCTAATTGAATTAAATTAACCTATTCTTTTAACCGTTTCAGAATGGTACTGGGAGTGTCTCATCAAACCTTACTTCCTGCGTTCTATGGCGGTGCTGACGTGTATAATGTCGGTGGCGGTCGTGTGGTCGGAGGTCACCTTCTTCGTCAAATCGCCCGTGCTGTCGATATTCGCTAACGTACTGATAGCGGCGAGGAACACGTATAATTATACAGCTATTGTGGTGAGTTTGTATTCTTTTTCCATTTTGTGTCTCTGTTGGTCTATTTAAATGTAAGAAAATAAATAGAGGTAAAGGTTATAAACTGCAAATGAGTTGTAACAAACTCATATCCAACCTAGAATGGCATTAGGTTTAGGTTTTGCTACCTCTAGCGGTATTTTCAGCCAAATAGAGTAACGGATGCATTAGTAGAACATAAAACTGCTTCCCTGAATCCCTAAATCGCCATAGTAGATGCTGTAAGATGCAAGGTTGGCTTTTTATCACTAATGTGCTAGTTGGGTAGCTACAGCATAAATAAAAATAAAAAATATGAATAATGTGTAACTACATTATTCATATTTTTTATTTTTATTTATTAAGAAAACTTACAGCTCTATTTAACAGTACAACTTACTTTTGTACTTGACTGCAAGCCATTAAAAAGTTTCCACTAATACAATATCTAAAGTACTTATGAAATATATGAAAAATAATATCATGACCTTTAAGAAATGTAATCACTACTAATACTATTTTTTAAGGGCCTGTTTCACCGCTTCCTGATAAGGCTATCCGCCACTTAACTTGACACATAGAGTATGGAGAATCTGTCAAATAAGCCTATCGGGCACCTTATCAGGAAGCGGTGAAACAGGCCCTAAGACTCTAAAAATAAATTTACTAAAAACCAGCCATCAATGGCACATATTATGTACCATAGATAGCTAGTTTCAGAAAACTAGTGCTAATTGGAAATATTTAGTGTTAAAGTTTAATTAAGGTAATAATTAATAATAGAGAGTCGGATATAAACTAAGACATTACATCATGTTCATTAAGTTGCGACTTTCATCATGCAAGTCAAGTAAGTACTAATATATTTTCTTTACTGATTATTTTTATTAAATTACAATAATATTATTCTATTAAAATTTATCATTAAGCATTAAAAAAAAAAGATTTTGATATAGCCTGTCTGACATTACAAGGTTTTGCGCAGTAAATGTCAAATGTGGGGTTTTTATGAACAAACTCATTTAATCTACCACATGCCCTGAAGATATATGAATTACGCCGATAATTCGTGTTGAAAGTTGGTAAGTAGAGTGGAACAAAATTTCTGAAATATTTTGTAGGAATGTTAAAATGTAGTTTATTATGTAGATATTGGCAGTCGATGTTACCATTAATTATTCTTATTAGATAAGACATATCTGTAATATTTCTGCGAGTTGATAATGGTAAAAAATGAAAATGTTTGCATCTGTCCTCATAAGTCGGTAAATAGAAACCACTTTTGAATTGAAGGAACCGTAAAAACCGCTTTTGAATGGATTCAATTCTATTAATATATATGTCATATTTGGGATTCCAAACCTCAGACGCATATTCTAGTATACTCCGGACATAGGCACAATATAAGATCTTGAATACTTTTAGAGCCGAGAAGTTTTTGCTCATTCTAATGATAAAACCGAGAGCCTTTAACGCCTTATTAACTATGAGATCGATATGTTTATCAAATAATAATGTTGAATCAACTATGACTCCCAGGTCTCTCATGTTTAATGTTCTCTTAAGCACAGCCCTGATGTTGTAGGAAAAATTAAGTAATTTAATATTTCGCGAGAAAGTCAAGGCATAACATTTCGAAATGTTGAGTTCTAGTTTATTGGCTAGACAGTATTCATAAAATCGATTAAGATCTTCTTGAAGTAGTTGACAATCAGTAATTGAACGAATATTTTTGATTTTTTTTTTTATTGTATATATTGTATGAACTATTCTGGTATTGCAAGTGTCCATTCAAGACAACATTTGACAGATATTTCATGTGGCACGTTATGACCATCTCCTACTCTATTATTATAACCATTATAATCCCTACTTAATGTGAAACTTAAAATTTACTAATGTCGCTTATTCAGATAAGTCAATGATAAACTAATGAGAATCTAGTAGATTTTTGTGACCTCAAGTTTAGCTGCAACAATATTTAGCACTTTTTATGCACCAAAAAGTGTACCTACTGCTTTTTGAATTTAGGTATAACGGCTTCGCTCGCGTTAAGAAGTATTATTACACACAAACTTTCATCCCCTATTTTAACCCCTTGGGGTTGGAATTTATCAAAATCCTTTCTTAGCGGATGCATACGTCATAACATCTACCTGCGTGCCAAATTTCAGCTCGATCCGTCCAGTGGTTTGGGCTGTGCGTTGATAGATCACCATGTTAACCCCTTGGGGTTGGAATTTATCAAAATCCTTTCTTAGCGGATGCCTACGTCATAACATCTACCTGCGTGCCAAATTTCAGCTCGATCCGTCCAGTGGTTTGGGCTGTGCGTTGATAGATCACCATGTCAGTCAGTCACCTTTGAGTTTTATATAAATAGATTTATAGGCATTATATTATAGAATACAAAAGACGCACGTGTATATTTCTTTACGTACGTTCTAAGTGCTTAAACGGCTTGTAAGATTTTAGCTTGTGAAAGTAAAAAACCCACGGTACGACGCCGTACCGTGGGTTTTTTACGACGCGCGTCTGCACGGCGCCGTACGACGTCGTGCCGTGTTTTTGTGTCCCGGCTCTAAGCCAAGCAATTAATGTTTTAACAAGATTAAGGGCCTGTTTCACCACTTCCTGATTAGTGCAGGATAGACTATCCACCACTTAACTTGACAGATAGAGTATGGAGAATCTGTCAAAAAAGTTGTGGATAGCCTATCCAGCACTTATCAGGAAGTGGTGAAAGAGGCCCTTAATCTATTATTATAAATTTCAGACAATCTCCACCCTGACCATCGGCTACATGTTCTACTGCGCGTACTCCACCGTCCTCCGCATCCGGGTGTTAAACCTGTACTACCTGGCCCCTCACCACCAGACCAACGAGTACAGCCTCATATTCAGCGGCATGATGGTCTGTCGGCTCACCCCGGCCATGTGCCTCAACTTTCTGAGTTTGGTACACATGGACTCCCATATTATTAAGGAGAGGATCATGGAGACTTATTATACGCAGGTGAGCGTATAATATTATAATGTTAAAAACAATTCCAGATTCAAAACTCAGGGGTCAGAATGAAAAACATTGAACGATCAAATCACTGGAAGTTGCTTACAACCTTACATGTTGCCAAATTTTGCCAAAACACTGAGTTAGCTGATGATGGTGAACTTATGCTAAGAACACTCGATCGCGACAGCTTTTGAACAAAAAACTAGATCAACATCGGTGTCCACTCGGAAGCTACAATGCCACTGACATACGTTTATTTAAAAAGTTTTACCGCGCTTAGATTGACCAATAACCACACGGTAAAAAAAAAACTGGTAATTTCAAGGTTTTTTACTCTGTGGCGGTACCAACAATTAGCGCCACATTCCTACATCGCGCTATCGAACATTTGTAAGTACTTCGGTATGTATAAGACAGCTGAAATGTATCACGTGGGCTCTGGCCTGACCAAGAATAACACCACTCAGTCGGAAGATCTTCCATTGCGTCCTTTACGTACAATCCCGCAACTCTATACTGTCAACAATAAAACGTTCTTTATTATTACAGATAATGGGCCACATGGACGTCCTCGGCATCATAGCTGAAGGCTTCAACCTGTACTTCCCGATGCTAGTGGTGCTGCTGTGCGCTGCCACCGCGCTGTCACTCGGCAGCCGCCTGCTCTCCATGTGCGGCTTCCAGCAGTTCGCTGATGACGAGCTGGCTCTGGACCTCGTGGACGAGGGGAGAGAGATCGCCAAGAGAGGTGGGTGGTCAATGGTCATCCTAGTTGATATGTTGGTCTTTGCCAAATGATGGTGGTGGTAGTGTAGGCAAATTTTATTCATAGGATGGCGGACCTATTTAATTTATCGTGTTTTGTCCAGCTATTTCACGATATATATTTACTTCACATTCTACTCATTTAAGTTTGTCACACGAAGATGATTTATTTTCGTACGTCTGTACGGCTACGTGAGTAATGATATTATCTATTGATGGATCTCGCAGATGTACGGATTACGGATACCGCAACAAAGGTTTACAAATAAAAGTCGATTTGCAATGCTTTGCGAATCGACCTTCGAGGTTCTGTCATTGCATCGACGCGTCACGTTGGAATGTGAACTAAAAGATGTAGAGATAAACTACGATAACATGGCGCACCCCTCCAAATTACTGTTTCAATGTGTGTAGTCACATCCTTATGATTTTTTTGTATGTAGTAAGTATTCAACCAATCAGTATTCAAACATTTCACTTAATGTCACTTATTACCAAGATTTGTTGGTCAACTAATCATAACTAGCCGACCGCGCCACACAACGCACTTCAAACGTTTTGACAACGCACTTCAAACGTTTCGAATTTTGGAGGGGCGCACCATGTAATCGTAGTTTATCTCTAATTGTCTAAAGGAAGCCTTTGCCCAATTAGTAGACCCTGTAGGAACTACATTGTCTGACAGTGTAGGCTATTTAATTATTATTAAGTTCCGTGCATTACAGAGAAGCGCAAACGTCAACGTGCGGAGGAGTCCCTGGCGCGGCGGCGCGACTACAACGAGCGGTTCGCGCCGCACCGCGCCGACGACGGAGGTAACACCACACACAATATCTTTAGAGCCAGTCTACACGGCGCGTTGCGTCGACGCAGCGCTGCCGTTGCGTTGATTTAATTACAAATAACCAAGGTGTTCACACGGCGCGCTGCGTCGTCGCAACGCACACATGACGGACGGCAGCCCCCGAGACGAAGCGGGAGGGGGTGTTGACGTTAAGACTGCTTCGTAATAACGCTGCGATGACGCAGCGCCCGTGCGGCCGGCTATGCATCAAACGGCAGCGCTGCGTCGACGCAACGTGCCGTGTGCACTGGCTCTTACATGATTCATTTTGATTGCCGGGTTGGTTCTCGAACTGGTGATGGTCCATAACTTAATTCAAATCACCATTGAAGGCCTATAATCTATCTTTTTCATGATTCATTTCAAAATTAGTTAATGACTCAGGGGTATCTTGTTTACATTAGACATTCAAATCTGTACATTTCTTTCCCATCAATGTAATAATATTTCCGTTACTAACCGTCAACTACAAGTTATTGTGCATGGCGTCATCTTTCAGCCCGCACCGGGCTACTCAACGATGTCGACTCAGATCACTACGTGGCCAGTCCGCATAGAACCGCGCCCGCCCGCCTGACGGTTGACGACGGGGGTCTAGATAGATTTGGCGAGTCCACTTTACCGTCTATAAGAAGCGAGTTTGAGCGACGCGGCAAAATGACGATGCCTCCTAGAGGGTTGTTCGATGACGTATAAGCGTTTAGCTATCGCTAAGTGTCTAATCACATTAGGCCGAAAAAACGCGGCCGAAGTTCGGCATGATTACGCCTGCAATGTATTTTAAATTGCTGATGACACACCATGCCGAAATTACATCGCGTTATATTGTATGAGAGGCGCATTGCAAGCGTAGTGATGCCGAACTTCTGCCGCGTATTTTCGGCCTAGTGTGTAGACACTATAATAACGATGGCGAAGTTCGAAATAGCATCGCTAATTTTTGAGAAAAAATGTGATTTTAGTATCGCCAAGTTCGAAATAACACGGCGTTTTGAAATGAGCATCGCTAGTGCCAGATTTATATTTTTTATGAGTGTAGGCCACTTTATTTCCCCTGCCATATGTACGATCTACTGCCCCTAGGCCGCGGCCTATACGGCATATTTATAAATCCAGAATAGGATTTAATTTTAACAGCGCTAAGATCTAAAAAATATGAGCGTATTAGTTTTGATATTAGTATCGCTAGGATAAGCGAGATTGAAGATTAGAACTAAGGGCCTTATCACACTGGCGATTAGCGAGCGATTTGAAATTGACTGCGCAGCGTCGTGGCGGCGTGGCGTGCACGCCATTTTGTACACTCGTCTAGGGAGTATACACCGCGACGACGCTGCGCTGTGTGCGCTGCGCAGTCGTGTCGCTTTCAAATCGCTCGCTAATCGCCAGTGTCATAAGGCCCTTAGTATCACAGTCATTCTGTCAGATATCTTTACGGTATTACTACAAAAGATTAAACATATTATGTTGAACAGTTGTTTTAACACCATTATGTACTGAATTTGTTTCTAATCAATTATTATTCAACAGGTGTTTAAATCTTTTGTAGTAAAACCGTGATTCCTTGTCTTTCATACTTTTGTTTTCGAACTTCGTCGTCGTATAATAGCGAATTCAACCTGGCGAAAGCTATTATTGTAAAATATTATATATGTAAATTTTGTAAAAATGTATGCGCGAAAGGTGTGTAGTGTGCGACTGAAATAACACATAATGTTTTATTCTGTAACTATTCACGTGTATTTATTAATTTGTCGTATATGGCTCTGTTTCTATTGACTATAAACAAAAGATTATAAATATTATATATGGTAATTCGGTAATATTTCAATTGGTAACTATGTAACAGACGATGATGTTAAATTTTGTTTACAAGTTGATTTTTCTCGAAGAGAATCGGAAAGGGTAGTAATGTTATACTTCTGTTTTTATACCGACGCGATTAAAAACCTGAGTTTATTTGGTTCTATGAAATGGACTAGAAAACGAGCGGTTGCATCGTTAGATGGTATGCGATAATCGCCGCCCAAAGATAACATTGCATTACCAGCATTGTTTTGCTTAATTCAATTCCAGTTTTCTGTAAGACTTTAACATTTAACCAGTCGAGCCAATTACTACCTAGTATATCTGTCGCAGTCATCTGGTTTAATCTGCGATTCGATTGAATGACTAGCGCATCTATTGAATGACACCATTCAATTGAATGACTAAAGGACAACTCGTCAAGACGTTGACTGTGGCGTTTAACGTTTTGACTAAAAGTCATTATAGTGAAGTCGTTAAATGGGATGCTATAATTTTAAGTAGCCGTTGACGGGGTAGTAATAGGTAAATCCACGCTGTCATATTCTTTTATTACAAGTAAATCACTTCAAAGCAAATTTAATCGACAAAATATCAACACAGTGCTGTCAGCTGTGCGATCTATTTGACGCCATATTTGTTTTAGTGACTAGTAGCACCGCAGTGGGAAAAAAGTAGAATGCGTTCAATTACATGACTGATTTCATGTCCGCATCTTCAAAGAGCTATGTTACAAATCGCTAACTAGTTGAACATTGAGATAAGATCGTTCAATCGACGTTCGGCCGAGTCATTAAATTGAATGCTGTCATTCAATGAACACGCTAGTCGAATCGAATCGCAGATTGAACCAGATGACTGCGACATATCCATATTATGTAATACCGAAAATGTATTGTGCATATTATTATTTTCCTAGTCAAAACAAATTGCATTATAATTATAATCTACTCACTTTTTTATTGGTTTTTTTGAGTTTTAATATAACTTGCCATAAATTATTTTACTTTGAAAATAATCATATTTCTTTGTGATTACATTTAGTATTTACCATTAATTGTTCATTTTTCATTCGTGGGATTATTATTATTAACTTTAAACGTTAAACGTAAGAGTTGAACACATTAATTTGTTTATAAGGTCTGTTTAAAGGTTTAATATTATTTAGTTATTTGTAAAAACATTGTGTATTATTTTTAATATTTTTGGATAGTTAACCAGTTATTTATACAAATGTGTATATAAGTAATCGTCATGTTGCTTATTTAAATAAGAATTCAATTCGTCCACTGAATTACATAATATAATTTAGTTGTAATACCGTCACAAATGAAGACCTCTTTGAAATTTAAAGCCAACATGAAAATGGCCTTTTTTAACCGACTTCAAAAAAAGGAGGTTATCGGTAATTCGATGCGTATGTATGTAATATTTCCAGAGCTGCCCAATTTTCGTACATGTTACTCTATATCAGCGTCTGAACAAATGTGCGAAATTTCAAAAGTGTATGTATGTATGTATGTAAGTATGTATGTATGTTTTTATGTTTGTGTTTGGATATCTCTAGAATTACTATTCCGATTTCAGTAATTCTTTTTTTGTTGTACTAGGTATTGTTCAACTTAGGGAATAGTGCAAGTTTCATCAAAATCGGTTCAGTAGTTTTGGAGATAGGGAGTTTTGATTCTCAATTATTATGTACAATTTTGAAGTCGGTTTTATATTTAAAAAAAAATTTAACCCGACTTCCAAGGAAAAAACAATATTCTTAAAATGGCCTAAAAATTATGAAATAATTATTATTCTTCATAAGTGCCTTTTTCAAAATTCGACTAAATCTCAATGAATTCTGTACTCAATTTTCATTCGTTTGAAGTCGGTACCAGCCCAGAACTGTGATACTTGACATAGAACTTAGCCAGTACCGACTTCAAAAGAATGAAAATTGAGTACAGAATTCGTTGAGATTTAGTCGAATTTTGAAAAAGGCACTAATGAAGAATAAGAATTATTTCATACTTTTTAGACCATTTTAAGAATATTGTTTTTTCCTTGGAAGTCGGGTTCAATTTTTTGTTAAAAAATAATAATTTCACTCTTTTTAGTTATATATGGTTATATACAAGACAAGGCTTTATGCGTAGATAACCACTACGAATACTAAGTATCCTTATTATGTTACTGTAAGTGAAATTGTGGTAAATGCTTGCAGTTATCTAAGCGATGCTGCAATTTCCAAACTTTTATCTTTAAAGGTTCATGAGTTCTGTTCAGTGCCTTTGGACTAAGAGGCACCTTCGTATGAAATTTCTCTTATTCGTAACATATGTGTAAGTTACTAGAAACAACATTTTAACCACTATGAGTGTTTTGATAAATTTCAAGGATTTCCCTCGATTGCTCTTCCCTCCATAGATCCCATCATCAGTTCATCGCTTTCATAATTGTTATACAAAATTAAGATTATATCCTATATAAAAACACGATAATTTTGAAAATCGGTCCACAAACAGCGAAACAATCATCAAAAACATCTGCTTCGATCCAAAATATCACGAAAAGTACCAATGATTGGGTCAAAATGTGATGACCCATTTTTTTTTAACGGGCTTTGGTCCACCACACATTCCCACCACTGTATCTCCAGTGTCACCAGGATCGACAGCGGTATCCAACCACGAAAACCCTTTGATATGATCTCAGGGAGCCCGAGGGACATGCTAACACTGTCTTGGGACCCGCAACGAAATTAATCAGAAGAAAATAGGAGTAGGAAGATTCCAATTTCCCTCCCCATAAAAGCGGGAGACAGCACATAGTTGCAATGACCGAAAGTCAAAGAACTTAAGGGGGAGCACCACGGAAATAAGGTTAATGATTGTGACTCCTAAGTTAAAGCTAAGTTAATATTGGAGTTTATTGTGTTTGACTGTTGCCAATAATAATTGTGACAAAAACGCTTGAAGGCACGGAAGTTTCTAGCGCTGTCCACGAGATCACCGTAGTATGCGACTCCAGATGTACAGAATAGGTTGTTTAGCATAGTAGTTCTTTCGTCCTGCCAGAGACTGCACTCCCAGAGAACATGATGCGTGGTTTGTTCAAACATGTTGCCTTCGGTCGAGTCGACTCGCACATGGGTGATGCTACTAGTTTAAATCCGTAAAGTTTGGCCTTAAAATTTCCATGACCGGTCAGGAATTGAGAAACGCAGTGATCAATATCCATCCAATGTTTGGATAGCCGTTCACGAATATTAGGGAAAAAATTATAAAGGTGTCGCCCTTTGGTGGAACAGTCCCATCGTGACTGCCATTCGGAGATTAAGCTTTGCACAGAGTTTTCTAAAGGTTCAAACAATCTTGCTATTTTAATTTTATCGCGAGCGCTTAAAAAGAACGGGTTGTCAATGTTTTTGTTATGATTGATGTGATGACCCATGGTATAATTATGCTTGTGATGATGATGATCAATCAAATTGATGTGTTGGCTTATGCTTTCAGTTGTTTAAACAACGCCGAAATCCCCGAACCTGTATCTATAAGGATTCAAAAGTTCTGTTCGGTACCTTTGGATCCAGGGTATAACCTGGTGCAAAGTCTTACTTTTTGGTAGCATTTACCTCGAATGCTTTAGAAAAAATCGAAATCACTATATGTTTCCATACAAATTTCAAAAAGTCCCCTCGATTCCTCATGGATCCCATCATCAGATCACCACTTTTGTGAACATTGTACCAAATTCGGATTCAACTCTGTATAACAACAAAAGAATCATGAAAATCGGTCCACAAACGGCGAAGTTATGGTTGAACATACAAAAAAAATGTATATATACAGACGAACATATAACCTCCTCCTTTTTGGAAGTCGGTTAAAAATACAGTTATATTTCATAACCTTTAGAGTTTAGTGCCTAAATAGTCATTTATGCCACAACTTAAAAAAATAAAATAGAACCACATAGCTAATTTCTTTTATGACCACCTTACAATCCTTAGAATTTTTAACACTTACCATTTCAATTTACAATAAAATTTTGTTAAACTTATACAAACTGGAATATTCTAATTTTAAATTCCCAGCGGTATTTAGCTAGATAATAATATAGGCAGCTCAGTTTCAGAGGGATTGGAATACTAAACACGTTATATTCGAAGTTACTAAGATTTTTATTCTTAAGACAAAATATTTTGTATGAACCGAAACACTTTAAAGAAATCATATTAAGTTAAAATCTTTTCGTACTTGCGCTGTTTATAATGATTTTTATTGTTCCTTTTATAAGCAAACGGCCTTTAACGTAGCATTTAATTGTTCTGAGATTGTAGAAAATGTTTAGTAGTTAATTTAGTACAAATTTTATTTTAAGATGTAGAAAAATAGATTTAGCTTGCGGTCTAAAGATAATTTAGTTTCTAAATTATTATAGCTTAATAATGCTTTGGAAAAAAAGATAAAAGACCTACCTACCTGTAGATAATGTTCAAGAGCAGTAAAACCATGTTTTGAATATTTTCAGGACTTGTAGTTTTTGGTCCATCTTTTATCATTTTCTTAGCAAAACAAAGAATATTTCTTACCGAGAACTTAAACATTGGTTTTACTGTAGGTAGCTATTTTGTTGCACCTCTATATTACTGAAACTTGTTTGTTTACACAAACCAAGTACTGTCGCGGATAAACCACTTACCAATTTTATCCCTTATAACCATAAAAATTGGCTTAAAAATAGAACCAGCGGTTGACGCCAGTACATAGTATAATAACTTATGTTATGACTAACTTAGTAGTTAATACCTTGTTTGTACACTTTAAAATGTTTATTTTGTTTTTGAAAGCGTTCTTCATTTAAATGTATATTCTTCATTTATATGATATTTTTGAATACAAATCTTATGTTTTGTATTTGTATTCAATTTAATATCTTCAAATTTGGTTCAGTCTTGTACTGTAGCCGCAATTTAGTGTTGATATGGAATGTAATACTTTGACACTATTACTCTATACTAGAATACCTATTTTATAATTGGCAACGGCTTAGTTTACATTCGGCGTGCTTCAATATTTTAATCACATTATCATCACCATTTTAAACTTATTCATGTTTCGTCGCTTTTTATAATTTGTGTATACGAAGAATTTTAACACTTTTCTACCTAGAGTACTATAACATTTATTTGAAATGTAAATTGTTTTGTTTCATTCCAATAATTTATAAAATGTAATTAAAGCAATGTGATATATTTACAGTGTTTAATTTAAACGTTTTTATTCTTCAGACCATTCAGACTAACAACTTACGTTTTTATTAGCTATGGTAGAAGTTAATGAAATTCGCAGCGTTGTAATATTAGCGGGTCCCGACAAGAACATTATTGAACCATTTATTTGACAATAATATTGAAAGGCGGGCGCGTTCAATATTAACCCTAGACCGTCAATATTGCACAATACGTGATATTATATTGCACAAGAAAATTGATCGTCTAGACTCGTCAGACTAGCGGCAGTCAGACGGCCCTAGGCCCTAGAACAGCGGTCGGCAACGCGCGGCCCGCGAATGTTTTGTAAGTTATGCGTATCAAAAATAATCGGCCAAGTGCGAGTCGGACTCGCGCACGAAGGGTTCCGTACCGTTATAGAGCAGAATTAGGCCAAAAATTGTGTTTTTTGTATGGTAATTTAATTTTAATATTATTATTAAACTAGATGACGCCAAAATTCGTTTATCGCGCGGGAACCGTACATTTTTCTGGGATAAAAAGTATCCTATGTCCTTTCCCGGGTCTCAAAGTATCTCCATACCAAATTTCAGCCAAATCGGTTCAGCGGTTCGGGCGTGAAGAGGTAACAGACAGACAGACAGACACACTTTCGCATTTATAATATTAGTATGGATATTAAAGAACACATATAACAAAAGACTGAAAAAAATTCAAGTACCTGCCTGTTACCATTAAATTTTGATATAGAGCAAAAAAGGTCAAAAAAATAACGTTTGTTGTATGGGCCCCCCTTAAATATTATTTTTATTTTGTTTTTAGTATTTGTTGTTATAGCGGCAAGAGATATACATAATCTGTGAAAATTTCAACTTTGTAGCTATTACCGTTCTTGAGTTACAGCCTAGAGACAGACGGGCAGACATCGAAGTCTCAGTAATAGGGTCCCGTGTTTACCCTTTGGGTACGGAACCCTAACAATGTTTTCTAACTGTCAGTAGTTATCGCCACTTACGTTCTGCGTAACGAGCTGTTTGCAGTTTGTGCCATTTTTAATAAAAACTTATTTCCTTTTATTATGTGTAGGTATATTGAGCTTGTAGGGTTAATACGAGCATGAGGTCTGCGGCCCGCCTTTAGTTTGTTTTGCCACCTTGTGGCCCTTGCCAGCCAAATGGTTGCTGACCGCTGCCCCTAGATGATCAATTTTATTGTGCAGGCCCCGGCAGCGGGCCCTTTGGGCCTAGACTCGAGGGGCCCGCTTATATAATTTTTTTTTCAAACTTTCTTCCTGCCTAACCCGAAGCTATAAGTCTATATAGCTATAATATAGTCCGATAGCTATAAATATTGCCATTGTTATGATTCTCGCTATGACCGATGAAGATATTGCAATTTAAAAACCAAGTTAGTTACAAGTCTATATTAATAAATATGCTACAAAATGGTTACAATTCATTTAAAATACACTTTGACGCTTTCTATCTTTACCCTGAGTTCATGAGATGAATCCTTCGAGAGATCTTGAGAGTATTTCTGGTAGATGTCGCGTAGTTGGTTGTAGTCTTGTAGTTTGTTCATATCTGTAAAAATATTATAAAGTTTAGATGCATGAATATAACTTAAACTGGTTATTCCTTTGCTTAGGCGTAAAATAATGTATAGGTCGATTTCCGTTATGAAATAGCAAGGAAGACATTAAATACCAAAAGGCCGAGCTTAAAGTTAGAATAAGAACACATATATAACTAAGACAAAGTTTTCAGGGATAAGATCTAGCTACAGCACTTTGCTCCTCCAAAACCACCCAATACTATTTCATTGAAACGCAGTGCCGAAATAAATAGGAATTACAACATACCTTTCAGCGATTTGGCAAGTATTTCCAGTAGATTGAGCGCTACTTTTCTGTGTCTCACTTGATTACTGTTAACTGCAAACAAAATAATCTTATATATAAAATTCTCGTGTCACAATGTTAGTCAGCGAACTCCTACTCCTCCGCTTTACTGATTTTTACCAAATTTTATATGCATATTCAGTAGGTCTGAGAATCGGCTACTGGGTACTTTATATATTGATAAGTGCATTTGTTGAATAAATAATAGTAAATTATTACAACCTGAGACTGACGGCGACCATTGTTTGTGCGACGAGATAGCGATCGACGTTGCCATGGCGACATACTTATTTAGTCACTTCAATCAAATAATATGGGCGAAATACTTTATATTATGCCAAAGCAACGTTTGCCGGGACAGCTAGTATTTTTATAAAAAAATAAGTCTATAACAAACTGAAGAAGAAAGAGACAAACATGTTTGAAGACAGTTCACTTTTATTCTATTACAACATTAACGTAGCTTCATAATTTGTTTGATCTAGAAAACTATTCGTAAGGAGTACAAAAAAAAGAGAGCCGGTCCACATGGCGGGTTGAGTCAGCGTTGCGTCGACGCAGCGCTGTCGTTGCGTTGTTTTACATATAAATGACCAAGGTGTTAACACGGCGCGCTGCGTCATCGCAACGCACACATGACGGACAGCAGCCCCCGGCTGCAATCGGGAGGGGGTGTTGACGTTGTGCGTCGACGCAACGCTACCGTTTGCCGCCACACGGGCGCTGCGTCATCGCAGCGTTATTACAAAGCAGTATTAACATCAACACCCTTTCCCGCTTCGTCTCGGAGGCTGCTGTCCGTCATGTATGCGTTGCGCGCTGCTGTCAATTCAAGTGATAACACCTTGGTTATTTGTATGTAAAACAACGTAACGGCAGCGCTGCGTCGACGCAACGTTGACGCAACACCCCACTATGTGGACTGGCACTAATGAAGTAAAATACAGACATACCGACGTGAATACTATTAGTATGTCAGAATGTGCGGTACTCACGCAGCGTGTAGTCCACTATGGCGGCGACGTGGTCGACCAGCGGCGCGAGAGGCGGGGCCGGCGCGGGCGGCTCCGCCTCCATGGGCGTGGCGAGCGTCGCCAGCCGCGGTAGCACGCGCTCCGCCGCGCACAGTATAGCGAGCTGCAGCGGCCGCGAGCTGTTCGGTAGCGCAGTGCGGCAGTGAGAGAAGAAGGTGTCTTGGTATTTCTCTGTAAAAAGTATTTTATTGGCGTTAGTACAATGTAAGTCACACCGCGAGTCTGTACTTACATCGTAAGTGCGTAATTTCCAGCGTGAAATTACGTACTTGCGATACGTTTTGTAGCATTTTACTTCGTCGATTTTTGCTGCTCTTTTATATGATAAAGTTTACATAAAGTCTAGAATATGAGATAAATAAATATGTACATATGGTCGTTGTCTAGGTCCTTTTTGTGTTCAAAATATATTTTAAGGCGTCCTGGTTGCTGAGTCCACTTTGTCTTGTTCGTATGTTACGACTTACGACTCATTCGTACTTTTAGTGTCACCGCAGACTTACAATTTTAAGTTGGCCAAGTAAGCCGCACAGTATACCAATTATAGCTATAGCGACTTATGTGCGTGCTCTCATAAGTCGCTGTAGCTATAATTGGTATACTGTGCGGCTTAGTTGGCTAACTTAAAATTGTAAGTCTGCGGTCGCTCTTAAAATCGTCCGATCTACGGATCTACGTCATTTATTTGGGTCATGTCAACTCAATTTAACGCAAAGACGACTAGCATCCTGTGTTCCGGGTTTGCCATAACCTGAATAAATGACGTTTGTCCACCATCTCTCTATGAATAAATAATTTATTTAACGGGACGTACCCTGTGTATCGCGGTTGGCAGGCCACGCCTTTCCAAGCAGCTCGTACGCGGCCTCCCGCAGCGCCGCCCGCTGCGTCCGCCGCTGCCGCGCGCTGTCATTGTCCTCTTCATCTGAATCTTTTTCGTTTTCGTCCTGAAGATATGATATTGGTCAAAAGTGGCGTAAAATTATGTTTCAAATATGAAACGGAAGGGTAAATTTTTTGTTGAAGATAAGGCTGATCAAAGTATAAACTAAAACTGGAAACGCAAATTATATAGTCTGTTGACTGTTAATCACTCATTGTTGCAATCACCTTATACTTTTGAAGTCAATAAAATCGGATTAGTAGTTTGAGCGACATTATCAATTTTAGCCGAGTCAAAAAAAGGTTTATAGTTTGATCTGTATATTTACTTTAGAAGTTTTTAACTGTTTACCTTATCGCCATTGGAAAAGTCACTTGAAAGATAAAAACAAAACATAGTATAGCTTTTTTTACTATGAAATTTGTGGCCGTCTATGGGCTGTTCGCCCCACGGATTTAAAAAAAATATGGATGTAACCTTGTCTAATCCCGAGTGAAGCATAGTAATGGCCGCCCGTGTGCGATGTGTACCGCCCGTGTGTGTGTATTGGCACCGTCATTCTATGTACAATGACAGCGGGTTGTAGTACCTAGTTGCGTGTGTGAGTGTCGGTCACGTGTACAATAAACGAAATTGTGACGAAATTGTCGTACCTTGCATGCTTGAACCTCTTTATAGTGTAATGCTTCATCCGTATTTATTTTTAATCCGTGGTTCGCCCATACCCTTTTTTTGTTATCTTATTAAGTGTATAGATTTTGCGCACCAAGGATAATTGAAATAATATTATTAATTTTAATTAATTATTGTAGTCCATCACGCCATGGACTTTTTTTTAATAATAGAATAGATTATAATATTATATAAGTACCTATAATAAATAAATATATATAAATTATTGTTTTATAAATTACATAATTATAATGTTAGTGTTTTGAACGATGTGGTCCCAGTGAGGCGGCCATTTTCCGATTTCCTTAGATATTATGCTGCTCCACCGTTTGCCTTTAGATGTTGTGACATTGGCTTGGTATAGCTTATTCATTGTGTCACTTTTTAATTAAGGCCCAGCCCATTTTGGGCTGGACTGATCACCATTTGATAAGGTCAAATATCCGTCTATAGTTAAAATTTCCACGACGTGCACCACATTAAACAACATCAAAACAAGCTTTTTCCAAACTTGCTGCCTCGCCGGGATTGGGAAAATCTCTGGGTGCTATGTTTGCTTCTTACACTCCGGGCGAGTTTTCTTCTGTAGACGACGAATGGAAGTGTTTTGCAAAACATCTAAGTGCTTGTATTTCTGAAATCGTCGGTAAAGTACAAAAGAAAAACCAAGACTGGTTTGACGCATCAGATGATGACATTAAGATGCTTCTAGATCAATGTCGGCTACAACTTAATTTCTAGATCAATATCGGCTACAACTTAATTCAAAGTCTCCGAATACACAAGCTAAAAAAGAAACTCAAAAGCTGCTGAGATCTAGGATTCGCGAACTGAAGGACAAATGGTGGAGGGAGAAAGCTTTTGAGCTCCAACAATTAGCTGATACTCACCAAACTGGTAAATTTTTCAAGTCGATACAAACAATTTTTGGGCCGAAAGTTAAGAAAATAGCTCCCATTTACTCTAAGGATAGGCAATGCAAATTTACAGATAAAGCAAGTATACTGAAGCGATGGGCAGAACATTTCAACGACGTCCTAAATCCTGATACACTCGTCACTCAGAGTAGAGCTATCTTATTTGAATGAGCTCGAGGAAGTACCAGCCTACCAGCACTTAGATGACCCACCAAATTTTGAAGAGTTTTTAAAATCGGTACAACGTCTCAAAAACTCGAAGACACCAGGTTTGGACCATCTCCCAGCAGAAGTTTATAAATACAGCGGCCAAAATATTGTTAATACTTCTACCGCCTTGTTATAAGAGCTTGGGAAAGTGAAACGGTCCCACAGGGCTGGAAGGATGCGGTAATATGTAAGCTGTACAAAGGGGAAGGAGATGTCTCCGATTGCAGCTGTTATCGAGGTATATCGCTCCTATCCAGTGCCGGCAAGATCCTTGCTCATATTATTAACACCCGCCTTAGCGAAATAGCCGAGCACTATCTCCCAGAGAGCCAATGTGGCTTCCGACCCAGCAGGGGAACGGTTGATGCCATTTTTGTATTACGTCAACTCCAAGAGAAAAGCCTTGAACATCAACGACCTCTCTTTATGTGCTTCGTGGTTTTAGAGAAGACATTTGATCGAGTTCCGCGAGAGGCTCTTTGGCTTGTTCTACAAAAGTCTGGATATCCTAGGAAGTTTGTAAACCTGATTCGCCAATTTCATATTGGCATGAAAGCACAGGTTCAACATGAAAACGACCTTTCCGAGGAGATCCATGTAACTAGTGGAGTTAAACAGGGATGTGTCATGGCTCCTACACTGTTTGCTATTTACTTTGCCGCTGTATTGAGAGACGCATTAAAACACTGCAAGGACCAAATCCAACTGAATGTTCGGACTGATAGAGGTGTATTTGATATCACAAGATTTAGGGCAAAATCCAAAACTCGGAGAATCTCTGTATTGGAAATACTTTATGCTGTACATATGTCTGATGTCCGATAGCATGGAGCAACTCCAGAGCTACGTTGACGCATTACAAGGGGCTTGTCAGCGGTTCGGATTGGTTATAAGCGCCCCTAAGACACAAATTCTTTTTTTTTATGCAATAAGGGGGCAAACGAGCAAACGGGTCACCTGATGGAAAGCAACTTCCGTCGCCCATGGACACTCGCAGCATCAGAAGAGCTGCAGGTGCGTTGCCGGCCTTTTAAGGGGTAATAGGGGAGGGTAGGGAAGGAAATAGGGAAGAGTAGGGAAGGGAAAAGGGTAGGGGATTGGGCCTCCGGTAAACTCACTCACTCGAAGAAACACAGCGCAAGCGCTGTTTCACGCCGGTTTTCTGTGAGGACGTGGTATGTCTCCGGTCGAGCCGACCCATTCGTGCCGAAGCATGGCTCTCCCACGTCGTCTTAAGCAAATGCCTAGAGGTGAAACCGCTGCTGACCCTTCTGCGTTGTATCTGAATTGACAAATACTAGAAGAGGTTTCACACTTTAAGTATTTTGGAAGTCTCATTCGCAACGACAACACCCTAGCCTCGGAGATACCATCACGTATTGAGTGCTGCTGCTAATTTTGGGCGACTGACTAACCGTGTGTGGAAGTCCCATGATCTCAAGCTAGAGACTAAGATTAATGTGTATAAAGCACTTATAATACCTGTTCTTTTATATGGAACTGAGACATGGTGCCTCTATAAGCCAGACATAAAGAAACTAGGCACCTTTCACCTGCGATGTCTAAGATCAATTCTTAAAATAAAGTGGCAGGACCATGTACCTAATTCTGAGGTCCTGCGCCGCGCCGAGACGTATGGCATGGAAGCTCTACCGATGCAGCGACAACTTAGATGGTGCGGGCACGTCCTTCGCATGAATGATCGCCGCCTGCCTAAAGCGGTCTTCTATTCGGAGTTGGCAGAGAGCAAACGTTAGCAAGGTGGACAACATCTGCGATATAAGGATGTTCTCAAAAGACACTTGAATGCCTGTGCTATTGACCCTGCATGTTGGGAAGGTCAGGTCAGGTTCTAGAGCGCGCTCTAGGACCAATACCAAAATCAAATATTTTGAGAAAGACCGTCTACAGACACTTGAAACAAAGCGCCAATTGCGTAAAGAGAGACCTAAGCCTTTCTACATCTATACTTACAATTCTGCCGGCCAACTCTACTGTAGCACATGTGATAGGACATTCAAAACCAAGTTCGGTCTAGCAAGTCGTATTAGGGCTCATAATAGAAACAATCCTTAATTTCTGGGGTCGCCGTTATCGAAATCGATGAGGACTATATATATATATATATTTATTAGTAAGGGGGGGGTCAAAGGATGATCGACCGCCCCATAGTAAAATATCGGTTTCTCTTGGTTAAAGCAGTCCAAGTAGAGCGCGGGCGCCGTGACAGCAATGCTGGTGGTATTACGGGTCGCGTTTACGGGCCTCGGTTAACAGGCAGTTGGCAATCTCTTCCCCGATCTTCAAGGATTATTCGTCATTCACTAACCGACAAAACTAACCTTGGACAGTATATCCTTCACGATATCGTACACGCGGTCGAAGCGGTCCAAGTTGAGAGCAGCTAGCGTGTCGCCGAGCGCCACGATCGCGTGCTGGCGGTATTGCGGGTCGCGTTTACGGGCCTCAGTTAACAGGCAGTTGGCAATCTCTTCCCCTAGCGCCGGAGCTATTGGCGTCTCGCCCGGCTTCACCCTGTAATAGTTAGGTTTTTTAAATTTTAAAGTAATAATATGAATAATTGCCTATGAGCTTTTCGCCCATAATATCTTCTATAGATTATTAGATCTTGTCAATAGATTATTATTTTTTTCTGTGGCTGGTTTCGTAAATTTTAAGCTTCGAAACTGATACTAAAAAGGAATTTAAGAAAATATAATATGTTAGATGTCGAGATTTAATGTACAAATACTCTATAAATCGTATTTTTTCTCTACTAACTATATAGACAGTGAAAATATGTCTTATAAAAATAAGTAATCAACATTTTTATAAAGATTAGTGGTTGATGATTTTTTTAAGTTTGATAAGTGCAGTTTTAAGCGTAAACGCTCATAACTTCTACTAGACTTAATACTTATTACTAATCTAGACTTATATAAGGGACACATATACGGCCTAAAGTATTATCACTTAGTTTTGTTACATTCTGTATATTTTGCCGTATATTGACTTTACATTTTTTTCACACATACAGTGAAACAGTGAACTTAATTTAAAAACAGTGAAATATTATAAAGTTCATAAGGGAAAAATCACACCCTAAATTAATATCCAATAGATTAATTCCACTATGTACACAATTTATCAATGACCTCAAAACGAAGTCACTTACAAAAATATCATTGAATTGCAAATATAAAAAAGAATTGACGACTGCAATAAAACATAACAACTAATATAACTGTACACGCAACACCGATAGCGCGATGTAGCGTGACCACAGCGCCATCTGTGATTGCGAGTTAGCAACACTACCGGGAAATGGAAGTTTATTTGATTTGCCTGTTGCTGCCGCACTCAGAGACATTTAAATATTAATAAAATAAATAAAAAATAAATATTACAGAAACATTGAAAACTTTTTGTTCCGTCGGCAAGATTCGAACCCGGGTCCCCCGGCTTGAGCTACCACGCGCTCAACCACTGAGCCATAGAGGTCGTCAAATGATACAGTCATATAACATTATTATAAAATGTATCCCAAGTGTTTGTTTTCAATTTATGAATATCAATCTAAATTTATAAAACTCAAAGGTGACTGACTGACATGGTGATCTACCAACACACAGCCCAAACCACTGGACGGATCGGGCTGAAATTTGGCATGCAGGTAGATGTTATAACGTAGGCATGTGCTAAGAAAGGATTTTGATCAATTCTACCCCCAAGGGGTTAAAATAGGGGATGAAAGTTTGTATATAATAATAATTCTTAACGTGAGCGAAGTCGCGGGGATTAGCTGGTCATTACATAAATCCAGAGCTGTACTCACGTGCAAAGCACTGCTAGTGCGGCCAGCACGTGTCGTTTGCCGTCGTAAGTGCGTCCGTGCGCCGCAGCAAGACAAGCGCGCGAGAGACCCTCCCGCGCCGCGCCCGCGCCCGCCGAGCACACGGTACGCACCGCGTTCGCTGCCTGCGTACGAATAATTTACATATTTACTAGATGACGCCTGCAACTCCTTTGCGCCTAAAATCGCGCGGGAACCATACATTTTTAATTTTTCCGAGATAAAAAGTATCCTATGTCCTTTCCCGGGACCCAAAATATCTCAATACCAAATTTCAGCAAAATCAGTTCAGCGGTTTGGGCGTGACGAGATAACAGACAGACACGCTTTCGCATCTATAATATTAGTATGGATTAAAAGAAAGAAAACCTACAGCAAGATTTTGATCCGATTTGATGTTTTTCTAATGTTGGTCGCCAGCGTATAACGATAATATTATGTAGTACGTTGCTTTTATTTACTGAAAAACTAAAGCTACATTTTCATTTTGCAATGATCTTGCAAAAAAACTAAAATTTGTACTATTACACTTTAAATCAGCACTAACGGTACGGTGCAAGACAAATATTAGCAATACTTTTAATTATAAACTTAGAGCCAGCAATCGCATTCCCAGGAATTTCGAAAATGTTGCGAAATATTTCCCTCGATATCATAGCATATTATCTATTATCTTATTTGAGAAGAATGTACCTGTATCTTCTTAGTCCAGCTATTGGATGCGAGTGCTGTCTCAATGTACTGTCGGATGGCTGTCAGGTGCTGTTGCACGCCTGTCTCGCGCGCCGGGCTGATGTCCGTCCAGAGCTCCTCAAACATCTCCACTGTGGCCGCCTCAGCTTCTGTTGACAGAAAAGAATAGATTTTGTGCGAGTTGGACTCGCGCACAAAGGGTTCCGTACCGTAATAGACCAAAAATTGGCAAAAAAATTATGCTTTTTGTATGGATTTTTTAGTATTTGTTGTTATAGCGGCAACAGATATGTAACATAATCTGTGAAAATTTCAAAAGTCTAGCTATAGCGGTCATTGAGATACAGCCTGGAGACAGACAGACGAACAGACGGACAGACATCGAAGTCTTAGCAATAGGGAAAACCCTTTAGGTGCGGAGCCCTAAAAAAATTATAATTTGTACCATCGCAAAAAATAATTCATATGCTGTTGGCAAACCTACGCTAATTGCTCATGTTACGTCAATTCACGACTAGCATTAGTTGTGGCTGGGATTGATATATTAAGGGCCTGTTTCGCAGCTTCCTGATAAGGTGCCCGACAGGCTTATTTGACAGATTCTCCATACTCTATGTGTCAAGTTAAGTGGTGGATAGCCTTATCAGGAAGCGGTGAAACAGGCCCTAACTCAACTAAATAATTATGTCATGTGCCTGTTAATTTATTTGTCTGATATCATAATATCTTACACCTTCGATCGCGGATTCTTGGGATTAATCTATTGATTACGCGGTCTAATTCGACCGCTTGGGAGTTGATAGGTTAAGTACACTTTATACCCATTAAATAAATAGACGGATAGTTTAAACAGGCGATCTTACTGTTTATTTCACACATACATACATAATCACTGCTGAGGTTCTCCTATTTCCTATATCCTATTATGTGTATCATATAATAAAAATCTTAAATATATGTATAGTATAAAAGTATTAAATATATTTCCTTCGGGTACTTACCACGGGGCCAGACTGACGTGGTGTGAAGCGTCTATAGATATTATTATTATTATTATTATTATTATTATTATTATTGTGATATGTTGCGAGTGTCCATGGTCAGTTCCTTTCCATCAGGTGACCCATTTGTTCGTTTGCCCCTTTATTTTATACTACATTTCTATACTAGAAAATTCGTTTATCGCGCGAGAACCGTACATTTTTCCGGGATAAAAAGTATCCTATATCCTTTTTCGGGATTCAAAGTATCTCCATACCAAATATCAGCAAAATCGGTTGAGCGGTTTGGGCGTGAAGAGGTAACAGACAGACAGATACATACATAATTTTGTGTGTATGATATTTACCGTCGTCCTTAGGCGCGTGCATGGCTAGAAACACCACAGGCGCTAATATGGCTTCGTTGTCTTTAATATGCTCTATCTTGGCTTTAGCGACCGCTTTCAGTGTGAGAGCTATGGCGGACCGAGACGCGTCGTCTTCCTTGGTCTCGTATAGTGATATAAGCTTCTTCATTAGTTTCTCGGCAGATTGGGGCTAAAATACCACAAAAATAGGTTACATATTTATATCATTACTAGTATAATATCATTATATTACTCATTTTGCCAGGGCCCCCGTTACCATATGTGCAATGTGTGCAATGCACACGGGCGCCATCGTCTAGGGGCGCCAAATTGCCATCTTTGGGGCGCCAAAACCAATGACCCAAAAAAATTTCCTAAAGGGGCGCCAAAATCCTTTTTTTGTACACAGGCGCTAGTAGCCCTTACGGGCCCTGCATTTCGCTATGTAAATAAAACATGCACTATGTATACCGACGTTTAGCTCTTGTCTGTTGAGCAACCCTTCTAACGAATTGTTTACACTCTACCGTATTTTTTCCTTGTTGTTTAAGTAACATTTCTAACATATCAAACAGGAACAAAGCAATGTGTGACAAAAAAGTCTGTAATCTACATACAGATGGAAGAGCTTTTAACTAGTAAGGAGATTAGAATATACTTACTACAATTAGCAACTACTATTTAAGCAAGTGCACAAGTGTGAACAGAACATTATTTTAAATTAATTTCATATCCACTCACTTCAATTTTTTGTGAGCATTGTTAAAAATGTTAAATGCGTGTGGCACTCGGGGACTGCCGCGGTAAAGTTATTGTATAGCAATAGCGAGTCTACACGCAAATGTCTAGTCACACGCACACTAACACCATGCCGAACACTGCCGAACTGCAACGACGTTAAGGGCCCCCGAGACGATCAAACGGTTTGATTCAAACCTTACGTGTTTGATGCAACCGTTTGATGTCGGTTTGAACCACTGACCTCCATTATACAAGTACGCTGGACTAATGATACCCTTTGAAATGACAGCTATTTTTTGTGCCTATTTGAAACGGAATCAGCTCCGCCAATATTCGGGAAGAGAATTAAATTTTACGTAAAAATTGGCGCTGATAGCAGTAGTGGGAGTACTTGGAACTAATACTAGTTTCTACTGACGTGGTGGTGGTATTATCTGTGGTTTCTACAACCAATAGCGATTGAGCGGCCATTTGCAAGTTACGTCAGATTTAGTTCTCTTCGCGAATATTGGGGGAGCTGATTCCGCTTCAAATAGGCACAAAATATATCTGGGTATCATCAGTCCAGCGTACTTGTATAATTTGTTTGAACAGTTTGTCAAACGACACTGCGCAGTTTGGTTCAATACGCGCTGTGGAGTACACGTCTTGTGACGAATAAATATTATTTTTAAAAGATAAAACCGACTTATAAATTGTACGAAATTGAGAATTCCCTATCTCAAAAACTACTATACCTATTTTGATGAAACTTGCAGAAGTCTACCAAGTTAAACAATACCTATATAGTAAAACAAAAAAATATTTAAATCGGACTTGTAGTTCCGGAGATATGTAAACACAAACATAAAAACATACATACACTTTTGAAATTTTGCTCATTTGTTCAGATGCTGATAAAGACATGTACGAAAACTGGGCAGTTCTGGGAAATATTACATACTGTATACGCGTCGAATTGATAACCTCCTCTTTTTTTGTCGGTCAAAAATAATTTACTCCAAAGAATGGTACAAAGTTTGTTCAAACGCATCGGAACACGATCAAACGGCGCGTCAAACACAGCAAAAATATGAAATTTCATCAAACGAGCTTCAAACACGTAAATGTTTAACAAACCGTTCAAACTAGCTTTGTAAACGATCAAAATGGTTTGAGTCAAACCAAAATTTACGTGTTTGAGTCAAACCGTTTGACCGTCTCGGGGGCCCTTTAGACGATGCGGTGTTAGGTTTATTTTCGATAGGGAATTTGTTGATTCGGTCGCCTCGTTAAAATCCCGCGATAAAAGCTGTGTAATAACTTAAACATTTTGGTCCATATTACCTTGGCATAAGCAGCGATTTGTCCTAATGCCTCCGCATAGTTTTTTCGTACCGTGGCGTTTCTATCAAACACACTGTTCAGTAGACCGGTCATGATCTTCCCTGCTATAGGTTCTAAGTCTGCCCTTAGGTAATGAGCGGTTAACACTAGGAAATGTGCGCAGGCGACCTTAGTGCCTAACTGTGGCGATTTGATGAGATCCAGGATTGTTGGCAACATTTCCTTCATCGCTTCGATGTCTATGTATGGCATGCACTGAAAATAAAATTAGTTTTATAATTAAGACCCATAAGAAAAGAAAAATGATGTAATAGCTTCGACCGAGTAATATCAATGTGATGCTCAAGCACTACGCATTTTCGTGATTAAAGTAGTCAGTATAAATCTACTGCCTAAAGTCTAAACTCTAAGCTATTAATAAACCGAATTTAATGACAGATAGTTATGAAATACAGTAGTTTTTACCACAAATTAAAGAATGCCCCCGACCTCCTTCCCTATGCGCTTTAAAATAATATATTGTGCATAATAATATTGTCTTTTTATAATTATTTTTCTCAATTTTATACACCTTGAAGACGGTGTCTGTTTTATGTTATATCTCTCAATCCTCTTTTCCTCGACGGCAGTATCTGTTTTATAACATTTCTCTCAATCTCTCACCTTGACGACAGTATCAGTAGTATGATGATGTTTCACGACTACGGTTGCAAAATTACGTAATTTTACCGAAAACGCTGGTAAAATACGCGTATTTTACGGTAATTTTTATATATTACGGTAAAATTACCGGCTACGTATGTATGCTGAAAAGTATAGTGGGGGGTGAGACGAGCGTGTCGTTGCAAGTTACAACTTGCAACATACGTATGTACTGCGCGGCGCCGGGCGGCGCGTGCGCCTCGCACAATGCGACGTTGCCGCTTAGTGCAGTTTGTTCAGCGTTCAGTTGAATTGTATTGACTGACTGCACTATACGTGCATTCAGTAAATTATGCCACGAAATCAAGCAAAAGTATGGAATTATTTCCAAGTGCTAAGTGAACATGACAAAAGGAAACATGTGGTGTGTATATTTTGTAATACGAAGTACAAAAATGCTAATGCTACTCGGATGACAGAACATTTTGAGAAGTGTAAAAAGTGTCCTAACGATGTTAAATTATTATTAATAAAAAGCACATCTAACCAGTCTTTAAGCGTTCGAAATTCAGCAGTGTTACCACCAATTTCTCCCAATTCGTCTACGCATTCGACTATTGAGTTGCCATCTATTATATACATTATAATAATTTTATTATGGTACATAATATTTGAAAATATTTAAGTAATTTAAATAATGTAGTTAGCTATAGTGGACTATGGATCCATACTTAATTATAAATTTTATAAAAAAGTGAATTTTTATTTTTATTTTATCCACTTACTCAAATAGATTCTGCATTCATTCGAGTGTAGGCACAAAACTGTGTCACTTCTGCGGTACTGATCTATAGCAATCACCGCACCGCCTTCCACCCCGCTCATGCCTCGAGTGCGACATGTTTTTTGTTTGCAATAGCTGCTCTAGTACGTAGTACTTACTACCTCAGTGGCCGCGAGGTCACAAATCACAGTAGTTTTGTTAGTTATTACTAACTAAAAAGGTAAAATACGATTTAACTCTTGTTAAATCAAATTTTACCCAATTTTACCGTAATTTACGTAATTTATTTATATTTTACGTAAAATATGGTAAAATACCGAAGTTTACGAAAGTAATATTACCGCTTTACATCCCTATTCACGACCCCCAGCTCTTAAGTCGTCGACCGCAGTACGCACGTCAGCTGACGGCGCCAGTACTGTACTTAGCCGGGCCTGTCTTGCTGGCTCCAGCTCGCCAGCCGCGCCGAGTAACGCTGGCGACTACATGCTAATGTTTATAATTTCTCTCAATATTTACCTTGACGACAGTATCAGTAGTATGATGATGTTTTACAACCCCAGCTCGCAGGTCGTCGACCGCAGCTCGCACGTCAGCTGACGGCGCCAGCGCTGTACTCAGCCGCGCCAGTCTCGCTGGCTCTAGCTCACCCGCCGCGCCGAGTAATGCTGGCACCAGCCGCGCCGCCGCCCGCGCCGCGCCACCGACGGATACGATACGCGATACCGTCCATAGGCTAAAAGATAACGGTTATATGAGTACTAGGTATTTTACTGTAATTACAGAAATATTAGCTTGAGATAATTTACACGCATTGCAATCCAAAAATAACTATTTATTGACAGTTAAATAAATATGGCGTATAGTTTAAATTTTATTTGTCAGACAAAATTAGGCATATTGAAAATAAAAATTAAAAAATGAAGCGTGAACCTCAACAAGCATCCGTCAATCGTTAATGGCGTACGTCATGAAGGTACTATCTAGTGCTAAATATATGCTTGTACTTGCGTGCTTGACGTACGAATGCTTACGCGCACACAAAATAAGATGCCCGTAACGGATATAGTTTTCAAGATAGGCATTATACATCTAATTTTATCCTCACCTTACGCTTCTCACTTCTTTGACGACGTTGGTAATCCCATTGTCCAGTAAAACAGGCATGATGGCTTCTATGATCTCTTTGCCGTCCTTCCCTGAATTTGTGTCACACGCTTGGACGCAGAGCTGTAAATGTAAACATAATTTATTAAAATACGAAAAAAGGGAAAATGGTTTTAATGATATGGGTGAGGCCGCCAATTTTTGCTGATATGACGCAGAAAAATTTTGCGAGAGAAAGAAAATCTACGCTGCTTGTGACGTTGGAGCACCTAAATCGTAGGGAATTTATTTCTGTACGCTATCATAGCGTTGAGAAATATGCCGTTAGAGCACCAAAATGATAGCGTAGAGGCTATCATAGCGTAGAGAAAATCAAACTTATCTCTGTAAATAATACACAATGCGGTTTTTATTATAGCCCCAAACATGGCCCTTTTGACTACTCACATGATGCATTGATCGTTTTATGTGAAACAGTAATACTTACATTTGTGTCAAAAAAACTTCCTTTGAAAAAACTGTGTACACAGCCCGACTGAGGTTCAAATGTGAACTGTCGAGAAATGGCGAATATTACGAGATTTTTCATAGAATACGTAAAAACTCAGGATGCCACTTCCCGATTTTACCTTCCCTAACACCCAACGATAACAATAAATCGGTATTATTGATGACGTTTAAAATGTGGTGTAGAATTGATGTTTCGAACGATTATTTGATTTGAAAAAGTTTATAAAGAAAGTTATCTTAAAATACTATAAGAATTAGATGAGGTAATAGCCATTTATATAAGTATTCATAACATATCAGATTTATCTTCAAATTTGTCATACTTACTGCTACAGCGACAGTTAAAGTGCAGTATATTTTTAGCTATTTTCTTACCTTTTTTATGTTTAATTGTAAATATATTTTTAGACTATTATTGGAACTCAAATAATTCTAATGCATGCTTGAGTACTTTGTTTTCTTCGTTAGAATCAGTTTTCGAGCATAAGATAAACACAATACTTTTTAAAATACAAAGGGCGGAGAAAAATAATTGCAAAATCAACAAAATTGGCGGCCTCGCCCATATGCAAAAGTTGACTGTTGTAGTTTCCTTACAGTCAACCTCATCAGAGCTAATCTATACTAATATTATAATTGGGAAGAGTTTGTTTGTTTGTTTGTTTGAACGCGCTAATCTCATGAACTACTGGTCCGATTTAAAACATTATTTTACTGTTGGATAGCCCATTTATCGAGGAAGGCTATAGGCTATATTTTATCACGCTAAGGCTAATAGGAGCGAAGAAATAGAGGAAAATGTGGAAAAAACGGGGGAAATTATATGAAAGGGCTTATTTAAACGCACTAATCTCAGGAACTACTGGTCCGATTTGAATTATTCTTTCAGTGTTAGATAGCCCACTGATCGAGGAAGGCTACAGGCTATATTTTATCACGCTAAGACTAATAGCAGAGAAGAAATAGAGGAAAATGTGGAAAAGCGGGGAAATTATATGAAAGGGCTTGTTTAAACGCGCTAGTCTCAGGAACTACTGGTCCGATTTGAAAAATTCTGTCAGTGTTAGATATCCCATTTATTGAGGAAGGCTATAGGTTATATTTTACACGCTAAAATTAATTGGAGCGAAGAAATAGAAAAAAATGTGGAAAAAACGGGGGAAATTATATGAAATTGCTTATTATCTTAAGAACTACTGGAGCAATTTTATGTTATTCGGCAAACATGAAGAATAGACCATGTGAAGGGACATAGGCTTTTTGGGGAAAAATATACGGTTGCGTAAAATTCCTAAATTACGCAAGCGAAGCCGCGCGGAACATCTATATATCATAAAATCGCACGAAAGTCAATTCTGTACATTGAATATTTTTATACAATAAATAATACTTGGGATGTGGTCTACTATGCTAACGCGGACGAAGTCGCGGGCAACAGCTAGTCAAATATAAATGTAGTCCAAGATTATAATATATAGATAGATAGTCCAAGTAATCACAGTCCTCGCTTTTCAAAAGTGGTTAATTTTAGTGCGATTTTACAGTGTCAATATTAGTAATTAAACGCTGTCATTTTGCTGTTAGTCAGCTGCGGTAACGAATCGTGCTGGCTCCTCCCCCCTCCCCTCTCCCCCTCTATACAGCACCATCAGTTCAGTGTGTCGAGCTCACCTTGGCGAGCACGTGCGCGGTGTTGGTGGCGGCGAGTCGCGTGCCCTCGTGCACGTCGTCCATCACACGGTATAGCTCCGCCCACATCGTGCAGGCTCCTACCCTCTCCCCCTTTATACAGCACCATCAGTTCAGTGTAACGAGCTCACCTTGGCGAGAACGTGCGCGGTGTTGGTGGCGGCGAGTCGCGTGCCCTCGTGCACGTCGTCCATCACACGGTACAGGTCCGCCCACATCGTGCAGGCTCCTCCGCTCTCCCCCTTTATACAGCACCATCAGTTCAGTGTGTCGAGCTCACCTTAGCGAGCACGTGCGCGGTGTTGGTGGCGGCGAGTCGCGTGCCCTCGTGCACGTCGTCCATCACACGGTATAGCTCCGCCCACATCGTGCAGGCTCCTCCCCTCTCCCCCTTATACAGCACCATCAGTTCAGTGTAACGAGCTCACCTTGGCGAGAACGTGCGCGGTGTTGGTGGCGGCGAGTCGCGTGCCCTCGTGCACGTCGTCCATCACACGGAACAGCTCAGCCCACATCGTCGCCAACTGCGGTAGCGAGTCGTGTAGACTCTTCGCACCCCTGTAGACGTGGCCACAGAAATTAGGAAAGAATTTTGTAGGCAAACAACCGCTTAATTAGTATCAAAAACTAACATTTTCCGATCCAATTTATTATAAACTAGATGGCGCCTGCAATTCCGTTGCGCCAAAATTCGTTTATCGCGCGGGAGCAGTACATTTTACGAGATGAAAAGTATCCTATGTCCTTTCCCAGGATTCAATGTACCTCAATTCCAAATTTCAGAAAAGGGAAAAAGCAGTTCAGCCGTTTGGGCGTGAATATGTAACAGTCATACGTGGGAGATCCATGCTTCGGCACGAATGGGACGGCTCGACCGAAGAAATACCACGTTCTCACAGAAAACCGGCGTGAAACAGCGCTTGCGCTGTGTTTCGCCGAGTGAGTGAGTTTACCGGAGGCCCAATCCCCTACCTATTTCCTTCCCTTCCCTCCCCTATTTCCTTCCCTTCCAATACCTACCCTCCTCTATTACCCTATTCCCTCTTAAAAGGCCGGCAACGCACCTGCAGCTCTTCTGATGCTGCGAATGTCCATGGGCGACGGAAGTTGCTTTCCATCAGGTGACCCCTTTGCTCGTTTGCGACCTTATTTCATTTTAAAAAAAGACAAACAAAAAAACAGACACACTTTCACATTTAAAATATTAGTATGGATATATAAAAAAAACAATATTCTTACTTTAGGAGATCAGCTAGCGCATTACAACACGACATGCGCACGCGCCACTGGTTGGCGGTCAGGTTCGCGACCAAATCGTTCAGGATCTCCTTGTGATATTTGTGGACCTGGTAAAAGATATTTCATTATTTTTATTGCATTGCGTTTTGTACTTTAAGTAGAGGAGGGGAAGGTGCTATTTTTGTAGTCACTCGAGCGTCATGGAGACCTAGTAGGTTTTTTACATTAGGTAAAACTGATAAAAAAATAATAGGAGCGTTTTTTTTATTTAAGCGGTGGGTTCAGAGACTGCGATCATTTTAAAGTTTTGAAAAAGAAAATATATTCACAAAATTGCTTATTTAGGTAAATTATAAATATATTTAAGACGACAAGGACTAAATCTTTTAGTTTAGTGCAAAATAAAATATCTGCGAAGCTTAGTTCGGAAAATATGAAGCTTTTTTTTTAAATGTCCCTACAGGCTTACCTGACCTTGGAATCGTCAGTGCTTTATATGGAAGCTTCTTTGGGGTATGCTAAACATATCTTTCATATTTTTCATATTTCATATCTTTCAGACAGATCCGATGACATTTCAATATAATTTTTTTTAACCCACCACGTTAGAAATCTGATTTCTTTACCATGATAACTAGACACATGTCGGAAGCCTATACAAGCTTAATCTGACACGCTCGAGCTAATCCCGAAATCCCCTCTTCCCCTCCCCAACTATAAATAGCTTTGACTTTTATTACAACTTATATAATGAGTATGCGGAAGTTCGCATATTATTATGCGTACGCGTGATTGCGTGGAGCGTTACACTCATACAGTGACGTAGGTGATTATAATATGTGTATGTGTGTTCTTTTGCGTGCATGTTAAAGCGACGTCCGTATTTATGTGAGAATTCGTGTATGTCACGTGCTTGCAAGTCCATGTGTGCGTGTACGTACCGTCTGCTGCGTATATAATTAACGTTGTATGTATATTGAAGGATTCCGCAAAGCAATGTTATAGGGGTAAAAATCATAAAAAATATAAGTACATAACAGGTTGGAATAAGCATATTAGCGGTGCACATAGGCAGGCTCGGCTTTGGTTCCAGTCCTGGGTATCTTTTGGTAAGCCTAGACATGGTTTTATATATAATAATATTATGTATGAATCCAGAAAGATTTTTAAAGCAAAATTGAAGTTTTGTCAGGATCATGCTTTACAGTTTAAAATGGATATTATTGCAAAAAATCATGCTGATAAAAATTTTTCAAAGTTCTGGAAAAATACAAACATGCTAAATCCGAAGCCGAGTCTTCCTGTGTGTGTGGCGGGTTTATATGATGCTATGGGTATAGCGTGTGCTTTTCAACAGCATTTTAGTTTAACTTCCCCTATAGCTGGGGAATACCGAGCATCCAGATTGGGGCCCTCGTGCTACGTCCGACGTAAAAGTCCGATTCAGTGCAAAAGAGGTGGCCTCCATTATTAATAGTATGAATCGAGGCAAGTCGCCGGGGCACGATGGCCTCAGTGTGGAGCACTTGAGGCATGCTGGTGCACACTTGCCTCGAGTGCTTGCTATGTTTTTCAGTCTGTGTGTTAGTCATCAGTACCGGCAGGTAATGATGAATAACATACAAATTCTGTGGCAACAGACTTTGATGTCAACTGTTGTTGTGCCCATTATGAAAAATAAGATGGGGTATGCCTCCGACATGTCCAATTATAGGCCGATATCACTGGCTACTGTAACTGCCAAAATACTGGACAGTCTGCTTGACAAACGGCTGGAACGGCATACAGATATCCATGAGTCACAATTTGGGTTTCAGCCGGGCCTATCCACAGAAAGTGCCATTTATTGTCTCAAGTAGACTGTGCAGTATTACACATCTAGAAAAACTCCGGTAAACGCCTGCTTCTTGGACTTCTCGAAGGCATTTGACTTAGTGTCTTATAAAAAGCTGTGGCAAAAATTAGCCTATGGAACTACTCTGCCCAGAGAACTGGTTGGTTTATTTAAATATTGGTACGGCAATCAGAAAAACCGTGTTAAATGGGCTGGAGTGTTTTCTGACGTGTACGGGTTGGAGTGTGGGGTGAGACAGGGGGGGTTAAGCTCGCCCCGCTTCTTCAATCTGTACATGAATCGGCTGATAGGTGAGCTCAACAGCACCTTTGTAGGATGTCATGTAGACAGCATTTGTATTAATAATATCAGTTACGCAGATGATATGGTGCTGTTGAGCCCATCGATCAGTGCGTTACGCAGGCTTCGCCGTATCTGTGAGGAGTATGCGGTGGACCATGGGCTCAGATACAACGTTAACAAGAGCGAATTTATGGTCTTCAGTGCTGGCGCTGACAAGAGTCGCAGAAGTGTACCTCCTGTGACTCTTGGCGGCGTGCAGTTGAAAAGAGTCGACCGATTTAAATATCTGGGTCACTGGGTTACCGCCTCTCTGTCAGATACGGAGGACACAGAGAGGGAGCGTAGAGCGCTATGTGTGCGCGGTAATATGTTGGCACGTAGGTTCGCACGATGTAGCAAGGAAGCCAAAATGACACTTTTCAGAGCATATTGTCAGTCATTCTACACGTGTGGCATAGGCCAGATCCACGTGTGGCACGTGTGGCATAGGGTCAGATATACGCAGCGCTCATACAGCACACTCAAAGTCCAGTACAACAACATATTCGGGATGCTTTTTGGTCTGTCGCGTTATTGCAGCGCCTCATCTATATTCGCTGAGGCAAATACATACTATTTGCAGATAATTATTAGAAAGAGATGTGCCTCGCTCTGGTCGCGTGTGCAAAACAGTCCAAACAGACTCCTGAATGTGTTGGGTAGCAGGTGGGATTCCGTGTTGTTGAAGCATTGGGTCCAGCTCCATGCTCCGATAGCACGGTTCCCATATATTTAATTTTTAAGTTAAATTCCAACTTATTTTTATTTTTACTAACACTAGAATAAGGACCTATTGTTGAAACTAACACTATGGATGAAAATCTGAAATAAATTAATTGAATTGAATTGAATATGGCACTAGCGCATATAGCGGTCATGGAGTTGTGTATGCGCTGCGTGGGATTGAACCAGTAGCGGTTAAGGCGCGGCACGATGGCGGGCAGCTATGTCAATTAATAGGAGCTTGCATGCTTGCTCATGTGAGTATGCGTGTGTGTTGCGTGCTTACATGCCCATGTGTGCGTATACATACCGTCTGCTGTGTATTTGGCACTAGCGCGTGCCATATAGCGGTCATGGAGTTGTGTATGCGCGGCGTGGGATCAAACCGATAGCGGCAGAGGCGCGGCACCATAGCGGGCAACTTATCTTGCAGCTATTCGTCAATTTTTAGGAGCTTGCGTGCTTGTTCTTGTGAGTATGCGTGTGTGTTGCGTGTTTACGTGTCCATATGTGCGTGTACGTACCGTCTGCTGCGTATTAGGCACTAGCGCGTGCCATATCGCAGTCATGGAGTTGTGTATGCGCGGTGTGGGATCGAACCGATAGCGGTAGAGGCGAGGCACTATAGCAGGCAACTGAGCCGTAAGCGACGCGCCCGCTTGCGACGCTATGGATTGGAAACCGAACGCCGCACCTGGTAATACGAATATTGTTTTAATGTCTTGTCCGTATGTTACGATACATTGCAAGAAATGCTTGATATATAAGGACAAAACGTTGTACTGCTTATTTACTATTAGAACAGGGATAAAATAATATACTTTAGGCAGAGGAAACAGAAGTAAGGAGTAGGCCGACTCAGAAGAGATCTCGAAATTTATAAGTTTGACGTAGTTTATATATCAGCCGGCGCGCGCAGTACTAATTCTAACCATAGTGAAACATGTTGAAAGTGACACGCCCAACTCGCGTATATGCGCCCGTTTGTTTGAAGTCGAAGTACTCCTTAGTTCTGTTTACTCTGTTTTAACTTTTAAGGTACCAAATTATGTTCTAATAACGTCAAAGTCTTACCTCTCTTTGAATTCCAAACGGAGTTGTGATGCGCCAGATGCATGAATTTATACAGCAGGTCTGGCTGGTTCAGATCTGATGCTAACGAGCATAGCTCCTTGTAGGTAGATAAGTTGCCTCTGTAAGTCGATAAAAAATATAAAAAACAGCAAATAAAGAACGGCACCCATAGGTTGTATAAAACAATGGTGCACTATGAAAAATCAGTGTTTTTTTATAAAATAAGGGGCATACGAGCAAACGAGTCACTTGATGGAAAGGTCCATGGAACTTTAGAAGAGCAACTTTAGAAGAGCTGCAGGTGCGATGCCGGCATCTTAAGAGGAAATACGCTCACTTGAAGGTTTGCAGGTCGTATTGGCCCGGAAATACTGTAAAACTCCGGAACGGACGACAGTTCGTTCCAGAGTTTTACATTGCGCGGCAGAAAGTTACGCGAAAAACGCACGATGGAAGACTGCTGACTGACGGTGGTGACTGGAACGATGGCGAAAATGCGAAAAATATACCGAATGCATTGTTTCACGCAGGTTTTCAATAGAAATTCTCATGCGAGCGAAAGAGGCAAGCGTAAATGGGCCAGTCACAAACTACGCAATTCGCTACTATACTATGGGTGAAGCAAACGAGCGTAAATTTCGGTCGCGTAAATATCTTTTCATACAAATCATGACTCACAAAATTACGCTCGTGTGAATCAAACAGGACTTTTGTACGAAACTGAATGCAGCAGCATTTCTGCCAGCCGAAATCTACATACAAATGGTTATATTTTTTACCCAGTCGGTGCTGTCCCAAGTTGTCCCTCTTCGAATATCTTCGTGTCCTCAGTCACTTTGGCTACAGAACGTTTGCCACTCGTCAGCTGTTCTATGATCTGATCTACTAGCGCTTGTTTCGAGCTAGCAGCGGAGTTTTGGTACACCAAACTTAGGCCTTTGCTAGCTACGTCTTGGACTATATCTGTGAAAGAAATTAATAGTTTGTACGGTGAAAATATAGCAAATATTGCTCTCCTTCTCATTCTACGTGAGAATGGGATGGACATCAATATTTAACCACTTGCGTCACGTTATGTGAGATATTATTATGAAGTTAAGCACGTATTTTATGTTTACCTTAATTAAATACAGAGAAATCAATATTGACACAGAATATACCATCTAGGTGGGTCCGCATCAAGCGAGCCGCCTCGGGCGCGGCCCGCCTCGCGCGGAATGCGCCGTACCGCTCGCTTGGTGTGGACGTTGCTCGCCCGAAGCAGGCGCATGCTCACGCGCGGCCAAGCCGAGCGGTGTCGGTTTTTTGAAATGCTCAAAGGTGCCTCGGTTGTTTGCCTCGCGCAGTGTGGACGTCACATGTTTTGGTTTGTGCCGCGGTCAAAAATGAACGATCAGTGTCGACAACTAATAAGTTACGCCGCAAATGTATGGCTTTGGGATGCCAAGGATCCCAATCACACTAATGAGGGAAGATTCTTGGAGAAAAATCAGCCGCAAAATGAATATTATGATCATAAAATCTCTTTATGACTGTCTTCTTCTGCAAAAGGACTTGGATGCTGTACTACGCTGGAGTATTTCCAACAACCTTTTGTTTAATATGAATAAGTGTAGCGTAATGACTTATGGGCGGAAGCTACACCTGATAATCTTTGATTACTCTATGGATGGTCATATTATTTCCCGTGTCCATTGTATCAACGACTTGGGGGTGTACTTTGACAAAACTCTTACGTTTAAGGACCACATATATGCGACGGCTCAAGACAGTTTTAAACGTCTAGGTTTTGTACTTTGCAACGCTCGGGACTTTAAAAATCCCGCCGTTATAAAATTGCTGTACAACGCACTAGTACGCAGCAAGCTGGTAACAGATATGTGTGTCTGGGCTTTTTATACAGCTACATCAACCCTGATGCTAGAAAAAATCCAAAAGGCGTTTCTCAGATTTTTATTTAGAAAAGTGTATGGATACTACCCTTACATGTACCCAACGGGTTATCTCTTGGATATCTTGGGTTATCAATCTCTAGAGGTCCGACGAAGTGTAGACCTAATATTGGTTGCCTTAAAAATTCTTCGCGACATAATAGATTGCCCCGAACTCCATGCCTTAATTTGCCGCTTGTATGTGCCTGATAACTATTTGAAGCACCGTCCTAGCCGTCGGCCAAAATTATTCGCACTGCCGACATGTCGGACTGTCGCGAGAGCTGAGTCCCCACTGTACCGAGCATTAAATTTGCTCAACGCCCTTCTGTCGGTGTCGATCGATCGGATGATCGATGGATGTGAAGAGAGTAATTAGTATGAAAGGGTATCTTCTGTTATTATTTAATTTGTGTAGTTAACTGTTTGTGTATTTTTTGTGACAATGTTATCATTAATTATAAGTTAAGATAGTGCTTAGTTGTAGTTAATTATTGTAATTGGGGTAACCCGTTTTAATTAACTTTAATAATAAATAAATAAATAAATTCCTGTTAAGGATTAAAAAAAACGGAGTATTTGTAGGATCATATCATCATACAGATGAGATTCTCCTATTTTTGATAGTTGTGTAAATAAAAGCATAAGCTGCCACGACTGTGCGTACGTGCGGTGCCATCGTGTCTTTGTGAGCATGGCTCGGGCTGTTCGAGCGAGGCAACCTCGCTGTGTACGCCCGTCCGCCTCGCCCTCGGTGAGCATGCCTCGCCCGCGGCTGCTCGCTTGCCGCGCGAGGCGGGCCTCGCCTGAGGCGGCTCGCTTGATGTGGACTCGCCTATTAATATAATATCAGCTTATCATAGTAAAATTTGTTTTTCTACAAAATAACTTACCACTATTTTCAGATAGGTAGTCCATAAAGGTATCTTGCAACAGCTGTAAGGACTTCTTAATCGGTTCTCTTTCGGGGCAGTTTTTAAGCAACGCAAGCAGCCATATACTTGTAGCCTGAAAAATTGTTAAGATAAACTTATTCTATATCAAAATAAACGCAAATATTAACAATAAATACAAGTTTATGCGCTCACTTAAATATACACGCATTTAAGCGCAGAAGTAAAGATTTTTTTGTGTTTATGTAGATAAGCGATAAATATTGGAATGGAAAAGTATTTGTAAGAGTTAGCTACGACTTTTTGGCGTGCGATTATTTTACCGACCTACAAAAATCCAAATAGAGGTAAAATATCACTTTATGACATACCACAGTGTTTTAGAAATCCCCAAAATCGGACATGACTAAGTTAATGCAATGAGTCGGTGGCGTCTTATATTTCAAATGCAAGAGTAGAACTCCCGTGTGCGCATTTCACTTCGTTTTTGAGAAAATCTATTTTTAAATTGGTCATTTTTTGACTCCTTAAAAACGAAATTATTTTATTTAAATTAATTACGAGGGTTTGTTAACTTGCTACCCAGCTGATTAGATTAATCATTAAGAGACACAAATTTTGTACTTTATTTCATTCCTACAATTCAAGTAGTTCCTGAGATTTTAATGTTTTTAAATATTTAGACTTTATTTTTTTTCTGCTTTCCTATGTGATTTCTGGTCCATACTGAAAAATACTTTGGTATACTATTTACACTACAATATTTTTATTTTTTGTGAATCTTGTCTCATACCAGAGATTTACGAATTCCTAATTTTTATTCGCGCCTTAAAAAATTAATAGCAAAGTTTCATCAAATATATATTTTTTAATAATAATCAGTCAAATAATAAATCAGTTAAATAATAAAACATATAATTCTTCATCACCTTCCCGTGCTACACGCAACCCTTCATCGAAGTATAGTTAACACATGATATTTTTTTAACACTTCGATGAAACTTTGCTCTTAAAATGTTTAAGGCGCGAATAAAAATTATAAATTCGTAAATCTCTGGTATGATACGCGATTCACAAAAAACAAAAAAACTATAGTGTAAATACTATACCAAAGTATTTTTCAGTATGGACAGAAGGTGCGGAAATCACATAGGAAAGCAGAAAAAAAAATAAAGTCTAAATATTTAAAAACATTAAAATCTCAGGAACTACTTGAATTGTAGGAATGAAATAAAGTACAAAATTTGTGTCTCTTAATGATTAATCTAATCAGCTGGGTAGCAAGTTAACAAACCCTCGTAATTAATTTAAATAAAATAATTTTGATTTTAGGGAGTCAAAAAATTACCAATTTAAAAAATGATTTTCTCAAAAACGAAGTGAATTGCGCACACGGGAGTTCTACTCTTTCATTTGAAATATAAGACGCCATCGACTCATTGCATTAACTTAGTAATTTCCGATTTTGGGGATTTCTAAGACACTGTGCATACGCCAGGGTTTCTCAAAGTGGTGTACGCGCCATTCGAGGGCAGGGGGTTCGCGACAAGATTTACGTAATGGTGGCTTGATAACTGGAAGGCATGCGCGGCACTCTTCTAGGACTTTAATGTGTTTCATTAGTTAGTAAGGGGTTCGCTGTCACCTGGAAATTTTAACAGGGGTTCGTGGAGCCGAAGAGAAACCCTGACATACGCTATAGGTTTCATTTTGCTCTACGCCACAACAAAGCAGCGGCTGCATGGGTCGCTAGACCACTGTCGGTAGGAAACTAAACCTTAAGCCTATGTCATAAAGCTACATTTGATTTGAGCTTTTGTCGGTCGGCAAAATGATCGCGCGGCAAAAAGCCGTAGTGCGCGCTAGCTTTTAGAGTAAATAAGAGAACGGTCAATATAGGAATATCGACCGTTCTCCGTATGACTTATGGACCCTATTGTATAAGTGTATATACAGCGACAAACCTGTCTAGAGTGTGGATGGGGATGTTTGCCAATCTGCAACAGCTGCTCCAGCAGCCACTGTAGCAATTCGTCGTTTTCCTTCAACGCCTCTGCGTCTTTTACTTTAGCCTTATCCTGAAAAATTTTTATTTACATCATACTATTAACGGTAATCTGTTATAAATCTCCATTGTTTTGTCATATTTTAAGAAATGTTTCTTTCAATGTTTTCTATTGACATTACTAATCTTGTTGACTGCAAAAATGTAGCAAAACAATACTTTACCTCTAAAGGTAACTCTGTCCATAAATCTCTGTTTTCATTGGAGTTGACGCCTTCAACACACAGAACTAAAGATTCTCCGATTTGCAAGTGAATCTCAAACTCTTTGCTCTAGAAAATAAAAATTAAAAAGCATCAAAAAAGAGTTTGTGAGTAACAATATCGTAACAGAAATTGATCATCTTTTCATATCCATTATAAATTATAATATTATGTAATATCATGATAATTTTCTTCTCCTCTTGCTAATATGTGTTTTAAAATAAACAACTATTTTGGTTTACTATGTTTTTAGACAATCCAAACGAAATACCATGATTGTCACTTTACTTTACTACTTTACTTACATTTTTGGCCATTTGCAAGAAACCTTTAACAATCTGCTTCGCGAAACTCAATCTTTCGCCACAGCACATCAATCCCAGCGTATATAACGCTCTCTCTTTCAACTTAGACGGCAGTTTAGCGTTGCCAACTATCCTGAACAGTTTGTCTGCGACTCCAAACTTCGTGATTTCATCCACTAAGTCCTCTTGTTTGTTGATATCGAAGGGATTATCTTGGTCCAGTAGTGATTTCTGCTTGGACGATACGTCAGGTAGGGGCAGCGCGTGGCATCGTACTAGCAATGATATTGCCGAGCACGACGTGTTGACTAGTAACGCTTGAGAGTTGGAGAGGAAATTAGCTGAAAATTGGGGTAAAATAAATAGTTGATAGAATAGTAATCTGTTAAATAATGTGAGCAAAGACAGTAATAAACGAAATGTTTTCATGTGTTTTCTATTTGGTATTGCCGGAACTAATTTAAAAAGCACTATAAGTACAAACTATTTACATAATATGTACTGCACCACTTTATCTGGTTTTATATCTACAAAATATGTCCAATGCATTTGAATAATATAATTAAAATATTTATGCGCTTTTTATACAAATATTGACGTCCAATATTTAGCAATATCACTCACTGACTCAGAGATGAGAAGATTGCATTCAGTGTAAATTTTAAGGCCTATTTTTCTAACAAACTCCATAATAACATCACAACTTACCCAAACATAGCACACCATCTCTATACGGCTGCCAATCGTTCGCTTCGAATTTACCAAACTTCCCCTGTTTCGCCAAAACTATACACCTCTCACAGAGATGCGCAAACGCAGATATATATCCACATTGGCTCTCTAAATTCTTATTACTTCGTCCTTGTACCACGAACTCGCTAATTTCGCGATCTATCGAATTCTTGTCGCTCGTATGTACGGTGAGTATCGCGTAGACTGTCGCTGCGATGTCTCGAATGTCCTCCTTGGTGGAAGTCGTGAAGAGGTTGCGTAGGAAAGGTAGTAGGGACGTATACTTGGCGGCCATCTTGTCGGGCACGCAACCGATTATGTCCAGGAAACACGTTAGCGGCATCACACCTAAAAATAAATTATGTTAATCACTAGCAACAAGAAAATCGGGCAGGTAGTCTCATGATTTCTATAGCATTTGAAATTTCGTCTTCACTTACTGATTTACTGCTACATAAATGAGAAAAGCTCTTACGAAATGAGTAATTTAGGCTGTGGAAAGGCATCCATGCTTATATTTTTTGTGTATGTAAAGTATATCAGTCTGTCTGTTTGTTACGTTTTCATACTTAAACTACTGATCTGTATTTGATGAAATTTCGTATAGAGTACTATTATGTCTAGGTATTCCTCTCTCAAGATATACCTCTATACAGGTCATGGTGTCTTTTAAGAAGACGTGAGGCAATTTGACGTGATAATTTCATCAATGAAACCCAACCAATGAAACATAGAGCAGAGTCACTGACATTGGCACCTCACTGAGGCCGCCATAAAAAAAGAATTTTAACGTACGTGTGTCCCAAAAAAGATTTATATACAAATACAATTATTTATTAACCAACAATTATAGCATTACATATTAAATAATAAATATGTAATATAATTTTTGTTGTTGTTTGTGTTGAAATGTTTTACGTAGGTATATACAGGAAAACGTACGGTTCCCCGCGATGAACTATGTTGCGGGCAACATACCTGGACTAGCGCTCAACAGTGTCGTAGTCATCGTCATATATCTGTCCAGCGCCTCGGTGTCTAGCATGCTCTCTCGCAGGTACTTCGCTAGGAGGGGCGAAGTGGCATTGGGATGGTCGGAACAGTCTTTGAGGTTCGCGTCCCGGTTGAGGCACATACGTAGATAGCGAAGCATCTGGAAATATATGATACGCGAGGAAAATATTATTAAATAATATTAAACTTTGATTTGTTGTTTACAAAGCCCAAAGTTTATTACAAACTAATTTGTTCAATATATTTTTTACATGGTGAATACAGGATGCTTACTGGTGTGTGTCCTCTTTTTTATCTCGTCAGCAATAGTAATGACTAATGAGTAAGTAGATATTATGTTTTATATTATAATATTACAAGTTAGGTAAACTCAGGTCTGAGATTATAAATTATGTTTCGGGACTGAGGGAGGTTGTCTAATGGGCATATTCTGTCACTTGCAAATATTTAAACTATCAATTGTGAAACTTTACAGGACCCATTAAAGTAATAAAAGGAGTTATGCCCGTTTTCACCAATTACACTTAAAATGTAGGTGTCCCTTAAGCCAATATTCTAAGTTTTGTTCTTGATGAATTGACAACTCCGTAACTCTTAGGTGACGTTTATTTGAAATAAAACAACCTATTATGCGATTCATCCATCAAACCATTAGGTGACGTTTATAATTTACGAGATGGATTGACGACCTAGTACACTTAGGTGACGTATGTGGCGACGACGACGGTTGCCTTGACAATGAATCTGTTATAGAATGGCCGTCTGATATTTTACTTGTAAAATAGCAAACTCCCATAATTAATATACATATTTATCACAAACCTTCCTCTTTAATCACTCTATATATTAAAGAAAACCACAATTAAAGGGAACAAAGGGACATGAGGACTGAAAAAGCGACTTTGTTTTATACTATGTAGAGATATACGTCACCTAAGAGTTACGGGGTTGTCAATTCATCAAGAACAAAACTTGGAATATTGGCTTAGGGCACACCTAAATTTTAGGTGTAGTTGATGAAAACGGGCATTATTATACTACAATTATTAGCCATAGCCCTTATCTTTCACTTACCTCTTGATAAGTCTGCGGATGGAACTGCAACACCTGGTTGCTAATAACGAATCTGTGTTTGGCGTTCGAGCCTTTCTTCCGTTTCTGCATCTGCTCCCAAATGTAGTTTATCATCTCCTTGAATTGTGGCACAGTGAGAGTATCTTTTTCGTTCTTGTCTGTCTTATTGTTGTCGTCCTCTATGATTGTTGTCGTCTCTTTCGGACTGACGTTGTTGACTGCGTCCTCAATTTCGTTCGGCCGTGACGTACCGTATAAACATTTTAATGCCTCAGATGAAATGTCGTCTTGGCTAGAATAAGAAAATAAAAGTGTTTAGTTAGTATAAAAAACATAATTTGTGTGCACATAAGCGTAAATTCAGATAGTTTCAGACAGAAAAACTTTTTTGGGCTAGTTTGAACTTAAAGTCAGAGCTAAGTTAGCTCCTTAATAATATTATACGGTGGTATGAATAAAAAAATCTCAGTGAAGGTTTTAACAGTTTTCTAACTTAAATGTTCGCTAAAGTTAAGAACCGTCTTATAACACTCCATATGAATAAACGCCAGCGGCGTGCACAAGATTTTGACACTGGTAATGCAGCGATATCGGTTCAGTAGTTTTGGTGTGAAAACAAAACAGACAGACAAACGGACAAAAAGAGATATTTTCGCATAAATTATAATAATAGTGTGGATATAAATTAAAAACTGCAAACCGTTCTGTTATGAAGAAATAAAAAAAACGCCATCTGTTGTCACACGTTGGAACTACAATGAGAGTTTATTTCATCGATGTTTCCATGGAAATATACCAATTACCATACAACATAATATTGTGCGCTAAGCTAAAATAAATAAAAACGCCATTTATTGTTACGTATTAGAAATACAATGTGAATTCATTTTCATCGATATTTCTATGGAAATTAGATAATATATTTTTGCCTCATCAAAATGCAGCCTATGGCTCTCTCAGGCTCTAGACTAACTGTGTACAAAATTTTATTACAATCGGTTCATTAGTTTTGGCGTGAAAGCGAGACAGACAGACAGATATACTTTCGCATTTAATATTAAGTATATGTTATAAAATACTTAATAAAATAATTAATTAGTATGAATATGGATAACTTTTAACATGAAACTTTCAGATGGGGTTACTTATATTTCCTTTTTGTTTTGTTGCTGGTTTAACTGTTGTAACTCAGGTACACACCTACCTTTAGACACAAATCACAATTACAATCTTTTCACTGAATGATAATTATTGTGAAAAGTTGTTATTTTTAATTTTTAATACACACACACATTTTTAACACAAACCTCAGTCAAATAACATTTTTAAGAAATCAAAAACGCACTTATTATAGAAAATCAGTAATAAACTGTTAAATGTACAAACTTCAAAATATTATGTTGAAATGAAAAATCTTAGAAAACCACTAATATATCTATTGGCGCAAACAAAAAAAATATTCTCATCACACGAAAAAGCAATGCCCAATGGCCTCCCAAAACAAAACATTTCTGCTATGTAAACAATTATAATTTATAAACCTTACAAAACAAAAATGCATAATGTATATACGTGAATAATTACATTTCCGTCTATTATTTTTACTCGGATTATAGGAAACGAACATAATATCCGATTATTCCCGAACGTCGCGCCCTCAGCTACTGCGGCAGTAGTTTGCCTATAATATAGCATGTTTGTGTGCATGTGCGAACTGTTCACGGACACAAAAATCTTCACGCACACATGACCCCAGAGCCTGCCGCAAGAGATCTGTTTGCCTTGACCTTGAGCCATGCCGTTCGCGCGTGTGCCTAACTAACCTAATGTTTAATTTCTCGCTATTTTATAAATGTAGGCGTTTTAAATGCGTTCATTTTTTTCTATTATATTTTTTACTATTAATATTTAATAATTAACGTTATGAGTCATCTAAAACGTACGAAAGTTAAATAAAAATATATGTGTATGGCAAGTCATGCATAAGGTAAGCACTGCATTTCTGCCTTCATGGTGTGCACGCCAGTGGCGAAGCGTCCATATAACCCGATTCCCATCGGCTTCCCTTAGGGCTTAGAAAAATCGAATATATGGGCCAACGACATATTTATCTAATAAATATTTTACATACCTACTTAAAAAACTTTGAATTCACAATGTTATATGCAATAAATTATTCTCTCACTTGAAATACATAGTTTGAATTAATAACTATCGCCTACAAATTTTAAAAGGCAATGCAATGTGCGGGCGCAGAGAATCAAATAAGCCGCAGGATTAGCGGCTTATTTCTCCATACAACGACAGTTCATAGTAAGCATCTGTCCTTTTCATTCCTGTGAACTGGTCGTCATGTTCTGTCTCGTTCTAGCACGCGCGATATATACTTGGAAATAACTCGATGCCCGACGAGTTATTACGGAGAAAGGTTAATTAGCAACGCACAAGTGCAAGCGAGATAGATGAGTCATGAAGTAAAATTGTTATGATTCGTATTTAAGAATGAATGTAGCGACATTATACTTTTGCAGGCGCGTAATACATTTTATTTTGGTAGGATTTTTTGTAATACGACTTTATTAAGAATGCCTTTAGCGGTACTAAATATGACAGGCGCGTAATACATTTTTATTTTGCTGGTTTTTAGATTGACATATTAATATGGCGGATAGTGTGTTTATAAACAACATGTCGTTTGTTTTGTTTTGTCGAATTTAAATTTTGTTTTAGCGTTAGAACTTAGAAGAGTGTCGTGAATTAAATTAATTTATATTGTGACTTGTGAATTGTGAGTCGTACGACGTAATCGTGTAGTTCGGAAAATATGGCATTAATTCAGAAAGACTGTTGTCTGACAGATTATATTTTGCTGTCGAAGGAAACTTTGTTTTCCAAACTTAGTTTTGAAAATTAAAAGCATGTCATTCAATTATAAATTACCAAAATTGGTAAGTAGATTTTTTACTCCGGCTTCCCTTCTCAAAATATTCACCCCTCGCCACTGGTGCACGCCCATGATAAACGCTTACTAAGCCTTCGTTAAGAGGCCGGGCTACCCTCGAAATTCTCATACATACGTTATACCAAAATCATTTTCTCAAACGAAAATATTTAACATGTTTGAGTTATTTTTCAGCTTAAAATAGTAATTACCTAGGTTCCTGTACAAAAATTAACTTCAAAATATCTAAACACTAAAAAAAAATTTTTGTGTATAAATTTTTTTACTTAATTTACTACTAAATATTTAAACACTAAAAATAGAGTAAAACACTAAAAAATATATAAATAAATAGTAAATTTACTACAAAATATTTCAATTCTAAAAAATATTTTTTTAGTATTTAGGGCTTGATGGGTTGATATTATTTTATTCTGTGTATTTTACTTTTGAGTCCTTTAATTTATTTTTGAACAAACTACGTTACATATTATCCAAAATGCAAAGTGATAAAATAAAACGCATCCGAAGTGAAAACTGACTCGATGAGAATAAAGTTCAGGTGTGATGCCGCCGCCTTGCCTATCTTTTTGTAGTTCTTCAGACTCTAATGACACAATGTATCGCACTGATTATTTTGTAAATCTATTTTTTTTTTCTAAAGTCCTCTTCTGTTAAATCAAATGGATTTATTCTTATATACTTTTTGTCGACGAGGGCGTCTATAAATTCCTTCAGAAATTGCAATAATGTCAGAAATCGCGATAATACTCGATATTTCGTCCATTTCAATCTCCTAAAATGGTCTTAAAGTAGGTCCGAGGCTTCACTAAATTTTACGAACTCCCATTTGACGTTTCGAGCCTAAACAACTGTTAGCAAACGTTTATTCATAACGATTATGCTTAAATGTTCTTAAAATAGGTTTATAAGCAGGCGCGCTATTTTTTGACAGCTGTCACCTTAAGGCCAGGATTTCCCAGAGTATTAGGCATTTTTGCTATCCCAGAACGCGCGAAATATATCTCGCCCGCGCGCGTCTAAGATGAACTTCCGTGACCCCGCCGCCGCACAGTATAAAATAAACAGTAATATCAGTGGATTTTATATTTATTAAATATGAATACATATTAATAGGAGACAATAATAAAATAAGTGTTATTTTAATTAAATATTTTTTTTATTTGATCATAGATAAACAGTGCGCTGATAGGTTTTTAAAACACGATATTATTTCTAATCCTAAAGATAGATAGCTTTTATGTTATATATGTAATTGATTGTACTGTTGGTTCTTGGTGGAAATTCATCTTGAACACTAATGAAACACAATTTTCCGTGCACTTTTTCCACTATATTAAGAAGTTATTATAAATTTTAACAAATTACACGACCGGTTTCGAAATAAAGATTCCTGAAGATGATTTATTTCGAAACCGGTCGTGTAATTTGTTAAAATTTATAATAACTTCTTAATATAGTGGAAAAAGTGCACGGAAAATTGTGTTTCATTAGCTTTTATGTTATGTTGGCCGCTAACCATAGAACGTTATAGTACGGGAGCCCTAGAACATTTTTTTTATTACAGCTAATTTTTTGTGAGTAGCTTCATTTTGATAAGACGAACAACATTTTTATCTACGAAAAATCTTGAAAGTGGTAGCTAACAGAAATAGAAAGGATTTCATACTTTGATTGGCGGTCCTAAAATATGGATTTTTATTTTTTTTTATTTTTATTTGTAGGAGGTTCTATTTGTAGGACAATGCTACTCTTAAATTATAATATAACTATTAACCTATCAATATACAAAAAAATCAGCTTGTTAGGGTTCTGTTTTAGGGTTCAGTAGACAGTAGTCAACCAAGTTTTGTTGATTACAGAACCTTATAACGGAACCCTGACGAGCTGATTTTTTGTATATTGATAGGTTATTAGTTATATAATTTAAGAGTAACATTGTCCTACAAATAAAACAGTCCATATTTTAGGGCCATCAATTCAAAGTATGAAATCCTTTCTATTTCTGTTAGCTACCACTTTCAAGATTTTTCGCAGATAAAAATGTTGTTCGTCTTATCAAAATGAAGCTACTCACAAAAAATTTGCTTGATAGTAATAAAAAAAAAATTGTTCTAGGGCTCTATTATTGTTATATCATATAATATGTTATTCTTATACCTAAGGTCATATTTTATAATTCTTCAAAATTTAGTTGTCGAGTTTGCAGCACTGGCTGGACATTTTGATCACCTTGCACGGGCTGGACATTGTGATCATCATCACTCAGCATCTGCTTCGAATTAGGCTGTGAATCTATGGTACTAACATTTTCTTTGTCGTTGTCGTCTTCGTCATCTTTTAAACAAATATTCCGAATTGGCATTCCTCTGGCACGTCTGCTGTCAATTATTTCGGGGAGCAAACATTTTGTATAAAATTTTACTATTCTTGATTCCATTTTGTTCCACAAGTTATCATCTTTTTCTATTTGTATAATATACATTGGTTCATTTTCAGATTCCCATATGCCAAAAATACATTTTTTACGATTTGTTATGTGCAGCTGGCCCTGTACTTGAAAGTACCAATCTGAAGTTTTATTTATTGTCACTGTTTTATCTTTTTTGCAATATTTTAGCATTTTAATTTTATTTTGCTCTATTGCCTGGGAAAGTCCGAGTTTTGCTGCAACTATTGGGCACTTTACTTCTACCACTGTATCATTTCCGACTAGCCCATCTGGTGACGCCCCAATGAAAGAATAGTTTTGGTCTATAAACAGTCCGCAGGCTGAAATGGTTATATTTTCTTGTTGCTCTAATTTTTGTAATGCTTGCTTTTCATTTTCGATTCCATGGGCAACAGAAGCAATATCTGCCAAGTTTTTTTTAAATAATATGTTTTTCACTAAAGGAGCAGTGTCTAAAGTTTCTTTTCTTCTGCATATTGGTCCAAAATTTGAAGCAGTTATTATTTTTTTTCTGATTTCTAACCAATCACTTGACTCTCTTTGTAATACTGTTGATCTTTCAATTGCATGGCGGTCAGCTGTAAGGGATTTTAACTGTTTCAAATATTCTTTTTTAGCTGTCTCCAGTTCCTCTGGGGGCATATCGGGTGCTGTTGTTCCATGACCATAGTCATGTTGCTTTTGATTGGCCTCATGCAATCTTCTCTGTTTTTTTACTGGGTGTTCGGAGTTAAATTTTCGTTTGAGTGTTCTTCTTCTTTCTACTTCTGCAACTTTTCCTCCTGGAGCTTTATTCAGAAAAGATTCTTGTACAGATGAAATTGGGCATTTAGTGTTAAAAGAAACAACAGCTGCTGAGCTTCTTCCTTGGTATCCACGTTTTGAAGAAAAATTTATTCGTTTTCCGCCAACGAATTTAGCTATAACACTGTTAAAACACTCGACTTTATTTGTGTCCACGTCTTCAATCAAACTACGAGCTTTCGCAGCTACGTTTGAAACTATGGCATTGATTCGAAACAGGAAAGTTGAACTTTGAATATTTTTTAATCCATCGCCGTCATTTTTTTCTTTTTGGCAATAATAGGATTCGCACATTTGGTGGTTGCCGTATGCATGTGACACTGAATTTATAATATCGTTATGTAAAACCCCAATCGCCACATTTTTAGGATTCTCCGAGGTGTTATGATATTTTATAGATTTTACTATGGCTTTTCGCATAGTCATTATTTTAACATTCGTAAGAGTTTTTCGGTGTATCAGCTTGTATTTGGTTTCAGAACAGATTCCTCTAAGCTTTTTACAAAAATTGCGGAGTACATGATTTTTGCACTCAATTTTCTCAACGGTAACATTCTGTTCTTTATATGGATCAGCGTTCAAGATTTTCGCATAAGTTGAGGCATCACCGTCTCCAATCATCCTGCCATATAACAAGCCATACATCGATATGGATGATTTGAAGCCTTCAACAAGAATTTCAGCTTCCATAGAGCATGACGAACCCTGAAAGTTTTTAAAACATAAATGTTCCTTTGGCACAAGGTTTTTGTTTTTAGCTCGAGCACATATTATGCAATATTTGTTTTTTACGCCAACATAAAGAATCTGGCCAGTTTTTCTGCCAATGATAGCTGCAACGCCTGATGAAGCCTTATAATTTGACCCATACGATCTTGCACACCAAGCAGCATCAACATAGACATCTATTACAGGATATCCACTTTTAGTTCGCCCCTCGGCAAGTGCGAAATCTTTTTCTTTTTGAGCAGCAGCTTCCATCGAAGCCACTGCAGTGTCTTCCCACTTTGCATACACTTCATTTTGAAGTTTTGTATAATATTTTGAAGAAAACACGGGAATATTAATCGCCGAAAATAATTCCTCAAACTGAGAATATCCGATTCCGATTCCAATCACACCAGTAATTGCAGCTAAATTAAGATTCAACTGATCCGCATCTTCTTTCTTTTCATTTGAAATTATGCAAATTTCTTTGCACATAGCGCATTCGAATTTAAATTGGGATATTAATCCATTCCTTTTTTCACCCACCAAAACAAAGTTACTAGAATTACAATTAAATAGATTATTGTGACGACCTTTGTCCTGCAGTTCACGAAAAATATAATTGATATCAACAATTCGCCTTCCTGTTACTAGCTGGAACTGATTGTCATCAAGTTTTTCCGCCTCTATAATTAAATTGTCGCTGTCGGATTGTTTCGTCGATCTGTAAAAAGTATAAAAATAAAATTTAATTAAAATAAATCAGTAAATTTTAGTTGCATTACAAAAAGTGTTGACTTACTCAGAATTTTCAGGCAATGTTATAACTGCAGTGTTCGTAGAATTTATAAATTCACACCCTGTAGACAGTCTAGCCTCATCTGACAACCTATAAATATAATGTTTCATGAACTTTATGTGAGCGAACTCACGGAGCGGTTTTTTTCCGCGCCCGCCGCGGTTGCGGGCCCGCACAAATGAGCGGTTTAATTTCAGAACTCATGAGAACGCTGATTTGTGCGGGCCGGCAGCCGCCGCGGTCGCGATCATCGCCCGCAAACTCTGCGGGCGATGATCACAAGATGGGCGGTTTCTACTACGATCGCCTACTACGGCTATAGTACGGAAGCCCTAGAATTTTTTTTTTATTACTATCAAGCTAATTTTTTGTGAGTAACTTCATTTTGATAAGATGAACAACATTTTTATCTGCAAAAAATCTTGAAAGTCGTAGCTAGTTTTAGGGTTCAGTAGTCAACCAAGTTTTGTTGATTACAGAACCCTATAACAGAACCCTAACCAGCTGATTTTTTGTATATTGGTATCTTAATAGTTATATAATTTAAGAGTAACATTGTCCTACAAATAAAACAGTCCATATTTTAGGACCATCAATTCAAAGTATTAAATCTTTTCTATCTCTGTTAGCTACCACTTTCAAGATTTTTCGCAAATAAAAATGTTGTTCGTCTTATCAAAATGAAGCTACTCACAAAAAATTTGCTTGATAGTAATAAATAAAAAAAATGTTCTATGGCTCCCCCCGTACTACTACTGCGATCGCCCGGTAAACTATCGCAGAGCGTGCGGGCGCAAATCGCCGAGGCTGCGGGCGACCGCCGCCCGCCGGTCCAGCGGGAGCCGCAAACTACCGCGCGAGCCGCGGACGAAAAACGCGCCGTGAGTTTTGCTTTCATTTTTTACATACAAAACTGTATTCTACGAAGGCTGCGGGACCGCAACCGCGGCGATCGCGGGAAAAAACCGCTCCGTGAGTTCTTAGCCTAAGTCTACTTCAGCTATAAAACAAAATAAGTATTCAATTTGTGACCGGTGAAATGTACCACACTAAACTTACTGGGAATTCTCAGGCATTGTTACAACTTCACCATTTGAGGTAGAAGTAAGTCCACACTCTGTAGTTTTTCTACCTTCATCTGACAACCTACAAATTAAATATTCCATTATAATTATTTCACTCCACAAGTTGATTTATACACACGAGTCGCTCTACTGTTATAATCTGTGTCAATTTTTTGTCGTTTATTTATTTTCAATGTTTATGACTGATTTGATATATAATATGTGTAACTGATGAATCTGAAGATTCATCAGTCATGTACATACATATTACATAAAATAGGGTAGATTGGTAGAATAAAATAACCGACATTGAACTTACCTTGCTTTCTTTTTTATCCTTCGTATTTTTAAAGAAGAAAGTTTTTTCTTATTTTTTTTGCTTCCCATTTTAAATCGCGCAAAAATAATACACGGAAACCAATATCAATGCACCTTGGCGGCGGGAGTCGGAGAGCGCACGACGCGACACAGGTCATCACAGGTCCTACCTCGACAAAGCCTCGCGGCCATCTGAGGGCCCGCGCGGCCTCGATTTCGCGTGTAGCTCGGTTTATTTTTTATGTGATTTAAACTACATTTTTTCTTGTATATTTTATGAGACTTTGCCCTCCGAAATAGTAATACCTACCTAAATGTGCATTTTTAAAATGTCTACGTAATTAAATACGCCTATAAAATTGAAAAAACAAACTCAAAACGGGTTGACTTCCCGATTTTTTATGATCGTACAAAGTAATTGAAATCGTGTTACCGAGGACACTTTGCCCTCAGATAGATCTTTATCTCTAAGATATATTTTTTTCAGTCGAAAATAATGAATATTTCAATGTTGAAAATTAAGCTAAAAAAGTGCAATAATCGGAAATCCTCGCCTTAAAAAGGCATTAGAGCACTGTTCGGGAATCTTTATTCATAGTAAATTTTACAACAGACTTATAAAGCTAATATTAACCCTCGCTAAGTTTTTATTCATATGACCGTTAATATGTAGTTTAAAAAACTGAAAAACACGCTTTAGCCAATCCGCCATCTTGGATGTCCACCATGTTGGATTTAAGTCACGTGACTTTTTTTCGTATTCCAGTGTGCTAAGTTTGAGTTTTTCCATTTGCATTCGATCGTGAGCGCGTTTTTCGTTTACTAGGAATTTGTATGAGATTAGTACAGCGCCACCTAGTTGTAAACGCGGGAAACAAAATACGGGGCTGCGAGTTTTTACGTACAAGTTTAACGAATACGAGGATTGTTTATGCGATCGTAGGTGAGAGCGTTAGAGCCTGTGATTATTGGGTTTAAGTATAGGGCTAGTGCGAGTTGCATTTTTGACATTTCGATTCACTAACTTCGGAGTTTATTTCGATTAAACCGTAGTAAATTTATCACTTGTGTTTTTCATAGTGAAATCATGGAGAATATTTTCAGAGTTAATATATTATTTATATCAAAAACTAGCATAATATCATGGCCGGTCCCTCCTTTTTCGCCTGGAGAATGTTTGCAGCTGCGGAGGCAGACGATAGCCGTAATTATACCGCTTGGAGCAATACAAGCTCTCGTGCATCATTCAATGCACTAGACCTCTCAGAGAAACAATTCCGTGATCGCTATCGCATTATTAAACAAAATATGTTCAAGTGGTTGTGCAGAGAGCTAGGTGTTTAACAAATTTGAAATCTTCCCAACGGGTTGGCCTAAAGGAAACGGGGCACTAGCCACTATGGGAAAAAGACAGAAAAAATTCGACGAAAAAATGCAACCCCCTATAACCAGCATCACTCCCATTGGGAAATATTTAGCAATCAATTTGAAGAAGGATACTTTTATCACCATGACAGAAACGGAGTTGCTCCTTTGTTTCAATCAACATTCAGAAAATATGTTATGTCGCCTCAGTAAAGCGGAATATCATCTTAAAGGTAACGAGAAGAAGAAGAAGAGAAGGCAAAACAAAGCAGCTAAAAGATGTCTATACAGTATAGCAGAGTGTGATAACATGTGGATCGACATCCACAGGATCAATACATATTTTTACTTTTGTTGTGAACACTGCTCGTTGAATATATTATGCGATGATGAAATAAGTTCTGCACGATTATCACAGTCAGGATTGTTTAGCGTCAAACAAGGATGCTTGATTAAGTCAAAGGACTTTTCTGTTCACTCGCACAAAGAAGACAGTAGTATGTTACACGTGAACCCTCAGGTTTCCTTTGGAGATAATATTGCTCCGATCAATCATCTTTTTAATATGTCGTTCTCTGAATCATCACCAGAAGTTAATTATAGCGAATCAGCTGAACAGAGAGAACAGCAGCTACATGCCTTACAGAAGCAACTAGACGATTTAAAGCAGAATGATCCAACATTAGAAAGCTTTTCGTATCATGACATTCATCATTATACAGCTATTTATGTCATTGCAGTGTTAATTTTGATCATTAGGTCATTGTTACTATGAAAATGTAGAGCGTTTGTTGTAAGAGCAGCACCTCCAATGCAATTAATAGAGATGACTTCTCGCGGAAATATTATAGTGATGCACCAGCAATCAAAAAGTGATCAGTGTCTTGAGAAAGTGCAAACTATTAGTGATAACAAAGTGTGTGGCCCTAGCAGGCAACAAAGTCGGGGCACTTCGCCCGTACTTCACTCTTTTGTGTCAATCGACGACAAATAATGTATTAGCATTAAGTTAGTTTAAGGACCTATTGTTTTTCACCTTGTATCACCTTCATCATCTTGCGGCCCGGAAGCATGTACGAGCTAGCACGTACATTGCTGATCCTACATAATTATTTTCCCGGAGTCCTGGCAAGTGCATACTCTCGGGCAGATCGCAAAAAGCCTTCATCAATCGCGCACTCATTTTTAGCATTAACATACAGTCAATATATTATAATTTTATATTATCAAGAAATTTTAATTTAATTATCAATCTATCATATTATATCACAAAAAGGGTGTAGTCGAGTAAGCAGCTCCTACACACCCCTTTTTATTATACCAATCGATAGGGGGCGCCAAGGGAAGCAAAAAAGCTCTGGTAAATTTTTCTCAAAAATCAACTCCTGTCGAATGACAGGCCGAAATGTGACCCTCGTTAGTATGGCGAAAATACTTAAATTTTTACGAAAAAATTCAACCCCCTATAACCACCCCTTTTTATTATACCAATCGATAGGGGGTGCCAAGGGAAGCAAAAAAGCTCAGATAAACTTTTCTCAAAAATCAACCCCTGTCGAATGACAGGCCGAAATGTATGTAATGTAATTGTGCCCAAAGAGGAGGTTATACATTCGTCAGGACTTGATTTATTTCTGTTGCCAGGACTGGAGGTTATACAAAAAATCTTCTGTTAACACAACATAATAATTAAGCCTCCGGCTTAGGAATTTCACTCTAGGGATTGACAAACTACTACAAAAGAAAGTCGACGGAACCCCGCCACGCGGGGCTACTATTTCTGGGTGGTTCACAAAAAATAACCAACCAAGCAAACACAAAAAATAACCAACCACCAAGCTACGCTCCCGCCTTAGCCATCTAACCTAACCCAACCATGTCGTATTGGGCAAAATTGCTATTAATTACTGTTACTATACAGTAGGCAATTTTGATTATTTTCACAGATTAATATATGTAGCAAGCTAATTATTTTTATCTAAATGGGGATGGGGGGGGGGGGGGGGATATCCGGGGGTGGAAGTGGCATAAGGAGGTTTTTCTCACCCAAAATATCCTTCCTCAACCCATATGATCACCAAAACAATTGGGGTAGGTTTGTGAACCTTAGCCCTAACGAGGTTTGTATATCGGCCTCTATCTAGCCGGGGGTTGATTTTTGAGAATAGTTTGTCTAAGCTTTTTTGCTCCCCTTGGCACCCCCTATTGATTGGTATATTAAAAAGGGGTGGTCATAAGGGGTTGAATTTTTTCGTCAAAATTTGTCTAAGTATTTTCGCCATACTAACCAGGGCCACATTTCGGCCTGTCATTTGAGAGGGGTTGATTTTTGAGAAAAGTTTATCTGAGCTTTTTTGCTCCCCTTGAGGTTTGTATATCGGCCTCTATCTAGCCGGGGGTTGATTTTTGAGAATAGTTTGTCTAAGCTTTTTTGCTCCCCTTGGCACCCCCTATCGATTGGTATAATAAAAAGGGGTGGTCATAGGGGGTTGAATTTTTTCGTAAAAATTTGTCTATTTTCGCCATACTAACGAGGGTCACATTTCGGCCTGTCATTCGACAGGGGTTGATTTTTGAGAAAATTGCCCTATATAAAAATGTTGCCAAAAAGCTGTGCTCATGAAAATCAAATAAGATTTAGGTTGAATAGCATATTGTATAGTGCTGTCAACAACAATTGTATAGTTTTAAGCAACACACAACCAAAATGTCATGTTGTGGACATAAATAATTTAGATAGTAAATTTATTAATGATATAAGTATAGATAAGTATTACTTATCTCATTACTGTAAGAGACATATAGCAAAGATGCTATCAATTTTTTTATTTTCTTTGAAAGCCAAGAATTTGGCTTCCTTGACTCCTGCTTCTATTGAGCAGTATTCTAGTTATAGTAACGAGTTGGAATATGTTCCAATTAATTATTTAAATTAGACCATAAGACAATGGAGGATGTCTCTTGCACTAATAGCTTAAGTGTGAAAAATCCTACCAAAACTTACTCTAATATAAATAGCAAGAATGTTATAAGCTTGGTGCATCAGAACTTTCAAGGAATGGTAGGTAAAGAGCTTGAAACTGAGTTATTTCTAAAACAATTTCAAATTGATATTATTTGTATTTCAGAACACTGGTTTAGAAAACATGAACTCATTTTCAATCTCAATGATCACCAGGTGGCAAGCTCGTTCAGCAGAGAGAATGCCATCAGAGGCGGATCACTTATATTAATTAGAAAAAATTTAAAATTCAAAGAACGTAAAGACATTGTGAACCTCTCTTCTGAACGGATAATAGAAGTAGCCTGCATAGAGTTAAGTCAACTAATTATTGTAAGCGTATACAGGCCACCATCAGGGTTATATGACTCCTTTGAACAAAGCATGGAACAAATATTATCAAAGATATGTGCATCTAACAAAAAAGTTATCGTTTGTGGTGACTTTAATATTAATTTATTTGACTTGAACTCTACTACTGTTAGATTCACATCTCTATTTAAATCATATAACCTAAATTACTTGTTTTATGAGCCAACAAGAATCTGTGACACAGCGGCAACTTGTATTGATAATATTTTTACAAATTTTTCTCCATGTAAAAAAGAAATAATAAATAGGCTTAACTCTGATCACTGTGGGCAACTAGCCTCATTTAATATACATTGCGATAGTTACCTAGAGGAAAAGCGTGTGTTTGTTCCTGTGAATACAAAACGTATTGAGAAGTTTAGAAATAACTTAAGTTCAAGTATTCAACTATTATTGGATGAGACAAATAGCTCAGATGAAGCATTTAACAAATTGTTTAAGATGACAAGAACCCAATTTAATACTGTATTTACTCCTAGAACAGTTAAAAAAAGCCATAAAAATAATAATAATTTTACAGTGTGGGCAACTACAGGAATTAAAATAAGCAGACAAAGATTATATGAATTGTATGATGAATTATTATTATTTTTAACAAAAAATTAAAACCGACTTCCAAGGTAAAAACAATAATAACATTAATATGAACTAAAAAGTATTAAATAATTTTTACTATCTAATGGTGCCTTTTTCCGAATTCGGCTAAACCTCAACTATTTCTGTATTCAATCTTCATTATTTTGAAGTCGGTACCAGATAGCTGAATCTTCAGTCCTCTGACAGAATATTTGAAACTTTTGGAACTGGCACCGACTTCAAAATTATGAAGATTGAATACAGAAATAGTTGAGGTTTAGCCGAATTCGGAAAAAGGCACCATTAGATAGTAAAAATTATTTAATACTTTTTAGTTCATATTAATGTTATTATTGTTTTTACCTTGGAAGTCGGTTTTAATTTTTTGTTAAAAATAATAATAATTTCACTCTTTTTAGTTACACTAGTAGGTAAACCTTCGCGTATATTTTACGTATCTTATTACAATTTGTCAAGAGTCACAACTCACACTCACAAAATCATATATTATCAGTGAAGTGAACATATTGTGCTAAGTAATTTAACAATTTTAATGCTTCAAGCCCCAAGCGGTCACCGGCGATTGAGATAACAATAGAAAGGCTATTGTGTCTCGTTTTTCCACGATCGAAGGATCTATCAGATAAAAAATTGTATAAACTTGCATAGGATGTAGCGTAGCTACTCATAATATTTAATATTATCATAATTATTGACAGCTCTGTTCTTGTAAAGCGCTTATTCCACTTATCCTAGCTAGGAAGTCCTAGCTAGGATCCTAGCTTTCTAAATGTTATTCCACTTGACTAAATTTTTTCCGATTTAGGATCCTAACTAGGATCCTAGCTTCTAAATGTTATTCCACTTGACTAAATTTTTTAGGACCCTAGCTAGGACTTCTTAGCTAGGATAAGTGGAATAAGCGCTTAATCAAGAATTCAAATCGATACTTAGTGCGCCATCTATCGATTAATATAAGTCATTAAGTGTCTTTTTAATAAGTATAACTGATTAAAAAGACACTTAATGACTTTGTTTTGTGTAAATGCTCTTTTTAAAATAACTTTATTTTAATTCTATTTGTCTATTTAAATTTTATAAAGTAATTAGTAAAGTATTCGATCTGTTGTCTGCCGCCACGCGCCACGCGGCGCGGCGGCGCGGCGGCGCGGCGACGCCGTCGCCTCTGCGGCGCCGACCGCCATGTATTAAACAAACAGGTGTTGTTATACAGTACATAATTATTATTATTAGTATATCCATACCTATGCCTTGTACTATTATTAATTCTGTGCCATGAGACATTGGTGACCTTAATGATGATGATGACGATGATGATGATGATGATGATTATGATGATGAATATGAATTGCATAGTAGCATATGCTTTCTGTTCTTAAAACAACGCCGAAACTCCCGAACGTGTATCTATAAGGAGTCAGGAGTTCTCTCAGCATCTTCGAAACCATGGTATACTTTGACCCAATATTTGACTTTTTGGTAGCATATTCTTAGTACACTTCACATAAAACCAAAATCACCATATGTTTCCATATAAATTTCGAGGAGTTCCCTCGATTACTCATGGATCCCATCATCAGGTCACCACTTTTGTGAACATGGTACCAAATTGGAGTGAAACCTAATACAACAAAACAAAAATTTCGAAAATCGGTTCACAAACGGCGGAGTAATCGTTGAACATACAAAAATAAAAAAAAATAAAAAAAAAAAATATCCACAGCCGAACATATAACCTCCTCGTTTTTTGGAAGTCGGTTAAAAATGCATGAATACTAGTGATAAATTCAAAACATATGTAAAAAACTATTCAAAGATTTTTAAAAAAGTTTGTAAAGCCGCTAAGGCTATTATATTCTTTTATTTACATAAATATATTTTTTATTTATTTATATTGAACACTTTCGTATATATACTTATTACTTACACTAAATCTCAACGTTATTTTATTCAATTCATTATTTATTACAATTATTTTGCGTATTATTTTATTTAATTATTGTAAGTATGTATTTATTTACTTATTTATTTCTGATGGGTACTGCTTGTTGTCTGTCAGTCGCTTGACAACTGCTCAGGATCCACAGAATACCAGGGTTCACGGTACAGGATAACCTATACCGTGATCATAGCCTGAGTGGAATCCTTTTCGACGGTATATTCGCATCGCACTGCCTTACACTACTACGACCTAGTGTTGCTACACTTGTTCATTTTAAGTTCTTTATGTCCTTATTATTATTATCATTTATTTTTTTTTGCCTTTTATTGTTTGTAGAACTTTACTTTGTTTGTTTTTAATGTTTCATATATATTGTGTATTTCAGTGTAGTGTGGTGTGAATGTGTGTTGAATAAATGTTTTATTATTATTATTATTATTATTATTATTATTATTATTATTATTATTATTATTATTATTATTATTATTATGTGTCCGCCTGGGAGTTGAAGCATTATTTTTGCATTACCTGTCTCCACTTGCCAGCAGTAGCAGGTATCGAGCGGGCACATAGCCGGAAGGGAACACGGCGGCGGCGTAACGCGTCGCCACGTAACGGATCATGGACTCCTCACTATGCATATAGCTGAAAAAAAGCATTAGGAACTATTAGGCTGTCTAGCTAAAAATGTGTTTTATTTTTATTTTTATTTAAACCATATTTGGTTTCAGTCTAGGCTTAAGCGGGGAATTGACTACCGGGCCGCCCGTCACGGGCCGCCCGTCACGGGCCGCCCGTCACGGGCAGGTCTGTTGCATGTCTGCTCGTCAATTCCTAGGTACGGGCATAGACACGCCCGCCGGCCCGTGCCCGCAGCCTGCCCGCGAGATCGCATTTTTCCCGCGCGGGCACGGGCAAGTCTGATCATGAATGTCCGCGACGGGCGGCCCGTCGTCATTCGCGCCTTGGAGAGCGACTGGAGTGCACTTAAAATATTATTTTAAAACATATTATTGTAAACAATACAAACATTAAACTTAAGAAAAACCAACAAATAAAATTTTGGCATTCGTTTATTTCCATTTACCGGTCGCATCCTTGTTTGCGAAAATTTATAAAAGCAAGGATTGCATGAACACCGATCTACGTAAAGCCGCTTACAGCGAACTTATTGAAAATTCAAAGAAATCAATACCGATGCTGATCTATCATCTGTTAAAAAGAATATCGAGTCCATGAGTCCACGACCGAGCTGCAGCTCTCTATCTATTCGACTGACTTGCCCGTTCTGTGTGTGTTCAAAGGGGCAAGCGGCAGACTTGTGCCAGACCGGGCGACCCGCGGCCAGCCCGGTAGTCAATTCCCCGCTTTATACGCAAGTGCGATCATACCTGCGTGCGTGTACGTATACACATGTAGTTAACACAGAAAAAGGATAAGCATTTGTAGTTGTTTGTGTTATGTAGACTAAAACTTCGTTTCTTCAAAGATTTACAGCCATCTTAGGATGCCTTACTAAATAATAAAAACATCCATTTGCTTAGAAATTTCTTGCTATACATAATTTAACACCGGCGAAGCTATAACCTTAAGTACTTATGGTCATTCAACACACGCACGTTATTTATATTTCTTATCCACGGCATTTGTCAAGAGTCTAGATTCTAGATTAAAAGTAATGGCTACTCAACTCCCGAGGGATATTACCGGCCGCCTTGACGAGCAATTTTACTGTCAATATCACGCTTTAATTTTATTGAACAGCTTATTTGACAATTAAATTGAAGGCGCGCGATGTTCAATATCAATACGTGACCTCAGTACGTGATATTGTTCAATATTATTGTAGGTCTAGGCGCCCGCTTATATTGACCGGCAATAAACTGTAACAACTTACTGGTCAAGCAGTGCGAACAACGCGAGCGCCTGCGGCTCGTCGAACGGGCTTGTCTTCATCTTCTTACATTCAGAACTCTCATCCACCTCCATAGCCTGAGACGATTCCGACTCACTCATAGCATTATCTGTACACGAAACATAAGGATATGACATTAGTATTATACAGGTGAAAGTTTGCGAGTTTGTATGTTTGTTACTTCTTCACGTCTAAACAGCTGAAGCGATTTTATTAAAATTTGGTATGGATTTAGTTGATACCCTGGATTAACACATATACTATTTTGACTGGGAATATATCACAATTTATTTTTCCTAATAATCCGCGGGCACAGTTAGTCTATAACATATTGCAGGTAAATATAAACCTAACCACTATTTAGATGCGTCGTTATCGTAAGACAATTAATGTCATCCTAACGTCTATTTAGATGCGTCGTCATGGTGAGAAGTCACTTCTAAAAATCCTACACTCACTCCACTGAGTCAAAGTAAAGACATTTTCCCTTTAACACCATACAGTAAACATACTATTTATGGTTGCTATCTTTGTGCTAATACGGGCAACCGTGACTACTATGCTTCCTATGAGACGTGGGCCACGTTTCATAGGAAGCATGGTTGTCTCAAGAATTCAAAACAAAAATACGCGTGGCATTTGGGAACTGCCGCAGTAAAGATGTTGCATATCATTTTTTATCAACTTATGCAATTATAATTCGCATACGTCTAGTCGCACGCACACAAACACCATGCCGAAGTCTGGCAACGCCGCACCGACCCTCGAAGTCTGACAAAGTCGCAGCGACGGTCGGAGTGGGGGTGTTAGGTTTTTTTCTTTACGGAATTTCTTGGTTCGGTCGCCGCGCTCAAATCCGCGATATAAGTTATGCTTAAATAATCAATTGGACTGCCAACTCATCTGTTACATAATACATTAGTATTTTTATCACTAACCAGTTAGAGGTATCTTACCAGTGCTAGCAGATATCTTGTAAGCCACGGCCATCTCTAGCAGCGCGTCCCTTAACGCGGTTCTCATCTCGGGTACCGCTTCTGGTATTTTCTTCACCAGTTCTTCTAGTAACGCGAACTGGCCCTTGAAGGACTCAGGACACTTCATCGCCAGCCTTCCTGTTTATATACAAATGTAGAAAAAATTAGATATTTGCTTTGAAATATAGACATGTGGTCACGTTATAGAGACGCAAATCAAATTGATCGTTTGCGACTAAAAGAAACAATACCTTATACGTCAATGGTTAAAGTGAAATACTCAAATATCTTTTTATTCAAAATAGGTATCATGAATACACTTTTTGTATGTACGTCGTAGGAAGAACGTAGAAACTAAGATGCCTACCGCCGGTTCGGGAACTAACCCGGCGAGAAGAACCGGTGTAAGAAACTCGCACGGGGCCATCTTTTACTAAAAAGATGGAAAATTACAATTTAAAAATAAAATTACAATTTAAAAATAAAATAATATAACAATGTTATGGCTTACAGCTATGTAACAAAAATAAAAGTAAAGCAACCTGCATGGATACTGAACTGTGACTAATAAGTAATAAGAACTAATAGAATCGCTTCATTTAACTGATCGCATTCAACGCTGCGATTCTATTGGACAATAAAAATTCTTCAAAACGCTTAGCTCAGCTTTGGTAAAGACGCAGCATTATGGTGATCGCACATTTATATGCGGGCACGCGTCGAACGCGCCGCATTTTAGAATTCGTTATACGAAATGATATAAAACCTCGCACATTCGTCCGCACCGTACGCGCCGTATTCCGCACGTTCGACGCGTACGGCGCGTACGGTGCTGACAAAATATGCGCGATCAATAGCTCAGTAATAAATTCCCTCCCTCCAGCCACCGTACTTGAAGTGTGATAATTTTATATTAGTATATTCTAATACTATGCTATAATATATTATAGTATAGTATTAGTATAGCTAAATGTATGACATTAACTTTATGCTTATTTCCCAATGTGGCCAACGTTGTTCCGAATATTATGGCGTAACTTCTTAATAATTATTGTACCACCCAAGTAGAATAAGCTAAGTTATAATTTTAAGTGAGATTAATTATTAATAAAGATGCATCGGAGGAGACAAGTCGTTTTCTTTTAAATATACCACAACTCCAAACTCTTCATGGCGACCCTGCGACCGAAGTCCGACTGGAAAATGTGACGCCACCAACTATCAAGAACCTGAAGCCGCCTGCATCTTCAACTGCTATCTTCGTGACCATGCCGTCTTCTTGACTCTGCCGTCTTCGTGACCGTACCATCTTCGTGACCCTGCCGTCTTCGTGACCCTGCCGTCTTCGTGACCCTACCGTCTTCGTAACCCTGCCGTCTTCGTGATCCTGCCGTCTTCGTGATTGGACCTGCCATCCCAGCCATCTAAGTGACAAATATTATGGGCAAAACACAAAGCAAAGACCAAGTCGTAATTGCCCAGACATCTGGAGGTGATAACAACGCGAGGGCTACAGCGGAGCATATTCAGACAAACAACATCCTGCTATCAATCATTTGCGCCTGTCTGCTGCTGGCTATCCTAGTGGGATTCTTCTGGATATACAAGAGGCTGCACACTGGCTGGATGCAGAGGCAGATGCGGAACGAAGCCCTGGAGCGAGTCCTGTCCCGCCTGAGCTACCGCCGTCGCCGAGACGTTCAAGAAGGTGCGCTGGGCGAGTCCAAGGTTTAAAAACAATCAGGTAGCTGTAACGGTTATAATATGTATTTTTTTTTTCTCGTATTCTGGGCTAAAGTTTGCTAATAATTATAAATTAATTAATTAAAGTTTTAAGTTGATAAAAATTAGAATGAAAATTAAAGATAACTTAAATTATTAAATTAATGATTGTTATAATTGCTTTAGAGAGTTAATAAAAACGGTGCTGACACATGCGCGAATATGATACGCGCCGCCCAATACGATATAATTATATTATGGATAAGATGTTCTATTTTTAGAATAACATTTTATTAAATTAGTTAGGTTTATTTTATTATGACAGAGCAATTAATTTCGATTTATAATTCTCTTGTAGAAATTAAAAAATATTTAGTTAAAGCTGGTCAGAAAAGGTTTACGGGAAATATTATAGAAAATAAATTAAGAGAGTGTGAAATTCTTATTTCAGATAGTAATATTATTTTAGAAAGTTTAAAATATAGTGAAAATGTGGGTTTAGTTGATAAGTGTATTGAGCTAAAAGCAAAAATTCAAATAATTTATTTAGATATTAAAAAATTGTGTAGTAAGTCAGAAAATAAAAATATTAAGATGGAGTTCGATTTAAAAACGGCTTGTAGTTTGTTGCCGGTTATGGACTGTAATGAAGAGACAACAAAAAAATTAATTGATGGTATAGAAATGTATGCGGATATGCTTCAAGAGTCGGATCATAATTTATTAATTAAATTTATTTTAAAAAATAGGCTATCCGAAAATGCTAAATTGCGTATGCTCATAAATTATGTTTCGGTTAAAGATATGGTTAAGGATATGAAAACTCTACTTTTGACAAAAAATCTTTTACGGCTATTCAGTCACGTCTTCAACAGGCAACTCAAGGTTGGAGGTCAATTGAGGAATACGGTTCTGAAATTGAAAAACTTTTCACGGATTTGACTATTGCGCAAGCAGAAGGAAATTCTGCCAATTATAGTGTCCTTAAGCCGTTAAATGAAAAAATCGCCATTAAAAGATTTTCTGATGGTTTAAAAAACAGTAAGTTAAGTACAATAATTGCAGCTAAGAATTACTCTTCCTTAAAAGACGCTATACAGGCTGCCAAGGACGAGGAAGTTTCCTCGCCATCGACGTCGGCTAGCGCTGATGTCATGAACATCCGGAGGTCATCGCATCGTGGTAGACGTGGTGGATTTCCAGGTAGGAGTAATTTTAATATGCGGTTCACTACACCTAGATTTTCTTGTAATTCAAGAGGACAGATTAATAATAACAGACATTTTTCTCATGGTAATTTTTATAGCCGCGGTAATCAACAGCGACCTCAGAATTTAAATCGTGGTAAATTTAATAGGTCTAGGCGTGGTAGAAATAATGTGTTTCCAATAAACACAGACAATAATAATGATGAGCATAATAGTAATGAGGAGGATGTAGACAATTTAGCAGACAAATTTTTTCGTTTTTAAAAATCATATTTACACTTTAAATAGTAAACAAAAGATAGTTATTTTTAATATTAATAAAATCAAATATTATTTTTTACTGGATACGGGTGCTTCGTTATCTGTTATAAAAAGCGAAGTCTTACCAAAGAATAGTGTTGTTTATAGAAGTAAAACTATTGTTATTGGAATAGGAGGCCATGCTAGATCTGAAGGTCATGTATTTCTTAATTTACTAGCAAAAAATGGTGATTGTTTTCATCATAAATTTCATATTTTTACTAATTTATCATTGAAGGTTCATGGTATTATAGGACTTGACTTTTTAAGTAAATTTAAATGTGATATTTTATTAAATTCAAATGCTCTAAGTTTTTGTTTAAATGGTAAGCAGAGCCTAATACCAATTTATGAGGTACCAGATTATACAACGGATTATTTATTTATACCAGCTCGATGTGAATCAATACATTATGTAGCTGTTGAACCAGGTTTGGAAGGAGATTGTGTAGTGTGTGCGAAAGAGTTAATTAAGAATTTGTTTCTAGGAAGTGCTATAGTAACGGTAAAAGATGGGAAAATTCCAATCAAAATTTTAAATACTAGTGAAGATGACATAAAGTTGCCTATATTCGTGCCTAAAGTTCATGCATTAGAGGATTATAATATTTGTAATTTTGATAAAAACGTGGCTAACGCAAAACGAGCTGAGGTGCTTTCTTCAATTTTAAAACTAGATCATTTAGAGTCAAATGAAAAAAAATCAATAAGTGATATTTGTAGTAAGTACGCGGATATTTTTCATTTACCGGGTGACAGACTGACTATGACTGACATATATGAACAAAACATTACATTAAAGCCAAATACTAGTCCTGTTTACATAAAACCTTATAGAATTCCCCAATTTTTAAAACCTGAAGTTCAAAAACAAATTGAAGATATGCTTAAAGACGATATAATAGAAGAATGTAAAAGTGAATGGTCTAGCCCAATATTACTAGTTCCTAAGAAAAGTGATAAAACAGGAGAAAAGAAATGGCGTTTGGTTATTGATTACAGAAAATTAAATGAAAATATTCAAGATGATAAATTTCCACTACCAAATATTAATGAAATTTTAGATTCACTTGCAGGTTCTATATATTTTTCCCATCTCGATTTAAATTCTGGTTATTACCAAGTTCCTCTTAGTCCGGAACATCGTAAATATACTGCTTTTAGTACTAATTCAGGTCAATACCAAATGAAACGTCTACCAATGGGTTTAAAAATTTCTCCAAGTGCATTTAGTAGAGTAATGTCTGTAGCAATGTCGGGTCTTGCATTTGAAAAGTGTTTTATTTATTTAGATGACTTAATAGTTTTTGGTAGAAATTTAGGAATTCATAATAAAAATTTAATTGATATTTTTGAGAGACTTAGAAAAGTTAATTTAAAATTAAACCCAAGTAAATGTCAATTTTTGAAAAAGCAAATTTTATATCTTGGACATGTCATTTCAGCTCAAGGCATATTACCTGACCCCGAAAAAGTTTCAGTTTTACAAAATTATCCAGTTCCTAAAAATTCGGATGAAGTGAGACGATTTGTAGCATTTTGTAATTATTACAGAAAATTTATACCATATTTTGCTAACATAACACTACCTCTCAATAAATTAAGTAGGAAAAATTCAATGTTTGTTTGGAGTGACGAATGTCAAAAATCGTTTGATATTCTTAAAGAGTCCATGATATCTCCCCCTATTCTTCAATACCCTGATTTTTCCTCAGAAAATGAATTTGTGCTTCACACAGATGCTTCTGGTATTGCAATTGGTGCAGTTTTGAGCAATAGTAATCTAAAACCTGTTGCATATGCAAGTAGACCGTTAAATAAAGCTGAATTGAACTATCCGACCATAGAAAAGGAACTTTTGGCAATAGTTTGGAGTATAAAATATTTTAGACCATACTTGTATGGCAGACATTTTACTATTAAAACTGATCATAAACCATTAGTTTACTTGTTCGGTATGAAAGATCCGTCTAGTCGTTTAATTAAATTCAGATTGACATTAGAAGAGTATGATTTTAAAGTAGAATATGTAAAAGGTAAGGAAAATGTAAGTGCCGATGCATTGTCGAGAATATGTATCACATCAAATGAGTTGAAAGGCATGAATGAGCAGATTATGGCTGTGGTAACAAGGAAACAAAAGAGAGAAATGGAAAAAGTTAGTGAAGGATGCGTAACTGATGAGACACCTTTTCTTAATAATTCTAGAGACGAAAGGCCTGATCAACCAAGAGTCGTGGAGTTATTAAGAAAGCCGTGTGATTCAGTGGAAATGAAATTAGTTAAAAGCAGTGAACTAAATAAATTACGAAAGGCTAATATAATAATTAATGAATATGAATGTTTCTCTTACTGTCCTAGTAAAAAAATAATTTACATTAATCTCAGCTTTCGGGCACAATTCTCGCGAGTCGAATTTGTGACACTGTTGAGTAGTTATTGTAAAAAGTTAAATATTAAAGAAGTTTGCCTTATAAAGAATAATAATAATGAGCAATTTATTAATGATTTGAATGATGAAATAAAGTCGACTAATATGTGGTCCGGACCATGACTTTGTATATTAAAAGGCGTAACTAGGATAGAAAATGATGAAGACAAATCATTTATACTAAACGATTTTCATTTACTACCAACTAGCGGTCATGCTGGTATTCGTAGAATGTGTAACAATATTAAAAGACGATTTTATTGGCCAGGACTTGAATCTGACGTTAAGGATTTTGTGAGAAAATGTGCCAAGTGCCAATTTTCTAAGCATTGTAAATACGTCAAGGAACCTATGACTCTAACAACAACTGCGTCTTACGCATTTGAAAAAATATTTATGGATATAGTGGGCCCACTACCAAAAGATTATGACGATAATTTATATATTTTAACAGTTCAATGTGAACTAAGTAAGTTTATAGAGGCTTATCCGATTAGGAATAAGGAAGCTGTTAGCGTAGCTAGAGCATTAGTTAATAATTTTATTTTAAGATACGGTATACCTAAGATTATTGCAACTGATAGAGGAGCAGAGTTTACATCTTCAACTATTATTGAGCTATGTAAGCTATTAAATGTACAAAATATAGTATCAACTGCATATCACCATCAATCTATAGGTGCATTAGAGAATGCTCACAAAAATTTAGGTTCGTTCTTACGAATCCACTGTGACAAAGATGTGCAATCTTGGTCTTATTGGTTACCTTACTGGTGTTTTAGTTTTAATAACACAGTCCATACCGAAACAAAATACCAACAACATTCCTAACAGATTGAGTAATGTAATAGAACCACTGTATACTCCAGAAAATTATTGCAGTGAACTGAAATATAGGTTGCAAGTTGCTTTTAAGGATGCTAGAAATAATTTATTAGATAGTAAGTTTGATCGTAAAGTAAGATATGATAAATATGTAAACCCTATATCCTACAATAAAGGTGATTTAATTTTAGTGAAATCCGAAACTGGTGGAAAGCTAGATAAGTTATTTCACGGTCCATTTACTGTTGTAGAGGACATGGGACCTAATGTTAAAATAATTAAGAATAATAAAGTAGACATAATACATAAAAATAGGACAAAAAAGTTTATAAGCTAAAAAAAGTATTTAAAAAAAATATTATAAAAATAGATGAAAAAATAATAGAAATGTAATTATAATAATAGGTATTAGTAGTAACTAAAAAAAAAATAAGTATAAATAATAAATAATATTTTTTTTCTTTTCCCCCGGAGGTAAAGTGTGTTAATAATTATATCTCAGAAGTATTTTTTTTTTCTTTTCCCCCGGAGGTGAAGTGTGATAATTTTATATTAGTATATTCTAATACTATGCTATAATATATTATAGTATAGTATTAGTATAGCTAAATGTATGACATTAACTTTATGCTTATTTCCCAATGTGGCCAACGTTGTTCCGAATATTATGGCGTAACTTCTTAATAATTATTGTACCACCCAAGTAGAATAAGCTAAGTTATAATTTTAAGTGAGATTAATTATTAATAAAGATGCATCGGAGGAGACAAGTCGTTTTCTTTTAAATATACCACAACTCCAAACTCTTCATACTCACCTAAGCACATATACGCCTTGGGCTGGTGTTCCGCATGCTCCTCAGATCTGATGACCTTCAGTAGACCCTGCAGGAACACCGCGGCCACCTTCCGCAGTGATGCTTCCACGCCGCTGTAGACATAGATTTTTTTTAAAATATCTATGGACGCTTCACACCACGTCAGTCTGGCCCCGTGGTAAGTACCTGAAGGACTTGTGTTACGGGTACCAGACAACGGAAATATATTTAATACTTTTATATTATAGATATATTTAAGATTTTTATTATATGATACACATATTTAATACACATCCATGACCCATGAACTTTTGAAAACTTTTTGTTTCGTCGGCGGAATTCGAACCCGCGACCCCGGGTTGAGCTACCAACAGCCCACCAACTGAACCACAGAGGTCGTCGAGATATAGGTCAGTCTTACGAGGATGTTTCGATACTTTATTTTTTAATTTTCTCCTTGTACCTGCTGCGCAGCGCTGCCACAAGGCATCACTGGCAGGGTCGCTGATTTTTATTAACTGAACTTATTACTAAGTACTAACTTATTCTACCTTATATAACAGGGAGGTGAGACACACACTACAATAATATGACACTTGAAATAGCATGAAATTGTCACATAAGTTGATACCGCACTTGGCAACACTACACCGCGCTGCAGCGGAGCGACAAAACACTCCATAGAATAACGGCTCATGCGATTTCATATAAAAAATGTGTGTGCGACTGCGTGCGTGCGTGCGTGCGTACGTGCGTGCGTGCGTGCGTACGTGCGTGCGTACGTGCGTACGTGCGTGCGTGCGTGCGTGCGTGCATGTTGGCGTGCGTTCGTGTGTGAGTGTGTGTGCTACAACTATTTCTTCCGACGCACTCTTTTATCGCGAGATAAAAATATCTCGTGTAGACGTGGACTCACTTGTTGATGACATTGAGCAGGAACATGAGCGACATGTTGCGGAGCCGCGAATTCGTGTTCGGGTCGAATAACGACGAGAATACCACCTGGAATAAAACATAACTCTTAAGTATCAAATTTTTCCACGTTTACACTTGAAAATTTAAGATCCTTACAAACATTTTTTAAAACGCTTTTTAATGGGGGTTTAATGTGTCATAGTAATGAGATTAATGAGTTTAAAAATATTATATTAAAAACAAAACGGTAATAGACTATTAAGGTACGTTTAAAGATGTATATTTTACGTTTAACGATCTATTTTCGAAAAAAAATTGGAATATTTTTACTTACTTGTACACAGTGCGGAAACATTATAGCGGGGCCGGTGGCTTTGTTCAAGTACTGTATCAGCTTCAACCGAAGTCTCGTGCAAGCTGGCACCTGGAATACAACTACGTTAAGATTATTATTGAATTGATCCATCGGTGTATAGTCAGGCCAGCAGGCTATTGGTAGATCAGCGATCAGACGCATTGTGATTGGTAGATCGCGATCAACCAATGACATGTCATTGGTACTTATTGTGCCATCGAGGAAATAGATTCCTAGGTAGTTGACAGACCAACGTCATTTGGTAGGATCATGTCAATTCAATGTTAATGTTGATCTGTCGGCTGGGTTTGACTTAACGCGACCAAACAACGTAAGGACCCCCATCTGCCTATGAATGAACTTCTCTGATAGTATGTTACTGGTATTGTACACATGCGCCTATTACCCCCTCTTTCGACGAACAATCTTAAGCTTGTGCGTAGCCTATACGTGCGATGACAATATTCTACGCCTATTACTCCAATAGATTCCAAGCGACCTTAACCTTGCGTGCGTCTTATACGCGATAGCAACAATTTTTTGTGTGCAAGTGAATAAGCTCTATGGTGTTTCTGTCTCACCTTACGATCATCAGGTTGCACCTTCATGCCGCCCCACGTGCCGAGGTAGAGCGCATACAGCGGCGACACAACGCCCGGCTGCGACCAGTCTACTGAACTGAAATAACATAACATATTATGGTAATAGACTTTATAAACTTACGCACAAAGTAACACATACAGAATGAATTGTTAATTTGCACAAGCATTCCTGTCATGAACACGGAGTTATGTGCCCACTACCCAGAGACTACATAATTATTTTTATTGCGGAAAACCTTTGCAGAATCTAATCATCAATCCAAACCTAGATCAATAGTCAGTTAAATAACGTAATTAGATCAAAATGAATCTTATAATATATGTATATCAAAATTAATTGCTCATATGTTGTAAAATGTTAGTTGCTCACTTCGTCCACTCGTGTCTTCAATTTCGAACGTAATCTTTCTCACTCATAACGAGCTGTCTCACCCTCGTGTGATTGAATCGAAGCGACATTTTAAGCATGAGAATAGCTCCTCTAAACCGCGAGACGGCAGCCGCTAGCAACAGCAGTAAGATGAATCGAATGTTGTTTCATTCGCACGACTGAGATCGAAACGAGATTCTAAGCATGAGAATATCTTGTGGGAAATATGCGTAGTCGACCGAGCGAGGTGTTATGCTTATTGCTCGGTCAGGCCGAAGCCCACGTAATACATTTCAGCTGTCGTATATATACCAACGCGCTTAGAAAACTTCGATAGCGCGATGCAGGAATGTGGCGGATTGTGGGTACCGCCACAAGCTCCCCTTATTACCTGTTAGCTCTAATAAGCGGGCTGTTGGCGTGGTTGGCGACGCTGAACCGCGAGTCTGCAGCCGCTACCACCAAGGGCAGTAAGGTATCGCCTGCGGTGAATATGTCGTTGCTTATGAAGTTCACGATAGATAGCTTCATCTGAAATGTGTTTTTGAATGAGTTATATAATACTTTAGGGTGTTTATGTGTCTTCTGTGTAGCGATCGCTGTGAAAATAGCAGCGCTGAAAGAGTAAATTTTTTACTTTTGTGTGCGAAAAGATATTACGCTAGTGCGCTCACAAGTCACAAAAGAAATGCTCTTTTAGCGCTGCTACCTTCACAGTGGACAATAATCTAGATTCTAGGGTGTGTATTTATAGGGTTTTTAAATTTAAAATATATTTTTCCTTTTAGATTTTTTCACTTTTTGAGTTTTGTTATTAAAATATTCTTCAATTGCATTTAGTATGGCTGGTACGGGAGCCCTAGAACATTTTTTTTGTGACTACTAACAAGCTAATTTTTTATGAGTAGCTACATTTTGATAAGACGAACAACATTTTTACTTTCGAAAAATCTCGAAAGTGGTAGCTAACAGAGATAGAAAGGATTTCATACTTTGACTTGATGGTCCTAAATTATGGATTGTTTTATTTGTAGGACAAGGTTACTCTTAAATTATGTAACTATTAACCTACCAATATACAAAAAATCAGCTGGTTAGGGTTCCGTTTTAGGGTTCAGCAATCAATTAAGCTTGGTTGACTATTGTACCCTAAAACGGAACCCTAATCAGCTGATTGTTTGTATATTGGTAGGTTAATTTAAATATACAGGGTGTTACAAAAATAAGTGATAATACTTTAGGGTGTGTACGTGTTCCTTGTTGAGAGTTCACTGTGAAAGTAGCAGCGCTGAAAGACCAAATTTTTTTTCACTTTTGTATGGGGAAACTCGTGACGCTCAGGCCCTTACCCATACAAAAGTGAAAAAAAAAATCGTCTTTCAGCGCTGCTACTTTCACAGTGAACTTTCTACAAGGAACACGTACACACCCTAAAGTATTATCACTTATTTTTGTTACACACTGTATAAAACTCAAAGGTGACCGACTGACATGGTGATCTATCAACGCACAGCCCAAACCACTGGACGGATCGGGCTGAAATGCAGGTAGATGTTATGACGTAAGCATCCGCTAAGAAAGGATTTTGATCAATTCTACCCTCAAGGGGTTAAAATAGGGAATGAAAGTTTGTATACAATAATACTGTTACGGACACACAGAGCCACCTAGCGTCGAACCAGCAAAACTTATCTAGGGAACACACTACACATAAATCCCCTACTCGAAACTAGATGGCGCTAGGTGGTACATGCTCGAGCCTCCTAGAAAGTTCCCACCCTTGTTTACTTGTTTACGTGAATCGGGCAAGGAACTTTCTGGAATTCGCCTCGCCATATAAATTGCCGCAGGTAGACGGCCCGGCAGTTCAGTTCGGTACGAGCTATCTTTAAGGCGACTTCGAAGTGAAAACAAGTGATCAACAGTGAGTGAACCAGTGAACCTATGACTCGGCTACGACCTAGGACAGTGATAGTGCTCAGTGATTTGGATCTAGTGCTTAGTGTTTGGACTTAGTGATTTGTGTGAGCTAGTGTTTGTGAATAAAGTCTTCAAGTGAGTCAGCAGGTCTTTCTCTCCGAATCCTCGAACCCTAGCACGTAACAATACTTCTAAACGCGAGCGAAGCCGCGGGCAAAAGCTCGTAGTTACATAATTTAAGAGTAACCTTGTCCTACAAATAAAACAATCCATATTTTAGGACCATCAAGTCAAAGTATGAAATCCTTTCTATCTCTGTTACTACGAATAATAAAAACTAAGGGAAACGTAGCTCCCGTACTTAAACCGTTTTAAATTCGGCTCCTTTTCGTAAACTAAAATATGACAATTGAGATTTTCGCCAAGGTCGTATCCCAGGTAAAGTATCATAATATTGCGCGCCGGTCGACATCCTGCGCGATTATTGTCATTGTCATAGTTATGAAACAAAGCCGTGGACAATAATTGTCAAAAGCGGATAGTTTTATGCAGTATACACCAAGCACATCTACTATCACGAAGAAAGGAGCGCATATTAATTATTATTTTACAATAAAACATTTTTGTCTAATCCTTAAGTCATCTATAATAAAAATATATAATAATTTTGAACAAACTTTGTTCGACTATGACGAATCTAAAACTGTCCAGAGCACCTAGAGAAGACGTTGTCAAATTACAAAAATCTATGTGCTAAATTATTACAGAATTGAAATAAAAAACGTGCAAATATTAGGCACTGCAGATTTTCGTAATCTCTTTAATTTTCGGTCATTAGTCATTACTCATTACTCATGTTGGGTTGCCTTGTTAAAAGTAGCCGCAAGTACCTCTAATTGAGCAAAATGAAAGCCCGTAATACAAACTTGCGTTAATAGAAAAGTAAGAACTAGAAGGAATGACATTGAGGAATGGCAGGACACTACGCATAAAAATAAAAACGCCTTTTAAATAGCAATTTTGCGGGTTCTCGACGTCCTCAAATCCTGCCAGGCATAATAATTGTAGGCCTGAACATTTGTCGTATACAAAAGTGATGGCAACCCTAGTTTGCGGCTATCGTGCAACTGGCAACCATGGATATTCATGTACAAAATGCATAAAACTTTAATTTTGTATCAAAATTATTTAAAAAACCAATGCTTCAATTTCGATGAAGAACTATGCCTGTTTACGGGCTGGCAACCCTAGGTTGCGGCGTACTTAGAGCTGGCAGCCATTTATACCTTATTTTGTTACTTCATTTTCTTTCAAATGATGTAAAATTTATTGAAAAAAAATATACATGCAAATTAATGCATTTATCTCATGATAGTACTTGCGGCTACTTTTGACAAGGCAACCCAATATCAATCCATTCTATACGTTCTAAAGATAATTTTAAAATATATTTGATCTAAAAAAAAGATTCATGCAGAATTTTACGGTCGGATCCAATATTATTAGTTTTTATTATTCGCGGCTCTGTTAGCTACCAGTTACCACTTTCGAGATTTTTCGAAACTAAAAATGTTGTTCGTCTTATCAAAATGTAGCTACTCACAAAAAATTAGCTTGTTAGTAATCACAAAAAAAATTGTTCTAAGTTCACTAATTTATAATACTTAATAAATAAATTGCTTACAAATTATAGTCTGAGAACTTACCTCTTCCAATTGATTTGGATTGATCTGGTTCTTGTCCACTATCCTCTTGTAGGACTTGAGACTCATACCCGGCGGCACTTGGAAATCACTATCACCCGAACTTGGTAGTGCTCTAGAAATGTTAAATGATTTTAAAACAAGTCATACTTTACGTACCAAAATTAAATTAATTTGATGTAACTGTTTTACCAATTATTGCAATAAATGTGATTGTCATTTCTCAAATTTTTTTAGTTCTTGTTTTATGTATACTCATCTATACTAACATTATAAAGCGGAAGAGTTTGTTTGTTTGTTTGTTTGAACGCGCTAATCTCAGAAACTACTAGTCCGATTTGAAAAATTCTTTCAGTGTTAGATAGTCCATTTATCGAGGAAGGCTATAGGCTATATTTTATCACGCTATGACTAATAGGAGCTAAGAAATAGAGGAAAATGTGGGAAAAACGGGGGGAAATTATTTGAAAGGGCTTATTTGAACGCGCTAATCTCAGGAACTACTGGTCCGATTTGAAAAAAAATCTCAGTGTTAGATAGCCCATTTATTGAGGAAGGCTGTAGGCTATATTTTATTACGCTTAGACTAATAGGAGCGACGAAATAGTGGAAAATGTGGAAAAAACGGGGGAAAATATTTGAAAGGGCTTATTTGAACGCGCTAATCTCAGGAACTACTGATTCGATTTGAAAAATTATTTCAGTGTTAGATAGCCCATTTATCGAGGAAGGTTATATGCTATATTTTATCATGCTAAGACTAATAGAAGCGAAGAAATAGAGAAAAATGTGAAAGAATCGGGGGAAAAGGGCTTATTTGAGCGCGCTAATCTAGGAACTACTGAACCGATTAGAAAAATTCGCCTTAACTATTCAATCTATTTTGGTGAAATTTGGTATAGAGATACTTTGAGTCCCGGGAAAGAACATAGAATATATTTTGTCGCGGAAAAATAGACGGTTCCCACAAAATGTACCTTTATGATTTGCGCGTAAACTATTCAATCGATGTACGGGAACAACTATAAGCTGAATCCCACGCGGACGAAGTCGCGGGCAACAGCTAGTACTAAATAACTAAACTCTTAAAAAAAAATAGTTTGCTTGTTTTTCTCCAATATAATATTATGACACAATCTTATGGTATTATGGTATTTTTATAAAATAACCTAATGCTATGGTACAAGTTGTATTTAGAATGTTAGGACTATTAGCTTACCTATAAGGAAGTAGAAGCACATCAGTTGCAAACTTCAATATCATGGCTGACAGTTTGGGCTTGGCTTTCAAGCTCAGTGAATCTCCTTTGATCTCTCCCAGCAATGGCATCACTAACATCAATATCCTAGAAAAAAATAGTTGTATGGAAACGTTATTTACGAAACTGATTAATCAATCCTTTGGTTGATTGCTTTCAACTTAATTCTGTACTGGATGACGTCAGCAACTACGTTGCGCCATAATTCGTTTATCGCGCGGGAACCGTACATTTTTCCGGGATAAAATCCCTTTATCCCGGAAAAATGTATGCTTCCGTACGGGTACAGTATTCTATGTCCTTTCCCGGGACTCAAAGTATCTCCATACCTCAGCAAAATCGGTTCAGCGGATTGGGCGTGAAGAGGTAACAGAAAGACAGAGAGGCAGATGGACAGATAAACACACACACTTTCACATTTATAATATTAGTATGGAGATAATATTGATCACAAAATAGTACATATTATACTAGGGTTTCACAAGAATTTTAAAACCAAAATCTACATGCATCCAAACATATTTTGTATGGTTGCTGTGTGTATATTGCATTTCAAAAGAATTTTTAGTGCATATTTTAAGTTTTTACTCAACATACCCATCTTGATGTCCCTGGGGTTTGTTCTCAATGGCCTCCAAGAGTGATGGAGCAAGCGACAGCTGACGGTCGCGGGGGAGACGAGGGAAACCCATTGTGATGTATATTATTGTGAAGTTCTAGAACCAAAAAAATAAAATCTTTGCTGGCCAGATATAGAGGATTTCAGCAACTTTTAGGTCAGTGGCATTTTTCTCGTCTTTAACTTGTGCTCGTAAATAAACAACAACAACAATGAAAGATTGATTCACTATACTGTTTCCAAAACAGAACAATAAAAGAATAAATAAAATTGAATCTAAACCCCTAACCTTTAATTTGTAATTTGAGGCAATATAATTATATTACATTATTTATAACTTAGCTATTTTTAACAGTGGCACCGACTCATGTCAGAGGCCAAGATCCACTTTGAGAGATGGGGATGAGTCGCTGAGCCATTGTAGTAAGTATTTATAAATTAACCCATCAATCCCCAAGCACCCACAAAACAAATTTAGTCAAGTTGTTCTTTGACATAGGCCTCCCCTATTTCCTTCCATTTTTCTCTGTTCGTGGCAGTTCTCCTACATCCCTTAACCCATCAACTCCCAAGCGGAACCCGGGTGCCGCATAACAATTGAATATATATTGTGTCTGTGATTCCCACAATCAAGGTATTAATACTTTACTATCAGAAGCATTTATAACTTACGATAATAAAACTGTTTGCTGCGGGGTCCTTGTATAGCTGTAGTAGTGTATCCACGGGCAGCTGGACATCAGACCTGCACTTCACTCTCTTGTTCACATGCACTAACAGCTCCATAACCTTGGTTCTAATCTGTAATAACCAATAATATTATATATGAGTGATGGTATAAATTATGTATCTTTAACTGTCTTTAAACCTATAGCATATAGAAAAATTAGTCACAACTCACAGAACTTCATAATACATGATGTCAATATGTAGATGTGGTTTTGTGTGTGAGCATTGTCTATAGCCTCCCGGGATATGTCTAGGAAGAATTTGTTTGTATGCATAAACACATCCTTAATATACTTATTATTGGATTTTTTTGATGAAATTTGGCTCAGACTAGAGTTGACTATGGGGATAGTCTAATGCTACTTATCATTGCAGAAAAATATTGTATGGTTTCAGTAACAGGCAGCCCAATATGCAACAAAATTAAAATATGCCAACACACCTGTTCATGGGGAGAGGATAATTTTAGTATAACTGGTGGAAGAAATTTATTCAAGCAGTTTTCGAGTTGATCATCACTGTCGGCGTTTCCTAAGCGTAAGAACACTCTATCTAGGAGAACTGTAAAACAAAATAAATCCACATTTAAGCATCAGCGGCACATAAACAGTAAAAGTTATATATTTTATCTCTGTACTTACGAGAATCATTAGAGTAATCATTACTATTGTCTGATATGTCCATCTCAGACATTTTTGGATATTTATTATGTTATTTTCTTTATAAATTTAAAAGTTTTTATTTGTTATTCATGCACAGAAAAGGTTGTACACAAATCTAGGGAATGACAGACAAAATTTCATATTTTGACATTGACATTGAAATCAGTTTTTTTTTTATTATTTTTTTTTTTATTTATCCCGGTCGGGACAGGCAAAGGGTGCGATGCCCATACAGCCATTTCTATGTTTTCTCTTTAGTTTAATGAATGATAGTGAAGGCCGAAGCCAATTCTTTTATATTATAGATAAATAAATAAATAATAAAAAATAAAAATAAAATAAAAAGCCTTTTATTTCTTACAAACTACAAAAAGTTTGTAGTAACTTAAAAAAGAAAGTAAAATAATTATAGGTATCTATTAAAGTAAGAACCCCTCATTTGAAGGTGAAGGCCTCCTCCAGAGTTTGCTAAGTGTCTCTATCATGAGCTTTTCTGAACCATTGTTTCCCGGCCACTTGTGCAACGTCGTCTGACCAACGTGTTGCTGGTCGACCTCTTTTTCTGGTACCTGGTGGTCCGCTCCAGGATGTTAGTTTGTGAGTCCATCTGCCGTCTGTCAGTCTAGCCACGTGACCCGCCCAATGCCATTTGAGTTTTTTACAGAAGGTCAGCAGGGCTAAAATGGTCACATTTAGCAATTCCTCTCAATCAATTCAGCAAAATATGAATTGTCAAAACTGTCAAACTGACAAATGTCAAATCAGTACAAAAATACAGAAATGAATTGCAAGCAGAGTTGCATTTTGCGATTTAAGAAAAATGAATCATTTTATGATTCATATCATGATTCTTCAAAGCGACCATTTTAGCCCCGCAGAGCGTCGGTTAATTTTGTTCTCTGTCTTATAATTCTATGGGGGATCTTCTGTATTTTTTTTACTTTAAGTATGCTTCGTTCAATACTTCTTTGGCATGTTTTTATTTTTGACTTACGGTAAGTAAATGGCCATGTTTGACTAGCGTATGTTAGTGAAGGGAGAATGCACGAGCCCCCCGATGGTTGCCCGCCTTGTCGTGGCGGTGGGGCTCCAGTAACCGTGGCTTGGACAACCGCGGTGAAGCAAAGAGGCAACCAGGGCCGGCCGGTGTCGCCACCTGGCCCGAGGAGGGCGCTCCCAGCGGACTGGAGGAGTCCGCTGCGGATGCGCACCGAGGTGGGGCCGCAGAGGAAGAGGCAAGTAGGTATTACGGTGCGCCGCTTGCCCTATCCTCTGCGGCCGAGGACGGACGGATCGCGGGGGGAGAGGCATTGTGGTAGGTTGCCGCTCTCCCTACCCCCCTGCGAGCTGGCGGGGCCGTTCCATTTGAACGGCATTGGTGGGGCCGCAGAGGAGGAGGCAAGTAGGTATTACGGTGCGCCGCTTGCCCTATCCTCTGCGGCCGAGATGTGGTGGGTGACAGAGCCACAGACCTGATCTGCCACATGGCCTCCAAGTAGCAGACTCGGGGGGCGTCTGCTACAGCCCTGGCGGGGGCCGAGGAGGAGGGCGCACGTGTTGTGCGCCCATCGTGGAGTCTTCGGGCCGCTGGCGGGGTCGCGGATGTGTGTATCGTTCCCGTGGCCCCGTCAAAAGGCGGCGTGGCTGAAGATAGGGGGGGGGGGGGGGGGTTTAGTGGGTATACCGTGGTCTCATTAGCTACGGGAGTGCCACATCACCACTCGGGTCGCCCCCTGCGCCTGGGTGGTATGCGTAATCATTTCCCCCTCCGAAAAAAAAAAGGAGAATGCACGAGTCCAATATGTTTTGTTTAATTTCTATCGGCATGTCGCTCTTTAATATTTCTTTCAAGCTCCAAAATTTCTTCCAGGCTATTGTACTTCTTCTCTCCACTTCTTGTTCATTTCTTTATTTGTGAAAAGAGATAAGCTTTCCCAGATATACATAGGAATCGACATAGTCCAGCGCTTCGTTTCGAATGTATATTGGCTTTCTGGTAGAGTTGGTCATAATACAAGTTTTATTACGGTTTATTTCAAGACCCACGCCACCATATAGAACCATTGATTGTAGTTGGTTTAAGCTTTCAGAAAGCAGAATTATGTCATCAGCAAATCTTAAGTGGCTTAAATATTCATTGTTGATGTTATGGCCGACTCTTTGCCAATTAAGGCTTTTTATAACTTTTTCCAAAACGGCTATAAAGATAGCAGGAGGATAGGGTCCCCCTGACGAACTCCTCTTTCTATAGGTATTGAACGTCCAGTTTTTTCTAGTCTAATTTTGCTTTTTCCATTTTTAAACAGGTGTTGGAGAACTTTGATATATTCAATTTCAATATTTTGTGAATTTAGAGCTTCCCATATCGATTCATGAAATAATGTGTCAAAAGCTTTTTGATAATCGATAAATAAAAGGTAGAGCGGTCTATTAAACTCTTGATATTTTTCGATAAGCAATTCAATACAGTGAATATGGTTTACGGTAGAGAACCCCTTCCTAAAACCTGCCTGTTCTTCAGATTGGTGAGCTTCGATATTACATCTGATTTTTTTTCTGTAATTATTGCTGAGAACAATTTGTATATCGAGGGTAAATTAGGCTTATAAGTCTGTAATTGGTTATATTATTTGGGTCTCCTTTTTTGTATAACAAAATTATTTCTGATTCAGCCCACTGAGTCGGTGTTGTAGCGTATATATAATATAATATACCGACGCGCTTAGAAAACTTCGATAGCGCGATGCAGGAATGTTAGGCGAATTGTGGGTACCGCCACAGGTCTTACAAATCAAACTTAGTTATTTAGTTGTTGACAAATCAGTCTTAATTTAAAACTTATGCTTAAATAATTCATCCACGATCAAGAATCCATGATCGAAGGATTAATGTACACTAGCTATTCAATAAAACACGAATAAAATAACATTTTCTGAAAATGATTCCTAGCTAGATCGATTTATCGCCCCCGTAACTCCCTTATCGCCCCCGTAACTCCCTAACTAAATTTCATGAAAATTGTTGTAGCCGATTCCGAGATTCAAGCACGAGCAATTCTTGTATATATATAGGGTGCATTGGGGTAACTTCGGAAGAAAAAAAAAATGGGGATATTCCGAAAATGGCAAATAATGGCAGAAAGTTATTTTGTGCTCTGGCCACATTTACCGAGACGCCAATAATTTAATCACCTCCCCCGCTTCCTTTGCCTCGAGCCCTCAGCCGAGAGTGCGTGTGCGCTAAGTTAATTTTTTCGCGTCTTTTAAACCTTTAGCCTTTAGGTATACACATGTGATGCGGTCAATTGTATATAGCTAGCATTAAGAATGACAATCTCTCCTGGCTGCAAATGAAATCGAGATGCAAGAACTCTTTTATGCAGGCACTTCACATGGCTATTTGTATTTGCCAACATTATTGATGAATACGCAAACAAGCAAATAAAGACAAATACGACCTTCCACACATGGACGTCAAACACCAAACTTTTACTTGATTTTGTTTACTTGCCTATTTGACTCCTTTGATGTGCGTCAAAAACCGACAAAGGTATGGATACGTATATATTTGGTATTGGCCATATTTGTCAAATAGGCAAATAAGGCCAATATTTGTCAAACATACCGTCTACACGAGGTGATTGTTTGGCAAATACATCAAATACGCAAATACAAATAGCCATGTCAAGTGCCTCCATTAGAGAATGAAGCAAATGATCAATAACTTGGGCCTCTGAATTAATAAAGGGAAAACCAAAAACATGGTCATAGACAGAAGCAACACTGCCTTTTACTGGCGCGCTAAAATTGGAAGAGGTTAGAAAAGTATTTGATCTTTACAAACAACGGCTCCTGTTAACCAAATATACGTAGAAGAATTGGGATGACTAAGAGCGCCATGTCTCAAATGCATAAAACCTGGTTTGACAGAAAGATTTCGTTAAAAACTTGTGCACATGCTCATATTCTTCATCTGTCTTTAAGGATACGAGACATGGACTCTGAAGTCTGCAGACCGCAGACGTATCGACGCCGTCAAGGGTGCTGGAGGAAAATGCTCTGAATTCCATAAACTGCTTTTAGAACAAACTCATTCATGCTGGCTATAAACTAAACAAAAACAAGGCTGTCTACCATCTGTCTAATAACGTATCTTAGAATATTTCAGACACATTACCAGAAAAAAGGAGGAAATCTTGAAACCATGCTATGGAAAACTCATGATGATTGGCAAGATTGAGGGGAAAAAGACCGCGGAGCCGCTGTCTCATGCGTTGGTCTGATTAAATCCGTACCACACTTGAGGCGACTGTCTACGACGTTCTTCGAGTGGCCGATAATAGAAATAGCTGGTGTAACACCATAAAAAGGAAGGTCATAGAAGGGGAAGGTCATGACTGGGCACTGGCGAAGCGGCTCCGACAGGTGCGATAAAAGAGAGCAGTAGCTCCTGATAAGGTGAATTGAGAAGCTTAATGCCAGGTCAAGAACGAACATTTAGACTTGTGGTGTGCGATCGCTAGGTCAGGTTCACAGAAAGAGGCCGCAGAGCGGAACAGGGAGGAAGATCTATCTTCCATTCGGCTCAGGATATCGGTAGGACAAAAGAGCAGAGACGTGGTTTAGCAAAGTTCCACCTTGTCTAAAGGGGCTCTGGGTGTAGATAGGAACAGTCCCGGTGCCAAGGGAATTGTTTCAGTCTTCCGAAGTTCTGTTATTTTGCTGGAAATCCTATCTATCCCTTATGTGGTAGACCAGCCAGTCGTGGTGGGCTTATTGTGATAGATTTTAATATATTACATCAAACTTCCTCCAAAACATAGTTTTTTATGTCCTTTATTTATTTATTTGTGTCGCAGTTTCATATTATACTTCGTGTTTACTTTAATATGGCATAGTTGACATTGAAAAATTCAGTGCTGTAAGGGACAAATAAGCAAAATTTTTTAATGTAAGGGACATGCTATTTTCTAAACACGTAAATTTACCAAAATATTTTTTTTCTAGTTATATATCCGACAAAATTCTAAGAAACTTTGCCATAAACACCTTTAAGATCGGACTAAATGATAAAAAGTTACAGACGAATTTGTAAAAAAAAAAGTTGTTTTTTCGCTCTCCTGAAAAGTCGTGTTTTGTCCCTAACATTAAGTGATATTTCCGGTGTCGAAATCAAAATTAAAACTAAATTAAAAGCGGAAGTAGTTTTCAATTGCAGAGGAAAGGCGCGCTCTGCAAGGCAAGCTCTGCATTTAAAAACCACGTCAGCCATCAGCACCCGAGCAGTTGACACCTGCAAATAATAAAAGTGGCTTCTTCACTTAAACCATTTTTAACCGACTTCCAAAAAACGAGGAGGTTATATGTTCGGCTGTGGATATTTTTTTTTTTTTTTTTTTTTTTTTTTTTGTATGTTCAACGATTACTCCGCCGTTTGTGAACCGATTTTCGAAATTTTTGTTTTGTTGTATTAGGTTTCACTCCAATTTGGTACCATGTTCACAAAAGTGGTGACCTGATGATGGGATCCATGAGTAATCGAGGGAACTCCTCGAAATTTATATGGAAACATATGGTGATTTTGGTTTTATGTGAAGTGTACTAAGAATATGCTACCAAAAAGTCAAATATTGGGTCAAAGTATACCATGGTTTCGAAGATACTGAGAGAACTCCTGACTCCTTATAGATATACGTTCGGGAGTTTCGGCGTTGTTTTAAGAACAGAAAGCATATGCTACTATGCAATTCATATTCATCATCATAATCATCATCATCATCATCATCGTCATCATCATCATTAAGGTCACCAATGTCTCATGGCACAGAATTAATAATAGTACAAGGCATAGGTATGGATATACTAATAATAATAATTATGTACTGTATAACAACACCTGTTTGTTTAATACATGGCGGTCGGCGCCGCAGAGGCGACGGCGTCGCCGCGCCGCCGCGCCGCCGCGCCGCGTGGCGCGTGGCGGCAGACAACAGATCGAATACTTTACTAATTACTTTATAAAATTTAAATAGACAAATAGAATTAAAATAAAGTTATTTCAAAAAGAGCATTTACACAAAACAAAGTCATTAAGTGTCTTTTTAATCAGTTATACTTATTAATCGATAGATGGCGCACTAAGTATCGATTTGAATTCTTGATTAAGCGCTTATTCCACTTATCCTAGCTAGGAAGTCCTAGCTAGGGTCCTAAAAAATTTAGTCAAGTGGAATAACATTTAGAAGCTAGGATCCTAGCTAGGATCCTAAATCGGAAAAAATTTAGTCAAGTGGAATAACATTTAGAAAGCTAGGATCCTAGCTAGGACTTCCTAGCTAGGATAAGTGGAATAAGCGCTTTACAAGAACAGAGCTGTCAATAATTATGATAATATTAAATATTATGAGTAGCTACGCTACATCCTATACAAGTTTATACAATTTTTTATCTGATAGATCCTTCGATCGTGGAAAAACGAGACACAATAGCCTTTCTATTGTTATCTCAATCGCCGGTGACCGCTTGGGGCTTGAAGCATTAAAATTGTTAAATTACTTAGCACAATATGTTCACTTCACTGATAATATATGATTTTGTGAGTGTGAGTTGTGACTCTTGACAAATTGTAATAAGATACGTAAAATATACGCGAAGGTTTACCTACTAGTGTAACTAAAAAGAGTGAAATTATTATTATTTTTAACAAAAAATTAAAACCGACTTCCAAGGTAAAAACAATAATAACATTAATATGAACTAAAAAGTATTAAATAATTTTTACTATCTAATGGTGCCTTTTTCCGAATTCGGCTAAACCTCAACTATTTCTGTATTCAATCTTCATAATTTTGAAGTCGGTGCCAGTTCCAAAAGTTTCAAATATTCTGTCAGAGGACTGAAGATTCAGCTATCTGGTACCGACTTCAAAATAATGAAGATTGAATACAGAAATAGTTGAGGTTTAGCCGAATTCGGAAAAAGGCACCATTAGATAGTAAAAATTATTTAATACTTTTTAGTTCATATTAATGTTATTATTGTTTTTACCTTGGAAGTCGGTTTTAATTTTTTGTTAAAAATAATAATTATATAGTCGTACAGGTTCCCCAAAACAATTTTTTTTTTATTACAATCAAGCTAATTTTTCGTGAGTAACTTCATTTTGATAAGAGGAACAACAATTTCCTCAGCGTAAATTCTTGAAAGTGGTAGCTAACAGAGATAGCTGATTTTTTGTATATTGATAGGTAATATCAAAATCAAGGAATAGTAATATCAAATTCAAGAGTAACCTTGTCCTACAAATAGAACAATCCATATTTTATGACCATCAAAAATAGAAATATTAAATCCTTTCTATCTCTGTTAGCTACCACTTTCGAGAATTTAGGCACGCAAAGGTTGTTCGTCTTATCAAAATGAAGCTACTCACGAAACATTTGCTGGATAGTAATAAAAAAAAATGTTATAAGGACCCGGATCTTTAAAACTGTTTTTTTTATATTAACAACAATAAAAATTGATTCTACACTATTCAAAAATACGTTTTAAACCTCTCAATGTCGAAAATCGACATGATTTGTACGAGTCGAGTCAAGTTTGAACTCTGTATTTTCATTCGTTTATGTTTTTTGGTAAAGGCAGGTAAATATTTTATATGTTGCGCACCCCTGCAAAAGACTATGAAAAAATTATTGGGGATATTTCGTTAACAAATTTACCCCACTGGGGTTATTTAGAATGTTTGTTAAAAATCATAGCTAGAGCAACATTACCTATTCTTAAGAAAATTACGTAACTTACCTAATTTGTGTGTAAAACAAAACGGGGTAATTTCGATAATCCCAAAAAATCATAAAATTGCACTTGGCGCGAAAAAATGAACTTAGCGCACACGCACTCCCGGCTGAGGGCTCGAGGCAAAGGAAGCGGGGGAGGTGATTAAATTGGCGTCTCGGTAAATCTGGCCAGAGCACAAAATTACTTTCTGTTTGGTAATTATTTGCCATTTTCGGAATATCCCAATATATAGGGTGCATTGGGGTAACTTCGGAAGAAAAAAAATGTGGGCCCGATATTCCGAAAATGGCAAATAATTACCAAACAGAAAGTAATTTTGTGCTCTGGCCACATTTACCGAGATATATATATATATATATATATATATATATATATATATATATATATATATATATATCGCAGGGAAAAGAGGATATCAGGGATTTCACGATATCACTAGGGATATCACGAACTCCCGGTAGATGCCGAATATTCTTGTTTGTTACGTCTTCTTACTAAAAATATCTAGTGATATGTCATTTCACTAAACAAAATCTAGTGAAACGTCAGAAAAGCGGACACCGCCGAGTAAAAATCAAGTCACGCATTTCTCTCGCTTGCTCTAGTATACTAGTATACACACGGGTACTTTGATAAGATCATCTAACATCTGAATCTAACAAGTAAGATGTTAGTCGGTCCTGCAGGCTCGCCGGTCGTGTCAGTCTTCCGTCCCACCAGGCTATGCGAGTAAAGGAATAAAGAGATTGCTCCTGTGTACTGCGCACACACTTGGGCACTATAAAATTACTCTTCAATGGAACCGGCCACCGTAATGCAACTATGGCAGATCTGAGGGTGCATCACCATATCTCTGAATCATACAGTTGAAACCAACTGAGGGTTCTTCATCAGATACTTCAGACCTTTTTGACGTCCAATGAAGCGGTCGACTAAGTTGAATATTTTTTGTAAAGGTGGCATGTCGATCTCTAGTTTGGTTAGGCTCTTGTACAGGCACAGGTACTACAGGTACTCCAGATCTTCGATTATCCTAGTTTCTACGGTTCCGTACCCAAAGGGTTAGTCTGTCTGTCTGTCTCCAGGCTAGACGAGCCGCGCCAGCTCGAGCGACGTATTTGTTTCACTCCCACTAGTGCCCGTGTCACGTGTGGGAACTAGAGCCAGCGAGAGAAATGAGTGGTTTGATTTTTATTCGGCGGTATCCGCGTTTCTGACATTTCACTAGATTTAGTTTAGTGAAATGGCATATCACTAGATATTTTTAGTAAGAAGACGTAACAAACAAGAATATTCGGCATCTACCGGGAGTTCGTGATATCCCTAGGGATATCGTGAAATCCCTGATATCCTCTTTTCCCTGCGACATATACACCCTTCTTGCTTAAAGCCCGCGATATATAGTTATCACGGTAGACAAAAAATTTGAGAAAACTTGAAAGAAGTCAATAGAATACAGATCGTGAGCGACTATTACTGACGATACTGAAATCCATGACTGAAAGGAGTTTATATCTTCATTTGCATTGTCTTTGCAAATGAAGTCAGGCAAAATAACGTCTAAAACATGGTCAACGGTGACGAAAAATGGTTGTATCAGACGTATACTCATTAGTTAGACTAAAAACAGATTTATACATAATATATTATATCATTAAAGATGTAGAATGTTCATAAATAATGTTATTTTTTTTAAATAAACTTTATTATATTAACTTAATTATATACTGGATTAGATCACTGCATTGGTTAAAGGACATAGACTTATACAGGATAAGTTACTTCTTATTAGTATCTAAACACACTAAGACGAAAATACGCGGCCGAAGTTCGGCATGATTACGCCAACAATGCACTACGCATACAAAATAACGTGACGTAATTTCGGTCCAGTGTCATCACTTAGCAGTAATTTAAGAGCCTACTGTCAAAACGCTAGCACCGCCTACACACAACGCTATCCTCCAATATTCGTGATACAATTATTCCATGAATCGTGCTCCCGGGCATTGTGCTTTACGCTGCAGCTAATAGTGAACAATATCGCGTAATAACCGTTCCCGCATTATAGCACGAAAGTAAACGTTGTAAGTCCTAAAAATGTTTTTGATAATTACTCAAAAATTAAATACAATACCGCACTAATATTTCCTTTAGCTATTATTTTATAAAGTGTGTGATAGCAACTCAATGTAACAGATATACATGAAAATCGTTGGAGCCAATTCCGAGATTCCAATTATTATATTATACAGGGTGCAATTAAACCTTCCTGCCAAATTTTTTCCAGGGCTTAGGTATCATTAGGAGAGTGCATTTAACCAAAAAAATTGGGCATTTTTTTTTTCAATGACATTTTATCCCATTTAAAATGTGTAAAAGTGTCCATTAATTGTAGTATTTTTTAGGATAATTTTCGGAAGCTATAATTCTCAACATTTTAGTACTAAGTGACTATAAAAGAAAAAATAGGTGTATTTTTATTTTTAACAAGGATCAATATATTAAAATTTGGCAGAAAGGTTTAATTGCACCCTGTATAATATACATATTATATACAAGAATTAACTGAAATATAAAAATAAATCAAAAACCTTTTCATTTCATAAAAATAAACCTTTGTGGGATATGTGCGTGGAGGCCAAAGGAAGATCTTCCGACCGAGTGAGGTGGTATGCTCGGTCAGGCCGAAGCCCACTTGATACATTTCAGCTATCGTATATATACCGACGCACTCAGAAAACTTCGATAGCGCGATGCAGGAATGTTAGGTGAATGTGGGTACCGCCACATCACTCCCCCCCGAAGACCGGAGACCGAATCTTGAAGTCTTGTCGCTTGAGTCGCCAGTGACAGAGAGTTCCAGTGAGTCGGAACTGTTGCAGTGAGTCCCAGTGAGTCGGAACTGTAAGCTGCTGCACGGGATCCAGTGAGTCGGATAGCTGCCGTGCGGGGCCGATGCTAAGGGCTGGTTTACACGTATTAAGTAGATAAGTAGTTAACTAAATTTTAACTTAATCTTTAAGTTACTTATTGCATGTTAACACAAAATTTAGTAGCAAGTAGTAAGTTAAAATTTAGTTAAGTACTAATGGCTGGTTTACACGTATTAAGTAGATAAGTAGTAACTAAATTCTAATTGTCATCTAGCTTAGGACTTACTAAATTTTAACTTGCTACTTGCTACTAAATTTTGTGTTTACACGCAATTAACTACTTAAAATTAAGTTAAAATTTTGTTAATTACTTATCTACTTAATACGTGTAAACCAGCCCTAAACGAGGAAATTAGAATTTTGATTATTTTCTGTTAAGTTGGCAGGCGGGGCTTGTCACTTGACAAATTTCGGGCAGGCACTTCAAATTAAGTTAAAATTTAGTGACTACTTATCTACTTAATACGTGTAAACCAGCCATAAGTGCTGACCAGTAGAGATGTGCTCTGCTTGCTGACCGGTCGTGTAGTGAGAAAGCCCAACGATGCCGATGCGGAGTCGCCCAGGCCGCGGTACACGGCTAGTGGACGAGGTACCCGATGAGGCGATGCTGGCTGGCGCGGTGCGGAGGGAGTGATGATGATGAAGGAGGCGTGTTCTGTCGAGGGTCACCAATGTGGGATATGTGCGTGGAGGCCAAAGGAAGATCTCCCGACCGAGTGAGGTGGTATGCTCGGTCAGGCCAAAGCCCACTTGATACATTTCAGCCGTCGTTTAAATACCGACGCGCTCAGAAAACTTCGATCCCACCAAAAACATTTTCATGTAAAAATGCTGCCAAGATGAGAACATAATAGTTCGTGGTGTCAAAAAGTAGTGAGATCTCATGTAGAGCCAAGTCTCAAACCTTATACACTCAGCAATAAATCTAAAAACCTTAATTTTACACATAAATCGCGACAAAATACTTGATATAATGTGTCAGCCGCACGAGAAGAATCTAAAAACTCTACACATTAGTCAAAATGTGTGGCTTGGCCATTTTGTTGCGGTTTATATAAAAGTTATTAAGTACAACAGAAGAGTACTTACTTAGTTCAAAGCTCATAGCATGACCAATAACAACTGTGTGCGGCTGACACATTATATCAAGTATTTTGCCGCGATTTATGTGTAAAATTAAGGTTTTTAGATTTAGCGCGGCCTTAGCCCAGTCAAACGCAAAACTATGTCCTTTACGCTTAGGACTTGAACTGAAACAATGATGATTAAAATTCGAATTAGATCTAGGTCTAAATCCAGATTGGATCTAACTAGTTATTTGTAACCCGATAATCAAGACTAATGGTTGTGGAATTTTTAACAATTTTGAATTGGTTATTTTTTTAAATATGAGGAACACAATATGATGGCTATAATATTATGTTAGATTATATATTTTTTTTGTTACAGTCACTTCGACCCATAAGGGCCGCGCTACACCGGAATGGCAGCGGCGCGGCGATCACTTTCATTGCAGTGTCATATTATTATGATTTTAAACTTTATCTCCATTTAAATTGTAATGCATATAATATAGTATTGCTTGAGAAGTCTACGGCCGCCGGCGGCCGCGATGTGGCGCGGCCATAAGGATCTACTGTGACTCCTTCGCACTGGAATATCATCCCCAACCCAATACTGCTCATAAATTGAACGATATGGTAGGGGTTGGTGCCACGAATTTCCTCTGTGGATAAGTATTCGTGGCGACTAAGGTGCCTGGCTCTGCTCTGTAGTAGAGCAGGACAGTCGAGGAGAAGGTGAATAGGTGTTTCATCCTCCTCCTCACAGAATCTGCAAGTCGTTATGCTACAAATGTCCATTCTGTTTAGTGTTTCTAGGTGTTTGTTGAGCTTGCAGTGCCCATTTAGGCTTGATTATATTATGTATTATGGTTGTGGCTAAATCTGGTTGATCCTTATTCTCATTTTTTATTAATCAAAGGCTAAACCATGAAAACTCGACAAACTTGTTTACATTACCATGCCAGATATATATTAAAATAGTAAAATCAACTTTTACGAGTATCTAACATACAGAGTGTTCATAATGTTTCCAAATATAAATAACATTTATATATTTTGTGCTTCAGTTACTCAAATTAAATAACTCCTTTAGCTAGTTGAGAACTCTGTATTCGCAAGTTGGTACTAATGATTTTTATAAATCAATTCTAATATTTATGTAAATAATTCTTGAAAGCTTACGAAACAAAAAATACATATTATACGGAAAAAAAATTTATTCCTATGTATTTTATGACACCCTGTGCGTAAAAGCGACATTTTCATGATAATAGAATGGAACACATTATAGACTCTGTTATAACTCAGTTCTATATTGATTTGTACCAATAGGAATGCCATAACACGTCATTTTCTGTGGTAACGGTCTGCCATTCGATGGCTCTATATTGGGTAGAGCAAATGTGTCCGTGTTTGTGACAAAATTATAATAAAATATATGCTTATAATGATAAGAAATTAGAAGTAATAGTGGAAATCGTGCATGGCGTATTTAAATTACAAGGAAATGGAAAACACGACGCAAACCAGTGAAGACATCGAGCAGTCAGTTCCACTCAAAGATGGGAAAGAAAAACCCCTCTCGGCGTACCAAAAGTTAAAAGTCGCGAAGGATAACGTGACAGTCGAGCCGGTTCTGTTCTCCTTCATGGTAGCCAGCATGATATCGGTGGTGGGCGTCGCGAATTTTAACCTGGATAAAGCTTGCAGAGTGAACCTGGGTTACAACGACAGCGTCTGCACGGCTCTGACGCTGAGGCAGCGGGAAAACCTCGGTGATGCCGAAGTCGGCGTGCAGAAGCTGGTAGCATCAGTGGAGGCGTGGCGGGGAGTCATAGCCACCGTCTTCCCCATCATCACCATGATATTCCTCGGAGCCTGGAGCGACAAGATGGGCAAACGCAAAGTGTGCATGCTGCTCCCGATTGGGGGGGAACTCGCGAGTTCTGTCATGAACACCATCAGCACCTATTTCTTCCACATCCCGGTGGAGTTGACGACATTCTTTTCGACTATCTGCATATCAGTCGGTGGTTCTTGGCAGGTTATGTACCTCGGAACGTACAGCTACATGGCTGATATCACCTCGGAGCGTTCGAGGACGTTTAGGATAGGGTTGCTCACGTTGTGCCTGTCGGTGTCCATGCCCATAGGAATGGGGGCGAGCGGCTTTATTCTCCGACACACGGGGTACTATGGAGTGTTTGGCATAACGACGACCTTGCATCTATCGAATTTCCTCTACGTTTGGTTTCGTATTATAGAGAACGGTCAAGAAAATAATTCAAATAAGTCCAAGGTAATTCGACAAACTTGTTTTATACCCTGACGACAAAATTAGCATTAAAATTATAATACCATCGTTGATCCATATAATTAAGTACGATATTTTTTAATACTATATTTTATGATATTGTAAAAGCATCGCTAAAACTTGAACCGCATACCACTATAGTCTGTACTGAAAAATTAAATCTTTAGGAGCGAAGAGAGTTTTTGTGGGTATCATTCTGTAATTCTATTTCACCTTCATAATATATTTTTCTTTTACAGAAAAATCGGTCAGGCTGCGTAAGATTTCTTACAGATTTTTTTAACTGGCAAAGTGTTAAAGATTTGTTGCAATTACTTTTGAAAAGGCGTCCGAACAATCAACGAATGAAACTAGCTCTGGTTATGACAACATCGTGCTTGCTCATCGGACCAATTTGGGGTATGTTTTATATTTATTTATTTATGACTACAACAGCTATCATTACAGGTTAAAATATTATAATAGAGTTACTTTTACTTAAAAATAACTTAAGTTTGTACTTATAATAAGCCCCAGTTTCACCAACGACTGTTAAAGTTAACGCTCGAATCTTATATCTTTGAACGAGCAATTCTTGTATATAATTGGAATCTCGGAATCGGCTCCAACGATTTTCATGAAATTTAGTATATTAGGGGGTTTCGGGGGCGAGAAATCGATCTAGCCAGGAATCATTCTTAGAAAATGTCATTTTATTCGTGTTTTATCGAATACCGAGCAAAGCTCGTTCAAATAGCTAGTTACTAGTAATAATAGTAACTAAGTTACTATTATTTATAGATATATCACGTCATTACCTCTTTCGTTTTTCTTATGAATGAAAGAGAAGACATGACATTTTAACAAGCTGTTAACACTAACAACGCCGTAAATAGCCTTTTTTGCGCCCTGTGCGAGCTTCTATAACTGCGCCCTTATTTTTTAGGGTTCCGTAGTCAACAAGGAACCCTTATAGTTTCGGTCTACGTCCGTCCGTCTGTCTGTCCGCGGTTTTGCAAACTGCAAAGCTGTAATTTGGCATGAATGTAAGTACATATTAGTGATGCCGACAGAATGGTGGGGATTAATTTTTTTTTCGCGTCCACCGAATCGCCTGGGGTGTCGTTGGATAGTTTTTTTAAAAATATTACGAGTATTCATACCTAGTTCAGTTTCCGATTTAGGGATTCATTTGTGAAATATTCAGTTTTAAAGTGGAAATAATCGTTAGAGTCCAGTGTCCCCTCTAATCTTCTACCAGCTAAACGGTTGCTTCTGGAAATGTGAAAAAATTCACGGGAGTGGGAAATCTGCTGAATTTAAAAGGAAAACTATCACGGTTAATAAATAAGATTTCATAAGTTATTGAGTAATAGTCGATCAACTCAAAAAATGTATTCGACGAAATCATTCGCGAAGTAGGTATAAAGGAACTTTTCGTTCAAACTCCTTTGAAAGTAACTGAGATGATGTTGATAGTAGTGTAAAACACGTTTAAATAAATATTCATTCGTTGGCCATACAAAATTTTTAAAAAAAGTAGCGGTACTACGGAACCCTATATTGCGTGTGGCCCGACACGCACTTGGCCGGGTTTTTTAAGATATTATAGGTACCCAGAGCAATGCTTCCAGGGCCACAGGCCTCCCTGGTCTGGCCATTCTTGCGCCCCCCCCCCCCCCCCTTACTAACAAACGTTGGTGAAATTGGGGCTTTCTTAAATGCTCCGAAAAAGGACGGATGGCATTTTCGGACGGTCGTGGATGGCAATCGCAAAACTGTCTAGGTAAAATATCATACTTAAAACGCAATAAGAGGTGAATGGTATTTTTGTTACAGGTGAAATATCAGTCGTTTACATCATGTGTCGATATCGGTTCAATTGGGACGAAATTAAATATGGTGTCTTTGCCTCATACAACTTTGTCGTACATACCATTGGTAGGTAATGAAGGTGTAACTTTTTAAGTATATTACATTTGAAATGAAGGCCTGCAGCAGGCATGTGCGTTACCTGCAACTCTTCTGATAGAGTGTCTGGCGACGGTAGTTGCTTTCTATGTCGATGTGACACGTTAGATCAGTGCAGGTTCATGAGGGACCATTTTACCAAATGTTTGTCTAGCCGGGGACCACCCGGTTGGTTTACCTTTTTTAGGGTTACGTACCCAAAGGGTAAAAACGGGACCCTAATTACTGAGACTTCGATGTCTGTCCGTCTATCTGTCTGTCTCCAGGCTGTAACTTAAGAACTGTAACAGCTAGTTTAAATTTTCACAGATTATGTATATCTGTTGCCGCTGTAACAACAAATACTAAAAACAAAACAAAATTAATATTTAACTCCCATACAACAAACGTGATTTTTTTGGCCTTTTTTATCAATAATGACAACAGGTAGGTACTTGAATGTTTCTCAAATTCTTTACTTATGTATGTACTTTAATATTTAATCATAATAATAAAATAAAATAAAAAATTAATCCCATACAAAAAAATAAATTTTTGAACCTTTCCTGCGCGAGTCCGACTCGCACTGGGCCGATTATTTTTTATGCAATAAGGGGGCAAACAAGCAAAGGGGGCACCTGATGGAAAGCAACTTCCGTCGCCCATGGACACTCGCAGCATCAGAAGAGCTGCAAGTGCGTTGCCACTTGCCGGCCTTTTAAGAGGGTATAGGGTAATAGGGGAGGGTAGGGAAGGAAATAGGGGAGGGAAGGGAAGGGAAAAGGATAGGGTATTAGGCCTCCGGTAAACTCACTCACTCGGCGAAACACAGCGCAAGCGTTGTTTCACGCCGGTTTTCTGCGAGCGCTTGGTATTTCTCCAGTCGAGCCGGCCCTTTCGTGCCAAAGCATGGCTCTCCCACGTCTAAGCTACCGAAACTAATTTATTATAATAGTTTTTTGATGAAGAAAACAAAGACAACCTTATAATTATTAGCACAAACTTTTTTATTTGGCAAAAATCATTTTTTGTAATTAGATGTGATTTTTGTGACTGCATATTCCATACTCTTTACTAACTTCTGGATTCTCTAAATTATCTATATTAGGATGGCTTCGCGGACCACTTGGAATGCCTCCAGGGACTACCAGTGGTCCGCGGACCACCGTTAAGAACCACTGCGTTAGATCGTTTTCCCATTAATTTTATAAAAAAGTATAGCCTAAAAATATATGCATCGCCTCGACTGGATCAATATAACGGTCTTACAGAAAACCAGCATGAAAAACGCTTATATAGTTTTTTGCCGAAGAGTGAGATAACCAAAGAACCAAAACGTGAATTTAAAATTGTTGTAGTTAAATTTATAATGGTGTGTATTTTCATACTACGTATACTGTCATTATAGTAGGTGGTCGGCTTTAAGTCATATTTCCATATTAAAAAGTTCGAAATTTACATCTGTTTTGTGTAAATTTCGAACTTGCGTGTCCATAATTTCTGTTTCAGGAACACTGTTCGCGATGAGTTTATTCGCAAAGAAATTTAAAATTGACGATTCCTCCCTGGGGATCATTGCAACGCTGAGCAGAATTTTAGGAGCCCTTGTTTATGCTTTGGCGAGGAACGACTTGGAGATCTATTTAGGTAGATTTGACTACTAATAACTATTTCATGCACCTAGTACAAAGGCGGGACCATAATCATTATTTGCACTGACAAAAATAGTATAATATACATATTTATTATTTATAATACAAGATTAATAAGACATAGAAAGGGGCACATCTTGGGAGTAGGATGCTGGATGGCTACTTGCAAGGCTACTTCTATATTATTATATGACTTACATTATTTATGCATGTTGACATGGTATATATTTTATTTTAAAAAGAATAATAATTTTTTCCACTTTTGGTAATAAGTGGGCCCCGTGCGAGTTTCTCGCCTGTGCTCGGTTAGTCCCGCCGACGGAACAAAAAGTTTATAAAGTTCCTGAGTCATGAATGTGTATTAAATATGTGTATCATATAATAAAAATCTTAAATATATGTATAGTATAAAAGTATTAAATATATTTCCGTTGTCTGGTACCCGTAACACAAGTCCTTCAGGTACTTAGCACGGGGCCAGACTGACGTGGTGTGAAGCGTCCATAGATATTATTATATTATTATTACTTATTATAAAATAATATGGCAAATATATTATGGCAAAGCAACGTTTGCCGGGACAGCTAGTATTATATAAAAAACTCAAAGCAGATATATCACTACCGCGGCCGCGCGCGTTGTGAAGCTTCAAATACGGCCCAATTGGGTCGTCTTTTATTTAGTCTGTCTCTTTTATGTAAATTGCATTTCGTATCTTTTGTTTAACTTATCTGTCAAAGTCCAATTTTGAATTTGAAAATTGTTCGGAAGAGATTTAAGCCGGAGAGTAGTATAAACGTAACAGATATTCTGTATGTAGAATTGATGAAAAAAGATTGATGTAGGTATACCTAATATTACAAGGATAAAGCCAAGGTATTTTACTGAGCTTTAGCGTTGTGAATATTGTAGAGTTTGGGTGTATGATGTTAAAAGTTTCACTTTATTTTCAAGCAAACGTTGCAATAAATTCGCGACATTGTTTAAATACAATTTATCTTTGTATCATTACAACTTGTCTAACAAGTAACAACTCAAGTAACGGCGATCGAAACTCCATAGTTGCTGATCGTTTTTACCTCTATTAGGGTCCATATTATGTAACAACTAACAGGCAAACTTTCAGATTTTATAGAATGACGATAGTCTGACTGTCTGGGTTCTTGAATAAAATAAAATAAAAATTTCAGCTCCCGTGGCGGAATTTTTCGATGGCATGATGATTATTGCACTCAGAGCTATGGCATCTAAATTTGTAACTAGCCAGGAATTGGGTAAGCTTCTTGTTACTACATATTGGATTTTAAAGAAAGGGTGGATTTTATACTTCGGGTCCCAGGAATGCATTTAACATTATTTTTATTACGGTAAAATGAACGGTTTCACGATTTAGTGCAAACGAAGTTGCGATCAAATTGTAAATTAATTGCCGCCACTGATTTTTGGTGGTGCCAGACAAAAACGGGAACTTCTCTCTCTTCTTCAGGCAAAGTGTTCTCTCTGTTCGGCGTGCTGGAGGTGGTAATGATGCTGGTGCTGTCGCCGGTGTACTCGCGCGTGTACATCGCGACCCTGGCCGTGCTGCCCGGCGCCGCGTACTTCATCACCGCGTTCGCCGGTCTACCCGCCGTCTTCATATTCATGTGAGTCGATGTGATGACGCTGGTTAAAAGACTAAGAGATGAGTGGTACCATATTCTGATGGCAAGCGGTTGCCATTGTTTTGTCCATTATCACCGACAGAGGGTGTTGCAACATTGTCATAATCAAATATAGGCATAGAATTTTATAGAAATTTTGACATAATATTGTATAAAGTTTTGCACCTCAATTATCCTCTGGTTTTGTGGTGATAACACCTTATATCACGCAATTTCCTTTTAAGTGTTTATCACCGCAAAGCCACTCCACACGGCGCGTTGCGTCAGCGTTGCCGTTTGACGCATAGCCGGCCACCAGGCGCTGCGTCATTGCAGCGTTATTACGAACACCCCCTCCCGCTTTGTCTCGGGGGCTGCTGTCCGTCACGTGTGCGTTGTGACGACGCAGTGCACCGTGTGAACACCTTGGTCATATTTTGTATGTAAAACAACGCAACGCGCGGCAGAGCTGCGTCGACGCAACGCTGACGCAACGCGTCGTGTGCACTGGCTCTAAACTTGTTGTATACTGTATACATCCCCCATTCCTCCTCTTTTTTATTGTCAGACGTAATTTATGGACAACGTAATAAAATTACGTAATTTGTAATGTTTCAGATGGTTCCATCGCGAGCACAAAAGAGAACTACGAGACGCAGCTATAAGCCCGGATTGTACTGAGGAAGTAATAAAATGATGCATATTTTTAAATTGCTTCTTAAATCTCGTTTTTCGCTATCAATATCCTAATAAATGCAAAAGAGTCTGTCTGTCTATCTTTACACCCTAACCGTTGAACCGATTTTGCTAAAATTTGGTATGGAGTTACTTTGAGTCCTTGGAAAGGACATAGGGTACTTTTTATTCCGGATTCCGGAAAAATTTACAGATGGTATGGTCAACACTAAAAAAAGTTTCAATTTGACAGCAAGTTCTTGTAGAGAGTCCGCTATGAAAGTTGCAGTGTTAAAAAAAGCAAAAAGAAATTTCTATTTGTATGGGAAAACGCTTTAACGTCACGAGTTTCCCCATACAAAAGTAAAAAAAAGCTCATTCAGCGCTGCTACTTTTATAGTGAACTCCTTACATGGGACTCATACAGACCATAAAGTATTTTCACTTAGTTTTATGACACTACTTTCATGTAGTGAACTTTATAAAGGATAAAGTTTACTGTGAAAGTATAAGCTTTTTTTCAACTTTTGTATTGGACAATTCGTGACGCAAACTTTTTTAACTTCATGGAAATAAGTAGTTAACGTCAGTGGAGTAACTATAACATCCAGGGCCCGTGACAAATTGATGGGTCTCTATCAGTAAAATTCGTCACGTCTATATCTACACATATTATATAAAATTCTCGTGTCACAGTTTTCGTTGCCATACTCCTCCGAAACGGCTTGACCGATTCTCATGAAATTTTGTGAGCATATTGAGTAGGTCTGAGAATCGGCCAACATCTATTTTTTATACCAAAAATGATTTATATGGCAAAACAACGATTGCCGGAACAGCTAGTACATATTATAAAATAAAGTCGCTTTTTTTCCCGCATGTCCCTTTGTTCCCTTAAATCTTTAAAACTACGTAACGGATTTTGATGATTCTTTCAGTGTTAGATAGCCCATTTTTCGAGGAAGGCTATAGGCTATATTTTATCACGCTTAGACTAATAGGAGCGAAGAAATAGTGGAAAATGTGGAAAAAACGGGGAAAATTATTTGAAAGGGCTAACTTAAACGCGCTAATCTCAGGAACTACTGACCTGACTGAAAAATTATTTCAGTGTCAGATAGCCCATTTATTGAGGAAGGCTATATTTTATCACAAGGCTATATTTATATAATAGGCTATATTTTATCACGCAAAGACTAATAGAAAAATGTAGAAAAACTACTGGACTCTGGAGCAATTTTTATGCTATTTGGCACAGATAAGAAGTAGACCACGTGAAGGATTATGGGCTATCGATTTTGTTCATTTTTTCAGTGGCTATATATTTTATACCCATGCGACGCCGGGGCGGGTCGCTAGTCACTTATAATTATAGTTTTGTTACATTCTGCATATTTTGCTGTACATAATATATTTTGCCGTATATTGACTTTACATTTTTACAGTGGTACAGTGAACTTTATACATAAATTAACAATGACCTCAGAACGAAGTCACTTTCAAAAATATAGGTAAATATATATTTAGGTATAAACGAGACTTGATAACAAAATAAGCAGTTTTAAGTTACGAGGGTATACATGAACATCCATACGCACATACATAGAGGTCAAAATCATAACCCTCCTTTTGCTTCGCCGTGGTCGGGTAAAAAATAAATAAAAAATGGTATTTTCAAGTACTTTTGTTAATTATTATTCTAAAATAATGGCAGTGTCAAAATATGCGTGCGCGTTCAACTCTTTTTCTAGTAGGATTGTAAAGTGACTTTACACAGACATAGATCAAGATCTTTTTTTTATGAAAAAGGGGACAAACGAGCAAACGGATCACCTGATGGAAAGCAACTTCCGTCGCCCATGAACACTCGCAGCATCAGAAGAGCTGCAGGTGCGTTGCCGGGCTTTTAAGAGGGAATAGGGTAATAGAGGAGGGTAGGGATGGGAAGGGAAGGGAATAGGGTAGGGGATTGGGCCTCCGGTAAACTCACTCACTCGGCGAAACACAGCGTAAGCGCTGTTTCACGCCGGTTTTCTGTGAGAACGTGGTATTTCTCCGGTCGAGCTGGCCCATTGGTGCCGAAACATGGCTATCCCACGTATAAATATACATAGATGTTGATTTATGTCTGTGGTGACTTAGATAATAATTAACCTTTAACGTCACGGGTGGGGCCTACGCAGACCCCACGCTGTATTTTGACGGATTTTTTTTAAATTGGCAAGTTACGATCGCACGTCTTCGGCTAATCTCATTGCAACGCGAGGTCTTTCAGTGAATAAAAGTCCGTCGCCCACCTGTTAAAGAGAAGTTACATTTTTGCATCTGTGGGGATACCAGTAGACCCCACCCGTGATTTAACGTAGGTATTATACTTGTGACGGTACCCACAATTCGCCTAACATTCCTGCATCGCGCTATCGAAGTTTTCTGAGCACGTCGGTATATAATATGTTACACTCTAAGACCGAAATCGCTCAGTGAGCGAAAAAATAGCTCACAACGCGTTGTGGTCACAGTGAAACAGCCACGACGTGAATTTCGCGTTGTTATAATATACCACTAGAACTTCACTTGTTTCTAAAATGGTCCAGTATGGCTCAGTAGTTTTTACAAAAAATCGATTTGTAGATTCTTTCCCATATAGAATTTTTCGTATTTTTTTTTCACCTTAAATATATATTTTTGTGAAAAAATTATTAAGCATTTATTGTTACTCTTAAAAAAATCTATCGAATGGTATTTTTTCCACAACCTAAAAAGTTAGTAAAATTATTTCAAAATTTTGAACCCCTCTACTGCAAAAGGCTGCACGTAAAGAACATTGGCAGAGTTCCATACATCGAAAAACCTGGATTTTTTTCCGGCGTCTAAGGTTGCAAAAATATCTAAAAGATAGCAAATGCATTACATAATCATATTCAAAAACAATTTTGCCTTATCGAGGCCACAAAAAACTTATTCATATATTTGTTTTTTCAGGTTATGTGCTATTTTATACTACTAATTTTTGAGTTAATTATTGACTCCCCGCCTTATTTGCGCTTATATTCCTATAATACGATATTATAAATTAAATTAAAATCTAAAATAAATACATCTTGATTAAAATACATCTATTTAGGTGTGTGGGAGTTTTACTAAGTAGCGCATTTTAATTGTTTACGGGTCACAAATACTTAATAAAAACAATTGAATGATTATTCCTACCTACTATAATAACACAACTTGTAAGTATATTATAGTACCTTTTACTGTAGGAATTAAGAATAATGGCTTTAATATCATTTTAATGGTTTTAAGTAAATAAAAAACTTATTGATATTTCAAAGTATTTATTAATCATCCTCTCGTTTAACTTTATTATCATCTCAATATTCTCTTTAATATCACTTTGCCTTCGTGCAATAGAACATCCACGTAGAAGGCATACATTAATGTGATCTCGTTGGCTAGTTCCAGCTTGATCACTGCTACTGGTCAGTGGTCATGTTCTGCTGCATATTGTGATTAACTGCAGCTATTGCTAGTTCCCAACAAGCGTCACAAACATAATCATCTTGAACAGTTTATATCTGAAACAATAGGTTATCATATTATTATGCAGCTTATTATTAAGTACAAAAAGGCATATTATTATTTTTTGGATTAAATAGAACTAAAAGCTGTTCATTATCTAATTATGAATGCATAATATTGCATATGTATTTAGTAAGTAACAGTATATTAACGAAAGGTAGAATAAAACTTACGATTTGCGGATGCACCCAAATGCACAGTAAAGAACATACATATTATTCTCCTTTCTCCGTTTTCCTAGTCAATTATCCGATATCGGCAAAGAGTGTTCACGCAGATATTGCAATTTAGGTTGCTTTTCCATTTTCACAATTCTGAATTATTCAACTATCGTAAGGGTGCCAACTGCCATTGTCTGTCATTTGAAAACGTCAACTGTCAAGTGTCATCATGGTTTAGATATACGGGCCAATCAGAGACGTTTTATTACTTCATTTGGATGCGGCCATTTTATACAAATAAATTGAGAGTTTTATTTATTAACAAATAAACTCCGGCTTTTACATAAAAAACAATAGCGTGAAAAAATACTGCAAATTAAATGATTAGTGTTTGTTTATGTGACATTTTTAGACGCTTCCGAAAACACTCAGGTACAATCTTGCCATGACTCTTTTCGTAATTTGTTTCCAAACCTTACATACCACTAGAACTACACTTGTTTCAAAAATGAACCAGTATGTCGTTGTAGTTTTTGCAAAAAATATATTTATAGATTCTTTCCCATAGGACATTTTCGTAAATTTTTTTTCCACCTTAAAAAATACATTTTTGTAGAAAACTTATTAAGGATTTATTGTTACTCTTCTTAAAATCTACCGAGTTGTATTTTTTTCCACACCAAAATCCAACTTTTTTTGTGAATGTCCACCATTAAGCGGTCCGAAAGCCACGGTGAGACGGCGCTGCCCACCCCGCCCCGCGCGGCGTGCCGCGCGCTACCCCTCCCGCGCGCGGTGTCCATGCGTTGGGTAAATAATTATTTAACTTTAAGCTACATTTACTCAGTGATCAATTTATATTATTTTTTTAAATAATTTTTTTTTAACTAATATAATAGCCAAATATCACGTGCTCGAGTATTGAACATGTCTCACCAGTCATACTGTATAAGGTGCACATACACACTCTAAAGCAGTGGTCCCCAACCTTTTTTTCATGTGGGCCACAAACATGTTTTGGGCTTGGTGTTGGTTTTTTAGGGTTAAAAAATAACATTTTTCAAAATTAACAGTTTACTTAAAAGTGGAAAAAAAATTCACGACTATCACGACCGCGAGGACTACATTATTTTGTCGGTGAGCGTGAATTTCAAAATGGTTTAACAACACACGGGCCACAAATAAAGCCCCGGCGGGCCGCACGCGGCCGGCGGGCCGCACGCGGCCTGCGGGCCGCGGGTTGGGGATAGCGGCTCTAAAACATCCTTCTCTGATGTGCGATCAGCCTTATAAGACAGATAACAGCACGAACAGCAATTACAAGACTGTCTACATAAGCTGGCGTCAAAATATCAATCTTTTTATTTCCCGCTAAATGAAATGATACCTTATCGCTTGGAGTTCGGCCGACGGAGGTCAAAATGACAACGCGCAACGTGACGCGGTGCATTCATGTTGTCTCTATGTGTTTTAGGGTTCCGTACCCAAAGGGTAACGTGACCCTACTACTAAGACTTCGCTGTCTGTCCGTCCGTCAGTCATCTAGGATGTATCTTGAGAACTTTCCCACATGACAAACGACATTTTTGCCCCTTTTTTGCTCGATATGAATAATGGCAACAGCCTGCAACCTATACCTATGGCTTTTATGATTACCTAAAAATATATATATATTCGTGCACGAGTTCGACTCGCACTTAACAGATTTTTTTGCTAGAGGGTACAACTAATATATATTCTGTGCTAGAGGTCAGTTTTAAACGAGACGGATCTATTTTTAAAACTTTACCATAAAACCTCACGACCGTTATAGCTAATTTATTCAATTCATCTATTTGATGATAAGTTTAATAAACTGTCGTAGAACGAGAACGAGACACCTATACACCTTCTCCCTGTCCTTAGAGCAGGAGCTCCACTGCAGAGCAGAAACAGACACCTTGGTCGCTACGAATACTCATCCACAGAGGAAATTCTCCAGTCAAAATAAATTCTTCAGGAGCCACTCAGTTCAATTTTAGAGCAGCATTAGGTTGGGGACGGTCCTCTAATGCGCAGGAGTCACAATAGATCCTCAAGGTTTGCAGTGACATCAGGGCTACAATGACCTGCCATCAGGACAAAAAAATGTAGAGAAATATTTTAGCCAACAATGACTGAAAACTGCAGGTGCAACAGCTATGTTTCCTTGAAGCAAAATGTCTAAAATAAAAGTAATACAATACCGTACTTTTTATATACTTACTACTTATCTTGTCTCTAGTTTTCCCTGATGATAAAACAAATAACATAGCGGATACAACAATTTAAGTACATGTTTTTAACAATAATTATAATTATTAACAACGCAAAAGAGGCAGTCAGATAATAATTGACATGGTCCAGTGTAATCAAAATAAAATGCGGTCAGAGGGTACAAGATAATCAAATGTATTAATGTTGTTAACCGTATCAGCGTGTTAAATAATTATCATACATTTAATACGCTAAGCAAACAAATTAAGAAGGTACGTTCAAAGGTAAAATATTTTCGGTACTTAAGGCGAGGATAAACAGCAATTTGTTCTCTATTCCGTGACTCATGGTTTTACATAGTTCCAAATTCCAATATAAAACGAAATGTAAAAAATATGAGGTATAAAGCAATTTTGTAATTTAGATCAACATTCAGTAAACGTATCAATAGATTTCTTTATTTTATAATTATTATAGTGGCTTGGCAATGAGCACTAGAGAAATAATCAGCTACTAATTGGATTTATTGGGCACCTTCAGCCACATGCGTCGTTACATATTAAAACACTTTACGCTTGCCGTCTGTGTAAGTATGAACTCCTCCCAATATGCAGTTTTATATTTGTTTCTATTGTGCTTATTGCCAAGCCACTATAATAATTATAAAATAAAGAAATCTATTGATACGTTTACTGAATGTTGATTTAAATTACAAAATAAGTTGAAGACTTGGCTTGAATGTGATCTGAAAACTTTTTACGACAGAAGTACTTATTGAATAGCTATGCAATATTTTGCTTGGCTCCTTTTACATATTTTGATGTTTTGGTGGGATTCCATTTCTTTTTTGAAGGTTTTTTTCTTTTCTTTTCAGGACACGTTATAACTTTTCTGTACTTAGCTTAGCACCCATTCCCTATCTCCTTTATATTTTTTCTTTGAGGCTTCGTTAGTTCTATAGGTGGACAACGTAACGTAAATACTTCTGAGTTCTGAGTCGATTATTATATTCATTTTATATAAATGACTTTTTTATCTTTACCGTTGAATACATAGCAGCACTGTTGTAAGCATCTTGACGTTCCTCGCAGGAAAGGAGCACACCTTATTTCATGTGATAACTTAAAACTCCCATAATAATTGTATCGAGTAAGTAAGGAGTGTATATCTCAGTACTGATTAGTAATTACATTTATATTTAAATGGAATTCAATTATTGTTTCATTATTAACGTTGTTAATATTATTTTTTATTTAATTATTGTCATTTCATTAAGTTAATAACTAACTTAAAGCCTTTTGTACGTCATGCAAATATGCAGTCGAACAGTACATGACTGTTCTTGCAAATTTAGCTTTTATTTTATTTAATAAATTAGTATATTATTACTAGACATCGGATTATATGCACGATCAAAGTGCCGAAATATGCATGCAAGTATGCACGATAAATGGCCGAAATATGCACAAAATATGCATAAGCAAAAGTCACTAATTATTAAAATTTATTAATTTTTTGAAGAGTTTTCCGGTGGTGCCGTTAATAAAAGCGTCAATTTTATAATTTCCTCAAATCCATAATTTAAAATTTTTTATACAGCACCAATAAAAAATTTCTACCAACATTTTTACTAATGTTGCCAACTACAGTGAAAAGTTTTGTTTCTAGAAAGATATTGTACCTATCGGTGCTATCGGGTGCATCGCATTCTTTTAATGGGGATGGAGCCACATATTTGAAATGTTTTGATCTATCCTACCTCTGTTTTGTAGCCTCGGCGTGTGTCATGATAGCTAGTTTGGAGACGACGAGGGCATAAAACTACCGAAATATGCACTATCAACGAAAAATTGCGAAAATATGCACTATCACCTAAAAAGTGCAATGCATTTGCATATGCAAGTATGCAAATGCATATAATCCGATGTCTAATTATTACCTATAATATTATTTTTCAATTTCAGTTTTTAGGTTTCCCTGCCCAAAGGATGAAAACGGGGCCCTATTATTAATAAGTCTTCGCTGTCTGTCCGTCGTACATCCGTATGTCACTAGGCTGGATCTCGAGAACCGCAATAGCTAGATAGTTGCGATTTTCACAAATTATGTATTTCTGGTATCGTTATCAAAGCCAATCAAAATAAAATAAATAATTAAAGGTGGGCCTCATACAACAAACACGATCTTTTCCCATTTTTTGCTCTATATCCATAATGGTAACACTAAAGTTTCTGAAAATTTCAGAAAACGCTAATTTGTATGTTAACTTTAATAATTAATAATAAAAATTAAATAAACTTATTATTTAAGGGGGGCTCCCATACAAATTTATGGTACGGAACCCTAGGTACGCCAGTCAGACTCGCACTTGGCCGGTTTCATAATTTTTCCTTTCATTGTGAATGACCTATCCGAGTACCAAACTTCAAGGTTCTAAGTCTGCTAGAAGTACCTTAGAATTTTGACGATCTATATGTCAATGAGTGACAAAATGTAGTAACTTTGACCATCCGTAACTCCTAAACTATTTATTGAAATTTCATGTAATTTGGAAATTAAGCTAGTTTTAATACTTGCTCCTAGTGACCGAAATTTTAAATCCCTAGCTTTGTTAACATCGAAGATAAAGGGGGTGTGAAATAGCCGCGAACCGCTTCGAGAAAAGTATGGTACGGCCGTGCCTTCGCTAAAAAGCTTAACTGGGGAACTACCAGATATAGACTACTTACAAGGGTTAAAAAGTAATTTAATAACAACTCCAGAATGTTCTAATTATTTACTTTTAGAACTGATTAGTTAAGTAACACAAAAAGAAGCGTCAGTAACAAATTTAACGATGTGATAAAGGTTATCATAAACTTAACTATTACAGATTTTTTATTCATGTCGCTGCCAGATAACATCATTTATTGAATATTATCTACAAATAGAATTGGGTTTTGTATTGAGGTTATTTTTAAATGAGCAGTATCCTATTGTCCTTCCCAGGGACTCAAATCTCCATACCTACACGTGGAAGAGACATGCTTCAGCACGAACGGGCCGGCTCGACCGGAGAAATACCACGTTGTCACAGAAAACCGGCGTGAAACAGCGCTTGCGCTGTGTTTCGCCGAGTGAGTGAGTTTACCAGAGGCCCAATCCCCTACCCTATTCAATTCCCTACCCTCCCCTATTCCCTTCCCTTTCCATCCCTATCCTCCCCTATTACCCTATTCCCTCTTAAAAGTACGGCAACGCACCTGCAGCTCTTCTGATGCTGCGAGTGTCCATGGGCGACGGAAGTTTTTCATTGTAGTTGGCAACATTAGTAAAAAAATGAAATAAAGTAGTTACCGATTTATTAAATTTCCATGAGCATGAAGATTGCAATCGAAAAATGTTGGTAGAAATTTTTTATTGGTGTTGTATAAAAAATTTAAAATTATGGATTTGAGGAAATTATAAAATTGACGCTTTTATTAACGGCACCACCGGAAAACTCTTCAAAAAATTAATACATTTTAATAATTAGTGACTTTTGCTTATGCATATTTTGTGCATATTTCGGCCATTTATCGTGCATACTTGCATGCATATTTCGGCACTTTGATCGTGCATATAATCCGATGTCTAGTAATAATATACTAATTTATTAAATAAAATAAAAGCTAAATTTGCAAGAACAGTCATGTACTGTTCGACTGCATATTTGTATGACGTACAAAAGCCTTTAAGTTAGTTATGAACTTAATGAAAAAAACTTTAAAAGACCGCATTTTTTGAACCCACCGCTAAAATAAAATAAAAATCAAATAAAAAAACGCTCTTATTATTTTTTTATCAGTTTTTTTTTCACCTACTAGGTCTCCAACATCCAACATAAATCAACATCTATGTATATTTATACGTGGGATAGCCATGTTTCGGCACGAATGGGCCGGCTCGACCGGAGAAATACCACGTTCTCACAGAAAACCGGCGTGAAACAGCGCTTACGCTGTGTTTCGCCAAGTGAGTGAGTTTACCGGAGGCCCAATCCACTACCCTATTCCCTTCCCTTCCCATCCCTACCCTCCTCTATTACCCTATTCCCTCTTGAAAGGCCGGCAACGCACCTGCAGCTCTTCTGATGCTGCGAGTGTTCATGGGCGACGGAAGTTGCTTTCCATCAGGTAACCCGTTTGCTCGTTTGCCCCCTTATTTCATAAAAAAAAGATCTTGATCTATGTCTGTGTAAGTCACTTTGCAATCCTACTAGAAAAAGAGTTGAACGCGCACGCATATTTTGACACTACCATTATTTTAGAATAATAATTAACAAAATACTTGAAAATACCATTTTTTATTTATTTTTTACCCGACCACGGCGAAGCAAAAGTAGGGTTATGATTTTGACCTCTATGTGTGTGCGTATGGATGTTCATGAGTACCATCGTAACTTAAAACTGCTTATTTTGTTATTAAGTCTCGTTTATACCTAAAAATAGAAACGAGAAACAGGAAACTGTAGAGTACAAATTAACAAACTTGTTTACGTTACCGCATAAATTATAGGCACTCAATAAAATCAACTTTTTTTTATTATACATACATAATAATATATATACAGAGTGTTATGAATTCTATTGAGTACCATTATAATCTTCAATAATATTTAAAACCGGCCAAGTGCGTGTCGGGCCATGCGCAATATAGGGTTCCGTAGTACCGCTAGTTCTTTTTAATTTTAGTATCGTCAAATAATGTACATTAATAACGTGTTTTACTCTACTAACAACATCATATCAGTTACTTTCAAAGGAATTTGGACGAAAAGTTCCTTTATACTTCGCCGAATACATTTTTTTAGTTGATCGACTATTACTCAATAATTTATGAAGTCTTCTTAGCCGTGATAGTTTTCCTTTTAAATTTAGCATATTTCCTACTACCGTTTAGCTGGTAGAAGAGGGGGGGACACTGGACTCTAACGATTTTTTCCACTTTAAAACTTAATATTTTACAAACGGATCCCTAAATCGGAAAATGATCTATGAACACTCATAATATTTTTAATAAACCTATCCAATGACACCCCACACGATGAGGTGGACGCGAAAAAAAAATTTCATCCCCGCTTGATGTGTAGGGAAGGTACCATAAAAAAAAAAAAGATTTCATGTACCATTTTGTCAGCATTATTAATATTATGTACATTCATGCCAAATTACAGCTTTGTAGGTCCTGTAGTCTCTGAGTAAAACCGCGGACAGACAGACAGACAGCCGGATCCAGTACAAACCGAAACTATAAGGGTTCCCTTTTTGACTACGGAACCCTAAAAATGTAATATGTATTATATTATGAGTATTAAAAAACATTAGCCAATCTTAATAGTCTAAGATATTTTTTCCATTTACATCCTGTATGTAAAAACCACTTTTTCATGCTAATAAAATGAATATATTATACACTCTGTTACAACTCAGTTCTATATTTGGTTGCGCCAACAGGAATGCCAAAACACGTCATTTTCTGTGGAAGCGGTCTGCCATTTGATAGCTCTATAATGGGTAGAGCAAATGTGTCCGTGTTTGTGACAAAATTATAATAAATATTATGCTTGTAATGATAAGAAATAAGAAGTGATAGTGGAAATCGTGCATCGCGTTTTTAAATTACAAAGAAATGGAAAACACGACGCAAACCAGTGAAGACATCGAGCAGTCAGTGCCTCTCAAAGATGGGCAAGAAAAACCCCTCTCGGCGTACCAAAAGTTAAAAATCGCGAAGGATAACGTGACAGTCGAGCCGGTTCTGTTCTCCTTCATGGTAGCTAGCATGATATCGGTGGTGGGCTTCGCGAACCTGAACCTGGATAAAGCCTGCAGAGTGAACCTGGGTTACAACGACAGCGTCTGCACGGCACTGATGCTGAGGCAGCGGGAAAACCTCGGTGATGCCGAAGTTAGTGTGCAGAAGTTGGTGGCGTCAGTGGAGGCATGGCGGGGGATCATAGCCACGTTCTTCCCCATCATCACCATGATATTCCTCGGAGCCTGGAGCGACAAGATGGGCAAACGCAAAGTGTGCCTGCTGCTCCCGATCGGAGGGGGACTGGCGAGTTCTGTCATGAATATCATCAGCACCCACTTCTTCCACATCCCGGTGGAGTTGACGACATTCTTTTCGACTGTCTGCACCTCAATAGGTGGTTCCTGGTACGTTATGTACCTCGGAACGTACAGCTACATGGCTGAGATCACCTCGGAGCGTTCGAGGACGTTTAGGATAGGGTTGCTCACGTTGTGCCTGTCGGTGTCCCTCCCCATGATAGGAATGGGGGTGAGCGGCTTTATTCTCCGACACACGGGGTACTATGGAGTGTTTGGAATAACGACGACCTTGCATCTATTGAATTTCCTCTACGTTTGGTTTCGTGTCAAAGAGAACGGACGAGAAAATAATTCAAGTAAGTTCAAGGTAATTCGACAAACTTGTTTTATATCCCGAACACAACATTAGCTTATAATACCATCGTTGATCCATACAAAGTACGATATTTTTAATACTATATTTTATGATATTGTAGCGTCCTTGATTGACTACTACTCCTTTTACTTGATAAATGAAACGATAGTCTTGATATACCGTTACTTGATTTATTGATACACTTGATGATGAAATGACCCGGGTGTGCGAGCACGCGCGATCGCCTTGATTGATCGATGCGAACTGAACTTAATAAAATAATTAACTAATTACGCGAGCGCGTCCAAAACGCTGACTCTAAAAACCCTAAAATGCTTGATGTACGATATGGATCGTACATGCTCCCACACCGAAAAGTAGAGAAGTTAGTAGTGATGAGATGATACAAGGTGATTCCATTTTGTCCTTAACCTACACTTGTTAGTAAGTAAAGTACAAATTGATGATTTACAAAGAATTAAACTTAACACTATCGTCACCGATTACGTATACAGAACGAAAGGTCGGTGACGTGCCTCTGTTTTGCTTAGGTACGTTAGAACACGACACCCGTTTAAAGTCTTGCACTTGTTTGCACGGATCACTATAACCTGGGTTAATATAGCTCACATGACGCGGAACCTTTTTAACGCACTTATCACTCTCACTGCACTCACACTGATTGTCAATCACCGCCGTGGAGGAGGAGGGCGGCTGCCGCCTCGCCACCTCCGGAGTGGACGGCGCCGCCCGCCCCGCGCGCTGCGCCACCTGCTCCGCCGCTGCCCGCGCCGACCGCCGGTGCCGGAACCTACGCGCTCCCCAGACACCTGCTCCAACAGCAGCCACAATGACGATGATATACGTCGCTGTATAGTGATGAATGTCGTGGCTGCTGACACTATCGTACAGCGGCACGGTCTGCTTCATTTTCTCTATCTGCTTCTGCAGATGTATCAGCTGCCTTGAATGCTCGCTGACATCCTCGTCCCCTGCGCTAGTAGTGCCGTTGCTCGGTACCGATATGTTGATAAGATAGTTGATCGGCGATAACTTTGGAGCAATAACATCTGCCTTGATGTGCAGATCACTCACCTCCTGCTTGTGAGTATACACAGTGAAGTCCTTGAACTTCAGAAGACAACCTTGATTTGTCATCAATAAGCCAGCTTGAAACAGCTGTAGCGATGAAACTTGATCGTCGCAGAGTACCTTCACGTTCTGTTCTTGACAGTAGAAGTAAAAGTATGTGTTTACTTGATGCAACTCATGCCACTGTGATCGGCATGGCTCCTGATAGACCCTGCATCTCCCGGAGGCTGCATCCTTTTCGCAGAGACTCTCGTCGTCCTTTAGGGAGTACACTGGTGACCTGCTTCTACATAATAGAGTGCCTGATTCCTGCTGCAGACACGATTTTAGGTCACTTTCAGTCATAGGCAACAGAGCGTCCTTTTTAAGGTTAATCGCTAGGTAACTTGATACGGGTTTTATATGAATCATGATGCTATTGTTTACTAAACGTGGTACGGCAATGATTTTATGAATTTCGAAACTATCTCGGTGAACTAGAGGTATTTTAGTTTCAAACAGTAAGTAATTTGTAGACATTCTAGCTTTAACTTTTAATAAATGATAAATATTAGGTAAGCTTATATTCTCAAATGGTAAACATAAGTCCTTAGATATTTTTCCTGATATAGTATTTAATTCTTGTCGAAGCTGGTCTGGTGTCAATAGGTGTAAGCTGAGCTGTCCGTTGTATATATTAGTCATAGTGTCTAACAGGGTATTCTGCATTTCTTTTAGATGACTAAGTAAATTGCTGGCGACTATTGCGGAAAGTATAAAATCATTATTTTCTAAGTTTTCCTTCTTAGCGGCGTTCAACTGTTGTTCCACTTGATTTAAACGTAGATTGATAATCTTGTGCTGCTTGTTCATGATATCCTCTGTACGCTTCAACAGATTAAATTCGGCTTCAACGACGGACGTCTGATTTTTCCAGAGTACGGCGAGATGATCTTGATTCTTCTTGATAAGCTCAATATCTTGTTCATATTTTTCAGCGAAATTACTATCCAGAATTCCGAATAAAGAATTTGCTATATTACCGACTCCATTTATCAGTCCTCGTCGCGTGCGCGAATTTTGCTTGTTCATCATAACATTGTTATAGTGACTTAATTGTTCGTAGCCGTGACGTAGTTGTAACATAATCGCTGCACATTGTGAATGGTCTTGTTTACTATCACATATGTTTTGTAAATAATCTAAGTACTTGCTAGCTGTTAATGAGCCCTCCCAGTAGGGACTCATATCGTAGTAGACGACTAGGCGCCACTCGTCCTTGATGAGAGCCATGTTTGTCACCTTGTCGAAGAATAAACTTTGGTTTTGTAGCGGTGTAACATTAAATGAACCTTCTGAACTTGATATAAAGGTCATTATGAATAATAAAATTGTGAATACTAATTTAGAAAAGCTGTAATTATTATTTATCTTGATAGGTTTAGTAACGTGATATACTTGCTTTATATCGTCCTGATTCTTGATATTTTGATCTGACTGTTCTTGATTAACAGGCAATATGGACAGTTTTACTACGGGGCGTTTCATGATGCCGCTTTTTGTTTTTAGCGTAACAACCCTCACAAAACCGTCGCTTCCGGGATGTAACTCCAGAACGCGGCCTAGTGGCCACCTCCCGGCCGGCAAATTGCTATCTTGTATGAGCACTATGTCGTTGATCTTGATGGTCTCCTGCGGTAGTCTCCACTTGCTGCGGACTGACAGCTGCGTAAGATATTCTTGGCGCCACTTCTTCCAGATATCTTCGAACAATTTCTGTGTATGATGCCAACGAGTACGTAAGTCTGTTTCGGTGTCGAAAAATGCGAGATGAGGACCGCTAGTTAAAAAATGTGATGGTGTTAGACAGTTTAAGTCGTCAGGATCTTCGGTCATAGCACATAAAGGCCTCTGATTGATGCAGGCTTCGAGCTGAGAGAGCAATGTAGAGTACTCCTCAAAGGTAAGACGTTGTTCGCCTATCACCCGCTTCATGTGATATTTTAGACTTTTGACCGAAGCTTCCCACAGTCCACCTGCTGACGGCCAAGAGGGGGCATTGAAATGCCACTTGATACCCATGCGCGTCACTTCGTTGATGAATTCTGTGTTTTCAAATGTACATAAAATTTGCTGATATTCTTCCTGCAGAACCTTGTTTGCTCCGATGAATGTTGTACCTTGATCACTGTACATATTTTTCGGCACTCCTCGCCTGGCTGACATTCGACGCAAAGCTGCTAAAAATGCTGACGTCGTCAAATCCGAAACCAGCTCCAAATGTATGGCTTTCGTTACCATACAAACAAACACAGCAACGTAGCCCTTTGTTGTTAGAATACCTCGGCCCTTGTTGGCTTTGACGAACACGTGGCCTGTGTAATCAGCCCCTGTATGGTAAAATGGCCGCGACGGATTCACCCTTGATGTTGGTAAATCTCCCATGATTTGATAGTGCTGGCTGGGGCTGTGCTTTCTGCACTTAACACATTGATAAATGCGCTTCTTCGTGGCCTTGAGTCCTCCTACCAACCAGTACTTCTGTCGAATGAACCCCGAAGTGAGCTTGGCGCCACCGTGGAAGGTAAGTTCATGACACTGATCTATTATTAACTCAGACAAGCGACTGCTTTTTGGGATAATAATAGGATGTTTCATGTCTAAGTTAATGTTTGCATGTTTTAAACGACCTCCAACTCTTAAAACTTGATCCTGATCTAATATAGGGTTGAGCATGCAAAGCTTGCTTTTTGCTGCTACGCTTTTTCCTTTCTGTAATGCTTCTATTTCTTCGCTAAAATATTCTTGCTGACACTGCTTAATAATTTTTATATTTGCTTGCTTTATTTCACATAGTGCTAAGTATTTATTTGCAACTTGTTTTTTGCTTATAAATCTATATATCCATGCTAAAATTCTCGCAATCTTGCTTAGCGAGCTATATTTATGCAGTAATAATTTTATAATACTATTTTCTTGATTTTGAGTTACAGATGCAACTACCGTTTTTGTTTTTCTCACTTCTTGATCTGTGGAAAATATTTTTTGAATATTACGTGATAAATTTTCAGTTTTCAGCCAACTCGGCCCCTTAAACCAAAGTTCATGATCTTTTAACTGGGATGCTGACAAACCGCGACTAGCGCAATCAGCCGGATTTTCCTCCGACTTGACGTAATTCCAGCTGCTGGGCGGCACCACATCGACAATCTGCTTAACTCTATTGGCTACAAATGGCTTCCAGCGTTCCGGTACACCATTGATCCATCCTAATACTACCATAGAATCTACCCAGCAGTAAGTATTAATTTGATATGTTTCCAGGCAACTCTTGATTTTTGATAATAGTTTAATAAGTAATAGAGCACCGCATAACTCTAGTTTAGGTAAAGTAAGTTTATTATTTACAGGTACCAGTCTCGATTTTCCTGCTATCATGGTTACCGACGTCTGGCCGTGTGTGCTTACCTTGCAATAAACAACACAGGCGTAACATTTTGTTGATGCATCGGAAAAGCCGTGAAGTTCGATGACATTATTTTCTGTTATACCTAACCATCTCGGCATGTAAAAATTATTTATATTTTCTAAATCTATTTTTATACTTTCCCATTCCTTAATAATATTTTCCGGTAAGGGATCATCCCATTTTAACTCCAATTGCCACACTTGTTGAAATAATAGTTTTATTTTAGTCGAAATCGGAGAAAGCCAACCTAATGGATCGAATAATTTTGAAATATTTGCAAGTAAAATACGTTTTGTAGGAATTTTTGTCTTAAAGTCTAATTTTGATGTGAATGTAAATTGATCTTGCTGTGGATTCCAACTAAGCCCCAATGTTTTGGATGACTCAGTATTTTTAAAATCATAATTTAATTGCTCATCACTGCTGTTATTACTTGTAGGAATTATATCTTGATTATTTGCCTTCCATTTACGTAGATTAAATCCTCCGGACTTTAAAATCGCTACAATATCCTGTATCAAACGCTTTGCTGATTCGACAGAATGACTTCCGTATACGAGATCGTCCATGTAAAATGCTGACTCAATCACCTTTGGAGCAGAACTGTCTTGATAATTCTTTCTCTCGTCTTGAGCTAAGCGTCGGAGAGTCATCATCGCCAGAAACGGCGCGGCCTTGGTGCCGTACGTCACTGTCGTCAACTGAAATATGCTTAATTCGTCAAACAATGAATCTCGCCAAATTATTTTCTGATATTTTTGGTCATCCGGATGTAACCATACTACTCTAAACATTTTCTCCACATCCGATGTAAAACCGAATCTGAATTGTCTCCACTTGATAAGAAGACTCTGCAGATCTTGCTGTAAATTTGGACCTCTTTCCATTAAATCATTCAGGCTCAAACCAGTCGAAGAAGGCGAAGAAGCGTTAAAAACAACTCTTAATTTAGTTGTAGTTGAATCATTCCGAATAACACAATGATGCGGTAAGTAGTAACCTGATGAGTCGGAGTTATTCGAGTGTATCATATGTCCTAATTGTTTGTATTCATTGATAAATAATTTATATTCTTGTCCTATATTTACATTTTTATTAAATTTACGTTCTAACTGTCTAAACTGTGCAATAGCTTTTGATTTTGATTGGCCTAATTTACTTTCTATTTCTTGTTTAAGGGGGAGGCGCACTTGATACTTGCCATCCGCCAGACGAATAGTTGTCTTGTTATAAAAATCTACGACCTGTTGGTCGGCCAGGGACATCGAAGATGACTCTGATATGTCCTCCGATTGCCAAAATTGACTGATGTCGTTGATATCGTGCACAATGATGTTACACTTAAAGCTTCTTTTTACGTAACCGCTCAAAATCCAACCTAAGCGCGTTTTTTGCGCCATAGGTAGAGTCGGTCCAGCCTTGTAAATTCCATCCAACAATAAATTGCTAAAAACATCCACTCCAAGGAGAAGGTCTACTTGTCTTCTCACATTGAAGAAAGGATCTGCTAGAGGCAAATTTTCTAATGCGGGCCAATCTGGTTTAGGAAAGCTGTAGGAGGGCAGATTCTTGATTAAAGTATTCATGATATAAGCATCCGTTTCGAATGAGAAGTCTTCTTGATTAGACCTACACTTGATTTTAATAATACCCTTGCAGTTGCTCTCCTTTTCGCCTATTCCTGTTATGGTTCCCTGACAATGTTTGCGCGGTAAACCTAAAATATGAGCTACTCTCTCTGATATGAGCGTAGTCTCGGATCCTTGATCTAACAATGCCCTGATATTATGATAGGTGCCATCCCGAGCCTGAACCCGCACCATGGCTGTTGCCAACAGAATTTCGGGGTCCTTGCCCTCCACGGACACATGAGTGTTACCAACCTCCGGTTTCGAAATCTTCGACTCTGCATTTTTCGGCGTGAATGAACTGTTGTAAAATGCATCGTGCAAAATTGAATTATGATTGCCGTTGCATTCTCGACAACGCGATTCGGAATAACAACCTTTACCTTCATGATCGTAGAGACAATTTTTGCATAAATTCTTGTCAATAATTAATTTTCGCTTCAAATGATTAGGTAGTTCTAGAAATTTTGCGCAATAATATAAGCCATGTCCGCGGTTTGAACAAAAATAACAAGCTGTTTTTACCGGATATGCAGGTTTATTGACTCGGTTACTTGATACTTTCGATTGCGAAAAATATGTTGGTTTCTTGTAATTAAAACGATTGTCTGAATTAACGTTATGATTAAAATTATATGTATATTTTGCACTAGGCTTCGCCGTCGGATTTTCTTGCTTTTTCCGTGAAGTCTCTAGCGCTGTAAATTTCGTTTCGAGAAAATCTAGAAATTCCTTTAGACTAGGCAATTCCCTCGGCTGCTTTAATGACGATACGTACTCGTTGTATGTGTCGGCGTCAAGTTTTTGGCTCAAAATATGTACTAGTAGAGGATCCCATGTACTTATGTCTACACCTAAATTTTTAATCGCGTTTAATGATTCCAGTGACGTATCATGGATTCTCTTGATATGTCCTAACGATGCTTGCTGCGACACTGGAAGGTTCATTAACGTATTGATATGCGACGTAAAAATAAGTTTCCTATTATTATACCTATTATTTAATATCTCCCAGCAGGTGATGTAGTTGTCTGAGCTAATCTGCAGATGTTGAACTAAGCGCTCAGCCTCACCTCGGAGCTTGCCCTTTAAAAATTGCATCTTCTGTGCGCCTGATAGAGATGCGTTGGTGTGGATAGTCTCCGTGAATAAGTCCTTGAACGACGTCCACTGCTGGAAACTTCCGCTAAAAGTAGGCAACTCCATCTGCGGAGTCGACTTCTCCCTATGACACATGGACCTGATTTTCCTATTGATAGACTTCTTGATGTCTTCGTACAATTGCTCATAATGATAAAATGCTGAATCATATTCTTTATTTTTACCCTCTAGCTCACTATCTATTTCGAGATGTAAAGAATCAATTACCGACCAACGAGATTGTAAAGTATTCAGTATGTCATCTAGCTCCCACTTATCTAACTCCGTATCTAAGTTGACACTAGTTACCTTTCTCTGTAGAGCTCTGAAGTTGCTCGCTTGCTTTTTGAGCAACTCGTCCGTCCTGCTGTTGACGCCCTGAGCCCTGAAAGTTACCTGATTTTCTCCCTCGTGCGCGCCGTCTTGCCTTGCTGCTGGAGACGAGGTGCGCGCGGGTGGCTGCGACGTCGACGCGCCGCCCAACGGAGTCGCCGGCCGCAGCAGCGGTGTACTCGGCTTGGCGTCCCGTGCTTGATGGTTCATGATGACCGACCGGATGTGTCCGTAGCGCTCTTTGGTTGCCTCGAACTGATCGGTCACGAAATAATCGTGAGACTTGTCGCTATAACCACATAGCTTGACGTGGTTATTTTGAAACTCCTGCCAGTATTGATCCAGGGTTTCCAGTCTCCTCCTGATGTAGTCACCGGTCTTGCGCTCCGGCCCATCTTTCTTGTAATTGGAGTAGATCTGCTCAATCGCTCCAACCAACTGCTGCTGAATTGATAGTAGATCTTCCATCTTTACTCCTGATATTATTTCCTTGATAAAAAATGCACTGCAATCCAATGTCCACTGATCACTTCACGAAAAGTCACACTGTCTGTGTTTTCACTCGCGAAGTCCTTATTATTCACGAAGCACCTTGCTAGGATCACTTCACGAAATAATAATTAACGAAGGACCATAAAGTATGTAGCGTCCTTGATTGACTACTACTCCTTTTACTTGATAAATGAAACGATAGTCTTGATATACCGTTACTTGATTTATTGATACACTTGATGATGAAATGACCCGGGTGTGCGAGCACGCGCGATCGCCTTGATTGATCGATGCGAACTGAACTTAATAAAATAATTAACTAATTACGCGAGCGCGTCCAAAACGCTGACTCTAAAAACCCTAAAATGCTTGATGTACGATATGGATCGTACAGATATTGATATTATAAAGCATCACTAAGATTTGAATCACTACCACGTTATATTGAAAATTCTACTACATTATAGTATATCTTTAGGAGCAAAGACAGATTTTGTGTGTATTATAATATTCTGTAATAAGTCTTCAGAAGACGTAAGTGGAAGAATCGAACAAGTAACTTTTCGTAACATTCGAACCATAACTAATTTTTTCTCTAATTATTTCGATAAATCTTGTAACTTATCTACTTTATAACCTAGTTAATGTATCTGGCTACACATATAATCCATAGTTTTTCTATTTCAAATAATTTTTCCGGCCCTAAAGCCTTCATTTAAGAAAAAAAACGGGAATTTTTTTCATGTTACTTACCTTATTTTTCCACTCACGTGTTGAATTATATTTCACTTTCATAATATTTTCTTTTACAGAAAAATCAGTCAGGCTGCGAGAGATTTCTTACACAATTTTTTAACAGGCAAAGTGTTAGCGATTTGTTGCAATTACTTTTGAAAAGGCGTCCGAACAATCAACGAATGAAGTTAGGTCTGGTTATGATAGCATCGTGCTTGGTCAGCGGACCAATTTGGGGTAAGTTCGTAACAAAAACTAGTGGCTTACTAGATACAATAGTTCCTACATTTTTAAAACTCCTTTAGAATTTTTATATAGACAGTGTTTTCATCATACCGCCTCACGCAGAGCTACCATAAGTAAAACATCGATCTTGCCGAAAAAACAATGATATTTTTTGTTTCAGGTGAAATGTCAGTCGTTTACATCATGTATCGATATCGGTTCAACTGGGACGAAATTAAATATGGCATCTTTGCCTCATACAACTTTGTCGTACATACCATTGGTAGGTAATGAACATGTAACTTTTTTAGGTATTATCAGAAAAGTTGATTCCTAGGCAGATGGGGGACCTAATAATTTGGCCGCGTTAAGTCAAACCCATCCGATCGATCACAGCTAATATTGAATTGACATAAGCCGACCCATGACGTAGGTCCGTCAACTGCCCAGGAATCAATTTCCCCGATGGAACATATTTCAAAATATAAAGACCTGCTGCAGACAGGTGCGTTACCGCCCACGGCGTAGTGTAAAAAGGGGCGCTGGAGGCAAACAAAAGGGCCGCCAATTTTTTCAGCATTACCAACACCCTGGGCGCCGAAGAGTAGTGCTAAAACCGGCCCTGTTTGTTAAAAGCATTTTGAATGAGATCGAGCTGCTGTTTCAGGGACACTGTTCGCGATGAGTTTATTGGCAAATAAATTCAAAATGGACGATTCCTCCCTGGGAATAATTGCAATGCTGAGCAGAATTTTGGGAGCTCTTGTTCGGGCTTTGGCGAGGAACGACTTGGAAATCTATTTAGGTAAGTAGATATAAAACACTAGATGACGCCCGCAACTCAGTTGCGCCAAAACTCGTTTATCGCGCGGGAATCGCGCATTTTTCCGGGATAAAAAGTATCCTATGTCCTTCCTCGGGACTCAAAGTATCTCCATACCGAATTTCAACAAAATCGGTTCAGCGGTTTGGGCGTGAAGAGGTAATAGACAGACAGACAGACAGACACACTTTCACATTTATAATATTAGTATGGAAGTATGGATGGATTCTACCACCGCAACTCATTTGTCTGTAGAGCTAGCGCACGTTTTAATAATTTTTAGATATTGACGAAATTCTTAAAATAAAACCATCTGAAATTTGTTAGGCTTTTATCAAATGAATATTGCAAAAATCAAAAATGAAAATTTTTATTATTATAAAATTAAATTAAAATTATTATAAAATTTGTATTGAGTAATTCCAATGGCCTGTTATTGCGTCTTGTGAGTATAGTGGTGTATTATTTCTTAAGTTTTGTATTGTTCCTTATAATCAGTAAAATATAGTATTGCAGTTGCTTCTTAATTTGTTTACATCTCATGTCGAGTCAGACTAGTGACTAGACTAGACGCTTATCTAAGGCTAGTTCGCATTAGGCCAGTATTTTAGACTTTAGTTCCGAGTATTTTAGTAGCTAAAATTCTCGCTTCTGCCACAGAATACATAATTAGTCTTCTGCCCCAAAATCGTTCGCACTTCGTTCGAGTACAGTTCACAAGTGAGTGATGTTTTGTAAGATGAACAGCTTACAGCGCAATAAAGTATAAATTTTCTAAACGTAATCACGCTTATAAGGTGTATTTTTTTTTCTTTGTATTTTCACAGAGAACGCTTACTGCATTTTAAATATTGTCACCTTACACATTTTTATCTGTCATGACTTTCTTGACAGACTATAAATAATCTGATTAAGTTAATCTTAATGGCGATTTAAGAAGAGGTTATATAATGAGGAAAGTGTGAAAAATAAAAAAAGCTATGGATAGGTACGAAAATGGATTGATAGAAGGGATAAACTAGGAGCTACTAATTGTCTTCTGAAGGAATTAGCATTGGAAGATCCCAAAGAATACTTCGAAAGATTGAGAATGTCTGAAAGTTGGATAATTTTGGCGGTAAGTCCCTCGATCGTGAAAAAAACGAGACACATTAGATTTGTATTATTATCGCGGTCGCGTGCGACCGCTTAAGGGCCTGAAGCACTAATGAACTCGACTAATTTGACTGGGTCGGACTTGTTTAGCCGGCGCGCCAGTAGCGCGGACGCGTGGTGGGAGGGGCTACTCGCCCGCGAAATATTAATAGAATAAAATGGATTGACTCGACTAAATTACTTACTAATCTACTTGACTAAATTACTTAAAAAAATAGTGTTCAGACACGTTTAGCTACTAAAATACTCGCTACTTAACTAAAATCTGGCCTAGTGCGAACTAGCCTTTATGTTTTATTTCACATCTTACCTACTTGCGAAAACTTTGTAATTGGCTTTATGTTTCCTGCTATAATTATACTCTTACTGTAATTTCTGCAAGCTGTAAGTTTTCCGAATAAAATAAAATAAATAAAATAAGTAAATAAATATATGACTACTATGTTGTGTGGGCCCCGTGCGAGTTTCTTACGCCGGTTCTTCTCGCCGGGCTAGTTCCCGAACTGGTGGTAGGCACCATGTAGAATTTCTGAAAATATTTATTCTAAAATCCATACTTCCATACTAATATTATAAATGCGAAAGTGTCCGTCTACCTGTCTGTTACTTCTTCATGTTCAAACCACTGAACCGATTTTGCTGAAATTTCGCATGGAGATACTTTGGGTCCCGAGAAAGGACATAAAATAGTTTTCGTCCCGGAAAATGTTATGTTCCCGCACGATAAACGAGTTTTGGCGCAACGGAGTTGCGGGCATCATCTAGTTCAGAATTAAAACAATTTTGATTTGATTTTGAGTAGGTATGTACTTACTACTTAGATATAATATTACAAGGATAAAGCCAAGGTATTTTACTGAGCTTTAGTGTTGTGAATATTGTAGAGTTTGGGTGTATGATGTCAAAAGTTTCACTTCATTTTGAAGCATAAGTTGCAATGAATTTGCAACATTTTTTTATTATGTAATTTGGGGCCGTCTATGGGCTATTTGCCCATACCCCTTTTTCTTATTTTTGGGCCACATTGTTTGTATACAATTTTAACTTTGTATCATCCCAACTTGTATATCAAAAGTAACTACCCAAGTAACGGCGATCGAAACTCCATAGTTGCTGATCGTTCTTTTAGTTCGTTCTTACCTCTATTAGGGATAAATAATATGTACCAGGCTTTCAGTTTTTATAGAATGACTAGAGTCTGGCTGTCCCGGGTTCTTGGGTTATAAGAAAAAAAATTTTTTTCAGCTCCCGTAGCAGAATTTTTCGACGGTATGATGATTATTGCACTCCGAGCTATGGCATCTAAATTTGTCACTAGCCAGGAATTAGGTAAGCTTTTTGTGTAACATAACAATTTACTTTATCTTGGGCTCTTATGTTTGTGAATGGTGTGGATTTTATTTGAGATCCGGAAAAGGATTTACCATAGTTTTTATTGCGGTAAAATGAACGGTTTCACGATTAACGAATTTCAGTCGAACGAAGTTGCGATCTAGTTGTAAATGAATTGCCGCCACTGATTTTGCTGGTGCCAGACAAAAACGGGAACTTCTCTCTCTTTTTCAGGCAAAGTGTTCTCGCTGGTCAGCGTGCTGGAGGTGGTAATGATGCTGGTGCTGTCGCCGGTGTACTCGCGCGTGTACATCGCGACGCTGGCCGTGCTGCCCGGCGCCGCGTACTTCATCACCGCGCTCGCCGGTCTACCCGCCGTCTTCATATTCATGTGAGTTGATGATGTTTTACTGATGATAGTTTTTAACAGGCCGAGTCGAGTAGTACCACCTGATGGCGAGCTATTGCCGCCGCTCATCGCAACATCAGTGGTTGTAACTTTGTTTGTATATTCAAAATAAAGAGGCACATTTTGTACAAAGTTTTGCACCTCAATAATTGTCCTCTGGTTTTGTTGTAACAACATCTTATATCGCGCAGTTGCCTTTCTAATGTTTATCATAGCATTAGAGCCAGGGGGGTGTGCCAAAATGTTTTCGTTTTCGCTTCGTTATAGAATCGCCGATGAAAATGTATGGAATTGACATAAGCGTTCGTTAATATGACGTTGACTCGTCTTATGTCAATCCCATACATTTTGATCGGCGATTCTATAACGAAGCGAAAACGAAAAAGTTTCGGCTAAATGGCCAGTCCACTCGGCGCGCTGCGTCATCGCAGCGTTATTACGAAGCACCCCACCCGCTTCGTCTCGGAGGCTGCTCTCCACCATGTGTGCGTTGCGACTTGCGACAATGCGGCGCGCCAGAGTAGACAGAATGAAGCGCGCCGTGTGAACACGTTGGTTATATTTTGTATGTAAAACAATGCAACGGCAGCACTGCGTCAACGCAACGCTGACACAACGCGCCGTGTGCACTGGCTCTAAACTTGGGGGATACATCCCTCATTCCTCCTCCTTTTAATTGTCTGACGTAATTCATGGACAACGTAAAAAATGACGTAAGTAATTTGAAATGTTTCAGATGGTTCTATCGCGAGTACAAAAGAGAACTACGAGACGCAGCTCTGAGCCCGGATTGTACTGAGAAAGTAATAAAATAATGCATATTTAATTACTTCTCAAATCTTGTTGTTCCCTATCATATATAAATATGCTGATACTAGAACTGTGCCGATTAGTCGCTGACTAGTCGGTAAAGCCGACTATCCGGCCACTTTTGTAGTCGGCGAATAGTCGGCAAAAAGCGCCGACTAATCGGCTTTTTACTTTTTTGATATTATTTAAATTACATTAAAGAAAAACCTTGATTATTATTTATAATGTGCTCATATCACACTCAATCAGTGTTATACATTTTAAAATTAAGAGGCCGAGCTACCCTCGAAATTCTCATACATACGTAATACCAAAATCATTTTCTCATATGAAAATATTTAACATGTTTGAGTTATTTTTCAGCTCAAAATAATAATTACCTAGGTTCTTGTACAAAAATTAATTTCAAAATATTTAAACACTAAAAAAATTTTTTTCGTATATAACTTTTTTTTACTAAATTTACTACCTACTAAATATTTAAACACTAAAAAATAGAGTAAAAGACTAAAAAATATTTATTTATTTATTTCAGGCTACATAGGCCCATACAATATAATATACCAACATACATATTAATTATATACACTTAATAACTACACTTTGTCACATACTTATCGGCGACGTGACGCGCGCTTCATTCCGGAGTCTCCCCCGGAACCTTCGGTAGACCACATCAGTCGACCAGAATTCCTCCGCTTCAAAGGTCGACAGAAGATGCGTTGGTACTCTCACCACAAAGGAACTGAAGTTGACCTTGTGGCGAGACTGCAGACGTTCGACCCTCAAGTGGAGGGATGTCTTCTTACTGATGTAGTCCACGACGTCTTCGACCTCCATGGACCAGTGCAGGCGAGATATGTACAGGAGCGTCGCGGGGACCTCGCTCCGCAGACGCAGCTCGGGTACATAGGGTGCGGTGCCGCGATGGTTGCGGGCGGCTGGCTTCTTCTTCCTCCTCTCCACCAGTATGAAGCCCTCCTCATCGCACCCCCTGCTCTCGTCCTTGCCAGGTAGAGAAGGCTTGGCCTTGCGGCTCTTCGTAGCCTTGCGGCTCTCCGTAGACTTACGGCTCTCTGAAGCCTTACGGCTCTCATTCTCCCCATTTTTGTTCGCCCGCGGGGGAGGTGCGGGGCGACCAGCAACAGTCGCATAGTTCGTTGACCCGTCCGATAATGCTGACGGGCTAAACGTGGCCGTCTGCGCGCCACGGCGTCGGGTGTCATATGCGGCGTCAGGTGACATAATACATACATACATAATGAATTACTTTTCAATTGTGATAATTCACTACGTAGGTCACTGATGATAGATTCCGACGCCTGCAATCTACCCCTAACTCCGGCCAGCTCTTCCTTCAGGAACCTGATGTCCTTCAGTAGGCTGACGACGTCGACGTGGTCCAGCGTGACGGGCGGCAGCTTGTGCAGCTGTTTAGCCACAAAAGCCGGTATCTCATCCGGATCCGTCTGCTTCAGCAGGGCGATGATGTCCTGCACGCTCCTTTCGGTTCCGTCCCTTCGTCGCGACGGCATGTTCGCGCTTTGGCCGAGCGTCTCATACAGCAGCTGCTTCCCTTGGCAAATCTCCTCACTGGTGAAGGAGGACTTGCAGATCTGCATGATGCTGACCTCTGCTGCTGGATAAACGCCAGCAACTCGTTGGCCACGAGCGCCATGGTCACGTGCAGCGGCAATGTGCCGCGCGATTCGCGAAAATATTAATTAATTAATATTTGCAGCGTGTGTAACGTGGAGCACGACCGTTCGCTAGCTCGACACATTACACAATCCATAAATAAATAGTAAATTTACTACAAAATATTTCAACTCTAAAAATTTTTTTTAGTATTTAAATATTTTGTAGTAAATTTACTATTTATTTATATATTTTTTAGTGTTTTACTCTACTTTTTAGTGTTTAAATATTTTGAAGTTATTTTTTGTGCAGGAACCTAGGTAATTACTATTTTAAGCTGAAAAATAACTCAAACATGTTAAATATTTTCGTATGAGAAAATGATTTTGGTATTACGTATGTATGAGAATTTCGAGGGTAGCCCGGCCCCTTAAATTAAGTGTTTCTGAAATTACTTGCTACTTGCTAGTTAATAAATTATTTTTGTAAATATAATTTTAACAACAAATAGTGTATGTATTATAAAAAATATATTTTATGTACATGAAATATTTAATGAAAACCATTAACGCACGCGAAGTAAACACAACACGATTTGACCCGTATGCAGGCGGCGTGTACGACTTACCCGCGAAACAGCATTAAAAAGGCGTTACGGAAAATTCCGAAACCATGATCGGCTTGGCCGACTAGTCGGCCGATTAGTCGGCTTCTTTGCAGCCGACTCATCGGCTAGTCGGCTAGTCGGCCAAAGTCATGATCGGCACATCTCTAGCTGATACATAAATGCGAAAGTGTCAGTCTATCTTCACGCCCTAACCGCTGAATCGATTTCAGACTAAACTAAACTAAAATTTGGTATGGAGATTCTTTGAGTCCTTGGTAAGGACATAGGGTACTTTTTATTCCGGATTCCGAAAAAAAAATACAGTTGATGGTACGAGCAACACTAAAAAAAGATTCAATTTGACAGCAATTTCCCCATTACAAAATGATCTGACACATTAATTTATTGAATTTCTTTGTAATAAACACTCCACTTAATTGCAGACTCACTGTAAAAATTGGATTTAAAAGCTCAATAGGTTTAAGTTTTTGAACCTAACTTTTTTCAGTTTATTTACTTAGTATAAATTTATTATTTAGGATATTTTTCGAAAATTTTTCACTCCTGTAAACTACCCAATGTCTGAATAATAAGCTTAAAGTTTTTATTTTAAGTTTTTTATCAGCTTTAATGAGTTCGAATATTTTTTCATAGTTAAGATAAATTTTATTAATATAATATTTCAAACATTGATATTATTTAGTCCAAAATATTATTCAAATTTCAAACTACCATCTGTGCAAAAACTTTACGCAAAGGCTGAATCTGCTAGTCTGAAATATTTAATGGACGCACATCATTATAAAAACCCCTCTCTTATCGAGTAGACGTTTACCGTTTCGTTTACTTTCCGAATATTGAAAGACTTGAAAAGATTAACGTGTATTTAGTATGGATTAGATGATGCCTGCAATCGCGCTAGAACCGTAAATTTTTCGGGATAAAAGTATCCTATGACCATTCACGAGACTCAAAGTATTTTCATACTAAATTTCAACAAAATCGGTTGAACCGTTTGGGTGTTAAGAGGTAACAGATAGACAAAAACACTTTAGCAATTATAATATCAGTATAGATGTACCTATTGACAGGTTTTCCTACAATATTTGCTTCCCAAATGTCTGCTTCAAAATTGTTTTCAAAAAAAATATATTCATTTTATCACAATACCTCTGCTAATTTTTAAGTTGTCGGGTTCATTTATGGACCATTTTGAAGGTAATTTGAAGAGCTTTAAGATCAACTTGAAAAATACATTTGAAAGTCCTTGGTTTAAAAAAAATAAGGGTTAAAGGGTCCCGGTTTCATGGTTCTCGCAGTAAAAGTTAGCCTTTAAACGTCTCTATCTTGGTTATTTTTGATCCTATGAAAATACAAAAGAACCCAAAAGATTTCTTACAAAATGGACACAATTTTTTTGCTTAATAATTTTTTATAAAGGTTTAATATTTTCGAAGTTATGTTCAAAACAAAATGACATTTACGAAAATTTAAACAATTTTAATTTTACCAAATCATTCTTTTTTTCGAAACTAAGCATTCAAAACCAGTAAAAAATTTTGAGGTCATCGCTTATGCTAAAGTAAAGATGAGCCTTTGGGGATAACCATAAATTTGAATGATTGTAAAAATGGTAAACGTTTTACTTTTGGTTTTTACCAAAAAAATTTGAAAGTGTCATCTTGTTTTTATTATAACTTGCTCAAATTTTATGCTATTAACTTTTAACAATAGCCATTAGAAAGGTATTTTTAAGCACTTTAAAAAGTCTCAAGGAAGCGTATGTCATAAAATGCATCGGTTTACCGTTATTCAAGTTTAAATGCTTAGATTTAGGTACTCACCGAAAGAAAATATACATACAATCCCCTATAGCTCACTATGGATGATTGCAAGAAGGTATTTAAGAGTAGAAATTATTTTTTTTAATGGCTTTAATTTTGGTTATTACACATTTTTCGAAGAAACCTATAGTTTATTAGATAATTATGAAAAACCGCTTTAAGACTGTATGTATTCTTCTCACGCAAAAACATAATCTTTGATCTTTAATAACTCAGACAGTGTTGATTTTATCGAAGAACTTTATATAACTGATTATTTGTGTGCTTATCGATTAAGGTTATTTTTACTAAAAAAAATTCACCTCCGAGAAGGGTTGGCAGGGCAAAAGCGCAAGTTAGCACTGTGTCACCTTTGTTTCTTATGGTATCCCTCACCTACTCACCAATTTTCATGAAAATCGATCGAGGCTCAACGAAATCGGAGGTGAAAACCTTCATTGACTCTACTATAGGTAGTCTGCATCAGTTTAGCTTCTATTCACGAGTTCGATGTGATCATCGACGGGTCTTTGGGCGATTTCGTACTTTGTAGCTATATGAGGCACGGGGCCGGCCGCCGGTGAGCCCGCCACCTTATACCGCCGCAGTATCGCGCACAGACCTATTTTGATTATGTTCTGTGCGAACTTGTAACCTGAAAGAGACAACTATACATAAATAGTAACGTCAATAAAATATTTTACACTAGATGACGCCCGCAACTCCGTTGCGCCAAAACTCGTTTATCGCGCGGGAACCGTATATTTTTCCGGGATAAAAAGTATCATATGTCCTTTCCCGGGACTCAAAGTATCTCCATACCAAATTTCAGCAAAATCGGTTCAGTGTTTTGGGCGTGAAAAGGTAACAGACAGACAGACACACTTTCGCATTTATAATATTAGTATGGATTTTTACATTTATGTGAGTCAAACAGACATAGTTGTGGCAGAAAATAAGAAAAGAGCCACACGTTAAAACAAAATATTAACTTGTACCTATGGCTCATGCTTTGGACCACATAACTAGGGCCGGTATAAATAGTCAGTACTCAAGATGCATCTCGGTTTTAAGACACGGTTCAAGCTCTGTGATTGGTTGGCTGTCAAAATTTGGACCAATCCCAGAGCCGAACCGCGTCTTGAGACCGGGTCGCATCTTAAGTACTGACTATTTATACGAACCTAGGATCCAAATTTTAAATAAATCTATATGTCGCAGTCAATTGAATGACTAGCGCATTCATTGAATGGTACCATTCAATTGAATGACTAAAGGACAACTCGTCAAGACGTTTAACGTCTTGACTAAAAGTCTTATAGTGAAGTCGTTAAATGGGATGCTAAAAATTGTTTTAAAGTAGCCTTTGACGGGTAGCTATGAGTAAATCAACACTGTCATATTATTTTTTCACAAATAAAGCACTTTAAACTTTAAAGTAAATTTAATCGACAAAATAGCAACACAGTGCTATCAGCTGTGCGAGCTGTTTGCCGCCATATTTGTTCTAGTGACTACTAGCGCCACAGTGGGATAAAAATGAAATACGTTCAATTACCTGACTGATTTCATGTTCGCTATCTTTAAAGGGCTATGTTACAAATCGCTAACTAGTTGGACGTTGAGTGACGATCGTCCAATCGACGTTCGGCCGAGTTATTCTATTGAATTCAATGAATGCGCTAGTCATTCAATCGAATCGCAAATTGAACCAGATGACTGCGACATAATATATAAATAAAATGAATTTCAAATTTTGTTATTATTGTTAAAACATGAGGACGGCTGACCCAATCTGGCTAAATTTAGTCTTGAAAAATTTAGAGAAATCCAGTGAAGGTTTATATCCAAAAAATACGTGTGGTACTCGGGGACTGCCGCGGTAAAGTTATTGCATAGCATTTTTTTATCAACTTATGCAATTATAATGCACTGACCGGCACCGCGAGTGTTAGGTTTTTTGTTACGGAATATTCTTCTTTCTAATCTCTATCTTCTATCCACTCACCGGGACAACTCCGCGGCCCGTAGCTGAAGGGTTTATATGCAATATCCGGGACGGTGGCCAGCCGCTCCGGCAGGAACCGCTCCGGGTCGAAGTGAGTCGCGTCAGAACCCCAGTATTTTGGATTCCGAAGCACGCTGTATATTGATATACCGATGCCCGCTCCAGCTGGTATCACTCTCCCGGATGCTGTTTAAAATGTAAATACAGAGTATATAATATAGATATACAAAAGTATAGATAAACTACGATAACATGGCGCGCCTCTCCAAAATTCAAAACGTTTGAAGTGCGTTGTCTTGCGCGGTAGGCTAGTTATGATTAGTTGACCGACAAATCTTGGTAATAGGTGACATTAAGGGCCGGTTTACAGGTATTAAGTAGATAAGTAGTAACTAAATTCTAATTGTCATCTAGTTTAGGACTTACTAAATTTTAACTTCCTACTTGCTACTAAATTTTGTGCTTACATGTAATTAACAACTTAAAATTTAGTTAAAATGTAGTTAACTACTTATCTACTTAAATGTACGTAAAATACGTGTAAACCAGCCATAAGTGAAATAATAATATAACGAGCTGGTTGGTTGGTTGAATACTTACTACATACAAACTCTTTCATAAAGATGTGACTACACACATTGAAACAGTAATTTGGAGGGGCGCGCCATGTTATCGTTGTTTATCTCTAAGTGATAATACTTTAGGGTGTGTAATATGTGTTCCTCATAATAAAGAGTTTACTATGAAAGTTGCTGCGCTGAAGAGCAAATTTTTGCCATTTGTAGCGGCAAGCGCTCCAGCGTCACGATTTTTCTTCATACAAAAGTAAAAAGTAGTAAAAAGTTTTTTTTTCATACACAAGTAAAAAAAGTATATGAATATGAATATGAAAAAAAGTTACTTTTTTAGCGCTGCTACTTAGACATTGAAGGACTCATACACATCCTAAAGCGTTTAGTTACACCTTGTATATCTCCAGGGTGTAACAAAACTAAGTGATACGCGAAAAACATACCATCCTCATCACCTTGATGAGTGGCAGTCTTCCACAGTGCGTTTTGCGCGTAATTTTCTGCCGTGCACTGTAAAACTCTGGAATGAACTGTCACCAGCAGTTTTTCCGGACCTATACGACCTGCAAACCTTCAAGAAAAGAGCGTATTCCCTCTTAAAAGGCCGGCAACGCACCTGCAGCTCTTCTGATGCTGCGAGTGTCTATGGGCGACGGTAGTTGCTTACCATCAGGTGACCCGTTTGCTCGTTTGCCCCCTTATTTAATAAAAAAAAATACTTTAGAGTGTGTATGGGTCCACTGCATTAGAGTTCGCTGTGAACTTTTTTTTAAATAAACTTTTTTTTCAACTTTTGTATCAAAATATATCAATGGACAGTTCGTGAGTCGTGACGCAAACTTTTTTAACTTCATGGAAATAAGTAGACAAGCTAAAAGCCGAGCTTTGTGAGCGCTCGCGTGAAGCACACCTTCTTAACTTTTTTTTTTCATAAAAAAAACTGACTGATGATAAGAATTGATAACACATCTACATATACCTAAATAAAAATTACTATGTTAAAGCACAAATCAATAGGCGTGATAGTTTATCCGTAAAGTGTACCTACCACAAAATCAGGTTGTGGGATGGGAACATTTTTTAGAATACTTTAAAATATTTACGTTTTTTAGAATACTTGAAAATATACAGTATACTTACGTAGTTTTGTGTCAGTACGAGCTTTCCGTAAAACGAAAGGAACAACTGAGAAAATCCGCAGCGATTCTTTTATAACCATATCCAGGTAGGGCGTCCTCGTCAAGTCTTCTTTCACAAACGGTCGGTTGGAATCGTCGAAAACATTTTGTAGTCTAAAAAATAGATTTTTTTGTATACAATATTTTATGTACACGTAGAAAGAATTAAACTAAAATTATTTTCTATGCTTTGCTTTAAATTATTTTCTCTTTGTTTTGGACGTATGTAAAACATATACGTACGATGATAATAACTGGCGAGAACATAGAGTTTTATTATTGTTAAACATCTACCGAGAACCAGCATAGTACAACCAATAACGTATCGAGGCATCCCTGAGATTATATCAAAGGGTTTTCGTGGTTGGTTACCACTGTCGATCCTGGCGACACAGGAGTTGCAGTGGTGGGAATGTGTATATTCTATGTAATATCTAAAAAAATGAATAACGTAAAAAATACTCACTCTTCAAATGCTTTGTCTTGTACGGATGGATACATAGCTAGAAGCTTCAAAGTAAAGAAAATGGCTAAACCACATTCGTCTGATGCGGCAAACATGATCGCTATTTCCTCAGAAATCTCCTTTTTACTTAATTTACTGTTAATCAAATTATCAAACAAGCTAGGTTTTAATTTTTTGTTATCTCCGGCATCATTATCTGTGAAACATAGAATTAATTGGATATTATACTGCTGCAATGTTTTTACGCTAGAGGCAGCACCAGCAATCAGCATAGACAGTAAATGTATATTATTATAGATCAGTTATGAAGCTATATGGACTATGGAAATGCGCAAATTACAACGATACCGCGTGTACCGCCGCCGATTGTTTAGTCGGCCGACTCAGTTGGCGTAGTGTGCGCGTGGTCGACTTACACGGGTGACTAACGGGTCGATTTTAGTCGTCCGGCAAGTCACCAGTCGAATCGCCTGTCCAAGTCGAATCGCAACCCCATTTACACATTCTACAAAAATTGCCTGTGACTAGTGCGGACAAACTATATATTTGCAGCAAGCGATCGCTTGCGACTGAGCGTTTGCACGGTCGATTTTAGTCACCAGCTGCATGCGGCCATTGGCCACACGACTTTGAGGCTTGTGACTTTAGCTGCATGCGGCGTAGTCGAATTGCCATTTACACGGTCGACTTTCGCCGTGCGGCGTAAATCGTGCGGTCACCCGTCACCCGTGTAAATCGAGCATAACAGCCCAACCGGACCAAACTTTCGGTCGATAGAAAGTCTGCAGTCTGCGGGGTGTCAACGATTTAATATTAAGCAGGTCTTAAGTCATTCTTCATTAAACCACTTATTATTTTATCTTACTTTTCGTTTGTTGTAAAGTGTAGTTTTCCAATTTTTTTCTTCGGATTTCTTGTGCCTGCAACAAAGAAATATGTTCTTTTCATCTTCTTATGTATAAAATTCTCGTGTCACAATGTTAGTCCACGAACTCCTCCGAAACGGCTTTAATGATTTTTACCAAATTTTATATGCATATTCAGTAGGTCTGAGAATCGGCTACTGGGTACTTTATATACCTATTGATAAGTACATTTGTTAAATAAATAATAGTAAATTATTACAACCTGAGACTGAAGGCGACCATTGTTTGTGCGACGGGATAGCGATCGACGTTGCCATGGCGACATATTTATTTAGTCACTTCAATAAAATAATAATGGCGAACATTGAGATGTAGGCGAAGTACTTTATATTATGGCAAAGCAACGTTTGCCGGGACAGCTAGTATTGTATAAAATATATTGAAATGTAGGCATTTTAAAAATATTATTTTTAAAAACACAAAGTAAACAATGTCCATGAAAAAACTGCGTGTAGCCTACTGCGATGCCAAAGCCAATGCACGGCCACTAAAGCTGCTGTTATACATAGTATAACATAAACAACTACGCAGCTGCTTTGCATTATTTAATTATATCTTTCAATCCGTGATTGATCACTGGTTGTACCATCGGAGAAATTAATATTTGATTCATATGCAAATGGTGGCCTACGTTGTTTAGTCGGCTTCAGTGTGTTAGGTTAGTTTACGTTTTACTCGGTATACGGTTTCTTATTTAAAAAAAGACAGGTTGCACTCGACACGGACACGGGACGGGACACGGGACACGGGACACGGGACGAGGACACGGGAGTGCCGGCAGAAGTGAAAACTTGATTATTGACGTTGTGCATTTTTTTAAACCATTTTTTATGAAAATCGATTATTAAAAATCGATTTTTTTAATTAATCGAAACCCTTACAATCGATTAAATTTTTAACCCATTTTTATGAAAACCGATTTTTAAAAATCGATTTTTTTAATTAATCGAAACCCTTACTATTAATTCGAGTTCGAGTTCGAGCTCGAGTTCGAGTTCGAGTTCGAATTCGAATTCAAGTTCGACACAAAACACTACTCTCCAACCGTCTTACGGGTTTTCCAAGGTTTTTCGATCAGCACGAGAATCTGACGCTAGTTTCACAGTTTTTACCCATCCCACAAAAGTGCTCAACGCCGCTAAAGAAGTTTTCACTTCAAAAATCGAACTTTTTACCAGAATTTGAATATGTATTTTTAAATACAAGAGATTTATTTACCCTATACACGTATGTATGTAGAGAAGCCAACAGCTTGTCCATTTGTCTGTGATTGCTGGACAGCCGGTGCAGCAGATCTGTCTGCATCCACAGGCTGGTCCACCTCTCGACCACCAGTCGCAGGCATGACACGTAGTTAAAACACATCTGCGCCGAGCTATATTCTCCTCTTAATTCTTCGATGTCTGCTGCTCCTGTTTAAAAGATGGTAATCCATAATCAGTACACTGACGCCACAACCCGGGAAAAGCGACATGAAAATTAAGTGGTTTGACGTATGAGACCGAAGAATTTTCAGCTGCTTTTAACAACTATTGAAGTAGTAGTAGTAGTAGTAAAAAGTATTAATGACATATCCTATGTCCTTTCCCAGGACTCAAAGTATCTCCATAACAAATTTCAGCAAAATCGGTTCAGTGGTTTAGGCGTGAAAAGGTATCAGACAAAAACACAGAAAGACACACTTTCGCATAAATTATAATATTAGTATGGAAGTATGGATTCACAAAATTGTATTATTGTTATAGCAACGCCATTGAATCGCGATTATAATATGGTAGTCAAAATCAGACTTAGATCTTGTAGTACTCACCGATAATGTTGTCAAAACAGAAACCTCCCAAGATATGTTCAATACGGAAGGGTCCTTTACCAACGTACGGCGCTAGAGCCTCCGTCAGCCGGACACTCTGTCGCCAGATGGAGTCAGTGTAGATGGACAACTTCTCCGGAGTGTAGGACGGCAAGAAAACCTGCCTACGAATTTTACCCACGGCATACTCTGCAAAGAATGTGATAGATCTAAATTTTGTTTCTGGAAACCTTTTGAGACAAGAGACAAGCTTTTATTTTCATGCAAATTGTATAATATAGGTATTGAGGTTTTAACTATTATAGTTAAAAAAATTTAAGGAGCAATTTATTTTTTGACCGACTTCCAAAAAGGAGGAGGTAATACGTTCGGCTGTATGTATGTTTTTTTTATGTATGTTTAACGATCACTCAGCCGTTTGTGGTCCGATTTTCAAAATTCTTTTTGTGTTGTATAGGATTTGACTCGAATTTGGTACCATGTTCATAAAAGTAGTGACCTGATGATGGGATCCATGAGTGATCGAGGGAACTCCTCAAAATTTGTATGAAAACATATAGTGATTTTGGTTTTATTAGAAGTATACTAAGCATTTGTTACCAAAAAGTAAGATTTTGTATCAAGGTATACCATGGTTCCAAAGGTACTGAGAGAACTCCTAACTCCTTATAGATACACGTTTGGAAGTTTCGGCGTTTTTTTAAGAATAGAAAGCATAATATGCTACTGTGCAATTTATATTCATCATCATCATCATCACTACCATTACAAAATGCATCATCATTCATCACATAATATGGCCCTATTATAAGTATTATTCGTAATCTTTAACCCTAGATTACTAACCTTCGTCGATTCGACGACGCGGTTTTAAAAAAATATTTTGCGCGCGCGATCGCACTTCTTCCAAACTTCAGCTAATCTCTATCGACCCGTTGCCCTCACGACGGACGGTAATATTTTGTACGTTTGTGTGGGGCTGTAAGCGCCATACCAGCAAACACGTTTCGTCGAAACGACGAGGGTTAGTATTAACGCGACATTTTGTGTTATGAGGCTTGTACATTTTTGCGCATTTTTCTTCTTTTGCGGATTTATTTTATTGATATTGTTTATTAATATTATAACTACAATACTTTAGATGTTATTACAAGATGAAAGCGCTTATCAAAATTAATCAGGGAGTGAGAAGAAAGACCATATCGAAATTGATCCAGCTTACATAACGGATGGTCGTATAAAATGTTTGTGAAGTAGTAATACTTCGATTTTCACGACAGAAACTGGACAAAATAGTACAGCTCATACACCTCTCGCACAAAAAGAAGGAAAACATGTGGCATATGTCCTAAAAGTACTTGCAACAAGTGCAAAAATCGTTGCACGGAGAGCACAAACTTGACATATTCCACAAACATATAAATAACTACTTTTTTAATTTATTTTCATTTTATTAGTCTTTCGCATCCATTATTTTATTAATTTTAAAGTTTTTTATCCACAATATCGTCATAAATAGTAGTAGTAAAGATTTCAATTGTTGACTTGTCATGCAAACTATGATCTCAATTATAAGGCTGTTTAGGTAATAAATATGCCAAATCACTTTATTCGAGTGGTATAAATCATTTAAATACAATATTGACATTAAATTAAAAATAAAACTGTATATATTTCATTTCATTAACACCTTTTAAACGCCTTTCTGAAATGTGGTAGTTACAAGCGTCGAACGACGAAGGTTAGTAACAAGCGTCGGAAAATAAGGTTGGTGTTCTAGGCTCAGGGTTTTCGAGCGTTATTTATGTTGTAAATGGTTTAACTAGAATTTGGTACCATGTTCATAATAGTGACGACTTGATGATGGGATCCATGAACCATGAGTAATCGAGGGAACTCGGCGAAATTTATATGGAAACATAATATGGAGATTTTGGTTTTATGAGAAGTATTCTAAACATAAAGCCCGTCACAGACTTAGCTATAATATATATTAATATATTTATAGCTAGGCATATTAATATATATATTTTCTATACTAAATCCACATGTCACAGAAATATATATTATAGCTGAGTGTGCGGTCACGCGAAAATTAGTATAGAAAATATATAGTAATATGCCTAGCTATAAATATACTATAGCTAAGTCTGTGACGGGCTTAAGCTACCAAAATGTAAGATGTTGCATCAAGGTATACCATGGTTCCGAAGGTGCTGAGAGAACTCCTAACTACTTATAGATACACGTTTAGAAGTTTCGGCGTTGTTTTAAGAAGAATTCGTCTGAATCCCAACTATTTCTGTTACACATATACAGAGTGTAACAAAAACAAGTGATAATACTTTAGGGTGTGTACATATTCCCTGTAGAGAGTTCACTGTGAAAGTAGCAGTGCTGGAAGACCAAAAATTTTTTTCACTTTTGTATCGGCAAGGGCCCGAGCGTCACGAGTTTCCCCATTGGCTGAAGTCATGGTTTAATTAGTTGGTACCGACTTCAAAATAGTGAAGACTATAATATGTGTAACAGAAATAGTTGGGATTCAGACGAATTCTGGAAAAGACACTATTAAAGAGAAAGAATTATTTAATACTTTTTAGATAATATTCTTATTGTTTTTACCTTGGAAGTCGGTTTTAATTTTTTGTTAAAAAATAATAATTCCTTTTTTGATTATAATTATTTTTTTGTTTTTTAGTTATACTCTGGCAGAATTTCTTAGTCTGTTTGATTACTTCAAATTTGTTTTAAGAATTTAACTTAAGAGTCCGTATATGAAATTTTGCTGACGAATACGAAATTGCAAAGGTTCGCTACAGAAATATTATTAGGTTTTTTCCCCTTATTCGACTTAAAAAAATATATATTAATTATTAGATTAAAAATATATTTAAGTGCGGAAAGCCGACTCGAACCTTGCGGCGAGTAATATAATGTGAGATTTAGGTTGTTTTGAATCGTGTTTTTTGGCACAATTTGTTTTTTTTTTCTTTTTTCTCGAATTGGATAGAATTTTATCTATAGATTATTTCTGTCGTTTTCTTTTTATGAATTACAGCTCCAACTTGCCGAAATTAACAGCAATTCTTTGCCCATTTTCTCTAAAATTTTGCTGAGTTACATATTTTTTTACTCAACTATTTCATCTTAAAGTAGTAAAAAGTAATTCTAACATTTTATAGACGACTTTCTCAATAGTACATTGTATTTTTTTCATACCGTTAAGACGTCAATACAATCCATAAACAGGTGATATTCTAAACCTTTTACAGCAAAATCACAAAACTGTCGCGGGTTTGAGTTGGATTATTTAAAAATACTTAAAAAAATAAAAAATCTAGCTCCAACATTAGATTATAATTGAAATGATCTTACATGTTGTGCATTAAAACTTATAGGAATACTGTATTTTAACTGTTAAATCACGTCTGTTAAATCAGCGAAATCGGCAAATTTCGTATACGGACCCTTAAGTCCTTAAGAAATCGTACTAATTGATTTTGATCAGTGAAAAACTGTGTCTATATTTAGCAAGTTGTTATATTGGACGTTTACTTCTGTGTGACTAAAAAGTTAAATTTCACTTAATAAAAATGACCGGATTAAACCGGGCAATTTCTAAAACCCGGCTAGATATGACTTGACATAACATAACACGATACAACACGACATGTCACGTCACGTAACGTCACGTCACGTCACGTCACGCCACGATACGACAACACAGACACGACACGTCAAGTCACACGACACGTCACGTCACACGACACGTCACGTCACGTCATGACACGATACGACGCGACTTGACTTGACTCTATTACTTTTCAATTTACTCTCAACGAGCCCTTTTATTTGATACCCATAGGTATTGCAGAAGTGCTAAATAACTATTCCCCTATGTTGGATGAGCAGCCATATTGGATGTAGAATGCTGAATGACATTACATTCGTTTCTTAGTTATTCTCAGTGAGCCCTTTCATTTGATACCCATACTGCAGAAGTGCATTAAAAATCACTATTCCCTATCTGGGATGAGCCGCTAATATTGGATGTAAAATTGCATTACATTCGTTTTCGAATTACTCTCAAAAAGCTCTTTCATTTAATATCCATATTGTAGGACTGCATAGAAAATAACTATTTTGCCACCTTGGATGGTCGGCCATATTGGATAGAGTGATACCACATACCATATCGTGCATTGTCATCCAAACTAAACGTGTATTCAAAATTTCAGCTCAATCGGTTAAATATATCTGCTTCAAAATTGAGTTCCAAAATTTCACCCGAACATACATAATAATATGTATGTTCGGGTAAAGTATGTATACTTACATACATAAATACAGAGCAAGTTAAAAAAAAGCTTTTAAAAAATCGGAATCCCGTTGGCAAGGTTGGGATCGGATTTTTATTGCATAGTTAAATAATGGGCAAAGTATTCATTTACAATATTTATGTGTAAGGTCCGGAAATATACCAAAAATAAAAAGTACCGTACCTATTTCGGACTAAAGTATGAAAAATTAAAAATATTTTTCAAAACCTAAATACGCCAATTAAAATTTAATATTGTAGTAACTAATTGCCGGAAATAACACAAATTAAAAATAATAATATTATGTAGTTACATAAATACAATAACCTATTATATACCTGTTCCCTAACTACACGTGTAACGCCCAAAAATAAACATATTGTTATTACCTAGTAAGCTTTGTATAATTATTCGCACATGAGAAATAGTATTTAATAACTGGTATTTTTAAGCAATAGCTTAGCATTTTATCTCAAACTTTGAGCGGGGCGAACGAATGAAGACATTTCGTAACGAAAAAAATCTAACACCCCACTCCGAAGTCCGACCGTTGCCAGACTTCGGCACGGTGTTTGTGTGCATGCGGTGCGACTACACGTATTATAATTCCACGAGTTTTTGCCCGCGGTTTCGCTCGCGTTAAGAAGTATTTTTATATACAAACTTTCATCCCCTATTTTAACTCCTTGGGCTTGGAATTTATCAAAATCCTTTCTTAGCGGATGCCAACGTCATAGCATATTATATCTGCATGCCAAATTTCAGTCCGATCCGTCCAGTGACTTGGACTGGGCGTTGATAGATCACCATGTCAGTCAGTCACCTTTGAGTTTTATACAGAGTGCAATTACCTTCCTGCCAAATTTTCTCCAGGGCTTGGGTATCATTAGAAGAGTCCATTTAAAAAAAATGGGTGTTGTTTTTTATGACATATTTTATCCCATTTAAAATCGTTGCAGAACGGTCACTCGCGGCGCGGGGAAATGAGAGGGGGTGACGCGGGGGAAGGGAAGCGCGCGGCCGACGCGTCGTGTCCATTAATTATAGTGTTTTTTTAGGATAACTTTTGGAAGCTATTTCTCAACATTTGAGTGCTGAATGATTATAAAATAAAAAACGTGTATTTTTATTTTTAACAAAATTTGGCAGGAAGGTTTAATTGCACCCTGTATAATATATAGATAAGTTGATAACAAATGCTATGCAATAACTTTACCGCGGCAGTCCCCGAGTGCCACACGTATTTTTTACCTGTATTAAACACACTTGCGTCGCCAGAAATAGGTTGTAGAAACTTGTAAATGTTATCCTTATCTAGACAATGTTTGAGGACTTCGGCGGCGTCTGTAGCGTCTGTTATCGCTGGAACAATCATCAATAATAATTAATATTTTAATATTATGTTATGTCACAGACATAGATCAAGATAGATACCGCATGTGTACGTACTTCGCGTGCCATATCGCGTTCCCAAACGACGAGCAATGCTCGTCTATCGAAAGTCGATGCTGCTATAAGAATCAGACATAAATCGGAATTTTGAAAATGCCTAAATGCCTAAAAGTGCCGTATTGAGCTGTAGAAATTCAAATAGAAACGTTGGCCTTGATAATGGACACGTTTCTCATGATCGGTACGTTACAGTGGGTAGTAAAAAATTGACACGCTCGTTTTCATACAAATGGAGCGACATGCAGTATCTATCTTGATCTATGTCTGTATAATATCTATGGACGCTTCACACCACGTCAGTCTGGTCCCGTGGTAAGTACCTGAAGGACTTGTGTTACGGGTACCAGACAGCGGAAATATATATATTAATACTTTTATACTATAAATATATTTAAGATTTTTATTATTTCATACACATAATATTTAATACACATCCAGACCCGGGAACATTGAAAACTTTATGTGCCGTCGGCGGGATTCGAACCCGCGACTACGCGGCTTGCGCTACCAACGCGCCACCAACTGAGCCACAGAGGTTGTCAAAGATGTCTGTGTGTTACGCCTTATGCTTTGCCTATCAATTCAAAGTTCCCAAATTATTTTTAGCCATTCAAGCTCGTATAAAAGTGTATCTGTGATATTGAATGTAGGTACTGTTACCTACTACGTTGTGAAAATTCATGTTTCACACCAATAATTATCTCTTGTTCATGCACTTAATCCACATAATATAATATTATTATCACATTTTTAACAACTTTCAATTTTTACCAGTTTTGATAAATCATTCTCGTTTACATCCTCAGGCCTTTGCAACCGTTGGTTTATCAATATTTTCCGAGCGAAGTAACAGATTCTTTAAGTCCAGGGAAAGGACATAGGATAATTGTCCCAGAAAAATGTACGGTTCCCGCGCGATACACGAATAATTTTCATCTAGTACTAGCTTACCCGACAGACATTGTCCTGTCTTAACGATGATTATTTAATTAGAATTGGTATAATTCAAACAATAGATTAAAATTAGTATCTCCATGCCAAATTTCATCAAAATAGATTAAATAGTATAAGCGAAAATCCTAAACGTTTATTGTGCAGGAACCGTACATTTTCTGGGACAAAAAGTACCTATTTTTTGTCCTTTCCCGAGACTCTAAATATCTCCATACCAAATTTCATCAAAATAGATTGAATAGTTTAGGCGAAAATCATAAAAGTTTTTTGTGCGGTAAGTGGGAACCGTACATATTTTTAAGGGACAAAAAGTATCCCTTGTCCTTTTCCGACACTCAAAGTATCTCCATACCAAAATTCATCAAAATCGATTGAATATTTTACGCGCAAATCATAAAAGTATATTGTGCAGTAACCGTACATTTTTCCGGGATACCTTTGGTCTTCGGGACTCAAAGTATCTTTATGCCAAATTTCAGGGAAATCGGTCCAGCCGTTCAGGCGAGATGTCGTGACCACGCGAATATGGATTCATTTTTATATATAGAGATTATATAATTATTATCATACCCAAGAAACAATTATTTAGGCCACAGAGACTGCTGATGCCGCCCAGCTTGGCCGTGGTATTTGCTAACTCTTCCAGAGCCGATAGAAGATCTGTAAAGAGAAAAAATTTAAATCGTTGTTTATCGCGCTGGAACCGTACATTTTTCTGGGATAAAAAGTATCCTATGTCCTTTCCCGGGACTCAAAGTATCCCCATACCAAATTTCACCAAAATCGGTTCAGCGGTTTAGGCGTGAAGAGGTAACAGACAGACAAACAGACACACTTTCGCATTTATAATATTAGTATGGATGTTTACAGTTTACTATTTCTGAACATAATAATTTCACTTTGAAGTATTCACTTTAATAGTGGGAGAGCCCAAGCCCAAGTCCAAGTATGAGTAGGGGAGCCGAAGAGGCGATTTCGCGACATATTCGTAGCGTGTCAGATTAAGCTTGTATAGGCTTTTCACATGTTTTGTCTAGTCATCATGGCATAGAAATCAGACTTCTCACGTGGTGGGCTTAAAAAAGTTATTTTCAAGTATTGAAATGTCATCCAATCTGTCAGATTAAGATAGGGGATGTTTAGTATACCCCAAATAAGCTTCCACATAAAGCACTGACGATTTAAAGGCAAGGTGAGCCTGTAGGAACATTTTAAAATATAAAAACTTTATCAATCTTACCCTACGACTAATAAAAACTAATTTCCCCCGTTTTTTCCACACTTTCCTCTATTTCTTCGCTCTTATTAGTCTTAGCGCAATAAAGTATAGCCTTCGCTATACTTTATTGCGCTAATCAAGTAAGTATGTATGGCTTCGCTGTTTCGAATATTTAGTTTCTGAATTCTCATCTGAAATAAGTAACGAAACAGCCAAGCCATACATACATGCTTACTGATATTATGTAGAATTTGTTGGATTTATGGGTCGATAGAGTTAGGCCGCGTCGATTCAGAAGCTTGGCTCCACATTAGATCTGATGTCTTTTTTATAGGGCAAACCTTTTGTGGTCGTCAAGGTAACATTTTCATGAAATGGTTTTGGTGGGATTTCAGTCCTTTTTATAATGTAAGTTGCTACTTGCTAGGCAGTCTTTTTAGTATTTTGTGTGTTATTATTTTTATTTTTTACTAAGACGTTTATAGACGTGAATGTCCATCCTGTGGAAACTTTCATATCCTTATTCATAAAATTGGTGAAAGTCTCATTTAAACTTCCATTACCCACCTACTAAACTTATTTTACGGCGTATAAGTTATCCCACCAAAACATGAAATGTAAAAGGAGCCAAGCAAAATATTGCATAGCTGTAATACTTCTGTCGTAAAAAGTTTTCAGTTCACATTCAAGCCAAGCCTTCAACTTATTTTGTAATTTAAATCAACAGTTAGTAAATGTATCAATAGATTTCTTTATTTTATAATTATCATAGTGGCTTGACAATGAACATTAGAGAAATAATATAATACATTGGGTACCATCGGCCACATGCGACGTTACATACTAAATTACTTTATGCTTGCCGTCTGTGTAAGTATGAACTCCTTCAAATATGCAGTTTTATATTAAATTTGTTTCTCTTGTGCTCATTGCCAAGCCACTATATTGATTATAAAATAAAGAAATCTATTGATACATTTACTAAACTAACTAACTAACTAACTAACTAACTAACTAAACTAACTAACTAACAAACACGATTTTTCCCCTATTTTGCTCTATATCCATAATGGTAACAGTAAAGTTTTTGAAAATTTCCGAAAATACTCAGTTGTATATTAACTTTAATAATTAATAATAAAAATAAAATGAACTTATTATTTAAGGGGGGCTCCCATACAAATTTACGGTACGGAACCCTATGTACGCCAGTCCGACTCGCACTTGACCGGTTTCATAATTTTTCCTTTCATTGTAAATAAAGACCTATCCGGGTACCAAATTCCAAGCTTCTAAGTCTGCTAGAAGTACCTTAGAATTTTGATGATCTATAAGTCAGTGAGTGACAAAATATAGTAACTTTGACCATCCGTAACTATTAAACTATTTATCGAAATTTCATATAATTTGGAGGTTAAGCTAGTTTTATTACATGCTCCTAGTGACCGAAATTCTGAATCCCTAGCTTTATTAACATCGAAGATAAAGGGGGTGTGAAATAGCTGCGAACCGCTTCGAGAAAAGTATGGTACGGCCGTGCCTTTGCTAAAAAGCTTGGCTGGGGCACTGCCGTGCCCCCAGATAACCAAATTTCGGCGTATTTTAGATATCAATAAAATATAAAGTATTAGACCTATTCAATTGAGACTTTGTATGTTTAATAAGTATTATTAACATCATATCCTGAGAATATAAACTATCTGGCACGTCCGAAACCAACTCTATAAGGGTCAACTTCCACCCCCCAATTTTAGGGGATGGGGGACAAAAATTACAAGTATAAGAATTTTTTGTAGGTTGTATGCTAAACTTAGATTATATACCAAATTTCAGCTTTCTAGCACTTAAGGAAGTAGCCAAACATTTTGATGACCATCAGTGTGACAGTGACGAAATCGGCGTATTTTAGATATCAATAAAATCTGAAGTATAAGAGCTATTCAATTGAGACATTGTATGCTTAATAAGTCTATTGATGACATCATATTCTGAAAATATGAACTATCAGTTCTGCTACAACGGAAACTAATTCTATGAAGGTTCAAAAAAACGGCGAAACACTTCGAGATTATTATTTTTAACAAAAAATTAAAACCGACTTCCAAGGTAAAAACAATATTAATAGCATCCTTATAATATGAACTAAAAAGTATTAAATAATTTTTCCTATCTAATATGTAGTGCCTTTTCCCGAATTCGGCTAAACTTCAACTATTTCTGTACTCAATCTTCATCATTTTGAAGTCGGTACCAGATATAGCTGAATCTTTATTTCTTTGACAGAAAATTTGAAACTTTTGGAACTGGCACCGACTTCAAAATTATGAAGATTGAGTACAGAAATAGTTGAAGTTTAGCCGAATTCGGGAAAAGGCACTACATATTAGATAGGAAAAATTATTTAATACTTTTTAGTTCATATTATAAGGATGCTATTAATATTGTTTTTACCTTGGAAGTCGGTTTTAATTTTTTGTTAAAAATAATAATTTCACTCTTTTTAGTTACCTAGTAGGTAAACTGTTAGTGCCAATTCAAATTGTATAAAAAATAGTTTCATATTGTCTTCACTAGATGTCACTGAGGCGCTCCTGTGTCGCGCTATCGCTTGTACGTAGAAGTTTTATATAGGTAGTTGTAACTTGTAACAGATTTTCGTTGTGTTGTTGAAAGTTTGTAAGCAACTGACGTCTGACAACTCAACAGTGAGCTTGGTGTGAGCAGTGAGCATTGAATTGACAACATAAATCATAATATTGAGTGGTAATTGATCTCGTATAATTGTTATTAAAGGTGAACGCAGATTTGGCCGCACCGCACGCACCGCAGTCGCCGCATTCGCAATTCTTCATATTATTATGAAGTTGCGAAGACTGCGGCGCGGGTAGGTAGGTATGCGAGCTTGCCTATAACTTCATATACAGAATTCCGAATGCGGCGACTGCGGTGCGTGCGGTGCGGCCAAATCTGCGTTCACCTTAAGTTGACCTCCGTCATAGTCCGCGAATTTATAAGTGGTCGTCGGTGGTACTGCGTATATTCTACGTATCTTATTACAATTTGTTAAGACTGATATGAGTCATACGGCAAGGCCCAAATATCAGGTAGATAGATAAATTTAAACAATACATTTAAAAAGATCTAAGTGAACACGTGCAAATGCTCGCAGCGCGGCATGACAATAGACATAACTACAAGTACTTCGACTGCTATGAGACTGACGAGTATTAATATCTGTCGTTTCTTTCGTGTTTCGCCAGGATAAGTTAAAGGCTGGCGCGCTGGCTGGTATAATTTAATTTTAAAAATAAGATTTTGAAATTGAATTCTGACAGTTTTCTTTGCATGTGCCAAAATATAAACAACTAAATTTGTAGGTTACCCTAGCGACGACTTTTGTCATAATACGTCAAACTTAAAAAAATTACATCAGTTCTAAGTCGGCATACTCTATCATTCTGTCTACTCTGGCGGCATGCCGCATGCCCTGACATTCCAGTTAGAACTTGAATACGATGTTTGCGTACGCGTCGCCGCGCGCCGCCGCGCGCCGCGCGGCGACGCCGTTGCCTCTGCGGCGCCGACCGCCGTGTATATTAAACAGCCTATAATAATTGGTGTTGTTATGTACATAATTATTATTATTGTAGCCATACCTATGCCTTGTACTATTATCTATTTTGTGCCATGAGACATTGGTGACCTTAACACGACGTGGTAATGATGATGATGACGATGATGATGATGATGAATTTGAATTGCATGGTAGCATATGCTTTCTGTTCTTAAAACAACGCTGAAACTCCCAAACGTGTATCTATAAAGAGTCAGGAGTTCTCTCAGCATCTTCGAAACCATGGTATACCTTGACCCAATATTTGACTTTTTGGTAGCATATTCTTAGTACACTTCACATAAAACCAAAATCACCATATGTTTCCATATAAATTTCGAGGAGTTCCCTCGATTACTCCTGGATCCCATCATCAGGTCACCACTTTTGTGAACATGGTACCAAATTGGAGTGAAACCTAATACAACAAAACAAAAATTTCGAAAATCGGTTCACAAACGGCGGAGTAATCGTTGAACATACAAAAAAAAAAAAAAAAAAAATAAAAAAAAAAAAAAAAAAAAATATCCACAGCCGAACATATAACCTCCTCGTTTTTTGGAAGTCGGTTAAAAAGGTAGGTGCACCCAGATTTCGGTATAATGAAGATACGGGGTACCTACTATAGGTCTACACTCTACCAGGATCTGATGGCAAAAAGTGAGAAAAGAAATTGACTCTAGCAATACCAGGGTAATTGGAATAAAACATTTTGATCCTTTTTTTATATCGACTGTTTCTGTGTGTGAAACATGCAAATACATAAAAATTTATCCAATGATCAAGAATATTTTTTAAATTATGCCAGCCTTTGCCATCAGATCAGGTAGTACCAAATACTCGTAGTTACAATACCTTCTGTGTTGCAAACGAAGCGATAAAACGGTCCAACCACAGGCAGCTCAGTGAAACATGATGGATACCGTTTAACCCCCTTGTAAAGGCGACTGCTTCGGACTCTCAACTCGTAGACAAACACACAAGCCAACAAAAAAACTGATACAATATACAAATACATGACTTAGCTAAATGAATTATATGAATTCTGCCTTTATCTTTAAATTATGATTTGAGATTAACAAATAAAGCAGTGTAAAATTGTTTTTATATTTATGTTCCGAGGTAGAACTGGATTTTATTTAATACTATGTTGCCTGTGACTTTAACGTGAATTATTTTTTTGAAATCGTACAATTAGCCGCAATTAAACTATCCTATCCTTCTACGTGGCGGTGAATAAGTATGCATTAGCGTGAGTCCAACATTGACGTAAAATCGACAGTTAAACAAAAGTTATCTTACGAGATGCATCTCACTACAGGACACAGTTAACTTTAACATAGGTGTTGTGGACACAACGGTGACAAGGGCGGCGAACATATTTTAGAAAGTTAAGTAGCGTATTTCTAAGACATTGTTAAAGTGAAATCGCTTCATGTTTGGTCCTTTTGACTGTATTGGGTTTATTAGTTAAAATACGTAATTATTGTGTTCCCTAGAACTTTGTATTGAAATGTTTCTTTCTAAAAAGTAATAAAGTTTTGTTTTAAGATTTCAATGGACCGTCAGAATAATGAATAAGAAACTAGCGTGAGAATGGGTTTGGAGAAAGCTAGCAGATGCTTGCAGCTTGGCACATTGTCTACGATAGGTTTATGTACTTGATTATGTGTTTTGGAATATGTATAAACTACAAATAAATAAAGTCTGTGCTATCGTATATATGGGACATCTTTGGGGTTAGGTACGAATGTGTGCTTAAGTATCTAGCTATAAGTTTTGAGTCTAATAAAACTTGATGATTATTGCGTTTTCATTTCCACTACAGTTGTTGACACGAGTATTCCTTGCCATGATATAATTATAATTATTATGTAATCCACACGTTTGAGATAAGGGCAAGAAATACAAGTAAGGATTTTATATTCGGTTATGTGTCTTTGAAAATAGATTATATTATGGAACTTGTACAAATAAATGTGAATTATGATATTATAATTTTGTACATTAAGAACATAATATCATGGTATTGAAACGGTTGTATATGTATTGAATAATTATTATTGTGTATGTAATTTGTAATTGTGTAGTGCACAGTGCCATCGCAATGAGTAGGAAAGAGATAGATGTACGCAGTACGCTGAAATGGTATCTCCGCGCGATAGAAACAAGGCGGGATTCTGCGTATATCCCCGCACCGGGATAAGTGGGCGGGGTCTTCTCCCTCTGCGCTAGCGCATGGCGGGAGTGAAGCTTAGAGGTATAAATTGGCCAGTCAGCGGTCAAGACGAGCGTTGCGTTACACGTTGTGATTAGATTTGGGCATAGGACTCATACGGCAACTGCGGCTTCAGAAACTTCGACGAATATCTGTCTGCCCTTTGCATTGGTACAGTGCACATAGTGAATAGTCTAGTTTTAATTTAAAGTTAATAAACAAAGTAAATAGTTAAAAGTGATTTAATTAAAGTCATCAAAACTCAAAATATATCAACAAAAGTCATACAGTCCACAATATTGTCTGGTCCTTCGAGCCGGATGAAGAAGAACGAGCTGCTGGTTTATCAGGAAGAAAATCAGCCCTTCAAGGTCGAAGAATAATTAGCAAGTTTTCGTCGGAAGAATAAGAAGAACGAAGTACTTGCCAGTGCCAGTTTACCAAGTCGAAGAGGTTTGAAGCAACGAACGTCTAGCGTTGTAACGTTGAAATCACGCATCGTCGGCGTGTTGATTCCGTCGAACGACAACGTCTATTCGTTTTGCCGTTGAGTCCACGCAACGTCTGTGTGCTGACTCCGCAAAACTTCATCCGCGTCGCGAACAAGCGAGGAGGCGTGTAATAGAATATTCATCGCAACACTGAACGGTTGCACTACGTGGCGTCGAGTGCGAGAACGAGCGCGTCGGTGAATCGCAACAAAGAAGCGTGCCGATTATCGACTCACGTAGCAGGATGGTGATTACACGCAGCCAGGGTAATGCAGCGGGTGAAGAGGAGTGTCAAGACACAAGAAGGAGCAGGTCGGAATATGAGTACCTGCAGCCGGGTGCAAGTAGAGCAGAATACGAGCGTCTACGCCCCGGCATAGAAAAAAGCCCAGTACCTGCGACAGTGAGCAGGAGCGAGGCGGAGCGCCGTCTACGGTCACCGACACAGTCAGTGGCCTCACACAGTTCAACGGCTAGCGTCAGAACAAAATTGCAACTAGCAAGGTTGAAAGCCACTGAAGAAATGGCAGCTATCAGGAAGAAGGAGCTGGCCATTGAAGCAGCAATCAAGATGAAGGAGCTGGCCATTGAAAAGGACCTTGTAAAGCAGCGTTTGGAGACTGAAATAGCAGGCATACTACGTAAGCAGAAGAAAATGCTTGAGGACGCGGCCACGAAAGAAAATCGACCACGGGTTGCCGAAACAAACTCGGTCGCCTCACGGGGGGAGAAAGGAAGCCAAGAAAATCAGCAAGTGCAGCAGTTTGCAGAGACAGTCGCCGCTCGAAACGAATCAGATATCGAGCAACTGGCCGATGTTATCGGACGAACGGCGCTACCTCAGTCTCTTCATAGCGACCCGCCAACGTTTACCAGTTCGATAACCGATTGGGAACCCCCTCAGGCCTCGTATGGTGACACAACACAGATGTACAATGTGTCACAGGCTGAAAACCTACGAAGGCTAACGCACCAAGCAGAAACTTGCGGACTCGAAGAATGTGTTCGTCCACATCACAGCTCTCAGCATAACGAGCTGCAACAGACGGCACAAGAATCCGAAGCTGCATCTGAAAATGAGAAGGTGCTGCACGTTATCGAAAAGATGAGCCCAATCGAAGACGATGAACTACTACAAGAAAGAAGTTCTGAGATGGAGGCATCGGACATTGGCGTCAAACCACGGGTGAGGAAAGAAGACCAGCAAGCCCTGGAGATAGTCACGATGACTATCAGACCGACCCAGGAGAGATCTGAAGCTAGACTCCCATGGCGCAAAAACGACAAGAAAATCACTCAGCACTATAAAGCGACTCTTCAACGGAAAAGCGCAAAGAGAAAAATTAGTGCTGATCCTGCTTTCATCGGATATTATTTCAAGCGGCGCAGGTTGAGAAAGTTTACGGCTACGTTGGTGCCTCGACGCGAGGCGCAAAAGAAGGCGCGACCAATACAGCGTGGTGACGTCAGAAACTTTGGCACGTCACCGCCACGTAACACCTGGCCCGAAGGATATCGCCGAGGACACCGCACCGGGGTCAGATGGAGAAGTACGGGCAGCTGTCGTCTTAACACGGACGGGGATATTTCAGCGGCCTGGAAGGAAGCTGACGGCTACAGGAGGAAAGGCTACGCAAGCTGCGCCGGGGGGAGAAATGTTGTGGACACAACGGTGACAAGGGCGGCGAACATATTTTAGAAAGTTAAGTAGCGTATTTCTAAGACATTGTTAAAGTGAAATCGCTTCATGTTTGGTCCTTTTGACTGTATTGGGTTTATTAGTTAAAATACGTAATTATTGTGTTCCCTAGAACTTTGTATTGAAATGTTTCTTTCTAAAAAGTAATAAAGTTTTGTTTTAAGATTTCAATGGACCGTCAGAATAATGAATAAGAAACTAGCGTGAGAATGGGTTTGGAGAAAGCTAGCAGATGCTTGCAGCTTGGCACATTGTCTACGATAGGTTTATGTACTTGATTATGTGTTTTGGAATATGTATAAACTACAAATAAATAAAGTCTGTGCTATCGTATATATGGGACATCTTTGGGGTTAGGTACGAATGTGTGCTTAAGTATCTAGCTATAAGTTTTGAGTCTAATAAAACTTGATGATTATTGCGTTTTCATTTCCACTACAGTTGTTGACACGAGTATTCCTTGCCATGATATAATTATAATTATTATGTAATCCACACGTTTGAGATAAGGGCAAGAAATACAAGTAAGGATTTTATATTCGGTTATGTGTCTTTGAAAATAGATTATATTATGGAACTTGTACAAATAAATGTGAATTATGATATTATAATTTTGTACATTAAGAACATAATATCATGGTATTGAAACGGTTGTATATGTATTGAATAATTATTATTGTGTATGTAATTTGTAATTGTGTAGTGCACAGTGCCATCGCAATGAGTAGGAAAGAGATAGATGTACGCAGTACGCTGAAATGGTATCTCCGCGCTATAGAAACAAGGCAGGATTCTGCGTATATCCCCGCACCGGGATAAGTGGGCGGGGTCTTCTCCCTCTGCGCTAGCGCATGGCGGGAGTGAAGCTTAGAGGTATAAATTGGCCAGTCAGCGGTCAAGACGAGCGTTGCGTTACACGTTGTGATTAGATTTGGGCATAGGACTCATACGGCAACTGCGGCTTCAGAAACTTCGACGAATATCTGTCTGCCCTTTGCATTGGTACAGTGCACATAGTGAATAGTCTAGTTTTAATTTAAAGTTAATAAACAAAGTAAGTAAATAGTTAAAAGTGATTTAATTAAAGTCATCAAAACTCAAAATATATCAACAAAAGTCATACAGTCCACAATAATAGGTGTCCTACTAAAGTTGTACTGTTGAGCCAAATTGATAAAAGGTAATTTTTAACGTGGGAGAGCCATGCTTCGGCACGCATGGGCCGGCTCGACCGGAGAAATACCACGTTCTCACAGAAAACCGGCGTGAAACAGCGCTTGCGCTGTGTTTCGCCGAGTAAGTGAGTTTACCGGAGGCCCAATCCCCTACCCTATTCCCTTCCCTACCTTCCCCTTTTCCCTTCCCTTCCCATCCCTACCCTCCCCTATTACCCTATTCCCTCTTAAAAGGCCGGCAACGCACCTGCAGCTCTTCTGATGCTGTGAGTGTCCATGGGCGACGGAAGTTGCTTTCCATCAGGTGACCCGTTTGCTCGTTTGCCCCCTCATTTCATAAAAAGAAAGGTATCTTTGTAGGATGAGTACTACGGAACTCTATAGTGCGCGTAGCCCGACACGCACTTGGCCGGTTTTTACATTTGACTAAAGTACGTAGAGCATTTTGTTGGATAACTTTTTACAATCTTGTAGGTAGTGACGTCATCCCATTGTTGTAAATTGTTAGGGGCTTTTCATTAAAAAAAACTACGACAAGACGTGGTCTTGGCAGTCCTCTTATGATGTTAATCTAACACTGCTATTGACGACACGACAACTCTGCAGGGCCTGTGTCGTCAATTTGGAGTAGGCTAGAGTGGACTGTATCTTGAGGGTTCAGTCCTGAAGAAGGTAGGGTACAAGTAGAAGAGAAACACCAGGTGAAATTTGGTACTGCAGCCGTGGTCGAGGGTCGGTCCAGCAGGGATTCGACTTGCTTCTGTGGTGTTCGTGTTGCGAGTGAGTTTGCACTGGGAAAGTGCGTGTTTATTCTGTTTCTCTGTTCAAATTTATTCTGTTAGAATCTGTAGGATTCTATCAGTTGCTGTCGGGTATATGCAGTCCGTTTATTCAAAAAGTACAAATTACATTCTTATAAGCTAATATAACAGTAAACAGGCATTCTTATAAGACTAATTAACAGTAAAAACGTAAATAAACGTATAAAACGAAAGAGACAACAACAATATTAGAGTGAGACACACTATACTTAGGCTAGAAAGGGACAACAATATCAATTGTGTGAAACACACTACATTTCTGTGCGAAAGGGACAGCAACAACACAAAAATGAGACAACAATATAACTTATTCTAATAGGAAATTATTCAAATGTAAAATGTATAATAAAAGGGAATAAAACCTAAGCTATTATTTACAACTGTCGAAGGAATTCTGCAGCAACTGAAACAGGTGAAAATCAAAAGGTAAAACATATTGCAAAAATAAATGAATTTGAATTTGAAGGACAGGACAAGGATTGTTTTCTCTAAAGTTAAAAATGTTTAATGATGCCAAAACCATCCAAGCCAAAGAGGTTTTATTGCAAGTTCGCATAAGTACATACTATACTATGCGAAAAGACTTTTTCCGTAGCTTTTTCTCCAACTTTTTTTTATATGCCACCTTTGCACGTCTTATACTTAATAGTAATTCCACAGAAATAAGAACTTGAGAAATGTCTGTGAGTAATTCTTAATTAATGATAATGATGTAAATCCCTAGTTATATATTTGGAGCGTCATATTTTAATTTTCGTAGTAGGGATCAATTATTTTATTCAGTATAACATGTACTATAAAATATAAAAATATTATTATGTACGTCTTAATTATTTCTTACAAATAGTGTTGTGAACAAAAAGTTTTAAGAGCCTATTCAATAGAAGTGACTAAATATTATAATGTATAAATGAGTATTTAAACTTTATATTTTTAAGGCCGCTTATTAAAAGATCGTCTCAAAGTCAGATTATATATAATAAACTTCGAAATCTACCCAGTTTTGACTGTCAAATAATAGTTTTTGTAGGCAATAAAAAATCGAAAACATTAACCCACAAAAATGTTTAACCTTTAGAATTTTTTTAACCCTAAAATGTAGTGCTATCGGTCTATCATCTATGTTAACATGACATCATTCAGATTGTAGTTTAGATTATAATCTGCATAATTGCATACTTGATCGGTCTCCAAGAAAGAGTTCAAGGCGCACGCATTTGTAAACAAAAAGTTGTAGCTGTATCGCTGTATGTAATAAGTAATAACAATTATAATAGGTATAATGTAGTTTAGTTTCATTCGTTTCATCATACACACGTTGTATAGTATCTAAAAATTGGAATAAAGATTTTATTTACTTAAATTTATTTAAGTAATGTTAATACGAATGTTCAGCTATTTATATAATCGCGGGCAACGCTACATGATATTACTGAATACAGTCAATTGCACGTGTTTATTGTATTCAAATGATGTTTCAATGTATAATACGATATCGATAAAATATATACTAGAATGTCGATAAAAATATAATTATACTTACAAAAAGGCGGTTTCGATGACGGAAGTTATTTTATAGAGCCCAAATCTATAATAAAAACTCCTGCGATGGTTTCGGTGACGGTGGCCGGTTTCATTGAAACCAGGCCAGTTACGCAGGCGTAATTTTGTAGTGCCCAAGTGTGTACAGTACACAAGAGTACTCTCACCTTCATTACCGTCAACCCAGATGAACTAACGACCGACAAGACTGGCAGGAGATCAGGCGCACGACCGACTTTTTACATGCCCATCCGACGCATAGATCATCTTTATAACACTACAAGTCATAACACTATAAGTAAATTATTATAATAGTAAGAAATAATTGTACAATTAAACGTTATAAATATAAATTAAAAAAGTTTGATAAAATATGATCATGAAAAATTTTGTTCGCCAATAGTAATATAGTAAAAGTAACAATTATGATTAAAAAATCAAGATATAAGTTTACCAAATTACAAAATCACAGTATATGGAAGATTGTTTGCGCAAAACTAAGAACAAGTTTGACGAGCAATTTAAAATTACCCTGCCTAAATTGAACACACTGTACATAAAAAATGCGTACAGCGATTAATCATCGCTCTATATATACCGAGTGTAATGTTTTTAAATTGTGTGAAACTGTATTAAATAACCGACTTATACAATATACATATCTATTTGTTCCTCATTTAATAGTTTTCATTGCTAACAATGTATCTATACTCATTAGTCTTGTTCCTTTTTATGATATACTATGTTACCAAAGTCCGAAGCAGTCGGCTGTATGAGGTGGTATTCCAGTACCCACCTTGCCACAAGGAGCTACCTTTTTTGGGATCTTTCTACCATTTTCTGTACGCAAGTTCTAAGCGTGAGTACTCCTAAAATAGTTTCACTGAATAAGTACTAATTCACTCTAAAGTCTAGGTTAAAAATGTCAAAAGTGGCCCCAGAGTAAAATAAGTTTGAGAACCACTGGGAGACCTGTGAGTGTTGTAGAAAGTATTGATTCAAATATTTGAGTATGCAACACTTTACTTCAAAATATGCAGATATAATATTATGCATTTTCAGGTTCCATGAAATTAATTATTGATATTGGCTACAAAACCATGGAAGCAGGTGGAATCACTCGGTTGTATGCGTTCAATACTTATTACCTAGGTAATTCAATGAGTATTATTATTTGTTTCCATTTTATTATCAGGCTATGAAGTATGAGGAAATAAATTGAATAGATTCTTTACAAATTGTCATCTAACCAACTAAAAGTTAGCCATTTATACATTTTACTGAGAACTCAGAGTAAAATTATCGACTATAGAGACTCTAATAGTCGATATTTAAATTGTAACAACTGCTTTCAACTTGATAAAGATTATGAAGGCGACTAAAACAAAAATGACGATTTTATAAATCATTTTTGTAGGTACTTACTTGATAATGAGCCCCGAATTGTTTCATTTTCTAAACATATAATTATACTACATTATATTTCCAATGATCTGATCTGAATGAAAACACGATATTCTTAAATATTTTCTCGATAGAAAAAGGAAAGATGCATCTAATTTTGATGTCACAAGCACGGACGTAAAAAAAATACGGACGTAACCTTGTCTAATCCCGAGTGAAGCATAGTTATGGCCGCCCGTGTAGGAACTAGGATGTGTGCGTGTCATTGGCACCGTCACTCAATGTAAGTAATGACAGCGGGGTGTAGTACCTAGTTGCGTGTGTGAGTGTCGGTCACGTGTACAATAAACGAAATTGTCGTACCTTGTATGCTTTACCTCTTTATAGTGTAATGCTTCGTCCGCATTTTTTTTATGTCCGTGGTCACAAGTAATTGAACATATTATAGACTAGATGACGTCCGCAACTTCGTTGCGCCAAAATTCGTTTATCGCGCGGGAACCGTACATTTTTTCGGGATAAAAAGTATCCTATATCCTGTCCCGGGACTCAAAGTAATAAGTATCTCCATGCCAAATTTCAGCGAAATTGGTTCAGCGGTTTGAGCGTGAAGAGGTAACAGACAGACAGACAGACAGACAGATGGACAGACAGACAGACACACTTTCGCATTTATAATATTAGTATGGATTAAAGACTGTTTACGTACACCATAATATTGTAAAATTCTTGAAATCTGAGGGGTCCGTGAAAAAAGCTTAAAAATCGCTACTTTATAGTGACATAATATTATCTACAGTGATGACAGACGCATCAGACATAGCCGAAGCCCTGACACTATACTTGGACAAGGACTTCATATACACATTTCTGCAGGCCATCACCAACACCGGAAGTGTGTTCATGCCAGGTAAGTTGAAATTGTTTCATGTAGAGTTGCATTAAAATACAAGAATTATTAGAGAGAGACTCGTGTTGGAATGCAAAGGTTTTCTAGATAGGGTGCACTGAACTCAAGGGTTCCGTGAAGTTTTCAAACCTGCGCCAATTTTTTTAATTGGCCCAAACTATTCTTGCTTCTTCAGTAGCAAGTAGAGTATTTTTTGCTTCTGCAGTAGAGTAATTAGACCCTAGTTTGTAAAGTTCCATGAAATCAAATTTATTTGTTAAGTGTTTCGTAGTATAAAAGCTAAGAAACCCTGGTGTAAACAAGTATAAGATTAAAAGATTCTTAGGGTAGGTTGCACCAGAGGTGTGGTTAAAGTTAAAGTTATGGTTATAGTTAAGGCTAACTTAACTTTAACCTTAACTTTGACCACAGAATTTGACAGATGTCTGTTGCGTCAATTTTTTTATTAAAGCTATAGTTAATGGGATTGAGAGTATAAAAATTGAATTATCCGTAAAAATCGTCGGGAAAAATATTTGTTATAACAACACGGTGAAACATATGACGACCTCCGTGGCGCAGTGGTAAGCGCGTTGGTAGCTCAAGCCGGAGGTCGCGGGTTCGAGTCCCGCCGACGGAACAAAAATTTTATGAAGTTCCTGGGTCATGGATGTGTATTATATATGTGTATCATATAATAAAAATCTTAAATATATGTATAGTATAAAAGTATTAAATATATTTCCGTTGTCTGGTAAGCTGTAACACAAGTCCTTCAGGTACTTAGCACGGGGCCAGACTGACGTGGTGTGAAGCGTCCATATATATTATTATTATTATTATTATTATTATTATTATTATTATTATTATTATTATTATTATTATTATTATTATTATTATTATTATTATTATTATTATTATTATTATTATTATTATTATTATTATTATTATTATTATTATTATTATTATTATTATTATAGTAAATTTTCACGAATAAATTTCGATATAAGTATGAGCAGTTATGGTTACCGATATGGCGTCCTAAACCAAAGATTTGACATTTTGCACTGTAGTTATAGTTACAGTTATAGTTAAAGTAAGTTGGTGCAACCCACCCTTATTGCAGAGGCATCAAAATCTAAGGTTCGGAGACGTGTGCTGCTGCCATCATTTACCATCAACATGCTGTCGAGCTACGTCGAGAGTATGTGGGCGGAGAGTGTGGCGCTGACGGAAACTCTGGCACCGTTTGTGGGGAAGAGCCCATTTGCTGCGGGGCCGTACCTGGGCGCCTTCTGCTTCAATAGTATCTTAAGTATGCATGTCATTCATATATTATACTAATATCTATGTTACGCTCAAAGACCGAAATCGCTCAGTGAGCGAAAAAATAGCCCACAACGGCCACGACGCGTTCTGGCAAACACAAAAAGACCATAACGCGAAATTCGTGTCGTGGCTGATATGCTATTCGTTTTTAACCGACTTCCAAAAAACGAGGAGGTTATATGTTCGGCTGTGGATATATATTTTTTTTATTTTTTTTTATTTTTTTTATTTTTGTATGTTCAACGATTACTCCGCCGTTTGTGAACCGATTTTCGAAATTTTTGTTTTGTTGTATTAGGTTTCACTCCAATTTGGTACTATGTTCACAAAAGTGGTGGTGATGAATCCATGAGTAATCGAGGGAACTCCTCGAAATTTATATAAAAACATATGGTGATTTTGGTTTTATGAGAAGCATCCTAAGCATATGCTACCAAAACGCAAGATTCTGTACCAAGGTATACTATGGTTCCGAAGCTACTAAGAGAACTCCAGATTCCTTATAGATACAAATTTGCGGGCTTAGGCGCTGTTTTAAGAACTGAAAGCATATGCTACTATACAAATCACATTCATCATCATCATCATCATTACCACGTCAGAGTCACCAATGTCACCAAAATTAAACATAACAAAATATTCAACCTTATCTCCAGAGCGTAAGGCACACATTTGACATTACTTCTGAGAAGTAAGTTGCTTCGATAATACAAGTAGCATGCCAGAGTGCACAGCTGTCACACTTACCAACCGCGGCCACGGGCGGCCGTAGACTTCACAAGCGATACTATGTATTACAGTAATAAAGATAAAGTTTAAAATCATTTGACACTGAAAGCCTCGCCGCTGCTAAAATTCCGGTTTGGCTCGGCCCTAGCACGTGTCCACTTCGATTTTTTTAAATGTATTGTTTAAAATTATCTGCAGCTGATATTATATTTTGTAAGTGTGACTGTTAACAAATTGTAATAAGATACGTAGAATAGTATACAGGTATATTAGGGCCGATTCACACCGGAATGGCGGAGGCGAGGCGAGCAGTTTCAGTGTCATATGATTTTAAACTTTATCTTTATTACTGTAATACATAGTATCGCTTGTGAAGTCTACGGCCGCCCGTGGCCGCGGTTGGTAAGTGTGACAGCTGTGCACTCTGGCATGCTACTTGTATTATCGAAGCAACTTACTTCTCAGAAGTAATGTCAAATGTGTGCCTTACGCTCTGGAGATAAGGTTGAATATTTTCGGCCTAATAATATTCGGCCGGAATATTACGGCCGCAAGAGGCCACGAGGTCCACGGACGGCTGTAGATTTCTCAAGCGATACTATGTATTACAATAATGAAGATAAAGTTTAAAATCATATGACACTGAAACTGCTCGCCTCACCTCTGCCATTCGGTGTAAATCGGCCCTAATCTACGTATAGTATGCGATGATTTTACTAGGTAACTAAAAAGAGTGAAATTATTATTTTAACAAAAAATTAAAACGACTTTCAAGGTAAAAACAATAATAACATCCTAATAATATGAACTAAAAAGTATTAAATAATTTTTTCTATCTCATGGTGCCTTTTCCGAATTCGGCTAAAACTCAACTATTTCTGTACTCAATCTTCATAATTTTGAAGTCGGTGCCAGTTACAAATGTTTCAAATATTCTGGCATCTGGATACAGCTATATCTGGTGTATATATATATATATTAGGGTGTCCCTTAAATTTCAAGTTCGATATATTTTTACGCATACGGTCTCAAAAGTTTCATAATGAATAGAAATAAGTATAAGTTCGATTCCTAAACTATAACCCGTGCCAACTTGAGATTAAACTTCTTCATACAAGTTACGTATCAGTACTGCGTTGTGACTTGAAAGTAAATGTTTTTTTTTTGGCATTTCATGCGTGATTTTTGAGATTAATAATGCTTCATTATTTAGTGCGTAAACATGTCAGTTTATTTACTTCTAACTGCGTGAAAAAAATTCTTGATTTATATCATGTTTGGAGAGAGTGGCATAAAAAGCAAACTATCGTTTAAAATTTGTTTACTATAGTTACTATTCACAATAACTGCGAAGGACAAAAAGCTCTACAAGATGTTTGCTTATTATTTTCGAATGCACAGTGGTAACTAAAGCATATTACTAAGATTTGTGCTTCTTGAAAGTTGAAGATGTTAAAAGAGTACGGAAAAATTGAATCAACAATTTTTAAGGCCTCTCTAAGGAAGTTTAGCCATAATTTATGGTATTTATGTAAAGAGACAGTCATTATATTATCACTGTTTGATGATGAATATTGGTATCCAAACTAAAAAGCAGATGATTTTGAACTTCAACGGGGCAGAATCACAAATTTTAGCAAACGCAGTGTTTCCGTCGAAGGAAGAATTGTCCCAAAAGTTGTTTCGTTGTATCTTCTTGGAACAATAATTATTTTCAGGAATTTTTAAGAAAATAAGTAATTTGAGAGATATAAATTTTACTGTCGGAAGGGCTCTTAAATTGATGCACGGCTGAAGATGAATATAAACAGTTGTTGCTGCGCTGAATTCAGGAACATGGAAAAGTGTATCTTATCTGTAAAAAACACTACTCTAAAAAGAAGTTATCTTGTCTGATTGTACGAAATGTACGTTATTAATTTAAGATTTATGTTCATCTTATTGAATTGTTCCATTTTCACTTACTTTTATTGCAGTTCTAGTGATTTAATGTAGACCGACACATCAGGACAAAATTACGTTTCATACTTAACTTTGAGGCTCGGTCGGCACGGGTTGCAATTGTGCTAGGAAGGCGAAATTTTATATTTGAGTATCTTATAACGTTAGTAAAAAATATACAGGGTATGCATTTTGAAATTCGAAAAAAAAACTTTTTTTGTCATATAAGGGACACATATATATGTGGCGGTACCCACAATTCGCCTAATATTTCTGCATCGCGCTATCGAAGTTTTCTAAGCGCGGCGGTATATATACGACAGCTGAAATGTATCATGTGGGCTTCGGCCTGACCGAGCATACCACCTCTCTCGGTCGGAAGATCTTCCTTTGGCCTCTCTACGCCTTATATCCCACATTGGTGACCCTCGACAGAACACGCCTCCTTCACCATCGTCACTCCCCGCCCCTCCGCACCTCGCCAGCCAGCATCGCCTCATCGGGTACCTCGTCCACTAGCCGCAATGTACCGCGGCCTGGACAGACTCCGCATTGGCATCATCGGGCTTTCTCACTACACCGACCGGTCAGCAAGCAGAGCACATCTCTCCTGGTCAGCACGTAGCATCGGCCCCACACGGCAGCTTATCCGACTCACTGGATCCTGTGCAGCAGCTTATAGTTCCGACTCACTGGGACTCACTGCAACAGTTCCGACTCACTGGAACTCACTGGCACTGGCGACTCAAGTGACAAGACTTCAAGATTCGACCTCCGGTCTTCGGGGGGGAGTGATGTGGCGGTACCCACAATTCGCCTAACATTCCTGCATCGCGCTATCGAAGTTTTCTAAGCGCGTCGGTATATATACCACAGCTGAAATGTATCACGTGGGCTTCGGCCTGACCGGGCATACCACCTCGCTCGGTCGGAAGATCTTCCTTTGGCCTCCACATGCACACTCATATCCCACATATATATATATATATATATATATATATATATATATATATATATATATATATATATATATATATATATATATATATATATATATATATATATTTAAAAAAACAACAACAAACAATTATATGACACTGAAAGCCTCGCCGCTGCTAAAATTCCGGTTTGGCTCGGCCCTAGCACGTGTCCACTTCGATTTTTTTAAATGTATTGTTTAAAATTATCTGCAGCTGATATTATATTTTGTAAGTGTGACTGTTAACAAATTGTAATAAGATACGTAGAATAGTATACAGGTGTATTAGGGCCGATTCACACCGGAATGGTGGAGGCGAGGCGAGCAGTTTCAGTGTCATATGATTTTAAACTTTATCTTCATTGTTGTAATAGATAGTATCGCTTGAGAAATCTACGGCCGCCCGTGGACCTCGTGGCCTCTTGCGGCCGCCGGCGGCGTCGATTTCTCAAGCGATACTATGTATTACAATAATGAAGATAAAGTTTAAAATCATATGACACTGAAACTGCTCGCCTCACCTCTGCCATTCGGTGTGAATCGGCCCTAATCTACGTATAGTACGCGATGATTTTACTAGGTAACTAAAAAGAGTGAAATTATTATTTTAACAAAAAATTAAAACCGACTTTCAAGGTAAAAACAATGATAACATCCTTATAATATGAACTAAAAAGTATTAAATAATTTTTTCTATCTCATGGTGCCTTTTTCCGAATTCGGTTAAAACTCAACTATTTCTGTACTCAATCTTCATAATTTTGAAGTCGGTGCCAGTTACAAATGTTTCAAATATTCTGGCATCTGGATACAGCTATATCTGATATATATATATATATATATATATATTAGGGTGTCCCTTAAATTTCAAGTTCGATACATTTTTACGCATACCGTCTCAAAAGTTTCGTAATGACCCTATAATGTCTAGAAATAAGTATAAGTTCGATTCCTAAACTATAACCCGTGCCGACTTGAGATTAAACTTCTTCATACAAGTTACGTATCAGTACTGCGTTGTGACTTGAAAGTAAATGTTTTTTTTGGCATTTCATGCGTGATTTTTGAAATTAATAATGCTTCATTATTTAGTGCGTAAACATGTCAGTTTATTTACTCCTAACTGCGTGAAAAAATTTCTTGATTTATATCATGTTTGGAGAGAGTGGCATAAAAAGCAAACTATCGTTTAAAATTTGTTTACTATAGTTACTATTCACAATAACTGCGAAGGACAAAAAGCTCTACAAGATGTTTGCTTATTATTTTCGAATGCACAGTGGTAACTAAAGCATATTACTAAGATTTGTGCTTCTTGAAAGTTGAAGATGTTAAAAGAGTACGGAAAAATTGAATCAACAATTTTTAAGGCCTCTCTAAGGAAGTTTAGCCATAATTTATGGTATTTATGTGAAGAGACAGTCGCTATATTATCACTGTTTGATGATGAATGTTGGTAACCAAACTAAAAAGCAGATGATTTTGAACTTCAACGGGGCAGAATCACAAATTTTAGCAAACGCAGTGTTTCCGTCGAAGGAAGAATTGTCCCAAAAGTTGTTTCGTTGTATCTTCTTGGAACAATAATTATTTTCAGGAATTTTTAAGAAAATAAGTAATTTGAGAGATATAAATTTTACTGTCGGAAGGGCTCTTAAATTGATGCACGGCTGAAGATGAATATAAACAGTTGTTGCTGCGCTGAATGCAGGAACATAGAAAAGTGTATCTTATCTGTAAAAAACACTACTCTAAAAGGAAGTTATCCTGTCTGATTGTAAGAAATGTACGTTATTAATTAAAGATTTATGTTCATCTTATTGAATTGTTCCATTTTCACTTACTTTTATTGCAGTTCTAGTGATTTAATGTAGACCGACACATCAGGACAAAATTACGTTTCATACTTAACTTTGAGGCTCGGTCGGCACGGGTTGCAATTGTGCTAGGAAGGCGAAATTTTATATTTGAGTATCTTATAACGTTAGTAAAAAATATACAGGGTATGCATTTTGAAATTCGAAAAAAAAACTTTTTTTGTCATATAAGGGACACATATATATGTGGCGGTACCCACAATTCGCCTAATATTTCTGCATCGCGCTATCGAAGTTTTCTAAGCGCGGCGGTATATATACGACAGCTGAAATGTATCACGTGGGCTTCGGCCTGACCGAGCATACCACCTCTCTCGGTCGGAAGATCTTCCTTTGGCCTCTCTACGCCTTATATCCCACATTGGTGACCCTCGACAGAACACGCCTCCTTCACCATCGTCACTCCCCGCCCCTCCGCACCTCGCCAGCCAGCATCGCCTCATCGGGTACCTCGTCCACTAGCCGCAATGTACCGCGGCCTGGACAGACTCCGCATTGGCATCATCGGGCTTTCTCACTACACCGACCGGTCAGCAAGCAGAGCACATCTCTCCTGGTCAGCACGTAGCATCGGCCCCACACGGCAGCTTATCCGACTCACTGGATCCTGTGCAGCAGCTTATAGTTCCGACTCACTGGGACTCACTGCAACAGTTCCGACTCACTGGAACTCACTGGCACTGGCGACTCAAGTGACAAGACTTCAAGATTCGACCTCCGGTCTTCGGGGGGGAGTGATGTGGCGGTACCCACAATTCGCCTAACATTCCTGCATCGCGCTATCGAAGTTTTCTAAGCGCGTCGGTATATATACCACAGCTGAAATGTATCACGTGGGCTTCGGCCTGACCGGGCATACCACCTCGCTCGGTCGGAAGATCTTCCTTTGGCCTCCACATGCACACTCATATCCCACATATATATATATATATATATATATATATATATATATATATATATATATATATATATATATATATATATATATATATATATATATATATATATATTTAAAAAAACAACAACAAACAATTATATGACACTGAAAGCCTCGCCGCTGCTAAAATTCCGGTTTGGCTCGGCCCTAGCACGTGTCCACTTCGATTTTTTTAAATGTATTGTTTAAAATTATCTGCAGCTGATATTATATTTTGTAAGTGTGACTGTTAACAAATTGTAATAAGATACGTAGAATAGTATACAGGTGTATTAGGGCCGATTCACACCGGAATGGTGGAGGCGAGGCGAGCAGTTTCAGTGTCATATGATTTTAAACTTTATCTTCATTGTTGTAATAGATAGTATCGCTTGAGAAATCTACGGCCGCCCGTGGACCTCGTGGCCTCTTGCGGCCGCCGGCGGCGTCGATTTCTCAAGCGATACTATGTATTACAATAATGAAGATAAAGTTTAAAATCATATGACACTGAAACTGCTCGCCTCACCTCTGCCATTCGGTGTGAATCGGCCCTAATCTACGTATAGTACGCGATGATTTTACTAGGTAACTAAAAAGAGTGAAATTATTATTTTAACAAAAAATTAAAACCGACTTTCAAGGTAAAAACAATGATAACATCCTTATAATATGAACTAAAAAGTATTAAATAATTTTTTCTATCTCATGGTGCCTTTTTCCGAATTCGGTTAAAACTCAACTATTTCTGTACTCAATCTTCATAATTTTGAAGTCGGTGCCAGTTACAAATGTTTCAAATATTCTGGCATCTGGATACAGCTATATCTGATATATATATATATATATATATATATTAGGGTGTCCCTTAAATTTCAAGTTCGATACATTTTTACGCATACCGTCTCAAAAGTTTCGTAATGACCCTATAATGTCTAGAAATAAGTATAAGTTCGATTCCTAAACTATAACCCGTGCCGACTTGAGATTAAACTTCTTCATACAAGTTACGTATCAGTACTGCGTTGTGACTTGAAAGTAAATGTTTTTTTTGGCATTTCATGCGTGATTTTTGAAATTAATAATGCTTCATTATTTAGTGCGTAAACATGTCAGTTTATTTACTCCTAACTGCGTGAAAAAATTTCTTGATTTATATCATGTTTGGAGAGAGTGGCATAAAAAGCAAACTATCGTTTAAAATTTGTTTACTATAGTTACTATTCACAATAACTGCGAAGGACAAAAAGCTCTACAAGATGTTTGCTTATTATTTTCGAATGCACAGTGGTAACTAAAGCATATTACTAAGATTTGTGCTTCTTGAAAGTTGAAGATGTTAAAAGAGTACGGAAAAATTGAATCAACAATTTTTAAGGCCTCTCTAAGGAAGTTTAGCCATAATTTATGGTATTTATGTGAAGAGACAGTCGCTATATTATCACTGTTTGATGATGAATGTTGGTAACCAAACTAAAAAGCAGATGATTTTGAACTTCAACGGGGCAGAATCACAAATTTTAGCAAACGCAGTGTTTCCGTCGAAGGAAGAATTGTCCCAAAAGTTGTTTCGTTGTATCTTCTTGGAACAATAATTATTTTCAGGAATTTTTAAGAAAATAAGTAATTTGAGAGATATAAATTTTACTGTCGGAAGGGCTCTTAAATTGATGCACGGCTGAAGATGAATATAAACAGTTGTTGCTGCGCTGAATGCAGGAACATAGAAAAGTGTATCTTATCTGTAAAAAACACTACTCTAAAAGGAAGTTATCCTGTCTGATTGTAAGAAATGTACGTTATTAATTAAAGATTTATGTTCATCTTATTGAATTGTTCCATTTTCACTTACTTTTATTGCAGTTCTAGTGATTTAATGTAGACCGACACATCAGGACAAAATTACGTTTCATACTTAACTTTGAGGCTCGGTCGGCACGGGTTGCAATTGTGCTAGGAAGGCGAAATTTTATATTTGAGTATCTTATAACGTTAGTAAAAAATATACAGGGTATGCATTTTGAAATTCGAAAAAAAAACTTTTTTTGTCATATAAGGGACACATATATATGTGGCGGTACCCACAATTCGCCTAATATTTCTGCATCGCGCTATCGAAGTTTTCTAAGCGCGGCGGTATATATACGACAGCTGAAATGTATCACGTGGGCTTCGGCCTGACCGAGCATACCACCTCTCTCGGTCGGAAGATCTTCCTTTGGCCTCTCTACGCCTTATATCCCACATTGGTGACCCTCGACAGAACACGCCTCCTTCACCATCGTCACTCCCCGCCCCTCCGCACCTCGCCAGCCAGCATCGCCTCATCGGGTACCTCGTCCACTAGCCGCAATGTACCGCGGCCTGGACAGACTCCGCATTGGCATCATCGGGCTTTCTCACTACACCGACCGGTCAGCAAGCAGAGCACATCTCTCCTGGTCAGCACGTAGCATCGGCCCCACACGGCAGCTTATCCGACTCACTGGATCCTGTGCAGCAGCTTATAGTTCCGACTCACTGGGACTCACTGCAACAGTTCCGACTCACTGGAACTCACTGGCACTGGCGACTCAAGTGACAAGACTTCAAGATTCGACCTCCGGTCTTCGGGGGGGAGTGATGTGGCGGTACCCACAATTCGCCTAACATTCCTGCATCGCGCTATCGAAGTTTTCTAAGCGCGTCGGTATATATACCACAGCTGAAATGTATCACGTGGGCTTCGGCCTGACCGGGCATACCACCTCGCTCGGTCGGAAGATCTTCCTTTGGCCTCCACATGCACACTCATATCCCACATATATATATATACATTTAAAAAAACAACAACAAACAACAACAAGTTGCGCCAAACAGACAGATAATATTAGTACGGATAGTATGGAATTATGGATATGCAGTGTTGCCAACGTCGCGCTAGAGTTTGGCGTGAACAGGATATTTTATTAAAATTATAATGACGAGCACGTTATGCAGTGATTTAGTAAAAGAAAAAATATTTTGTAGTACGCGTGGTAGTTCAAATATAATCTTCCATACCTATAGATGATTAATCAATCAAGAACAAATCAAGAAAAACGAATAGCATATCAGCCACGACACGAATTTCGCGTTATGGCCTTTTTGTGATTGCCAGAACGCATCGTGGCCGTTTTCATTAGAGCCACGCCGCGAACTTCGCGTGACCACAACGCGTTGTGAGCTATTTTTTCGCTCACTGAGCGATTTCAGTCTTTGAGCGTAACATCTATACTAATATTATAAAGCGGATGAGTTTGTTTGTTTGAACGCGCCAATCTCAGGAACTACTAGTCCAATTTAAAAAAATATTTCAGTGTTAGATAGACATTCATCGAGAAAAACTATAGAAAGGCTATATTTTAGCACACTAAGACTTATATAGGAGCGAAGAAATAGAGAAAAATGAAAAAAAAATAGGGAAAATAATATTAAATTGCTTATAATCTTAAGAACTACTGGAGCAATTTTTATATTTTTTGGCAGTTGGCACACATAAAGAATAGACCACGTAAAGGGATAAAGGCTATTTTTTGCGGAAAAAGTACGGTTTCCGTGAAATTCCTAAATACGCGGGCGAAACCGCGCGGAACATCTAGTAACCTATAAATCTCCAAAGAATCCTGACTTTAGGAACGGACGCAGAACCGGCCCAGACAAAATCACAAGGTACTCAAAATTCCTCTCATACTATCAGAGAAGCTGATTCATAGAGGGCAGACCTACGTATTTTGGTTACGTTTGGTCAAACCCAGCTGATAGATGACGACTTACATTGGCCTTCTGTACGGAGATTCCGTAATTTACCGTATTTAAAGCCTTATAAACTCATAATTTGAAAGCTACAAAGTTATAATAAAAATACAGCAATAATCTTCAGTATATCAACATTCCTTTTCACGTTTTAAATTTTCTATTTTTGTTTATTATACTCATGATATCAACTTCTAAAGTAAAACCGATTTATTAAAATTCAAGCATACATTTAGCATCTCCTTAGTATAATTTAAAAATTACTTTTATTTGAAACACACGCCAATAAATCGACAATATCATAAAGTACATATTCCACGTTTTAAATTTTTTTAGGTCAATTTTGAACTAAGATAAGTAAAAAAATAGGGTTTTGGTGCGATCTCGGCAACGCGGTATAGTCAAGGTCGTTTGCTCGGGGGACGGCCTTAAGCTAACATAATCCGACCAAATGTCGTAGGTTCGTCAACTGCCAATGAATCAATTTCTTCGACGGTACATTATTTTATTTCTAAGAGATCACACCCATGAAAGGGAGCTGTTTTACTCATGGGAGTTAAAAATTTCACTTCACTATTTACTATTCAGCAACTGTCTTATTTATTAGGCTGGATTTACATACGCAAGTGCGCGGTTTGGCGGCTACGCTAGATGACAAGCAACTGTATGTAATTGAAAGCGTGAACGCGCCACTACATCTAAATATAATTATATAACTCAAAGGTGTCTGACTGACTGACTGACTGACCGACATAGTGATCTATCAACGCACAGCCCAAACCACTGGACGGATCGGGCTGAAATTTGGCATGCAGGTAAATGTTATGACGTAGGCATCCGCTAAGAAAGGATTTTGATCAATTCTACTAGTTCCCTATCTAATTCCCAAGGGGTTTTAAATAGGGGATGAATGTTTGTATGAAACTTTGTCAATTTTAAACCGATCGGGATGAGACTTTACATGCATAAAGCTACTATGACTTAGGCATCCCCTAAGAAAGGTATTTGATAAATTCCAGCCCTAATGGGATAAATAGGAAATGAAATATTTTAAATATACTTAACGCGAGCGAAATCTCGGGCAAATGCAAGTACTTAAATAAATCGTTAGATACATCATACAACTGTTTGCATTCTCGAGGTGTAGGCGCCAAGCAGCAAGTTCGTGTGGACGCATATAAATCCAGCCTAAAAACCCTACGAACATTGATTATTTATATGATTTCTTGAACTAAAACTATTCTAAATATTTCAGGGTCAGCAGACGCACAAGATTTGAGAAAGGAAATGTGCACTTTGCAATTACTGTGTGACTATCATAGATGCCTGAAGCTGGTATACGAGAGATGGGCCAGCCTATGGATGTACCCGAATTGGGTCCACAAGCTTACAGCGAATTATGCTGAAACCCATAAAAAATTTGTGGCCTTCCAAGAGTACGGAGAAAAGGTAAGAGTAATCAACGATAAAATTAATCGCTCTTGGATTGTAAAATGTTACCATAATATTTTTCATCATACCAGGACCGAAAGTTTGATTTTCTTCCCTTGTTTGCGGGAAGAAAGGTACATATTTCATCTGCTTACAATTAGTGACATATTAAAATTTTCTTCCCGCTAACTATTTTAAATAACTCATCACTATGGTAACCGTGCAGTTGTTATTCCAGATCCATAATATTAATCCCACCAAAACATGAAATGTAAAAGGAGCCAAGCAAAATATTGAATAGCTATTCAATACTTCTGTCGTAAAAAGTTTTCAGATCACATTCAAGCCAAGCCGTCGCTAGATGATTTGAACCACATTCGTTTTCCTTATATTATATATATATACGATTTCAATAATTATTGTCATTAAACTTTCGGTCCCTTGTATGATGAAAAGTTCTATACACGGAATATATAACACTAAGTTCTATACGCGCCACGGGAGGAGAGCATGACACTTCGACCGACGCTTTTGTCGCGCGGGTTGAAATGTCATACTTTCTTCCCTTGGGGCGTAATGTACTATTGCAAACTTATACCATAAAATGCTTATGAATATGCTTATGAATAATGAATAAAAATAAAACATTGCTATCATTTTCTACACTCTTGTGAAAACGAAATAGCACTGAAAACGTGAGCGAGTAAAAGCTCAAATATTATTAGGTCGTCACAAATGTGTGTGTGTGTGTACGTTTTAGGTACATTATTTTTAACTAAATAGGAAGGAAACAACTGTATGTAGGTATAAATATTTTTGTTTGTATTTATTTTACTGAGAAATCTCGTTTATCTTTTAGGCATATAAAATTCGAAGAAATAATTTATCAAGTAATTCAACCTCGAATTCTTCAGGTAACTATTATACAATCGGATATAATATCAGTACCTTTATTTAATAATAAGTTTTAATAATCTTATACTAATACTCTATAACGCAATAAGAACCTAGTAAACGGATTTTAAATTTTGATAAACTTTGGTATAATTGTAAAAAAATTATAAAATTGCAGGCGCAAAGGTTCGGCTGGTGCTTTCAGTCACACACTTTGCGCCTGCAATTTTATATATTGTTGATCGACGTTATTTTATACATAATTCAATCGAGTCAAATAAACGAAACTTGCTAGATATTATATTTTTGTCTTCAATTCACTACAAAAATTATCTGAAAATTCCAAATAATTTGGACATAGTAAGGCAACTTCGTTAAAAGAAGTGGTAACTTTGGGATTTTTTCTATCGAGTGAAGTTCATGTCATTTTGTAATGGAATATGAATTCCAATGTGTTAGATCCTTAACTAACATATTTATAGTAATTAAAATTCTGAAAAAAAAAATTCAGAATTTTAATTACTATATTTTTATCTCCTGTCACGTTTAAATCTTGAAAATCGTCCGTTTCTCGAACTAGCTAGAACTAGGATCAAGGATATAGCGCCAGCAAATCGACTCCCCATATTCTTTCAGGTCACCCCAACAAAGAAAAGGACGTAAGACGTTTGTTTGACGGTTTGCTCCATTCTAAGCTCCCGCAAAGGGATGTTATAGATGAAATCTTAGTGCTTATTGGTGCTTCTGAGGAGGCTGCAATCGCGACTGGGTTTGCGCTTATGCTGATGGGACAGTACCCTGAAGTACAGAACAAAGTTTATGAGGAGTGAGTGATTTTGAATGACTAAAATGCAGTTGAGTTCCAACAGCAATAATATATGCCTAGATAAACCTGAAACTCACATACTACAGTTTAGTTTAAACTTTAAAATTAACTATTAGGCTACTTTTTATACCAAAAAGTATACTGCTTCTGTGAATTAAACCATCAAGCCCCGTACGAGCACCGGTGATAGAATACAATAGCATTTCCGAGAATCCCCGATCGAAGGATTAATACTTCAGTCGGAATTTCCAGGAATTGCTATTGTATTCTATTGTTGTCGCGATCACCGGTGCTCGCGCGGGGCCTGAAGGATTAATATAGTACTTTTTTTTTATTAAATAAGGGGGCAAACGAGCAAACGGGTCACCTGATGGTAAGCAACTACCGTCGCCCATGGACACTCGCAACATCAGAAGAGCTGCAGGTGCGTTGCCGGCCTTTTAAGAGGGAATACGCTCTTATCTTGAAGGTTTGCAGGTCGTATAGGTCCGGAAATATTGCTGGTGACAGTTGGTTCCAGTGTTTTACAGTGCGCGGCAGAAAGTTACGCGAAAAACGCACTGTGGAAGACTGCCACTCATCAAGGTGATGAGGATGGTATGTTTTTCGCGTGGAACGATGGCGAAAAGTTGCAGGTGGTATGATTCCGAACAATTCCTTAGAGCACTCCCCGTGATACAAGCGATAGAGGATGCAGAGTGAAGCTATATCTCGGCGTAATTCCAAGGGGTCCAAGCTGTTTGAAACACTATGGCAGTCAACAATTCGAGCGCCTCTTCGTTGGATACGATCCAGAGGGAGCAGTTGGTATTTTGGTGCCCCTGCCCAGAGATGAGAACAATATTCCATATGAGGCCGAACCTGCGCCTTGTAGAGTTGTAGGCGTTGGTTGGTCCGGACTGAAGTACTGTCTCGCTTTGTTATGAACACCAAGCTTCTTCGAGGCTAATTTGGCCTTACCCTCTAGATGATATCGGAACTGGACTTCGCTCGATGTGTTGACGCCAAGTATCTCAATGCTAGTAGAGATGGTTAAAGATGTGCCCTCGAAACGAGGATATACGACCATTGGTGACTTTTTAGTGGTGAACGCGCAGACTTGTGTCTTGGCGGGGTTGAATTGGACTAAGTTACGTCTACCCCATTCAGAGACTTTCTCCATTGAATTCTCTATTTTAGACACAAGTTCGTTTCCACTCTCAATGACATTTAGCCGAGAAATATTGGGGGAGCCGGTATATACAGCATCACCTGTACTATCATCCTCATAGCAAATAGCAATGAATGTCGTTGGTCTGTAACATGTCATTGATATGCAGTATGAATAGAGTAGGCGATAGCACACAGCCCTGAGGGACACCAGCATCAACAGACTGAGTTTCCGTCTGCTAAGAAACGAGTACTCAATTTATAACGATAGAGACAATATAAAGTAACTTTACAAGTTTGCCATTGCTGGTATTATTTAACATCCCATTTTTAAACGGTTTGATTTTAGGATGAGAGATATTTTCGGTGATTCCGACAGACCACTAGAGAAGGATGACTTGCCGAGACTGCGATATTTGGACATGGTCATGAAAGAGGTCTTTCGCCTTTACCCACCTGTACCTTTAATTATGCGCAAAGCTCACAAAAAACTTAAATTATGTAAGTATTAACTACAGGATAGCAATTAGGTTTTGCTTGATTATTATGATCTAAACTCTAAAAGAACATTTTTAGTGGACGCCATATTTGCTCTGTGGTCATGACGTCATATCGTGAGTAAACAAACTAATATTTTGCCGTATAGTATTTTCTTTAAAATTTGAAAAAAATAGTTATAATACTCCATATTGTAATTGGTGTGTGGTTTCTGAATGCAAGAATTTCTAAACAGATTATAAACTCGGTAAGGCTTCTTACAGACGAACGGCATTGGTCGACGCAGTGCCGTAAATAGGGCGGTGCCACCGGTGCCCAGACACAGGGCGTAGAATCTGGGGGGCGCAAGAATGGCCAGACTAGACTCGTATTTTTTCGAATTGCTCCCGATAAGTTCCCGCTGCACCCCAGAGATGTTTCCCAATGTAGTAAAAAATATCCACAGCCGAACATACAACCTTCTCCTTTTTAGAAGTCGGTTAAAAAACAAGGGTAGTTAAAAAAGCTCGCACAGGGCGCAAAAAAGGCTATTAACGGTGCGTCCAGATTTGTATCATTTGCGCGATCAGATCTCCGATCAGATCTCCGTCGTGATCATCGCGCCGTATCAAGTATGCGTATCATAGTGTGGACACCTATTAGATCATTCTGCCGATCATGCGTGTATTTGATGCGACACGTATCAGATACGCGGTTAATAGCGATCGGGGTGTATCATGATACGCGTATCATTTTGACACACTTTGATGATACGCCGGAGATCTGATCGGAGATCTGATCGCGCAAATGATACAAATGTGGACGCACCCTTACTGCACTGGGTCGAGGGCACACGTCGAACGGCAGTCGACGGCTGCCGTCGACAAGTGCCGTTAGTCTGTAAGCGCTTAGTGACGACTTTATTTCCGATCTTAGACCACAAAATTTTTCTCAGCATCTGGGCGAGTGGTTCCCGCGGGTGTTGGTATCGCGGTTCCTATCATCAGCCTCCACCGGAACCCCGCGTACTGGGGCCCTGACGCGGATCACTTCGACCCCGAGCGGTTCCTGCCGGAGCGGCTGGCCGACGTCAATGTTAACGCTTATATACCCTTCAGCTACGGCGCTCGCAGTTGTGTCGGTAAGAGCCGGGACACAAAAACACGGCACGATGTCGTACGGCGCCGTATCGGACGCGCGTCGTAAAAAACCACAGCACGGCGCCGTACGGCGTCGTACGACGTCGTGCCGTAGAAACTCACGCAGAAATTCAAGATGAGTTTCTAAGGCACGACGTCGTACGACGTCGTGCCTTGTTTTTGTGTCCCTTCTAATCAAAAAAAGTTGGTCTAGGGAACCCGGACGTAATGAATTTTAAATGTTTTCCAGGTTACAAGTATGGGAGCTACCTCGTGAAGTTAGCTTTATGTGCGATCCTGAGGAAGTATAAGGTTGTGGGCACACCGGCGTCCGGACCCATACCAGATATTGACATCAAGTTTGAAGTGACACTGAGGAGTATTAATAATTTCGAAATAGAACTCGTTAACCGAACCTAAAAACTATGGTTTTTGTACACTTTCAGGCGTACTATACTGACGTGTAATTAAGTACTACAATTATTCATAATTTTATTTTATTCTTGTAAATACTTTTGTAAATAAAGAGCTGTTAGCTAAATAAAAAGCACGTGTTTCTCTATTCCGAAATCGTCTCGAATTGAAATTAAAATATTTGTCAAATGCTTATCAAAATATTTTTATAATAACATTGATGTTTTATTAGTCAATAATTTGACTTAAGGGGCCGGGTTACCCTCTAAATTCTCATACAAACGTAATACCAAAATCATTTTGTCATACGAAAATATTTAACATGTTTGAGTTATTTTTCAGCTTAAAATAGTAATTACCTAGGTTCCTGAACAAAAATTAACTTCAAAATATTTACACACTAAAAAATATAAGCGATTACATTTCATAAATTTTTACGCCATTGTCGACATACTTTTCGCACACTTGTTTTATATTAAAAACTCATCGAATCGTAATGTATTTTTCCTGGGAACACAGCTTATATTGTGTAGTTACAGAATGTCTTCAAAAGAATGGCAATATAATAAATTTTCATTCATCATTTTTGGTATTCGTAAACGCAACGCAATTTCTCTATAATTTCCAACATGGTATCGTGCCGATCCGCTCACACGACAGAGCGCGGCAACGGGGCGGGAGGCGCGGGAGGCGCGGGCCGGGCGGCGGAGTGGCGGTACACGTGACAATAATTCATTCAAGGCATTCATTATTCAAGTACAATATTCCCTCAAGCTCCAAGCGGTCGCATGCGACCGCGCGCGGGATAACAGTAGATTTCCAAGAATCCGCGATCGAGAGAATGTTATTGTTGTTGAATGTTGATTTTGATAGTTTTTTGTGATACTTGAAGACAATTGCTTGAACAAAATAAAATTATTTTGATTTGTGGTGCTTAAACTTTTGATAATAATTAATAATGGATACCGAAAGGTGGGATGTATGATGTATCACACAGTAGTTTAAAATAAATAATAATTATGAATATCATAAATCATAATATTATTATTTTCTTATATACTGTATTTTGTAAATAACGTTTGGGAATATTAGCGATAATCATAATATTATAATATGATTATACAATATACATTGATATTATGTATAATTAATTTCGTTAGTCTCGCTAAAACTCGAGAACTCCTGAACAGACTTGCTAATTTCTGTCTTGAAATAAAGTGAAATATAAAAGTGAACTTGTATTCTAAGTTTGTATACCTATGTTTGTATATTTTATTTTAGTTTGTATTTTTAGTAATTATTTCCTGATGTCAGTTTTATTCAATTAAATAATATAAATACTTTAATAATTAAATAATATTATTATAAAGCGGAAGAGTTTGTTTGTTTGTTTGAACGCGCTAATCTCAGGAACTACTGGTCCGATTTGAAAAATTATTTCAGTGTTAGTCCATTTATCGAGAAAGGCTACAGGCTATATTTTATCACGCTACGATTAATAGAAGCGAAGAAATAGAGGAAAATGTGAAAAAAACGGGGGAAATTATTTGAAAGGGCTTATCTCACGAACTACTAAAGCAATTTTTCTGTTATTTGGGTCAGATAAAAAGTAGACCACGTGAAGGGTTATGGGCAATTTTTTTGGACTAATTTGTCTGTGAAATGTCTAATTTACGTGGGCGAATCCGCGCGGAACGTCTAGTATAGCATATTTTCGACAACGATTATTCCATACTAGCTGTTGCCCGCGACTTCGTCCGCGTTAGCATAGTAGTTCACATCCCAAGTAGGTATTAATATTTATTGTACAAAAATATTCAATGTACAGAATTGACTTTCCTATGACTTTATTATAATATAGCTGTTGCCCGCGACTTCGTTCGCATTATCATAGTAGATCACATCCCAAGTATTATTTTTTGTACAAAAATATTCAATGTACAGAATTGATTTTCCTACGATTTTATTATATATATATATATATATATATATATATATATATATATATATATATATATATATATATATATATATATATATATATATAGATATTCCACGCGGCTTCGCTTGTGTAATTTAGGAATTTCACGCAACCGTACATTTTTCCGCAAAAAAATAGCCTATGTCCCTTCAAGTGGTCGATTCTTTATGTTTGCCAAATAACATAAAAATTGCTCCAGTAGATCTTAAGATAATAAGCAATTTCATATAATTTCCCCCGTTTTTCCACATTTATCTCTATTTCTTCACTCCAATTAATTTTAGCGTTATGAAATATAGCCTATAGCCTTCCTCGATATGGGCTATCTAACACTGAACAGCGACAGCTAGTAATTAATAATGCTCTTTTGATTTTTAGGCTTCCGTAGCCAAATGGCAAAAAACAAAACCCTAATAGATTCGTCATGTCTGTGTGTCTGTCTGTCCCTATGTCACAGCCACTTTTCTCCGAAACTATAAAAAAAAAACTTATAATTTCATAAAAATAAACCTTATTGTTGCTGCGGATTGCGGAACCATTTATGGGCGAGTCCAACTCGCACTTGTCCGATTTTATTATTTTGAATGATAACAATGTGAGGAATATTTGGAGTAGCCTTTTTTCTGTTTTTGAAACTTTATTATTACGTACTGTCTTTTAATAATTTTTAAATAAAAGCGTCGACCTCTGTGGCGCAGTGGTTGAGCGCATGGTAGCTCAAGCCGGGGATCGCTGGTTCGAAATTCGAATCCCACCGACGGAACAAAACGTTTTCCTGGGTCATGACTCATGACTTATGAGTCATGACTCATGGATGTGTATTAAATATGTGTATAATAATATTGTAAAAATGGATGACGCCCGCAACTCTGTTGCGCCAAAACTAGTTTATCGCGCGGAAACCGTGCATTTTTTCGGGATAAAAAGTATTATATGTCAAAGGACAAAGACTCGGGACCGCCTCAAAGTATCTCCATGCCAAATTTCAGCAAAATCGGTTCAGCGGTTTGGGCGTGAAGAGGTAATAAGCTAATAACAGACAGACAAACAGACACACCTTTTTATTATTTTTTTACAATTAGTATGGAAGTATGGATCTTAAATAAGTTGAGTATAATAAAAAGGAAATCTATATCTAAATAATATAGGTACTTATTATAAAACAAAGTCCCTTTCTTCCTTCATGTCCCTTTGTTCTCTTTAATCTTTAAAACTACGCAACGGATTTTGATGATTCTTTCAGTGTTAGATAGCCCATTTATCGAGGAAGGCTATAGGCTATATTTTATCACGCTAAGACTAATAGGGGCGAAGAAGTAGAAGAAAATGTGGAAAAAAACGGGGGAAATTATTTGAAAGGGCTAACTTGAACGCGCTAATCTCAGGAACACTGGTCTGATTTGAAAAATTCTTTCAGTGTTAGATAGCCTATTTATTGAGGAAGGCTGTAGAGTATAGGCTATATTTTATCACGCTAAGACTAATAGGAGTATGTGGATAAAACGTTGGAAATTATTTGAAACAGGGGAAAATTATCTCGCGAATTACTGAGCAATTTTTATGTTATTTGGCACAGATAAGAAGTAGATCATAGGCTAAGAAGTAGATCATAGGATAGATCATTGATTTTAATCATTTTTTCAGTGGCTATATATTTTATACCCGTGCGACGCCGGGGCGGGTCGCTAGTATAAATTATAATATATCCGGTGTTATATGTCTGGTACTTGTAAGTTGTAACACAAGTCCTTAGTGTACTTAGCACGGGGCCAGGCTGACGTGGTGTGATTTGTGAAGAGTCCAATGTAGATATTATAGTAAGTATATTATTTTAATATATTATGTAGAATCTGTATTCTGTTCAGTTCAGTGACAAGATCGACGACACTACGCCCGCGCCCGTATTCCTACTATTCCAATATATAAAACAACCACAAAAACAATATTGTTAATGATTCATGAAACAGTAAAATATAATACTTCGCAAATCGCAACAAACGCACGGCTTGAATAACTTGATCCGAGTAAAATAATGAATGACGACGCAAGCACACATATAATACGCTGCCGTGGTAATAAAATTTAAGTGCTAGTACATATTATTCATTTATTTCATTAATTTGAATTGCCATTATTTAAATACACAACAGAATAAAGAGAAACATTACTATCGAATCGGTTTACTATTACTTACTATTAAATTATAATTTAATTTAATGAAGTAAACCGATTTTCTCTGCCTTCCTCGAATGTCAATAGAAAAAGAAAGGGCTGTTTCACCACTTCCCGACAAGTGTCGGATATGCTATCCGCAACTTATCTGGCAGATACTTCATCTGTCAGTTAAGTTGTGGATAGCCTATCCGAAACTTATCTGACAGATCCTTTATTTGTCAGATAAGTTGTGGATAGCCTATCTAAAACTTATCAGGAAGTGGGAAAACAGCCCCTAAGACTTGTTGAGTATCAGTCGAATAAGCTAAAATCTTTGGCTGGTTTTGTCGATTTACCTCTAAAATTTAAAGTGAAAATTATTTTCACATTACCTTTGGCTGGCTCTGGGTCTGGCCGGGTCGCCAATGTACAATTTGTACATTATCGTTGAAGGAGTAAATGATGATGGGCAAAAATGTATGGACTCTGGTATAGGACTCAACAGGAATGTATTGTATATTTTTAGGAAAGTATACCCGTGTACATTAATGACCAATAAGGCGCTTGTCAAGATTCGTTATACTTTTTGAGTAAAGCCATGTTAAAAGTGACATCAGCGCTCATACATTTCATGCTGATAACATCACGTTACATTATAGGGGTGAGGCCGCCAATTTTTGCTGATATGACGCAGAAATTTTTTGCGAGAGAAAGAAAATTGGCGAATATCTACGCTGCTTGTGATGTTGGAGCACCAAAATTGTAGCGAATTTATTCATCTACGCTATCATAGCGTTGAGAAATATGACGTTGGAGCACCAAAATGATAGCGTAGAGGCTATCATAGCGTTGAGAAAATCAAACTTATCTCTGTAAATAATACACAATGTGGTTTTTATTATAGCCCCAAACATGGCCCTTTTGACTACTCACATGATGCATTGATAGTTTTATGTGAAACAGTAATACTTACATTTGTGTCACAAAAAAACTTATATTGAAAAAACTGTGTACACAGCCCGACTGAGGTTCAAATGTGAACTGTCGAGAAATGGCGGATATTACGAGATTTTCCATAGAATACGTAAAAACTCAACGTTGCCACCTAACGATTTTACGTTCCCTAACACCCAACGATAACAATAAATCGGTATTATTGATAACGTTTAAAATGTGGAGTAGAATTGATGTTACTAACAATTCATTTGATTTTAAAAAATTTATAAAGAAAGTTATCTTAAAATACTATTTATATAAGTATTCATAACATATCAGATTTATCTTCAAATCTGTCATACTTACTGCTACAGCGACAGTTAAAGTGCACCTCTTCCACGACGGATTGTATATTTTAATTGTTATTCGTAGATTTTAAGCTATTTTCTTACCTTTTTTATGTTTAATTATAAATATATTTTTAGACTATTATTGGAACTCTAATAATTCTAATGCATGCCTGAGTACTTTGTTTTCTTCGTTAGAATCAGTTTTCGAGCATAAGATAAACACAATACTTTTTAAAATACAAAGAGCGGAGAAAAATAATTGCAAAATCAGCAAAAATTGGCGGCCTCGACCACAGCATGATTATTTTTAGGGTTCCTAGTCAACAAGGAACTACTCACAAAAAATTAGATTGTTAGTAATATCAAAAAAAAAGGTTCTAGGGCTTCCACACTATAATTTATAATTATTGTAAAACACTGTTGCTTTTTATTTGAGAATGTTTTTTTCGTGTAGCTTTAGAATACAATAGATGAATAGATAATAAACATGACGGCGCTGCGGAAAGTTTACTTCAAATATTATGATTTTTTTTGGTAGATTGTAATTGGTAATTTCTAAACGAAATAGAGTTGTCGCACTGAATAGGCGGCCAATTAATATGATACTGGCCTATGGTTTATTACCTATTGGCTATTATATGTGTAGTAAAAAGAAGGAGAAGAAGAAAGAAATTATAAAGTGGTATTATTTCACACTATTCTCCCTCGCCCATCTTCCCACGCCACTGCACTGTCTTGAACCAGCACTTTACGATGAAGACCTATCCTGAGCGAAGTCCCTTTAAACATATTATTTGCATGAAATTGGTATGTATTTTGTTATTGGTATACAATTACGATAAACCTGCTTGAATTATGTATACTTTTTTCCTGACCTTGACTTATTATAATAAGGGTTCTGACCGAGAGAAGTTGGCGGCTGTACCCCAATAATGGAAATTAATTCTATTGTCTATTAATTTCATTAACTTTCAAATGTTTATGTCATAGCATGCTACGCATTGATGCTACGTGTTTTTGCTTTGCTATTTGCTCTCGGTTCGCATATTCGCACCGCTCGCGTTGAGTATTATTTCGCATCGTGTGAAATTTAGCAAGTACAATAGCAATCGGCACCGCGGTGCGTATCAGCACGGACGCGATTTTTTTATCGCAAACTATAACGTGCTGCGCATGATTATATTATTGGCAATCGTATTTTTAGCAAGTACCATTAATTTAATTGTTGCTAATGGGCATTTAACAATTATTGATTAGTTGCTAATGCTATTTTTATTTGTGGAAAATTGTTATTGGCTCTTAGTTTTGTAATAATTTGAGTTATAGTTATTATTATGTAGCTGTAAGTTTTCCCAAGAAAATAGAATAACATAAACACCACTATGTAACACACTCGACGAGAACCTCTCGCCGAGAGCCTCGGCCGAGACGGCTCTCGTCGTCCAGCATGCCTGTACATCGTTGGCCTGTACACACTCGTTCTAACATTAGAACTAAAGACTTACGCGAGAATGGACGTGGAAATTGCTATCGTTATCTTTGTGCCGTGAGCTATTTTTAGGGTTCCATACCCAAAGGGTAAAAACGGACCCTATTATATACTTCGATGTCTGTATGTCCGTCTGTCCGTCTTCCCCCTAATTTTATATAACCGATCCCCTCTTAAAGGCTGGCAAAACACTTGCAACTTTTCTAATATTGCGAGGGCTTTCATAAAAATGTGTGTGGTAAAACTTATAAAAATTATAAACAAAAAACTTTTTGAAAAAAAAAGCTTTTCTCTTTAAAACTTTTAACTATTAAGTTAAAATCCTCAATATATTATACCATTTGCATGCTAATAAAAGCTTGATAGATTGTTAAGTCTCGCGACTCGCGAGACTTAACAATCTATCTATAATATATAAAATTAAAATAAAAATATAATATCAATTTACTTAGTTAAATTGGTACTAGTTTATTTACAAATCGCGCGACTAGCCTTTATTATCATGCTAATTGTATAATATATTGAGGATTATAACTTAATAGTTAAAATTGTTAAGGAGAAATTTATTTTCTTCTTTTTAGACTATTATATTTAAATAAAAGCTTTTTTTTCAAAAAGTTTTTTGTTTAAAAATTTTGTTACGGTTAATATAAAAGTTATTAGGTACAACAGAAAAGTAATATAATATTAAGTTCAAAGCCCATAGCATGACGAATAACAAAATAGCCAAGCCATCCATTTTGACTGTGTAGAGTTTTTAGATTATTCTCGTGCGGCTAACACGTTATATCAAGTATTTTGCCGCGACTGTCTAAAATTAAGGTTTTTAGATTTAGGACTGAGTATGTGAGGTTAGAAACTTGGCTCTGAGATCTCACTACTTTTTGACACCACGAACTATAATATGTTCTCGTCTTGGCAACATTTTTACATGAAAATGTTTTTGGTGGGATTATAATTTACCCATAATTTACCTATGCACGCAGCGCAACACTACAAAAATTATGAAAACCGAATTCACCCGATTTGGCAACGAAACGACACAACAACGATCGAACGAAAATAGCGCGCGATTGGCAGCACGGGCGGCGCCGCGCCGTGCTAAGTCAGTGACCGCGCGATACGTTATTTAAAGTATAACGTAGCGTCCGGCGCACGCTGTGCACGGCTACGCGGCGCACGGATTTATTTCTATGACTACGTGGGTCAACGTTTCCACTGCAGCACACGCTATACAAACACGTTACGACTATGTACACGCTTCCGTGTATCCAGTGCACAGCATGCGTAGCGTGGCCAGCGTTGATTTATAGCGCGCCCTATTCGTTGCGAAGAAATAGCGCGCTACTTTTTTCGGCTATACGTTATAATTTATTACCACCACTAAATTCTCGACGAGTGTGTACAGCCGGCATAATGGCGGCTAGCGGCTGTAGGCATAATGGCGGCTAGTGCCTACTTTTAATAATTTTATAACTACCACCGCTCATTTGTCTCACCAATCGTTTCGACAATGTATCTAATATTGGTAGTGCTGTTTTTGATTTGCGCAATAATACGTTATGTGTCCCAAGTTCGCAACAGTCGTATATACGAGGTGGTGTTCCAATACCCACCGTGCTTCCGCGAGCTGCCGCTCTTGGGGTCCTTCTACCACTTCTGGAGTTACAAGAACAGTTCTGAAGGTAGAATTTACGATATTGCACCTCTGTTATAACGCCACACCACGCTGACATCAACTTGGCACCTGTTTCTTGTGTAAATACAGGCCTAGTCTACTAAGTGTTGTACTTATGAGTAAAACCGATACAATATACTATTGGCTGACGCCCGCAACTCCGTTGCGCTTAAATTCGTGCATTTTTCCGGGATAAAAAGTATCCTATGTCCTTTCCTGGGACTCAAAGTATCTATATCCATACCAAATTTTAATTAAATCGTGTTTCAGCGTTTGGGCGTGAAGTGTGAACACACACTGCACACACACACACTTTCGCATTTGTCGTTAGTAAGTATTTTATCCGCTGTATAATGTATTATGCAAATGTCGGAGCAGAGGGCGCTACTAGCACATACAGTAAATAAACTAAAATCCGTAATGTTGCAGCACTGATCTCTATTATACAAGTGCGCTGTATAATGGAGGTCAGTATGTTGCACAGACCTAGACGTCATATCAGAATATGGACAGAAACGTCAAACGAGCTGAACAAAACTTTAAATTGTTTACCATCTATGCTGGTGCTGCCGAGGCTGCCGGCGATAAAACATTGCAACAATAATTGGATGCTGTTAAACGTTCGTGTTCAATCCCACATCGGACTAGTTTTGAGTAATCGGCGTTTTAAGTTTTTTTGGAATAATCTTTATTTTCTGATTATTTTAAGCAAAAAAATGTTATTGTGCGGTATTTTTTTTTTGTTGAAATGCGTAGATTATGATTATGAAAAAACATTTTAATTTTACGTTCAGTTTTAAGAGAAAACGTATAAAAATGGTTAATGCAATGGGGCTTATTACATAGCATTAATGTCCTTTGTGATATTTCACATAAATGCAATATTCTGATTTGTTCTTTCAATACAATTAGTTTAAGTGCTTATTTTAACAAAATGTTATAAAATTACCTCGTCACGCCCAAACCGCTGAACCGATTCTTCTGAAATTTGGTATGAAGATACTTTGAGTCCCGGGAAAGGACATAGGGTCCTTTTTATTCTGAAAAAATGTACGGTTCCCAGGCATTAAATAAAAATTATTTCTGCTTATACCGCTACGTGGATTTCGATGATATTTGGTATACAGATACGTTATGTCTCGGGAAAGGACATAGGATACTTTACATCCGGGAAAAAGGTACGGTAGCAGTGTAATAAACAAAAATGATTTACGCCTAAACCGCTGAACCAATTTTGATGAAAATCGGTGTGCACATACTTTGACTCACGTGGAAGGACATAAGACAATTATTATTATCTTGAAAAATGTACGGTTACCTCATTAAAGTTTCTTATTTTGCGCCTACGCCGCTGATTCGATTTTTATGAAACTTGGTATGGAGATTATTTGAGTCTCGGAAAAGGCCATAGGACCCTTTTTATCACGGAAAAATGTACGGTTCCCAGGCATTAAATAAAATGATTTCTGCTTATACCGCTACATGGATTTCAATAATATTTGGTTACTCGTCTCCTTCTGAGATGTCTTGCTCGGAGCAAGAGACTGACCCTGGTGAAGGCGACTTCACCACGGTCGTCAGTAAAAAGACCAAGAAGAGGAAGCGCGCTGAAGGCTCTTCCTCTCCAGTCTCGTCCTCCCCGACTAAACAGGCCGGAAAACCAAAGTCTAGAAAGACTAAACCGGCCCCTAGGCTCGAGCTACCCGCGATGTCCGTGCAGACTAGTACTGCCGCGTCCCCCGCTCGCCCCCCAATCGCCCCTCAGGCATCCCAGGCCTCGCAGGCCTCTCAAATAGTTCCGTCTCAGGCCCCTCTGACTTCCGAGACGGAACCCGCTTCCAAAATGCCTCCTCCTGTCATAGTACAGGAGAAGGAAAAATGGAACATCATCTCGGCCGCGATAAACGAGAAAAAGCTCCGTTACTCGTCGGCTACCACAACTCCGATCGGGATAAAGGTCCAGGTCCAAACGCCTCAGGACCATCGCCTCCTAACTGCGTTCCTCCGTGGAAAAAACATAGGTTACCACACCTATGCCTTAGAGGACGAACGTGTCCTCCGCGTCGTCATTGTAGGTGTCGACAAGTTCATCTCCGAAAGGGATGTACTTGAAGACCTAATAGCCCAAGGTTACCCCGCGACCGAGGTACACAGGATGTACCACCCCGTCAAAAAACACGTGTACAACATGGTACTAGTGATCCTCCCCCTTACCCCCGAGGGTAAGGAAATTTTTAACATACGCGCCGTATGTAATATAACCGGAATACGCGTGGAACCCCCCCGTAAAAGAGGCACTCCTGGCCAATGCCACAGGTGCCAACTTTACGGGCACTCCGCGCGAAACTGCCAAGCCCGACCGCGTTGCGTCAAGTGCCTAGGAGACCACGGCACCTCTGACTGCCCACGCAAAACACCAGCTGAGGAGTCCGAACCCCCCAGCTGTGTGCTATGCAAAACACAAGGCCATCCGGCTAATTACAGAGGGTGTGTAAAAGCACCCAAAGTAAAGAGACGAATTGCGCCTCAAACAAAGAAAAACAATAAGGAAAAAACAAAGCAGAGATTTATCCCTGCTCCGCTTCCCACTAAATCACCTTGGGTGTACAGCACTAGTGCCCCTAATAACTTCCCCGTGCTCCCCAACAGGGCCCAGCCCACCGCCGCGCAAAAACCCGCGCCCTCCGCGACAAAACCTGCGCCCCCAGCGGCAAAGCCCGCAACACCCGTGGCAAAACCCGCGCACCCCGCGAAAAAGCGCACTCCCCCCGCGAATATAACCTCCAATTACGGAGACGACCTGCGTGACGTGACCGACTTCCTAAGCCTCATAAACCCGTTAGAGGTAGCCGAATTCTCCTACGGACTACGGACGGCTAGGACTTTTTCACAATTATCCGCCTGTCTGTCGACTTACAACGATTTGATCCGCAGGATCAATTCTCTCAATTTATCACTATCGTTTAACTAATGGATTCAACCGGAAGAATAAAACCGCGCTCCCTACAGGTAGTTACGTTTAATACAAACGGCATACATAATAATATAGACGAAATCCGCGAATTCGTCATAAACCACAATGTCGATATTTTACTAATGCAGGAGACGTTCCTTAAGCCTAGTAGAAAAAGCCCAAAAATAGCTAACTATAAAATAGTTAGAAATGACAGAACCCGATCCCAACTCGGAGGCACAATGATTTATTACAAAAAATCATTGCACTGTGTTCCCCTAGAACCCCCATCCCTAACTAACTTAGAAACTTCTATTTGTCACATTAGCATGACAGACCATCAACCTATCATAATTGTATCTGCCTATTTAGCCAGCAAAATGCCCATAACTTCTAGCGAATTAAGATCGCTATTTAATTTAGGCAATGCCGTCATTATTGCCGGCGACCTAAACTGCAAACACACAGAGTGGGGCAATGTCATATCTAATACGAATGGCATTAGATTATCCGTCTTAAGCGACTCCTTAAATTTTGCAATTTTAGCCCCTAACGACCCCACTCGCTACGACACTGCTAGCCGTAGTAACAACCTTATTCATAACCCTAGTGTTATTGATATTGCGTTAGTTAAAAACATTAACCTCAACATCTCTTTGGAAACAATCCACGAGCTTAACTCGGACCACAGACCAGTTAAAATTGCGCTTGGCAATTCTAACCAACTCGCTGCTAGTACTAAAAAGATAATTGATTATAAATTACTAGCAGATAACCTAGAAAACCTTCAATCGAGTCACCTCGATCTCATTCCCGATTTCATCGAAAACTCTAAAGTGGCGCTTGAGGCCTCTCTCCACTTGACTGATCATCTGGTAGAGAACATCGAAAAATCTTCTAGGGAAATGCCAACGATTCATGAGAATCGCTGGCCTCTCCCAGATGATATAAAAGAGTCCATCAGACTCCGTAACGCGGCTAAACGCACATACGATCGCTACCCATCGGAAGACTGGAGGAGGGCCCTCCGTCACTACGAGAGGGAAGTTAAATATAAAATCAAACAACACAAAGCCGAGAGGTGGGATCGACTTCTTAGCGAACTCGAACCGTCTCACACGGCCTACTGGCCGCTCGCGAAGTCCCTCAAAAAAGATACGGAGAGCGACATGCCTCCACTAAACAGACCAAATCGTCCTCCTGCACTGGAGGATATCGACAAAGCCGAATGCTTGGCCGACACCATAGAAAATCAGTGCCGACCTAGTACTCTCCCGACCGACCCTGATCATGATAATCTAGTCAATACCGAGGTAGAAAGCCGACTCATGGCCCCACCATCAGAGCCTCTCAGGCCGGTGGATATGGAGGAAATCAAAGATATTATTAAAGATTTGAATTCCAGAAAGGCCCCAGGCCTGGACGGTATCTCAAATAAAACCCTTAAATTACTACCTGCCACTATAATTGAATTGCTCGTGAACATCTTTAACGCCCTTTTACTAGGATGTTCATTCCCAGATATATGGAAAGTAGCTATAATAATAGGTATCCACAAACCGGGTAAACTCCGGACGGAACCAAGTAGTTACAGACCAATTAGCTTAATTAGTTGCCTCGGTAAAATTTACGAAAGAGTTATACTAAGACGCCTAAAAGACGTCATAGTTGATAAAAAACTCTTACCTGACGAACAATTCGCATTCCGCGAATTCCACAGCTGTCCCGCTCAGGTACACCGCCTAACGGAGTACATATTAGAACAAAAGAACAATAGGAGACCGACTTGCGCTGTTTTCTTTGATGTCGCAAAAGCATTCGACAAAATTTGGCACAATGGGCTAATTTATAAACTTTTTAAACTCGGCATTCCCGATAGTCTTGTTATAATAATAAGTAACTACCTCAAAAACCGTAAATTTCGTTTCAGAGTCGAAGGCATTCTGTCTTCACTTAGAGATCTAGAGGCTGGAGTACCGCAGGGCTCGGTTCTCTCCCCGACCCTCTACAATCTCTACACGTCCGATTTGCCCACCCACCCTCGAGTACAAAAAGCGCTATTCGCAGACGACACGGCCCTGTTCTTTGCTCATCGCCAAATAGCTTTCGCGTCCAAAAAACTCCAAGAAGCAGTTACCGAACTCGGTAAATGGTTCGCAAAATGGAGAATCGAACTAAACCCCGACAAAAGTCACGCTATATTATTTAACGGACTAAAACGTAAGAAAATGCAACCTATTAGTCTGCACGGAAAATTAATTCCCGAAGTCACGGCTGTCAAATACTTAGGAGTAGTACTAAACAAGTCGATGTCATTCACGAACCATATATCGAATACCGTACGTAAAGCGAAATTTGTATTATACAAATTATATCCTTTACTCAACGCGAGTAGCAAAATGTCCTTAAGACATAAGCTCACCTTATACAAAACATGTATAAGAACGATACTCACTTATGCGTGCGTCTCTTTCGCACACATAAGTGACAATCAGATGAACCAATTGCAACGAGTTCAAAACCGTTTTTTGCGCATGGCAACAGGTGCCCCCCGTTACATGCGAAACATCGACTTGCATAGAGACTGCGAGCTTATCACTATCAAAGCCTATATCAAAGAACTCTCGGAGAGATTATTTGAGAAAGGAAAAGTACATCCCAATCCGCTCATTCGTAAGGCTGTGGACTACGAACATGACGCACCGACATTCCGATATCCCTTCAGGCGGCCTAAGCATATCTTAGCCGACCCTGTAGATCCCATCACAGAATACGTAACGTACTGTGTACAGTTACGCAAACACAAATCACACTCACCCGCGTGGTTAGTACTGCACCGGGGACGACGCCGGCGCCTTCCCCGAGGACTTAACACGACCCGAACGACAAACAGACAGACCGACCGAAATCCGGTGCCGAGCTCGATCCCGGGTTCGAGTTCGCATGCGGATAGCATAGGAACACACCTAAATCATGACCGCGACCGCGACATTGTCGTAGAGAGCTCTACCAATTACTTTGACATTAGAACATACACGCGTATGTCACCCCAACCGGACTCGGAAGGGGAGAGGGACGGCCCTCTTTTATGCAATAACATTAATAACTTGAGCTCATCTACCGCGATAACTCGTACGCAGCTAGTTTGTGCTACCGCGCGCGAGCAGCCTCACTCGTCAGAGAGTGAGTAAGGGGTCGGACCCCTTAAGAGCAGGGGGGATCCGTGTCCCCACGTCAGATGAAAATAGCTTATTTCGTAGCTCTCCACAATATTGCCCGATTAGAATGTCACACGTGTGACTTTAGGGGAGGGGGCCAGGCCCCCTCATTGTTTATCTCCAAACCAACTAGCAACAGACTAGTTATAGCCACGATTAAACTACCACGGTCTTAACCAGACCAGTAGCTTAGACCCTTTCGAAAAAAAAAAAAAAAAAAAAAAAAATAATATTTGGTATGCAGATATATACGTTATGTCTCGGGAAAGGACATAGGATACTTTACATCCGGGAAAAAGGTGTACGGTACCCGTATGATAAACAAAAATGATTTGCGCCTAAACCACTGAACTGAAATTGGTGTGCACATACTTCGACTCTCGAGAAAGGACATAAGATAATTAATGTCTTAAAAATGTACGGTTACAGCGTTATAGAATTTCCTATTTTGCGCCTATTCTGCCTGTATTTTTTCCGGGATAAAAAGTATCCTATGTCCTTTCTCGGGACTCAAAGTATCTCCATACCAAATTTTAGCAAAATCGGTTCAGCGGTTTGAGCGTGAAGAGATAACAGACAGACAGACAGACAGACGGACAGACAGACAGACACACTTTCGCATTAATTATAATATTAGTATGGATTATAATTACCAGCATTGGACATTGGGCATAGACCATAGTTATTGAAATACTCGTTAGTCCAATTAAATTATTAATCTAATTGCAAACTAAAATTAGAATACATTTTATAAAACTTACGGGTAATTTGAAGATGCACAATTACTTCATCAGTCTGATTAATTTGTAATCTGATTAAAATTACTAATTACTTTTTGCCCAACTCTGCACGTAATAACTAATTATTTCTACATTAACTAAATTTAATTAAAATCGGTTCAGCAGCTTAAACACATATTAATAAACTTTATTGCGTGAAAACCGAACATTTCCGATGATAAAAAATATACTATGTCCTTCTCCAAAACCTTACGTAATATCTACATGTACAAAATGAATTTGGCTTATGATATCGATATTGATATCGATATCATAAGCCAAATTCATTTTTGTCGACTGCGCGGAAACCGTACACTTTCCGGGACAAAAAGTATCTAATGTCATTTTAATTGATTCAAAGTATCTGCATACAAAATTTTATCAAAATCGGTTTAGCAGTTTAAGCGCAAATCATTAATTTAGAAACATAGTACCTACATAAATGCTGTATACAAAACCTCACTTAGAAGAATAAGCATTAACCATTTTTGTACTAATGCTAAACCATGCTACAGTGAGTTTTCAAAAAAATGGATTTCACTCTCGTAAACCTTATGTTATAAAGAATAAAACTGCATTATTAACTCAAAACCCGATTTTATGTGGAATGGATCACCAATGCTAAACAGCAGCCAATTCTGTCTTATTGTTTTGTAACTTTTTCCACTTCTCTAGACATTCTTCTAGATGTCGTTAAATGAAAACGTTTTTTTTTTTCAGATACCTTAAACAAGATACTAGAGATGGGCTCCAACACGATGAAAGCGGGTGGAATTACGAGATTATATACGCTAGATAAGTTCTACGTAGGTACGTAATCGATAAATTTTACAAATTATTATGCATAAAAACGTTCATACTACATTTCAATACATCTTTACTAAAAACTGTTCAGTTACTGTTGTTATCACGCGCACAAAAGATTTAAATTTTTAGTTTTATTATTTTTTTTGTTTTTTTTTTAATTTATTTATGAATTACCAAAGAAGGCAATAAACAAATTTAAACAGCATTAAAACCAATAGGTTTGTGCAATGCTGCGATACAGTCCTATTCACAGGTGTGGTTTTAAATTATACAAACTACAATATAATAATATATCAGTTTGTACCATCGTACTACAAAGTTACTTTATACGTTAATTGGGAACAAGATAGATAACAATTAGGTACATAAACGTTGTTTATTTGAAGGAAATAGTTTTTTAGTTTAGATATTGTGAAATTATTCTCAGTTAATTAAATTACTGTCGTTAATTAAATTATTGTGTGTCGGTACCGCTCGCGCGGCGCCGGCCGGCCTTGCGATCAGCTGACTGTGACTTTCAGTTTAACTTTTATTATATTAGGTATCTAATTTCAATTACGTATAGTGTTATTTGCGGCACCTGATTTTATAATTAAGTCACAATGTCGAGTCATAATAATATACCGCCGGATAAAGATACAAACCCGTTTACTAGAAGCGACAAAACTCCTCGTTCTCCAACATTCTCGTCCGGTAAACGTTTGTTGTCGGAATTATCTCCTTCCTCCTTGTCACCTGTGGAGAAGCGTCACCAACCCACTAGGGAAGAGTCGCAGCTGTCCCCCGTAACCTCGTTATTAGATACAAGCCGCGCATCCGACGATGCTTGCAATTATTACGAGCTTGTCCGCGAAGCCAGCTCATACTTAGCAAAGATTAATGAGTTCGCAAACGATACCGTAACTCGTCGCAATAATTTTGCCAATAAGTCAGAAATTATGAGTATGACACAAAAAATAACTACAATCGTCTCACTCCTCGCTATTAAGAACTCGTCCTTGGAAACCAAGGTAGCCAATATGGAACGCGAATTGCTGGCCGCTAAAACTAATCCTGTCGCACATCCAGTCTCCGCCGCGCCTTCTGCCTCATACTCGGACGCGCTTAAACTTAAACTAGCGAAGTCAGTGCCGCCAGTCGAGACGCGAAAACCACTACCTTGCGTTATTGCATATCCGACACAGGAAAAATCGGCGGAATTAAAATCGTCATCGGAGACTAAACAAGCTCTGATGAAAGTTATCAACCCGGCCGACGGTTTCCAATTTCACGGCGTCAAAAAAACCGCCAATTCGGGTGTAATACTGCGACTAACTAGCGAGTCGCAAGTCAATAAACTAAAATCGGTGGAAGCGCTCAAATCGGCCGGTCTGCGACTCGAGTCTCCTAAAGGACGTAATCCGCGTATTCTAGTAAAAGATGTACCGCAACATATGACGGACGATAATTTCTTACTCGCACTATACAACCAAAATATAAACGGCGAAATTAATATGTCACAAGAACAATTTTTGCGCACAACAAAAATAGTAAGGCGTCGTATCTTAAATAAAGATTATAACAATAGGAAATGGATAGGCATTGAATTAGACCCTGTAGTGCGTAAACACCTGATCGATTCAAAAGAAAAACTGTTCATCGATTGGGCGATGTGCCGCTTCGTGGATGACATTGAGGTCGTCCGCTGCGGCAACTGCCAACAGTACGGGCACGTCGCTAAATTCTGTCGCGATCCTAATCCGTGCTGCTATCACTGTGCCGGAAACCATAGTTCGTTATCGTGCCCCAATAAAGATAAAGGCAATTTTAAATCGGTTTGTGGTAGTTGCCAACGTTACAAAAAACCCTCCGACCACTCCACGGGCTCCCCAGACTGTCCAACATATAAAAGCAAAATGGAGCAACTTATTTTAACTACTAGGTATGGATAGTTTAAGCATAGGACAGTTAAACCTCCATAATAACAAGCACGCGACTTTAGAATTAGAAAAGTTAGTTTCTGATTACAATTTAGACTTAGTACTTGTTCAAGAACAATATCAACTCGCGTCGTTGCGGTCGAAAATGATACAAATTAATAACTTAGCTCGCGCGGGTATATACACACCTCAGTCTAGATTTTCAGTCACGGCCTTAACTAACCTTTCGACGTCGCACTGTGCAGTAGCCGAGGTATCGTGTCCTCAGTTTAGACTATACGTTGTAAGCTGCTACTTTCAGTACGCGGATCCGGTAGGACCCCATTTACATCAACTTCGCCGCGTATTACAATCTCTCGCGGGTAATAAAATTATTATTGGCGCCGACGTTAATGCATCCTCGCCCTTATGGCACGGCCAGCTAAGGTACACAGATCGCGACCGACGTTGCGCCGTTGAAGACTTTATTGCGGAGTTTAACCTCCAAATTCACAACACCCCCGATGCACCACCTACCTATAGTAGCCCAACGGGCGAATCGTCAATTGACGTCACGCTATCTAGCGCGTACGTCCAGATTAGGCATTGGCGTGTCCTTCCCGATGCGTCATGTAGTGATCACCGCTTACTGGCGTACGAGTTTTCTCGTGCGGTCCCGAGTGATTCCGTAATTAATTCTAACGACTATAAATACAATATTAAAAGTGGTGATTGGAAATTATTCCGTTCCCTTATGACCGCTCATGCCGGAGATTTCACTCGCCCGGAACTGAACGCCAACGAGTGCGCCGAAATTATGACAAACACCTTTATTTACTGTGCCGATGTTGCCTTGGGTCGTAGGCCCCTGAAAAAAGATCAAAATTGTAAATGGTGGAACAACAATCTTTTAAACCTTCGGCGAGAGTTTAGAAAAGCTAGACGTAAAATTAATAACCTTCGTAAATCGGGAATCGACCGTTCGGATGACACTTATATATTAAGTTTAATTAACCTTCGTATTTCAAGGTCACGATACCGCGCCGCCGTTACTCTAGCGAAAAATAATATGTTAAAAAATGCCGCGAATAGACTGGATAAGGAGGGCCCCTGGTCCTCTTTGTACCACGAACTTAAACCCAATAATAGCTCTGCGTCTAATTTTATTTCAAACATTAAAATAAGCAACACTTATACTTGTAGCCTAGAGGATACGGTTAAATCATATCTGAACATCTTGATTCCAGACGACGAGCCCACTTTAGACGACGAATACCATCGCGCCATTAGAAGTACAATTTTAGACCCCATCAATACACCGCCTTCCGACTTGCCTTCATCCGATGAGTTTATTAAAATAGTAGTCTTTTGCCTATTAAAAAATCTGCAGGCGAGGATAAAATTTCAAACCTAATGATAAAACAAGCCTGTATAGCGGCGAACTCTTCAATTTTACTCGTTTATAATAAATGTATCGCGGAAGGTATTTTTCCAAAGGTCTGGCGTATCGGTAGTATAAAATTGATTCCCAAAGCCGGTAATAAACCTTCAGACGATCCAAAATCCTACCGTCCGATCACGCTTTTACCGTGTTTAGGTAAACTGTTAGAACGCCTTATCGTACCGCGACTGCTTCCCGGTGGCCCTAAATTTCATAGTCAGCAGTATGGTTTCACCGCCAGGAAATCGACTATAGATGCGGCCCTAGAAGTCAGAAAAATAGTTAATCTATCAGAAACAAAATACGTTGTTGCCATCTCATTAGATATATCGGGTGCTTTTGATAATGCGTGGTGGCCCATGCTGCTATTAAAATTAAAAAATAGAGGGTGCTACTCAAACATTTACTACTTGATACGTTCTTACTTTTATAACAGTTTAACTAAGCTTCAACTTGGTCACTGCATTCACGCTAAAACCCTGACGTGCAGCTGTCCACAGGGTTCCGTACTCTCGCCTAAATTGTGGAACGTAGGCTTCGACGATCTGCTATGCCTCCCCCTCCCACCGCTTTGCATACTAGTTGGCTATGCCGATGATGGTTTTCTCATTATTCAGGCTAACTCACGTTCCGAAATTGAAACAAAAGCAAACCAAAGTTTAAACTTAATTTCGGACTGGGGCCACCGCAACCGCTTAAATTTTGCCGCGCATAAAACCTACCAAATACTTTTGAAGGGATCCCTCTTGTCGACACCCAGCATTAAACTTAATAATGTTAACGTCAAACGCAAGCAGTCGCTCTGTTATCTCGGGCTTTACTTAGAAAATAAATTTTCGTTTTTAGATCATATAATTCAGACCGGTGAAAAAGCTAAACGTAACTTTTATTCATTTACCAAAATTTCCACTTCAACATGGGGTCTCTCATTTAAAACTCTCCAACTAATTTACTCAGCGACATTCCTAGGTACTTTATGCTACGGGGCTCCCGTGTGGGCCAACCGAGCAACTATTGGTGCGGCTCGTCGCAAATTATTACAAAGCCAACGTCTTGCTCTCATTTTCCTGTGTAAAGCTTACAGAACCACAAGTACCGAAGCTTTACCCGTACTAGCCGGAGTTTTACCCGTAGACCTTGAAATACAGCGTCGTGCGACTATGTACTACCACAACAAAAACATTACTAGCCCGGACTTTTTAAACGCTCGCGATAAACCAAAAATAGCTAGATTGTTTGAACCCTTAGATGATTCAGTACGTTACCTAATGTCCGAATGGCAAACTCGTTGGGATAACTCCACAAAAGGTCGCCACCTTTATAACTTTTTTCCAGATATACGTCAACGGCTATCCAAACACTGGATGGATATTGATCATTGCGTATCTCAATTCCTGACCGGTCATGGTAATTTTAAAGCCAAACTCTATGGATTTAAACTAGTAGAATCACCCATGTGCGAGTGCTCGACCGAAGGCAACATATTCGAACAAACCGCCCATCATGTTCTCTGGGAGTGTAACCTCTGGCAAAACGAAAGATCTATAATGCTTAACAACATACTTTGCAAATCTGGAGTCCCATATTACGATGATCTCGTGGACAACGCAAGGAACTTCCGTGCCTTTAAGCGTTTTTGTCATAATTATTACTGGAAACAGTGTAACACAACAAATCCCAACATTAACTTAGATCTAGCTTAGTAGTCATAATTAATATTAATTATTCCCGTGGTGCTATCCCTTTAGTTCTTTGACTTTCGGTCATTGCAACTTTGTGCTGTCTCCCGCTATTTATGGGGAGGGAAACTGTACACTTCCTACTCCTCCTATCTTCTTCTGATTAAATTCGTTGCGGGTTGGGACAGCTTGGGAGACAGCTTTAGCATGTCCCTCGGGCTCCCTGAGATCATATCAAAGGGTTTTCGTGGTTGGATACCGCTGTCGATCCTGGCGACACAGGAGATACAGTGGTGGGAATGTGTGGTGGGCCAAAGCCCGTTTTAAAAAAATAAAAGTTAATTAAATTAGTTATAACATCTTTAGATAAGTTTTTATTTCTTTCTGTGAATACGTAGGTAACGATCAGCCCTGATAGTTGATACGTACTGAAACCACAAAATTTTCATTCAGTGCGGACTGCGGACAGTAGGTATCGCAAAGGGGAGATGGGCCTAATTTTGGTTTAAGTATAACTTATTAACTTAGCTACATTATTTATTTTTCCATACTAGGTTCATTACTAAATGCTTTTGAACAGATCATTACTTGGTTTATCAAAAACCAAGAAATATTATTGACATAAGCAAATTACAAAACTTCAACGAACTACGACTCATACTTTAACAAACCATTATATAATACCCCCCATAATACCCCCCCCCCGGTATTATGCTTGCTTAGGGTTGCAACTTGTTATATAGCTGTAACAGTTATGGTCAAAGTTAAGGTTATGAATTACCCATACAAATTGACAGGAAAAAATAATTTGTCATGGCAATACTGTGAGCCTTATGTCATATTTAACTTAACCTTTAACCAGGGTCACTGACCTCTTAATACACTGGACATAGCCTGTCCGTACAAAATGACAGTTATTTTTTGTGCCGATTTGAAGCGCCACGGTGAGCGTACTGTGAACTAATTACATAGAAAATTGAAATCGCCATTTGCAAAATAGTAGTTCCAAGTACACTCACTACATGCTTTCACATAACAATCAGCGCCAATATGTCGACTTTCAAATAGGAACATTTTATTGATAGCGATCGCCGGTCCAGTGTATTATAGAAGTCAGTGACCAGGGTAGACAGAATAAGGAGTACCTCGACTTCAAAAAACGGGCGAATATACGTGAGTTGGGCGCTAATGCCACTTTCAACCAATGATATTCTATGTTACTAATGGCTGGTTTACACGTATTAAGTAGATAAGTAGTAACTAAATTCTAATTGTCATCTAGCTTAGGACTTACTAAATTTTAACTTGCTACTTGCTACTAAATTTTGTGTTTACACGCAATTAACAACTTAAAATTAAGTTAAAATTTAGTTACCTAATTACTTATCTACTTAATACGTGTAAACCAGCTCTAACGTAACTAGATATTTGGCAGCAACGCGTTGCCACTTTGAAGATGCCTGCAGGCATATCTGACTTACATAATGACATAATAACATTATGGATTGACATTGTCTTTTGAGCTATCAAGTGGTTACGCATTTCTGAGAATCTTTTGTAAGACGTTGCTACTCTAGTATTTTAGAAACTCATTGCTTTCAATATGTTTCACAAATCACAATGCTTTATATTATGGTACGGAAGGTAGCAACGTTTGAAAAAAAATTTGATACTTATTATTCGGGACTTAACGCGACTTATATCTAGTAAGTCGCGTTAAGTCCCGAATAATAAGTATCAAATATAATGCAACGCGAAAGTTTTAAAGTTCGTTTGAAAAAAAAGTATTTTTAGGTCGGCTGATTTTGTGATATGTCGTCATTCTTGCTCTTCTGGTTACAGTCTGGGCGGTCTGGCTGCCGGTAGTGGTTGCGTTCATTAGTGCGCAACACTATTACATCATCATTTTAGTATACATACTGTATACTAAAATGATTTAAAGTGGTTTTGAATGATTTTAAAATCATTTTAGTGAGCAAGGAGTGCTTTACACTAACGCAATAATAAAGACAATAATAATAATAATTGGTAAAGCCTAGCCCTTAACATGACAAGAGCCAGAAGCGAGAGATTGCCATTTCTTTTTATCAGGCGCCCCTTATGTTAATAGCATCACCTGGATAAATGAAATGCGCACCAATGATCGCCTGGACTCTAACCAGTCTTCTGGTCATGACGTCATTCTTGCTCTTGCAAGAATGACGTCATATCACAAAATCTGCAGCCGACCTGAAATACTTTCTCGAAAACGTTGCTTCCTCCTATGACCTATAGTCTATACTATTAGTAACGCATTTGTACGGCGCGCGCCGGCCGATATGACATACTACGTCAAACGTATAAATTTCGAGATCTCTTCGAGCCGACTCAGAAGTCGGCCTACTCGTTAGTTCTGTTTACTCTGCTTTAACCGAGCAAAATTGAGCGGGGACTTTTGTACCAGAGATTTGACAGTTCATTTGACATTTTGTTAAAGTTAATATAGTTAAAGTAAGTTAGTGCAACCCACCTTTTGCGAGCGCTGTAATGACCCCGAGTTTCAGTGTTGACAGATGCGTCTGATATCGCCGAGGTCCTGGTGAGCTACTTAAACAAGGATGGCGTATACAACGTTATAAAAGTTGTCACTGGGAATGGCAGCATATTTGAACCAGGTAATACCACAGATTACTAGCTTGAGCCAATAACTATACTGTTAATGAAGGTGTTGATAATATTATGATGTTATGTTTATAATAATTATTACTTACCGAAGAAACCATAGCGAAGTTATAAAAGATATATAAAGTACCGAAACGTTATTATAACTACCCCTACACTACTTTAAAAAGTCCTGACTCCTGAGGCTTGATGGACATAAAGTAGATTCAGAGGAACTGTAAACTTGGTACTTGAATAAATTACATAATACATAAAAAACAGCCAAGTGCGTGTCGGGCCACGTGCAATATAGGGTTTCGTACGCTAATTTTTATTTTATTTTTGTATGGTCAATGAATGTACATTTATAACCTGTTTTACACTATTAACAACATCACCTCAGTTACTTTCAAAGGAATATGAACGAAAAGTTGCTTTATACTTCGCCGAATACATTTTTTTTACTTGATCGACTAATACTCAATAACTTATGAAGTCTTCTTAGCCGTGATAGTTTTCCTTTTAAATTCAGCATATTTCCTACTCCCGTGAATTTTTTCACATTTCAGAAGTAACCGTTTAGCTGGTAGAAGAGGGGGACACTGGACTCTAACGATTTTTTCCACTTTAAAACTTAATATTTCACAAACGGATCCCTAAATCGGAAAATAATCTATGAATACTCATAATATTTTTAAAAAACCTATCCAACGACACCCCACAAGATGGGGTGGACGCGAAAAAAAAATAATCCCCACTTGACATGTAGGGGAGGTATCATAAAAAAATATTTTTTAAGATTTCATGTACCATTTTGTCGTCATAATTAATATGTGCATTCATGCCAAATTACAGTTTTGTAGGTCCTATAGTCTTTGAGCAAAACCGCGGACAGACAGACAGACGGACAGGTAGACAGACGGACAGTCAGACGGACAAACAGACGGACGGACAGACCGAAACTATAAGGGTTCCTTGTTGACTACGGAACCCTAAAAAGCGACATACAAAGGATATGGGCGAAAAGCCCATAAACAATTCATAGTACTTTAATAAAATAAAAAATACTTTACCCCCCTAAAATCAACCCTATAACAAAATGTAACAAATATGTATATTATCTTTTGCAGAGCATTCAATATCTAAAGTTCGTCGGCGCGCAATTTTGCCTTCGCTTAGCTCAAAATTTTTATCAAAATACATCAAATGTACCTGGTTGGAGAGTGTGGCGCTGACGGAAGTGCTGGCGCCGTTTGTAGGGAAGGGGCCCTTTGCTGCGGGGCCCTACATCGGGGCCTTCTGCTTCAACAGTGTCCTAAGTAGGTATATACGTATGTACCCGGGTGGAGGTATTTAGCGATGCTCGGGCACACAACCATTCTCATACGAAGCGATAGAGACAATCGAGCAATGTTTTGTATAATTCGAAATCAAAAAATGTCATGTCTAATCTTCCAGGATGGGCAGAAACTCCAGAACTTATTAAGGAAGAATATACATTGACATTGTTAAAGGACTTTCACAGATGCTTCAGGCTTATGTACGAAAGGTTGACAAGCTTGTGGATGCTTCCCGATCTTGTGTATAAATATACCGCAAATCACGCTGAAACACAAAAATATTTTAAGTCATTCCAAGATTTCGCTATCAAGGTATATTACCTACAACTGCTTCTTTTTGACCTTCATGTTTTGAAGGTGATTTTTACAATGTTAAAATAATAATGCTAGTAAAATAACAGAATTTGTTTTTGTAGGCGATACAGATCCGGAAAAAAAGAAGTTCCCGCATTCCAACTCAAATTTCATCAGGTATTTTTTTGAGTGCAACGCTGTATGAATCCAGATTCCAGATAGTGACAAGTTGTCCACTCAATATAAGCCGTTATATTATGTCGGATGGCCTTAATATAACATAACCAAATAAAAAAGTTTACCATCTACCAAAAATGTATGATTTCTTTGATAGCGTCATTAAGTAAAATATTTGAAATTGTAATTTTAGATGAAAATGAAAAAAATGAGACTCGTGGCTTTATTGACGGTTTACTTCGTTCTCAACTTCCTGAAAAGGAGATTGTAGAGGAAGTGATAGTGCTGACGGGCGCGTCAGAGGAAGCAGGGGTGGCGATTGGTTTCGCTCTGATTGTCTTTGGACAGTACCCCGCAGTACAAGACAGGGTTTATGAGGAGTAAGTTATAGACTCGATCACCTTCTTCAATAGTATGATATAATATTAATGTTTCTTTTATAATGCAGCATGTTTTTTTAACGAAATATAAGAGACGCATTAAAAAATAAGATAATATGTTGAGAATTTAGATGAATAATTATTAATTAGACCTTCATTTTAGGTTAGTCAATATATATGGTGAATTAGAAAGACCCCTGGAAAAAGAAGACTTAGCGAAATTGCCTTACCTGGATTTGTTAGTAAAAGAGGTGCTACGCCTGTACCCACCAGTACCTTTAATGGTTCGAAAGGCGCACAAAGACAAAAAACTATGTGAGTACAAAACAGATACTGATGCAAAAGGTTAGGCATTTCATTAAAATTGTAAGTCACTGAATAATAACATTATCATCGCAAAAGTACAAGACACAGGTACCAAGATATTATAAATATGTATTTGATGATTACTATTGTATCGCGGTTAATGATTTCTTAAATGCTGATATAATTATCATGAATTATGTCCTTAGCTTCTGGGCGAGTTATTCCCGAGGGAGCCGGTATCGTGGTTCCCATCATCAGTCTCCACCGGAACCCGAAGTACTGGGGCCCTGACGCGGAGCACTTCGACCCGGAGCGGTTCCTGCCGGAGCGGCTAGCCACCGTCCCCGACAACGCCTACATACCCTTCAGCTCCGGACAACGGAGTTGTATCGGTTGGTATTATCATTTAGCAACAGTACGTTAAAATCTTTGGTAAGAGCGGTGCTTTAGAGACAGACCACCAGTGGCGGCCCTGATGGTGGCGAACAGGGCAATCGCCCGGGGCCTCGCTCTTTCAGGAGCCTCGCAAGGTGTTTTTTGGAAGACAAAGGGCCTCGCAAAGACCTGCCGTCCAGGGCCTCGCAAAGACCTCCCGCCTGGGGCCTCGCAAAGACCTCCCGCCCGGGGCCTCGCAAAGACCTCCCACCTGGGGCCTCGCAAAGACCTCCCGCCCGGGGTCTCGCAATGGGTAAGGCCGCCACTGCCGACCACTTGCTGCATAACAAAATATTCCAGAAATAATTACCTCTCTATAGGCTCTCAGATGCGAAATTTCAATGCGAAAGCAATGTTGGCTAATGCCAATTGGCCTGTCTCAATTACAGCTTCTCATCCTTATTTATATATAAAGTAAGGTGGCAAACGAGCAAACGGGTCACCCGATGGAAAGCAACTACCGTCGCTCATGGACACTCGCAACATCAGAAAGCAGGTGCTTTGCCGGCCTTTTAAGAGGGAATACGCTCTCTTCTTGAAGGTTTGCAGATCGTATTGGTCCGAAAATACTGCTAGCGACAGTTTGTTCATGAGTTTCACAGTGCGCGGCAGAAACCCGAAAAACGCACGGTGGAAGACTGCCACATGATATCAAGGTGATGAGGATGGTATATTTTTCGCGTTTATTTAGTTGTTATTTGTTGTTCTAGGTGGCAAACTTGCTAATTTCCTGGTGAAGCTGGGTCTGTGCGCGATACTGTGGCGTTATAAGGTGGTGGGCACACCGGCGACCGGCCCCGTACCTCACATACGGAACAAGTTCGAAATCGTCCTGAGACCTGTTAACAATTATGAAATAGAACTTGTGAATCGAATTTAATTTTTTTTTTCAATTATCGAACAGTTCAGTGGACATAATCGTTTTGTAAAACAATAAAGCTGTACAATAAAGATTGTTTGTGTATTAACCTCTATGAAATGTAATTAAAAACCCACAAAAACATAAAATGTATATAGTCGGCCAAGTGCGAGTTGGACTCGCTCACGAAGGATTCCGTACCGTTATTGAACCAAAATTGGCCAAAAATAATTGTGTTTTTTGTATGGGAGCCCCCTTAAATTTTCATTTTATTTTAATTTCATTATTAACCAGCTGTTGCCCGCGATTACATCCGAGTCAGCATAATAATAATAAAAATATTTTCCCTTTTTCCCGACTGCCAGGGGGTTATGTGTTTAGCGCGTATCTTCTATGTATGTAATATTCTTTATTACCGTATCGTATCTTCAGAACGGCTAAACGGATTTTCACATTTGAGGTATCGTTAGATTTGTCTTAATAGCCCGAGTGTTCTTAGATAGGTGACATTAAGAAAAAACAAAAATGGCGGATGTTTGACGCCATATTGTGAGGTAAAAAAAAATTCTACCAAGCATATCGAATGGGGTATCAAAATAAATGATTTTAAACACTGATTCTAAATATGTATATAACTGCATAAATGCAGTTTTAATATTAAATAGAACAATAAATCTACACTAATATTATAAAGAGGAAAGATTTGATTTTTTGTTTGTTTGGCTCCGAAACTACTGGACCGATTTGAAAAATTCTTTTACCATTGCAATTCTACATTATTTTTGCTGAACATAGGCTGAATTTTATTTTGGAAAAAAATAGGGTACCGTAAGATATTTGGGTTCTTCGGACGCAAGGTGTAAAAAATCAACCAGAAAAGTTACTTATTTTACGTACGCTGCCTAAACTATAAAAGATGGAACCATAAAATTCTAAGTAATTGTAGAACATACAAACATCTACAAAAAAATCCGCGACACACTATACCTATCTATGTCGAGTGAGGCACAATAGCCATTTTTTTATTTAAAAATCTTGAAATTTTTTTGGACTACATTTAAACGCGTTTATTTTACTCATTCTTTTAATCCTTATCAAAATAAATTATTCCATGACTAAGTACAGTTTATGTAGATAATATTTGGTCTTTGAATGAATAAAATCGGACATTTGGTTTTGAAATTATGGCGAAATTAAAATATTACGATAGTTAGCGTCACTAAGGCGGGTGCGCGTGCGGGAGGAAGACAATATGTGCAGAGTGCAGCCTGCGTATGACTTCGTCGTCGATGTTAGTGTCTAAACACACTAGGCTGAATTACGCCGGCGTAATTTACGTGCCCGAAATTACGTTCAGCCGCTTACGCCTGCTCGACGGAAATTCGGCTCACGACGGAATTTCGGCATAGTGTGTCGTCTGTCGCGTTCCGCCCATATTTTATATGGATTTGAAACGCAGCGTAAACGCGGCGGAATTTACGTCGGCGTAATTCAGCCTAGTGTGTTTAGACCCTTAGTATCGGAGTCTGTGAATTAACCTGGGAATCATTTTGCTGACCGAGTCTTTCCTGGGTATGCTTTTTGCAGAGCTCACCGACATCCACGCGGGCGGAGCCGCGGCCGACCGCTAGTAATAAAATAAGAAAAAACCAAAATCCGCCTGCATGGATAAATCCAATATTAATTAAAAATTAACTGACATTACTGAAACAAGATGAAAATTCAATGACAAAGTATTAAAAAAAACAATGATTTGGTACTTAAAACTAGAAACATAACTATACATTATACAATATACATTGAAACAGTATATGTACCTATTATAACGTATTGTAGACATACACTTTTCTAAGTGTACCTACGATATATGGTAATATCAGCATGGTAGTTTTTCAATTTTTTATTAGATTGATTGTCGAAATGGTTAGACGACTACAACTAAAAAGTCGCAAATAAAATAAATTAATTAAAAATCAAAAAACCCGACTGCAAAAAGTGTTAACTAAAAAGAACGAAACAAGACCTAATTCTGCCGGAGGCATCGAATCCATGTTTTAATTGATACGACTCTTGCCAGTCATATGCCAGGATAAATAGAAGGTTACATAGAAAAATGTAGAAGAAGAAAGTGGACAATAAAATGCAGTCGGAGGCATAGTATTTTATGATTTATGAATTAATGTTAAAAAAGGTAAACGGTTGCTTCTGGAAATGTGGAAAAATTCACTGGGGTAGGAAATATTCTGAATTTAAAAGGAAAACTATCAAGGCTAAGAAGACTTCATGAGTTATTGAGTAATAGTCGATCAACTAAAAAAAATGTTTTCGACGAAGTATAAAGGAACTTTTCGTTCAAATTCCTTTGAAAGTAACTGAGATGATGTTGTTAGTAGTGTAAAACACGTTATAAATGTACATTCATTGACCACACAAAAATTAAAAAAAACTAGTGGTATTACGGAACCCTATATTGCGCGTGGCCCGACACGCACTTGGCCGGTTTTTCATATTATAATATTATCGTTAACATGTTAAATATTTAGTCAGCGTTCTTGGTGCGGCGACTCGGGTCGCTTGCGTAATAAACGTAGTCTAGCAAAAAGGATTTTATTTATGATCACAAATTTCTAGTTACCCTGGCGTAAATAACATGTGGTGTAACATTGCCAAACTTTGCAAAATTAATCCATAAAAAAATCTGCAAAGTAGGTACTATCAGAGAAGCTGATTCATAGGCAGATGGTGGACCAATGTAAATTGGTAGCGTTGTATCAAACCTATCCGACAGATCACAGCTATCATTGAATTGATATAATCCGACCACATGACGTAGGTCCGTCAACTGCCTCGGAATCAATTTATTCGATAGTTACGTCTAATGCGGGCTCTACACTGAACACGATTCGAACAAATACTTCGAACAAATACGAAGCTGCTAAGAAGCCGCGATACCCTCCACACTCGCGGTTCGCGGGCTTTCGCGCTGCGAGTGTGGAGCCCGCATTAGAAAAGCGTCTCACAACATTTGAAAATGAAATAATTGAACATTTTTGACTATGACGATTAGAACATAACAAATCTTTTATATTCAGCTGTTTATATGTATACGCTCAGCATGGCTACAGTAAGTATGTAAAACAGGTGTGAGTGTCTATAGACCAGTGTCTATAGACACTCACACCTGTTTTACATACTTACATGGGGACGAAATTGCAGATTTTCTTTGTCAATCTCTCTGTTTCTCAGATACTTAAACTAATTCAGAAAGAAGGAGTTAAGTAAATATTTTAGTCAATAGTAATTATTAAATTAGAATATAAATAACAACAATCGTAAGTATCAAAGAAGAAAAGATATGGAACAGTCAAATATTACAGATTTTCCATACTTTTAATCAGGCTAATAGATATTTTCGGCAAATCCGAGCGACCGCTGGTAAAAGATGACATGATGAAGATGCGCCACCTCGACATGGTGATCAAAGAGGCGCTGCGGCTGTTCCCACCCGTACCCTTCGTGCTGCGGACAGCGCAAACGGAGACTAAACTATGTATGTCCATACTAATATTATAAATGAGAAAGTGTGTCTGTCTGTCTGTATGTTACCTCTTCACGCTCAAACTGCTGAATCGATTTCGCTGAAATTTGGCATGGAGATTCTTTGAGTCCCGGGAAAGGACATAGGATACTTTTTATCCCGAAAAAATGTACGGTTCCCGCGCGATAAACGAAGTTGCAGGCGTCATCTAGTATTATTATAATTTTAAATAACTCTCCTAGTAAAACCCTTGAAAATCATCGGATGCCAATAAATATCGACTTTTCCCTTTATTAATAAGCTGCTAAAACATTTCTATCTGCACAGAAACAACTCCGAAAATATACTTGTTTAGTACAGCACACACAGCTTGTTTAATGCAAATTACTTTGTTAGTAACTATAAACTAACAAAGTAACTTGCATCTATTTTAAGTTCCTTGTTAACTCTATTATAATAGTACTCAAAAAATAATTAGATATTTTGCTTATACCTACATTACAATGTTTAATATCCTAATAAGTATTTTTAAAGCGTTGAATCAGGGGGCTAAGATGCAGGCGGGATTACACTTATCATACACCCGGCACTCTCTCTTTCCCTGTATATTTTTTTGGAGCTGGCGCCCAGAGGTACAATATATAATATGTGATAACAACTATAGCCTATTTCCCGCATTTGTACAGCTTCAGGCTACGAATAATAAAACCTAAGGAAACGTAACTCCCATACTAATACAGTTTTAAATTTGGTTCCATTCGAACTGTCATGTAACGTCAGCCTTTATACCGCTCAAGGTCACCTAAATATTGCAAATGTATGAAAAGTGAACCTAAGGTACACTTTTTTGACAAGTATTTTGGAGCATGTTTTTTGACGGAGTTACTCTTCCTTAGTTTTTATTATTCGTAGGCTTCAGGCAATATAATACCAGCGGGAGCCGGCATTGGTATCGATATACAGCCTTCACGGTCACCCTGCGTACTGGGGAACTGATGCTGAGCACTTCGACCCGGAGCGTTTTTGTTTTTGGAGAGAATATCAGCATATTCTGCGAGCGGGCGGGCGTCATTTAGTTTGTAATTATTATTATGGAGGCACTTCACATGGCTATTTGTATTTGCGTATTTGATGTATTCGCCAAACAATCACCATGTGTAGACGGTATGTTTGACAGAGTATTGGCCTTATTTGCCTATTTGACAAATATGACCAATACCAAATACACCAGTGGCGAGGGGTGAATATTTTGAGAAGGGAAGCCGGAGTAAAAAATCTACTTACCAATTTTGGTAATTTATAATTGAATGACATGCTTTTAATTTTCAAAACTAAGTTTGGAAAACAAAGTTTCCTTCGACAACAAAATATAATCTGTCAGACAACAGTCTTTCTGAATTAATGCCATATTTTCCGAACTACACGATTACGTCATACGACTCACAATTCACAAGTCACAATATAAATTAATTTAATTCACGACACTCTTCTAAGTTCTAACGCTAAAACAAAATTTAAATTCAACAAAACAAAACAAACGACATGTTGTTTACAAACACACTATCCGCCATATTAATATGTCAATCTAAAAACCAGCAAAATAAAAATGTATTACGCGCCTGTCATATTTAGTACCGCTAAAGGCATTCTTAATAAAGTCGTATTACAAAAAATCCTACCAAAATAAAATGTATTACGCGCCAGCAAAAGTATAATGTCGCTACATTCATTCTTAAATTCGAATCATAACAATTTTACTTCATGACTCATCTATCTCGCTTGCACTTGTGCGTTGCTAATTAACCTTTCTCCGTAATAACTCGTCGGGCATCGAGTTATTTCCAAGTATATATCGCGCGTGCTAGAACGAGACAGAACATGACGACCAGTTCACAGGAATGAAAAGGACAGATGCTTACTATGAACTGTCGTTGTATGGAGAAATAAGCCGCTAATCCTGCGGCTTATTTGATTCTCTGCGCCCGCACATTGCATTGCCTTTTAAAATTTGTAGGCGATAGTTATTAATTCAAACTATGTATTTCAAGTGAGAGAAAAATTTATTGCATATAACATTGTGAATTCAAAGTTTTTTAAGTAGGTATGTAAAATATTTATTAGATAAATATGTCGTTGGCCCGTATATTCGATTTTTCTAAGCCCTAAGGGAAGCCGATGGGAATCGGGTTATATGGACGCTTCGCCACTGAAATACACGTATCCGTATAGTCTGTCAATTGAAAGTGAAGAAATTAAAAAGTGGCAACATCGTAGTGTCATCCCTATCAAATCAATCCAAAAAAAAAGGGATGACACTACGATGTTGCCACTTTAATTTCTTCACTTTCTTGACAGACTATAGCTTTGTCGGTTTTTGACGCACATAGTCAATAGGCAAGTAAACAAAATCAAGTAAAATTTTGGTATTTGACGTCCATGTATGGCGAAGGCCGCGTATTTGCCTTTATTTGCTTGTGTATAGGTACGTCAATAATTTTGCCAAATGCAAGAAATAGCCAATAGCAAATACAAATAGCCATGTAAAGTGCCACCATTGGAAACTATAATGACGCCCGCAACCCCGTCACGCCAAAATTCCTTTAACGCGCGGGAACCGTACATTTTTCCGGGACAAAACGTTTCCTTTCCTTTTCCGGGACCATACCTAGCAAAATCGGTTCAGCCGTTTGGGGGTGAAGAGGTAACAGACAGACTTTCGCATTTATAATATTAGTCAAGATTTTCTGATTGAGAGTGTAAGCTGTTTTACAAAAGCCAGTACTCGGGTCTGACCCCACTCTCGTCTGCTCCTTCTCAGCAAATTCTTCAGAACTGACACGGAGAGTATAAATGCGATCTTATATAACTAAGTAGATATAACATAGATGATTCAGTCGATACAAGACCATATTATATCAGGCATACTACACAGTGTGTTAGTGTGAACACCGTCCGTCTTAATACCCATACAAATTGTCGATCCGAGCAATTTGTATGGGTATGAAGACGGCATTTTTTTTTTGAGTTCCCAGCATTGTTCTCATAGAAAAAGTTGTTCATTTTGACGGGCTCTTTTGGTGGTTTTAAGGATAGCGGTGTTCACCCTAACAACCTGTATTATTATCACTATTTGACCGAGCTTTGCTCAGTATTCGAAAAAACACGAATAAAATGACATTTTCTAAAAATGATTACTAGCTAGAGCGATTTATCGCCCCCGAAACCCCCTATGTACTAAATTTCATGAAAATTAAAATTATATATATATATATACCTATTTATATACAACAATGCTCGTTTAAAGATATAAGATAAGATTTGGCGTCAACTTATAATTAACTCAAAAAAATCTAAAGGTATGATTTGTTGTTATTAATAGAATAAATACCCTACATCACAACTCTACATTTTTACTCATATTAGTTCTATTTACCTACCTGATAGCGCCAGAAGAAGTTAAAATGTATTATATGTGTCTTTAGTGATACGTTTTATTGATCCTAATAATAATATACCGATTAACACAAATTATAGATATTAATTTCTGCTTTTCCAGGTTACAAATTCGCACAGAACATCGCCAAAATAGGTCTATGCGCGATACTACGGCGCAGTGGCGAGGGGTGAATATTTTGAGAAGGGAAGCCGAAGTAAAAAATCTACTTACCAATTTTGGTAATTTATAATTGAATGACATGCTTTTAATTTTCAAAACTAAGTTTGGAAAACAAAGTTTCCTTCGACAGCAAAATATAATCTGTCAGACAACAGTCTTTCTGAATTAATGCCATATTTTCCGAACTACACGATTACGTCGTACGACTCACAATTCACAAGTCACAATATAAATTAATTTAATTCACGACACTCTTCTAAGTTCTAACGCTAAAACAAAATTTAAATTCGACAAAACAAAACAAACGACATGTTGTTTACAAACACACTATCCGCCATATTAATATGTCAATCTAAAAACCAGCAAAATAAAAATGTATTACGCGCCTGTCATATTTAGTACCGCTAAAGGCATTCTTAATAAAGTCGTATTACAAAAAATCCTACCAAAATAAAATGTATTACGCGCTAGCAAAAGTATAATGTCGCTACATTCATTCTTAAATTCGAATCATAACAATTTTACTTCATGACTCATCTATCTCGCTTGCACTTGTGCGTTGCTAATTAACCTTTCTCCGTAATAACTCGTCGGGCATCGAGTTATTTCCAAGTATATATCGCGCGTGCTAGAACGAGACAGAACATGACGACCAGTTCACAGGAATGAAAAGGACAGATGCTTACTATGAACTGTCGTTGTATGGAGAAATAAGCCGCTAATCCTGCGGCTTATTTGATTCTCTGCGCCCGCACATTGCATTGCCTTTTAAAATTTGTAGGCGATAGTTATTAATTCAAACTATGTATTTCAAGTGAGAGAAAAATTTATTGCATATAACATTGTGAATTCAAAGTTTTTTAAGTAGGTATGTAAAATATTTATTAGATAAATATGTCGTTGGCCCATATATTCGATTTTTCTAAGCCCTAAGGGAAGCCGATGGGAATCGGGTTATATGGACGCTTCGCCACTGCTACGGCGGTATAAGGTGGCGGGCACACCGGCGGCCGGCCCCGTGCCTCATATAAAGACAAAGTTTGAAATCACCATGAGACCTGTCGATGATTCTATTGAGCTTGTATATAGAACTAAAAAAATATAGAGAATTCGTAGTCTAAACCATGGAAAAAAACACACAATTTTTATATTATTGACTTGAAATGAATATCTATTGTCACGCCTCGTGGTTTTGACTATAGATAGCGTTAACGTAATAGTAGAACAAATAATTAAGAGATAAATAAAAAGTCGAGCTACCGCTACTATTATATTTTCATTAACTTGACTACAATAAACACTAAGGCCGTGTTCATACCAAACCGACTAACTGTGAGCCGCCGAATGTGATCTGCTCACTGTGAGCCCCGGTGTGAACGTGAAAATATACGGTATTAGTCGTGTGCGTACAAGACAAAAAAACGAGGAATACGGCTTTTGCTGAACCAAAGATTTCCTTTGTTAGGATTGATCTTTATATCCCTAAGATGGGTTTACGATGTGGAGCCACCTGAATATCTCATGCTGGTGGGGGAAGGGGGGGTTTATAGCTTTAACAAGGTATGAGGTCAAAAACTGCGTGGGATTTAGGTATATAGTCGAGTTTGGTATCATTTTCGGTTGAATCGAATGTTTAAATGCCAATTTTGGAATAATATTTGGATAAAAGATAGTAAAAATAAAATAAAATAAAATAAAAAATTCAGAATATATGATTTTCAACCAACGAAAACGCTGTTAACAGGGCTTAATTAATATAAGGAGGCTGATAGCCACATTATTCTGCATACCAAAGACATGGTGATGAATGGAGCAATAAACATATTAATAATACTTTTTTAGTCTAGGAACGTCTAGTTCCGCGCGGCTTCGTCCGCGTAAATCTGAAATTTCACGGAAACCGTATATTTTTCACAAATTAATAACCCATGTCTCACGTAGTCTACTATATATTTGCGTCAAATAACATAAAAATTGCTCCAGTAGTCTGTGAAATATTAGCCCTTTCAAATAATTTTCCCCATTTTTTACATTTTCCTCTGTGTCTTTGCTCTTATTGGTCTTATGCGTGATAAAATATAGCTTATATCCCTCCTCGAAAAATAGGCTATCAAACACTGAAAGATTTTTTTAAATCGGGCCAGTTGTTCTTGAGATTAGTGCGTTCAAACAAACAAACTAACCAACAAACTCTTCAGCTTTATTTTCACATTTTCCTCTGTATCTTTGCTCCTATTGTTTTTAGCTTAGTAAAATATAGGCTATAGCCTTCCTCGATAATTAGGCTATCAAACACTGAAGGATTCTTTGAAATCGGATGAGTAGCTCCTGAGATTAGCGCGTTCAACAAACAAACTCTTCAGCTTTATAATATTACTAGTCGTTCCGCGCTGTTTCGCCCGCGTAAATTAGGTATTTCACAGACAAATTAGTCCACAATAAATAGCCTATGATTCTTCACGTTTCTACTTTTTATCTGTGCCAAATAACATAAAAATTACTCCAGTAGTTCGTGAAATAAGCCCTTTCAAATAATTTCCCCCGTTTTTTCCACATTTTCCTTTATTTCTTCGCTTATATTAAGTCTTAGCGTAATAAAATATAGCCTATAGCCTTCCGTGATAAATGGGCTATCTAACACTGAAAGAATTTTTCAAATCGGACGAGTAATTACTGACTCATACTAAGATTAGCGCGTTTAAATAATGCTTCTTCTTCTTCTTCTTCTTCTTTTTACGTTGTTTAACATCTTTATCGTGCAAATATGAGTCCTAAAATGAATTAAGCATTCATAAGTCATCCGAATATGGTACCGAACTTGGAATATTACCATAATTAATGCCTCTATACAGATTGAGACTCTATTTTCCTCCAGAGCAGAAGCTGCTAAATTTTTAAAAAAATTTGATCAAAAATCGCGGTGGCTCCACATCTTAAATTCATCCTTGGGCCATAAGGACCAATCCTACCAAAGGAAATCTTTGGTTCAGCAATAGCCGTATAATTTACCGTACACACGCAACTATATCGAATGTCCGCGCCTACGCCTAGCGTTATAGCGTATTGTCGGTTAGGTGTGAACGAAAAAGGGAATATGTATGGAAATACAATAAACTGCTTAACGTTCGCTCACATTCGGCGGCTCACAGTCGGTTTGATGTGAACACGGCCTAATTTCCAACTGAAAAATTCGTCAGAAATATGAAACGATTATTTCCTTAATATTGTGAACATAGTGTAACTCGTTTGTAGAATCTGAAAAATAAATGGTAAAATCTGAATAGCTTTAGAGTTAAAATAGAGTCTAGAAGTTAAGAGTCCGTATACGAAATTTTGCCGATTTTGCCGAAATTGCAAAGGTTCGCTACAGAAATATTAGTAGGTTTTTTTCCCTTATTAGACTAAAAAAATATATATATTACTTATTACATTTAAAATATATTTAAGCGCGGAAAGCCGACTCGAACTTGCGGCGAGAAATATAATGTGAGATTTAGGTTGTTTTGAATCGTGTTTTTTGGTACAATTTGTTTTTTTTTTTTTTCTTTTTTCTCGAATTGGATAGAATTTTATCTATAGATTATTTCTGTCGTTTTTTTTTATGAATTATAGCTCCAAGTTACCGAAATTAACAGCAATTCTTTGTCCATTTTCTCTAAAATTTTGCCGAGTTACATATTTTTTTACTCACTACCTATTTCATATTAAAGTGGTAAAAAGTAATTTCAACATTTTATAGACGACTTTCTCAACAGTACATTGTATTTTTTTCATACCGTTAAGACGTCAATACAATCCATAAACAGGTGATATTCTAAACCTTTTACAGCAAAAATCACAAAACTGTCGCAGGTTTGAGTTGGATTATTTAAAAATACTTAAAAAAATAAAAAATCTAGCTCCAACATTAGATTATAATTGAAATGATCTTACATGTTGTGCATTAAAACTTATAGAAATACTGTATTTTAACTGTTAAATCACGTCTGTAAAACCAGCGAAATCGGCAAATTTCGTATACGGACCCTTAAGGCTGGCTGCTCAAGACAGAAAGAAATTCAACATAAAAATTTGCTGTTCATGGACGTTTTGGCGATGATGGACACAAGATTGCCGCTATGGCTGCTTTAAACTCTACAGGATGTACAAAACTAAGTGATAATAATACTTAAGAGTGTGTACGTGTAATTTCACAGTGAACTCTATACAAGGAACACGTACATACCCTAAAGTATTATCACTTAGCTTTGTTACACCCTGTATAATATACGCAATCAACGTTACCCGTGGGCAATCGTAGATGAATATGTATGTACTATCAGAGAAGTTGATTCCTAGGCAGATGGTGGACCAAAGTAATTTGGTCACGTTACGTCAAACCCAGCCGACAAATCATGACTAAATTCAAAATAATTTAAGGTGGCGTGGCACCAGCGGACATTGACCTTTCTAGTCTAGGAGCTATGTGAAAATGCTCGCTCACAAAAACAAGTTAAGAAAAAAATTGAACTCTTATAAAGACATCTTATAAAGACAATATACTATCATCTTATATATAAAATTCTCGTGTCACAATGTTAGTCCACGAACTCCTCCGAAACGGCTTTACTGATTTTTACCAAATTTTATATGCATATTCAGTAGGTCTGAGAATCGGAGAAATACTTTATATATTGATAAGTGCATTTGTTGAATAAATAATAGTAAATTATTATAACCTGAGACTGACGGCGACCATTGTTTGTGCGACGGGATAGCGATCGACGTTGCCATGGCGACATACTTATTTAGTCAATTCAATAAAATTATATGGGCGAAATACTTTATCTTATGGCAAAGCAACGTTTGCCGAGACAGCTAGTATATTATAATATATATATTCATCAGAAATATTCTTGGTTACTCTTAGTATGATATACTGCAATTATTTAGGAGTTTGAAGTGATATAATTCATAATGAGCTCACATCGAGTAAGTATGCAAAATACGATATCGCCCTTAGACTAGAAACATTTGTCACTATATTGTCAATCATGGTTTGTATAGAAAACGATGAAATATAACAAGCATTTTGACAGGGGATCAATGACCGCTACGGACAGATTTCAGCGATATGATCATGTGGCCTCACCATAACATTCTGTCAAAGTAGAATAACTCTTACCTACCTTCAAATAAAGTTCCATATTGTACGTCAACATTCCCAGAGCTCTGAACCTTATTGGCACCTGTGCTCTGTTGATGATCATGGCAATCGATCGCCTGATCCTCAGATCCGGTATGGTCTCCCATTTGCAGCCGTACGCAAAATCACAAATTTCTACACCCTGTTAATGAAAATGAAGGGTTTCATTCTGTAGAAAACAATTTTTAGAGCCATGTATCTAACCTGCAGATTTACCCCCGAAACTGATATCAATCTGATATCAGATTTTTGACACTTTAGAAATTTAACCCATCAAGCCCCGTACGAGCACCGGTGATCGCGACAAAATATACAATAGCATTTCCGAGAATCCCCGATCGAAGGATTCAAATAGCTCTATTTTAGATGTCTAAAGTGTCAAAAATCTGATATCAGATTGATATCAGTTTCGGGGGTAAGGCTGCATTTACGGGGGTAAGGCAGCTGAAGTAGGCTGTTAGGATCAATTAGTCTCACAAATGACGTGACCACCTGTGACAAGGGGGGGAGGGGATTAAAATGTACGTACTCTATCGATGGTCCCCAACTGAACTAAATGTTGACTGTTGCATCGCAAAACACTTTTTAAACTAAAAGCTGACTGGTAGAGAGTGGCATGTTATGGTAATGAGTCCTTTATGTACTTATTTTTTATAGGAATTACAGAATAAGTAAAGAAAATACGAAAGAGCTACTTACGTAGTTAGCGACATCGGCAGCCAAGTAGCACGGCAAGTAGATGTGGACGGCGGTAGCGATCGCGAAACAGTAGTAGATGTATGTATTTAAGTCTTTCTCCTGACCCTACATTTAAGATGAATATAACATAATATAAAAAAAATAGTAAGTATAGAAAACAAACAAGTTTAAAATATGAAGATAAATAAGTAAGTTGTTGCTAGTACATAACTAAATAACTGTATTTTAAAAAGATAAAACCGACTTCAAAATTGTACGTAATTGAGAATTAAAATTCCCTATCTCAAAAACTACTGAACCGATTTTGATGAAACTTGCAGTATTCCCTAAGTTGAACAATACCTAGTATAATAAAAAAGAATCATTTAGACCGGACTTGTAGTTCCGGAGGATACATACATACATACATACAAACACTTTTGAAATTTGGCACATTTGTTCAGAAGCTGTTATAAATTAACATATACAAACACTGGGCAGTTCTGGAAATATTGCATACATCGCGTCGAATTGATAATCTCCTTTTTTGAAGTCGGTTAAAAAGATAATTACAGAAATAACAAAACCACATTGTATAACTCGGGCGAATTAACTTGACACCTGGTTCAATTGACGTTTCTCTAAAGTACTGAGTGCAAAAAAAGTTTTTTTTATTTTAAGTTAATTCAAAAAAATAACGTTACCGGAACTAGTTATTTTTATAGGGCTACACTAACCACAGTATTTTATGCAATTATTCGGCCAAGTACGAGTAGGTTTCGCCCAAGGGTTCCCAAGCAGGAATACGAGGTTTATGGATGCGTCCGATAATTTGTATCTAGCTTCATATTAATATATTCCGTGAGTAGCTACTTCATACCACTCAACGCAATAACGTTATTAAAATCACTAATCCACTACATGAGACTGACCAGTAATGTCTATTTTGTATTGCTTATCAAATTTAATGCCAAATTATGTAATAATAATTACTAATAATTGTGCTTCACATGTGAAAAAAATTGTAAAATTTTCCCGCCGTAAAAAACGTAACAAATAACACAACAAAACTCAACAAAAATCCAAAAACAATAACAATTAACTACTAAAAAATAACTCCGAAACGCAAACTCAATAACACACGTGTAACGGTAACAGATATGCTAACGCTACTGGACGCGTACGACGAGAGCGGGGCGCTGCGCGGGGAAGCGAGGGAGGGGTAAAATTTAAGCCAGGTGTCAAGTTAATTCGCCCGAGTTGTACATTGAAGAGACAATATCAAAAATTTGACAGCATTTCAGGATGATTACTAATTAGGTACGTTGAAATGCTGACACTCCTACTTATAGTTAGTAGTACTACGTAGTAACTATTTAGTAATCTGTGGTACTACTGCTCTAGACTCGTGTATGACTGAATACACAGAATAGTTGTCAATTTCCTTACACCATTAGAAGTAGTCTGACTCAGAGCCATCGCGATATTCAGTCCAGCGTTGAAGAACACTCCGACAAGCCAAACTTCGAAACACTTTTGTATCTTCTTGATAAACCTAAAATAAACTTACTAATGAATAGTAGGAACCAGCTGAACTTACAGAAAAAAGTGCCTACGGTCTATGAACAGTTTTTATTATGTGATCTTCCCGATAATAGCGCTCTGCAAACTAAGTTTTGTTCAATAAAAATCATGGGTGAAACAAACCTTTCGATTTCACAATGTTCAACGACGAATTTTGCAATGTCTTGGTTAATTTTACGTCCGTCATATCCCGAATCCAACAAATGTTTCAAATTTTGAGAAATAAATCTTAGCTTCAGAGAGACGTGTACAATTGATATTGTAAACATACCGTCGAATCCTGAAAAGGTATTACGAGTAAGTTATAAGGATAGGTTTGTTACGAGCAGCTGAAGTGACAGCAAGCAGCTACTGTACTCGACTCGCCTCCCTAGGTCACACCATGCAAGCTGCTGACATCGCAGTTGATAGGTAATGTTCTAGTGACATAGCCAAGTCGAACTGTATCTGTCGTAGGAGAAGGCGAGTGGCGAGTGAAAACAAAAAATGTTGTAGTAACTCGCACGGGACTAACTGACCCACTCGCACTTGAAAGTAACTCGTATGATTCGGTCACACGGTGCAAGTAACTGCTAGGCTGCATCTCAGTAACTGACTACGCCAGCTCGCATGTCAGCTCGCACTGTGTAACCCAGGCATAAGGGTGAGTATTACTGTAACTAGATGACAGTCGCAACTCCGTTGCGCCAAAATTAGTTTATCGCGCGTGAACCTTAATTTTTTTTCGGAATAAAAAGTATCTTATATCCTTTCCCGGGACTCAAAGCATCTCCATACCAAATTCCAGCAAAATCGGTTCAGCCGTTTGGGCGTGAAGAGGTAACAGACAGACAGACACACACTTGGTATGGATTTTATCGAGCCATAATGGTGGTAAGATGGTCTTTAAAATTGATGATGAATGAGATATTGCCTTGAACAGTATATACGCCTCTCCAATGGTCTCTGTTTAGCTCGATCGAGCAATCACGTCGAGCAAAACCCGCGGCTTAGGCTTTCGTCCACACATTCAGCATTGCTCAGTAGTTTTATTCTAAATCCATATATTTAATTCCATCGAGCCGGCTCGATGCGAGCCTTCGAGCTGTGAGTTTTGCGGTCCACACAGTAATTATTACTCGATTTAGAGTAAAACAATCGAGCAAAACCGTATGTCAGTACTTAACATATTATAACTTATTCATACCAAAGCCGTGGAACCAATTTTGATGGAATTTTTGTCACCATAAAGTGATAATTTACAAAGTCCACGTTATATCTACACAAAATTTCAGTGCAGGCAACACGATTGTAGGTATAAAAGATGTTAAAAGATATTGAACTTCTATATCTATACATAGTATAAAACAAAGTCACTTTTTTCCCTCATGTCCCTTTGTTCCCTTTAATCTTTAAAACTACGCAACGGATTTTGATGATTCTTTCAGTGTTAGATAGCCCATTTATCGAGGAAGGCTATAGGCCATATTTTATCACGCTAAAACTAACAGGAGCGAAGAAATAGAGGAAAATGTGGAAAAAACGAAGAAAATTATTTGAAAGGGCTTATCTCGCGAACTACTGGAACAATTTTTATGTTATTTGGCACAGATAAGAAGTCTAAACCACGTGAAGGATCATAGGCTGTCGATTTTAATAATTTTTTCAGTGGCTATATATTTTATACCCGCGCGACGCCGGGGCGGGTCGCTAGTAATATAATAATATCATCTTCTCTACATTTTAAATCACATTTAATTTCTTCTTCATTAATCCCTACCAAAACTTACCAGTGAATCCAATGAAAATCAACCATACGGTAGTCATGGCAAACACATTGAACATTTCAAAATACGGACTCTGAAACCTCTGCTCGTCTGACAGGAATATAACGTAGCAATCATGGACCATGTAGCTTTTAGGAGTATCAGTGAACAACTGGGAATAGACCGTGAAAACAGTAGCTAGAGCTGGGTACGAAGATGCCGTTATGGCTATAGCCACCATCCAAATTCGCTCGAAGAACTTGGTCTTTATTATCGATTCTTGGACTATCTTTTGGTAGTCTTCGGGCATGCTGTTAAAGTTGTCGTAGTCAGCGCTGATTGTGTCAATGATTTCTTTGAGCTCCTTTCGTCGGACTATGCTGGAAATCATCTGTGAAGTAATTTGAGAAAGATTTGAGGCTAATTATATATATTAGATCTAATAATTTTAATTAAAACTCCCACAAAAACGTCAGAACTAGATATTAGGTAGATATCTACATTAGGTTCTACAATACCAACTGTATGATATGGTAAGCCTTCGATTCTACATTTGTCCAGCTTGCGTGATCCACAAGTTTCAGAATTTATGTTAGTCCCACAATGATAGTCGTCGGTTTCGTCTAAGCCAGGCCAGTCCATACAATTGTAATTTTTTTTTTTATTAAATAAGGGGGCAAACGAGCAAACGGGTCACCTGATGGTAAGCAACTACCGTCGCCCTGCAGGTGCGTTGCCGGCCTTTTAAGAGGGAATACGCTCTTTTCTTGAAGGTTTGCAGGTCCGGAAATACTGCTGGTGACAGTTCGTTCCAGAGTTTTACAGTGCGCGGCAGAAAGTTACGCGAATACGAAGTAGTTAAAACAAACCGATTTTAATCATTCGATCGCGGATTCTTGGAAATCTATTGTTATTCTATTGTTGTCACGGTCACCGGTATCCTTAGGTATGGGGCTTGATGGATTAATAAATCACTTTACCTTGATGAAGACGAATGTAATACAAACGATGATGATAAGCTGGCGAACTAGATTCGGCATGTCATTGGTCAGGATCCGGATACGCATGTCATTGGTGATGATGATGAAACATGGGATGATCACCAGAGCTATGTTGATACCTGCAGGAAAATGCGACTAGTAAGTGGAATTTATACTCTATCATCTGAAAGAACAGAATAATATATCGACCGTTCTAACTTCTAGCATAAAACAAAATGTACCGATCTTCAAAAGATTAAAAGACTTTCAAGAACTGAGTCAACTGGCTACTGATAAACTGGTAATAGGGCTTCACACGAGACGAGAGTAAGCGAGTGTAACAAAAATCTCGTCTCGGTCTCGTCAATCCTCAAAATAGGTAAAGTCTCGTTCAATTCTCGGCCTCGTCAATCCTCAAAATATTACCTAAGTCTCGTTCAAGTCTCGGTCTCGTCTCGTTACCAGTCGTCTCGTCTCGTCTCGCTTAGTTGTAAATAATTATCTATTTCTATATAAATTATAATTAAGAGAATAAGGAATATATTTTTATGATATTTATATGATAAAACGCAGTTTAGATGGTTACCAGATTTAATATTTTGTAAAATATATTGTTTTCTAAGTAGACCTTTTCTGATTGTTCGAATAAAAACATCATTAAAAATTTAACGAGACCCAAAACGAGTTGCCCTGTATGTGGTCTCGGTATTGCCCATAACTAATATTTTCCAAAACGTCTCGTTTCGCCTCGCCTCGTCTCGTCTCGCTTTTTCGAGACGAGAGCGAGATGAGACGAGAAAAATCTCGCTCTCACGTGAAGCCCTAATTGGTAATTATAGTAGAGGCCTCCAAACGTGTTCGCTGCACAAAAGTTCAGGGAACGTGTTTGGGAATATCGAGACTTAAGTTTAGTTATAGAGATGTGATATATTATGGAATTCTTACCACTTAAACTTACCAATCACGGACAACCTGATTCTCTCCCTGAAAGCACTGGCACAGGGATGCATCATGCCGATAGCCAGGAATAACATAGTCATACTATACGTCTCACGCATACTTTTAAACTTCTTACAATCTACAACATAATATTAAATAAATAATAGTTAAAAAAAACTAAAAACACGCTTTTTTAAATTTTTTTACAAAATGTTGCATAATTGAATTAATTAGACGTCTGGAGATAGAAAAAATCGTGCTGAAAGATTTTGTTACTGTATAGGCAGGTACATACAGCTCAAGCTAATTAAATGCGTGTTAAAAAGCGACTAAAGTAGGTATTGAAAATACTGGTTAATTAAGGTTATAGTAGAATAGGTGGAAATTTAATAGATACCTTTACGTTGTGCAAGTCTTTTATCCATAGAGTCCATTTCAATTTCTAGGTTCAGCTTTTATTTAAATGTAGTTTAAATGTAATAATTTCCTTTTTGCTTTTACTTCTTAGAAAATTACATAGCAATATAACTTTATTGTTGTTGCTATTTTTATTAAAATTTAGATACTTTCAAGTATGTTGACTATTAATCCTTAGACAGTGCTTTTTAGTTATCATTTGTAGCTTCTATACTACGAATAACAAAACTACTTGTATAAGATTAACTTAAAAAGAAAATTACAGATGAACGTAAATTTGTAAATTATTGTTTGCTTAATTACTTAATTGGGTTATTTACTTAACTAGTTAATTGATAGTTCTTAACCTACAGCATTATACAATATGTACCTAAGCCCAATTTAAGTATACGGTTAAGCTGAAATTGCTTCACATTAACATAATTGTTGTTTAGTAACAGCTGTAATTGATTTATTAAGAACGAATACCTAAGAGTCCTAAGACAGTATTATAGTGATATTAGGTATGAGTGTTTATTGGGTTTTTAAACTACTGGACTGATTTTAATAAAAAAAAATCAGAAAATATAATAAAATTATAAAAATTTAAATATTTTTTTAATTTTGGAAATATATAAAAATTTGACGTGGGAGAGCCATGCTTCGGCACGAATGGGCCAGCTCGAACGGAGAAATACCACGTCCTCACAGAAAACCGGCGTGAAACAGCGCTTGCGCTGTGTTTCGCCGAGTGAGTGAGTTTACCGGCCAATCCCCTACCCTTTTCCCTTCCCTACCCTTCCCTATTTCCTTCCCTACCCTTCCCTATTACCCCTTAAAAGGCCGGCAACGCACCTGCAGCTCTTCTGATGCTGCGAGTGTCTATGGGCGACGGAAGTTGCTTTCTATCAGGTGACCCGTTTGCTCGTTTGCCCCTTATTGCATAAAAAAAATATTATATCGATCAACCTAATATTATGTTATCTATAATGAAAACGTAATAAAAATGTTTATGTTTCTCATAATATGTTTGTTATATTTTATCTGAACAGAGAATAATAATAATAGCTCCCACACCGGTTTCGGTGACGATGGTCGGTTCCATTGAAACCAGGCCAGCTGCGCAGGAGTAATTTTATAGTGCCCAAGTGTGTGCGCAATACACAAGAGCACTCTCTATTCCTTTGCTCTCATAACCCAGTGGGACGGAAGACCGATACGACCGGCGAGAGATCAGGCCCAGGACCGACTTTTAACATGCCCATCCGACGCATGGATCATCTTACTTGTCAGACAATCAGGTGATCAGCCTGCATTGTCCTAACCAAAACTTTGAAATAACATGTTTCCAACGCGGGAATCGAGCCCACGACCCCCGAGTCAAGAGCCGCGCTCTATACCACTAGACCACGGGGGCGTTGAACAGAAAATACTATGCATAACAAAGGTCAAAGGCTAATTGTCTCCACTGAAAAACCCACATCTCATATTCATAGATTGTCACTGCCATATCTAAAAACCCATGACACAAGTCCCGACTACGTAGATTTGTTTTCCTCGTACTAGTTAGTACTTAGTACATCAAAAGTACCGTTGGCAGGTAGATTTGTTTTCCTCATACAATCAGAAGCACAGAAGACGCTACGGTGATCAGACGTGCACCATGATTGAGTCGGTAAAGAGTTTTGTGTTGGTGTGTTTGATTTTCATTGAATTATTATGTTCTGCTGGAACTTTGACCAAAGTAAGTTGCACTTAATTAAATTATTTTTTAGTTTTATAGTAATAACAAATTAAGGCCGCCAACGCACCTGCAGCTCCTCTAATATTGCGAGTGTCCATAAGCGACGGTAGTTGCTTTTCATCAGGTGACTCTTTTCTCATTTGCTCCCTTATTTTATAATAAAGGCATCTTTACCCAAATATCTTGACATAATATTATGTACCTACCTATTAATTATAAACATAACTCAACTTTACGAAACGTACAAACGTTTCTTACATTTTTATTCTTTCACAGGTTACTTAAATGTAATAATGTGGTAATTATACTTACCTCAGCATAAGTCCTGTAACGATTTTACTATTACGATCCTTGTATCAATCCAGTCACGATCCTATCAAACCAAAATACGGATACTACTTATTAGAGTTTTAATAATCGTTATTTTATAGAATCAGCCAGAAGTAAAGATCAGAGATGGGACTCTGAGAGGATCTGAAGAGAAGGCGGTGCAGGGTTTCCCATATTACAGCTTCAAGGGTATTCCCTATGCCCAGCCACCTGTGGGACCACTTCGGTTTAAGGTACGCAGAATCAACCACTCTAGTTATGTCTATTGTGACTGTAGTACCTGTATATTTTCCCACCAAAAAATCTGCAACATTGATGCACTAATTAGGTCATCTATAAAATATTCAAGATTTATTGATATCGATTAATCTAAATATCTACACCAGTGCTGGGTTTAGCACTAGGTACCCGTACCCTGGGCGAAATTTCTTGTTTTCTCCATTTACTTCTTTATCCGGCGCACTAGACGATCGCTCAGCGTTTATTTTCTACTTTCGTTATAGTGATTTGGTAACTAATTAAGATAACTAAATGCTATCATCAAAGTTGCAATAATGAGGTATCGAAAATTATCGAGTAGAGAAAACTTCCCCACATGATACATAACTCATGACTCTTGAGATAGAGAAGAACAGCTCTATAATCTAAGAAGTAAAGGAAAACGTAGTACATCTTTATATTATAATATTACGCTGGAAATACCAACTATATTTATACATAGGTAAGTCATAACACATTCAGGCCGAGTCGTAGAAAAGATTAGTAATTAGATATAGCACGTAGTTTCTTCATATTAAGTTCTTGGAGTTCGCTAATCGTTCATGTCTAGCCGATAACGTTATCTTTTAGGCCATAGAATGAAATCAAAACATGGACTAGGTAGGTAATTAATACTGCCCACTTATACTTAGGTCTTAGGTAATCTATTTACCTACTTTCTAGTTAATAACTAAATTATTTGTAGATTGATCACAATCTCTAGGTATCGGTCTGTTCCAAAGCTTACCTACGGTTTATAATGCTCCTACTTCTCCCTTTTCCAGGCACCGTTACCCCCAAAACCATGGGATGGAACTCGCGATGCGACCAAATATGGCGCAGCGTGCGCGCAGTTCAACGTAACCTTCGTGGGTTCCGAGGATTGTCTGTTCCTCAACGTGTTCACCAAGTCTTTGGATGCCAGAGCCAATCTCCCCGTCATGGTATTCGTCCACGGCGGCTCCTTCGCTTTCGGCGCAGCGAACGAGTTTTTCGAACCGGAATTCCTTATACAACACGACGTTATCCTCGTCACTTTAAACTACAGACTGGAAGTCCTCGGATTCCTATCTCTGGGCATACCAGAAGCGCCCGGAAATGCAGGAATGAAGGACCAAGTGGCTGCACTCAAATGGGTCCAGCAAAATATTAAGCAATTCGGTGGGAACCCCAACAGTGTGACTCTCTTTGGAGAGAGCAGCGGAGCGGGCGCGGTCACTTTTCACATGCTCTCCCCAATGTCGAAGGGACTGTTCCATAAAGTAATCGCAGAGAGCGGCAACTGCATCCAGGATTGGGCGATATCACAGGACTCGATTGGAAGAGCCCTCAGAGCTGGAAAAGTACTGGGAAAAGACACCAATAATGTGAACGAATTGCTAGACTTCTTCATGTCCTTGAAAGCATCTGCTTTAACTAACTTAACTGAAATTACTCTGACAGAAGACGAAATGTACAGGGGTGTCCCAGCGCGATTTGTACCAGCGATTGAATCTAAGTTTAAAGGGATTGAGCCGTTCATTACTGAACACCCTGTAACGACCCTTACTAAAAGAAGAATAAATAGAGTACCCCTGATGATCGGATATAATGCAGGAGAGGGTATAGCGCTCGTTTCGTACCACATCGCAAAGTTAGATGGTTTCAATAGAAACCCATCCTACTATATACAAAAGGAAATAGTTAATAAAGTCTCCGAAGCGAAACTTAAAGAATTTGGAGATAGAGTTCAGAAATTCTACGTAGGCGATAGAAACATGACGGCTGAGGATGGTGCCATCATTCGGGACTTACAAACTGATATCACCTTTGCTTACAGCGGCCATAGATTCGCGAGTCTTTACAGCGAATACGAGAAAGTCTACTTCTATAAATTCAATTTTGTGACCGACTTGAATGTTCAGAAGGCTACGCTTCCGGATCTGGAGGGAGCTACGCATGGTGACGAGCTATTCTACTTGTTCTCCAACTACATAACCTCGAAGATTTACCAGAATCCCAAAATTAAGGCCATCGTCGACAAAGTGACGAAATTATGGGCTAACTTCGCGAAGTGCGGGTAAGCAAATAAGTTTACAGTTAGAGCCTAACATTTTTTCTGTCACTTTACTATTATACAATCGCTAATATATTGACCTATGTATAGCAATATATTTATACGCCCGCGCCAGTAAGAGTAACATAACGATGCCTTACTTCCTCAACCTCGTATCTTAAAAATAACAACTTTTCAGGAGACGAAAAAAACTGATTATCTTTTTTTTTCTTAGTAATTGTACAAAACTGAATATGAGGTTATTTGATAGGTAAGAATGCCTACGCAAACACCATTATCCATATAATGACTAACAGCATAAAAATACTATTTCAATAATATTCGTATTTTTTTAAGATACGAAGTTGAGAAAGTAAGCCATCGATAAGTAGGTACCTAGCGATATCAATGTACCTACTAATTACCACATGTTTCGCTATCGGTTTTTTAGATGTTATATTTACTCAAATGTTTTGGCGTTATCTATCAATTGACATTCTAACGTATCAGACAATAACAACTTTAACGCAGTTCACATTAATGCCCAGAGCATCCCATCACATTATCCTGACCTCCTTGCCACCTTTTCCAACAATTTGAATGTCCATGCCATACTTGTATCTGAAACCTTCCTAAAGCCATGTCTCCCTTCAACTTCCTACTCTTTACCTGGTTTCGTCCTAATCCGCAATGATAGAACTGGTAAAGGCGGCGGTGGTGTAGCCATATACCTTAGACAACATCTCCCCTTTAACATCATTGACAAATCTCCATCTGATTATTCTGAATCCTCAGAACATTTACTGATTGAAGTTTTATTCGGTCACTTAAAATTACTGCTTGGTGTATTCTATAGCCCCTCATTACAAATAGACTATTTCCATAAGTTCGAAATTCTTTTAGAAAAATATGTCACCTCTGTCAATCACACAATTGTTATGGGCGACTTTAACACTTGTTTAGTGAATAAAGACAAACTACACTCAGCCCGTGCCTCCAAACTCCGGTCGATAATTAACTCCCTTAATCTTTATATCCTTCCCCTTAATCCAACGCATTCTTTTCCAAATTGTGCTCCTTCCCTGCTCGATCTCATAATTGTATCCTCGCCTGATCATGTAAGCATGCATGGGCAATTTAACGCCGAAGCTTTCTCCTACCATGACCTCATATTCCTCTCCTATAAAATTCGTTATCCTAAACCCAAGCCCCGTATTATAATGCAACGCAATTATAATTTAATTAAGACTGAAAAATTTATTGAGGATCTTAGAGCTATTGATTGGGATGTGATATATAATGCATCCACTGTGGACGAGAAGATGGATAGCTTCAACTCCCTCTTAATGCAGGTTTTTGATTTACATGCTCCTCTACGTCCTGTGAAGTTAAAACACCTCCCTGCACCGTGGCTGTCAGATGAGATTAAGGGCATTATGGCCAAAAGAAATGCTGCCAAAGCTAAATTTAAAAATAACCCTACTGATCAGAATCGTGACAAATACAAAGAGCTTCGCAACAGATGCAGCCGCTTGTGCAGGGATGCACAGCGTCGCCATATACACTCATCTGTTAGTAATGGTGAACCAGCGAAGGTGTGGTCATTTCTCAACTCCCTGGGTATCGGAAAAGCAAAGTCCTCTCCCTCACCTAATCTTGACCTTGATGGCCTTAATCGTCATCTCACTTCTGCCTGTCCTATACCAGCCTCCGTCAAACAGCAGTCCCTTAATGCCATTTTACAATCTCCTACACCTGACCCTCCGCTTTCTCCTTTCGTTTTTAAACCCGTTACTATCCAGGAAGTTGAGAAATCCATAACAAGCATTAAATCGAATGCTGAGGGGGTTGATGGCATTAGCCGGAAAATGATTATTCTTAGTTCATCCGTTGTACTTCCCGTCCTCTGTCATATTTTTAATGTTTCCCTCAGTTCCAGCACATTTCCCAGCTGCTGGCGCAAAGCTGCAGTTATTCCCATTCCCAAAATTAAATGTCCTACCTTACCCTCTGACTTCCGACCCATTTCCATTCTCCCATTCCTATCAAAGGTTCTCGAGCGACTTGTTTACCAGCAAATCAATTCCTTCACTAATTACAATGGTCTGCTGAGCCCTTTCCAATCTGGCTTCCGTCCAAGGCATAGTACTGTGACTGCTTTAACCAAGGTGACTGATGACATACGCTTTGCCATGTCCAACCAGCAACTTACTGTTCTAGCATTGCTAGATTTCAGTAACGCTTTTAATACTGTTGACTACGACATCCTCATTGCTATGCTAGGAGCGCTTCAATTCTCGTATCCTGTGATGGAGTGGTTTCGTAGCTATCTTTTTGGTAGACAACAATGTATACGAATAAATGATCAGATGTCTGGATATTGTGACATATTAGCTGGCGTTCCTCAGGGTGGTGTCCTATCCCCTCTCCTTTTTTCCCTTTTTATTAATTTCCTCACCCCGCTCCTCACCTGCTTATTCCACCTCTACGCGGACGATCTCCAAATCTATACCCACGCACCTGCTAATGATTTGAAGTCTGCAATTACGGCTATCAATATAAATCTTGCAACCATACTTCGTTGGAGCCAGGGCCATGGATTGATAGTCAATCCCAAAAAGACCCAAATTATTGTTATTGGTAGTACGAAACAAATAAACCGGCCTAATTATGATACACTGCCCAAAATTACCTTTAACAATATAGCTTTACCTTATAGCAATGTGGCAAAAAACTTGGGTGTATACTTCGACTCAGCACTAAAATGGTCTCATCATATCTCTGAAATCAGTCGAAAGCTTTTTGCAGCGGTGGGCTCACTAAATCGCTGGAAAAATTTACTCCCTGTAAAGACTAAAATCGAGCTTGCGCAGACTTTATTACTACCTATCCTCGACTATGCAGATGTTTGTTTAATAGATCTAAACGAGGAATACCTCAACAAACTAGAAAGATTACAAAACATCTGCATCAGATTCGTGTATGGACTGCGCAAGTTCGACCACGTCTCTGAATTTCGCCAGAAACTAGGGTGGCTACCAATCAGACTCCGCCGGGAGGAGCATGTCCTGATCCTATTATATAATATCCTACATGACCCCCGCTCTCCCCCCTACCTTAAGGATCGCTTTCAGTATCGTAGTACAGTAGACCACAAGCGTGTGTTACGCTCGGTTTATAACAATAAACTACTAGTACCTTTTACCAAGTCGGGATACTTTGCTGATTCTTTTGCTGTGAAGGCCACTTACTTGTGGAATGAACTACCACTCGAGATTCGCGAGTCGCAGTCACTCGCTACTTTCAAATCGAAGCTACATAACCATCTGAGGAGTAAAGTCACTTGCTAATTTTAGTTTTTTATTAATTTTATAATATTATAATGTATCTTTATTTATAATATATTTTATTACATGTAGACCTATAAAATATTTATTTATTTTATTATTATATTAATTATCTATTTGCGAACTACATTACTGTTATCCAATATTTACCTAATATTATTATTATTTTAGTAAATACTGTACTCTTTACCCCGCATACTATTTTTAGATTTAAATTTTCCTCTCCTGCAGGGTTGCCTGGAAGAGATCGCTTATAGCGATAAGGCCGCCCTTGCCCACATTTATGTTTTACTTAAGTTTCAGTAACTGATTGTACTTAATTTAATGTGAGCAATAAAGAGTCAAAAAAAAAAAAAAAAAAAAAAAAAAAAAAAAACAATATAACTTTAACGACGGTATACGCAAATCTTTTATACTAGTAATAATTAATCAACAACAGTTTTCCCCTATCAAAATCATAGTAACTATTACACCTACAATTACTTACCCATACCTTTATTCCAGCTCTCCTACCCCTGACGGCAAGTTGGGAGTGTCGTGGCCGCGGTACACCAGACACAACAAGGAGTATCTCAACATTGCAGACAACTTCCCCGCGGGAAGATACGCGGATAGAGAGAGAATGGAATTCTGGAACAATATATACAAAGAAGCCGGCCTCCCGCATATAGTGTCATAAATTTTGATATAAATTGTTACAAGGCTTTAAATGAGCATGGACGGGGCGCTGCTGGTAAAGAAGAACTGTCAAACACATGTCGAAAATGGCGTTTTATATTATGGCAGCCAGTGGCGTACGTAACTAATAACTATATGCAGGCAGGGCTGGCAAAATACCACTGGCCCCCGACCCAAAAGGACCCCGGTCCAAGAGGCCGTGAGGTCAGATTTTTTTTATACATTGATTGTTAAGGCGGGCATAAACCCCAATTTGTTATTCCGTGACTCCCAGTTTACCTAGTTCCAATATAAGAACGAAATGTAAAAAAATATGAGATATAAAGCACAATATTACAAAGACTTTAAAACATAAACATTTTTATAAAACGCAATACTTTGGCTGTAATTAATTTACAAACTCACCTCCGAAAAAAATCTAATTCATCGAAGTATAAGTATTAACTAGGATAATTATACATTTTATTTGAATAAATTGTTAGTAAATCTATATTAAAATATCTTTAACCGAACAATTTTGTTTCTTAATATTTATTTCCGAAGATATTAAAAAAAAAAACATAAAAAATAGAGAAGATCCGCCCGTAGTAACTACAGTTTTATGCTAAGCTAAAATGAATCTTATTGCGATGCGTATACGCTATCGTTATACGGTTATCGTTTTGGATTGAGATTGATCCCTGCCTTAACGGTTTTATTATTAACGGGACGATTTTTACTGATAGGGCCCCATCAATTTGCCACGGGCCCCAGATGGTACAGTTACTCCACTGATGGCAGCGTTAGCTTTTTTCGCCACGTTCATTTAAAGCCTTGTCGAGCTCTACTTAAGACTTAGCCCCAATTTCACCAACGTCTGTTAGTGTTAACAGCTTGGTAAATTGTCATGCCTTCTCTTTCATTCATAAGAAAAACGTGATACTAATTTGAGCGTTAACTTTAACAGTTGGTGAAATTAGGGCTTATTAGCATATTTAACTTTAACCGAGATCTGTGTTAATGGGTCTTATGTATGTACCTTCGAAGAAATTGAATCATAGGCTGTTGATGTTCGGTCGAACATAAGAGAACATACTTGATGGATCTACGTCATTTGGTCGGATTATGTCGGCTAGGTTTGACATAACTCGACCAAAATACGTAGGTCCGCCATCTGCCTAGGAATCAACTTCTCTGATAGTACTATGCATTTATGTTTAAAGTATAGTTTTCACAGAGCCAGTACCGGCTGCCAATAAGACTGGCAGCCAGTGTTGACTTGGTATATGCCGCGTGTGAACTGTTTTTCAAGCCAGGCCACACGCGGCATATACCAAGCCAATACTGGCTGCCAGTCTTATTGGCAGCCAGTACTGGCTCTGTAAAAACTATACATTAATTCCCTGTACCGTTATTCGAAGCTTATTTAATTGAGATAGGCACTACGTTACCCGCCATTATATCCATACTGTTGAAACATTATACGAATACAATTTTCCAATAGAAGATATTTTATTTAGGGGAAATTGGCGATCCCATAGTACTGTTTGATTTATATTATAATCTTTCACATTGGCGTCTAATATACGTTCTATAAACTTTCGATCCCACCAGGCGATAACAAACAATTCTCAATTAAATAAGCTTCGAATAACGGTACAGGGAATTAATAGTGGCGTTTTACCTACCAATAAAACGCATATGAATTTGCTTACCTTATTCGAAGCTTATAGTTTAAATTCTGCCTGGTGAGTTAAGACGCAATAAACTGGCAGACGAGTTAGTTCGCTTTTATAAACTCTCCCTACCTCTTCACCATGGTGGGACGAAAGTGGGAGTAACCGGAAGTCAACAGTATGGATATAATGGCGGGTAACGTAGTGCCTATCTCAATTAAATAAGCTTCGAATAAGGTAAGTTAATTAATATGCGTTTTTTTGGTAGGTAAAACGCCACTATTAGAGTTGTTTATTACAATATAACAATATTAGGTAAAATGAATCAAACAATCATTGTTTGAATTGTTTCATAAAACGCGTACTGCATGTCACATGAATGTATATGTGGGTACTGCGTGCGTATGGTACGCATTTTGCGTAGGCATTGGAGTAACAATATTTGTAGCTTTAACAATAAGTGTTAATAGAAATAAAACTAAATATACAATTCCCAAAAATAATAGTTTCTATTTAACATAATTACTTGCAACAACACTTGTACTATAATAAATAAATCTATTATCATTATACAATAATAATTAATTCAACAGTATAACTTGATAAAATATAATCATCACATAAATTACTTATTTTATTAGCGCGATTAGCTGCCTTTGAGTATTTTATGTTTAATGTGTGTATTTTATACACACAATATAATAATACAAAAGATATAAAATTTTGAACCCTTTTATCCCTTTGGCAGTGTTGGAAAATAGGAACTTTGGTTTGATAGTATTATTGACTTACGAGTTATGGCCTCATCTTGTCATGATGGGTTATATTTGTGTGCAATACTAATTAATAATTCATCAATACAAGGTACTAAATATAAATAATTATTATTTATAAAAAAATATTATATACCTACATAAAAAACGTTACATAATATCTATACTATCTGTGTGATTCTACATTGAATCATTGAAATTATGGCACACGCTTAGTGTAAAACTACGGGTAACGTGAAGCCTCCTATTACGCGGAAGCTAAAACATGGGCATACAATAATAGACCTACCAAACGCGTATTACATTATCAACGGTAGGATTGACAATAGGAGAGATGCATATAAAATATATCTTTCTTTTAAATTAACAGAAACAAAAGAAAAGGCGCTATGTAATATTATCACCTCAATAAAAATAGATTTTTGATAAAGATAAGAATTTTAACTTTTAAAAACTTAAGTTTAATTGAGTGACGTCACAATAGTTTTGGTAGCACATTTTTGAAACAAGAAAGCATCTTCCCCATTTAAAATGTACCATCGGAGAAATTGATTCATATGCAGTTAACAGGCCCACGTCATTTGGTACGATCATGTTAAATCAATATTAATTGTAATATTTTTTCTCAAATACTTTATTCTCTCCCATGTGCCTATAAATCAACTTCACTGATAGTACAATACCAGCACTGGCTTCACAGGCTGAGGAAATAGAAGGCGATAAAGGCGAGTGCGTACAGCGCGCCGCTCGCCGCCAGCACGCAGCGCACGGCCGCACGCTGCGCACGCGCCGATCTATCGCCGCGCCGGGCCGCGTACCGCGTATACATCCCGTAGGGCACCGAGTAACACTGCGATGTGTCTAGCAGCTCGTATTGGACTGTATCGGCCAACGCCTCGTATTGTACCGACACGTCGGGATGTTGGGACATTTGGATCGACGCGTCTGGATGTTTCGACGCGTCTGGATGTTTCGACACGTCTAGATGCTTCGACGCGTCAGGCATCTCGAGAGGCGTTTCGATCTGCGCCTCGTCTGGCCCGGACGGCACGGGGTCGGGGTCCTGGCACGACGCCTGACTTCTGGTCGACACCCGGCTGGCTAGCCGCGAAGCCAGTAGTCGCGAGCCGCAGTACGCCTCATACAGCACATCGTATAAGTCCCGCCCCTCCCCCGCCTCCTCGCGACTGTTGCGTGAGAGTGAGTGAGCGGCTGGTGGTGGTACGTACCGCGGTCGCGCGCCGCTCGCAGGCTGCCGGCACTCCAGCGGCAGCGGACGCGGCGAGTAAGTGCTCGGGACCGGTGCCGCGCCGAACATGCGGGGCAGGTCGCGCCGAGTGCGACGTACGGACCCGTATCTCCTCGGGCGATCGGTTCGGAAGTAGGATCCATGGACGACAGCGTCAGAGGTAGTTCGAGACGCAGCTAGCGCGGGGAGGGGCAGGTGATGAGCCGGGGCATTCGTTTTAAGACGCAGCGGCAGACCGTAGACGAAGTAGCGGTCGCTGTAGACGACGGGGACGGGAGCGGCGCGGGGCGGGGGGGAGCGGGGCGGGCGCGCGCGCTGCAGCAGGCGGCGCAGCGCGGGCCGGCGCGGTCAGTCCACCAGCGGCCGCGCGCGCCGGGCCGCGGCCAGGTCCACGAGCGCCTCCAGCGCTGTGGCCGAGCTCCAGGCTTGCGTGCGGCACGAGTCCCGGCAGTACGCGCCGCCGGCGTTCGTCAGCTCGGGCAGGCCCCGCCAGGGTGACGTCCGGAGCTCGCGCACCGCCGCCGCGAGGGTCGCGTACCCGGCCGCGATAGACTTAGCGGTCTGCCCGTTGGCCGGCGCGAAGGCCAGGCGCGCCCGCACGTAGAAGCCCAGCGGCCACACCCACTCCGGCCCCTGGTGGTAGTTGAAGCCGTGCGCGACGGCGGCGTCGGTCGAGTCGTTCGAGTTGTCGTAGTCGCCGCGGTAGGCCCAATCAGCCGGGTCCAGAGTCTTCAGGCCGAGCGGCCCGAGCAGCAATTTCTCGACGTTGTCGAGCGCGAGCCACGCGTGCTTCGGGTCGAATAAGTCGGGGGAGACGGCCATCGCGACGACGAAGTTGCACCGCAGCTGGTAGTCGGCCCAGGGCTGGGAGGCACCGTGCGAGTCCTTGTAGATGGCGCGGCGGTGCACGAGGTCGGGGCGCAGGTCGGCGGCGCCGGGCGCGACGGGCACCCAAAACAAGCGCTCAAAGGCGCGGCGAAGGCGGTCGGCCCACTGCGCGAAGGTCCAGGCGGTGACGGCGCCGTCGGGATGCAGGCGGGTGAGGCCGGCGTGCGGGTATGCGCGGGCGGCGTGCGCGGCGGCGAGCCAGGCGGCGGCGGCGTGCGCGAGCGCGACCAGCTCGACCGCGCTGCCGTCGCGCGGGGTGGCGGGACGGCCGCGCGTGCCGGCGCGCTCGGACGAGCCCATCTTGTCCATCCAGGTGCCGCAGTTGGCGTCGTTGCCGCCGAAGGGGAAGCCAGTGTCGGGGTCGATGCCGATCTGCACGGTGAAGCCGCGGTCGGTCATGTGCGCGTCGATCTGCGGGCCGGCGCGGCGCTCGCGGAACACGCGGCCCTGGAAGTGCGCGTCGAGCGCCTCCTGCATCACGTCGTGCAGCGGCTGGTCCGCGGCGCCGGGCGGCTGCGGCTCGCTGTCGTCGCGGGGAAAGATGCGCGACACCGGCGCCGACAGGATCGAGTACCCGTCCGGCACCTCCGTGCAGTACTAACGAACAAAGTTTTATGTTGATTTACGATAACTCGGATTTACAGTAGGAAAATATTAGTTTACAGAACTATGTCAGTTACTGAAATATTTAGCAAACAACAAAACCAAACAACCCGCAACGGATGGCACGCGCCGAAACCGAGAATGTGGTTCCTGGCGTCTTTTGGGAATGTATAATCATCGACATACCTGTTTAATACTAAGCAGCCACCACCAGACAGCATCGCGACAGTTAAACCGCGCGTTGCGACCGCCGTCCAGCAGGTTCGGGATCAGCCCGTGACGGAGGCACGCGCCGAAACCGAGAATGTGATTCTTGGCGTCCTGTGGGAGAGATTAAAAATTAGAAACAAATTAATATAGATAGTGAGTCGAAACGCGAGAAATTGTACTTAATACTATTTTTCGTTTGTCCCAATTTTATTTGTTTAATATTTTGATAGTTTTTTGATAAATTTGAGTTTTTGTACATTGTTCTAAATAACGAGCTTCTTATGTTTAGATTAAATATCCACGAAATGCAGTATCCCTAAACATTTATTTTTTTAATATATTTTTTCTATAAGTACTGGTTTTACTTTCATATAAAAACGTTTTGTCCAACTGCTGCTTTTGTATGAAAAATTGATAATGTTTCCAAAACTGAATTTGTTTCTCGTATTTTAAATTGTTATTACACTTTACGATATTTTTGACGTGATAACGTCTTATAATTCGATATGGGGTGCGCGCACGAAAAACATGACAGTTCATGCGGCGTTACCTCGCTCTGAGGCGTTCCATTTAAGGCTTGAAGTGCAAGCGAGAGCGCGGAACGAGCGACAAAGAGGCACGTTGTCTCTCAACAACCGTAAGACTCTTTGTTTCGATTATATTATGTATTTCGATGACTTAGAGAATACTTTTGTATGAAGAAGTTTGGTTAGTTATGACCTTTGATACATTGACCACACTCTGAATGAAAAATAAATAAACAATCTGTGAGCTATTAGTATTATTTCGGCTATTCAAAATTGTGCTCTATTTCCTACGTACGTGTCGTGTCAAGGTAAGGTGTGTCGTACGTGTCAAGGTATGACTTGTGCTTTGTTCGAAGATTTTACTGGATTTCACGAATGTATACAGTAGCGTTTTGTATTGCGAATAGTTTATTTTACTCATTATAAATATTTTTAGACAATCATTTGAAAGAAATACATCGAAATAACTTTAGGTTACACTCGAAAAAGTTTGTTTCTATTTATAGAGATTCGGAAGCGAGGGTTAAGGGGTTAAGGATAGTTGAACGTGACAACGTCATACGTTGTCACGTTTATCTATCGTCAGTAACCCGACTTTACAGACAACCAATTTTTTCTACGTGTCTTTACCTACCAGTGTGGAGGTAATAGGAACTATTTAAAGACTGATTTACCGTGACCGTTTATTGTTGATGAGTTACAATATTGCGAGCTTAAAGCGAAGTGTGTCTTCCTAATTACAAAAAGATGACTATTTATATAGAGTTGATGTTTAGTCATTCCTGCACAAATTGGGAATGGTGCCGCGGTCTAGAAACCTAGATGAGGAGACCTAGATGACGCAAACATGAATGACAAATAATAATTTGTTAACTATAAAATATACAGTATGTAGGCACATGTCCTAAACGATTTTACAAAAAATATCGCTTTAGTTATCATTTCAGTCGATTTCAAAAAAGTGTTATGAGTGTGTAACGTCATGAATATAACGTTGTTTCTTTATGTTCAATGAGTATTTTGTCAGTTTTTGCTATGTTCATGTCAACACTGTCGAGCGAGATGCGAACATTCAGAAAAGAAAATCGGCCATACTTGTTCGCCAAGTTAAACTAAGACACAACTAAGATTTGTGTTCACTTCAAGATTTGTCGCCAAAAAATATTGTTTATTGAGTGTTTGATTAAAAGGTAAGTACGGCTTATTGTGTTTTGTTAACAAGATTTAAAAGATTCGTTATTACTGAATACGGTAAATTTACGTTCAAATCTGTAGTTGATTGGAATAAAGTGATATTTGGATTTCAGGTAATGTCGCACGCTTTTTTACGTCATGAATGTTACAATGTGTAACAAAATGTTTAACGTTACAGTCATGGCCAGTTCTAAGGCGGAGACTACACTTGAAAATACTTATATAACTGTTGTATTTATTAATAACCCACAACGGTGTTGAAAAGTTTCGTAAATCACTATTAAGCTATTGAAAATTACATACTCGGCTGAAAATTCAGCAATCACTTTCAGCTCGTGCTCGACCTCGATGTCAGCCACGTTCGTAGATATATCGACACCGGAAATATCACTTAACGTAAGGGACATTTTGGCGAAAATGAGTTATATATATCATTGAATTCAGAATTTCGAGCTCTATCGTTTGGCATACTTGAAATTCTTCTATCGTTAAAAAAATGTCCCTTACAGTACACATTTTTTAAAGTCCAGACAGGTTTTTTCCTAAAAAAATTGATTTAACGGACGTAATTTTTTTTACGTGTTAAAAAAAATAACGTAAATGCTTTTAAAATAAAATTCAGTCCCTTACGCTAACCTTTAGCTTAATACAATTCTCTTAACATGTCCTTTACGTTAAGAATTGATACATAATAATTGTCATAGCTTAACTAAATTTTGTCCCTTACCTTAATTTTAAATATCATTTTTCAAGTAAGAAGATAATTTTTTGGCACCTACTCAAAAAGTATTATCCGTAAAAGTATTATCCGTAAAAGTTTAAGGTTTTTATAAAGTTTTAATGTTTTAGCTAAACCTTTAGCCTTTAGGTATACACATGTAATGAGGTCAATTGTATATAGCTAGCATTAAAGATGACAATACTCTCCTGGCTGCAAGTGAAATCGAGATGCAAGAACTGTTTTAGAGAATGAAGCAAATGATCAACAACTTGGGCCTCTCATTTAATAAAGGGAAACCAAAAACATGGTCATAGACAGAAGCAACACTCTGCCTTTGACTGGCGCGGTAAAATTGGAAGTGGTTATCAAATTTGTCTTTGATCTTTACGAACAACGGCTCCTGTTAACCAAATATACGTAGAAGACTTGGGATGACTAAGAGCGCCATGTCTCAAAATGCATAAAACCTGGCTTGACAGGAAGATTTCGTTAAAAACCAGAAGGAAACTTGTGTACGTGCTCATATTCTTCGTCTGTCTTTAATGATCCGAGACATGGACTCTGAAGTCTGCAGACCGCAGACGTATCGACGCCGTCGAGGGTGCTGGAGGAAAATGCTCTGAATTCCATAAACTGCTTTCAGAACCAACCAACTATTTTGGCTCAACTAAACATACAAACAAGGCTCTCTACCATCAGTTTAATAACGCATCTTAGAATATTTCAGACACATTACCAGAAAAAAAGGAGAAAACCTTGAAACCATGGTATGGAAAACTCATGATAATTGGCAAGATTGAGGGGAAAAAGACGGCGGAGCCGCTGTCTCATGCGTTGGTCTGATCAAATCCGTACCACACTTGAGTCGACTGTCTGCGACGCTCTTCGAGTGGCCGATAATAGAAATAGCTGGCGTAACACCATACAAAGGAAGGTCATAGAAGGGGAAGGTCATGACTGGGCACTGGCGAAGCAGCTCTGACAGGTGCGATAAAAGAGAACAGTAGCTCCTGATAAGGTGAAATGAGAAGCTTAATGCCAGGTCAAGAACGAACATTTAGACTTGTGATGTGCGATCACTAAGTCAGGTTCACAGAAAGAGGCCGCAGAGCGGAACAGGGAGGAAGATCCATCTTCTATTCGGCTCAGGATACAGATTTCGGTAGGACAAAAGAGCAGAGATGTGGTTTTGCAAAGTTCCACCTTGTCTAAAGGGGCTCTGGGTGTAGATGGGAACAGTCCCGGTGCCAAGGGAAATGCTTCAGTCTGTCGAAGTTCCCTTATTTTGCTGGAAATCCTTATGTGGTAGACCAGCCAGTCATGGTGGGCTTATTGTGTTGGATTTTAACATATTACATCAAACTTCCTCCAAAGCATAGTTTTTTATGTCCTTTACAGTATATTTGTGTCGCAGTTTCATATTAAACTTGGTGCTTACTTTAATATGGCATAGTTGACATAAAAAAATTCAGTGCTGTAAGGGACAAATAAGCAAATTTTTTTTAATGTAAGGGACATGCTATTTTCTAAACGCGTAAATTTACGAAAATATTTTTTTATAGTTATATAGCCGACAAAATTCTAAGAAACTTTGCCATAAGCACCTTTAAGATCGGACTAAATGATAAAAAGTTACAGACGAATTTGTAAAAAAAAGTTGTTTTTTCGCTCTCCTGAAAAGTCGTGTTTTGTGCCTTACATTAAGTGATATTTCCGGTGTCGATATAGAAGCATACTTGTATTACAATTTGCTATAATTAATTTTTTATATCTTGATATATTTAACCTTTTTTTTCCTTTTCCATCGAATAAAAAAATACCTTACCTAATATGCCTTTAATAAAAAATTGGATATACAGTTTATATTATAGACTAAGCTTTATGTACGTAACATTCGGTCATGTACGTAACGTGTGTTTCGATGTCATGAATGTTTAGTACAATTTTTCGCGTCTTAACCCTAGTACTGTCAAACTTGAGAAATATTATAGAAGTTTGGTCGTGACGTCACTCTTGTATTTTTATTTGAAAAATTCGAAAAATAATGCAGTAATTTACCAGCAAAACATTCCGATTCACATTTTTTTCTTTTTTTTTTTACTTTAATTTATATAAAGGTTCACAAAACTAGCCTAACACTTTAAATTTAACAAAATATTTGTATATACTATGTAATATAACAATTGCGTAAGACTTTCTTGATGTGAACACAGCATGCTAATATAAAATAATATTAAAATAACATTGGCCACAATATCGACAGAGTTCTTGTCGCCCTGCACCAAGAGCCTAGTCGATCAAGAACTCTGTCGATAGTACATCGCTATCATTACTTTAACAAAAAATGTAGGTATTAAGTATACATAATTATAATAATTTCCTAATTCTGCAATAGATGTAATTTTAGACAACGAATTAATGCGCTAAATATATCTATATCATTGCTGACTCTGTTATAAGCTGAACACATACGGTACAGTGGAGAGTGCTGACAGTAATTGGTCCGAGTTAAGGACACACTAAAACTTTTCATATTATGCAGACGACTACCTGGTCGTGGGACAGCAAATTGCAATTTGTTCGTAAGAGAAGGAGCATCTAGCTTACCATTGACTAGTTTGGATAAGTAGACTGTATCAGCAATTAGTCGTCTATTTTCTAATGTTGTAAGTTTGAAATATTGTAGCCGGGACTCGTAAGAAGGTAATTTTTGACAAAGATTATGTGTATAAGAATGTGGTACAAAAACTGTTTCTGAAGTCTTTCGATTAGGGCGATGTGTACTGCATAAGATGGGCACCAAATTTGACAGCAATACTCGAGAATCGCTCTAACGTAGCGGTTGTATAGAATAATCGGAATCTCACAATCATTAGAGAATTTGGTTTGACAGATTACGAATCCAGCCAAACGTGTTTCTTTTTTAATTATACCATCAATGTGATCCCGAAAATCTAACTTGCTGTCCAGTACTACACCCAGATCCCGAATGGTCGAGATCTCTGCAATTGGGTCGTTCGATATACAATGTGTCCCGACACCGGTGTCTGATCCTTTAATGTTATGATCTATGGCATATTTTATCGACAAATTGGCTCTAAATTTTTTTCTCTCTCTCACGGTTGTAAAATGGCAGCCATTTTTATTTTTCTCGGGCTTTCACACTAATCTGACCAGTACTTCTCATGTAAATATCATATGAAGATAAAAAAGGTCTCATTTGATAGTTGAATTTGTGGACTACGCTTACATAGGCAATATGTTATAAATTTCGTGAAATTAAACATAGAAAAACCCAAGTTTAAGAAAAAAAATGTGTATTTTTTATTAATGGCTTTTTGTGAAAAATCTAGCAGATTAAACTGGTTCTTTTTTATTTTAAAAAGATAGAGGATTCTTTTATTTCAATGCTCTAAGTCAGATAGTTTAGAAGTTATAACGATTTTCTTATGATGAGGTGGTCAGATTAGTATGTAGCCAGAGAAAAATATTTTTTTTCAAAAGTTGGAGAAAAAAAAATTGAACTCATGATGTATAGCCATACAAGGAGAAACAAATAATTTGAAAGCCAATTTGTCACTAATATAAGCCTATATTAGTGACAAATTGGCTTTCAAATTATTTGTTTCTCCAACTTTTGAAAAAAAATTTTTTTCTCTGGCTTCATACTAATCTGACCACCATAAGAAAATCGTTATAACATCTAAACTATCTGACTTAGAGCATTGGAGTAAAAGAATTTTAGAAGATGAAAACTTCCTCTATCTTTTAAAAATAAAAAAGAACTAGTTTAATGTGCTAGATTTTTCACAAAAAGCCATTAATAAAAATACACATTTTTTTCTTAAACTTGGGTTTTTCTATGTTTAATTCCACGAAATTTATAACATATTGGCTGTGTAAGCGTAGTCCACAAATTTAGCTATCAAATGAGACCTTTTTTATCTTCATAGGATATTTACAACAGCAGTTCTGGTCAGATTAGTGTGAAAGCCCGAGAAAAACTAAAATGGCTGCCATTTTACAACCTTGAGAGAGAAAAAAAAATTGAGGGCCAATTTGTCGATAAAATATGCCATAGATCATGATATTAAACGACCGGACCCCGGTGTCATTGTATATTAAATGGCAGCTATAGGATCTCGTTTACGTGTAAATTTAATGTGAAAGCACTTTGATGAGTTTAACAACATTCCGTTAGCAGAACACCAATGTTTTATTGCATTTACGTCATGTTGAAGAAGGCTGATATCTCGATAGTCGTTGATTTTTCTGTTCTCTTCATAAAAAATAATATTGATTGAGGTGAAAATATTACAACGCAAGGTGGTTTTTATGTTCTTTTTACATTGTAGTCGCAAACAAACAAACAAAATAAAATAAAAATAAAAGTTTGTGTTATTCTTAACCTCGTATCGGCCGGTCAGTATGAACATGCCGCGCAGCGCTATGAAGGTGTCGCGGCCCCAGCAGCGCATGTATCCGGTGGCAAAGTGCGGCAGGCCCGCCGACAGCGACGGCGCGGACGCCGGCGGCGGTAGCGCGGGCGACGGCGGCGGCAGCGGCGCGCCCGGGACCACGCCTGCAAGCTGCAAACGACAAAAAGTACTCATATTTCGTGTCGCATGTGTCGTCAGTTGTATAAAGTATGTCAAAACCATTTAGACATCTGCGGTAGTACAGTGCATTCGTCTCTTTTTAAAATTCAGGATATGAAGTTAGATAACTTATGTATTTTTTTAATCTCAAAAACTTATGAGTACGACAATTTGAATACTGCTCAGTAGCATCAGAGCATAAAGAAATTGCTTTATAGATGCCTGGCCGACGTTACTTGGTCTGCAGATTATGCCGCCAATACAAGTCATGATCTGTAGGTTTGACATGACTCATCCTAATTACGTAGATCCATTACAAAACATACCTGCACGCTAGTGAGCGCCAGCGCCTGTCGCACGCGGGTGGCGGGCGACAGCAGCGCAACTGCGCGACGCGACACCGCGGCGTGTAGCGCGCGCACCACCAGCTCGAAGTAGGCGGGCACCAGGTACCGCGGCAGCCGCGTTACCGGCAGCAGCGCCGCGCGATACCGCGCAGCCACAGGCGACAGTCGCGCGTCATCTGTTTATATTGATTTATTTTATTTTGGTAACAAACAGCCATTATGTGAATATGTGTAATGGAGGCACTTCACATGGCTATTCGTATTTGCTATTGGCTATTTGTTGCATTTGGCAAAATTATTGACGTATATACAAACAAGCAAATAAAGGCAAATACGGCCTTCCACACATGGACGTCAAATACTAAACTTTTACTTGATTTTGTTTACTTGCCTATTTGACTCATTTGATGTGCGTCAAAAACCGACAAAGATACGTGTATTTGGTATTGATTATATTTGTCAAATAGGCAAATAAGGCCAATATTTGTCAAACATACCGTCTACGCATGGTGATTGTTTGGCCGATACATCAAACATGCAAATACAAATAGCCTCCATAGTATTAAGTTGACAAACAAGTACAGGGTACAGCCCTTCATTTTGAAGAGGCTAACTTATATACGAAAGTAAAGCTAAAATATTTAAAACTTTACTACCATATATTACATTCTAAACACATGAATTGATGACGTACCCTCAATACGCTTCCAAGTATACTCGATGAGCCAGTCGCCAGCGCGCAGGTTGTCGCACAGCGGGTGGCCCAAGTCATCGGCGGGCGCGACCGTGTCCAGTAGAGATATGACTCCCTTAAAATTTTGAAGGATATTATGTTAATCCATACTAATATTATAAATGCGAAAGTATGTTCTGTCTATTTGTGACTTCTTTACGCACAAACCGCAGAACCAATTTTACTAAAATTTTGCATGGAGGTACTTGGAGTCTCGGGAAGGTCAAAGGATATTCTACACCGGAAAAGTACGGTTCCAGCGCGATAACCTCATTTAGCGCAACAGAGTTGCGGGCGTAATCTAGTAAAAAATAAAAACCAGCGAAAATATAATGCTAGTCGGACTAGAGCATACACCTTAGTAGGTATCTTATAACAGAGTAGCTACTCTGTGAATATTTTAAGCGCCTGTTGCTGTTATTGATATCAAGGACTTGTTACTTGTGAGTTATATTAAAAATTATGATTTATCATTATCGCGATACCTGCAGGCCGGCGTACACGAGCGGGCCGTGTGCGGGCACGGCGTACATGCCACCGCCGCGCGCGCCCTCCTCGCCGTCGCACATGTACAGCAGCGTGCTAAGCTCGTCCAGCCGCAGCGGCGCGAGCGCGGCAGTTAGTGCATCACGGTCTGCGTCGAGTGCGGCGACGGTCTCGCGGATTGCTGAAATCGCTTCTGCCTGTGGATTAGACACACGTCAGTCAAAACACGGACTTATAAAATATTTACAGCGTATTTCAAGTAAATGAGGTTGAGCCGTAAAGATAGAAAGGGCTATTATAAAATTTCTACCATAATACAATACGGGTGGCGGCTAAAAATATTAGAAAAGTTTTTATTTGGTAGAAATCACATTTTTCTAAATTGGTCTCTCAGTTTGCGCGCCACTCGCCCGCGCGACTGCGGCAGCGGCACGCAGCGGCGGACGCGCGTCTTATCACATACTGATGTAGCAATATAAGTACCTGTTCCGGCATAGGCGCGACGCGAACAGCAACAACAATGCCGAGCAGCACCGCACGCCAGTCCAACTCAGTTCACGCGCCTCCCGCCCGCGCGGCCGCGAACAAGCGCGACTGCGGCAGCGGCGGTCGCGCGTCTCATCATATACCGATGTAGCAATATAATTACCTGTTCCGGCATAGGCGCGACGCGAACAGCAACAACAGTGCCGGGCAGAACCGCGCGCCAGTCCAGCTCAGTTCGCGCGCCTCCCGCGCGCGCTGCTCCGAACACGCGTGACTGCGGCAGTGGCACGCCGCGACGGACGCGCGTCTCGTACGCCGATAGACCGCCGATGTAGCGAGTACCTAGCTCGCCAATGCTGGCTGGGACGAGCGCGCGACCGGTGCTCCTGATAAATCGTTAAATGCTTAAAATAAATAAATAAATAAAAATTGTTTTATTTCTGAATAGATTTTGAGAAAATGCTTTCAGAATGTTGGTACTACGGTGCCTACCACCGGTTCGGAAACTAACCCGGCGAGAAGAACCGGCGTAAGAAACTCGGACGGGGCCCACTTTGTTACCAAAAAAAGTGAGTCTCATTTGTGTAGTCGAAGATATTATCTAGATATTAGGAATCTTAGCGGGGTACAAAAGTGGAAGACTCACATGATATTACAAGTCGCAAGATACATTATCGTCCTGCCGATATTACTTTGCATGTTGAGAGCACATTGTAAAAATAAGTCATAAAATTTACTTGTAGTCTTTATGCAGCAGCACCGCCTCCAGTATAATCTCTTCCAACTGCCCCTCAAATGTAAGCGGCTTGAGCGCGCGTCCAGGGTACGCAGGGTCAGGCGCACCGAACGCCGTATACGCCACTAGTATTACCGACTGAAAAATATACCTGTCTCTGTCATTTATGTTTTTCATTTTTTCAAGACAAGCATATTATCTCTCTCAAAAAGAGAAGCTCACTCATTGATTGTTTAGTTAACAATCAGTTCAAACAAAATAAACAATAAACACATAAACAAAATATTAAATTTTTAAAAATTGCTAAATAAAAAAAATAGTACGGACTATGTTATTTAAAATTTTTAAGAAATAAAAGAAAATTTAAGGGAAAAAAATACGGACCTTTCTGGTAGTTGGATTGTGTCTGGTCACTGCTACCACATCGGGATCCATTTGGTCAACGTATACCTGAATAAAAAAACATAAATTACTAAAAGTCAGTTTTTAGGTTTCCGTACCCAAAGGGTAAAAACTACTAAGACTTCGATGTCTGTCCGTCTGTCTTTCACCAGGCTGTAGCTCAAGAACCGCTATAAGAAGACTTCTGAAATTTTCACAGATTGTGTATATCTGTTGCCGCTATAATGCTTAGCACAAACCTACGCGACCACGCGACTGCGAAGCGGCAGCGTCAATACCAAACACACATTCCCGCTTCGCAGTCGCGTGGTCGCGTAGGTTTGTGCTAAGCATAACAACAAATACTAGAAACAAAATAAATTAAATATTTAGGGGGGGCTGCCATACAATAAACGTGATTTTTTGGCCTTTTTTGATTGATATCAATAATGGCAACAGGTAGGCACTTGAAATTTTCACAAAGGCCTTAAATATGTGTGTACTTTGATAATTAATAATAATATTTAAATAAAATAAAAATTTAAGGGGAGCCCCCATACAAAAACACAGTTTTTGGCCTATTTTTGCTCTATAACGGTACGGAACCCTTCGTGCGCGAGTCCTACTCGCACTTGGCCGATTTTTTTCTAAAAGAACCGTAGTGACGTCACTGAAATAAAGGAAAGTCAAAATAATTTTGTATGTTCCACTTTAGTATCTATGTCATAATATCACTTTAGTATATATGAATACTCATAATATTTTTAAAATTTAAGTAACTAATATATTACTGCACTGATAAAATATAACAGATCAAATCAACTAGAAAAAACAATAAAAAACAAATAAAAACAGTCTAATGTTAGCCATACACGCAACCGTCTACCGGAGAGGTCTACCTGTGCAGATATGCCTGTGCAAGTTAATCGGAATGTGTACTGGGAATAGACCTGTGCAGTTGCTTGGACCTGCGCAGGCGACCGGCGCGAAATCGAAAATCAATTCTTTCGAGTGATACCTGCAGGTGACCTCTCCGGTAGACCATAGCGTGTGTGGTAGCCATAAGGTTAACATGCATAAGTCAAAAATTTTTAGGACATAAACGAAGTAAGAGTTTAGTCGAGAATGTGAAAGAGTGGCGTTGTGTTTTGTATTATGTAATTTCCTAAGATTGTTCTGTGTTTTAATGTGTTTTATTGGTAGAATATTAACCATAATGGAGGCACTTCACATGGCTAAAATGTATTTGCTATTAGCTATTCGTTGCATTCGGCAAAATTATTGACATATACACAAACAAGCAAATAAAGGCAAATACGGCCTTCCACACATGGACGTCAAATAGCAAACTTTTACTTGATTTTCTTTTCTTGTCTATTTGATTCCTTTGATGTGCGTCAAAAACCGACAAAGGTATCGTATACGTATCCGAACGTGTATTTGGTATTTATCATATTTGTCAAAATATAGGCAAATAAGGCCAATATTTGTCAAACATACCGTCTACAAATGGTGATTGTTTGGCGAATACATCAAATACGCAAATACAAATAGCCATGTGAAGTGCCTGCATTAGATATTCGTTATCAGGCACGTTTCTGGAAGTTGTACCACTGGCCTACCAGTGGTACAACTTCCAGAAACGTGCCTTTTGTGTTCCCTCCTAAACTCCATCGAAAGTTTTAGTAAAACGTCTACCATTTTACTGAATCGACCGACATGAGTCCTTGACTGCATTGCCTTTTACTTAAGGCCAACCCACACGTACCACAACCACACGACAACTACAACCACACCACATGGTCGGGCGTATATTTCGTATTGTAAATGAACTTGACCATTCACACGTACCACATTTTGCAGTCGTTGTCGACCACTTGTCAGATAACTTGTCAGACGTAACCTCAGCCGACCACATCGCAACCACGTCACAACCACATCGCAACCACAACGTTACGTCGATGCAACGACAGTGCGCGCACAATACCCGCGTTCTTCCCCTTCTCCGTTTCATTGACTTTCGTTCGTAACCACATCGCAACCACTGGCGACAACGCAACCACGTCGGCATTTTGTCGGAACCACAACGCAACCACAAAATGCTGCAGCGACACCATTCACACGTAACCACCGCTCGACGACATTTTGTCGGTGCGATGTCGTGTGGTTGTGATACGTGTGGGTTGGCCCTTAGACTTTGACTAGACTTTGGACTTTACCAAATAGAAAATCGATGCTAAAAATACAATTACAAGAACATAGTTTTCCCGCCACTTATTTGACACTGGCCATGGTTATATAGCCGAAGCGCCATAATAAGAAAAAAAAATAAACAAAGGATAAAATATTCAATATTAACTTCAATGTTGTTGTTGTTACTCAATAAACAATAAACTTAATAACAAAAAAAAAATCTTAATTTGTAATAGACTTTTTTGCAGTCAGTACTTGCGGGCGTTTGTTTACCAGTCGTTCGGGGAGTTACGCTTGCGTTCGGTATGACCTTCACCATATGCCTGCATCCTTGTCACTCTTGTTACAAAATAATATTGGCATCTCGCACTTGACTACGTAGATAATTATAGTTTGTGTGTGTATAATGTTTTGAGTGTATTGTTTTAGGATTGCTTTTCAAATGACATTTCGTAGAGTACAGCCCTTCTAATAGTTCTATATAGTTCTTATAACTTTGTCTATACGGTCTATGTTCTCACCTTGCTGTACCCCGTAGCACCTAGCTCTACGTGACGGCAGTTGAGCGCGCGCCGTTGCCGCTGTAATGCCATCCTGCTCGCACACCCATCACTCCCCGCCCGCGCCGCTCTCGTCCCACTCCGCGTATAGATGATTCTCGTTCTTAGAACTTTGTATATACGGTCTATATTCTCACCTCGCTGTACCCCGTAGCAGCTAGCTCTACGTGCAGGCGGTTGAGCACGCGCCGCGCCGCCATGATGCCGTCCTGCTCGCACACCCGTCCCTCCCCGCCCGCGCCGCTCTCGTCCCACTCCGCGTATAGACGATTCTCGTTTTTAGAACTTTGTATATACGGTCTATATTCTCACCTCGCTGTACCCCGTAGCAGCTAGCTCTACGTGCAGACAGTTGAGCACGCGCCGCGCCGCCATGATGCCGTCCTGCTCGCACACCCGCCCCTCCCCGCCCGCGCCGCTCTCATCCCACTCTGCGTATAGACGATTCTCGTCGACGACGTGTATCTGTAATATTAAAGTGATATTTGAATTATGTGTAGGGTTGAGGTTTTAAGAATAGGATAAACTAATACAATATGTATATCTGTATTTTTATTATATACTAGCGACCCGCCCCGGCGTCGCACGGGTATAAAATATATAGCCACTGAATAAATGATTAAAATCGACAGCCTATGATCCTTCACGTGGTGACCTACTTCTTATATTCTGTGCCAAATAACATAAAAATTGATTGACATTTTAATTAAATTTTATAATTATGTGATAATACTTACATACATATATTCAAATTAAATTATAAAGTTTTGATCAATGAAGCACAAATAAGTAAAAAACAGGATTAATTTCACTGTATTATCTTCATTATAATATGAATTCAATTTAACTTCAGTCTAAGTAACACGTGGCCGGCTATGCTAACACCAAAAATTTAAAAAGTGGAAATAATTGAATTATACGGTATTTCGTTCACTACAAAATAAATTTAATTAATTTTATAGCGTCAACAACACGTGGTAATTATGCTGTTAAAATGTAGCTTATATGACACGTTCGTAGATTTACTATAGCAGCGCCATCTATTGATTACTTACTCAACCCAGTCGAAAGGTATCGACATCTCTTAGAAATTAGAATCATTTGGAGTTAACAGATAATTGTGACTGTCAAATAATAACAGACAAATAATTAGCAATAAATTAAAATTGCGACTATAATTTGAGATTTAAACTATCCTATCTCTCAAGTTGGATCGAACTGCACATGGTGTGCGAATTTTATTATAATCGGTTAAGTGGTTTAGGAGTCCATTGAGGACAAACATTGTGACACGAGATTTATATATATTAAGATTTAATTTCAGTAAAAAGGGATAATATGACAAGAATAGCCGTTTACATTCAGATTAAAATTTGATACAAATGGCGTATCGTTTTGCATTACACGCACGCAGCAGCAGCAGCGGTGTCGTGGTGTTGTGGTGTCATGTGGCCATGGTTGCTAAATTCATTCAAACTCTTCTGGCTTTCTCTATACATCTATAATATAATCCGGAATAAATACTCACATGATGCGGCACCAGCTCATCATATCCGCGCGTGCTGCCAGTCGCGCACGCGGCCACAGCGGTCAACGCGGCAGTCGGCAATATATCGAAGACTGTACGCTTAGATAACGGCGAGGGGTTGTCATGTGTTAGGTCCATAAAGAGCGCGCGGGCGACGGTAGGGACTGCGGCACGGCGGGAGGGCAGCAGGAACGAGCCGACAGGACGCCCACCGAAACGGTGTACCAGCCGGCCCTGCTCGTGTGCGTCCCAAGCGCTTTGTGCCTCTGAAATTGAAACATTATGTTATTGTATATTATATTTTAAGGATATTATATAAAATATAAAGTGTAAAAAAAGATTCAACAGCCCATTTTATTTGTTTTTCCGTCTGTCTGTTTTTTAGATTTTTTATAAAAACAACGACTGTCCACAACCAATACAAACATGATCGCAAGTTGATGACGTTCAATGTGTGTGCGAAAGCGCAAACATGAGTGTAACCAACGCTACATGTCCAGAATAATATTGGGTAAATGCCACGGTGAAGGAGACTCTAATAGATAAAAGTCTCTCTCACACATCTGGTGACGGAGCTACATCCTATAAGCGCGCTATCCAGCATGTACTATATATGTGTGAGAGAGATGGATATATGAGACGGAGCTACCTCGTATGAGCGCGGTGATGGCGAGGCGGTTGTCGAACACGTTGTCGACGTGGTCCTTGTTCGTGAACAGCTCCGCGAACACGTACAACTCGGGCCGCACTGCGCGCGCGCTGTCCAGCATGTAGTGCATATGTGTGAGAGAGACGGATATATGAGTCGGAGCTACCTCGTATGAGCGCGGTGATGCCGAGGCGGTTGACGAACACGTTGTCGACATGATCGCTGTTCGTGAACAGCTCCGCGACCACGTACAGCTCAGGCCGCACGGCGCGCGCGCTGTCCAGCATGTAGTGCATATGTATGGGAGAGACGGATATATGAGACGGAGCTACCTCGTATGAGCGCGGTGATGCCGAGGCGGTTGACAAACACGTTGTCGACATGATCGCTGTTCGTGAACAGCTCCGCGACCACGTACAGCTCGGGCCGCACGGCGCGCGCGCTGTCCAGCATGTACTCTGCTACCTATATAACACAGAAGTTCGTTTACTCGACTGCGCAGAGAGCATTTTGTTTCCATGTTTACATTAGTACTTCTAAGAAAAAAGGCCCAAAATCTAACGTCCTCTTTTTTAGAAATTTAAAAATTTCTTTTGAGATCTAACATACTGCTGTATTAGAACGCTAAAGGCTGTCTGTGTTTGAGGGATTGTAAGTGAACATGTGTAATGTGTATACTTGCGTATCTACTTGTACGTGTGACGTGAGTATATTTCTCTGCACGTCCATGTGCGTAAGTCTGTGAGTGACTTACACGTTCAAGTGTTTTAACGCATGTGTAGTTGTGTACACAGACCTATACATTTGCGTATACTCACATGCAGCGGCGTAGAGTGACAGTTGTCGAGACGCACGCCATCGAATACGGCGGCGGTGCGGCGCACGTACTCACGCATGTGCGCCCACAGGAACGGACTGTCTTCGGGCTTGGATCCGTACCTGAAAACAAAGTTAACGATGAGTACTTTAAGCATATAATTTCTATCTTCTTTTCTATGTTAGTAAAATAGTAAAGAAGATAGAATTAATCGTTGTCGTAGGTGTAAATAAGAAAGTGTATGTTATAGGTGCAGTTGTTGGTAGTCTTACAGCGTACTGCAATAACATCATGTCATCTACTTGAATATTAAAATTTAGATTTCTACTTCATATCTCCATAAAGACATAAAAATCCGTAACAGTAAAGTTCCGTACCATTATAGAGCAAAATTAAGCCAAAAATTGTGTTTGTGGTATGAGAGCCCCCCAATAATTTTTTATTTTATTTTAATATTATTGTTAAATATTAAAGTACACATATAACTAAGGATTTTTTGAAAAAGTCAAGTGCCTACCAGTTGCCATTATTAATATAGAGAAAAAAACCCAAAAAAATCACGTTTGTTGTATGGGAGCCCCCCTTAAATATTAATTTTATTTTGTTTTTAGTATTTGTTGTTATAGCGGCAACAGATTCATTCAACAGACGGCAGAACATTCTGTAAAATATAGCGGCAACAGATTCATTCAACAGACGGCAGAACGTTCTGTGAAATTTTCAACTCTCTAGCTATTACCGTTCTCGAGTTACAGCCTGGTGACGGACAGACGGACAGACGGACAGACAACGAAGTCTTAGTAATAGGGTCCCGTTTTTACCCTTTGGGCACGGAACCCTAAAAAACAATCAGCAAGCAATCTCAAAAATTTTCCCGTTGATTCCTTCTGTGATCTGCTGCGTCGTATCCTCGCTCAGACGCAATGCGTCCTCACCGTAATTCGTGCGTGCGTGCGTACTCACCGCAATTTTACACTGTCGCCCCAAGCTATCAGCTCGCGGCGTAGATACACTCGGCCGCCCTGGTCAGGCGCGGCGAAGTCGGCGAGCGGGTCCGCACCCATCACCCAGCCGTTGTGGGCAGCTACCGCCCGCCCCAGGTCACCGTACACGACGGCCTCCACCTCTTCGGGCGAGGCGGTCATGTCGCCAGGGTACGTGAAGTATCTGTGACATGTTAATTTGATATTAGAAGAAGTGCATAACTGAACTAATACAGTCATCTTGGAAAATGTTTTTTTTTTGAGGCTTTTAACACTATATTGGAAGTTGGAAGATATGAGTTTATATCAGTTTATTCAGTCCCCATCACGACGTAATCTTAGTGTCAAAACGTGAATATCTAAAACTAATAACACATAGTTGATAAAAAACTAAAGGAGACACTAATATTTATGATTGTTTTACAAATGAATCCTATCACTTACCTGGGCACTAATGGATGGGTCTCGCTAACTTCTTCTACTTTCGGACCATCTTCTTGCAAACGGAAGTACCTGTGAAAAGGAACCATTAATTTTTAACAAAACAAAACATTAGTTTTTAAACTGCAAATCAGTGATGCCATTTTTTATCCAAAATTTGCGTGCATAACATATGCGTATGCACACATAAAAATATTATGCAATTTATATTATGTAACTTATTCATCATGTAACTATTTTATTAGTATGGAAATTAAATAGCTCATAAAACATACATCATGCCAGCAACACAGTTGTCAATGGCAGCTCGCAAATGGCCTTCGACTTCGGCGGCGGCCGCAGCGTTTAGCGACAACATCGCCGCGCGCAGCTCCACGCAGCACGCCTGCACGCGGGACTGTTCGTCGTGGCAGTCAGCCCTGAAAGTATTGGTTAGATTTAGTTATACCCAAGCGGACCCCTAGCTGAGCAATTGTATTACGCAATATCACGTATTGCGTAATATTATTGCCCGTCTAGGGTTGATAATATTGAACATCGCGCGCCTTCAATCTAATTGTCTAATAAACTGTTCAATAAAATTGAAGCGTGATATAGCACAATTCGTTTAGAGGCCGGCTAAGAAGACTTTTGTGCAAAGTTTGAACCTTAGGTATTGTTTACACGCGACGATGTATTCGGATTTCGGATCTCCAGGTTTCCCGCACATTTTTACGTGCACGTACGCTCAATTGGTACACAAAGATGCTCAAGTCAAATCTGATACAAAACTTACAATTTATTTGCTTTCTAAAAGGCTAAGGGCCTGTTTCACCACTTCCTGATAAAATGCCGGATAGGCTATCCATAACTTATTTGACAGATGCTCCATACTCTATATATCAAGTTAAGTTGTGGATAGACTATCCGGCACTTATCAATAAGTGGTGAAACAGGCCCTAATTATTATAAATATGACAAAAGTATGTTATTTAAACATTTTTGTTGACGCTTTAAAACAATTCAACTTGATTGGCTTTGAAACACAATACATAATATTATGTCGATATTTTACCTGTATACATTGTATTTGCGCAGTGCTAGGTCCATATCTACAGTTGCGGCGAGACGACGGCGCTGCGGGTCCGTGATCAGCCGCAGCGGCGCAGACTCCGCGTTCCCTGAAGGTAGTCTGAAAAGTTGGAGCAGTCGGTAGGATAAAGTGAGATATACATGTCATTGATGCGGCTTTGTTGTTTATTAGTTAAGTTTCTATAACAATCATTTCGAAACATAACTGCAAATATATTATATTGTTTAAAAACATTTGACTATTTATTGCCGAGAGACATAAAATTCGTCTATGATAAGAAACACATTTCATCATATGTATTAGCTTTGTACAATTGCCGAGATCGTTAAGTAATGCTTTCAAAATAAAAAATAAAATGATGCAACAACATACTAAAAAAACAAATGTGACGGCACTATATTTTAAAGAACGTTCCGATCCATTTTTTTTTTTTTTTTTTTTGTTATAAAAAATGAATACTGATTGAGGTGAAAATACTACATTTGTACATTGTAGCCGGAAAATTATGTGATAATTTTTAAAATATGCATCTTCTCTATACAATTACAACCAACACAGCATAACTCACTTATTAGTAACCAGCTGGTAGAACTTCTGCACCGTAGCGTCGACGTCGCACGTGAACATCTCGTGCAGGCGCAGCGCCGGCACGCGCTCCGACTCCAGGATTTGACGGATCGCCTGGGGAGGAATACGTCGGTTAATGTATAGTCTGGTGTCAGTTTATAGTTATATGGACGGCTTCAAGGTGAGGTCAATGACCTTCTAAGTATCAGTCAGCTGTGCTCTCGCAGCTGTATGTCACTTTATCTGCTGCTGCAATGCACGTTTTGACGCGATAGCAGCATCAGCGTCGGAGCGCCACTTTGTGTACGTGATTGTACTAACTGCACACGACTGTACCTGTGTGTCGCTAGTGCGGGCAGCCAGCGCGGCTGTACATCTAACTGCACTACTATACTACTACCACTGACCTCTATTATACAAGTACGCTGGACTTATGTATCCTTTGAAATGAAAGCTATTTTTGTGCCTATTTGCAGCGGAATCAGACTAGAGAGAGAACTAAATCTGACGTAAATTGCAAATGGCCGCTTAATCGTTACTGGTTGTCATCGCTAGTATTAGGTACTCTCACTACTGCTATCAGCGCCAATATGGCGACTTTCAAACGTCATTTTTACGTCAAATTAAGTTCTCTTCCCCACATGGGGGCGCTGATTCCGCTTTAAATAGGCACAAAAAGCAGGTGGGTATCATAGGTCCAGCGTACTTGTATAATGGAGGTCAGTGACTACTGCCGAAGTGATGGCAGCATCAGCGTCGAAGCGTCACTTTGTGATTGTACTGACTGCACGCGACTGTACCTGTATATGGTCATGTGTGGTCACGCGGTGCGGCACTCCGGGCAGCGCGCCGGCCGCGGCGTCAGCGGTGAGGCGCGCGAGGCAGGCGTCCAGCAGCGCGGCGGGTCGCAGGTGCGGGCAGCCGGCGCAGTTGTACGTTGCCTCGGGGTGCTGCGACAGCCACGGCGTCTCGTTCGCCGTATGATTTAATACCACGTCGCAAATGCTCAGCATCTAAAAGAGTTGATATACATTAGATATTGTATCAATAGATGGCAGCACAGGTCATGCAAATTATATGAAAGGAGTTTGGAATTTGTGACGCCAGTTGGCAGCACTTTCTCTGCCTTTTTATAATAGGGCGTGTAAGAACTATAGGTGGCAGCACATGTTAAGTAAATAATTGAGTACATATTGTTTTATATTGGCTACACCAGATCTTACAAAATTTATTAAACGGAATACAACATTAATATACAAGTAACAGATATTCCCAAAATCAATAAATTAGGATTCCATCATCATACCTTCCATTCGCTCCGCATGTGGCTAACAATCTTCTCGACGTCCTCATACGTGGGCTGTTTGCCGGCGGCGGGGTCAGCGTAGCGCGGATCCACACGCAGCTGCTCAGCCAGACTGTAGCTTGAACCGGACCCGCCCAGCTCCTGAAAGGAATACATAATGGTGTTAGGTGCCGATAGATGGCGCTTATCTTTAACAGATTTAACATTTGATTACTATAAAGACTGAGACGCGTAGGGCCTTAGATGAATTATTTTGAACATAGTGCAAATGGTTGACAATAGCCTTAGATAAATTAATGACTTGTTGCAACACATTACACGACACATGTATGTGCTTTACATATTGATATGCTACTTAAAAATGTCACTTATTTATATTGTATTAAAATCGTAATTAAAATCCAAAAACTCCTGGACCTTAGCACACACTTGCATACAAAAAAGGCGAAAACAAATCGGCAGGCCATGATAACAATATCTGTTGCCTGTTAAAAAGGACAAGATCCAACGTCCATATAATTTTAGGCTAATTTTAAAAGTGCCGGCCAACGCAAATAAACCCATTCATTATTTAAATAGAACATAATCTAAGGAATATTTTTTATTATTACAGCAAAGTTCTAAGTCTCCGAGTTGTTATTCAAGGTCAAACAATTTTTTATAACATAGTTATGTAATAAAACTTATTTTATTAATTAAAAGCAATAAGTGATCGATCCCAACGTCCCTATCCGAGTCATAGATAGAACAGATTGGAGGCCAAATACCTACAAATGATTTGAAAAAACTCAAAGGACCCTTCCTTTACGTGCTGTTTAAGGGGATACTCTACGTGCTTGGGGTACGCGCGGCATTTGCCTAGTATTCAAAGTAAGCAATGAGTTGTGCCCTGGGATTTGGAGACGAGACACGGGACCTAGGACAAGTCACCTGGGCCCGTACCACGAAACGGTTTTGAGACTCAAACAATCGTACGAGAATGTTGTGTCCTACTCAAACAAACGTGAAATGACGTTGTTAGAGCAGGACTCAGCATTCTCGTCCGATTGTTTGAGTCTGAAAACGGTTTCGTAGTAGGCCTACTGACATTATCCAGCGATGGCGGAAAAGCGTCAAAGAACGAGCGTTTGAGCTTTGGGTTGAGAGACTAGAGCAGCCGCGAATAAGCTTGGTGTTCTTAACAGAGCGAGATATGGAATATTGTTCTCATCTCTGGGCAGGGGCGCCAAAATACCAACTGCTCCCTCTGGATCGTGTCCAACGAAGGGCCGCTCGAATTGTTGACTGCCATAGTGTTTCAAACAACTTGGACCCCTTGGAATTACGCCGAGATGTAGCTTCACTCTGCATCCTCTATCGGTTGTATCACGTGGAGTGCTCTGAGGAGTTGTTCGGAATCATACCACCTGCAACTTTTCGCCATCGTCCCACGCGAAAAACATACCATCCTCATCACCTTGATGAGTGGCAGTCTTCCACAGTGCGTTTTTCGCGTAACTTTCTGCCTCGCTCTGTAAAACTCTGGAACCAACTGTCACCACCAGTATTTCCGGACCTATACGACCTGCAAACCTTCAAGATAAGAGCGTACTCCTTCTTAAAAGGCCGGCAACGCACCTGCAGCTCTTCTGATGTTGCGAGTGTCCATGGGCGACGGTAGTTGCTTACCATCAGGTGACCCGTTTGCTCGTTTGCCGCCTTCTTTAATAAAAAAAAAAAGCCGCAAGTCAGTTCAACCAGCTGACATCAATTTGACCCGTTCTAAAAGAATGAGTCAACTGAAAGACCGGTGGACTGTCTTTTCGTCTTATGCACCTACTGACAGGCCTTGGGTGCTTCGGTTGGTACCTATGTGAGGTAGTAGGAGCGGCATAGCACTATACCTGTATTGGCGTGAAGTGTATCATGTTGTAGCCCGCCTCGTGTGCGACCCGCAACGTGTTGCGCCAGCGCGGCAGCGGCCCCAGGCACTTGGTCAGCACTGTCTGACACATCACGCCGTCCAGCGGCATTGGTAGAGCCGGCGCCACTCCGAACCAGCCCGAGCCCTGCGGCCCACCGCGCTCCCTGAGAAGGTTAACAATGTGAGTGCAAAAGCATAGGAGCAGGCATGAGAATTAATTTTTTACAGTTCCTAATTCTGTGGTAAATGGAAAGATTCATTATTATTTTGTAAGCCTGGCAAAAAAATGGTTAAAGGATATACCTTAAAATAGCTTTACTCTCTCTTGGTATTTATTTACCTTTTCTATCTCTTTTTGTGTAGTATGTCTTTCTCTCATTTGAGATATTCACAGGGCACGATCTATTTACACACGTAGTATCGCAGTACAAAGTATCATACGCGCCCGCACGCCCGCCTTCGCACTCCAGCGTGTACGTGCACGTCTATCGTCTGTCTCTCTCGCACTATACTCACGGGCTGTCGTACACGAAGTAGTAGTGGAAGGAGCCGGCACGGGAGAGGCGCAGCTCGCAGCACATGTCGTCGTCCGTCACCAACACCGCCGCGCCGAGCGCCGCACCCGCACGCCCGCGCTCGCACGCACTCCACTCTAACGTGTAGTATTGCGTGCGTACGAACTCCTGTTCTTTGCCTTCTGCTACAGAAATAAACCATAACATTAATGTTATATTGTTTAAAATTATACATCAAAAAGTTAAAAATCCGCTTGTAAATAGAATATACTTTAAAAAGTTACAAACACATAGAGGAAGCAAATAAAAATAAGCCAACTTTGAGAGGCCGTAGGTATATTAAATGTAACTTACCGCTATCTGCTGGTACATAGTTGGTGTAGAGAGTGACTTTCTTGCCTAGCAGACTGGGGCCCGGCTCGAATTGCAGATACGTGCCTTTGTCAAATCTAAAGTGAAAATGTTTAATATTAAAAACACGCATTAATTCCGCAGCAGCCGAATTACGTGACGTGTAATTTCGCTGTCATAGTTTCCCTCTTATATTATAGTTAACTAGATGACGGCCGCAACTCCTAAATTCGTTTATCTCGTAGGAACTGTACATTTTTCCGGGGCAAATGTATTCTATGTCCTTTAACGGGACACAAACTACCTCCATACCAAATATCAGCATAATTAGTTCAGCGGTTTGGGCATGAAGAGGTAACAGACACTTTCGCATTTATAATAATACTAGATGACGCCCGCAACTCCGTTGCGCCAAAAATTGTTTATCACGCGGGTACCGCACAATTTTCCAGGATAAAAAGTAGCCTATGTCCTTTCCCGGGACTCAAAGTATCTCCATGCCAAAATTCAGCAAAATCGGTTCAGCGGTTTGGGCGTGAAGAGGTAACAGACAGACAGACACACTTTCGAATTTATAATATTAGTTTGGAAGTATGGATTAGTATGGTTGCAAACTTGCGGGACCGATGAATCCCATCGCATCTTTAACTTTATAGCTAATATATTTAATTGTAAATTAGTTAATTTTCTCTAAATATAAACGAAACGTTGCTATTATTTTGAGAAAATAAATATATCTTTAATCCTAAGCCCAACTTTACCAGCCCTGTCCTCCAGATGGATACTAAAAGCCACGTCGGTGTACCTTACCTGTATAACGTAGCATCATGGTGTTCTCCGTGCTCCAACGTTATGACTCGCACCTCCCGCTCCTCGTCCAGCGGCACCACCGCCTCGCTTGTCCGCTTCCCCATGGCTACCTGTCTCTGGAAATAAAAAAAAAATGATGATGACACATTAGGTCATAGTCGCCGGTTACACGGTCAAATTTTCATCAATCTGATCCATCAATCCGGTATGGATTGACGAAAATTTGATCGTGTACGCCACGGATTGATGGATTGATCGTATTTTTAGTATGAACTTTTTAAACCCATCAATATGCCGTCAATCAGATTGATGGATCAGATTGATGAAAAGTTGACCATGTAACCTGTGACATACGGTGTATCGCAAACCTACACACACAAATACTTAGATAAAAATAGAATAATTTGTTGAAAGTGTTTTTAAGGGGCCCAGGAGCTTAAAAGTAATCTGCCACGTACCAGAATAAGGCTGCGTTTCCACCAGAGATGTGTTTTTTTTTTTTTAAACGGCCCCTTATATGGGACCTCTTGTTCCTCCTTCCGAAGGGAAGAGCCACCAGAGACGTGTTGCGAGTAATGTGTTTTTGAGAACCAATGCAGCGCTCAGCGCAGCGATTCTTTTGGATCTTAAAAACATATTCCTCGCAAAACATATCTGGTGGAAACGCAGCCTTAGGGTGCGTTCCGACGTAGGCGTTTTTTGCGCGCGCATATTCAGATCGCGAGTTTTCTCAAACTCTACAGCCTACAGGCTACAGCAGAAAATGCGCGCGTTATTAAAACGCGCGTTTACGACTACATACATTTTATTCGCAAAAAGCTCATTAAGCGCTTGTCTTGACTGAAAATATAATCACTGATGCAAATCGTCGCCCTCAAATCTTCTTTGATGTCATGCACGAATCACAATACAACACGAAAGGTATATATTACTATACTACGTACTAACTACTATCATAGTAGTAGGATCACTCATTGATAATTCTATTTATTATTATAATAGGCCACAATAATTATACAAACATAATACGACACGATTACTCTTTTGAAGAAGTTTAAAACGTGTTTAGTCAAGGTACTTATATCCATCCTAGAATAACAAATGAACAACCTTATCAGAAAGTTTCTCTTGCATTTTCCTACAGTAGGAACTATGACGAGCAAGCATGTTGAACAGAAAACACAACACTAATGTCACATAAGTTTCTAAACAGTGCGACCTCTCTATTTTAAAGGATCAGCTACACTCTAGCGAGAAGCCCCGAAAAGGAATCGTGAATAGTTTCTTGGCTTCAAGTTCTCGCGTTTGCGTCTTACGTCAGAAAGAGATATTATGATGTTCGCAAGAGTTCTCGTGGCAAGAATGTGTGGTTTACAGGCTCACATCACTCAGTCTCCCCAAAATTGAGGTACTTAGGTACTTATTGTGCCTATTTAATATATAATTTCGTAGTACATAGTATATTTTCGTAAACACCTGCAGAGTTTTCGTAGACACCAGTAGGTACAGTTTTCGTAGACAAAAATTATAATATTCGTCGTCGCCGAATCGAAGATTTCAGATTGCGACCGCGTCTCTTCTTGCCTACAGATGCTTGCGTTTGCAACAAACCATAGAGAGTTGATTTCTCGCGTCAGTTCTCGTCGTAAATGTAGATGCGCTATATCAAACCTAAAACGAGATCCTTCACATATCAAATCACACTCTTTTGTGTTCCTTTCGGTAGGTAACTAGGTCTCTCAACCGCATCTCTTTTGTTCCATCCCTATATGTAATTCTATATGCTTTACAGGTTTTAATATAAAGCTACAAAAGGAAATAGGCCATAACTAGGTCAAAAAAGTCAAGAAATAAGTTTTCCATATTCATGTAAGTGAATTTAATCTTATCTCAAAATATATATTTATCAATCATTTTATAACTTACCTGAAAACATCCCAATTTGATTATATCAAAAAAACAATAAAATACCATTCTTGGTACTTATAAGAACTTAAGAACATTAAAATTACTATAGTAACTAGCACGCATGTTGCTTTCTATTATCGAAATGGCAAAACTGGCTTACATTATCAACTCTGGCATTACTTTATGCCCATTAATATAGTACAATGGGCCTATTTATAGTGTAATTTAGTAGAAGCTTAAAACCATAATGAAATATCACAATTTCACACGGACCCTCCTATTCCTCCTAGTCAAGTGTTTATAGGATAAGGTTTTTCTAAACCTTTTTATGTTAAAAAAAACCTTATCACAAACACAAGGTACTAATAATAAATATTATATATTTCTATCAGAACAAAGTTAATTTATGGGCTGGTGGTCACCATTCATTCATTCCTATTCCTATCACTAGTCTTGTCAATGTAAGGGTCTACACAGATGGATCGCATTTCAACTGCAATCCAACCACAAATTGCAGTTCAAGTGCAGTTTGAATGCAGTTGACACGACTGCAATACGACTGCAATAGAACTGCAAACGAAACAGTTCACACGACTGCACGCCAACTGAAACTGAACTGCAATCCGACTGCACGTTTGGTTTGCAGTTCTATTGCAGTCGTATTGCAGTCGTGTCAACTGCATTCAAACTGCACTTGAACTGCAATTTGCGGTTGGATTGCAGTTGAAATGCGGTCCGTCTGTGTAGACCCTTACTCCTACCTGTATTTCTTATGATATCTGGCCACTGTCTAACTCCTATTCTCTAAAAATTGACTAAAAAGGCTGAACCAACTAAACTCTTTATAACAATAAAGAATAAATTACAAAAGTACCTAGGGTTACCAACCATACTTTAAATAACATATTATGCTACTTTATTTTTGATAACTATACTTTATACCTTTACATACAAATAAAGTATGCAAAAATACTTTATTTTCAACTTTTACTGTGATGCGTAAAATAAAATACTCATTATGGGTACTCAACAATTTACAATTGCTGAATGAACTGTTTAAACATGATAATTCAGCTTTTACTGAAAGAGTTTTTTTTTTTCAGTAATGAATCAAGAGTGGCGAGAAGAGAGAAATAGAGCATCAATTTAAATTTTAAAAACAAATTGTTTTAAATTTAAATGTTGATTGTCAAACAAGCTTCGTAACATTTAAAGGTAACAAAAAATTGTTAGTCTTCGCTAAAAGCACACAAAAATATGTTTTTAAGACAATAAAAACATAAAAAACTTTAAAATACTTTTTTTTGTCCCTAACACTTTATTTTGTTCCTATGCAAACTAGTTTAAACGTTTTATTTGTCAAAAAAAGTTGGCAATCCTAGAAGTACCTTACATAGATTTAAAATAAATCAATGCTAAAACACATTATTGTCCCAGGACCCAGTAGTAAGTAATGATAATTAAGGATTTCCTACCTACTCTTCCCACAACAAGAATATTATGATGATGCTCACAACTTTGTTGTGCAGAAATTCCTAATTGGGTGGGGACCATAAATTTTTTCAAGATATCCTTTCCCAGGACTTAAAGTATTACCATACCAATAATCATCAAAATAGGCTACTTGACATATATTTAATTTCATTGAAAAAATGCATATTTCTAGTAGAACTTGGCCTACGAAACTGTATTTCACCCTTATCGTGAAATAAAAGCTTATGATTGATAAATAAAGTCGATTTGAAAATATGATTTTATGAATATGTAAGTTTATTTGTACATAAATAATATGAATAAGCCTAGAAAGATTTATAAAATATATTTTCTTGAATAATTCAAATAAAACATCAGTTTTCCATTTATTGTAGTTAGGAAATGAAATGGCCAAAACTTTTCTACAAAAGTGTTAAACATTACAAATGATTTCTAAATTCTTTTTTATTTTTTTTAAGCACTGTTAGACTCGTACGTTTAGCACATAAAACTTTTTTCAATAAAGAAAGTATAAAATACAAAAAACATGACGTCACACTATGGCGGCACAATGGCGGACAGTGTTTTCGGCGCCATATATAGGGCATATTTTTCAATCAACATTTTTATGGGTTTCTACTGTTTAAAATATTAAAATTTTAGTTTTTTTAGTGAAAATGAATGATTAAGAAGCGATTAGAATGAAGAATATATAATGATAGGTCAAGTAGCCTATTAGTTCAGCAGTTAAAGCCTAAAGACTAAGAGGTAACAGACAGACAAACACACTTTAGTATTTATAACATTAGTAAGGATTAACTTTACTTTCTTTTTGACATAAATAATTTACGTTTTTATCAAAGATATCAAACAAACCACTAGGGCACCCACATGTATAATCCCATATTACCAGCAACATACCATTATAATCATTATGCTTTACATAACAAGCGGAATTTAGGGATTTAGTGCCAATTATCTGCGCCAAAATAAACAGTGCACATCATGCTTCTATATAACAATACTTCTATAACGATATAACAAGTGCAAACATATATACCACCAGAACTGTATAGCATAGAATACATGAGAGGAGAACAATTTCATACCATTTATGATGTTTTTTTATCAGTTCTTCTGCAGAATCATGCATCTTAGCACTTAATTTTCAAGCTCTTGGTATGCGTTAGCATTCTATACAATTTGTGCTTTTGGTAACATGATTTTGGGTTTAATACTATATTTATTGTACTTATAGTAAAATATTTTTATTAAAATATAGATTGAATAACGTATTTGAGAAATATTGCCAATGGGTTACTATAAAAAGTTCGAAATTCGACAGAGCAAGTAATGAAAAACATTATTAATAAACCTTCATATTTTGAATATAACGTGACTACAATGGAAAATATTATACGAAAATCTATGAGTTTTGTAAAACTCTGTTGTGCTATTATAGATATCAATAATATTGTGTAAGTACTTACTTGTGATTTAAATGTTACTTGTGAGAAGTCATTAGTTCCTTAAAACACTAAAAGACGCACATATTATATTATTGAGACTTGCTTACTATTTTATATTACGTTTATCGGCTTAAAATGAAGAAAATAAATATTTTAATTTCCAATTCCTTTCCAAATTACTTGTTTTGACTTTTGACTTTTGTGAACTTGTTTGACAGTTGTCACCTCAAAGTGACCTTCAAAATCATCTGTGATAAAAATGCGTTCATTTAGCAAATGTCAATGGACGTAATTTTAAAAGTATATAAATTTTAAAATGTGAAAAACAAAAACTTCCACACAATGACTTAAGAAACAAGCTTCCACGTATAGCGCGTTACCAGTATAATATATTACTAAGTATGTATCTATATACATAATTACAATAATTTGTAACATATGTTTTATACATAACTTTCAGAGGAATAAAAAAATCTTCAAGGCCACCCACAGGCCACAAGCGCAACTCACAAGGATACTTAAGACACCATTAGAAAACCTAAGAAATCATAGTACTTATAATGGTTTCTTGGGCATTTTCAAAAAAATGTGAACCTTTGGTTTTTACCTTGTCCCTTGACTACGCTACAGATTATTTGTAAAAAATTACATACTAACATAATGTTATTTTACTGTAGGAGCAAAAACAAGTTTTCTTTTATTAAAATAAATTCTCGCTTGTATAAAAATTTTTTTAGTATGAGATTTATAAGGGTTTTTATGTACCAAAAACTATTAAATGTACCTGTCCCCTTTCCAGAAGTTGTAAAAAAATCTTTAATAACCTATTTTTTTTCTTAAAGTAAGTTGCATAAAATCATATTTTAGATTCCTAAATAGTTAATGTATCAATTGAATGTGTTGTTATTGAAAAATCTAACGTAATTTAACTAAAAATTTATTAAAATTATAATCATGAAAAAACGACCCGACCGGAATGTTCAGTTTAGTGACTGTTTTTTTTTTTAGTTTTATAAGCATACTACAAAAATATTTCGGCACTAAATGATAGCACTATATTTCATTGTACATCGAGAAACTCCAATTTGAATTTAGTAGTTAAAAATCTGCAACAAGACGCGGACGCAGGTTGGATGGTACTTCAGAAACGGTTTCTTTGTTCAGATAAGTGACCATATTTTGTAAAGATTAATATACTTTCTCCAACTGTTATTACTGTTGACACATTGCAAAATTCGTTTAGTATTTAGTATAAAAATGAAATTGTGATAACTATTATCGGTTATGTACAAACACTTTAAAAGTAAAAGAAAGTAGCATTATGTGACTTCCGATTTGTGACTTTTCGTATGGTCACCTATAATGGAACGGACAAGTCACAACAGGCGGAAAGCATAAGGCTTAGTTCACATTTTAAATAAATATTTTTTTTATTCAAAGATTTTATTAAGAAAATTGGACATTTTTAAACTGGTACGATTGACGTACAAATATTTTTATTATTACTTATGTGTTAAGGTTACGACGCGTTAAACTAAAAAATCGTGTAGGATATGTTTTAGATTGCTAATTTTCTTGTTTTTTAGTTTTGTTGATTGATAGTTTTACTTTAGGCCGGGCCGGCCTCTTATAGAAAACAAGCAATGGAACGGCAAAAAATGGAAAGGGCGTAAGCGACAAAATGGATTTTGTCGCGTAATTTAAAACCATAAATGCATTTCATATAAGCTATGGGCAAATCAAAGTGTATGCTTGAACCAATCTATGTACAAATTTTGGAAGCTTAAATTATCTCCTCTGTTGGAAAAATAGGAATCCCTTTTTTACAGAGGTCTTTTTGATTGATTATTCTGTGTTATAAAAGTTGACCAACCGTGTTATGTTATGGGTAATTCAAAGACAAAGACACGATGAATACTGACAATGAACTTTAATTTCGTAGCTTTAGTCATTGCTGAGAAAAATAGATATCGCTACAGCCAAATTATCAAGGCGTCGACTTAACAATAACGACTATAGTATTTAAAATGTACCTAAAAGTTTTATTTCTTAAATAATTTTGATTTTATTTCCACTACTTTTCCATCAGTAAAGTTGAAAATCATTTTGTGTCATTGATATTTGCAGATTTATAATGACTAGAGACCGATTATATGCATTTGCATATTTGCATATGCATTTGCATATTTTAGCCACTCTCAGCGGTAATAGCATATTATCGCTGTTTTATATCATATTATAGCATATTTTACATAAGATCTAGTTTTGATGCATATTATTGGTACATTTACATTTTTCACTTACCCTGCGTTCCGAAATGCGACCAAATTTAATAACAATAACAGTACTTAATTACAAATCATAAGGGCTATTCAGTAATAGTTGTGACTTTTTACTGCATTTTGAATGCAGCCAGTAGTTATGCGCGTCTTTTTTTGACAGTTACGATAATAATCCTTCGATCGGGGATTCTTGGAAATTCTATTCTATTGTTATCGTGGTCACCGGTGTCCTTATGGGGCTTGAAGGATTAAGATGAAAGAGAAAGAAGAACGTCGCGCTTGCCAACTTCAAAGAACTTTTGCCTAAAACTGTAAGTGCTAACATAGCACCCAAGTTCAAATTCTGCTCAGTTTCCTAAGCGAATATGAAGCGAACCTTTTCTATTTACAAAAATTTTCTAAATGATCGCAGACACAATCTTACAACTGAAAATTTACAAATTAAATATTTGATCGTTTACAAAACGTTTACAAAATTTTTAAATAATTTTAATGTCATATTATAATTTTACTGTACCTATTATCGCGTATCAAAAAATAATTTCCTTATTTTATGCAGATTTTGAATTTGCATATTGTCATTTAATTTTGAATATTCTGTCAATTTTCATGCATATTTCAGACATTTTTATGCATGCATATAACAAGCTTTTTATGTTGCATATAATCCGGTCTCTAATAATAACTTAGGAATTCGTAGACATGTGAACACATCTTTATGATTATGAGATGTTCGTCCCTCTAATAAATGAAGTTAAATCTGTGAAATCAAAGAATTTTCTACTTTTATAAGTAGTGCAATAATAAAAATGTTTAAATAAAAGGTTTTTGTGTTATAAAAACTTCTTTAAATATGTTAAATATTACTACTCGTGTAAAAAAATGAAAAATAGACTAGTGGGTAGGTCACAAAGTCACACTACGGATTAAAAATAATTGCTACTCTTGTTGATCCTTGAAATTATCTATATTTTCTTTAAAGAAACAATTAAATATGCATTTCACTAGATTAAATGAATGAAGAAATCCATTTATTGCTGTATTTTTTGTATTAAATTATATTTTACATTTAGTCACACAACGGAATCTGTTTCGGCGAAAATTCGATTTTGTTTCAATAATATTAGAATAATATAACGTTTTCGGCGTTTTTTTTTAACTTATTCCATTAGTTCAATCATTTTCCTTGTATATGACATTCAAATATAGGTAAATAAATGACCTTCAAAAATACACACATATTTTGGCAAGGGTACACGTTTTTTTGAAAATTCCCTCTTATATTATAGTAGGGGAGGTCGCGCTCAGTTTAAAAAGTCATTCAAAATCGTTACAATAATAGTATTCCACTAATACATAACAGCTTTGATCGTCAGCCACTTCATAATGGGTGGAATAAAAATTGAGAGCATCTCAAAGTTTTTGTTGGGAATCGTATTGAATTGACATTAAAAAGATCCCAATTCGCACCTATTAAAGGTTCATATCTAGATTATACACGTTTAGGTTCGGCAGGTGTTATTTTAGTTTTAGTATATAACAACAGATGGCGCTTTTAAAGTAAAATGTATATAATTCTTCTTCACAAATATCATAACTTATATCGCTGGCTGACGGTTTTTCCACCATCGTATTAGCGACTGACGGATTTCTTTATTATTTACAAAGTAGAAACATTCACCTGTATAAATTTTGTACGGTATAAAATGACTTTATATTCAAAAAAAATTTACATGTTCAGTAACGCGATTGATAATACGGCTGACGGTGATTTTTTGGTTAAACATGAACTCAATAATCATCCATCAAAGTTTCATTCGGTATAAAATCACTTTTCGCAGCTATTTTTTTTTACAACTTTGAAATACTCTCAGTTAACATTCCACCACGGGTGCGGCGACTGACGCTGATTATATTGATTGATAAATATCAAGCTACCGCTGGACAAAAATTTGGTCGGTATGAAATGACTTAGCGAACGCTAGCACTACCTCCCCTACAATTATATTCAGACAAAGAGCGGTCACGCGGTCCAGCGCGCAAGCGGACAGTTTTGCGTTCTTTGTTTTGTATTAGGGCTCCATTCCACCGCGGCGCGGGCGCACGGAGAGGCTACGCACGTGCGTCAAGCTTCGCTTTGTAAGAAAATATATGTGACTGTGTCCACTGCAACCCACGGACACGCTACGCACGAATTGACTCAAGTCAAAGAAATAAATCCGTGCACGTCCACGCGTGGGCGTGACGCGTGCGCGTGGCCGTGCACAGCGTGCGCCGCGGTGGAATGGAGCCTTTACGTAATCACAGGGGGCGCGGGCGTTCTGATCTAGTTCTCCATCTGTGGTTCTGACCGCGTCAAAATTCCTCCTGTGTGACTGACCGCTCGAACGCAACACAAACGTAGAACGCTTGAACGCGTGACCGCTCTGTGTCTGATAGGTCCCGTGATAGGTGTATGTGGTCTATGCCCACAAGCCACTTGACTCCCGAGCCAAAACCCGAGCAAAGAGCAGTGCCGTAAATAGGGCGGTGCCACCGGTGCCCAGGCACAGGGCGCAGACTATGGGGGGCGCAAGAATGGCCAGACCAGGGAGGCCTGTGGCCCTGGAAGCATTGCTCTGGGTACCTATATCTAAAACCTGCCAAGTGCGTGTCGGGCTATACGCAATATAGGGTTCCGTAGTACCGCTAGTTTTTTTTAAATTTTGGTCAATGAATGTATAATTATTTGTGTTTTACACTACTAACAACATCATCTCAGTTACTTTCAAAGGAATTTGAACGAAAAGTTCCTTTATACTTTGCCGAATACATTTTTTAGTTGATCGACTATTACTCAATTACTTATGAAGTCTTCTTAGCCGTGATAGTTTTCCTTTTAAATTCAGCAGATTTCCTACTCCCGTGAATTTTTTCACATTTCCAGAAGCAACCGTTTAGCTGGTAGAAGGGGGGGACACTGGACTCTAACGATTATTTTCACTTTAAAACTTAATATTTCACAAACGGATCCCTAAATCGGAAAACTATCTATGAATAATCGTAATATTTAAAAAAAAAAACTATCCAACGACACCCCACACGATTGGGTGGACGCGAAAAAAAAAATCGTCCCCGCTTGATGTGCAGGGAAGGTAGGTAGGTACTATAAAAAATATTTTTTAAAGATTTCATGTACCATTTTGTCGGCATCACTAATATTATGTGCATTCATGCCAAATTACAGCTATGTCTTATAGTCTCTGAGCAAAACCGCGGACAGACAGACAGACAGACAGACAGACGGACAGACGGACGGACAGACGGACAGACGGACGGACAGACCGAAATTATAAGGGTTCCTTCACCTTCTTGACTACGGAACCCTAAAAAACAAGGGCGCAGTTATAGAAGCTCGCACAGGGCGCCAAAAAGGCTATTTACGGCACTGGCAAAGAGGATGTATTATTATAAGCCACTGGAGCAGGCTGGTGGGCAGGGCTCTTTCCAGTGACTTTAGGCCACCTTCAAGAACTAATAATTAGTAGCACAATATTAAAATTAAGGTGTTGTTAGGTATGCACATACAGCATACCTTTTTAACGAACGCAAACATCGCAATATCTATCAAACATTAGTTAACTATTATCCCATCAATGATATGCCTATGGGGCTGTATCATTGATGGGATAGTAGTTAACTCACCGTTAAGCTCACCGGTGAGCGAGACACAATAGAATAACAATAGATTTCCAAGAATCCACGATCGAAGGATTAAATACTAATTAGTAACTACTAATATCAGTATTGATATCGTTGACTTATAGGTAGGCCATGGACCTGCATGGTCTACAATAATGGCAGGGATTTTTTTAATGATTGTTTTTTCATACACATTTAAGTTCTACTTAATAACAATTTAAAACTTAAAATTTTTAAAGGTAAGTAATGGTATTACATAATTTTATACCATTGTACTAGTTATCTCTTAATTTAATATTTTATAAATATTCTTATCGTGTTTGTTATGTTGTGTATCGCGATACTAATATTGCTTTAAGATTATTTTCACCTTTAACCTAACAAATGAATGTTATAATATGCCTATACGCATACCACAGTATTTTAATTTATACTTGACTTGATAGGTTAGAGCAGGGCTTCTTATCCATTTTTTAACCGTTTGATAATAAAAATAAGCAAGATGAACGTTATTATTACTGGAGCGGCAGGATTCCTCGGATCTCGGCTAGCTGACCTTCTTCTAGAAAAGTCAGAAGTACCAGTAAATCGACTTCTTCTCGTGGACACCATCGCTCCGACGGAACGGAATGATCCCCGAGTTTCCTGCCTGGCCATCGATCTCACAACAAAAGACGCAGCAGAGAAGATCATCCAGTCAGGCTACAACCTCGTATTCCATCTGGCGGCCGTCGTCAGTGGTCACGCCGAAGCCGACTTTGACTATGGCGTGCGAGTCAACTTCGAAGCGACTCGTGCTCTTCTCGAGAGGATCCGGCACACCGACCCGAGTATCAAGTTCGTTTTCACGAGCACGGTTGGAGTTTTCGGCGGTGAACTTCCACCAGTGATAGACGACTTCACGGCAACCACTCCGCAGAACTCGTACGGCACTGCCAAGGCCATGTGCGAGCTGCTCATCAACGACTACTCTCGTCGCGGCTACGTGGACGGGCGGATAGTGCGGCTGCCGACAGTGAGCGTGCGGGCTGGAACAGCCAACCAGGCAGTGACGTCGTTCGCTAGTGGCATCATCAGGGAACCTCTTAACGGAGAGGTGTGCGAGGTTCCCGTCAGCAGAGACCAGGGTCTGTGGCTGACGAGCCCGGAGACAGTGTTACGTAATATCGTCCATGGTGCAGTCGTTCCCACGGAAGCGTTAGGACAGTGGCGCGCCATCAACCTACCCGGCTTCACCGTGACCGTCCAAGAGATGATCGACGCTCTGGCCAAAGTTGCCGGTAAAAAAGCGACCGATTTAATAGTCTTCAAGCCCGATGAAAAGTGTTCACGCATTGTAGCCTCTTTGCCGATCAAGTTTGATAATAAGCGCGCACTTACCTTGGGATTCGAAGTCGATAAAGATTTTGTGGAAGTCATCAAATCGTATATTCGAAGCAAACAGTAATTGTTTAGTTTTAGTAAGCAAATTAAAAAAATGAACATTATTAAAATGACTGCCGTCTTTCCTATTTTTATAACCTTTGCGAACATAATTTAAGTATGGAGATAAAAGTTAATTTTACTTACGAAAGAAATCAATTACAGTACAAAAGAATTCGACAGCGCCATCTAGTAACTTAATCACATTCTAGAAATTTATAATCAAGCAGCGCCATCTATTGAACAATGAACAAAGTAATTTTCTTTTTTATTACAACAATAAACTTAAATTCTTATCCCCTCACTAATAAAAACATTTATATAGTGAATAATTATACAACTTCTGGTGGCTTTGGTGTTAAAAAGTCCCAGACAGACATAATAAAATATCTTGATGTAAAATTAAGAACATTTTTTTATTTACATCATCAAATTATTATAACTGTATCTAATTTTGTTTGTTAGTTTCATTAATGAGACTAAAAATAAGAGATCCAGATAAAGTAAACAAAATAATATATTTTGTATATTTTGAGCTTAAAAATTAAATAGCTTTTCCTCTATTGCCTTCTCAGATTCCCATGTGCCAGGATCCTGCTCAAGTTTTATCCTCTTAGCAGTTTTGGCCTCCGTCTCCTCTTTAATTTTTCGTTTCTTCTTTTTCTTTTTAGAACTCTTGCCTTCTTCTTTAATTACACTGCTGTCAACTTCTGATTCTCTTTCAACTGTTTCTTTCTCCTTTTTGTGCTTCTTTTTCTTATTTTTATACAAAGTCTCTTGTTCTACTGCCTCAGGCTGTAAATTATTCTCGGAAAAGCCCTCACGAACACCTTTGGGCACCTTTATAGCGTTTTTATAGTTGGAACCAAATAATGGATGTCGGCATTTTGTATCCGGCAATGGAATAAATGTTGTTTGATTACTAGTAATCACCGAGTCATCTTGAATGTGAGGGACAGGTATCCTTTGGCGGAACACTATAGTTTTAAGTACAGGCTCATTTCTAAGATATACATTCTTTTTACTACTAGTAACTAAGAGTTTTTTGGTGTCGGTTTCTGTGATAACACCATCATAAGTGTGTCCTGCAACTTTGATTTTGCTCTTACCATCTAAAACTAGATTAACATCTTTAAAATCTTTTATGTCTATTCCAGTTGGACACTTTAAAATGTAGATATCTTCTTCATCCGTTTGAAATGGAGCAAATGACGCAAGCGGAGAGAACTTTTGATTTCTCTTCAAAAATGTTTTGACTTCTTTAGAATAAGACACTTCCTTATCTGAATCGTAACCATTTTCAAGTGTAGTAACAATTTCATCATCTTCAAACCTTAGGCGATCAGATATCCTTTTTGTTTTCTTAGGAACTGTAGAAGGTATAGCACTGATGTTTATTGTTTCATTAGTCACATTTAAATCATTGTCTAAAAAGGTGGATGAAGGCACTTTATTTCTTTTACCATTTTCATTTACAATGGATTGTTCATTATCATTATTTCCATAATCTTTTTGAGAAACAATAGTTTCATCCCCAACATCCTCACTTTCATTATGTTTACTTTTCTTTTTTTTCTTCTTTTTTCTTACACTTTCTACTTCTACTTCAAATGTATCATTACCTTGTGTGTCATTTAATAAAGTTGACTCTGGTTTAGTTTCCTCTTCCGATTTTTTATGTTTTTTCTTTTTCTTTTTCCTTGGTTCATCAGTATCGTCTGCACTTTCTTGTTTTATTCTCAAGTTATCGAAGCTTTCAGAATGAGCTATACTATTCTCCGGACCGCTTTTGTCTCTATCACTTTCTGGTTCTACTTTAATATGCTTTTTCTTTGCTGGTCTTTCATCACTCACAGAGGAATCTTCATCGTGTTTTCTTTTCTTTGCTTTTTTGTGTTTTTTCCCCTCAGAATTATTGACTAGAGTCTCTTCTTCATGGTCGGTCATCTCAATGTTTGTCCCAAAAGTCCTAAAATATAACGTAACGTTAGAATATAATGTTAAGCAATGATATTATATAAAAAAATCAAAGAATATCATTGAATATAAGTAGAATATCATTGAATGTTAGTTAAGTAAAGAAACTTTATAACCTAGACAAAATTTGTAATATGCTAAGATACTAATAATATTATGGTTTTTATAAAAGGAAAAGTAACTATTTTAAGAATGTGTAAGTAAACATACGCGCTATTGTTAGATTCACTATCCGACGAAGCATTAATCCAGCCTACACTGCTGTCCGAATCGTAGTCCATTTATCATTTGTCAACTGTTCTACGAATTTATTAAAGTTATACTCATTATTTAGAGTATTTCCTCTAGATGCGTATATTACAATAAGAATGCTTTTATTGTATTGTAATTAAAATCATTTTGATTCGATTGACTCGCATACACACAAACTCACATGAATATAACCTCTTTATCAAAATATATCATCTTACATCTCCTTCTTCATCTTCATTTTTTTCTTTCTTAATAAGGCACTTCGGCTTTAATCATGGCTAGCACAGTAACTAGTTCTTGATCTGTGGCTAGCACTGACCTCCAAATTCCAATGTAGGTCAGTGATGGCCACGATCTTTGTTCATAAATAACTATAAAGTAGAATTATATTTCTCTATGGACCGGATTATATGCAACCAAAACATAAAAATGATAAAAAGCTTGTTATATGCATGCAAATATGCATGAAAAATGCTTAAAATATGCATGAAAATTGGCAGAATGTGCAAAATTAAATGACAGTAAATTATTTTTTGATAGGCGATAATAATTCCAAGATCATTTTCCGATTTAGGGATCCATTTGTGAAATATGAAGTTTTAAAGTGGAAAAAATCGTTAGAGTCCAGTGTCTCCCCCTTCTACCAGCTATTAGCTAAAAGATTGATTCTGAAAAATATGTGGAAAAATTCACGGGAGTAGGAAATATGCTAAATTTTAAAAGAAAATTATTGGCCTCTACAGACGGGCGAACCCGGTACAAAGTGAAGATAGGCGTAGGCGAGTTTGATAGCTGTCAAACTCGTATGCAGGTACTTCACTTGGTACGAATTTGACAGTTTTGACGGTTCGCAGCGTACCGTCAAATTTGACACATGGGCTTAGTGCTGCCAATTTAACAAATATCTGCCTATATATAAGGAAAAATATTTATTGTAGTTATATAAATTTAACGCAATACTTAACATTACTTACGGCTCCTGTCTTTACTTTTAAAATAATTGGGGTTTTAGAATAGAATAGATTTTTTTATTTGTACAAAAACTAAACTACAGAAGAAAAACGATAAAAGAATCCGTACAAAATAAAGGCGGTCATACCACTAAAGTGGTTTCTTCAACTTTCAACTTTCAAGTCTGATAGAAAAATAATTATTTTCTTTCTATTTGGCTGTATAAGCTATATATTGAATCAAATCAACTGAAAATTAGCTTATTTAGTACAGTGTATATTATATATACACTGTACTAAATAGGCTAGGTGTATAGTATAATATTATTATAATGTTATTATTATAATAATGTTATTAGTTATTACAGTCGTTTCTTTTTTTCTTTCTAATGCCACATACGTGTATCATTGTGTAAACTTAAGTCATAATTTAAGATATAACATATACATACTTATTACTCATACAAAAATATTATATCGCCGCCGACAAACTACTATGCAGTTTGGCGGGCTAATATTATAATAAGGAAATATATTTTGGTTTTCAATACAGATTAATTATTAGTATTTAGTATTATTATTATTATGTAATAAAAATGGAGTGGAGTGAAGGGCGAATTTTAGAATTCCTAGACTTTACAAAAAGGAAGAGCTCATTTGGAACCCAAAATATCGCTATCATAAATTTCATAATATTTTTCATTCAACGTTGCTATCATAATAACACGTCCTCCATGTTCGTGTGCGAATGTCAAAATGAATCACCCCACGAATGTGTGAACGGTAGGTCGCGACAACATTCGTGTACGAATGCTTCGTCGAATGCTTTGTCGATGACGCGGTAAATGGCGAACGCGAATGTGTAAATGCAGTATCAGACTTCTAAGGGGATAGGTACTAGGTACGTATTGTTAATTGTTATATAGTTGTACCTACTATGTACGGTACTTCTTCACAAAAAAAATTATCCATCTGATGATCTGTGATTTTTGTATCACGCCAGAGTTAACAAAATATACTTCACAAATACAGTGTGGGGAAAATATTTCTTTCAAAATTGGTAACACTTTACAAAAATGAAGCTTTTAGGGCATTTGGAACACTATTACAAATTAATAGAGTTTAAAATCCGAAAACAATTTTACAAATGTCATTCCGGTTTGACGGTACGAGGTTCGTGTAGTGTGTAGCGGGACGATGAACCGTCAAAACTGTCAAATTTGTCTCTCACGGACGGACGGCGTCCCTCACGGACGCGGTCTGCAAACCGGGTTCGCGCCATCTGTAGAAGCTATATCACGTCTAAGAAGACTTTATAAACCATAAGTTATTGAGAAGTACAAAGGAATTTTTAATTCAAATTCCTTTGAATGTAACTGAGATGATGTTGTTAGTAGTCTAAAATAAATCCATACTAATATTATAAAGGCGAAAGTGTGTCTGTCTGTCTGTCTGTTACCTCTTCACGCCCGAACCGTTGAACCAATTTTGCTGAAATTTGGTATGGAGATACTTTGAGTCCCAGGAAAGGACATAGGATACTTTTTATCCCGAAAAAATGTACGGTTCCCACGCGATAAACAAATTTTGGCACAACGGAGTTGCGGGCATCATCTAGTATGTTATAATTGTACATTCATTGACCATACAAAACTTATCAAAAAGTGGCGGTGCTACGGAACCCTCTATTGTGCGTGGCCGATACTTTTTCGCTCCCATTGGTCATTTGTCACGCGAAAACGGCACGCGCCATTCACAGGCCCTGCCGCTTCTTTTTTCTTGTCGCAACTCGTATGACATTCGCATCCGCATAAAAATCCGCATTAATTTATTGCGGATGCAGATGCGGATGTCCAAATCTATGCGGATGCTCCGCATTTGCGGATGCGGATGCGGATATTCGCAACATCCCTGATAGAAACCATAAATTTGTAATATTTGAACAAAGATACTGAGTAGGTACTGAACTACTGACCAATGACCATGTCATTCTCATTAAACGTCATTTTTCCTTCAATATATACCTACTGGTCATTCCGACAGTGCAGTAACAACACGAGGAATACAAATAAAGCCAACGGTGTAATATTTCACACGTTTATATATATTTAAATTATTGTCTTCCATTTTACGAAAAAAATCAAAGCGAAGCGTAAAATAAGCGAAATAGAAAGTAGTATATGCTGTTAGTGTTTCTTTCATTTCTGGATCATAATGTGCTTTAAAATGGTCGACAAATAGAAATATTACAAGAAAATACACGCACACTACTTGTATGAAAATAAGCACGAAATGGCCACGCGATGACGGGCTAAGATTACATCTATGTAATCTTAGCCCGTCATGCATATATAATCTATGGCTGGATCGCTGATAGCCGCCTGCTTTTTGTGCCTGTTTGAAAATTGAAGCGGAATTAGCGCCCCCCTTTAATAAGGGTAAGTAAATTTAGTTCTCTACCCTAATGGGTAGAGAACTAAATTTGACGTAACCACAACCAATAACAATAGTTGTCATCACTAGTGTTAGTTCCAACTGGTCACTAGACACGTCTAGTTTAATTTTGTGCATACTGCATACTGAACTGACTGTTTAAATTATGTACTTAATTTACAAAAGGTAACGTTATCAAAGAACATATATTTACCGTTATAAACCTATTTACCGTTATAACATTTACCGTTATTATTTCTAATATCGGGTAAAATTTTCATAACGTTATCTATGCCCTTGAAGCAGTAACGTTATGAAAAAATAGCGGTATTTGAATCCCTGGGCCACAGGCCAGTGTCGAGTATATTATGGCGGGAAAATAATTTCTTTAATACAATTTTCAGCATCGTTTTTCTATACATAATATTGTCAGGTCTAAAGTGAAAAGTCTAGTCAAAGTAAAAGTCAAGAAGTCAAGTCGGTCGATTCAATAAAGTAGTAGACGCTTTACTGAAACTTTCGATGGAGTTTTGGAGGGAACGCAAAATAGCACGACACTTGTGCACGTTAACGAATATATAATGGCTTTAAGCTAATATCCTACGGCTACCAATATTTCTTTCTTCTTCTTTACAAATGGCCTTTCACATTCCCGGCAAAATTCTGGCAAAACTCTTTCATCTTCATTTGACATTTGACATACTATCCTTTTTTCCTCAAAGTAAATTATTGTCCAAAGTCGTAGTCGACCGTCGAAGTCAAAGAATAAGGATTGGGTAGAACCTTGGTCAGCTTGTCAGGGACAGGGACTTTCCTGAAAGGGACAGGAAGTAAAAGTAGAAAGAAAGTAGTTAGTGTTACCAGTAACGAGGAATATGAAAAAATTACCCACGGATCTCATAATTATTATAAACTAGCTACTTACCGCAACTACAGCTGCGTATATTAAGGCCTATTACATACTGTTGACGTCTAACGGATGCATTCAGTAATCATCATCTATCCAAAACTAAAAGCTGTTGATGTTTAACTTTTTAATAACTTACGTTAGGTAATTACTCCCTCACTTATTAGTAATAATTGTAAAATGTGATACACTGTGAATAGTTTAATCGTGTGAATAATCCTTTTTTAATATTATTATTCGACATTTAATAATTAATACTAGCAGTGGCCCACGGTGTTACCCGCGGCTTATTCAGTCAGTAGCGAGTCACGTCGCTGGCAAAAGGTGACAGTGTTAGTTTTTTAAGTATAAATAAAATATGTATGTTAGTTTTAAGGTATTTATTATATAATTATATTATGTATGTTAGATTTTAAGGTATTTGATATATGGGCCTCTGATGCCCGAAATAAACGATTTGATTTGATTTATTAGGAAAAAATATGTATTGTGACATTTTTCCGGTCGTAAGCTACTTCAAACTTACAAGTTTGAATTATGAGGTCCAGTTTTACGTGGGCAAACCCACGGGTAAAATCTGACCAATAAATAAAAACACAATTCAATCATTAACATATTTATTTAACATACATTTGATATGCGTATCAAATAAAGGATAACTACTAACTAGCTAACGGCCGCACTCTGAGACAGAGACACTTATCAATAATTACTTAACTGTGATTGAATAAAAATATTGAGTTAAGCCATGGGGCTTATCTTTACATTATCTTATTTATCTGTCAAACTCTTTATAAAATTGAAGTTTAATACCTAATCATTAAATTTCTCTGAGTACGGCAGTAAGTATTTAAAAAAGTATTTTTAACGGACTTTGGCCCACCACATATTCCCACCACCATGAAAATCCTTTGATATGATCTCAGGGAGCCCAAAAGACATGCTAAAGCTATCTTGGGACCCGCAACGAAATTAATCAGAAGAAGATAGGTCATAGGCGGAGTAGGAAATATTCCCATTTTCCCTCCCCATACAAAGCAGAAGGTCTCGCAAATTGGGTTACCTGATGCTTCGCTCTTAGAATCTAGGAGCTGTAAAAAAAATTAATTTAATTTCTGTACACAGACAAAATGGACCTAATGAATTATAAATAAATTACCTTGATAGGCACAGAAAAAGAAATGTTTTCTTTCCAACATTTAATACATCTTCTTTATTAAAATGTTTACTGTATATTCTTGAACCACGTGTTGGGCCCCAATTCAGTCTATTTTTTGCAGTTATCCATAATTTAAGGATTTCAGGGTCATTAGGAAATCTGGAAAAAATTGGATACATGATAATTGTATTGGAATAGTACTTTAAAAATATAAAACCGACTTCAAAATAATTGTACTTAATTAATTGAAAATTAAAATATCTCGAAACTACTAGACCGATTTTGATGAAACTCGCAATATTCCTTAAGTTGAACAATACCAAACTTGAAACTGTACGACAAAAAAAGAATTACTGAAATCGGACTTGTAGTTCCGGAGATATGCAAACACAAACATAAAAACATATATACATACATAAATACATACATTTTTGAAATTTGTTTCATTTGTTCAGACACTGATCTAGACTAACATATACAAAAACTGGACAGTTCTAGAAATATTACCTACGCTTCGAATTGATAACCTACTTTTTTGAACTCGGTTAAAAACAACAATATGTTGAAAAAAACATATTTACTTAAATTTCCCCATTAGCGGGGTAATTAACGTAAGCAACATCTGGCAACACTGGCATTTGAAGTTATAAAAACAAAATACATAGAATACAATATATTAGATGCTAATTTTAGTAAAATATATGTTTAATGTGAACAATATTAATAATTAAAGAAAGTTAATTTATAAAAACTGTGATGCTAATAAAATAAAACGAAATTTTTGAAAACTCACGTGTGAAAAGATATTCCCTTAATTTTCCATAAAGTATTGCTTTTACAGCCCATAACACTACATCCCAACATAATTTTAATATAGTACACATACACATCTTTTATGAAAAACACAAACCACTACTTCTACGTTACATTAAGAGCCCGGGCTACCCTCAAAATTCTCATACATACGTAATACCAAAATCATTTTGTCATACGAAAATATTTAACATGTTTGAGTTATTTTTCAGCTTAAAATAGTAATTACCTAGGTACCTGAACAAAAATTAACTTCAAAATATTTAAAAACTAAAAAAAAATTTTTGTGTATAATTTCTTTTTACTAAATTTACTACTAAATATTTAAACACAAAAAAATAGAGTAAAACACTAAAAAATATATAAATAAATATTAAATTTACTACAAAATATTTCAACTCTAAAAAATATTTTTTAGTATTTAAATATTTTGTAGTAAATTTACTATTTATTTATATATTTTTTAGTGTTTTACTCTATTTTTTAGTGTTTAAATATTTAGTAGTAAATTTAGTAAAAAAAATTTATACACAAAATTTTTTTTTTAGTTTTTGAATATTTTGAAGTTAATTTTTGTCCAGGAACCTAGGTAATTACTATTTTAAGCTGAAAAATAACTCAAACATGTTAAATATTTTCGTATGACAAAATGATTTTGGTATTACGTATGTATGAGAATTTCGAGGGTAGCCCGGCCCCTTAATTAGATAAATCAAACAAAATTTGTAATTCACAGTTGTTTGTGTACGAAACGTCAAACTTTGTTATGCTTCTGTAGGAGCATCACATTGGAAAAAATGGCCACGCGGTGAGGGACAGACAATATTTATTTTATCTATTTTCTCCACAAGCAATACGTAATTAACTATCTCTTTCTTTGTGTGAGTGAAAAGGAAATATCCAGCAATCTATACTTTTACTCTATCTACGGTTGAAGTTGATGTCTGATGATTAATTTCGTAACATTTTGATAACATCCATATTCTATCCAAGCTGTAAAAATAAAGTAGCAAAAGTGTCATGCATCGATGCATCCAGCATCTCGGGAAAAACGTTTTAATAGTTTTATGGCGCAAAAAAACATTAAAAAATATAGGGTTAGTGATTGGACAGTTTATTCCTTCAGGCCCCGCGCGAGCACCGGTGATCGCGACAACAATAGAATACAATAGCAATGGAAATTCCGACTGAAGTATTGTTGGACAAAGCACAAAAACATAACATTATATATTTTTATAAAGGTTGCTATAAAAACTGCCTGTATTTAAAGTAAAAGATCGCCTGGTTTTAAATAAAAACAGGTAGTTTTTAAAGCAACCTTAATAAATAGAACTGTGTTTTTGTGCTCTGTCTAATGACTAGTACTGTCCAATCCATGGAGCCTCTATATTAATTATTAGTTCATGGTCCAATCACTAGTCTTGTAACATGTTCACCCTATATAACTTTATTGACTTATTTGCCATGATTTTCTAATTTTAAAAAAAAAAAAACAAAAATAGTCTATGGTTTTGTTGAATGCACCCTAACTGCACCAATGACAAATGACAATTGACATTTGACATATAAAACTTGACGTTTCATGTTTCCAATTTCCATACTTTTCAAGATTCTTTCTTGTTTTGACTTGTGTCCAACATGGTGAGTTTTTCAAGTGAAATTGTCTAAAATCGGCTTGAATCACGGAAATTTATCTCTAAAAGCAAGATTTCAAGTGTTTTTAGTTCAGCAGAAACCTATGTGGTTTCAATAAAACTCGTATTTTTTGCATTCTTGTCCGGAAAACGTCTCATCTTGACACTTAGAATACCGAAATTCCTTACTAAATAAACCGAAATTAAAGTACGGTGTCTCAAGAAAGTGCATTATATTTGTAATACCTGCCCCATCTCTGTAAAGCGATAAATATGCCGTAAAAGCATTTCTGTGTCAACAATTTTGTGTAACGTACTTATAGGTTATAATCGTGTACTTGTTTTTAGGCTCGTGGACCGAAGAAGCATTTGAAGCGTTTAAACGCGCCAAAAGCATGGATGTTGGACAAATTGGGGGGTGTGTATGCACCTCGTCCATCCACCGGCCCACACAAACTCCGGGAGTGCTTGCCTCTCGTCATTTTCTTGAGAAACAGGCTGAAGTATGCCCTAACTGGAAATGAAGTGCTGAAAATCGTAAAGCAGAGACTGATCAAAGTTGACGGAAAGGTCCGAACAGACCCTACCTACCCTGCAGGATTCATGGGTAAATCACAGTTTTGTTCTATCATAGTAAGATGTAGCATTATGGGGGAAGACTGCTGTGGCTAAACAACTTTACCATGTAGTTAAAATGTAAAGTTATTTGTTTTTCTGGCCGCATTTTTGTGATGTAAAGTGATGCCTAATTATTTATTTTGAAAACAGTTATATCTAGGGCCCAGATTTATATGTAAATATGTACCATTGATATAAGAAACTATAATATGGACACGAAATGACCACGAAAGACACGCGCCTGCCTTCAAAATTATTTGTAAAATAAAATGTCACTGAATAATAAAAAAAATATAAATATTGATATTAAGTTTCTTGTACATTTTGAAGGCAGGCGCGTGTCTTTCGTGGTCATATTGTGTCCATATAGTTTTTTTATGTCAATGGTATTTACATATAAATCCGGGCCCTAGTTATAACCTAATATTTATTAGTAATAGAAAGCCAAAAATACTGTTGTGTGGTCATTGATTTATTATGTAGTTTTATAAACCCCATAATTCTAGGTGCTATTCTGAAATCTGGCTATAAATAATTAATAATATATGTAACTGATTACTAAGCTTAGGGCTACTGCCCTCTTATATTTTACTTAGACTGTAGGCATAGCTGCGAATAATTCTTTTGTTTGTCCATAAAGCAACCTTAACAACAATAACCTTTATTTTTCAGATGTGGTTTCCATCGAAAAGACCAATGAGTTGTTCCGTCTTATCTATGACGTCAAGGGACGTTTCACAATCCACAGGATTACCCCAGAGGAGGCTAAGGTAAAAATAAAACAGCTCTCAGTTATAGAATTCTTTCATACAAAACAATAACAATAATATTTATTCAAAAGCTAGTATGTTAATAGAACGATAGTATTGATAGTTTGACGACCTTTGTGGCTCAATTGGTTGAGTTGAGTGTGTGCCAGCTCAAGCTGGGGGTTGCGGGCTCGAATCCTGCTGACGGAACAAAAAGTTTTCAATGTTCCTGGGTCTGGATGTGTATTAACGCTTCAACTCCCAAACGGCCACACATGGCTGTTAGAACAATAGATTTCCAAGAATATGCGATCTATGGGTTAAATATGTGTATGATATAATAAAAATCTTAAATATATGTATAATAGCAGCTACAATGGACCTTGATCTCCCACTTAAAACTACGGATGATTTAGAATATGCAGTTGAACATTTTAATAATTGTGTGCAACAATCAGCATGGCTCGCAACTCCAGACTTGTCTAGTAACGCAATTCCCACATCTCAACCCTATCCAGCTAATATTAGAAAGATGATTGCTGAAAAACGTAAAGTACAAAAACAGTGGCAGACCTCTCGGTACCCAGGTGATAAAACAAAATTTAATAAGATTACCGCTTACTAAAAAATATATAAATATTAAAATTACCACAAAATATTTTAACTAAAAAATATTTTTTAGTATTAAAATATTTTGTAGTAAATTTACTATTTATTTATATATTGTTTAGTGTTTTACTCTATTTTTTAGTGTTTAAATATTTTGAAGTTAATTTTTGTTCAGGAACCTAGGTAATTACTATTTTAAGCTGAAAAATAACTCAAACATGTTAAATATTTTCATATGAGAAAATGATTTTGGTATTACGTATGTATGAGAATTTCGAGGGTAACCCGGGCTCTTAACTTTAGTTTAGTCACAGAATCTGCAAGTCGTATCTGCAAGTAGTTATGCTACAAATACCCATTCTGTTTAGGCGTTTGTTGACCTTGCAGTGCCCAGGCTAGAAGGCAGTAGGCTTCTGGTAAGGATTCTTAATTGGTTCCTAGTTCCTACCCAAGGTGAGCACTGATTTTGATAGTCTCTTTGAAGCCAGGAATTAGTGCCTTGGAGTGTTCAAGGCCAGGGGTCTCAGCCCATTGTTTTCTGCATAGTCTGTGACCCCATTCCTTGAGCACTTGCTTTGTGGTACTGAGAGGTATATAATACCACAGACTTGTTCTGGGCCATATATGAGACTCTCGGCCGCAAGCCTAGCCAGGTCGTCAGCGGTTTCATTGCCGGGGACGTTACTGTGGCCCGGGACCCATACTAGACGGATGTTGGTGTTCCTTCCCAGCATGTTTAACGTCTTCTGCGGCAGTCAGTGCTTTAAGTGCAGCTTGACTATCGGAGAAGATAAAAACGTTTCCATGAACTAGGGCCATCTCCAGGCTTTCTAGTGAACAACCGATCCTCGGTTCTTCAGAGGCTTCAGCCTGAAACACGATCACAATTTCCCCCAAACAGGCGTATTTGCCTTTAGGTGGCCTGCCTCTGTAGAATCCGGCTCCCGCACGGTTGTCTTTCCTTGATCCATCCGTGAGCCAAAGTATGTCGCTAGGGCGGACGTCGATTGGGTTTTTTCTTTCCCAGTCCTCCCTGGAAGGTATAAAAACCTGGTATTGCTTTGAAAAGCTATGCACCTTGATGATGGCATAGCTACGACAGGTGATTCACTGAGAGACTGTTCCAGCTGTCCAAAGGGGGGTGGAGGTCTAATTTGTCCTGCCCGCCGTCCTAGCCCTGAGAGCCACCTTCTTGGCCTCCATCTGAACAAGCAGAGGAAGCGGAGTTAAGTTGATCAGGGCCTCGAGGGAAGCAGTGGGTGATTTGATACTGTACTAACTGTTTCAATTATCAATCGAGGACTGCCGCGGTAAAGTTATTGAATAGCAATTTTTTATTAACTTGTCGATTCATAGATAACATCGCGAGCTTCAAGCCAGAGGGGCGTATAAAAAAGTGATCTTTTTTATTTTAACTACATATTTTAAAACTCTCAATATTGCACTTACATCTATTACTTTCTTTAAAACTTCGTTTATTTTATATACATTATACACCCTTCTGGCGTATAATGTATCGTGAGATCGTGGGATTCGCAGAACAATAGATTTTCAATTGTTATGCGACAGCCAGGTACCAGTTGGGGATTGATGGGTTAAAGTCTGCGATACATATAGTTATCACGGTAGACAAAAAATTTGAGAAAGCTTGAAAGAAGTCAATGGATACAGATCGTGAGTGACCATTACTGACGATACTGAAATCTATGACTGAAATGAGTTTTTATTTGCATGGCTTTAGGCAAAATAACGTCTAAAACATGGTCAACGGCGACGATGAATGGTCGTATACTCATTAGTTAGACAAAAAACAGATTTATATATTACGTATATCATTAAAGATGTAGAATATTCATAATTTTTCTGAAATAAACATAATTATGTTCCTTTCATTCGAATGACACAAAATCTTTTACATTTTTATTGATAGTAGTCAAATTAATCTATACTAATATTATAAATGCGAAAGTATGTCTGTCTGTCTGTCTGTCTGTCTCGCTTTCACGCCAAAACTACTGAACCGATTCTAATGAAATTTTGTACACAGATAGTCTAAAGCCTGAGAAAGGACATAGGCTACTTTTTAACTGGAAAAAGCGTAAATTTGTTAAAATTAATTTAGTTCCAAAAATTCATAACAGATGGCGCTAAGAGTCGCCTACATCTAGCTATCGCTTGCTCATAAGTCTTTCTATAAGACGTGGCACCATATTGAGTAAAGTTTTTTGATTCTATCGATTGTTTTACACGTTATTATTTAAATAACTCACTACTCATACTTTATCTATGCAGTGACGTAACCTTAAACCTACCAATGATAAAATATAGTTTATGGGTAAAGCTAAAGTTGTGTAATGGGGGGCTAAATAAGCTTTAAATTTGGTATAAAGTTTACTTAATTTAAAAAATGAAATATTATGTGCACACTGCACGGCTGTTTTTGGGTATTTTGATTTAAGAGGTACCAGGGTTTTAAAAAGCTTTTAAATTTGAAACCAATTTTGTTGACACCGCGCGGTATAAACTGAAGTCCACGCGGACGAAGTCGCGGGCAACGGCTAGTAATAAATACTTTTAATCGATACTAAGGGTCTGTTTCACCACTTCCTGATAAGGTGCCGGATAGGCTTATTTGACAGATTTTCCATACTCCACCTGTCAAATTATGTGGTGGATAGCCTTATCAGAAAGTGGTGAAACAGGCCCTAAGTATTGAGTATTTTCACCTAAAATACAATATTTTTTTAGTCTTTCTTTGGTATGACGCCCTACGTTCTTTGTAATTTCAAGTAATCTTTTTTCTGGTGTCTATCTTACTATAAAATCTCTGAAATGTATTTAATATTGCATAATCTAGTCACCATAGATATATTTTATGTCACAAAACCCTGGAGACCAGGCCAAAACCAGAATAATCTGGTCAAATCAACTTAATATTAAGTCGATGCTAGTAAAAAGGCTTCAGGAGAGCAACCAGTCTCTAGAAACCGACCAAACCGTCTCTAGAAACCGACCAAATCGTGCAGAGGAGTTTCCATTAAGTTGGTCCTTATGATGTCAAAACATTTTGTAATCCAGCATTGAAATGTGGAAAATGCGGAAGGTTGCTTTTTCTTGAGTTTGTGAGATTGACCATGGTATCACTAAGAAATTGTCTCTGATGCTGATAAAAATCCCGGCTCGAATTTCATCCCAATTTACTGTAATCACTTCTATTTTTTTTAATGTATTGTTTAAAATTATCTGCAGGCTGCAGCTGATATTATATTTTGTAAGTGTGACTGTAATAAGATACGTAGAATAATATACAGATCATATTATTCTACATATAGTACGCGTTTGCTTACTGGGTAACTAAAAAGAGTGAAATTATTATTTTTAACAAAAAATTAAAACCAACTTCCAAGGTAAAAACAATACTAACGTCCTTATAATATGAAGTATGAACTAAAAAGTATTAAATAATTATTCCTATCTAATAGTGCCTTTTTCCAGTCAGTACCAGATAGCTGAATCTTCAGTTCTCTGACAGAATATTTGAAACTTTTAGAACTGGCACCGACTTCAAAATTATGAAGATTGAGTACAGAAATAGTTGAGTTTTAGCCGAATTCGGAAAAAGGCCCTAATAGATAGGGATAATTATTTAATACTTTTTAGTTCATATTATAAGGATGTTATTGTTGTTTTTACCTTGGAAGTCGGTTTTAATTTTTAGTTAAAAATAATCAGCACTGTTGTTAGTACAGAGTTCAGACAAATTATATTATGTTTGCAACACCTTATGCTTAGTTTTGCTAATTTCAAGTAGTCTGGAATTATCTAAATATATGCCCAATTTAAGAAGATAGTCCTGTTTTATTGTTTTAATTCAAATAGATAATAACTACTTACATTGTAATTTCAGTACAAGCTGTGCAAGGTCCGTCAAGTCGGCACTGGACCCAAGAACGTGCCTTACCTGGTGACGCACGACGGGCGCACCATCCGCTACCCCGACCCCCTCATCAAGGTGAACGACTCCATCCAGCTGGATATCGCCACATCCAAGATCATGGACTTCATCAAATTCGAGTCCGGTAAGTTCTATATTTTATACAATAACGCCTAATCGCTTAAAAATAAATAAGGACGCCAGTAATGTAGCAGCAGCGCCACTTCTATACTAAAAAGTAAAAAGAGTCACGCGGCTGTCGCGCTGCTCTTTTTTGTATAGAAGTCGCGAGGCACTCTAAGGTGTCTTATAATCATGGGCGTAGCGAGGTACGGGCAGAAAAAGGTAGAAGAGCGATCAGCTGTTAATGCTCACAAGTTTCATTCCTAAACGTGGAGCGGAGGGAGTTGCAGGGTGAGAGGGGAGGCATTCAATCCCAGTTCCTTCGCTCATATAATGTTTGATTATCAAATTGCAGGCAACTTGTGCATGATCACGGGAGGTCGTAACTTGGGGCGAGTGGGCACGATCGTGTCCCGCGAGCGCCACCCGGGATCCTTCGACATTGTACACATCAAGGACTCCACAGGACACACTTTCGCCACTAGGTGAGATTGCTGTTGTGTTTTTATCCTACAACTCACGATGGTTCTTGGGGACTATCCACAAAGTATGTTATATGTTTTTCATATTTAGACCCCCTGGTGGTCACATTTGTGAAACCCCCCTCCCCCTTTAAGTGTGACATACTTTATGGTGGCCCCTTGTCGCTGGTTTAGCTTGGACAGTTTTAAAAATGTAAATTTCGAAAAAATCTGTCTACGCAAATATGGCTGCAGTGGAAATACGAAAGATACACTGGTTTGTGGATAAAATGACAATTCTTTTGTCAATCCATCTTAATATTCTTCTCATAAGGTAACTCTTTCTAAGGTGGCCATGCTTATAATTCAATGCCATACAGTGAGTTGGGTTGAGTTCATGTAATATTATGCGAAACCTTAAAAGAGATACACCATCATCCATCTCACAATATTTCTTACTTGAGCCTAAACAATTTGTTGCAATTATTGAGCTGAAGAATCACTTGTTAATTTGCGTTAATTTGTGCACTGCGATTCACATTGAATCTTCAAGAGTATCTGTAATGAATTCGCGAGAGTAAATATCGCGCGGTAAAAATTTGCAGTACAGATGAGGCCTAAAAGCTTTCTATTCAAAAAGAGAGCTAACCTTTGACATTTACCTTTCATATTTACAGTTCTATTTCATCTTGTGAAGTCGGAATTTGTTGGAGATAGAGTTATTAGTTTCTAGCATATGTTATTGGTAGATATTGCTTGTACCCTTCAAGTTCGCAGAATCTCAGAGTTGTGTACACAGTACGTCCAATAATATATTTTTGAAATTCCAGGTTGAACAACGTATTCATCATCGGCAAGGGCACCAAGGCGTACATCTCGCTGCCGCGCGGCAAGGGTATCCGACTCACCATCGCCGAGGAGAGAGACAAGCGCATCGCTGCCAAGGTCGCCTCGCAGTGAATATAGAGTAAACACAATGTGTAGACGTTTCATTTCACTACCTATCTATGATGTGGCGCTTACGGCGGAGTGGTTGCAAAACAGCTGACAGTATAAAACGGTAAATGTGGAAACTCACCGCCTTTAGCTGCCTACACACCAGAGCCGCCGGGCCTGGCGGCATAACCCGCCGGTCTTAACGGTGGCCTCATTTTAAAACCAGCTTGCCGGCGGCACACCAAAGCCTCGGCATAACCCGCCGGACAAGACCGGGGCAACAAGCCGGCGGCGGCGGCCTGCGCCCGTTGCGAATTGCACACCCAGAAAACGCCGGTATTTAATCCGCTGGGTTCGTGCCGCAGACTGGCGGCTTTGGTGTGTAGACAGCTTTTCCCTTTAACTTAGTTTTGTGAGACAAATAGCTATGATTAAGTGTCTAAACTAAAGTTTAAACATACCATGTCGAAGTTCCGCGGCGGAAGTTCGGTATGGTGTGTTTAGACATGAGTTTTTTAGTATCCATACTAATATAAAATATGCGAAAGTGAGTCTGTCTGTCTGTTACCTCTTTACGCTTAAACCGCTGTACTGATTTTGTTAAAATTTGGTATGGAGATACTTTCGAGTCCTGGGAAAGGACATAGGATACTTTTTATTAAAAAAAATGTGCGATTCTGCGCGATAAACGAATATTGGCTGGATGGAGTTGGGAGCTCAGGAATCTAGTTTCACAATAAAGCCGCGATTCCACCGCAGCGCACGGAGAGACTACGCACCGTCCGTCCGTCCGTCCGTCACATATATTTTCTTACAAAGCGAAGCTTGTACGTTGACACGCTACGTACGAATTGACTCACGTAGCTTGCTCGAATATGGTGCACACGTAGCTCACTGCTCAACGCTGGCCACACTACACAATACGCATGCTGTGCACGGGATACACGAAAGCTAAGAATTGTGTACAATGTACATAGTCGTGAGCAACGTGTTTGTATAGCGTGTGCTGCAGTGGAAACGTTGACCCACGTAGTCAAAGAAGTAAATTCGTGCACGGCGTGCGCCGCGGTGTATCCGCAACTTAAAGCAGCGTTTGTTCAGATTTTGGTAACGCACTAAAATAGTCTTTTGAAATAGTAAAAGTTCAGAACATGCAAGTGTATTAATTTATTATATTATTATAAATATTTACGGTCTTACTACTAAAGATTTAAACACCCGTTGAACAGTTGATTAGAGAAAAATTAAGTACAAAATGGTCTCAAAACACCTTCAATAGATGTTTTTGTGGTAAGATTGTTAATTTTTACAATACACTGTTAACACTTGCTATAATTTTGTAATTTTGTAATACTGTACAGAAGTTTGTTATAAGTAAGATAAGTAGTAGTAGTATAAAACATTTCAAATATATTTTTACTACAGACTCTAATTTACACTTATAGCTAGGGAGCTGGCGAGCAAAATTTCTATATGATCAGCACACGTCTGCCACGTTATTAATAGTGATAATTATACCCTAAGAAACATCAAGAACCTCGTCTGCCATGATGGTGGCGCTGCGTTGTCAATTTACAGCGTTTCAAAAATGTTGAAAAAAAAAGGTGGGTGATATTATATGCACATGTCTGCCTCTGGGGCTGATGATCATAGTCATCCTGTAAACATAAAAATTCGTAGAGGCAGACATCCAGGGCTTTGACCTTTGTAGTTTTCAATTTTTTAAGTTTTTTTTATGATTTAAAAAACTCTATATGAAGTGCACATTTGGCAGATTGAAATTGTTCGATTAATAACAATGAGAAGGACAACAGAAAAATAGTCTGCCAGCATTTTGCCTCTGCGTTCGCTATCGACAGCGTTTCAAAAATGTAAAAAATAAAATAAGTGCACATGTCTGCCTCTTGGATTGATGGTTGAATTTATCATGAAAACCAAGAAACTCGATGAGGCAGACGTTCAGGCCTCTGATATTTCAAAGGCAGACCATTTGAATTTTTTTTTCAACTCGACGCTCGCGCCAAGCTAGAAGTACAAAATTCAATTTTAAACGCGTCAGAAATATTCGGCTTCTACCTGTTAACTACGTCTCCGCAGGTAAGAAATTTCTCCACAGTGATTCCATATGTGATTCCATAGATTTCAGCTTCAGAAGAAGTTGAATCGTCACCGCAAACTAAATAATAACAATAGACTATAAAGAATGACAATAATCCCTTGCAATACCGGATACCCGCTTCCCCTTGATTCCGTGAATTTCAAACAGTTATACACCTAAAATCAGTGAGCAAAATGTCTGCCAAATGTTTTGTCATATCCACGGAGTCATAATGAATCGAATGAGCGCAATGAGAACCGTGTGCAAATTACTTAGTAGAGCTTTTTTTTAACATTTTTACAACTCCGCCCCATAGTAATGCAGAGCCCTGAATGTCTGCCTTTTCGATTTTCTTCGTTTCCAAGCTGTTTGTGACCATGAACCCCAGAGGCATACATGTGCAAATGATTTAATATCCCCTTTTTTTAAAGCAATTTCAATCGGTTGTAACGCGAAAACGCAGCGACGTAAAACCTTAAGGGGCCGGGCTACCCTCGAAAATCTCATACATACGTAATACCAAAATCATTTTCTCATACGAAAATATTTAACATGTTTGAGTTATTTTTCAGCTTCAAATAGTAATTACCTAGGTTCCTGTACAAAAATAAACTTCAAAATATATAAACACTAAAAAAAAATTTTTGTGTATAAATTTTTTTTACTAAATTTACTACTAAATATTTAAACACTAAAAAATAGAGTAAAACACTAAAAATATATAAATTAATACAAATTTACTACAAAATATTTTAACTCTAAAAAATATTTTAGTATTTGAATATTTTGTAATGAATTTACTATTTATTTATATATTTTTTAGTGTTTAAATATTTTGAAGTTTATTTTTGTACAGGAACCTAGGTAATTACTATTTTAAGCTGAATAACTCAAACATGTTAAATATTTTCGTATGAGAAAATGATTTTGGTATTACGTATGTATGAGAATTTCGAGGGTAGCCCGGGCTCTTAATTGACTGGACCAAATCTATTCGTAATGAATATAAAAAATAATAAACTACAATCTACCTCGATGTGAAATTTGTGCAAATCATATACCTAAATGCTCACCAGCTCCCTAATTATTATGAGTTATGACTAGATTGGCAATTACATAATAGTATGTACGGTATATTCTTATGCAGTAACAAGCTTAAATATTTATATCCTTTAAATAAGTCACGAGCGCTTAAATGTCTCCTCTGTATTGAATATCCAGCTGAACTATCTTTGGTCTTACTAAATCCGTTCGCTAGGTCGGGATATCTTTCGGACTCCTTTCCATATTGTCCCACTGATAGAATATGCGTGTTGGCCGCAAAAGATCTTCGACCGAGAGAGGTGAGGCCGAAGCCAACGTGATTGATTTCAGCTGTCGTATAATATAATATATCGACACACTTAGAAAACTTTGATAGCGCGATGCAGGAATGTTGCGCTAATTATTGTGGGTACCGCCACACCACGTATCCAATCTCAGATCCTGTGCGGTTATACAGTACAGGTCAGCTGGCGTGCTGCGAAGTCAGCTTGCGTGGTGCGAGGTCAGCTGGCATGGTGCGAGGTCAGATGTCGCTGTAAATCGCGGCGTCGCGCCAGGCGCTTGCCGCACAGCGCGCACGCGTACGCCGCGTCCGCCGCGTGTAGACGCACGTGCTTGTTGAGATTGCTCGGGTCGCCAAAAGCCCGCGCACAATGACGGCAGCGCAGTGGTTTGTAACCTGCAAGATAACGATATTACTAAAGGATACGTTTATTTAAAAAAAATGTACTATCAGAGAAGTTGATTCCTATGCAGATGGCGGACCTAAGTAATTTGGTCGCGTTACGTCAAACCCATCCGACTGATCACAGCTAACATTGAATTGACATAAGCCGACCAAACGACGTAGGTCCGTCAACTGCCTAGGAAACAATTTCCTCGATGGTACAATCATAAAACTAAAAGTAAACATAAAGCAGGCAAATATAGTTAAAATGCTGGAGGCGGGCCCTATCGCATGTTAATAGGTACCTACTAGAATATTGACGGAAATGTCGTCAAACGTTGAACAAAACTTTTTGGTTATTGTCTGCTGGTGCTGCCGTCTAGCGTAAAATATTGCAGTAATGCCTATTATTATCATCGCTGGTGCAATTTTCACTGACATGTCCGCATGTAACAAATATTTCAATGCTAAACATTACGCAACTAAAATGGCCGTCCAAACAAACCTGTATGCGTCCTAATATGGATCTTCAGGCCGTACTTTCTCGAATACAGTTTCCCGCAGTACATGCAGATGTGGCCTGCTCTAGAGCGGCCCCAGGCTGCAGCTAGGGCTTCCAATCTCGCTGGGGTTGGTGCCACCGCACGAAGTCGCCGAAGTATCGTCCCCCAGAACAAATCCGGCTCGAAGGACCGACAGGACAGAAAGAGGTGGATCTTCAGGGAGTTGGGGTGCTCGAATTCTGCGCCGCATTCGTGACAAGTGTAGTTGTTCTTGCCTGTAATATATTATGTAGAAATTGATTTTTCGTGTAAGCTTAAAATGGTTTGCATATATTAAGTATTTACTTCTTGATATTATGTTGTGATTTGGAAGTATAATAAAATTTCTCAACTTCCACATTGGGGAAATAACCTCACTCGGCGAAACAATGCAAGCGCTTGACGCCTTTTTTCTGAATCCTTGGCATCAAGGATACTTTAAGTTATTTATAAAGCGTATTTAAGGGATATATATACTTTTCCAACTTGCCAGACAAATACAACACCTAATTGTACAACACCTAATTAGCTATGTTATTCGTAAGCGGGATTAAACAATTTCAATTTCTCACCTGTGATATTCCTCAACGTAAGGAACGGCATGTCGATTTGCGCCAAAGTGTGTTCATCGAACCACACCGAAATCTCTTGCAAGGGCTCCACATCTGCTTCTAGCCTTAGCCTTAGCTTACACATGTGCATAGTCTGGTTGGCTACGTCTAGGCTATACTTAGTTGGAGAGCCCGTGTCCAGGCCAAATGTAGTCGGGGAGCCCGCGTCCAAGCCAAATGTAGTCGGAGAGCCCGCGTCCAGGCCAAATATAGTCCGAGAGCCCGCGTCCGAGCCGATAGTCTGAGATCCATATCCCTTGTAAGTCGGCGAGGTCGAGAGATCTAGAGTCGATAGTTGGTCGAATGTAGTCTGGGAGCCCGTGTCTAGACATAATAGTGCTGTTGCCAGTGGCGGTGCTGGCGCCAGTCGTGCGTTGATGACAGCTCGTGCTGGCCCGCCGCGGGCAACCAGGTTGTCGAATACGTCCACATCTATGTATACCTGATGAATAGAAAAGTAATAATGGAATTTAAAAAAATAGGTTTTTAAAATCAAAGAAGTTATAAAAGTTATCCTTAATTAACAATTATTATGAAATAAAACTCTTCTAATATTGATTTACATAAACGGGAAGAACTAAGTTTATTCAGTCTATAGAAAAGTTAAATCAGTCAATATAGAATACTGAATAAAATCTTAGCACTTCTTCCAAATGTACCTACTATATCCTCAAGGCTGATTTACATTGATACAGTGCTGATCCAGCGACGGAATCCAGTGATGCTGGCGCCAGCTACTGTATCAATGTAAATCAGCCTTTAGACATAACTTCGGCCAGTGGGCTTAGCAGAAACAGCATATATTATGAATGCATTTGTAATACTATAAGAACTACGTATTCGTAACTTTAATAGCAAAAAAATGCAAACTCACAAACATGATAATATTATAAGTTTAAACACTTCGGATTTTGTCGCAGAACACTTATATTAATCCCGACGTTTCGGCTGCTTTACAGCGGCCGTGGTCACGCGCGGACGGGCGGACACGGGATTAATATAAGTGCTCCGCGACAAAATCCTTAAGTGTTTAAACTTATAATATTATCATGAGTGATACTCGCGAAAACTTAAGAAATCATTAAATTCACAAACAATTTCTCTGCAGCACCCACAAAGTAAGTAAGTCTTATAATCATAACACAAGCTATTTTATCTACATACATCCTAAAAAAAGTAACACCACTTTACTCACATTTTCATCATGATCACCCCGCACGGCGTCGGCCAAGTCCGCTAGCGAGAAGGGCCGCGACGAGTGACCTCGGCGGAGGCCGCGCCGCGCTAGCACCCGCGCGCGCCACGACATCTTGAGACGGACTTAGTTTGAGAGGCTGTTGAGGAGGACTCGGAGGATGTAACTTGAGGGTCACTTAGAGGAAAGATTGAGAGGGACTTAACTCTGACAGGCCGTTGAGGAGGAAAGTCACTTGTCACTCAGAGGAAAGGTTGAAAAAGTAGGAATATGTTTATTAATCTTGAGATTAAGTTTATTAGTTGAGAGGGACTTAATTCTGAGAGGCCGTTAAGAGGAAATTACTTGGAGACGTGACAGAGTTATCGGTTGACAGGGACTTAACTCTGAGATATAAATGGTTAAGTTACCGGTCAAGAGGGACTTCTAAATAATTTGATAAGAAGCAGAGAATCTTTTCGCGATATTTTCACTTTCCGGTTTTTTTTCAAATTTTATAATTTTCGAACTTTCAAAACCTTTTTCGCAATTTTTTTGCGAACTTTGTTTTCTAACTTTCAAACCAAAGAGGTATAAAGGTCCCGACACACTGGCACTCTTTCCGGTCCCTCTCGGTATATATAGTCCTAGGGCCAGAGGGCTAGAGGGCCAACCCTCCGAATCACCCCATGACCCGCCCCCATGCACCATGCATCTTGCACCTGTGCACGCAGACTGTTGCTTGTACATTTACATGAAAATTGATTTGATATGGTGGTAGATTATAATTTATATTGAAAGATTTTCTAATTTGTTTTGGTATTGGATATTTAAATGCAAAAGGAATAAAGGTTGATACTACAATTTTTTGCATCATTAATGCAATTTCATTCCTTGCTCGATTTAATTCGTTTATTATTATCAAGCTTTAAAAAATACGGTTTTGTTATATTGAATTAAAATGGTAACATTAAGGAACTGCTTTTTAATATCCTAGTTTAGTTCCCTGTTTTATCAAAAAATATATACTATGTAACATTTAACAAAAAATAAACAGAAGTAATTCTATAATACTTTATTATAATTTGTATTAAATAAACAACGTATAAAGTCTACAAAATATAGTGTACTACTTTTTACAATGAATTTATTAGAAATTACATCGCCATTTTCGAAATTAGAGCATTAATAAAAATATTAAAATTCAATATATTATAATTTATAGTTTTTTTCTTAAAAAATATTTTTTATTCGTAAAGGAAAAAGAGCATATTATTTACTGATTGAGATCGAATTGAGAAACCTCCTTTTTGGAAGTCGGTTAGGGTCTACACAGACGGACCGCATTTCAACTGCAATCCAACTGCAAATTGCAGTTCAAGTGCAGTTTGAATGCAGTTGACACGACTGCAATACGACTGCAATAGAACTGCAAAACAAACGCGCAGTCGGTTTGCAGTTCTATTGCAGTCGTGTCAACTGCATTAAAACTGCACTTGAACTGCAATTTTCAGTTTGATTGCAGTTGAAATGCGGTCCGTCTGTGTAGACCCTTACAAAAACAACATTATTTTGGAGCCAAATATAGCCGTAGCACGTAGGCGCGTAGCACGGCGCTACGGTGTAGTACTGTCTACGCCGCGCGTAGCTGCCACCGTAGAATACAGTTTCTTATAGATTCTATGGAATACTTGACATATTTTATTTATCAATCTGTCTTTTGTCTATACGTTCACGTTTAACGTAAATTTTTCCATGATAGAATTACGTAAAATTATCTTTTCTCACCTCAGTGCGGAAAACGTCAACTTTCTTCTAGCTGCGCTTACCGATGTTGCCGTTTTCCGCCTCCGTCGATGAGAAAAATAGTATACGCACCACGGGCAGTAAATAAGAATTCCTCAGATCACATGATCACAGACATTTCTTATTTTCCTGCCCTAGGTAATGTATTATTCTCCGCTCTATCTTTCGTCACGTTTCTCCACGATAGATGACTATGATTGCTAAGCTGTCTATAGCTGCCTGTAAATATGACAAATATGTTCTGTTCGTTATTGTTTGTCCATCAGAAATCAACGTGGAGAAGACGGAATTATTTATAAAAACAAACTATTTATATGGTGGTCGCTACGCTGCAATCTGTCAGCTAGAGAGAGGAACCATATTCCACCAGAAAACTGAAATTAATAAAATAATGTCTGCGTTGGTCAAACAATATAGCTTATAGCTTATAAGTTATAACATTCTGAAGACTTTAAAATAACATAATATTATGTATTTAATAAGTTACCCATAGCAATTTATACATTTTCTTCCACATACTTTGCTCTAAATTATCACTAAGGAATTTCACTACAAAATGTCCGTTGTTGTCTCATTCTTCTTCTTCTAAAACATTTTCTTCTGTCTCTGTAAAATAAAAATAAAAATGTTTAATTCAATTTGTCTCTTTTCATAGCCATGTCATACTTATTAAAAAACGAGTTTTTGCCCGCGGCTCGCTCGCGTTTAGAAGTATTATTATATACAAACTTTCATCTTTCAAATCTTTTCTTAGCGGATGCCTACGTCATAACATCTACCTGCGTGCCAAATTTCAGCCCGATCCGTCCTGTGGTTTGGACTGTGCGTTGATAGATCACCACGTCAGTCAGTCACCTTTGAGTTTTATATATTATAGACTTTTGATTTTGATATTAATTTATTATTAATATTATGTACTATTTTTTTTCAAAGAGATAAACTTTCTTGTCTTCTTACAGCATTTGTATGAGCGCAGGAATCGTACGGATAATTGATAACAATAGATTTCCAAGAATTCGCGATCGAAGGATTAATTATAACATTGTCAATACCTCAAAAATATAAAAAATATATTTAAAAATTAAATGTGCATCAAATTAATCTCAATTTAAATATGTATCAATGGTATTAAACACATTAGCTCAAATCGCGACCGACATTTTGACGGGCATGTTAGGAGAGGGGTGATCTTGGAGTTTCGGTAAAAAATATTAAACACGCAAGTTGACGTGTAGCGCGGGCGAGCGGTGTTGATAGTTGGGATTTAGTTGAATAGAAAAAGAGTTATTTATTTATTTATTAAAGCGCAATATGTAGTTCCAAAGACTTTATAGTTCATAGATTCAAAGGGTACATTTCAAAAAGTTGTGATCACATCCAAATGAAAATTTTACAAATATTTTAAAATAGAAAAGCAAGATTTTCCTTATCATTTGTAAATTGTTTTCTTCAGTAAATTAAAAAATGTAAATGTGACCCAAACGAAGAATGCAACAAGTACCGACTATAAACTCTGAGTAATAGTTTTGGATATTTTGCAACCCTAATTAATCTATTACTGTAGGTATAGTTACAATATGAATACCGGGAAATTTAGGTCTTTTTACTAATATATGCTGCACGAAGACGATAAAATCTATTATGTTACCTTCGTATTTTTTAATGTTCAATTAAAAATAACAACTAAAAGGACATTTCAAAGTATCAAGACGTTTAAATTGTAATCTATCAGTCCGTGTTTATGAAGTGGTCTAAATTGTAACATTTAAGCTCTTTACATTATTATTGTATTGTAGAGAGGCGACGCTCACGCCTGCAGCTGCACAAACAAAACTCCTCACACAGTTTACAACCCTATTACAAAGCAATAAAGTGCATATTAAATATCATGTTTAATTGATTTTTAAATAATATCTAACATGCTAAAAGAATGTAGACTTATTGGTGTTAGAAATAGAGTCTATATTGTTTTGTTGTGAGTGTTAGGTTTAGTTGTACACTTGCGAAATTTCCGCGTGCCCGCAGATGAGCGGCTGATATTGCACTTGTGGCCAGGGTTGTCAACAGCCACATTATTAATAATTAATTAATGTTAAATTATGAGTATTATTTCATATTTCTTATAATTATTTTCTATGGCTAGTATTTATTGGGTTGGGTGAGGTTTTTTCGTAGTAGGGTGAATTCAAAATTTTTGTAATAGGCGAGTATTTTGATAAAACATTTTTTTTATTATTAAGTATGTATTTAGTTACTACAAGTTAGAATTAACTTCTATGGTAAAATATTTGAAACTTGAAAATCCTGGTCAATATAGATAATTTCCTTAATATTAGATAGGTACAGTTACAAATATTGTAATAATCTAATTTTATTCGTATTCCTGTAAGAGATCTGGCTCTTGAAGTATAGTCTAATGTTTTAGGCAGCGTTCTCAACAACCTGGGTACCTTTACATAAGTCTCCTGTTTAAAAAATATTTTAGACTGAGTTTTCTGTTTTCATAACATTTTAATCCTCCAACTAACTAGTGGCAACCCTCTTTCGGTCAGATTTAATAGCGCGGCGAGTGCTGCAACAATATTGACAGTGCCGCGCCGGCCGGTGTACCGGGTGTTACTGGATACACCCGGTGACTAGGTCAGATAGTATGGCTAAAATGTGATACTGCTTATGTACGTCCGTTAGGTCCGAAATATGAATAAAATAGACGTTTTAGCAGCTTTAGACGCGTAAAAAAACATTAATTTTCTTTTTTCTTTTACCAAAATCTTTTTTTAATATTCAATGCAATTCCCCGTAGTCTGCTTGAATGTAGTTCCAATAGTTTCAGATAAGCTTTGAATAAGTTCAAAGCAATACGAACAAACCATTTTTCTTTATCATAATATTGGCATTTGGTACAAAAAAGATTTGATACAAGTTTTGATAGTAGTTACATTATAGGTTCAATTGCACATAGTCGTATTATCTATAAATTGCTCATTTAGTTTTCACAAAACAGAAATCACTTACAAAACCCCAACATTTTTCCATCTCACTTTAAGCCACATGCCTTTTGTCGCATCAAAACCCATCAGGTGCAATCACCATCACCGCGTGACGCAAACAGTGAGCCGGGGTCTTATCTACCATCAGCCATCTACCACGTGCGCCGGACCCAGCCTCACCACTCCCGTATCTTAATTCCATCAAATCTCAAATGCATTTTGACCAGATCTTATCAGAGCGTTGATTGAATAAAGTAATTATACGGCGAATGTAAATATCATGGACTTCGTATATTGAGTGTGTAGATTTATGGACAAGATTGAATAACAATAACAGTTAATTGTTATTTTTAAGTGCTACTGTTTTGTTTGGCTTTCTAGTAATTATTAATCAAGATGTAACTATAAAATTATGTATATTACTAGAGGACTCCGTTGCGCCGAAATTAGTTTATCGCGCCGGAACCGTACATTTTTCCGGGACTCAAGGTATCTCCATGCCAAATTTCAGAAAAATCGGTTCAGTGATTTAAGCGTGAAGAGGTAACAGACAGACAGACAGACAGATGGACAGACAGACAGACACACTTTCGCATTTTTAATATTAGTATGGATTGGTAAAAGAGAATAATATCTATTAAAATAGATACTATAGTTTTTTTTTTAATTTTAATAGATTTTTAATTATTTAATTTCATTATTATTGATTATATTGTATTAAGCACCGAGTTGGAGACGATTATTAAAAGAAGTCAGAAAGATTAAACTCGATATGTAAAATTATATACATACCTATTAGGTAGTAGGTACCTATATTATTTATAATTCGGTCGGTTCGGTCTTTTTGTGAACGCGTTATGTGTATGGTATTTTTCGATTGTTAAATTTTTTCATGCGCTTTTTAGGGTTAATTTCTGGAATTGTGTTATAATTTTGTGAAATCAGATGGCGTTTTCAGATTATATTTGGTTACAAAGTATTGTTAAATTACGTAATAAATTAACTTAATATATTAGAAACATTGTATTATTTTCACACTTTCTCATTATTAGACTTTTAAAGTAATATCTGATATATATAAAAATGGATTTTCAAATGTTTTAATCGCGCTAAAACTTGAAAACAGCTGAACGGATTGGGCTGATTTTAGTCTTAAAAAGTTAAAATATTCGTAGAAGCCCAGGAAAGGTTTTAAAGTGACACGAAGTTCACCGGGACAGCTAGTTATCTATAGAATTTGCGCCAAATCATCATAAACTTCACTATACTAAACCTATAGCAAACTTACGCTGACAAGTGTCAAATCAACTCACGCGCATTTAAAAACAATTCAACCGCGATAAACGCTATCATATCAGGGCCTCCCCTTCCCTCCAAAATATGACAATAGAAATTACTATTGAATGGAAACCACTGGCTTAAGTCGATATCAGTTAATTGTCAACCAAACACGACCCTCGCTACAAATGAGTTTAGAATAGCGTGCAAAATGCGCACGTGCGACGCACCGTGTCTAACACACCCTTTATATAATAGGGCTGAGCGAAAATGAGCTTTATGGTAAGGGAGTAGATTTGAAAATTTGTTTTAGATGTTTTATGATGCGTGTGCGATTTGAAAGGAAGGGTGCGTGCGAATATGATTTTTATGTTGTTGAGATAGAGGCCAAGTTAGAGCGTACGAAATTTCGCAAACTCACAATTGATGTTTAAATGAAAATCAACTGTATTTATATAACTTTAAGTTTGATATTTGTATAATCGGGGTGTAGTTTTAGGTGTCGATTCGAAACAGATTGTTACAGCGTGTCCGCAAAGTACCTAATGGGGCTGATGAGCGCATTGAGGCGACCGCACGTGGCGCGTGCGACGAATCGCGCGACGACAGGTGCCCGCACAGGCACTTGCCAACACTGGCCGACACTTGCCGACACTTGCCGACACTAGACGACAGTGGGCGATGTTAGGCTAGGATCAGTAGGCCTACTACAAAACTGTTTTGAGACTCAAACAATCGGACGAAAACTAAAATTCTTCAATGACTGAACGCGGTATGAATAATTAGCAACAATAAATTGACTCTGCAACGTGTGCCCCAGAGGAGTCGCAAATTCAGTGACATTATAGTAGTCGTAGATGCTATAAAGGTTTAAGGTGTCGAGGTAAAGGGTTTGGTAGCCGCAAAGAAAGATTCTCTGACCCAGCGAGATAAGGTGTTTCAGGGCTGCTACTTTCACAGTGAACTCCATATTTCAGGAACACATACACATCCTAAAGTATTATCACTCTGTTTTGTTACACCTCGTATAATGTATACGGACGCACTTAGAAAACTTCGAAAGCGCGATGCAGGAATGTGGCGCTAATTGTGGGTACCACCCACAGTTATAGATCAAGATAGATGCCGAATGTCGCCATTAGTATGAAAACGAGCGTGCCACTTTTTCCTTCCTACTGTGACGTACCGATGATAAGAAACGTGTCTATTATCTAGGCAAACGTTTCTTTTTGAATTTCTACATCAATTACGCATTTAGGCATTTTTAAAATTCTTTTGAAAGACGAGCATTGCTCGTCGTTTGGGAACGCGATATGGCACGCGAAGTACATACACACGCGGTATCTATCTTGATCTATGTCTGTGGTACCGCCACAAAACTATAAAGGACTTACCTTCGCTCATGCGTGAGGGCGGTGTCTCCGTGTCGGGTAAGGATATCCTCTCCGGCTCCGCAGCGTACCGCTCCGCACGAGCTTCAACCACTTCTCGGACAATCTCTGTAAACATTTGAAAACAATCTTCAAAACTTCTGAATTGAAGCCTACCACCAAATAAATATTATGAGCTTTTTACTAGATTTAACAACTCAAAGTTCTGGAGAGAATAGAATACGACGAATAATTACCTTGACTCTTGTTAAAGTTAGTCATTGATGACCTTTAAGATTTAATACATAATAATCGTTATTAGCACTAATAAAATTATAAGAAAACAGAATTTTTGTCAAAAGATTAGCACTATCAAACATTGACGAAATTGGCACCTCTACTTCAAGATTTATTAATAGATGAGGGAAGAGAATAATTAAATATTTACCGGTAATGACGTCTCTGCTTGTGATGATGGACTCTATCTCCAGCGACACCTCTTGGATCAGCCACGGCATGAACTCATCTTCTACACCTGCAAATTGTATTGATACAATAAAATGATCATGGACCTCACGACGTGATCCACTGAAACAACGTTTTAGCCAGTATCGTTGCAACTTATGCCTAATGAATATTTGGAAAAAAGTCGTTAGCATAATATTCTTATTTATGGGAAGGGGGCGAGCTGTCGCCACCCAAGTCTTTTCCGCAGCATCAACCGCTTAAAACCATCAATCATCCATCCATCCATAACCTATACATCGAACCATCCTCAATAATTTCCACATGTACCATCGAGGAAATTGATTCCTAGGCAGTTAATTAACAGATCAATGTCAATTGGTCGAAACATGTAAATTCAATGTTAATTGTGATCTGTTGCCTGTCGGCTGGGTTTGACGTAACGCGACCAAACTACGTAGGTTCTCCACCTGCCTAGGAATCAACTTCTCTGATAGTACATCATCATCTCACCTCTCTGCAGCTCACTCTGCAGGTGTCCAGCTGTCCGCAGGCCGGCGAGTGCGGCAGGCAGCAGGTCGGCCACGTATCCCCGCACCAGCGCCGCCGCAGCCACCCGCGCCTTCGCCTCCTGTGCTGCTGCCGCTGCTGCTGCGCTTTGCTCTATGCGCCTCTCCTGAAAATGAGAAAAGCAATCTAAAAAAAGTATTCTTAGGTAGAGAAATTGAATTGACAATGGCCATGAAAAGCAAAAGTTAAAAGTCAAGCTACGCGACGGTCTAGAAGTTTGGCGAGGAAAACATGAACTTAAAGGATGGTCTTCAAAATAGGGTACAGCGACTCAAACTCCTTTTGTATCACTTCCCCTATAGAGTGTGTTAGTGTAAACATCGTTATCCTTGAATGCTAAAAAAAAAAGCCATCTTCATACCCATACGGATGCCCGGATCGGCAATTTGTATGGGTATAAAGACAGATTTTTTTGAGTTCCCAGCATTGTTCTCATAGAAAAAGTTGTTCATTTTGACGGGCTCATTTGATGGTTTCAAGGATAATAGTGTTTACACTAACATCTTGTAAGAGCTCGACTCCCTATCGTATGCATCCCTCTCTTACCTTCTCCTGGCTCAATCGTCTGTCCTGCTCCTCCAGTCGGCGTCTTTCGGCTCGTTCGGCATCACGCAGTTCGCGGTACCACCGCTGTTGCTCCCTCAGCGCCTCCAACTCCTCTTCCTGAGCCACTTCAGCCAGCGCCTGCTCCGCCGTCTTGCCGACCAACACTTCGAGGATCGGCTGCACTTCCGTGTCGAAGTCGAACAGCTGAGGAGAGATGATTATTAGAACGAGATCTGAGCCCAGTCGGACAGTTGTGATAGTGTGGCGACTGCCGTGGATAGAATATAAGCGTGGAGGCCGCAAAGGAAGATCTTCCGACCGAGAGAGGTGTTCGGATCAGAGTAGGTGTTATGCTCGATCACCCCGGAGCCCACGTGATACATTTCAGCTGTCGTATATATACCGACGCACTTTACGTTAAAGCTCAGTCTATATTAAGGATATAGTCAAAGGTACAGACCAATGTTGTTGTCAAAAACCACCCAACCAAATGGAACCAGCAAGCCAGTTTCAAGCGGAATAATTCAACATTGATTGGTCTGATGTCTTGAAAACCTGGCTTGGGTAAGAATAATATATTGTGTCTATTCACTTACATCCCCAGGGTATATCTGCGTCCAGGCGTCAGCGCCGGTCTTGGCGGGCACGTACAGAGGAGTGCTCGGCCGGTCCGCGAATAGGTCCGTTTGGACGCCGATCTCCATTTCCACACCCTTGTCAAATAGCTGTGGATAAAGAAAAGCCAGTTTATTATAGTTTCTAATTACGAAAAAATTAATGGTATGGTTTAGATAGCAAGAATTAAGCGGACTCATGAATGGACCTTAAAACGTTTTTGTCAAATTAGTGAAAACGCGGTGGAAATCACCAACTTTTAAAACTTATTAGCAGTTTTGTGTCCAACCTATGCTTTCTATTGCTAAAATCTGCTAATGTGATCAAGAAATTTCAGAAACTTGTGGTTGTCTTGTGACGCACCGTTTTGAGAGTACCCTATCTACGTAGAGACCCCACAAAGCTAGTGGCCTGCGACGCTCACCAACTGCGCTGACGTTGGTGTCACTGTATAGCCACATTTAATCTTTCGACGGTCGTGTCGGTCTTCCTGCCGAGGGTTATGAGAGTGAAATGAATAGAGAGTGCTCTTGTATACTGCGCACACACTTGGGCACTATAAAACTACTCCCCCATAATATGCCTGGTTTCAATGAAACTGGCCACCGTCACCGAAACTGCCCCCTTAGACAAAGTATCTTTCGTTAAAAACGAAAGACGAAATTCGTTATCAAAATGTATGCGGTTTGTTATAAGTCATCGCTAAATGACATTTCGCTTGCGAAGACTAATGTCAAATCCCATACATTTTGATAACGAATTTCGTCATCGTTTTTAACGAAAGGGACTTTGTCTACGGCTTCTGGTGTGGGAGTTATTATTATTTAGGTAACGTCTACCTCTTCCAGATACTGGTCAGTCTGTATAGGATGGTGTTGTCTGCCGGGCACGGGCGGCGGCGTCCCGGGCCGCAGCCGCGCTAGCGCCGCACGACGCGCGAGCGCGCGCCGCCGCGTACGCGCTACCCGTGCCGCATTGCTGTCCACGCTGTCGCCCTGGTAACATTATGTTATGTTATGGTTGATTAGCCATTTTCAGATATTATCTTAAGTATTATTAATGGACCTAGTAGTATCAAATGTTCTGGGATGGATCAACAATGTGATGGTATGAAAGCTACATTCAGTGGCGGCGCGAGGCCACGCGTGGACGTGGGCAAAATTCAGATCGCGAGGCCCTCCAATCAAGAAAACGTTTCAATCAAGAAATTTTTGATGCTGCATTAAAGTTAAAGTAATGCTCATTTATTCTTTTACTAAAAAGTAAAATAGTTTGATTGCTAATCAAAATATTTTGATAGCAAAAATTACCCCAATAGAAAGTGACCAACATTTCGGGCTTTATTCTCAACATTTTAAATAATTTCGACGATCTCCGTGGTGCAGTGAGCGCGCCGGTAGCTCAAGCCAGAGGTCGCGGGTTCGAGTCCCGCCGACGGAACAAAAAAGTTTATGAAGTTCCTGGGTCATGAATGTGTATTAAATATGTGTATCATATAATAAAAATCTTAAATATATGTATAGTATAAAAGTATTAAATATATTTCCGTTGTCTGGTACCTGTAACACAAGTCCTTCAGGTACTTACCACGGAGCCAGACTGACGTGGTGTGAAGCGTCCATAGATATTATTATTATTAATTAAGAACTTTTGCGAGGCCCCCTCAATGTTTTGTCTCTTATTTGTACTTTTGAGATATTAAATGATGAACAACTCACAAGTATGTCGAGTTTAATCGGTCTGCGTTTTGTAATTTTTACGACGTGATTTGCGATTAGTTCACGATTTGCACAAAGAGACGACAAAATTCCATTCAAACGCCATTAATGAATGAATATTTAAGCATCAATGAACTCATTAATAATTTGCAAGGCGTATTGCAAATTACTACGCCCAACGCAAAATCAACCTTCCGCTTTACTCATAGAGTCTTTTACAAACTATACTATACGTCGTTATATATACTAACTATATGTCGTTTACTATACAAGTACTCGTATAGTAAACTCTATACAAGTGACTCATACACACCATTTAAAAGTATATTAGTTTACAAATCAGCGAGTGTACTCACAGCGGCATGTGCATGCACGGTGCTGCCCCTCACCACCCGGCGGTCGTGCATCACGTTCGAGTACGGTGCCACCGTACCCAGGCTGCCGCTGGAATACAAAAAACCGTAATTAAAAAGTGGACAGACATTCGCTGGCAATGCCTAAAAATAATCAGGGGGGTGAGCCAAGATCTTTTCTTTATTGCTTCTTTTATTGTAGAATCGCTGATCAAAATGTATGGAATTGACATTAGACGAGTCGAACGTCAACGTCATACTAACGAGCGCTTATGTCAATTCCATTTTGATCGGCGATTCTATAACGAAGCGACATTCGAAAAAGTCTTGGCTAAATTGCCAGCTGTTTCATATAAATGTGTAAAGCAGCGCTAAAATATTTTTTATGAAAAAGCTGATTTTATAATATAATCTTGAGTTTGGATACTGTTAAAAGCACTCGGCTTAGTTAATAGTAGACTGAAATACTGCTGACAACCATGGCGACAAACTATCTTTGATGTTTGACAAAAGCGGCGATTACGTCACTGACACTGATCATCATGACATTGTAAAGGCTCGTCCACATTCGTATCATTTGCGCGATCAGATCTCCGTCACGACATAGTATAAGGAGGGGAAGTAAGTTATCTTCATACAAAGGCACCGCGCGCGGCTTGTATGTGTGCGCCATAGTATCAATTACGTTAATTAAAGTACATTTTCGTTATTTTTCGTAGACGCTCTACGTCGTAGAGCGTCTACGAATAACTTCAGTTTTCCATTTTAAAGTTAATATTTTCGGTCGGTTAACCTACTTTTCATTTTACTGATAACTTTTTATTGACTTAAGCTCTATTAAGTACTTAATTTGACTGTATCAGTAAAATGAGTAAATTAATTAAAACTTACTAATCGAGACTTAGTGCAACGCGAAAGTTTAAAATGTTGTGAGTAAATTACTAAGTAATATTAGTACCGAAACCTAGAAAGTAAAAACTACAATCACATCTATACCTACTACTATTATAAAGCTGAAGAGTTTGTTTGTTTGAACGCGCTAATCTAATGAACTATACAGCAGCCGTGCAGATCGTCTAGTAAACGTAAAATTATGTGATCATTAGATCTTATGTTATCATTAAAAATCCTCAACAATTTACACAATTAAAACCAGTCGTACAATTTTGATTGGGCACAAACGGGGTCAAGATGTGGGCACATGGGGACATGGGGTTGGTGACCCACTTACCCCTGAATGCCGCCAGGTCACTCACCTGACGTAAGTCATCGATACACACGGGTTATCGGTACGTTATCTCAAGTATAAACTGTGGATATCTTGAACATAAACCTTGGATATCTGGTGCATTAAGTTTAGATTTTGTGTCACTTCTTTGTGTATCTTGCGTATAAACCTTTTAGTATAAACTGTAGATATTATTTATTACTAGATGATGCCCGCAACTCCGTTGCACCAAAATTCGTTAATCGCGCGGGAACCGTACATTTTTCTGGCATAAAAGCTGTCCTATGTCCTTTCTCGGGACTCAAAGTATCTCCATGCCAAATTTCAGTAAAATCGGTTCTGCGGTTCGAGCATGAAGAGGTAACAGACAGACAGACACACTTTCGCATTTATAATATTACAGTATATAGTATATAGTAAGTATATAGTATAGTATGGAGTATAGTATAAGTATATAGTATATAGTAAGTATATAGTATAGTATATAGCATGGACTATGGATATATTGATATATAAGATATCTACACTACTACTTATAATGATTCAAAGTTTAATTTTGTAATTGTCCACGCTCTATCTGATGTAATATATTATCAGTTATCACATATCTCTTCGTAGGGCTGCTGTAAGAAATTTCTTTTGAAATAAGCAGTTCCTTTGTGTCGTCTTTCTGTGTCAATGTTTATGTGAATAGTGTCTTGTGTGCAACAAATGTTAAATAAAAAATATAGATATATTTGGTACAAAATCCATCCATACTAATATAATAAATGCGAAAGTGTATCTGTCTGTCTGTCCGTCTGTTGTCTGTCTGTCTGTCTGTTACCTCTTCACGCTCAAACCGCTGAACCGATTTTGCTGAAATTTGGCATGGAGATACTTTGAGTCCCGGGAAAGGACATACGATAGTTTTTATCCCGGAAAAATGTACAGTTTCCGCGCCATAAATGAATTTTGGCGCAACGGAGTTGCGGGCGTCATCTAGTACATAATATTATATATTATATATTAGTACATATATATTTCTCTTATGAATATATGAATGAATAGAAAATAAAAGAGATGTCGATATTTTTTTGATTATATGCATGCTTTTATAATTAGAGAACAAGCTATGATAATAATAGTGTTAAATTTAAAATTAAATCAATTGTATAATATATTTTGCTTTGCCACTTGGCCTGCTGTTTCAATTCCAATTTTTTACAAGCAGTCCAAGCTTTTCACCTCTCTAAACAAATAGCAATAAAATATTTACTATTGTTGACTTAAGAAAGTTGAAATACTTTTGGGTATATGTTAAAATACTTTCAGGATTGAAAAAATTAGGCTATAATTTTGACGGCCAAATAGTCGTAATTTTTTGGTAGCGACCTTGATCGTAAATACCGTTTTAAATTGACCTAAATATCACTAAAGCTTTGACCTTACGCTTTCCCGCGACTACCAAAATTATTAAGCTATTGCATAGATTTTATCGCGGGCTTTGAGCGCGGCGAACGAATCAAGAAATTCCGCAACGAAAATAACCTAACACCCCCCCACTCCGACCGTCTTTGCATAATTTTAAATCAGCTGTTTAGTATTGAACATAGTATTACAATTAATTGCATATTTTTTAACAAAATATTATATTAAAAAGTACTGTGGAGAACAGCTGTACTTTCTACGTTTCAAACTTATAGCTGCACTTTTAATACTATAGTTTGTTCGTTTTATGATGATATGCGTGACACATTATAATTGACAATAGTAGGGAAGTTACCTAAAAAAATTAATCGAATAATTTAAAAATATCGAATCACCACGTAAAGGAATTGCAATCGAAATTATCGATTTCGTACTGATGTTTGAGTGACGCCGGCGATTTAAGATGGCCGCCTTTTTTATCGATTTGATTTCGATTCAACTGTGTCAATCTCTATTGACATAAGTTCCGTTTCATGCATCTGACATTTTTCAAATATTTTCGTAACAAAAATTTTATACTCCTATTTCAAAATTAATATTTATAATTTCATATCAATAAGTTAGCATTTAGCGACTTTTCATTTTTATTCATTTACAATTACAGGAAACATTTATTTTTGTAGATGGAATATAATTTATTAAATTCTGATTTTTTTTGTTTTCTTGTAAAAAAAATATCCGTAGCAAGGAATATGAGAACTGTCACCCATATCATCTTAGAACGAACAAACTATAACAGCAAACATTTAAAGTTAGCATTGCTCATTGGCAGTTTTCCAGCTCTACTAGTTTACACAGTAATGTCAACATCAGCCTACTCCAGCTAATATAATGGTTATGGGGCAGTTACTACTAATCATATTTAAAATATTCCTCATTTAATGCGGGTGCAATGAGTAATCTAGTGCATTTTCTAATGGGAACATCTAGAAATAGAAATGTCGATAAGACCTACTTTTTCACTTTTCATATTGTATTATTGCAATATAATTATATTCATGAATAAATTATACAAAGTTTTTACCTCTAGAAGACTGAAATTTTAAATTTGGATTTGTGTAAAATAGTCTTATTTCAAGCCTGTAATAAATGGACGATGTAATAAATGACTCATGGACGTATGTCTCGCTATTTTGTAAAGATGTATATTATGTAATATATACTAATAATGCTCGTAGAATAAATAAAATCACCAAGTCCAAATATCTGAATTGTAATAATTATTATGTATCTTGGTATTTGTATCAATTATTTTATATTAATTATTTCTATTAATTATTATAATACTCCGAAAATAATAGCTTTGATGGCATTTGGCACTTGGCACAGATTACGAGGGCTACTGGACAAACATTTAGTAACAATAAAAAATATCGTTTAATCCTTCAGGCCCCGCGCGAGCACCGGTGATCGCGACAACAATAGAATACAATAGCAATTCCTGGAAATTCCGACTGAAGTATTAAATACTAACACATGGTCTCGCTGCTCCAGAAGGTGTCTGACTCCAGCAACCCCAGCAATGAGACTCCTAACGTTTCTGAACGCATCTCCCGCATGTATTTTCTCCTCTTGAGCCTTCTGCGGCTGAGGTGATTTCTTCTCTGGTATAGACCGTTTACTCCTAGGCGCGACCGCTTTGGGCTTATTCGAGTAGGAGTACACTATCTTCTCTCTCTCCTGCTCAGGGTAGAGCGTCTCTAGTCCAAGTAGAGACGCCACTTGCGGAGGAGGGAGAAGAAACTGTCCAGTCTTGACCGTGGTAACAAAACGAGGTTTGCTCTTACACTTGGTTTTGTCACTGTCACAAATATCCACTCGCGGATGGGACCGACTGAGAACTTTCGGTGGCGGGCTCTGCATATTTATGTTGGGGTTGGAAGCCGTTATTCTCTTCCGAGTCGGTCTTTTGAGGTTAGCTTGTAAAACCTCCTTCTCTTTCAGCCTCCTCAGTTTAAAGTCGAGCGCTCTCGAGAACTTCGGATCGAGTATAGTCTGGGGCGAGACGTCCCCATCGTGCTGAAGAGGTTTGACTATATTCACGTTACGCATGGTACTCAGCACGGTGAAAGAGTGCGTGTCCATTATACATGACCACCCGGTCGTACTGGTGGTGTACGAGTGGTCACCGTTCAGGCGTAGAACGTCGTAAGGTACTGACCATCGTCCGGCGGGCCGACGGTTTGGATTTGACCGCCTTTACTGCGGCAGGCTACGGCGCAAGCGTGACATAGGTGTAAACAAACGTTGTCAGGGAGCTTAGCTTTTAATCCGATACTCTATTTAGTAATAACCTAATTGGGACAAGTTGAGAAATAAGTTTGAAATTTAAAATTTAGACTTTCTGGGTCAGACTCGACACAGGTATCTCAATATTATACCGTTCAATAAACGTTTTTTTAACATATTATGTGTCTGCACTAAATTAGGTAGGTACTTTTATCACTAACTTTTTTTTATTTTATATGCACAACTTCACTTTTGATTAAAAAATTAGAAACAAAAGCTATACATTATAACATCTACTATTTTTACTTTGTATCACTTATTTCAATTCATATTCGATTCACTTCAATCTACTTTTAGTACTAGTAATTGCACACACGGTACGAAGTGCACTAGTCCATTCAATACTAAACTAGGTCCCCGGTCCCCACATTACACTGATAACGACACCCTATGCAATAGATACGTGTACCGCCGACGGAAATAAATGTTAAGCAGATTAACTATTCTACTTCTTAACAAAGTAATTCAAATGTACGTACAGAAATTGTGTTTTAATGGTGCATATAGTTACATAAACAATATAGTATGTACAGCTAAGCTTTGTGAATATCACAAACATCAACTTTTTAAACAGTTTTTGCTTGGTCGTACCTTAAGGCTCCGGAATCCGAATTTACTCTACTTTGGTTCCAAAAAGTGTTTAGTGTAGATGCATTCTTGATTCTACGCATGATATTCACTATGTACCTAATTGTCACTACGAGAAAACCTCTGTATTCTGTAATAGTATCTTATACTTTTAAACGAGCAATTATTGTATATATATGTATATCTTATACCTTTAATACTTCAGTCGGAATTTCCAGGAATTGCTATTGTATTCTATTGTTGTCGCGATCACCGGTGCTCGCGCGGGGCCTGAAGGATTAAACGAGCAATTCTTGTATATATATTATATGTATATATGTAATTGGAATCTCGGAATTGGCTCCAACGATTTTCATGAAATTTAGTATATAGGGGGGTTCGGGGGCGATAAATCGATTTAGCTAGGAATCATTTTTAGAAAATGTCATTTTATTCGTGTTTTATCGAATACCGAGCAAAGCTCGGTCAAATAGCTAGTAGATACTAAATTGAGTATGAAACTGGGTACCTGAATACAATATACGTCAGTGTTTTTCAACCTGTGTCATGATGCGACCCCGACATATTTCGCGACCCTTTTACTTTTGTACCATGTGCATTATCTTTTTGTTAAAATTCTCCTATTTTTGATCTTTTATTTAAAATAGTTTTCTCGACCTCTGGCGACCCCTCACCCCCTAGAAAAACTTCGCGACCCGCAAGTTGAAGAACATTCATATACGTCATTGAAGCGATCTTTCTTTATTAAATGTCTAGATTTCTAGATGTAGCTAACAAGGCATTGATGCAATCGCTCTGATAACATTTGGTAACTTATCCGACTATACTAACTATATACACAACAAATATTTGGTAACTAATCCGTACTTTTCGTGCAGACGGTTGCTGTGAGACGCGATCACGAAAGTTCGTGCTTCTTGAGCTTCAAGTGTAAGTTCAAGGTGCTTACAAAGTCTAAAAGTCTAGACTTAGGCAATAAGTCTCGGTTAATACAGCTAGTTTATGGTCACGTGAACTATAATACCAAATGTACCGTTCAGATCAACGTGGCAAGGTTATACTTTGCTTTACGCCACTACAAAAGCAGCGGCAAGGGTCGCCAGACCACTGTCGTTAGAAGATGAAACCAATAGACCTGGATCCCAAAAGGATAAGACATAGCTTACTTTCTGATGGATGAAACCATAGGTTCTTGGTAGTGCCTCGTGTACTTAGAATACCTGCGAATTTGTGTAGCTCTAAGTCTGACACCTGGTCAGGAACCAGGTACCAAAGTGGACAAAAAATGAGTCTTACTTTAGTTATTTTCTGATGGCTAATATTTATATATAGTTTGTAGATTATTGTTCTGAACTAGTATCATGTAGTGTAAGACACTTTTCAATGACTAAAACTATTATCAGACGTTTTGAAAATAACTTTGTTGCTATTTTTTTTTCAAAGGTGTTAATTTTTATTTTATAAATTAATATAACACCTTAGAAAACAATACGATATTGAAAGAATTTATTTTATACTAGCTTTGTCCGTGTCAGCATACTGCTTAGTATAATAACAAAGATGGATAATTTTCCCCTCTTTCCTTACCCAAAGGGTAAAAACGGAACCCGCTATCAAAGACATTTCAGTCTGTCTGTCTGTCTGTCTGTCCATATCCAGACTGTACCTCCCCTTTCTAACATGTAGTGAATATTATTAAAGTATGGATACGTCAATTGAGTATTTTTTGGTCATATACCTAGTCAAGTGCCTACCTGTTAGACCCAGATCCCAGAGCGATAACACATATTATGACATAATATCACAATATGGATGAAAAAGGTTTCCTAAGGAGGTTCTTAGTAGTTCCTTATGTACTTAGAATACCTTCGAATTTGTGAAGCTATACATGGAGCTATACTCACTCTCACTCACTCACTCATAATGTGTAAAAATGTCTGTCTGTCTGTCTGTAACCTCTTCACGCCTTAACACCTAGGCCTAAAACCCCCAGTACATAATGGCCCACGATGGCCCACTGCACGCCACGATCACGATCAGTTAGTGTCACAATCAAAAAACACAATGGAGCATGGCTCATTACTGCCTGGCAATCCAATGGCCATCGTCCGCCATCATATATGATATATTATACCACTACCCCGTCTACATATTGGCGATTGCTTGTAGTGGGTCAGCATGGTCCATTGTGAACCACCTTAAGAGTCCGTATACGAAATTTTGCCGATTTCTCTCATTTAACAGACGTGATTTAACAGTTAAAATACAGTATTTCTATAAGTTTTAATGCACAACATGTAAGATCATTTCAATTATAATATAGTGTTGAAGCTAGATTTTTTATTTTTTTAAGTATCTTTAAATAATCCAACTCATGCCCGCGACAATTTTGTGATTTTTGCTGTAAAAGGTTTAGAATATCACCTTTTTATGGATTGTATTGACGTCTTAACGGTATGAAAAAAATACAATGTACTGTTGAGAAAGTCGTCTATAAAGTGTTGGAATTACTTTTTACCACTTCAATATAAAAAAACCTTTAAAAAACAGAAAACCTCTATCTGCCCGCTAACTTGGCGATCGTCCTTTTTCACCTGGCATATGAAAGACGGGCGTGAGTGTGAAGAGAGCAGTAGAAAATAGAGGACGGGCTCTTAAGGGACGCTGGGCATAGTTAAGACATAAAAATCTGACATTTGCAAGAGTGCAGCGTAAAGGTGCCTATGCAGGCTCACTACAGGCCGTCGCCGTTGTGTAGACAGGGTAATAGTGTATCATGGCGGACGATGTAAACACCGAGTGATCGTGGTCGACGGTTGACGATGGTCTGCAGTGGGTCATTGTGTACTGGGGCGGGGGCCATAATATTCTCATATTAAGGAAGTTAAATAGAATAATGTATGGGGCTTATGCCATACATTCTTCTATTTAACTTCGGTGGTAGGCCTCATGTAGACGCGACGTTCTAAAAGTGTTAACTTTGTTAACCTACTTAGAAATAAATATTTTGATTTCATTTAATTTCGATGCCGAAACTATCACATGTAATTTACTTGGCAATCTGCGTATGAAATATGTACGGTTCATATGTGTAAACGAATTACTACGCAGCAAAGTTGTGGGCAACATCTAGTTGCATATCAAAACACATATCGCCTTTTTTATAAAATAAGGGGGCAAACGAGCAAACGGATCACCTGATGGAAAGCAACTACCGTCGCCCATGGACACTCGCAACATCAGAAGAGCTGCAGGTGCGTTGCCGGCCTAGTCGCGATTGCCTCATGATTGAGAAACGAGACCATCCTTCAAGCCCCAAGCGGCCGCATGCGGCCGCGATAACAATACAAATCTATTGTGTCTCGTTTTTTCCACGATCGAGGGACTTAACCCATCAAGCCCCGTACAAGCACCGGTGATCGCGACAACAATAGAATATATTAGCAATTCTTGGAATCCCCGACCGAAAGATAATATTTTACTGCCCTAAACTGCTATCTCATCTGAGGTCAACATTTTCGTGTCCAGTTGTCACCATGGCAACCAGACCACGCCACAGAACTATCAGCTCAAGGTGAAGGCTCTTCAAGCAAAAATATGCTAATGGAATTCATAGTTTAACGAAAATTACACGTTACTTAAATAACACAAAGAATAAGGTCTGACTTGTAATTTTTACTGGAAAAGCTCCTTAAGACCTTGAAAATTAAGGCTATGTCCACGTTTGTATCAAGTAGTCGTATCCGTATCAGGCGTATGACGTATCGTATCGAGTATGCGTATCCTAAGTGTGGACGCCTATTTTGACCATAGCGTATCTTTTATCGCGTGAGCCTCAGTTCGGCCAAAAAACGACGTCCACACTTAAAGATACTGTATCTTGATCGCATATCATATCGTCGATCCTCGTATCGATCTAGTGATTACTTAAGAAATGACTCCTAGAGTGTAGACACCAAAATGCGTCCATATTAGATCTTTCTGCCGATCATGATACGCGTGTCCGATACGACACGTATCCTATACGCGGTTTATAGCGATCGGGGTGTATCATGATCGCGATCATTTTGCGTCCACACTAGCGAACATGATACGCTTCGATGCTACGCGACGGAGATCTGATACGCGAAAATGATACAAATGTGGAGCCTAAGGGTCATTTCACGTTGCAATGTCTAGTGTGTAAGTATGGTACCAATCAGCGACCACATAACCCAATAGACGCCTAATGCAAGGCAAATACTGTCTGGCAACATGTAAGACTAATAGGTCTTACTTGAGACAATGACAGCGAAATCTGTCTCATTATCGACCACTTCCGTGACCTATGTACATCTCATGCGTCTACTACTAAATAAAATACGATAAAGGCGAAATATGGCTCCCTGTACAGTAAAATGGTGTGGAAAATGTAGCCAATCGTCTAATTTTAGCAAAGACGGCATAACTTTTCATAGGTAAGCCAATTTTAAGATTCATATTGTAAGGAATCAATTTCTTCAGAGCTCAACTTACGCTGGTCCGAATACGTCAAGGAAAACGTTTGTTTATAAGTATTTCCCTTTCTATCATACACAAACTAGTAATCCTTATCTTTCTTTCATTACTGTCAAGCCGAGTCAAGCGTCACTAGTGATGCGATGATTGACTTTTTATCAGTTAAACAAATTGTTTTTTTTTTTCATATTGTTGAAAAAGAGTAATATTTTATGAATTGTTTTTGTAAACGCGTGTAAGTATGTGTTTTTGAATTTTTAACCGACTTCCAAAAAACGAGGAGGTTATATGTTCGGCTGTGGATATTTTTTTTGTATGTTCAACGATTACTCCGCCGTTTGTGAAACGAAATTTTTGTTTTGCTGTATTAGGTTTCACTCCAATTTGGTACCATGGTACCACAAAAGTGGTGACCTGATGGGATCCAGGAGTAATCGAGGGAACTCCTCGAAATTTATATGGAAACATATGGTGATTTTGGTTTTATGTGAAGTGTACTAAGAATATGCTACCAAAAAGTCAAATATTGGGTCAAGGTATACCATGGTTTCGAAGATGCTGAGAGAACTCCTGACTCCTTATAGATACACGTTTGGGAGTTTCGGCGTTGTTTTAAGTACAGAAAGCATATGCTGCCACGCAATTCAAATTCATCATCATCATTACCACGTCGTGTTAAGGTCACCAATGTCTCATGGCACAAAGTAGATAATAGTACAACTTACAAGGCATAGGTATGGAATATGAATACAATAATAATAATTATGTACATAACAACACCAATTATTAATATAGGCTGTTTATACACGGCGGTCGGTGAGGCGTGGCAGGAAGAAGATAAGAGCGAAATTCAGTTCGGCACCGAAAGTCATCAAGATTTAGACACTGCCATAGAATCAATTTGCTTATCTCAGTTTGCTGAAAATACATGCATTGCATGAGTACATAGCAGGTTTTGTTGCTAGCTCTTTAATAAAGCATTTGAGATGTAAAACCTGCATAGGGGCATTGATTACTTTAAACGAAAATGCTAACAGTTTTACAGCTTACAGAGACATTGGTGGCTTAATCTACCCGTCACAAAGTGTTGTTAAAATTTGCCGTCGCTGTGAAGTTATCATGAAATTGTATCTTGGAGGCGTAAAGAAAAGTGAACCACGTAAAAAGCAGCTTTTTTGGTGAACAACTTTTTTCAGAAATAAGTTTCCATCAATTTCATTGTGAAGAATCCAATCATGTGGTGGATTTAGCAAACAGTGTGATGTATAAATACATAACTACAAGATTGGTATTTCTTACAAAATCTTCGGTTCAGAAACCTGCAGTTCGGAGAATTTATACGAAGTTAATTCATTTTAAAAATGATTAAATATTAATTTATAAAAGCATTCTACACTTAAAAATAAAATAAATATTATGTACTGTTTTTTTTTCTTTTGGCCAGCGCTTCTCGTACTTCCCATCACTAGTTATGATTTATGACATGCCGTGAATTTGAATTGGCCAATCGTAATGCATTTCTTACCTCACCCCCCGCGTCGCTTACCTCAGCGCATTGACACAATTATTTGTTAACAGAAATCAAAACATTAGGCGTCTATTGGGTTATGTGGTCGCTGGTACCAATGGATGAGGTTGTTTGATATCTACTTCCGTGGGCACAACCTTACAAAAAACAAAACACCTACGCGTTGCGATGCTTTTTTAGTAATCATATTTAATAAATGAATTTTAAATGATCATTCTTTGGAACATGCAATCTAATCTAATCTAATTTTCGAAGTATTGCTCTTAGGTCCAAGATGTGTGCAAAAAATAACTTTTTTCAAAAACAATTTTAGGCAGGTGATTGTACCAATTAGTAAAATTTTACTATATAGCATTATTATAAAAAATAAGGTTGTAAGAATGGATGTATGGATCTGTTGATGCTCTTTTATGTAGTACTGGTAGAAATTCTTCTTACTGTACATTATTCAAATTATTTATTTGAATAATGTAAAATATGCCTAGATGCCAAAATTCTAGCTTTGCTGGCAATAAGAAGGGAAAACTGACTTTCCTAACGCATAAAAAGTCACCCAAAAATGAGTCCCAAACGTAAAAAACAAACTGCAGGCGATACTTAGTAAAGTCCATTATCGCCTCCCTTACCCAATATTAGTTACAGGGGGGTAATATAAAACGCGATAGTGATCTACCATGGCCTGACGCAAATCCGGTGCGTGGAACGCACAAGGTCGTTAAATTATATTACCACTTATAACGAAAAGGTCAAAACATTAAATATTTTGGTTTAAAGCTGTTGCCGAGAGCAACAAAGTGGCTGAAAGTATTTTCAGCTGTTTTATTGTATGCTTAAACTTTGTTTATACTCAGTCAATTTAATTATCTATCGACTAGTGACTACCTTTCAGCAGAAAAAAAATACATATACCAAATCTTCGTTAATGTGTGACTGAAATCACCTAAGCAGTAAGCTACTTGCACGACCAGTTATCAGTTGATCTATCATTTAAAAGTATCTAGCGTTGTTCGACGCGTGTGTAGTCGATTTTATTATAGCGTCTGTCTTTTACATTTTATTGCTGAAACTGCTGAACTGACTTGCATACATTTTAGTGGTTTGTGGAGTTTTAGGAGTATTCTGGGGATTCTAAAATACATAGTACTTAGCATAACGGGGAAATACAGTACAGTAATACAGCGATGTACCAATTACGGCACAACGAATTAATTCAATGTCTGATTTTTTTCTATTTTATATATCACTAGAGCAACCCGCCCCGGCGTCGGGTATAAAATATATATAGCCACTGAAAAAATGATTAAAATCGATAGCCTATGATCCTTCAAGCGGTCTACTTCTTATCTGTGCCAAATAACATTAATTTTTGCTCTAGTAGTTCGCGAGTTAAGCCCTTTCAAATAATTTCCCTCGTTTTTCCCACATTCTTCTATTAGTTTTAGCGTGATAAAATATAGCCTATAGCCTTCCTCAATAAATGGGCTATCTAACACTGAAAGAATTTTTCAAATCGGACCCGTAGTTCCTGAGATTAGCGCGTTCAAGTTAGCCCTTTCAAATAATTTTCCCCGTTTTTTCCACATTTTCCTCTATTTCTTCGCTCCTATTAGTCTTAGCGTGATAAAATATAGCCTATAGCCATCCTCGATAAATGAGCTATCTAACACTGAAAGAATCATCAAAATCCGTTGCGTAGTTTTAAAGATTAAAGGGAACAAAGGGACATGGGGGAAAAAAGCGACTTTGTTTTATAATAAGTATAGATATAGATATGTATCCCACCAAAAACATAAAATATGTAAAAATTGAAAGCCAAGTTCCATACAAACATTATTCTTGTCTATGGACCTAGCCGTAAAAAGGATGGAGATCTAAATGAGTGCCAAGTTCCATGGAAAATCGAAATATGTATGTATAGGAACCAAATAACATTATGAACAAATAATAGAGTCTATTTCTTTGCTTTATTGAATATCTATAACAATTAATGTTATTTAAATAATGTGAGATCATAAACTAGATTAGATCTAACTTGGCCAGTTTTCATTACATCAGTCATTTCATAAAGTTATTGAACATTTTAATTCTGATGAAAACTAGCCAAGTAGAATCTAATCTAGTTTAAGATCTCAAATTATTTAAATAACATTAAATGTTATAGATATTCAATAAAGCAAAGAAATAGACTATTATTTGTTCATAATGTTATTTGGTTCCTATACATATTTCGATTTTCCATGGAACTTGGCACTCATTTAGATCTCCATCCTTTTTACGGCTAAGTCCATAGACAAGAATAATGTTTGTATGGAACTTGGCTTTCAATTTTTACATATTTTATGTTTTTGGTGGGATATCATTACTTTTTGTAAAGAAAACTTTCCGAGCAAGGGTAGACAGTAGACATCTTAATCTTCCCAGTTCAAACATACATAATGTTCGACTATATTCAATTGCAACCTTAAGGTGTTATTTCACAACTTCCCGACGAGTATCGGATATGCTATCCACAACTTATCTGGCAGATACTTCATCTATCAGATAAATAATTTATCTGATAGATGAAGTATCCACAATTATTGTGGATAGCCTATCTGAAACTTAACTGACAGATGCTTATAATAAATAGATAAGTTGTGGATAGCCTATCTGAAACTAATCAGGAAGTGGGGAAATAGCCCCCAAGCCTTGTTGAGTATCAGACGAATAAAACAAAGAAAATTCAAGCGAATGGAAAAAGCAGCTACCATCAGGAGACATTGGAATAATACGGTATAACACAAGTGTATTTCCAACCATTAACTATAGGGTACAGCTTATTGTGCGGAAGTAAAGAAGCTATTATTATAGCTGTCTAACAGACAGACAGACGGACGGACGGACGGACGGACGGACAGACGGACAGACGGACAGACGGACAGACGGACAGACGGACAGACGGACGGACAGACGGACGGACAGACGGACAGACGTATTAAAAGAATTCTATGTCTATACCCGGGACTCAAACTATATCTCCATACCAAATTTAAGAACAATCGGTACAAGCAATTTGGCCTTGAAGAGGTAACAGACAGACAGACATACTTCATAAAGTCACCTTCTATTTATTTCCTAAAGTTTTTTCACTTCACAAATAAATATTTACGGAGAGCTCCCATACAATAAATGTGATATTTTTGGCCTTTTTTGCTCAAAATCAATAATGGCAGCCGGTTGAAAATTTAAAAAAATCTTTAATTATATTTTTATTTTCATAATTTATAATAAAAGTAAAATAAAATAAATATTTAAGGGGGGTCTCCATACAAAAAACACAATTTTTGCCTAGTTTAGCTCCGTCCGACTCGCACTTGTCCGATTTTTTTTGTTTTCCGATTTTTCCTCACGCTTTCACACAATTGCCGAGCTGGATTCCAAATTTCAGCCTTCTAGGTCACCTGGAAGTGGGTTATAATTTTTATCTATAGGTCAGTCAGTCAGTCAGTCAGTGATAAAAATGTAGATTTTCGGACGTTAATTTCTTAATAACCGTTTGAGCTGTGCTTATGAAATTTAGAGCATGTAGTTATCTCGTAAGTCTCATTATAAGAGCCAAATTTGAAACGTTTATGTCAAATAGTTTCGGAATTATGAGAGGGTCAAAAGTACCTACAAATGGTTCGTGTAATATTACACACGGTGCTGCTCGCCATTCTGTTATGCTGGAACTTGGCTTGACACGCTACCGCGTGTCTAGATAGACGCGAACCAAAATCCATACTAATATTATAAATACGAAAGTGTGTCCGTCTGTTACCACTTCACGCGCAAACCACTGAACCGATTTTGCTGATTGTATGGAGATACTTTGAATCCCGGAAAAGGACATAGGATTCTTTTTATTCCGGAAAAATGTACGGTTCCCGAGCGATAAACAAATTTTGGCGTAACGGAGTTGCGGGCTTCATCTAGTAGTAAATATAACTTCATAACAGAACTTGAAAAATAACCAAGTGGAATTATGACCCTGGGTGTAAGGTCAGACCTTTGTCAAGTCAGGCTTGCATACCACATGCAAACACACGATTAGTGTTCCATTTGCACCTGTTTTGTTGTGAACGTAAATCCTAAAATAGCTGTGATTATGTTTTGAGACTAGAACCGCTATTACACTAAACTTTTTCAGGGCCCAGTGGTAGAGAAGGCCTAACCAATGACCATGCGTTAAGGGGAAGACAGCTGCCAATTCGACATCTTTGTGCAGATTTCTAGACGTGTGTATTTCATTGATTGGTAAAAAAAAATATATGTGATTTTTGATTATATTTGGAAAAGCTTGTCGAATTTAAATAATAAAATAATGTTCTCCTACTGGATGAAAAAAAAAATACCAAAGTCACATCTTTCAGGAACTTTAAACAGTTCTAACTAAAGTAATAATACAATCTATGCTTTAAAAATTTGATTATTTGATACCTTTTTTTTTTATTAAATAAGGGGGCAAACGAGCAAACGGGTCACCTGATGGTAAGCAACTACCGTCGCCCATGGACACTCGCAACATCAGAAGAGCTGCAGGTGCGTTAAAAAAAAACCTTTTACAAAAATCCAAAGATTGCCGGATTTAATTTTCGGTTCTGACATCTAGATTTCCCATAATATATTTTTTCCTCTAACAAACGAAAAATGTATCCACGCTACCGAGTGAACACTTCACATCTCTGTCTCTCTGGCATGGAAATCGACACAGGTGCGAGAGTGATGCGAGATCAAGGTCATTGGCAGTTGTCAGCGTCTTAACTGTCTCTGTGTTCGTATGATGTTCCCTAGAATTTCATACATTTGCATAGAACATCTATATTACGTGGGAGAGCCATGCTTCGGCACGAATGGGCCGGCTCGACCGGAGAAATACCACGTTCTCACAGAAAACCGGCGTGAAACAGCGCTTGCGCTGCGTTTCGCCGAGTGAGTGAGTTTGCCGGAGGCCCAGTCCCCTACACTATTCCCTTCCCTACCCTCCCCTATTACCTCTTAAAGGGCCCATTCACGGCAGTCCGCCGTGCAGGACTGCAAATGGACATAGCTCACTGATTGGTTCACACTCGGTGTTTCCGGTCGTGTGTTTTAAAAGGGCCCCTTTTAAAAGGCCGGCAACGCACCTGCAGCTCTTCTGATGCTGCGAGTGTCCATGGGCGACGGAAGTTGCTTTCCATCAGGTGACCCGTTTGCTCGTTTGCCGCCTTATTTAAAAAAAAATATGTCGTTCTGTCGCGGCAGCACAGTCGCGGTATTACTGACGTTACAGCTAGCGAGCTAGATATCCTTTGGAAGCGTCCATTGCAGAACGCGACCGCGACCGACAAAATTTGAAGAAAAATGCCACTTTGATTTAGGGTTGGACCTTGTCAAATTTTGTCGGTCGCGGTCGCGTTCTGCAATGGACGCTTCCAAAGTTCCCTACAAAGCATTGAAGTTGCCTGCTATGCGTTTTGCACGTTTACCGGTCGGGAACCGTACATTTTTCCTGTATACAGTATACTAGGTACCTGATGTCCTCTCCAAAGTCTAGAGTCTAAACAATAGGTATGCCTTTTCGTATTAGTTATGAAAAAAAAGATACAGAACCTATTTTATACGGAGTATGCCGAAAACCCTATTTTGTTACTCGCTAATGACCGCGTAGGTCGATGAAACGCCTCTTCCATCAACAGTAAGTGGTTTACTTATAGTGCCCTTACTTGGTACTCCAAAAATATTGATTATGTTTTTTAATTTATGCCTCAAAAGAGGTTTAGACAAAGCATTTTGAAATAAAGCGTGGAACCTGAAAGGTAGTTTGTTTAGGGCCATTTTGAGATATTTTATATTTTGTAAGAAGGTTTTTATGGCCCACGATCAAGGTCTCACTTCCAGGTACATTGTAGATGCCACGATCACTCCTATGAGTAGAATGGTGGGACTGTCCCCTTGGCCCACCACTCGGTTTTATATGGACGTACTGGTCCGAGGGCACTGTCACCACTCTACTCGGCAGGCCTTAATTTACAAATATTTTTTAAATAATTTTAATAATATTTTATAGGCCGCGGCCTGGGGGCTGGAGCGTCCTTGAGGAGAGGAGTGGCATATAGGTACTTGGGGCAGTGGAAATATGGGGGCCTACATTCAAAAAAATATAAATCCAGCACTGCTACTCGGTAGGTGTGATCGAGCTCTATATGCAGTAGATTATATTATAAAGCATTCCAAAATAAAGATACCTACCATGACGGGACCTTCTTGAATTTGACATTGTTGTAGAGAGCTCGCGGAGAATTAGCAAACGTGAACGGGCCCCGGGCCTTCGCGTTTGGCCCCTCCACCACCACAGAGTGCACCGACACGCTCATAAGTCCTCATCCAAGGCCCCCGAGCTAACAAAACACACTTTTCCAACGCCGAAAACACAAGACAACACATCACAGCCGCAACATAACGAATTTGTCAAACACATTTGAAATTCGAACGTTTTATTTTTTATAGTTTTAATTTTTTACAGATAGAATTATTGTAAGCAATGAAGTGAATGTTTTTTCTTTTTAAATTATATTTATGGACAACTATTGACGCTCACTGCAGCTATCGACTGACAATCGGACAGTGGAATTATGTTGTTATGGCAACGAATCAACAAGCCTTTCCGGTCATTAGCTCGTGATGTCTTTTCAAATAGGTAATGATTAGGGTTGTTACACTTTCTGAATTTTTTTTTCAAGTAAAAATTCCATTGGTGTCTCAATTAAAATATAATATTCTAACTAATACCTCTTCTCTGATATTACGCTAGGTACATATTGAACGGAGATTGAAGAAAAGAAGATTTTTTAAGGGCTACTGGCGCCTGTGTGCAAAAAAAGAATTTTGGCACCCCTTTAGGCAAATTTTTGGGTCCTTGGTTTTGGCGCCCTTAGAGGATGGCGACCGTGTGCATTGCACACATTGCACATATTATGGGGCCCTACCGGCCCTTGATTTTTTGCAAATCGTTTAATATAAATAATTACCAGCTGACGCGGTAAATGTTGTTTTGCCATATAAATTATTTCTAGTACCTATCAATATAAAAAGTACTTAGATAAAAATTAAAAATATCTTCTCAGGCCTATTACACAGATACAATGCACATGCAATCAGGCACATCAACATATTTTATTCATAGGGTGGGTTGCGACCACTGCACCAGAGGCGTAGTTAAAGTTAAAGTTATGGTTAAAGTTATGGTTATAGTGCTGTTAGCTTTAACCTTAACTTTAACCTTAGCTTTGACCACATTGTCAAGAAATTGACACATGTCTGTTGCGTTTATTTTTTTTATTAAAGCTACAGTAATGGGATTGAGAGTAAAAAAATTTAATTATCCGTAAAAATCGCCAGGAAAAATATTTATTATAAGTAACAACACAGTAAATTTTCACGAGAATTTCGATATACTTAAGTAGATATGAACCATAAAGTTAATATATATATTACCTTTATGGTATGAACGGTTATGGTTATCGTTAAATATGACGTCGTTACCCAAATATTTGACATTTTGCACTGTAGATATACTTAGTTAAAGTTACAGTTATAATAGTTAAAGTAAGTTGGTGCGACGCCGTTTTGGAGGAGTTCACGCACAACACCGTGACGCTGTGAGAATTTCATAATATTACTAGCTGTCCCGGCAAACGTTGCTTTGCCATAATATTATAAAGTATTTTGCCCATATTATTTTATTGAAGTGACATAAGTATGTCGCCATGGCAATGTCGATCGCTATCCCGTCGCACAAACAATGGTCGCCGTCAGTCTCAGGTTATAATAATTTATATATTATTTATTCAACAATCAATATATAAAGTATCCAGTAGCCGTATCTCAGACCTACTGAATATGCATATAAAATTTGGTAAAAATCAGTAAAGCCGTTTCGGAGGAGTTCGTGGACTAACATTGTGACACGAAAATTTTATATATAAGATATTAGATGAATTGTATTTTTAGTAAACTTTACAAAAAAATCATAAAACGTACCTAAGTAGTTATTTAATTTTATAATCCGTTATAAGTACGTGCCTTTACGTATGTTGCCTACTGCAGTGAATGCACGTTCTTCTTACCTAGAAACATCACTGGCTTTGGCTGAATTTTATTTAAGTTCTCTTAATTCAGACACGTTAGGTAGCACGTTAGGTAACTCGACATGATGATGATGATTTTCTTCTTTTAAAAATTGTATGCTAGTGGCATCTAGCGTCTAAATAAGTTATTATGTCACAAGCAGCCCCCATCTAAGTAGTTCAACAGATTGACGTTAGATGCCACTTTTCTAAACAATAAAAGCGACATCTATTGCGTTAATATGTAAATCTGTATACAAAGGTTGTGTTGTTTTAGTTTCATTGACTTGCAATAGATAGCGCTTCAAAAAGATTTTGTATGCAGCACTCAGCACCCCAGAGTCCCAAACTCGAAAACTAGTCGACGGTGATTGAATATAAAATTATGTCCGTCTACAAAATTTTGTATACAGAAATTTTATGCTCCGGAAAGGGCGTGAAAATATTGTATACTAGATCGCGCCAAAATTCGTTTATCGCACGGGAACCGTACATTTTTCTGGGATAAAAACTATCCTATGTCCTTTCTCGGGACACAAAGTATCTCCATGCCAAATTTCAGCAAAATCTGTTCAGTGGTTCGAGCGTGAAGAGGTAACAGACAGACAGACAGACACACTTTCGCATTTATAATATTAGTATGGATATGGATTAAGTATAATATTGTTATTGACTCGGAAAACACACTTTCATCTAGTTATTTAATAGATAGTACTTAATGGTTTAATAATGCTTAATAATTAAATGATTATAGAAAACAAAATATGTGTACGCAAAAACCTACAGTAAGTATAATATTATATAAGTCTATGTGTGTACGCATGCGACACTTGTTCGGCTTAACCTTATTTGCACACTCTAGATAACTTTTTAAACTTCAAAACCTTCTAAATAACTCTAGGTCTCTATAGTGGAGTTCCCAGAGCGTAAAAAATAAAAACCGTGCAAACCTCCGATTTTGCAATAGTGGATGAAAATTGAAAAGAAAAAAAAGGAATGTGTAGCTGATAACATAAATAATAAAGTTTAGCTATTGAAAAGTTGTGCTTTTGATTTTTAAATTATTCTCTTCCACTTCAAGTAAACTCATAAACTGTAAAATTTTGAAGAAAATTTGCATATTTCTTTCTTTTAAGTATATAGCAAAATAATAAAATATATTATTATTTTTTTGATTTGTATCGTTGCTTATATTCCAAAGAAAGAAAATAAGTAGAAAAAATATATAATTTAGATTTAATTTAGATCGTTAATCTCTAAAAACTTTGCAAAAACCTTATAGTTGTATTTAGCTTAGCAAAGCAAACTTTCTTTTTTAAAAATTGTGTATTTGGTTAATTTTCAAAGTAAACAATCGGATAAGAGTCATTAAATAACAGGAATAAGAAAATATTTTTTTTCTGGACCGGTTTTGTATGGTGTAATTTTTGATTATGTAAGTAAAAAATTAAAAGCACAAAAAATTTTTTGGTAAACTTTGCAAGTTATAGTGTAAAAAAGAAAATGACACCTCAAAAACAAAAATCCATTCACTATTACAATTTTCGGAGGTTAAAACCTCTGGCGACTGCACTACCAGTCTTTTTCTCAATGAATGGTACCTAAATAAAATAAGGCATTGTCATAATATTTTGTATCGTGTATTATAATAAAAATACAGTTTTCTCTATTGGAAGTGTGACAAAGCCTTTTTTTGCGTTGGGGGAATGCGTTCACGCATCTCCGGGTATATACCACCGAGGTATTTGGGACTCCCCAGGGCGACGGAAGACGCGCCCGGGACTACCCACTAAAATCCCAACGGTGTTCCCACTCCGAAGGCACGCGATGAAACGCGTGATACATGACCGCAGCCCCACCACCTCTGCCTCTTCAGGCTCAACTCATGGATACACTAATCCACATTACTCCGCGACGATGCGCTGGAACACCTAGCGCATCGTGGCCTACCCGGGACTCTATGTCATGGGCGACGGCAACCCCATACCGACGCTCCGAGCTTCCCTGCTAAGGCGGGATGTCGTGACCATGTCTGGCCCTTGGTCTCCGGAGAAGGCCGAGCCTTCTCCGAGGATCGAGCGCCTCCGCCTCTCGTCTGCGCTCGTGTGACAAAGCCTGCCCTATGGGCTATGTCCAACGACTACCGCTTACCGTCTAGTCTAGAAAAATATTTTCTAATATGCCTGCAGGAGCATAAACATCAAACTTAATATTAACAACAATAAATAATAACAAATCACATTAGCAACAACAAATAAAACAAGCAATAAAATCATTATGCCCTATCACTTTACACTTCACGGGCCATAGCGCGCGCCGTGACCAACTCACCCTTAGCCCTTATGAAGACGTCATAAAATAATAACTCTTGTATGACAGCCCTTAAGTCATGATACTATGACTCTACAAATGAAACTCAACCTTATACTGTTATGATATGGTTGAAATTGATTTGACATAAACATAAAAGTTGACTCTACATTGGAATATAAGCAAAATTCAATTTTAACACTTCGTCATAAAGTGTAATTTCGTTTGGTGTAGTAAATTTTGTACTACCCGCGTAATATATTAGTGATTTGACTAAAATAGGGGATTTAATGATCTGTGTATAACGTCTCGTCTTCCGTTGCGTAAAAAACGTAGTCGCGTGCCCGAGCATCGTCGCTTCCTATTTCTACTAATGTCGCTTTTTAGGATGTCATTACAGCAATAAAAATGGCCGACGGAAGTGCACATTTATCAATACTTTGTGTGACAAGTCAAGCAAATGGAGTATATGATTTTATGTTTGCAGTTTGTTTTATATTTTTTAGGCCTTCTCATTTTTAGGTTCTTCTGGAATAGTTAGGTTAGGTTAATAGGTACTTAAGTGCGCATTGCAATTCCGCTCTACCTGAAATTATAGGACCACCTGACCTATACTAATGAGTATAGTCTGTAGACTTCGGCAAAGCTAAAAGAGGATGTTTACAGAGTTTCTACTGTAACGCCTAACTGATCGAATTTTCATGAATTTTCGTTAAATACCAGGTGCCTAAAACACAGGCTACATAATATTGCATGGTAGAGTTCTAGCCTGAACAGTGAACGTATTTAACCAATAAGTAACACAAAGTACCTACCTAATTAGAATCCCAATTTTATGTACTTAATTTAACTTTATTTATTGAAGTGATAACTTCTTTAGCGGCGTTGAGCACTTGTGGGATGGGTAAAAACTGTGAAACTCGCGATAGATTTTCGTGTTGATCGCAAAACCATACAAAACGCGTAAGACGGTTGGAGAGTAGTGTTTTGTGTCGAACTCGAACTCGAACTCGAACTCGAACTCAATTTGAAACTTGATCGAAACTTGATCGATACTTGATCGAAACTTGATCGAAACATGATCGAAACTTGATCGAAACTTGATCGACACTTGATCGAAACTTGATCGAAACTTGATCGAAACTTGATCGAAACTTGATCGAAACTTGATCGAAACTTGATCGAAACCTTGATCGAAACTTGATCGAAACCTTGATCGAAACCTTGATCGAAACTTGATCGAAACTTAATCGAAATTTGATCGAAACTTGATCGAAACTTGATCGAAACCTTGATCGAAACCTGATCGAAACTTGATCGAAACTTGATCGAAACCTTGATCGAAACCTTGATCGAAACTTGATCGAAACTTGATCGAAACTTGTTCAAAACTTGATCGAAACTTGATCGAAACTTGATCGAAACTTGTTCAAAACTTGATCGAAACTTGATCGAAACTTGATCGAAACCTTGATCGAAACCTTGATCGAAACTTGATCGAAACAACTTGATTGACGATTTTTTAAAAATCGATTTTCATAAAAAATGGGTTAAAAAAATGCACAACGTTAATAATCAAGTTTTCACTTCTGCCGGCACTCCCGGAGTGCAACCAGTCTTTTTTTATTTATTTAAATTAAGAACACCAAACAGTTTACAGTACATACATTAAAACCTTGTTAAACATAATAATAGTCATTTGAACCGATGCACGTGACCATTTATTTATTTTTGTCAGAGCTGGACAAATACAAAATCCCCCTCCCAATATTTATGAATAATTATGTATTTCAAAGTGCCTATCTAATATCTTACATTATTATTATTAACCTTAAAAAGCAGAAGAGTTTGTTTGTTTGTATGAACGCATTAATCTCAGGAACTATAACTGGTCTGATTTGAAAAATCCTGTCAAAATTTAGTTTGTTATTAATTTTAGCAATATTCCGCGAAAAATTTATATTCCGCGAAAATATTTTTTCGCGGAATATAAATTTTTCGCGGAATATTGCTAAAAATAATAACAAACTAAATTTTAAGCTATGGATTTCCGCAAAGTAACGCCTGATTCTATTAACTATTTAAAATCCTGTCAGTTCTAGATAGCTCATTTATCGAGGAAGTAGGCTATATTTTATCAAGCCAAGACTAATAGGAGCGAAGAAACAGAGGAAAATGTGGAAAAAACAGGAAAATTATTTGAAAGGGCTTTTCTCACGAACTACTGAAGCAATTTCTATGTTATTTGGCACAATATGGCAGAATAATTACGTTTGTTGTATGTGTGGCGGCGATGCATCGGGTACCTCGTCCACTAGCCGCAATGTACCGCGGCCTGGGCGACTCCGCATCGGCATCATCGGGCTTTCTCACTACACCGACCGGTCAGCAAGCAGAGCACATCTCTCCTGGTCAGCACGTAGCATCGGCCCCGCACGGCAGCTATCCGACTCACTGGATCCCGTGCAGCAGCTTCACAGTTCCGACTCACTGGGACTCACTGCAACAGTTCCGACTCACTGGAACTCACTGGCACTGGCGACTCAAGCGACAAGACTTCAAGATTCGACCTCCGGTCTTCGGGGGGGAGTGATGTGGCGGTACCCACAATTCGCCTAACATTCCTGCATCGCGCTATCGAAGTTTTCTAAGCGCGTCAGTATATATACGACAGCTGAAATGTATCACGTGGGCTTCGGCCTGACCGAGCATACCACCTCGCTCGGTCGGAAGATCTTCCTTTGTGGCGACCACACCTGTTCCCTCATATGTATGCGTTATTTCCAGGCTTGGCACAGGCATTTCCAACATAAAAATACTTTTAAATTATTGTCGTTTGGTCTGTTTGCAAAAGCGGGACAATTTCTGCCTCGCAGGGGACAGCGGGGCAGACTGACTGAAAGCGGGACTGTCCCGCCTAAAGCGGGACGTATGGTCACGCTATGCATGTACTATCAGAAAAGCTGATTCCTATGCAGATCGGGGACCTACGTAGTTTGGTTGCGTTACGTCAAACCCAGCCAACAGATCACAATTAACATTTAATTGACATATTCGACCAAATAACGTTGGTCTATCAACTGCATAGGAATCAATTTCCTCGATGGTACCTTAACAGGCGAAATTCTATTATATTAATAATATGGAGACTAGAGACTGCATTGAGTCTGTATTATTGTGACCTGATTTAGCAGAATTGAAGACGAAAACGAATCACACAAATTTACTTTCGACATTAAATATTAACTTTTGTGTTTCCCTTTTTAATTTGAACCACACAATTACTTTGACTTTAACCATCTTAAATGCGACAATTTATATTGTTTTTACACTTACCGTACTATCAAGATCTTGTGTCGCTTTGATAAAATTCCTCCACCGTATATGGAAGACTGTCGAATCGCAAGATCGCATGTATATTAACTGCTTGATTACTGCCGCTTTTTGCAGTATCGATGACGTTGCATACCTTATACGGCTTTAAGTGGTTATAACCAGCAACACCTTTTAGGTGGTCCTTAAACCTCAATTTGCCTTTAAAAATAGAACTACAGGTCCTAAAAATATTTTTTAGGGTGAAACTATTGAGTCGATTGTAAAACTACAATAGAGATCAGCCTGTGGTAGCAACTTGGTAAAAGAATCAAATTTTAACTTTATTAGGATTCCCTAGCTAGTTGCTGCTTCAAAAAAATTAAACGGTTTAAATTTTTACTACCCAGCTTTGCGCCTCTCCTCCGTGGTCTAGTGGTATAAAGCGCGGCTCTTTACTCGGACGTCGTGGGTTCGATTCCCGCGTTGGAAACATGTTATTTCCGAGTTTGGTTAGGACAATGCAGGCTGATGACCTGATTGTCTGACAAGTAAGATTATCCATGCGTCGGATGGGCATGTAAAAAGTCGGTCCTGCGCCTGATCTCTCGCCAGTCGTGTCGGTCGTCCGTCCCACTGGGTTATGGAAGTAAAAGGAATAGAGAGTGCTCTTGTGTACTGCGCACACACTTGGGCACTATAAAATTACTCCTGCGTAGCTGGCCTGGTTTCAACGAAACCGGCCACAGTCACCGAAACCGGTGTGGGAGCTATTATTATTATTACCCAGCTTTGGTAGAGTAAATCTTGAGTAGAGGTAGGTAGGTAGGTGATGCGTACTTAATGCGTTTAATTTTTATGAATTTTTGAGAACTTATTAACAAAAAATAACTTATTCCAGACTTTGCATTCATCAAATTTATCCTTGCAATATATTTTTCTCACCTCCGGGCGGAAAACGTCAACTTTCTTCCCGCTGCGCTTACCGATGTTGCTGTTTTCCGCCTCCGTCGATGAGAAAAATAATATACGCACCATGGGCAGTAAATAAGAAAGCCTCAGATCACATGTTTGTTGACTTCGACTTCGCCTCGGCCAACAATTACATGGCGATTGAGACATTTCTTATTTTCCTGCGTACTATTTTTGCTTAGCGTCTGATACGAAAAGCGTAGGTAGATAATTTTATGACTTTATAGTGCCTTGGCAACTACAACAATAAAAAGCAAGGTTTCCGCGGTACTTTATGATGAATTTCCTTGATACATTTAGTCACCAGCTCCCTGTCTCCACTCTCCGGCCCCAAGTTCCGTCCATGTATAATTCAATTGTTTTCGGGCCGGACATACATATATGTATCAGCCACTCTAATATATTTTTTCCCCTACTTTCCTTGTTTGTGTCGAATACAGTGGGCAATAATGTAATAGGTTTAATTTAGAATTTTTTTAACCGACTGTGTAAGAAGGACTTTCGAATAACATAACCCATGTTATTCGAAAGTATGTAGCATCGACGAAATTGATAACTAGGCAGTAGACAGACCAACGTCCTATGGTCGAATCATGTCAATTTTATGTTAAAGCCTGACCAGAAAAATAAAAAAACTGCGCTGAGGGCGCTAAATGAACTATGATTATGGCGGCATCTAGTTCAGTCATACACTTACGAATTGGCTAGTGTACTATTTAAGCAAGTGTTTAATTTAGTAATATTATAGACGAATAATTATTGAAATAATTTTACAAAAGCATAGCATTTATGTATAGTTTTAAATTATCACGAAATAAACTCCCATAATAGTAAAACTATAGGCATTAGGCAGTTAAAAAAATACAACTTTATAATTCCACTATTAACTTTTATTTAAGTTATTCATCAAACTCAGAATCTAAATATTCAACAGATTCATATTATATACTTCATGATCTTCAGATTGTAGTGGTTCAATGTCTTATCAGCTCATCTCTGACTCATTCTTCTTTCATTATTCTTAGGTGTAGAAAATAAAACTGAAGTATGACCTTCTTTCGTATATTCATTACAGACGATCAATATAAACCTAAAAACAAAAATTTTAAACTAAATTAGTCACAAATTAGCCAATTCAAATTGCACACACTATATGAGGTACCTACCAGCCATGTTGACAACAAGTCCGTGATGTTATTTAGAGAAATAGAGTCGATCCCTTCAGACTTTCTTTCCGACAAGTGATTATTCATATTAGAAATAACTTTTTATAAATGGCTTTTAATAATTTTCGGCATTTTAACGCTTAAATATCTCACTTGCCCAAAAAATATATCACGCACAATCGAGAACACACTTTGACAGATGACAATTATGACATCTCATAAAGATTGTTGCCAGTTGAAGAAATTAGTTCCAATAGATTTCCGCAATATAACGGGGTTTTTTATTTTATTGGTCGGACTTTAATTGTGATCAGCGGGGGTAAAATGGTCACATTTAGCAATTACTCTCAATCAATTCAGCAAATAATCGTCAAAACTGTCAAACTGACGAATTTCAAATTAGTACGAATTACTAGACATAAATTGCAAGCAGAGTGACCATTCTACGATTTAAAAAAATTGAATCATATTATGATTTTCCAAAGCGACCATTTTAGCCCCGCTGTTGGCTGGGTTTGACATAATCTGACCAAACTACGTAGGTCCCCCATCTACCTAGGAATCAACTTTTGATAGTACATAATATTATGTATACTTAACTGTAAAAAACACTCTGCAATCTGAACGGCTTTATATGGATTTTAGCTTGAGAGGTGTCGTTAAGCCGCCAGTCCACCACAGAGCACGGAGAGACTACGTACGTGCGTCAAGCTTCGCTTTGCAAGAATACTATAATATTATAAATGCGAAAGTGTGTCTGTCTGTCTATTCGTCTGTCTGTCTGTTACCTCTTTACGCCCAAATCGCTGAACTGATTTTGCTGAAATTTCGTATGGAAACACTTTGAGTCCCGGGAAAGGACATAGGCTACTTTTTATCCCGGAAAAATGTACGGTTCCCGCGCAATAAACGAGTTTTGGTGCAACAGAGTTGCGGGCATCAACTAGGTATACCTACTTATAACTTATAAGTGACACTGGGTATATAATGAAAATGTAGAAGAATTTTTTATTTTATTTTATGCAATAAGGGGGCAAACGAGCAAACGGGTCACCTGATGGAAAGCAACTTCCGTCGCCCATGGACACACGCAGCATCAGAAGAGCTGCAGGTGCGTTGCCGGCCCTTTAAGGGGTAATAGGGGAGGGTAGGGAAGGAAATAGGGAAGGGTAGGGAAGGGAAAAGGGTAGGGGATTGGGCCTCCGGTAAACTCACTCACTCGGCGAAACACAGCGCAAGCGCTGTTTCACGCCGGTTTTCTGTGAGGACGTGGTATTTCTCCGGTTGAGCCGGCCCATTCGTGCCGAAGATTGGCTCTCCCACGTCAAAAATTCACGTCACGTCAACGTCACGTCAAGAATTTTTCAAATTACCATTTTCGCGTGCTGTTCACAATATATTTGTATTGTTTTAGGCAAAATATTGTTACGGATACGAGCAGTTGTTTACGTGTTACGAATACGGGCAGTTGTTTACCTGCGCGCGACAGTTGCGCGTACTTTCTAGAAAAGTGCAACCCTTGTTTATGTGAATTACGTGTTTACGTAAACAATCCAAAATAGAACGCTCCAGAATTCGACGCGGGCCATATAAAAGGTAAACAAGCCGGCAGTCAGTTCAGTTCGATCCGAGCGATCATCAAGGCGACTTCAATAGTGAGAACAAGTGATTGTGATAGTGAACTAACGACTCGGCTACGACCTAGGACAGTGATAGTGCTCAGTGATTTGGATCTAGTGCTTAGTGTTTGGACTTAGTGATTTGTGTGAGCTAGTGTTTGTGAATAAAGTCTTCAAGAGAGTCACCAGGTCTTTCTCTCCGAATCCTCGAACCCTAGCACGTAACAATATTTAAACTGCGTTTATAATAACCCAAAGGAGTTAGTATAAAAGAACTAAACTAACGACTTTAATAATAAATTAATTAACATCAATAGCCGAATAATATCTATCTATCTATGTAAGCAGCGTACAATTAATTATTCAAGGTGTCTTTGTTTGCCATAATATGAACTTTTCTAGCGTTGTACCAAACAAATACAAGCAGACTTTGGAGTATTTTCTGTACTTATTAATTTAATTATTGTAAAGTTATAAGCTGCGTTAATATAATATATTTTACTACTAACAAAGCTAAAAACAGTTTTAATCAGGTGAATCCCTAACTCATTTACGACTCTATAAAACATGTAAAAATCAACAAACGACCATTCGATTTTGATTGCATTTTATCTCCAATTAACAGTTTTTGTTTGTTCGGACGCGTGTCACAAAAAACTCGGTCATTATGCGTTTACCCTTTCAAATTAAATCGTTTTCTTGCTTGTTTTATTGTGTATAGCAGCGTTGATGTATCATAAAGATTTAATTAATGGAAGTTGCATCAAACCAAACACGTGTGGACCAAACTCAACTCGATTTACCTGACTACCACCAAGAAGAATGTCAAAGATTCGGTAGAATATGTTTCAGCAGCTTTACTTATTTACTTTTAATAAATAGGAGTCAAAAGGTTCGTAATAATGACTAGAAAAAATACGTAGTCAGTTTAACTTTTGAATAATAATCAATAATTTTAGCGATGTTAGTTTTGCATAATACTTGCATGAAGTATTTCATCTGTTGTTGTTTGTCACAATAGAATAATTGGGTACTTGATAATTTTTTTAGAAAAATACAAACATTTTAAACTTTTTTTAGGTACTTTTAAGATAACGAATTTTCTGTTTCTATCTGAACTTTTCTTTGTATTATAATAATACAACTGATCTGCCTATTATAAAAGTATAAAAATTATTAAAATTATTATGAAAAATTGTAAAAAAAATAGTAATTATTATGTTTTTTTTTAATTATTTTTAAAGATATTTATGCGTCCTCCCTGTATATAGTACGTCGCTACCAAGTGTAACGATGGTGACAAAGTGCAGCAGGTGTGTGTCACAGCTTGTGTCTCGTGGGGGACAGTCAACAGATTTCACCGACAACCTGCGTGACACCGCTGGGTTACGGCTCATCGTTAAATTACTTTATATTAATAAGTAGGTATCATATAAAAGTAACAAAAAACACGTTTAATTTGGCAGTTAAACGGCCAAGAATCCGAAAAATACACAAATTTTAGTACATAATATTACATAATTATTATATCGTAATTTCTAGGTGAGAGTCTGTGGCCCAGTGCGTAGACCTATGGTTCGCACACGAGAGCGTGCAGGTTCGATCCCGGGTTTAATACCAATAAGACATTTTCAGATCTCAAGTACATAATACGGACGCTCGTACGGTGAAGGAAAACATCGCAAGGGATTTAACAAAATATACAGAAATCTAAAATTTTGTCCCAGGCACTACAGTATTTGAAGAATGGTTACTTACACACATAAGTACTGTTTATTTACACACATAAGTAACTACATACATAATAAAGCACAATTAATTACAATTTAAGAACTACACGATTAAAGCAAATGTCGGCCATCTTGAAACAACACTGCTGTGTAAGCGATAGTGTCTTTTGCACTAGAACGTACCGAGCAGGTGTCATCAACAGTTGGTGCAAAGAATTCGATACCCTTTGTTCGATGGTAGTGAGAAATTGTTGCATTGCAACATAAAAAAAGGTTTATTAATTGCCGTATACATATACTGTAATGGCTCAATAAAATACAATTATTTAAAATAGTTTATATTAAAACTTTAAAGTTAAACACAGAAATTAACTAGGGAGCTCGTTTTTCAATTCAATTTTGTCAATTCTGTCGAAGTTGGTGCAAAGTTAATTATTCAGATTAACAAAATAAGTTTCGTCAGATCATCATCAATTTCTCTCAAAGCTCGCGATAAAAGCTGCAATAGCTTAAAAGTTACTCTTTCAGCGCTGCCAGTTTTACAGCAAATTCTATATAGGGAACACACACGTATTATTGCAGAGGGATAAAAATATAGATATTTTCATTAAATGAGCGTTTTTCTGTATCAAATATGCATTAAGTTGAAATTGTTTTTACAGACTATTACCGGACTGTCACTGAACTGTCACAGGACTGTAATTTATAGTTAATTAATGTGCTGATGAAGATGTAAATTGCAAGAAGGTCTCACGCGGCGCGTGCGTTTATCCGGAGCTCTTATTACAATAAATTAATGATATTATGTAGGAGTAATTAACCTGGAATAATGCACGGTTTTTTAGGGTTTTACACCTGATTAGCACTTCATTGGCTTATATCAAAATTTACTCACAGAAATACGAATTAAAAAATTCTATCTTTCAACTTAATAATAATTTAAGTATAGAAATACAAGAGAAATTCATTTTGTTGATTCCAAGTAATAATATTTTTTTAATAACAGCGATTTTTACATTTACTTATTTAAAATTTTAAAGTCGTCATGTGAAGTGTCGCGTCGCGCGTTGAAATCTTTTACTTACTTACATTAAAATGATTTTAAATATAAACCTTTTTTGGGTATAACTTAATTTAAATGATTAAAAAATACCAAGATCTTGAAAATAGCTTCGACGTCCACGGTCCAACTCTATTTTATTAACCGACTTCCAAAGATGGTTGGGCCGGGGAGGTTATATTATTATGTTCATCTGTTTATATGATTTTTTTGTTTTCTACAACTATTCTTATTGTTTTTCGCGAATCGCGGGGTTCCAACTTCCACATATTATGGCTCTTGCGTGCTATTTATATTTTGGAACTTATTTTTTTTCACATAAACAGAAAGCTTAGTAAATAGCCAAGATTTCTTGACCTTAGCTAAGTTGCTAATTTGAGTATTTCTTATGGTTCCGTACACAAAGGGTAAAAAACGGGATTCTATTACTAAGACTTCTATGTCTGTCCGTCTGTAAGGGGGAGCGCCGATACAAAAACTCTTTATTGCCTACTTCTAATTTATAAAATTCTCGTGTCATTGTGTGTGCGCGAACTCCGCCAAAACAGCTCAACGGATTTTAATGAAATTTTGTATGTACATTCGTTAGGCATTAGACAGGTTTTGTCTACTTTTGATATTGATACTAGAAATTATTTATATTATGGCAAAAAAACGTTTGCCGGGTCAGCTAGTTTTTTCTCAATGGTACGGAACCCTACTTGGCTGACTTTTTCTAATTCCAGCGGTCTCTAGTCTCTATAGAGATTGTATATTCTGGAAATCTCCGTCAGGGAGCTGTCAGTCCGTCAATTCAAATCTATGGTAATGTAGTCACGCGGCCGCACGTGGCCATATTGTGCAATAAACTTCGACGTAAGCTGTTTTTACAGACTTTGAGTAGAGGGCACAGTATAATTCGTTTATCGTACAGGAACCGTACATTTTTCCGGGATAAAAATCTATGTCCTTTCCCGGGACTCATAGTATCTGTGGAGATACTTTGAGTCTTGGTAAAGGTAAGGGAAAGCATGGTATTTGGTATGGACCAAATTTCAGCCAAGTCGGTTCAGCGGTTTGGGCGTGAACAGGCAACAGAAATAGAAATGAATGAATTTTGGCGCAACGGAGTTGCGGGCCGGCGGGCGTCATCTAGTGCTAAATATTATTTTCAGGGTTAACCTGTGGTATTATTCGGGTTTCCCTCCCTATCTCTCCCACAGTAACCAAAACAATACCTAGGTACTATATTCCTTGAAAAATCCCTTTATTCTATTCCCCAAAAGTCGTGAGTTAATATGAATAGTAAGGGGCGCCGCGGCGGACAGTATTATCGATACATCGCAGATTAGCACTCGGGTACATCTCGCCGCCACGCGCTTATAACGCCTATGTGTATGTAAATTAGGCTTGGAATCGCGTGGACAATATTTACGGCGTGGTACTTGGTGTCGGGGACATATATTTGAGATGACGCCGCAGTTTATAAAGCATTGAGTTTTCTTCTATACCTACACGCAATCTTGACATTGCTCTTATAAATAAATAGCCAACAACTTGTATAATTAGCTTGTGCATTTTTATGCAAATAATTCATGTTTTTTTGTTAAGGGGCCGGGCTACCCTCGAAATTCTCATACATACGTAATACCAAAATCATTTTGTCATACGAAAATATTTAACATGTTTGAGTTATTTTTCAGCTTAAAATAGTAATTACCTAGGTTCCTGAACAAAAATTAACTTCAAAATATTTAAACACTAAAAAATATATAAGTAAATAGTAAATTTACTACAAAATATTTAAATACTAAAAAATATTTTTAGAGTTGAAATATTTTGGAGTTAATTTTTGTACAGGAACCTAGGTAATTACTATTTTAAGCTGAAAAATAACTCAAACATGTTAAATATTTTCGTATGAGAAAATGATTTTGGTATTACGTATGTATAAGAATTTCGAGGGTAACCCGGGCTCTTAAAGAGTAGATAAAGACCTTTATCATGTTTGACGCTTAGGAAGATTATTAAATTGTTCACTCTAAAGTGAATTCGCTCCAAAAAAGTTTTTGCTATCTAGTCTACACTAAACACGAATCTAAATATGTACATAGGTAATGATGAATATTTTTGTCGTATATAGCGAAATACATATTATTTAATTTTAATTAAATAATCAGGCCGACCTGATCGCTTTTAAATGGGCTTGTATGTATCTGCATGAATCCGGACAGGTCGGCTTGCAATTAATCCAATCTGTAGGCCTACTATGAAACCATTTTAAACTCAAACAACCGACTGAGAATGCCGCGTCCTGCTCTAACAACGTCATTTCACGTTAGTTAGAGTAGGACGCGGTATTCTCGTACGATTGTTTGAGTCTCAAAACGGTTTCGTGGTACGGCCCCAGGTTCGATCTGCCTCCCCGTACTGTGTACATTAATGTTTTTGCTGATGCCACTTTGTAAACCATATATTCACGATCTCTGTGGCTCAGTTGGTGGGCTGTTGGTAGCTCAAGCCGGGGGTCGCAGGTTCGAATTCCGCCGACAGAACAAAAAGTTTTCAAAATATGTATATGGATGGATGGATGTGTATTAAATATGTGTATCATAATATAATAAAAATCTTAAATAAATGTATAGTATGATATATTTCCGTTGTCTGGTACCTGTAACACAAGCCCTGCAGGTACTTAACATGGGGCTAGACTGACGTGGTGTGAAGCGTTCATAGATATTATATTATTATTATATAATATTATTCTATTAGGTTTCAGGTATAAAACTTCACAGACTACATTCACAGTCCTCCTATATGTATGTCTCTGTGTATCTCGATATGCAAATCCCGGCTACCGTATTGACCGTGCATTGTGTTGTAACTTATGGCCACAAGTGCCGCCCTGCGCCTTTTGTTCGCTGCGGATTGTTCATTTAATATTTCCAATATAAATCATTATTGGTATCATCTTTTTGGGAGCGAAATTTTCTTTAAAACTCATTGTTTCGGTAGCGAAACAATGTTGTTTTGTTTTGAGCTGCCGACAAGGCGGTCGGTTATCAAAGAGTTTTGAGGTTTAAAATCAACAAAGTTATGACTGTAATCAATGTTTTCTTGTGATTTTATTACTAATCTATTGACGATTCGATTATTAGAACTTATTAGTTCAGACCAGAAGCTGTAAGCCTTGGAAGGAAGATACAAAGATAGCACTGCTAAAAGCCTAAATTGTTACACTTCTTTTTGGTTCATAAATCGGTTAAAAGATGTAAAACACTTAATCTCATAGAGACATGTTGAGATTAGAAAGATCATCTATGTAAAAAATCTAATATCAATTAGATACATAATTGTCTCTACCGAATATAGGTTAGCTCTAGGTCCTATATTTGCTGTATCTAGGCTGTATTTAGTCTTAATTAACCTCACACGGTTCGTTACTCTCACAACACTTCATCTGATGAGGCTGATTACTCTGTGCATGCTCGGAAGATTAGCTAGGTTTCCCTTTAATGAAAATGGAGACCTAGACCATGATCTACTAATAATTAATACTAATGATACTATTCTTAGTCTTGAAGACCCACAAGAGACGGGCAAAAAAGGAGACAGTCTAACTAGCAGACTGATAAGGCAATGGCCCTCCAAGGGTGCAGTATTGAGGCTCATCCGTGCCGAGGTATTTTCTTATTAAAAGCGTGAATTTTACCACTGAGAAAAGGTAATCCCACCAACACATGAAACGTAAAAGGAGCAAAGCAAAATATTGCATAGCTATTCAATACTTCTGTCGTAAAAAGTTTTCAGATCATATTCAAGCCAAGCCTTCAACTTATTTTGTAATTTAAATCAACATTCAGTAAATGTATCAATAGATTTCTTTATTTAATAATTATTATAGTGGCTCGGCAATAAGCACTAGAGAAATAATCATCTACTAATTGGATTTTTTGGGTACCAGCCACATGCGTCGTTACATAATATTAAAACACTTTACGCTTGCCGTCTGTGTAAGTATGAACTCCTCCCAATACGCAGTTTTATATTTGTTTATATTGTGCTCATTGCCAAGCCACTATAATAATTATAAAATAAAGAAATCTATTAATACATTTACTCAATGTTGATTTAAATTACAAAATAAGTTGAAGGCTTGGCTTGAATGTGATCTGAAAACTTTTTACGACAGAAGTATTGAATAGCTATGCAATATTTTGCTTGGCTCCTTTTACATTTCATGTTTTGGTGGGATTTCATTTCTTTTTTGAAGGTATTTTTTTCTTTTTTTTTCAGGTCACGTTATAACTTTTCTGTACTAAGCTTAGCACCCATTCCCTATCTCCTTTAATATGTTTTTTCTTTGAGGCTTCGTTAGTTCTATAGGTGGACAACGTAACGTAAATACTTCTGAGTTCTGAGTCGATTATTATGTTCATAATTATAATTGACTCTTAAGGCCGTCCCCCGAGCAAACGACCTTGGCCATACATTTGCCATACATTTACTTATCTTAGTTCAAAATTGTCCTAAAAGAAATTAATATGATATTGTCGATCTATTGGCGTGTGTTTCAAATAAAAGTAATTTGTAAATCCTAAGGAGATGCTGAATATATGCTTGAATTTTAGTAAATTGGTTTTAATTTGAAAGCTGATATCATAAGTATAATAAACAAAAATAAAAAATTTAAAACGGGGAAAGGAATGTTGATATACTGAAGATTATTACTGTATTTTTATTATAACTTTGTAGCTTTCGAATTATGAGTTTATAAGGCTTGAAATACGGTAAATTACGGAATCTCCGTAAGGAACGCCCTTAAGCTAATACTTGAAGGTGGTCATTTTAGCATTACCGTTGAATACATAGCAGCACTGTTGTAAGCGTTTCGACGTTCTTCGCAGGAAAGGAGCACACCTTATTTCATGCGATAACTTAAAACTCCCATATTATGTCGAGCAAGTAAGGATTTTATATATCTCAGTACTGATTAGTGATTAGTGATTACATTTATAATATTTAAATCGAATTTAATTATTGTTTCATTATTAACGTTGTTAATTTTATTTTTTATTTAATTAATACCATTTCATTAAGTTCATAACTAACTTAAAGCCTTTTGTACGTCAAACAAATATGCGGTCGAAACTCATACTGTTCTTGCAAAGTTACAAACATAAAAATCTTTTATTTTATTTAGTACTTAAAGTATTATATTATTATTTTTCAATTTCAGTTTTTAGGTTTCCCTGCCCAAAGGATGAAAACGGGGCCCTATTATTAATAAGTCTTCGCTGTCTGTCCGTCGTACATCTGTATGTCACTAGGCTGGATCTCGAGAACCGCAATAGCTATATAGTTGCGATTTTCACAAATTATGTATTTCTGGTGTCGTTATAAAAGCTAATAGTCTAATCAAAATAAAGTAAATGATTAAAGGAGGGCCTCATACAACAAACACGATTTTTTTCCTTATTTTTGCTCTATGTCCATAATGGTAAGACTAAGATTTTTGAAAATTTCAGGAAACGCTCAATTTTATGTTAACTTTAATAATTAATAATAAAAATTATAATAATTATAATTTTTCCTTTCATTGTGAATAAAGACCTATCCGGGTACCAAATTTCAAGGTTCTAAGTCTGCTAGAAGTACCTTAGAATTTTTATGATCTGTCAGTCAGTGACAAAATGTAGTAACTTTGACCATCCGTAACTACTAAACTATTTATCGAAATTTCATGTAATTTGGAGGTTAAGCTAGTTTTAATACTTGCTCCTAGTGACCGAAATTTTAAATCCCTAGCTTTGTTAACATCGAAGATAAAGGGGGTGTGAAATCCGCGAACCGCTTCGAGAAAAGTATGGTACGGCCGTGCCTTTGCTAAAAAGCTTGGCTGGGGCACTGCCGTGCCCCCAGCTGAGTAGACACTTTATACAGTTGCCAGTAGTAGGGCACTCAGGAGAAATGTCAGAAAAACCTTGAGAGAATCAGACAGGTTAATGCGCGGGTATTGAAGTTCATTCCTGCTGAAGCATTAATCTGTCAATAAATGCTGTAACAATACTAACTGCCGTACTGAGTGACAAATATTATTTACCTAACCGTATAGTCCATTGAAATGTTACATTTGCTTTGCATTTATTAGAGGACGCAATTTTATTTTTGGAATATGTTGGGAGGCTCAATAGAAGCTTAACCTCAAGTTTGTGGGGCTGCCACTCTTCAATACAATCTTGAAAAAAGGGGTGACAACACCATTTTCGCGATATCTCAGAATCTATACGTCTTACAAAAAATTTGTAAGAACATAATTTGTTGAAAATTATTTTGCCTACAAATATGTTTATATAACTTTTTACCCTAAATTAAAAATTTAAAAAGTTATAAGCAAAAAAGTGAATTTTTTTTAGAAGGTTTATTATCACTTTTTAACTTTGTTTAACACATTTTACAAAAAAAAAAAATACCTTAGACCAACCTTGTAGATGATCTTTTGAGAAAAAGATCCCCCGGTCCCATGAAATTAATTTTCTGCAGAAACAAAGGAAACTGTGGAACCATGTGTGGCTGCAGAAAAGCAGGCCTGAAATGCTTTATAGTGTAGTAGGCATGTGCAGACTAGTATAGTAGGCATACTATGATATAGTTTGCAATTTGCATATATTTATGTAGTGTAGTAGGCATACTGCAGACTGTGGCTGCAGAAAAGCAGGTCTGAAAAGCTTTACAGAATAGTAGGCATACTGTAGAGCATTTTAGGTCTGCTTTTCTGCAGGCACGCATGCCTTCACAGTTTCCTTTGCATCTGCAGAAAATTAATTTCATGAGATCGGGGGGATTAGGGGATCTTTTTTTCAAAAGATCATTAACAAGGTTGTTCTAAGGTAATTTTTTTGTAAAATGTATTAAACAAAGTTAAAGAGCGATAATAAACCTTTAAAAAAATTATCACTTTTTTGCTTATAACTTTTTAAATTTTTAATTTAGGGTAAAAAATTATATAAACATATTTGTAGGTAAAATAATTTGCAACAAATTATGTTCTTAAAATTTTCTGTAAGACTTATAGTTTCCGAAATATCACGAAAATAGTGTTGTCACCCCTTTTTTCAAGATGGCGGCCGGGGGACAAAGGCGGCGACCCCACAAACTTGAGGTTAAGCTTCTATTGAGCCCCCAACATATTCAGAAAATAAAATTGCGTCCTCTAATAAATGCAATATTCGGTCCTAAAATTGTAACATTTCAATGGACTAGTAATCAAACGAAGATTTTGACGTAACCGTCAAACTCTTCATTAAATTGAAGTTTAGTTAACATTAAATGTTTCTGAGTGCGGCAGTAACCAGTGGCGTAACTATAGGGTGGCAGGGCTGGCAGCTGAATGCCTCGAGCCCCAAACCCAAAAAGGCCCCGGGCCAAGCGGCCGTGTGGTCAGGAATTTGATATTCACTGTTTTATTACTAACGTGACGATTTTTACTGGTAGGTCCCAATCAATTTGTTACGGGCCCCGGATGTTATAGTTACGCCACTGCCAGTATCAGTAGTTACAGAGCCTTTTCTCATAGGCAAAATACATTTTTGCCACTAAGAAAAGCTAGTAGATCTATGTTTCACACAATCCCCAGTGGCTAGATTAGCATGATTTAGTTCCAGCAAGTCAGTCAGGTGCGGTGCGGGGTGTAGCGGGGGGGGGTCGCTATCTCAATAGGTGCCTCCGTAATTTATAGCCCTCTCAGTTGCACGTCATAGATGCATATTATACGGGATTTATATAGAGCTAAAATAAAGTTCAATAGCACTAATATGGATTTTTTTGCAAAGCATGTCTTAATTATTCACGACGTTAGAAATCTAAAGAAATAATAAAATCAATGAGAGATCAATTTACAAACAATATTCGCGTAAGCTGTAGAGAGTAGAGCTAGAACATCTTCATAGACTAAGGCAGTTCTGCAAACTTTTAGTGCTCAAGGTACATCTAGGAAAATACGAAATATTTGGAGGTACACCACAAAATAATCAGTGTACGTATCAATTCAGACAGCTACGCGACGGGGCGAGGCGAGGCGCGGCGCGGCATAAATTTGTATGAATTTGACAGATTTCAATTGCGTGAGACGTGCGAATCTGAAATGCATCTACGCGTCGTGTTGCGGTCTGAATCAACCCTAATAGGACTTACTCTGAGCTCCCACCCCTTCGTCGATCGTCCTGAGATGTCCCTTTTTTGGCACTTAGCACTAGAACTTTTCCGAGGCACACCAACTGCTGACCACGGTACATCAGAGTGCTGCGGCACACACGTTCTTTAGGGAGATTCCGTAATTTACCGTATTTCAAGCCTTATAAACTCATAATTTGAAAGCTACAAAGTTATAATAAAAATACAGCAACAATCTTCAGTATATCAACATTCCTTTCCTCGTTTTAAATTTCCTATATTTGTTTATTATACTTATGATATCAGCTTTCAAAGTAAAACCAATTTATTAAAATTCAAGCATACATTCAGCATCTCCTTAGGATTTACAAATTACTTTTATTTGAAACACACGCCAATAGATCGACAATATCATAAACTACATATTCCCCGTTTTAAATTTTTTTTAGGTCAATTTTGAACTAAGATAAGTAAAAAATAGGGTTTTGGTGCGATCTCGGCAACGCGGAAAATGTATGGCCAAGGTCGTTTGCTCGGGGGACGGCCTTAATGAACTAAGGCTTTATATCTAGAGAGACTAGTCTGTAATTAATACTTGATCTATCCATCGATTCCGTCGGTCTAGAATCTAGATTCTGATTAATGAATTTGGAATCAAAATATTTATTTAGCAGTTGGGATGCTCTGGAGCCTGAACATCGTGTTGAATTTGAGCTTGAGAGGTTGTTAAATATTTTTTTGAGCGGGAGAATTGATACATAGCCGTCAGTTTAGGGTGTGTCCACATTTGTATCATTTGCGCGATCAGATCTCCGATCAGATCTCCTTCGCGTATCATCGAAGCGTGTCAAAATGATACACGTATCATGATACGCCCCGATCGCTATTTACCACGTATCTGATACGTGTCGTATCAAATACACGCATGGTCGGCAGAATGATCTAATGAGCGTCCACATTATGATACGCATACTTGATACGGCGCGATGATCGCGACGGAGATCTGATCGGAGATCTTATCGCGCAAATGATACAAATGTGGACGCACCGTTATAATATGTTTTTCTAAGATATGTTTATTGTTTAAATTAGTATAGTATTTGGTTGTATCAGCTCTAACGCAGTCCTGATATTAATATTATCTGCGATCACGGTAGAATTGATTTAGTGTGAACTCTAAATCACACGCAAACAAGCCGCTAGCTCGGCCACTACCTACTTCACGCATATTGTGTAGAATATACATAGACGTATCTGTTAGGTAATACAATAAGTAGTTGATTTTTATAATAAAACTAGCGACCCGCCCCGGCGTCGCACGGGTATAAAATATAGCCACTGAAAAAATGACTAAAATCGATAGCCTATGATCCTTCAGGTGGTCTACTTCTTATCTGTGCCAAATAACATAAAAATTGCTCCAGTAGTTCGCGAGATAAGCCCTTTCAAATAATTTCCACCGTTTTTCCACATTCTCCTATTAGTCTTAGCGTGATAAAATATAGCCTATAGCCTTCCTCAATAAATAGGCTATCTAACACTGAAATAATTTTTCAAATCGGACTGGTTTACTGGTTCCTGAGATTAGCGCGTTCAAGTTAGCCCTTTCAAATAATTTTCCACGTTTTTTCCACATTTTCCTCTATTTCTTCGCTCCTATTAGTCTTATCGTGATAAAATATAGCCTATAGCCTTCCTCGATAAAAGGGCTATCTAACACTGAAAGAATCATCAAAATCCGTTGCGTAGTTTTAAAGATTAAAGGGAACAAAGGGACATGAGGGAAAAAAAGCGACTTTGTTTTATAATATGTATAGTAAAAATTGTATAATTACGGAAAACTTTAATAATATTATTTTTAACAAAAAATTAAAACCGACTTCCAAGGTAAAAACAATATTAATAGCATCCTTATAATATGAACTAAAAAGTATTAAATAATTTTTCCTATCTAATATGTAGTGCCTTTTCCCGAATTCGGCTAAACTTCAACTATTTCTGTACTCAATCTTCATCTTTTTGATGTCGGTACCAGATATAGCTGAATCTTTATTTCTTTGACAGAAAATTTGAAACTTTTGGAACTGGCACCGACTTCAAAATTATGAAGATTGAGTACAGAAATAGTTGAAGTTTAGCCGAATTCGGGAAAAGGCACTACATATTAGATAGGAAAAATTATTTAATACTTTTTAGTTCATATTATAAGGATGCTATTAATATTGTTTTTACCTTGGAAGTCGGTTTTAATTTTTTGTTAAAAATAATAATTTCACTCTTTTTAGTTACCTAGTAGGTAAACTGTTAGTGCCAATTCAAATTGTATAAAAAATAGTTTCATATTGTCTTCACTAGATGTCACTGAGGCGCTCCTGTGTCGCGCTATCGCTTGTATGTAGAAGTTTTATATAGGTAGTTGTAACTTGTAACAGATTTTCGTTGTGTTGTTGAAAGTTTGTAAGCAACTGACGTCTGACAACTCAACAGTGAGCTTGGTGTGAGCAGTGAGCATTGAATTGACAACATAAATCATAATATTGAGTGGTAATTGATCTCGTATAATTGTTATTAAAGGTGAACGCAGATTTGGCCGCACCGCACGCACCGCAGTCGCCGCATTCGCAATTCTTCATATTATTATGAAGTTGCGAAGACTGCGGCGCGGGTAGGTAGGTATGCGAGCTTGCCTATAACTTCATATAAAGAATTCCGAATGCGGCGACTGCGGTGCGTGCGGTGCGGCCAAATCTGCGTTCACCTTAAGTTGACCTCCGTCATAGTCCGCGAATTTATAAGTGGTCGTCGGTGGTACTGCGTATATTCTACGTATCTTATTACAATTTGTTAAGACTGATATGAGTCATACGGCATACCCCAAGGCCCAAATATCAGGTAGATAGATAAATTTAAACAATACATTTAAAAAGATCTAAGTGAACACGTGCTGCAAAATGCTCGCAGCGCGGCATCACAATAGACATAACTACCAGTACTTCGACTGCTATGAGACTGACGAGTATTAATATCTGTCGTTTCTTTCGTGTTTCGCCAGGATAAGTTAAAGGCTGGCGCGCTGGCTGGTATAATTTAATTTTAAAAATAAGATTTTGAAATTGAATTCTGACAGTTTTCTTTGCATGTGCCAAAATATAAACAACTAAATTTGTAGGTTACGACCCTAGCGATGACTTTTGTCATAATACGTCAAACTTAAAAAAATTACATCAGTTCTAAGTCGGCATACTCTATCATTCTGTCTACTCTGGCGGCATGCCGCATGCCCTGACATTCCAGTTAGAACTTGAATACGATGTTTACGTACGCGTCGCCGCGCGCCGCCGCGCGCCGCGCGGCGACGCCGTTGCCTCTGCGGCGCCGACCGCCGTGTATATTAAACAGCCTATAATAATTGGTGTTGTTATGTACATAATTATTATTATTGTATCCATACCTATGCCTTGTACTATTATCTATTTTGTGCCATGAGACATTGGTGACCTTAACACGACGTGGTAATGATGATGATGACGATGATGATGATGATGAATTTGAATTGCATGGTAGCATATGCTTTCTGTTCTTAAAACAACGCCGAAACTCCCAAACGTGTATCTATAAAGAGTCAGGAGTTCTCTCAGCATCTTCGAAACCATGGTATACCTTGACCCAATATTTGACTTTTTGGTAGCATATTCTTAGTACACTTCACATAAAACCAAAATCACCATATGTTTCCATATAAATTTCGAGGAGTTCCCTCGATTACTCCTGGATCCCATCATCAGGTCACCACTTTTGTGAACATGGTACCAAATTGCAGTGAAACCTAATACAACAAAACAAAAATTTCGAAAATCGGTTCACAAACGGCGGAGTAATCGTTGAACAAAAAAAAAAAAAAAAAAAAAAAATATCCACAGCCGAACATATAACCTCCTCGTTTTTTGGAAGTCGGTTAAAAATTGTTATTAAATGTGTAAAAAATGTACTTTGTAATAGATATGTTATGAATCATCTGTGAAAATGCAGACTCCTAGCACACACTATAACTAATATGTGTGTTGTGGTGCTAGGTTAATACAACTCTGCACAGCGTGGGGCCGCTAACTTATTCTCATTCTTTGTGTACACATTTTAATATAACACTACTAGACGTTCCGCGCGGCTTCGCCCGCGTAATTTAGATATTTCACAGACAAATTAGTTCACAAAAAATAACCTATGATCCTTTACGTGGTCTACTTCTTATCTGTGCCAAATAACAGAAAAATTGCTCCAGTAGTTCTTAAGATAATAAGCAATTTTATATAATTTCCTCCGCTTTTTTCCACATTTTTCTCTATTTCTTCGCTCCTATTAGTCTTAGCGTGATAAAATATAGCCTATAGCCTTCCTTGATACATAGGATATCGAAAGAGAATGAAATGAAAGAATTTTTCAAATCGGACCAGTAGTCACTGAGATTAGCGCGTTCAAATAAGCCCTTTCATATAATTTCTCCCGTTTTTTACATATTTTCCTCTATTTCCTCGCTCCTATTAATTGTAACGTAATAAAATATAGCCAATAGCCTTCCTCGATAAATGGGCTATCTATCACGGAAAGAATTTTTCAAATCGGATCAGTAGTTCCTAAGATTAGCGCGTTCAAATAAGCCCTTTCAAATAAATTTTTCCCCGTTTTTTTTCACATTTTCCTCTATTTCTTCGCTCATATTAGTCCTAGCGTGATAAAATATAGCCTATAGCCTTCCTCGATAAATGGGCTATTTAACACTGAAATAATTTTTCAAATCGGACCAGTAGTTCCTGAGATTAGCGCGTTGAAACAAACAAACAAACAAACTCTTCCGCTTTATAATATTAGTATAGATAAAATAAAATATACGTAACGTCGCATCGCCTAGTTCCATGCTAAGTTATGCACTTGTGAATTATTATGGCACACTGAACAGAAACTATGATTCTACAAAAGCCTCGTCCTTAGCCGTGAATCTATGACAATAGGCTTAATGACTAATTTTTTTCTTATTGGTAATTGAAAGACACTTAAAAAATAGAAACATCGCTGAAATAATGACTTTGATAGCTTAAAAATTCACCAAGATATGACAATTCAAACGTCTCATAAAATAGACCTGCCCGAAACGCTCCATACAAAGTGCTACGAAAGACTGGCGTCACTCTTTCGTAGTTTGTACGGATCGGGAGAGAACTTTGTTCGATAGGTATATCAAATATCGCGTTTATGAAAGTGGTTTCATAACAAAAGTTGCTTTTAATTGCATAAGTTATCGAATGGTATACAAATATTAAGAAATTTAATTGAAAAAAAAAATCGACTTGATTATCCAACTTTGAAGGCGCATAACAAAAAAAAAAAATACAAATGCTATCGAGCTGAAATTTTGGGAACACTTATTTTTTACCGTGATTTCTTTATTTTATTAACAAAATTCGCTAATCTTTGACCTTGTCATCATCTCTATTATAATTACTTAATATATGATTTGTGATTTGTGATACCGTTGAAAATTTATTTTACCTTTGACATGAATTGTACACTGCGATTTATATTGTTAAAATCTGCGGAATTCATTAAAAAATCTTGTTTTTTTTAAATTTGATTAGTTAATTTATTGGGTTCAATCATATCTGTCTGATAGATAAATCTATAGAATTATTTTTATTTGAATTAGTACAAATTGATTTGTTGGTTAATTATAATTTATAATATAAAGCCAAAGAGAACAAGGTTATATTTAACATTATGTTCTCTTTGGCTTTGGTTTTATATTTGAAGACTAAACTATACAATTTATACTAATAGGTATTATAAAATGGAAGAGTTTGTTTGTGTGTTTGTTTGAACGCGCTAATCTCTAAAATCTAATTCGGTGTTAGATTGTCCATTTATCGAGGAAGGCTATCTTTTATCACGCTAAGATTAATAGGAGCGAAGAAATAGATGAAAATGTGGAAAAAAACGGGAGAAATTATTTGGAAGGGCTTATCTCATGAACTACTAGAGCAATTTTTCTGTTATTTGGGTCAGATAGACTTCCTATCTGACCCAAATAACAGAAAGGAAGAAAAGGAGGAAGGAAGCACTTGAAGGATCATAGGCTATTTTTTGTGGACTAATTTGTCTATGAAATATCTAATTTACGCGGGCGAAGCCGCGCGGAACGTCTAGTACTTTATATGGCAAAACAACGTTTGCCGGAACAGCTAGTATATTATAAGTATCAATTGCCTTAAATATTGTTAGTTGATTTTACCATTCATAATATAGCACAGTCTTCCTAGCAAACTGTTACACAGCTATACAGTATTGCCTCAAAATAACTCCTATCTTTCTGCAGCCCTAAAAACATTATCCAAGTCAAAGAGAATAACAAATCAGAATCACGTATCCAACAAAACACAGATCGTATAATTTTAGCGAATATACTTCGTGGAATGCCCCGTTTTTACCTGTGCCCGGGGGATCACATGACAGCTACCGTTCCAAACAAATCATAGTTACTTCGGAGAAGCTACGTGATGATGATGATAACCGTTACTGACTGAAAACAATAAACAAACTGACAAGCTAATTAGTCTATATCAAGCTCGAATATTTTTTAAGCTTGAAATAGACTAAATTATTGCATCAAATGGCTGGAAATGGTTGGATGTTAATTTTACTCAGTTTAAAACTGGCAAAAAACATTTAGTGGCAGCAAAAAAAGCTAAAAATGTTTTTGGTTCCACATCTTACTTCGAAAAATAATGTGTGATATAATAATTAATAACTCTGTTGTTGATTTGTCCATATTGTATAAGTATCTTTTTTATGAAATAAGAACTGCAAGTGCGTTGCCGGCCTTTTAAGAGGGAATAAGGTAATAAGGGAGGGTAGGGAAGGGAATAGGGTAGGGGATTGGGCCTCCGGTAAACTCACTCACTCGGCGAAACACAGCGCAAGCGCTGTTTTACGCCGGTTTTCTGTGAGAACGTGGTATTTCTCCGGTCGAGCCGGCCCATTCGTGCCGAAGCATGGCTCTCCCACGTTAATCTGTTCATCTGCTGTCAATTAAAAATGTAGAGACGGTGTGTTGAAATTCCTAAGAGTCAGTGTTTAGTTCTTTGCACTTTATAAAAATATTATGTTTCATGCTTCTAAGGAACTCGAACGGTAATGATCAAATAAATATATTGTTCCAAAAATAAGTCCTCATGGGCTCGGCAGACCCCATGTCCCCAAAATTTCACAAAACCCTCCAGTGACAGGCGTGGGTCATTGTGACCCGCGTGTTAGGACGTGTTAATGGGTGTTGGAGATGGTATCTGTGCACCTGTAGACGCTAGTCAGGTGTCAACTTCCAAATGAATGGGTTTGCTCGTAAAAAGTTCTGTTAACAATAGCCAACATTCTACGGATAGACAAAAACTAAGTTAATTAATACTATGCGTTATTTGAATTTGTTTTGTCGTCGCAAAATATCTAAATTAATAATTAAAAAAAGGCGAGCCCCAATTAATTATGAATACCGAAGTGTGAGATTTTTAGAAAATAATGCCGAATTCTTTTAATGCTCGTGAAATAAATAAAACATAACATGAATGAGATTTAGCCACATGGAGCACCAAAAGTATGGAAATAATTTGTGAGTATTATTAGTTTAGATCGTGCTAGTAAAAACTTTGAATTGCTATGAGATACCGAAAAATATCAGAAATAACAAAAAATATATCACTCCACAAAAACTGATATTTTTTTACTATTTTTGTCACTGCCCTAAATCTTCTATTATGTAGTCGATTCTCCACAGCGGACGTTTTTTCACACGTTCGCGATTCATAGTAAATGATTTATAAGGGACGAAGTTCAAAGGAATCTGTTCGGTCAAAAAAATCCTTACAACCTGCCACCTTATTATAAGCACCCTAATGAAATATTAAGGTATTCTTAAACAATATCTTAAAAAGTAGGTATGTAAGATGTGGATCAATTTGAAAGTGATGATATATATTTTTTGTAAGAGCAAAGTATGTAAGACAGGAAATAGATTTGAAATGGAATCTTATAGTATATTATATATATACAATATTGGGGACGCTCAGTGAGGTCGCACTTACGTATTCAAAATCAAGATTTCACAGTTCCAGAAACAACGTTAAATAAATACGCAATTGACCTTATCTCGTGATTTATTCAAATAAAAAAAATTAACAAACTCCGAGTCGAGAATGGACCATTCAATTTTTTTCGGTGTACGGAAAAAAATCGTGCATTATGTATATTCGCGACCCGTGACGGATGATGGACGTCAAACGGTCAAATGAATATCGAATGGGCAAAAACGTCGCGCGGGGTCTGCGGGACCGCGGGCGGCGGAGGGTTAACGGTGCCCGTCGCCGGGCTCATCAATATTTGATCCGCATCTGTGATTTAGATGCGCCCCCCCAACTCCCGAAATCAGGGCTCGCGAACTTTTCCAGAAATTGACTCCATGACAATATGACTGATGATATCAGCTGTAACCCTTCATAGACTCAATATTGGCTGATGATGATAAAAAAAACCTCCCTTATGTCAATACAAACATTTTAATTAAAAATATCAAGCTAATAAACAATTTTGAAGTATTCTAGACAAAGGTTGAGCACACCTACCCTAAGACATAATAAATTGAGATTCGATGCCAAAAACATCGAACACACTGACGATGAGACTTTCATTGCGACTAAACTATACCTTTTACTGTTCACATACTTACTTAGATGATATACTTTCCTTATTCTTTTCCCCGTTTAAATATAAATATAATTTACTAGCGACCCGCCCCGGCGTCGCACAGGTATAAAATATATAGCCACTGAAAAAATGATTAAAACCGATAGCCTATGATCCTTCACGTGGTCTACTTATCTGTGCCAAATAACATAAAAATTGCTCCAGTAGTTCGCGAGGTAAGCCCTTTCAAATAATTTTCCCTGTTTTTTTTCCCACATTTTCCTCTATTTCTTCGCTCCTATTAGTCTTAGCGTGATAAAATATAGCCTATAACCTTCCTCGATAAATGGGCTATCTAACACTGAAAGAATCATCAAAATCCGTTGCGTAGTTTTAAAGATTAAAGGGAACAAAGGGACATGAGGGAAAAAAAAGCGACTTTGTTTTATAATAAGTATAGGTAACTGATAGGTGCTCCAGTTGAAGACATTGTTTTTAGAATTTACTTTCTCGGTTTTACTTTTAGTATTGGTGTACAAATTTGGCATTAATTAATATTAGAATACGGAGAAAATAATACGGCTTTTACAGAGTTGTAGCTAACATAGTTCCTAGTTAAGTTGTGCGTATTACATTTACCTACATTACTTTTCGTCTCGAAATCATATTTTCAAGAGTTGCAATAACATTTGAAAATCGCGGAACTAATAGGACGAAATAAAACAAGAATAATATTATTGTAAAAGAAAATGATACCATCCGATGAAATTAATTTATCATTATTTTCATTAAACTTTCTACGTGTGTGAAACACATGTTAGAAGTTTGAAACGATGATAATAATGATCATTTTAAAACCAAAGGCATATCCTTTTAAAGGATTCACAATCCTCGTTTTTATTAATTACATAGAAACTGGGACATGTTGAGTGCATAATGTAGGCGGCGCGTGACGGGAGTCGAGAGCGCCGGTCTAGGAGACCCTTACCTCTGCAGCGTCGGGTTAAGTGTCCTCACCTCCGCCTCGACGCTTTTAATTACGGCCCCAAACGACCCCGCGCCGCGCGAGGGTTATCCGCGTTGCTTCTGACACCGTATGTATTTAATTATCAACCCTTTTATTGTTGGGATTTTTGTTGATTATTATGTAAATCGAGAAGTGAGTGTTTTAAAATTGAACTTTACAGGAATTCAGGATGATAATTTTTAACTGAGTCGGAGCTCTATGTTGTATGTAACTAGTATTTTTAAAATCCTAAAGAACAAAGTAAATCTTAATTTATTTGTTAAATAGGATACGTGGATTAAATAGAAGAGCCAATTACTATAAGGTATAAAAGTATACCTGGGTTTTACCAATTTTGATTCTGCATAACTTTTAATTTGCTTAGGTAAAGATTCTTGTTTTTAGACAGACTGCGAAGGGTAATTTGTTTTTTTTTAATAATTCAAGCTAGCACGTAACTCATGAATTATTAACGACAAATTATATTTTATAAGCAAAAAGGTCAATGTTATCAGATCGAAAAAGTTGAAATAAAAATTCAGAGACGGAAAATTCAACAGTTTTTTTTTCAAATTTTCGACATCCTTCTTGTATTAATTTTCATAATGTTTCGACTGTCATTTGGTTTGGAGATCACATGTCGAAGGCCAGTCCACGCGTCACATTTCACACTGAAATTATAATTTTTACCGGAAAATGAAATCCTGTTGTTGAAAAAAAGGTTAAGAAGAAATAGGAATCACAAATAAGCCTATCTTAGTCTACAATAGAAATATAAATTACCTAATTATTATTATTTCTCTCTTAATATAAATTTAAAAATGTAATTAATATAGCTTTCTGGTTCTAAAGGACCAATATCTACAAGTGCGTGATATTTTTTTGCGCGAAGTGTTCGTAGGGTTAAAACGTCAAACATAATAATTAAAATTTTATTATGAAATGAAATTAGATGATGTCTGCAACTTCTTGGCTCCGAAATTGTTTTATCACGCGGAAAACGTACATTTTACGGAATGAAAATGAAATGGCTCTACTAAAATAATATTAAAATTGCTGTTATTATCACCATACGCATAATATTAACAAAAAAAAAACGTTCTATGTCTCAAAAATAGCTGAACCGATTTTGATGAAACTTGCAGTATTCCCTAAGCTTAAAAATGCACTGGAGATATGCCAACACAAACATAAAGACACTAGACATGCGTACACATTTGAAATTTGGCACATTTATTTCGTCGGTTAAACACTCCCCAGTCCCTTTCTCAAAACTCAATCCTTAACCAAACCAGTCGTGTGACTACTTCCAATATTGTCCCCTGTCCATTGTGCAAGCCACGCGTCGGTCTAATGACATGTTTAACAAACAAACAAACACACAAACATCAATATCACAGCGGGACACCGTTTACCTTTCAATAACACAATTATTGGGAACTTTTGTTTAATTGTTTTGTACAAGCGTTCGTGGTTATTTGATACCGTTTTGTTTGAATATTGCAAAATAATAAGTCTAATGCAATAAAATTAAAAGCTCAATTATTATACCTGCGAGACGTCAGACGTAAAATATATCAACCAGCTTGGTGTGACAAATACTAGGAGTACGGTTACACGGTCAAATAGACTGATCTGATGCCAAACTGATCCATGATAGGCAAAGTTACAATAGTTATCAGAAAAATTAAAAAAAAATTCCAAGTAATATGTCTCAAAAATACAAAGCTTTAAAAAATCGAAAAATCGACACCTTGTGATGGTTTTTTAGTTCCCGGCACTACAAATTTCAACGTTTTTTGTAAATTTTTTTTGTATGTAATCCTGAATAATGCTTAGTAAATTGGTGTCTAAAATTTAAATCAAACGAATCCGACTTGAAAGGAAATGAGGCTTTTTGTCCAAACCAATGATTTGAATTTAATAGTTTGCTCGATTTTAACTGACTGTACTGGAAAAAAATACTATGCAAGTTTGGCAAGTAATTTCAAAAGTTGGCGCAGTTAATAAGGATTCCAAAAGGCATGACACTTGCTAGATTATTTCTTAAATTTTGAACAATATTGACATTTTATAAAGGAAATCAGTTTTCAAAAATTTTTTCTTACTTTTTTTTTAAATTAAAGAACGGCTCACCTGATGGAAAGCAACTTCCGTCGTCCATGGACACTCGCAGCATCAGAAGAGCTGCAGGTGCGTTGCCGGCCTTTTAAGAGGGAATAGGCTATTCGCCTAATAGGCGAATAGGGGAGGGTAGGGATGGGAAGGGAAGGGAATAGGGTAGGGGATCGGGCCTCCGGTAAACTCACTCACTCGGCGAAACACAGCGCAAGCGCTGCTTCACGCCGGTTTTCTGTGAGAACGTGGTATTTCTCCGGTCGAGCCGGCCCATTCATGCCAAAGCATGGCTCTCCCACGTATACGTAATACTTAAAATGATTCAAGTGTACCCAGGACTTTCTTCTAAGTGATATTCTGATTTGGATGAGACGGAAAAAAACTGATCACAGAATGATGACCGGAAAGTCATAATAAAAACGTGATCAGTCAGTCAATCAAACGGTTACACGATCATTCTCCCGTCAGTCTAGATCAGACTGATGGGCTGAATTGATGCCAGAATGACTGCGAAACCTTTGACTATGGGTAGTCAAGGCTCCTCGGTGTGATCACAATCATAATTATTCAGATCAATTTTAGTAGGGGACTGAGAGTAAATGACTGGCTCATTCTGGATCAGGCCCATGGCTACTTTGTCAAATTACTTAAAATCACGATAGTCTCGACAGTGAAGTCAAAGTGGAACTTGAAATCTCAAGCGCTGTCACTTACCGATTATGTCAAATCCTATTCCTATTCCTAATCTTACTTCCCAGTTGAATTGTACACAATTTGACTAAGTACCCAGGTCTATTTTATAAAAAAATAATAATGACATAATGAGAGCAGACACCTCCAACAACTCGAGTGGCGCGTTATCCGGGCATTTGCATCACAAACAGCACGAAGATCCACTTGGACACGCGTATACTTTAATTAAGCTGGGGTATCATTTCTTTATTTTTCTGACAAAGCTATGGTTTTATTTTGTACAAGACGACGCCCGCAACTGTGCGCCAAAATTCGTTTATCGCGCGGAAGCCGTACATTTTTCCAGGACAAAAAGTATTTCATGTCCTTTCCCGAGACACAAAGTAGGTATCTTCACACCAAATTTCAGCTGAATCGGTTCAGCAGTTGGGGCGTGAAGAGGAAATAAGACAGACAAACAGACAGATAGGCAGACAGAGGGACAGACATACACCCTTTGCATTTATAATATTTTTAGTATGGATATAAATATTTATTAGAAAATATTATTATAATTTATATTTTATATTATTAAAATGTTGTCATACAGTGATATTTTTCATAAATAAAAAAAAGCCTTAAAAACCTCGCAACTCAATTGGTTTTGTTTACGAATTAATGACACTTAATGGCATTAATTGTATCACACTTGTATCACTCAAATTATTTTTGTTACACGTGTTTCTCGCCGTGTATAATAATTTGTAAAATTATTTTGTGAGAAATAAAGTCTTAAACCGTAAACCGTTAAGGGTTGGACCTCATCTGGCAGCACGGAATCGCCTTTTTCCGTCGCCCTTTCTCTTTCCATCACTTAGAACTGCCATTTGCTAGACTGAGACAGAAAGCATAATGCGATAGCACGCGGCGGAATCCTAGAGGCTATCGCATTATGCTTTCTGTCTCGGTCTAGGAAATGGCAGTTCACGACAGATAGAGAAAGGGCGACGGAAAAAGTCGATTCCGTGTTGCCAGATGAGGTCCAACCCTTATGCTCATAGGCTCAAATAAAAAAATATCGTAAAAGTTACACATAGAGTCTGCTCTACCTGTTGTTTGGTACAACTAATATATATTCTGTGCTGTTGTATAAAAGTGCACGATCTTCCAAGGCATGAATTTTTATTGCATCAAAATGTATTGTTCCTGCGAGAGAACACCTACGTATGTTGTTCTTATCATTGTTCACCTTACCACCCTTTAAGATTAACAATAACACCAATTTTAGTCCTGTTTTCTCTCTTAGGCCCCGTATTCACTTTGATTAGTAATAAGTGCAAGTGATTAGTGCAGGTGATTAGTAATCAGGTAAAAGTACGTGTGGACAGGGACTGATTAGTGCACGTCCTTTGATTTCTACTAATCACTAATCTCTTGAACTAATCACTTGCACTCGCACTAATCAAAGTGAATACAGGCCCTTATTCTCTTCAGAAAATTCTTGAAATTAGCATAACTTCAAAGTGTTTGACGTTTCAAACACTTGGTCCCACCGTTTTTTGACGTTATTAAGTTTGTTTGGGTGTAAACGCGTCAACAGAGAGCGTTGGGCCGGGAGAGCTTCCGAGAGGGAGGGTGACTTCTGTTGGCTTTACACTTTGAATTGTAATCTTTGTTTATTTGTTTTTAAATGAAGTTTATGTCGTAATAAAAGGACGGTAACTCTCATAATATCGTCTATGAAGTACCAATACCTTTTTTTTAAGAAATTGACTTCAAGATCAATTTCCCTCAATGATCAATGACGGTTTTACAAGAATACTTGATATTATTTAAATCGTAATTTAGAACATAAGTATTTTTGTAATTTAATTATATTTTTGTAATTATGGAAAAATTCTGTACTTAAATAAAACTTGACCAGTTAATCGTTTTTCCCTTCCCCTGTAAAATATGCACCTACAGTGATGAGGTATTCGTACTTTAACGACGAATATACTTATTAGATATTAGACCGCAAACGGCGGCAGTTACTGACATAAATAAGTAGCTAGGTCAATGGTAGTATGACCGACTTGAGTCAGACTATCTACTGAAAGTACGTAGTGTGTATTTCGTGGACTATTAATTGTCTATTACTCATTCGTAGAAGTTATTTTACGTGGTGTTTAAAAAAGTTTTTTTAATCCATAAATTGAGGTATAATATTCTATAGAGAAAAGAAAGGTCGCAGCAAAAATGATTCCAGCGGTTTTGGGCGTAGTCGCGATAAATTTTATAATACGTGTGCTCTACGCAGGACTTAGTGACTCCTGCGTCACCCAAGGTAAAGTCTCGACGAGCTTTAGCTTAAATCAGCCACGATTCTTACACTCTATATTGAATTACACTTATATATTGAACTTTAATTACACTGTATATTGAACGCCTCCGTGGTCCAGTGGTTAAGAGCATAGCTCTCGATTCAGAGGTCGTAGGTTCGATTCCCGCGTTGGAAATATGTTATTTCCAAGTTTGGAACTATGCAGGCTGATCACCTGATTATCTGACAAGTAAAATGATCCATGCGTCGGATGGGCATGTAAAAAGTCGGTCCTGCTCCTGTTCTCTCGCCAGTCGTGACGGTCTTCACTCTTCCGTCCCACTAGGTTATGATAGTAAAGGAATAGACAGTGCTCTTGTGTACTGCGCACGCACTTGGGCACTATAAAATTACTCCTGCGTAACTGGCCTGGTTTTCACCGAAACCAGTGAGGGAGTTATTATTAATTACTCTATATTATATTCTATAATATTATGATTAATGATTTTGCTTCGAGTTTTAAGTGTTCGTGCTGAAAAAAATTCTATCGCACGGAAAACATTTCCGTAACCGGTGTGGTTTGGTTAATCAAGCGCAAAGAGGTACCAGACAGACACGCAATCATTTGTTAATATGTATTTATTATAGTTTATTATTAATGACTTGGGCAAACTCACACCCATTCGCTGTCAGTCATACTATTATTTGCACCCCCGATTTCTTTTAAATACTAGCAATGCCAATTATTATAGGACTTTCTATAGTTAGAACTATTAAAGTGCCGTTATTTAGGGTATTTATTTACTCTGAGTCTTTTACCCCCTCTTAGGCACTTAAAGAGATTTATTTCCTACCTTGAATGTAATGAAGATTTCGACAATTAAACTTCATACATTTTCTGTCAAACTCTCCATTAAATTAAACTTAAGTGATCATTAAATCTCTTTGAATGGTGCCGTCAGACATTAAGTGCACAGGAGTTTCCCATGTATCCCGGGAACACCCAAGTCGTCACGCTGCGCCTGCGCCGCTGATGTATCTGTAATGTCCTCAACGTGTGAGATAAGGCCCAGGACTATCATTTCCCACGCCTGGGATTTGGGAAGTCTGATCCTTGGTCCGGAAACGTGATTACAGATAACAGCTGATAAGCATTTTGGGTATCCTTGTATGACCTAGTTGATGGTGTAAGGATTAAAGTGGTTTTTTGTTTAATGTAAATGAGTAAAGATTTAGAACCAATAATTAGTTAAACCTATCAACCCCCATAAGAATACCGGCGACTTTGACAACAGTAAAATAATAATAGATTTCCAAGAATCCGCGATCGAAATATTAAAATATGTAATTAATCTCATAAAGATTATGTACATGTGTACTAAATTAAAATATGCATTAAAATAATAGGTATTTAATCATACTCAAATGTAATAATTATTACTATTAGGTAAAATATTAATAATTTAATTGATCTAAAATTAGGATATCATCAATCATTTTCCACTTGGAATCAAATTGTTCACTGTTCTACAAACAACTTGAGTTTCTTCTATTTAGAAAAAAAAACTGGGACAAAGAAGTTTCAGATGATGCACTTCACTTTTCGAAAATCTTCGTACCTACATTTCAAAAAACATTTCTTTCTTCTAGAAATCGAAATTTAAAATCAATCAGAAGAACCTCCTCCTTTCCGAAGTCATTGAAAAATGAAACTTAATTGTTGACGTCGTGAAAAGGTTATGGCATGCGTCCCGCCTACGCGCGCCGCAGCGAGCGACCAATCAGCACGTTCCTCGCCTCCTATTGGTCGACGTTTGCCGCCGAAACGGTGGAAAAAAACACGGCCGCGGCGAAAAACAATGGCACTCAGTACTTATTGTGCGACCGTTGTAATTTGAACTAGCAACTCGCTGATGGCTGTACGTATTAGCGCATCGTTGGAGATCAAACAACGCTAGTCGCAGTCTGCAGGCCGTGCGATAGGTGGCGCTCTGGTAACAATTAAGAAATGCCCAGGATTGATGATAATAAATTGTTCTTTTTTCAAGTGTTCAATTGATCCATTATTATGTGAGTGCTTAGAGAAAATATAGAGACTACATACAATATACATGACTTAATTTATGCATGAAAGGAGATTTAGGTAGGTAAAATAATCTCTACATCATTTTCTCTACATTTTAAAAATAAATAAAATATCTTAATATCAAGGAGTGCAGCAGCAATTTAACTTTTCATTTGTACACTTAGAACGGCTGGTAGCTTTATTTTATATGTCTAAACTCTAAAACAAAGAGAAAAAACGTTTCAATGAAGAAAGAAGGATTATAACATTATTGGGGCGTTCCACGCCAAGCGGACAGGAAAAAATAGTCGATCTCTCCGATTTTGATAATATTTGGATATGTTATACCTACACGTGTTATTAATACGTGTGCCAAATATTTTTGTTATATAATGGCTGGATTAAAAATGATGGGACTTTGAAACGTGACTTTTCTATTCGTCACTCGGTGCTTCAAAGCCGATTATAGATTAAAAAATATATACATTAAAATAAATAAACCACTCAACTTGTTACTTCATTTAACGAGCTCTTTAAGTGTATTTTTGAAAATTAAAAAAAAAATGTTTTTCTCTTTGGAAAAAATGTAAATTAATTTTTTTTCTTGATTTTCTCAAAGAGGGATTTTTTTTCACGATTTTTTTTCTTGTAATTAAACATTTTTTGCCTATTTCTCTTTCAAAAATCTATTAAATGTTACTCTTCACTATATCGAAATTGATGTTATTTGGCAATTTCCACTACTTAGCGATTTCTGCCCATAGTACAGTATGGCGCTGGACGCCACCCTTCGGAAGTATTTTCAGTCTAGCTCCTAATCCACTTCCCGGCCCATTATAGAAGTTGTGCAGGAATGTTCTATAGAATATTAGCTATTTACATAAAAAATATAAGAAAAATCAAAAGGGTCCCTCTTTGAGAAAATCAAGAGAAAAAAATTAATTTGCATTTTTTTCAAAGAAAAAAAAACATTTTTTTTTTGTTTTCAAAAATGCACTTAAAGAGCTCATTAAATGAAGTAACAAATTCAGTGGTTTAATTATTCCAATATATATTTTTTAAATCTACAATCGACTTTGAAGCACGGAGTGTCGAATTGAAAAGTCATGTTTCAAAGTCCCATCATTTTTAATCTAGCCATTATATTACAAAAATATTTGGCACACGTATTAATAACACGTGTAGGTATAACATATCCAAATATTATCAAAATCGGAGACATCGACTATTTTTTCCTGTCCGCTTGGCGTGGAACGCCCCTATTGCATATATTTCACCTCAATGAAAGTTGAAAAGGAGCCAATGCAAAAATTTTATGGTTATAGAAAAGCAACACTAACAAAAGAATTCTCTACATGTTTCTGTCAAAATAAAATGGCTGCTGTATTTCTTTTTTCTGGCAAATTACATGTTAAAAAGATTTTGATGTGACAGAAGTAGAGAAGTAGAGTGGCTCAAAGCTTTTTAAACAAAGTTAACAAAGTAAAAAAAAAAAAAAACAACTTGAATTTGCTTCACGTTGAAAAATAAAAGATATTATAATCTTAAGTAAATTATGGTGAAAGCGTTTAGAGACTAAAATAATTTTAGATATTTTGTAAATATAATTTAGGTATAAATTGTATATTTTATAGGTAAGTGCTACAATTACAACTTAAAACGAGCTCATTGAATTAGAGAAATAACATTGATTTATCAATATAATGATTGACCAGTAAGGGATTATCATTTATCATTTTATTCATTTATTTACTATTTATTGCACACACACATTTTCAACACGAAATATACACAGAAGAAAAACGACACAACAGGTACTGCTTATCTGTAACAGAAATTTCTTCCAGCAGCCCTACTGAGAGAAATGTGATGGGAAATATCAGATCTATAGAATAATACACATACTAATATAATACAAATACAATACATATTTATATATTATAATATACAAAATAATAAATATGTTATAATATAAAAAATATGTAAGTACCTACTTACAAAAATACATACTAAAATAAACAAATACATACTATATGTATATTTAATAAGAGCTTTAGGATTCATTGTTGAGGTAGTGCTCTTTTAGTCGCTTCTTGAAGACAGGAAAGGAAGGGCTGTCACGAATGGTGTGGGAAAGGGAATTCCATAGTCTAACTGCATGAACGGTAAATGAGTAGAAGTTGGAGCGATGGATTATTATTATAATAATTGTTATTTGTATTATAAGCTAAGCAAAAGAATGAGGTACTATACAGGGTGTAACAAAACATAGTGACAATACTTACTCAGGGTATGGGTATGGGTCTCGCCCGTCTCCTATATAGAGTTCACCGAGAACGTAATATATAATAGGTAGGTAATAATATTTTTTTATGAAATAAGGGGGCAAACGAGCAAACGGGCCACATGATGGAAAGCAATTTCCGTCGCCCATGGACACTCGCAGCATCAGAAGAGCTGCAGGTGCGTTGCTGGCCTTTAAAGAGGGAATAAGGGAGGGTAGGGAAGGGAATAGGGTAGGGCATCGGCCTCCGGTAAGCTCACTCACTCGGCGAAACACATCGCAAGCGCTGTTTCACGCCGGTTTTCTGAGAACATGGTATTTCTCCGGTCGAGCCGGCCCATGCGTGCCGAAGCATGGCTCTCCCACGTACAGATAAAACACTTTATTAAAAAATTACACTAAACACACGCAATTAGATAATAATTTTTTTTATTATGTAAATTGCAAAAGGGCTATTCGCCCATATCCTTTTTTGCTATCTCTGTATTATACCTATAGGTTTTTCGCACCAATGATAATTGAAATAATATTATTAATTGTAATTAATGATATTAGAACTAATTATAGATAATATTAGAACCAGGTATGTGGGCAAAGGCGATCTTATCGCTAAAAGCGATTTCTTACAGACAACCTTTCTGTTGGAGAATTTTAATGTAAGCGGAATTATAGTTATTAGTGTAAGAAATAGGGACAAAAATATAAATTTAAATCTATAAAAAATACTAAAAGAGTTACTTTTTTCCACATTCGTATGGAAAATCCATGACGCGGGGGCGCTTGCCAATACAAATCACAAAAAAATTTAGCTCTTACAGGACTGCTACTTTCACAGTGAACTCTATAAAAGGGGCACATACACACCCTGAAGTATAATAGTATTGTTACACCTTACGAAAAAGCCAAGACCTATTATTTAGAGATCAACTACGATAACTTGTCGCGCCCCTCCAAATGACTGTTTCAATAGTCACATACTTATGAAAGAGTTTGTATGTAGTAAATATTCAACCAATCACAGTACACGTAATATTTCAGTTCATGTCACTTTTTACCAAGATTTGTTGGTCAACTAATCATAATCTAACCTACCGCGCAAGACAACACACTTCAAATGTTTTGACAACGCACTTCAAACGTTTTGAATTTTGGAGGGGCACGCCAAGTTATCGTTGTTGATCTCTACCACTTCTTTATAATATAATCGCCGTTCAAAATGTATGGAATTTACATAAACGTTCGTTATAATCACGTTGACGTTCGACTCGTCTAATGTCAATTCCATACATTTTGATCGGCGATTCTATAAAGAAACGATGAAGAAAAGGCCTTGGCTAAAGAGCCTTGTAGAAGTAAGTTATGCGTTTAGAGCAGTGGTTCTCAACCTTTTTAGAGCTGTTACCCCTATGGCCTGTAAGAGAAATTGATTGAACCCCCCCACCAGAGTTGAGAGGCCGCTCTCGCATTTACAAGTGGTAGCTAACGGTACCAACATTTTCAGATCTCTGTCTGCAATTATAGGGTATTCTATAGCTGTTTTTGTACAAAATGTACAGAGTTTATAAAATTTTTCTAATAAATGGTACCACCACTGTTACCCTTTTAGAGTAGCTATTTTACCCCCAGGTTGGGAACCCCTGGTTTAGAGAATAGTGAAATTCCACACGGATAAAGTTGATGGGCATTAAGACGGCATAAGCTATTATTTCTTTAAAATGAATCTAACGTGTGGCTGAAATTATTATAAAGTAGATAGCTCTCGCAACTCCTTTGACCGGAAATTCTTTTATACGTACCCGCCCTACATTTTTCCGTAACACAAAGGCTGGTATAAATAGTCACTACTCAAGATGCATCTCAGTCTCAAGACACGGTTCAGGCTCTGTGATTGGTTGGCTGTCAAAATTTGGACCAATCACAGTGCCGAACCGCGTCTTGGGACCGGGCATCTTAAGTACTGACTATTTATACCAGCCTAAGTAACACCGTTAACGTTAAAAGTAACGCAAACAAGTTAAATGTCTAATGTCCTTTCCCGTCTCTCGATGTATCTCCAATCTCCATACCAATATTAGCAAAATTGATTCATACATTTAGGCTTGAATAATTAACAGAAAGATATATCAGCTATATCTTCTAAAGAAAGTTTTAATAACTAGCTTTATAAGGAGTAAGGACGTTTAACGCCAATGAACTGTACCTAATATCATATGCCGTAAAAGCCTAAATCAGACGGTCTTCATTACACATTCCGACTCCGTACTATATATTTATGTCATTGAGGAGTCTTAGCCGACCTCCCCCCCTCCCCTCCTTACCAGAAATACCCACTACGTGACGGACTGACGGTACTGTATATCTATGTTGGTAGTGTTTTTATGAGTGACCATGTATGGCAGTTAAATAAAATAACTTGGTATGTTTAAAAATTTTATACATTATTTTGTTAAAAAAATAAACAATAAAAACGAGGCATACTAAGAAAAGAATAATTATTGTTGAGTAGAAAATGTAGAAATAGAAGAAAAATTACTTCCAGGCCTAGGAGACATACAGTATTAATAAATATATCATACAATATCTAATATGAACTTTTTGGTGACTGATATTGTGATTTGATCTCGTCATAATGAATGAATCACGTATTATTATTTCACAGTAATAATTTTATAATACGCTTTTCAACATCTCAATGGCTTTTCATGTACTTATTACATTTTTATTAATTTATTTTATTACAAGTAATTTTAATGTTTCACACGACCGGTTTCGACTCATCTTAGGTAGGTAAATCATTAAATCATTTTGTCGTAAAAGTGGAATAAGTGCATGAAAAGTGTACATAATATTATTATTGTGAAACATGCATTTCCACCAAGAAGTTACAGTATATTCAATATCACAAATTGCTATGTTCGATATAAAGAGGATCCATAAATGAATGTAGCAGATACATTTAAAATTCCCATTTTTGTCTTCTTTAGATCAAAATATAATTTGTACAGAAGAGAGAAGCGAGATAAAAAAAAGTCTAAGGGCCTGTTTCACCGCTTCCTGATAAGGTGCCCGATAGGCTTATTTGACAGATTCTCTATACTCTTAAGTGGTGGATAGCCTTATCAGGAAGCGGTGAAACAGGCCCTTAATTAACCTGTTTAAAACATTTATAATACTGCCTACACCTTAACTCATAATAAAAAAACCTTATTACAAAAATAGGATAGAACAAATACCACACACAGTAAAAACCAAATATCATACTGTAACAATGCAATCGAATTCCTATATCTAAATAGATACTTACTACAAAAACTTATCGCAAAAGGTTTTACAGCGAATTCTTAGAAAAAACTTTGAAACTCCGTAGCATCTAGGAATTGTTTTGGGGAGAGCAAAAAATTGTTTACTGAAAGCCAATAACCAGGTGATGCATAACTTGAGGTATTCTAAATTAATTTACCTGTTTAATAGCCCTTACGTGGATGACATAAGAACCCATAGGGAGCTATAGTGACAATGTGCGAAGGTTTTTCCATGAATAAATTAGTTATAGGTTATATGGGTGATAATAACGGTGTTAGACAGGGTAGGCTGAGTATCTACGTAGATCATTATTAGAATATTTTTTTACGAATCCACTGAATCGTGATAATTTTTATTCAAATGAGGAAATTACAATTTTTTCTACCTTATCAAGAACCGATAAGAGGCTTAATATGCATGAATATTTATTCATTTCGACACGTTACAGAATAAATAGGTGCAGTTTTAAACAAGTATAATCCATACTAATATCCATACTAATAGGTATTATAAATGCGAAAGTGTGTCTGTCTGTCCTTTACCTTCTTAAACCGCGTCCTCCGTTGCATCATAATTCGTTTCTCAAAATCAAAATCAAAATATTTATTTCTAAATAGGACGGAAAAGTATTTCGTGAATGGCTACTCGACGATGATTAGCTATGCAAAAATTAGCCTGGTGCAAATGGTTCATTTTTTTATTAAAATTAACGTATTCGCGTCGGTATGGCGGGCTGTAAGCCGCACCCGACAAGTATGGCATTACGCTTTCGCCTACTTATTTTTTTCGACTATCTGAAAATACAAGCATTTTTGTGGAACAAATCGTACGACACTCTTTATTTATCCGACACGTTCGATTAACGCCCACGCGTTTGGGCTGCCAGTGCGAGCGCTATGACCATCATTTTGCTTTTTGCCTTTACGTAATTATACCCCTGTAAAACCGCCATACTGGCACAAATCACCAAGAATTTTGTGTCACTATCTCCAGGCCTAATACCAAATTTCAGCATAATCGGTTCGGCGGTTGGGGAGTGAAGCGGTCACAAGCAGACAGACACACGTATTTCACATTTATAATATTAGTAGATATGATAATATTAAAGGTTTATAAGCACTTTCATCGTGTGCTATTTGAGATCCAACTTTGTAGATGTAAATCAACAACTAGATTAAAAACTACAACGCTATCGCCAACAAAATCATCGCCTCATCAATATTTAAAAAACCGGCCCGCCGATTTCGTAAATTGCAGCCCCAAAAGAAGTCCTAAGTCCAAAAGAACTGGTCCAAAAGTCCATCAAAGGCCAGGCTGAATCAAATCAATGCCCTCGTGGAACGTTTAGGAGCATATAAATACGGAGTCATTGTTTTTTGCGCGCAGCGGCGGAATACCAAGTGCCGGGCGGAATGCGCAGACATTGCTACCTAAAATGTTACGTCAATGACGAATATCATTACTAATAATATAAATGCGAAAGTGTGTTTGTTACCTCTTCCCGCTTAAGCCTGTTTGTGATGAAATTTGATATGAAGAAACTTTGAGAGATGTGAAAGGATATAATTATTATTATACTAGATGACCCCCGCAACTCCGCTGCACCACAATTGCTTTATCGCGCGGGAACCATACATTTTTCCGGGAAAAAAGTATCCTATTTCCTTTCCCGGGAGTCAAAGTATCTCCATACCAAATTTCAGCAAAATTGGTTCAGCGGTTGGGGCATGAAGAATAAATTGATAGGAAAGACTGAAGCTGATGTTTTTAAAATCTTTCGAGTTTCTTACGCCGGTTCTTCTCGCCGGGTTAGTTCCCGAACCGGTGGTAGGTACCGTAGTATCAATATTCTGAAAGCATTTACTTAAAATCTATTCAGAAATAAAACAATTTTTATTTTATTTTATATATACTTAGCACAAACGAACTCAATGACATGCAGGATAATTAGAAACTAAAGTGGTAATAATGCAAGAAGAGTACGTTTTATTAATGTTAAACATGGTTTCTATGCTGTTCTACTGCTGGGTAAAGGCCTCCCCCCAAGGCATTTTGATTTATTTATTTTAGTACTAGATAATGCCCGCAACTCCGCTGCACCACAATTGCTTTATCGCGCGGGAACCGTAAATTTTTCTCGGATAAAAAGTATCCTTTGTCCTTTCTCGGGACTCAAAGTATCCCCAAATCAAATTCCAGCAAAATCGGTTCAGCGGTTTGGACCTGAAGAGTTAAGACAGACACACTTTTGCATTTACAATATGAGTAATATTAGTATAGATAATATACTAAATATGATCTAGGAGTACAGAAATAAGATCAGGTGGAGATGAAGTTATCATTACCATGGAGGGTCACTCGTGATTCTGGCCGGCCGGTAAAGGAACGCGTCGTGACGGGAATGCGCATTGTGACCGCCATTGTTCGCGCCTGCGCCCGCGCAGATCACTGTTTATCGAATATGTTAATAACTAACATTATAGTCCAGCTGATATTATAATATAGCCAGCAGATAACGGTAGGAATGTTTAAAAAAAATTGGAATTTTTGTAACGAGGGTACCAGTTCTGCTTCAAAATATTTAGAGCCTGTTTCACCACTTAAAGCGCCAGATAAGTTGTGGAATGAGGATATAGCCTATCCGAGCTCCGACACTTAAATCAGTAAGTTTAACTCTAATTCAATTTAATAATGGTATTTATGTAACACGGCTTGAAATGGACTGAAAATCATAGGGAAGTCACAGTGTCTAAAAGTTAGCCTATAATAATAGACTGTTGGGTAACGACTGCAAACTCTTAAATAAATAAAATATATCTTAGAAATTTTTTGTCTTTTAAGTTTGTCAGACAGTATAGCAGATTCAGAAAATCCTATGATAAAGAAACTACAAATGAAATAATAATAATGGATGCAACAAAACAGACATCTTCAAATGACAATTAAAAATACTGCTTAGTGACCCAATCAGAATCAGAATCAGAATTGTTTATTTGACGAAAGTACTGTTACAACTTACAATAGGTGTTACAAATTACAATTGTCATACAAAAGTGCAGTCTTTCTACCTAATATTAGGCATGCAAATTTGATAGCGATCATCTGATCATAATTATTGTGTACAAAATAGTTCAAAAAAAATAAAATAAAATATAAAAAAGTTTTAAACACAATTGAATAGATATAAAAATTATAAAAGGTAAATTAGTTAAAAAATGATAATAATTAAGACAAAATATAATTCAAATAATTGAAACATAAAATATAACAATAATAAATTTCATTCAAACATTTACGTTCCATTAAAATAGTCAAGTAGTACATACATAATTTGATTCAATTACCGTAATCAATATTTAAAACAAGATTATCATAGCATTTGGAAAAGTCATTGGTTAAAATTTAATTGCACTGTAGTTAATGTTACATTTAATGTCATAAATTAATAGCATAATAATTAATTTACTCTACAACTACCTATGATCAATTAACATCATTTATTTCTTATTATAATAATTATTGATCCCACCAAAAACATTTCATGTAAAATGTTACCTCGACGACCGCAAAAGGTTTGCCCTGTGAAAAAGATATCAGATCTAATGAGCCAAGCTTCTGAATCTACGCGGCCTAACTCTATCGATCCTAACGCAAAAGGTTTGCCCTAACTAAGGTAGTTAGGGCAAACCAACACAAAAGAACACATAAATTGTTTATTTATGTATCTTTTTGTAATACCTTTAATGATTATAGTTAGGTAAAGCAGGTAAATAATCCATACTTCCATACTAATATTATAAATGCGAAAGTGTGTCTGTCTGTCTGTCTGTCTGTCTGTCTGTTACCTCTTCACGCTCGAACGCCTGAACCGATTTTGCTGAAATTTGGCATGGAGATACTTTGAGTCCCGTAAAAGGATATAGGATAGTTTTTATCCCGAAAAATGTACGGTTCCCGCGCGATAAAAGAATTTTGGTGCAACGAAGTTGCGGGCGTCATCTAGTAATAAATATTTAATCATCTGCCTGATTTGTATAATTATTCATATTATAATTTAATTTTTAAATAATATTTGTGGTTATGGATAATGATGGAGGATCGACTCACGGCGCCCCTCTTGCCTTTCCATGGCGCACCAGGGCGCCGCGACGCACAGTTTGGGAACCCTGGACTCTATCCCGTGTAAACTTTCATGTCCTGATTCATAAAATTGGTGAAAGTCTCATATTACATATTTGAACTTCCATTATCCCTACTTAACTTATTTTACGGCGTATAGCCAAATTTCGGCGTAATTTAGATATCAATAAAATCTTAAGTATTAAACCTATTCAATTGAGACTTTGTATGTTTAATAAGTCTATTATTGACATCATATCTTGAGAATATAAGCTATCTGGTACATTGGAGACCAACCCTATGAGGGTTAACTTCCACCCCCCCCATTTTAAGGGATGGGGGAAGAAAATTACAAGTTTATGATTTTTTTTGTCGGTTGTATACTAAACTTAGATTACATACCAAATTTCAGCTTTCTAACACTTCAGGAAGTAGCCAAACATTTTTAAGACCATCAGTGTGTCAGTGACGAAATCGGCGTATTTTAGATATCTATAAAATCTAAAGTATTAAATCTATTTAATTGAGACTTTGTATGCTTAATAAGTCCACTGATGACATCATATTCTGAAAATATGAACTATCTGCTACAACGGAAAGCAATTCTACGAAGGTTCAAAAAAACGGCGAAACACTTCGAGAAAAGGTAGGTAGTGCCCTTGCGCTTCGCTTGGCTCGTCTCGGCGGGGACACTACCGTGTCCCCAGATTTTATCATTCAAATAGTCTACTATATTATAATAACATTTTTCTATGAGTAATCTTTTTAATTGTTTCTTAAATATTTTAATATTCATTGCTTTTAGTTCCTTTGGTAAATTATTATAAATTGCAGGAGCCATATGAAAAACACTTCTATGCATTAGCGTCGTATTTGTCATGCGATTACATAGGCTGTATGTATCACGTTGACGCCTGTTGCTCGCTATCGAGGCTAGCTCAAAAAGATTTGGATTTTGTTTGACAAAAGTTGCTACCTCATAAATATACAGACATGTGAGAGTTAGAATTTTATATTTCACAAAAAATGGTTTACAGGTATCGGTTGATGACAGTCCAAACATAGCTCTTAAGCATCGCTTTTGTGCCTTAAAAATTATGTCAACATATTCTGTTGAGAAGGATAATGATAAAAATTCGAGTGCAGCAGTGTAACTGTCTATAAAATATAATAATAATTATTAAACTATTATAATTATTATGGCATACAAACAAAATAGTAATGCAAACAATCACCAACTTAAATGCAGGATAATGAATTGAAACGTAGCAATCATTAAAATAATATGGCACTAATCGGAGCAGCAATTATCGCCCGATGCAGGGTAATGATAAATAATGAAGTGCAACTAAGTAGCCGTAATGATATGTAATGGGTGGATAAAGTAATTAGGTACGAAATCGCAATTCTGTCACGGAGTGACATAGCCGCTCGTACTACATTCCCACGTCGCGTCGCGTCGCGTGTTAATCAGACCGTGGGACGCACGCGCCGCCCATTGGTCAGTTGGCGTTCCAAATTTGAATCGAAAAATGCTATTGGTCGGTTGCTATCAGATTTTTGTTCGCTTATTATTTTAAGCAATTTTTCGAGATTCATTTATTAGACACAAGATGAAGTTATTAGTCATGTAAATAAACTTAACTACTTTTTTGACAACATTTAAGCTATGAACTTTGATCATTTTGCTGATGAAAAAAGTATGGTCAAAAAGATTCTCCTTGCAGAAGTCATAAGAAATTACTTAAAAAATAAGCAGTATAAGGAGTCAGTGACCTCACCTTTCCATAAGTTTCATGTTTTCATTAAACATGACTTTATCAGCAATAGGTCATGAAAGTGAATACATAATTAATTTTAAAGTAATCTAATATGGCCTGAACAAAATGGAAAGTTTGTATTGTAATGAATGAGGAAGCCTCTTGGCTATTGCAAAATTTATATTTGAAGATGTTGCTCGTTTTTTATGTATTATTAATAATTATATTTGAGCAGTTCTAGACATAATAGGTACCTAAGTCATTTACTTAAAATATAAGAACTTAACAATTTCTTAAAAAAGGAAAATTTGATTTCCCAGTATCCTAGGTATAATTCCTACCTACCTATAACATTTTCTCATGACGAGTCTAACATACAACATACCTAATTGCAATAATCAGTTTTAGCTACAGAACGTGCCAATTAAGTAAACATTATATTATATCTGGCCCGGCAAAGGGTATTTTAAGATCTTACAAAATTGATTGAGAATACAGTTTTTATTAGTTTTTATCCTGGAAAAATGATTCACGCGCTAAAACTGATTTTTGCGCAATGGAGTCGTGCGTATCTAGTTCTAATATATAGAATGTATATTGTATATGTAGTAGTAGAATAGGAGGTACTGCTCTTAATTCTACGATTTACTAATTTTCCCGCCCCACATCCAAGGATTAGTATGCACAGGGATGGGAAGTGTCGTGATCACATAAACAAGTTGTCGCCTCTGATCACCATTCAGCGCGGGGTCGCGGAGCCACGACCACAGCCTAATTGCCGTGGTCACTACCACTTACCATGCATTACAATGCTAATCAGCCATTCAGACGTCTTAGTTCACATCTTGTGAGCACCGCAACGGAGAAGAAACCTTGTGTTGTACACGCTAGGGTTTTCTTTAGAGTGGTTCAAGGTGAGGTGTTGGGATGTTTCTGATATGGGCCAGGAGAATGTATACAAGTGAATAGGCAAATTGTTTAATTAATGTGGTCAGTGGATGCGTGTTCGAAGTATGCTAATACATGTACAGTCCAGGAGTTAGCTCCTCATTCTTATCACGACCGACTTGATATGATAATTAAATCTGATTCCTTTAAAGGATAATCTTTATTTAATCGGCTTCTTCATTGTCAAGGGCAGATACTTATACGGTGATGGTAATTAAGGTAACACTATTTGTGGATGGCCTGGTTATTTTGTTTGTGGATTAGTGAAAGGTAATGAAAGAGAATAATGTCAAATGATTAAAATTATTTAATAGGTGTTTTTATTTTATTTTTGCATACCTTTTTTCAATTAGATAACATAAAGTACTTACTTAAGATCATTGTCAAAGTTAGGTTAATTCTTTGCCTTCTAAGAGTTCTAAACAAAGCCTTACTTCAAAAGCGCGACAAAACCATCTCGCCGTTTCATACTCGTCACGAAGGAACAAAAGGATCCGCGTAACATGAGTTATAGTCTGAGAACCCGCAACCCTTATCTAGGCGCACGTCTGAGCGGCGGAAACACAATTTGACGTGCGCACGTGACGCCGGACGCGCCGTGCATCGTGACGTTTTTTGTCGCTTCCTCCGCCATCCTGCGCCATTCATGAACATGCAGGCTCTTAGACTAGGCTGCAGACCTAGTCTAAGAGCCCTTGAGCTATATCTGCAGGCTCTTGGACAATATTTGCTGGCTCTTGGACTACATCTTAAGGTTTTTGGACAGGCTCTACGACTATCTGCAAATGGCTAAAAGTAAAGCTATTTTTGTGAGCACTAGGCTCTTGGAATATTTCTACAAAAATGTTAAGTTTACTTTTATTTAAGTATGTATATAATATACCAGTTTTTTTTACTTATCAACGGAGAAATGAAAATTGTAGCCATTTCTTAACATGGAAAAAAGTTTTCAGCCGTTAAAATACGATGTACGCTGTCAAATTTATATATTTTATTTTCATCGCTGGTGGAAACGACCTAAAATTATCTATTTAAACATTTCGTAGATGACTGGAGCTATTTTCTATGTAAATAGTTACACCAGGCTGTAGCTCAGCTTACTTTGCCAGCCGACAAATATATAGGTTGCTGCAGTGTAGGTAGGTTTGAAGCAACAAACAGCTACAAAACTTTTTACCAGCACTATAATATTATCCAATGACCTATCACATTATAACGTGGCATTTTTTGCGCTTAATGCGGAAAATTTTGCAATGTATTATTGATAATAATGATGATTGTTAAATAGTTAAATTACCATATTTGTGTACCTTCGTGACGATCATGATTATCAGCACAGCTGCAATTAATGAAGACTCCATAAAAATTTATTGTCAATTCGTCGTTATGAAATGTGCTTTTATGGTGAATTAATTTCATGTATTTTATTGGTTATTGTTTAACGACATTGGTAAAACTTTTATTTTTCGTCCGAGAAAAAGCCGATTTGATCGGAGATTATTTTAATAGGCATATTATTACAAGGAGTAACGCCTCCGTGGTCTAGTGGTATAGAGCGCGGCTCTTGACTCGGAGGTTACGGGTTCGATTCCCGCATTGGAAACATGTTATTTCCAAGTTTGGCTAGGACAATGCAGGCTGATCACCTGATTATCTGACAAGTAAGATGATCCATGCGTTGGATGGGCATATAAAAATTCGGTTCTGCGCCTGATCTCTCGCCGGTCGTGTCAGTCTTCCATCCCACTGGGCCGTAAGGGTAAAAGAATAGAGAGTGCTCTTGTTTACTGCGCACACTCTTTGGCACTATAATATTATTACTCCTGCGTAGCTGGCCTGATTTCAATGAAACCGGCCACCGACACCGAAACCGGTGTGGGAGCTATTATTATTATTATTACAAGGAGTAAGAACGTGAGTAAGAAAGGAGTTATAAAACTATTTTCGTGTTGCTTAGTTCCTCCACTATCGTATCAATAGGATATATTACTATAATGTTTTCACGCTAGAGGCAGCACCAGCATAAAAAGTTAGTCAACGTTTCTGTCAATATTCTGATGTGCAGCATGTCGGATTTTGGTCATATTGTTTACTATATTATGTGCTAGTTATTGCGTTTTAGCGTAATACTCCCTATTGTGTCAGTCCATCCATGCTCCCGTGCAGTAAGTAATTAAAATAATATACTGCGACTCGTTTATTTACTTAATTTGTTTACTATACTTTGTTTTTTGGATGGTCACGGAACTAAGACAACTCCTGCTAGCTTTTATGTTTTTTACACCTGTTTTCTTATAACATGTCATAGAGTTTTTATGTAGTTTTGGTAGTAGTAGATAGTCGTGATGCAGTTTTGCACCGGCGCACGTACTCCGTGAGACTTGCGTCCGTGTGAGGATTCATCGTCTTGATACTTGCTGATGTAAGCTATCGCATGGCTTTTATCGCGAGCTTTAAGCGCGGAAACCGATTTAAGAAATTCCGTAACGAAAATAAACCTAACACATCGTTGAAGGTAGCTTTAGTTCGGCAGTTTTTGTGCGTGTGACTAGACGTATGCGTAACGACTAGCTTTTGCTATGCGATAGCTTTACGGCGGCAGTCCTCGAGTGCGACACGTACTTTTTTATGTTTAGGCAATGCTTTTTATGTTCATGTTTAGCTCCAATTGGGTAACGAACACAATAATTATAGTAAGTAGATAGACTTCAGCTAAATTAATATTATGCCATAGGATATTAGGTATATTAGTCTTTTAAGATGGCAGTACTTAGATCATCTTAGATATTAAATTCTCGTGTCACTATGTTAGTCCACGAACTCCTCCGAAACGGCTTTACTGATTTTTACCAAATTTTATATGCATATTCAGTAGGTCTGAGAATCGGCTACTCGGTACTTTATATATTGATAAGTGCATTAATTGTTGAATAAATAATAGTAAATTATTACAACCTGAGACTGACGGCGACCATTGTTTGTGCGACGGGATAGCGATCGACGTTGCCATGGTGATATATTTATTTAGTCACTTCAATAAAATAATATGGCAAATATATATTGCCATAATAAAATATTATGGCAAAGCAACGTTTGCCGGGACAGCTAGTATTATTATAATTTTAAGTCGCCTGCTAAATAAAATTTTAATTCTAAAATGTAGAGATACTAGATCTCGTTGATGTCTTTTTTATGATGTTTTTAATGTGTCAAGCTTTAAACTAAAAAAATGTTATGTTAGTGACTTTAATTTGGACGAAATCTATACAGAATTCAGAGTCCATACTAAGAATATAAATGTGGAAGTGTTTGTCTGTTAATACTTTATGCTTAAACCACTGAGCAGGTATTTTTAAAAAATGATTATGTTGACACTTCTTTCTCTACTACTGATATGATGATGGATGAAAAGGCAATGTTTTATTAATTTCAAAAGATAGGTGCAATAAAGTTGGAGGCAATATTTAGGTAATAATTCATATTAAATTGAACTATTTTTTTCTATAAATAATAAATCCAGTTTTAAAATTATTATAATACTTACATCTCAATAGACTCAAGTATCAAGATTACTCGCACCGTGGCGTCACGTAGTCCATTTCCTGCGCGAGACCTTCGTGCTCATGATGACTTCCACATCCTTACTGCTTCAGCTATAAAATGTGCAGGGTGGTAAATGAGCTGACAGATCACCTGTTGGTAGCTAATAATCTACAACACACTACACCATTGACCGAACCTGACCACAAGTACAATCACACTAATATTATAAAGGCAAAAGCTTGTTTGACTTGTGTATTTCTGTATACTTAACGCCTCCGTGGTCCAGTGGAGCATGGCTCTCTAGTGACGACTCGGAGGTCGTGGGTTCGATTCCCACGTTGGAAACATGTTATTTTCAAGTTTGGTTAGGACAATGCAGGCTGATCATTTTTCCTGATTGTCTGACAAGTAAGATGATCCATGCGTCGAATGGGCATGTAAAATATCGGTCCTGTACCTGATCTCTCGCCAGTCGTGTCGGTCTTCTGTCTCACTGGGTTATGAGAGTAAAAGGAATAGATAGTACTCTTGTGTACTGCGTGCACACTTGGGCACTATAAAAATTACTTGGGCACTATAAAAATTTCTTCGGCGTAACTGGGCTGTGTGGGAGTTATTATACTTCACATATTATAATCTTTTCAACCAATTTCAACCAGTATAACGTTAGTTTAGGCCAGAGGTTCCCAAACCAAGGCCGGTCTAAAAAGCGTAGTCATCCAACAGTGTTGGACCTTTACTTTTTTGTAATCTAAGTTTGACTCACAACTCACAGTACAAGGAACCAAAAACCTTCGCTTCGGGGTGGTAAAACCCGAATTACGTACGTAAATGCAAATATTTTCTTGTTTTGTAGCTATTTAACACAAAAATTACCACATTTTTACTTATTTCTAAATCTCCTCGCTCTGTAATATTTAATCAAGGTAGAGGATAGAAAAATGGACAAAAAGGGTATCAGAATGGCAACCCAGAGACGGAAAGCGAAAAAGAGGAAGGCCAATTAGACGGTGGCTCGATGACATAAAAAAGATAGCAGGAGTAACGTGGATGAGAGTGGCTAGGAACAGAAATGAATGGAAAAGGCTGGAGGAGGCCTATGTGTCACAGGACACGCTGATTACCAATCTAGAACAAGACAATCTAACTTTGATATTATGACAAAAAATACAATATCGTTGGTACCAACAAAAAGGCTAATAATAAAATATTCATAGGAGAAGTCAAATCAGGTCACCTAATTTTTATAGAACCCCGTTAACGACTCGTGGAGCCCCATTTTTTTTCCACGCAAGCGTAGACCCCTATCGGGCTCCCGTGGACCCCATGGGGTCCACCTGGACCACTTTGGGAATCAATGGCTTAGGCTCTGAATTCATTTTGCATTAGACAGCCTGTGATCGCATCAATATTCGAAATATGAAAATCAGGACCCCGTTCAGTAAAAACAATGCACCCTGCTTTTGCACCTAGGAACATCAGCATTGTAATATAATACGACAATAAAAAGTGCGGACGCACATTCATAACAAATTAAGAGTTTAGTTCCTTGTACGGGAGGAAAAACCAAGAAAATATTTACCTCATAGGGCCAGTTAACATTTCATCATAAGCGACCTTTATACTTCAGTAGGTACCACTGAAGCAGTGGTCCCCAACATTTTTTTCATGCGGGCCACAAACATGTTTTAGTCTTGGTGTCGCTGGCGGCAACAAAAATTTTTTGGGGTTAAAAAATAACATTATTCAAAATTAACGATTTAAAAGTGGGAAAAAATTAACGACTATCACGTAGACCACGTTATTTTGCCGGTGGGCGTGAATTTCAAAATGATTTAACATCACGCGGGCCAAAAATAAAGTCCCGGCGGGCTGCACGCGGCCCGCGGGCTGCGGGTTGGGGATAGCGGCACTGAAGGGTCAGTTCTCATTGTGACGTGACGACTGACGAGGCAATGTGATGAGGTACCTACATTATTTAATGAGCAGCAAATCTGTAAATTAGGATATATTTTCTCGTGAAATAAAAATTGATTTTAGTTTTGTACAATAGCTCCCTTAAAATGCATCTCGTCGCATCCCCTCTTCTCGTTTCAATGTGAGATAACCCTAAAAATAATTTTAATATCGTGTGTTGGAAAATATGTTATGATGATAAAATAATAATGTTATGTCTGTAGTCTGTAGGTACAAAACATGTTTGCCCTTTGTTTCAAGTAACTAAGCGCCTAGCCTACAACCTGGTTAAAATTCTATTGTGATCCCTATAGTTTTATTCAGAAAAAAATGTTACAAAACTAACATCTATTAAGATTTTATCTCGCTGTTTATAATATTGTCACTTCGATTTCAATAATCCCCGATAGAATATCAAAGATTATTGTAACAAAACCTTCCTTTTTAAAAATTAAAAAAAGTGATTTTTTAGCGCTTAAAAGTTTAATTTGCAACCTAACTTCATTGTTATACGATTTAAAGTCGTATAACTCCCCTCGGGTGCTGCGAAGAATAAATCTAGATGTATTTATTCAAATTTATTACAATCAGTCAAAGATAAGTAGCAGTTCACACTTTACAATGCAATTTTAATATATTTAAGTACGCATACGTTTATTATTACGTAATGATACTGATATTATGAGTGGTTTTGAGCTGCAGATGTTTTAAAGCGATGTAAATTATAACGCTAACAGCCACTTTTTAACTTTAATTTATTGGGTTTATCGTTTATGTCAAAATCTTCATTTAATTAAAGTTAACTACTATGAGAGCTTTCTTAGTGCGCCCATCAAGTTTATTGATGAAACTTAAATAACAGACTTCATAAATAGTAAGTTCAATGTTCATACTTATTGAAATGTAAGTAAATAACTAAAATGTATAAAAGCCTTACAATAGATTGCTTACTAAATAGTTGCTACCTGTATTGTAGAATAAGTTAAAAATACATTAAAATTAAGTTGTTGGGATCAGTCACGAAATTTTTTATTTTTCCTATACATTTTGAAAAACTATCCCAGATATCGAGTATGACTGCATCAGATATCAGAATGCTCATGGTTCCATCAATAGACGTATATTCATTGTTTGTCACTAATCTGCGTATGCCTAAGTAATATATATTTTTAAATTCCCTATTCAATAATAATATCGTTAGTAGAAATTAAAAAAAAAATCATTGTTTATATCATTTGCATATTATATTTGATTTTCAAATTGAAATCAATATTTTAAGATTTTCCCTTCTCCACGCGCTAAATCTTACAAGAATCGTACAAGACAAATTCAATCAAAATCAGCACTATAAGACTATTCGATGCTCAGATATATAGTAGTATAGATTATAAAATATGTAGCCACGATCAGTATTGAAAACAAAAACCACAAAGACTTGGCGAGGTTTTGTGTATTTTGAATACAATAGTAATAAAAGTCTGTGCCTATGTGTACAAATTGTGCGCGTACACACTTTTATTTGTTTTGCAAAACTTTGCCAAGAAGTCCAAGAACCAAGATTGTTCATAGGCGAAGTATATAATATGGCAAAATAAGCAGGTTTAAAGTGAGAATGATTAAAAGTTTATTAGCTATATTTGAACGTTTGACACTGTTTAACATGTTATTTTAAAAGCTGGATCTAAAAATTATTAATTATTTATTCAGAATAAACTATATTCATGACTATTTATCCATGATCTATAAAACAAAATATAATTATTTTTGAGTGGCTTGCTGCCTCAGCCAGAATGTTTATAGGCTTACGCTAAATAAATACTCACGAAAAGAAAAAAGTATTAAGCATATATCCCTTTATTAAATAAGACTTAAGGTTCAGTACACTCCACACGGAACCCTGAAATTGTTATTGTGGGTGCGGGCTAGACAACGTGACCAACGTGACGCGTGATTGACACGTCGAATAATGCATACATCGCCGTGGCGGCGGGTAAACAATATGCAAATGCCTGAGAAAGTCCCGCGATGTATTCCGTACGTATTTTAACCCTCAATAACCTATTTTACAAAAAACAGAAGACTTTAGATGTATGCAGTGTCTCTGTCGCAGTCATCTAGTTCAATCTGCGATTCGATTGAACGACTAGCATGTTCATAGAATGACACCATTCAATTGAATAACTCGGCCGAACGTCGATTGAACGATTTTCGCTCAACGTTCAACTAGTTAGCGATTTGTAATATAGCCCTTTGAAGATAGCGGACATGAAATCAGTTAGGTAATTGAACGTATTTCACTTTTTTCCCACTGCGGCGCTAGTTGTCACTAAAACAAATATGGCGTCAAACAGCTCGCACAGCTGATTGCACTGTGTTGATATTTTGTCGATAAAATTTACTTTAAAGTGCTTTACTTGTTGTAAGATAATATGACAGCGTGGATTAACCTATTACTACCCCGTCAACGGCTACTTAAAAAAAAAAAAGCATCCCATTTTACAACTTCACTAATATGACTCTTAGTCAAAACGTTAAACGTTACAGTCAACGTCTTGACGAGTTGTCCTTTAGTCATTCAATTGAATGGTGTCATTCTATGAAAACGCTAGTCATTCAATCGAATCGCTGATTAAATCAGATGCGACATCTCTTTAACCACCTTTATATAACCAGCAAGCTATAAAGGTATCTTAACTTTAAAGCCTGGGATCCGATAAGACTGTTAGGTGTTAGAGCGTACCAAATAAATACACAGGAAAACATATTAACTGGAGCAGTCAAATAAGATTATGTAATAATCGATTTGTCTGTTTTTCTGTCTATTCTGGCACTATATTATAATCAATTTTTATTTAGTTGCCTTGATGGTATACAGGAAAAAGGAGGAGAGGAAAACGATCTCCGCAAAATTTCCGGCTCAAAGTTTCCATATGTATTACTTATTAGTATTACTAACTAGGTTATGAGTGACCAATCACATAATTACGGGATTTATTAATGATTTATATAGGTAAGATGTTTGTAGAGCTACAAATTAATTACTTTATTTAACGCCAGATATATCTTTTATCGATTGCTCTGTTCTAGTGATTATTTTATGAAGAATGAGTGAGAATCCACTATAAATTGTAAGTTGAATGTAAAAAGGTCTAAGTGTAATTAAAATATTAAAACTAAAACTTTTCTCACAGAATAAAATACCGGTCATGCAATTTTAGCAAGATCGTTGTGATCGTTATTAATATGCCGCTGTAGTTACGGATATTGGTGACTATAATAAGTTATAATTTTCCGGTGATCTATTTGCTCGCTTGCTCCATTAATGGTTTATATTATGCTTAAAAAGATCACCAGTTTGGCTTGTGCTAAAATCAGTATCATCCTTCTATCGCAGTCAGGCAAACCTATTCTGGGATTATTCGATTCCCAGGCACTTGTGATTCCTGGCGTCTCCGTTCTCCGAGCGCGCATTGTGATTCTGCGCGCGCGTCGCCCGGCCCGCGTTAGAAACGCGCTACGTGCGGACCGTGCGTGCTCCTACGTACCCCAAATGGTTATTGTCTTGGTAAATAAGTATATATGTAGTATAACGTATAAAAAAGACGATGGACAGTAAGTATTGCTTATAACAAAGCCAGCTAGACGGCAGAAGAAAATACCAAACTTTACATCTTTTAATTCACACTTTTTACATCTGCTAATTTGTATAGGCTTATTGCAACCGCGGTAGCATATTATACGGTTCCTGTAAATAAGTATATTATTTAGTATTACTGCGTATAAAGACGGAGGATATAACAAAGCCAGCAAGACGGTTAAATATGTAGAACTTGGTTACATCTGCCAATTCACATAGGTTTCTTCTAATTACGGTAACATGCATGGTTTTTGAAGTAGGTATATTTTTAACCTGCTTACATGGTTTACACAGAATGCTTCTGATGTATTTTTGTGAGCTTGAATTAACGAGCAGTTTGTCTGAAATATGATAAGAGCAGTTCTTCTAATTAAAAATAGTCGTCTAGTTTCCGTCCTCCTTAAACTAACTTTTTTCACCATACAGTACTATCAGATTAATTTAATAATAGACAGATGGCGGGTCGTTATGAAGTAGGGTTATGTCAAGTCAATGTTTATTACTCTTAATTTGTCGTCATCTTCAATCTTCTTCAAAGTCGTCATCTCTTCGTTAGCCTTTACAAAGCTATGAATGAATTTCTCTCATGTCTTATACCACCACTAGTAGACGTGTGTTAAAGTAGACGGATGAATTAATCAGGAATGGAAGCTTTTAAGCGCCTCATATGATATTTAAATGTTATATACATTTAAAGCCATTCTAGTTTAAACAAAAGGAAATACTTGTGGACATCAAGGATGACATACGTGATCCTCATACAGAGTGGTACTCATAACAGTACTGCTGAACCAGGAAAGTATATGTAGAGTCTGTTCAAAACTAAATTACCCTTGACAAGACCTTTATATTAATAACATAAGCGTCAAAATCCGATGTAAAAAGGACTGCAGACGTGTAGTATAAAATCTAAGCACACAGTAGCCAAGTCTTGAAAACCGCCATAATAAATATGTTTGCTACGTTGTATAGTAGCTACGTAATATAATTGGTCTAATACAAAGTGTGGAACATGAAAGAAATTACTCGTACTAACATTTCAGAAGACTTTGATATCATAACCAAATAAAGTTTATGTCAGGTGATGAGATTGAACCAAATTTTATTGTCATCTCGTTTAGATATGGTCTTCTCAATGGAAAATTATCGATATCCTAATAGTGTGAGTTTACTGATAAACCAAACGAAACGAAGAAATCTTACAAGCAATCAACAACAGAGGAATCTAAATACTAAGCAACAACTTGGTATTGATATTCTTTTGTCGTTATTACTTGTAGGATTTCTTGATTCAATTATGATTGATTTTTTCAGATAAAATTATAAAGATCCCTAGCAATTTCTGACCAAGTTACAGTTGTTGATTTGAATGATTTTTGAACTAAAGACCCATCTAGGTGTTCGGGACCACAACACAGACTTTGATTAAACTTTTGCTGTTGATTGAAAAGTTCAAAGCTAATTTATGTATTTTCGGCTGAGCTAAAGACGTTCGTTCTGACTTTTCGACATCTCACGTTCTAAGACCCATAGGTATAGTGGGCCAGCATACGTCACTGGAATAGAATTTGCATGTGCTGGCGCCAGCACGATGGCAGATAGCGACGTGAGGCGGCGGCATACATCAGATTGTACGACCAAATTTAATAAGGAGTAAGTGCTTTTTACTAAAAGAATTTCGTATTTCTTCTTACGTGATGGTGTATAAAAATATAAGAAGCACTGGATGACGCCCGCAACTCCGTTGCGCTAAAATTTGTGTATTGCGTGGAAACCGTACATTTTCCCGGGGTAGAAGTAACCTATTTCCTTTCCCAGGACTCAACTTTCAGCAAAATCGGTTCAGCGGCTTGGACGTGAAGAGGTAACAGACAGACAGACAGACACTTTCGCATTTATATATTAGTATGGAAGTACGGCGAAAGGCTAGAGCTTTTTAGAGTTGCACTTTAAATATACTTAAACTACCTACTTTTATTGAGAAGTTACTACTGAATCTTTTGTCCATTTTTTACCGGATGTCCTCGTTATTGAAGGTTCTGTATAGTAGCAATATCTATGATAATAGCATTTCAGCAAATATTGTTTCAATTTAGAGCTCAGTGCTGTTCCCATTAACCTAGTACATAGATTCTTATAGTAACCGTGGCCAAATCAAGAAACTCAAACAATAGCTGTAGTAACATGACCAGAGTGATTTAAGTGACATGCTTCGGCCAAAAACATGGATTTTATACCAAGAAAAATCATCATTCTTTTAGGCCACACAGCTTTCCACTATTTTTCCTCGAGAAACCTGTACTTTTTCGTTTAGACCAATGGTTTTTATCTGCTGTGGCCTAACTGTGGCATAAAATCCCTTTGTGCCAAAATATCACTCAGATCACTCTGGATCTAATGTCGTCGTATGTCATAAATCTGTTTTTGTGCTGCGCATGCGCAGTTTCGTGAGCTGTCCGCGCCTCGCATTCCGCAGTTCTTGCGGTCAAGATTTAGGGCCCGTATGCGCCCGGATTTGGTAATGCCCACTGTATTACTCTTAATTTTAAATTTTCTCACAACAATGGTACTGTTTTTGTTTTCGATGTTTTCGATAGGGTTAGTTTTAATGAAGTCAAATGATTTATTGCGTTTAAAGTAAGATCACGGTAAAGTATATTTTTACCGGGGCAAGATCCTCGGTTTCGTTATAAAGCATTTTTTACCCGAATAGTTTTGAAGGATAAGTAGTTACGGTTTTCGGGCGTGTATTTGCATCTTTGGTACGTTTAGTTACAGACAGGATTTGAGCTTGAAAACGATCACCAGCTTAGTATTATGTAATTGTTAAATCCTGTGAGTGGTGAAAGCTGGACAAATGTTTTTTTTATATTAATTAATACGTACTTTAAACTTTTACCTGCATGGTAAAATATAAAGAATCTTACTAGATTCATAATACTTTATGATTTAATATTTTTAAATCGCTTTACCTTAAATTATACTTTCAGGAATTTAATTCAATTAATATTTATAACATACAGTCTACACTCTAAAGTTAATAACTCATTCGCCATCGAAAGTAAAAACTAAAGGGATCAAATACTTACATGAGATAAGATGATACAGATTTGTTCTTGCTGGTTGATGTCCCTCATTATATCTAAACACTATTGTTTAGTCTTTAATTAATTAGTCAGTTTCAAAATAAAGCAATTCACAAAATGTGAACACGTGTCTGTCTGATGTTAATAAAATTTTATATGAAAATACTTTGTCCTGCGAAAGTACATACTAGTTGGTTTTTGTAACGCAGAAATTTAACAAAAGAAATTGACACCAAAATAAAGACGTTCGATTAAGGAATTTCATATTACAAAGTAACAGCGACATATAGAAGTAAAATTTTAAAATACTAACTAACTGAAGTATCTTCAACATTTTTTAATATGACACATAGCCCTACAAAACAAAAAAGGTTTCAACAGGATATGTTATATCCGCCGTTTATCCTTACACCATACATGGTAAGGTTATAAACAGTCACCTGCGACTGTACTAAGATGGATCTAGGCTTCCTTAGTACCTACACCACGTTTTACCCATAGTTTGTTCTTGTTAAATTTACGGGGGTTCATCAGCAGAAATGACTATGGATCTGGTTTAAAAAAGTTGGTAAGAGTTTTTACTTTTTTGTGAAGTTACAAAGAGGATTGAGAAATAGAGAACTTTTGTTGGTTGAGGCGGGAATAAAAAACAAAATATAACTTGTACATATGTCCTTTTTATAATTATTAATACATAAATAACACATAAATATTAAATATATTGAAAAAAGAAAAGAGATATTATGGGAAAGAATGAAAGAATATAATAAGTTAACAACAATTATTATTTATTATCGTTTTCTTTTCATATTCAACAAATTCTATTCCGAATCAAAACATTCTATAACTTTTCTGTTTTAGTCAACGAGTTTTTTTTAACGAAGAGCTATTGCGTTTTGGCCAGACATTTTTCCACTGGCAACCCTTATTCTGTATAATAATAGCAGCTTGTATTGTCCGGCAATAATTAAGAGCATAAATAAAGTATGACGGCCTCCATGTCGCGCCGCAAAACGAAGAGTCGCAAATATTATTTTTTTAATAGCATAATTGCCGTGGCGGTGCAGCGCGTACCGCCTTAGGGCAGAGGTAGGTTCCACTTGGGACTTGGGATATATTTTAAGAGTACTAGATGACACCCGCAACTTCGTTTTGCCAAAATTAGTTTATCGTCAAAATATGTTTATCGCGCGGAAACCGTATATTTTCCGGAAAAAAGTATCCTATGTCCTTCCCGAGACGAAAACTATCTCCATACCAAGTTTCAGCTAAATCGATTGAGCGGTTTGGGCATGAAGAGGTAACAGAAATATAGACAACTATCGAATTTATAATAATAATTAGATTATTATGTTCAGAACATATTATTATAAATCTTCCGACTGCTTATTAATTATAGAGGTAGGTATCTAGTAGTACCGTCTATCAAATGATTAAAAGTTATGTTTTATAAAATAGAGAGTAATCTTCAGAATATCTTATGCCAACGCAATGCAACAATTATAATCAAAACTAAAAGGAAACAAATTGTTGTATCGTGTTAAATGCGCAATTTATATTAATTACAGCGCTAAATATCTATACTAATGTTTATATAATGGAAATTATATTGTGGGTATAACAGTATATTTTTTACCGGCGCAAATTTGATGGATAACGATTCTTGTTCATTAAAATAAGTGATGCATGACGGAATAGTGATTGCATTATAAGCAGCTGTTGCATATGCATGCAATTGATTTATGGTCGGTATCTAGTATAATTAAGTGATTGCTGTCTCAGGGCGGACTCCGAAAATGGGCATCGTTTGTAACGCCTTTTCTACAAAAAATATACAAATCGTGTTAACACAATCAGCGAGAAATGCACGTTACGACACGATTTTTTTATCGTCTGCAGTAAACTAGACTCCTTCGCTAGCAGTCTGCGATATTTGCATAACTTTATGTCTATTAAATGAGTCTTAATAAAAGGCATAATGCACACTGATGCTAAGTAGTCGCAGGCAAAAACGTGGTCTAATTGAATTATTGTAAAAAGATACAATTTGCGTAACCTTAAGTACCTATGCTGTGCTGGTTCGGATGAAGTAAAAATATTTTGTAAAATAATTTTTGGGAGTTTTTCAAAAGTCTTAAGTGGAACAAAGCCGTATCATATTATAATTTTACTTTAGAAATACTGTTACATGAAGTATGATAAAAATAATAAAGGTCCCACTGATCGGTAGACTCTTTTATATAATTGTATATAATATGGTGTAAAATACACTATATTTTTGAAACGCTACGTAACATTTAATACTACAGCTAGAGCCTAGTATTTAAAATTGCTAGGCTGCCCACGATTTCGTGCGAGTAAAAAGGAAAACCCAAAATAATCCCGTATAAAAATAGCCTATGTCCTTGTACATAGTTGTTTCTCCTGTTCCTTGCATTTTCGTTGTTACGAAGCCTATACGTTGCAAACTAACGAATAATACCTTTTCTGTATATTAGCAGAAATAAATAAATTCTTTATTTATTAATTACAAGCAAAACTTTAAAATTATTTGTAACTAAGGAAGTTTAATTGTAACTAAGGAAGCTGACGTTTAAGCTAAACTCAGCTTGGCTTGTGCTTAGTTTTAATAAAAATTGACTTTTTGAGTAATTTTGGGTAAGCATATACATTTTGTGTTTTGGAGATTATTGTTCAATAATCGATTTTTAGACTGTGCAAGAGTTTCTAGATTAACGATCTTTAAATCAAATAAATTAAGACTTATTCTATATACATACATTGTTTTATACTGATATAGTGCATAAGTAGGAAATCGTTTTCAAGTTATTATTTACATATGTGTTACATAGTAAATTTGTTTACAGACTTTAGGCACGTCTTTCTTTGTTCTTCCTATTCACCGATTTACTGATTTGGATAAAATTTGGTATGGAGCTAAAGACATATTGAGATAGTTTTGATCACAGGTAAAAGTAAGGTTCTTGCCGCGGAACGGAGTATATCCATACTTACTTACTTACTAATATTATAAATGCGAAAGTGTGTCTGTCTGTCTGTTACCTCTTCACGCCCAAACCGCTGAACCGATTTTGCTGAAATTTGGTATGGAGATAATGTGAGTCCTGAGAAAGGATACTTTTTATCCCGGAAAAATGTACGATTCCCACGCGATAAACGAATTTTGGCGCAACGGAGTTGAGGGCGTCATCTAGTATAATGTAAATCACAATAAAATTTAAAATTTACATCAATCTCTTTACGTCAATCGTGAAGTTACAAGTATAATTGATGATAGACAGACGTACACACTTACAGCATTAGATGGACTATTAATTGACTGACTATTATGATGTCATAAAAACTAATATATGGTAACTGATGTTATGTGGAGATTGCTGGTTATAATTAAATATGACGCTAATAAGAATGAAAAAGGGTTATCCAACAGTAGCCATTAATTATATTATTACCTATTATAGCAAAATGGAATTGCTGTAATAATGCAATTGTAAGAAAAAACTTATAATAGGTGTTTTCTACGACGCGCAAAATGAAGGCCCGCGGGAATCTTACAGTTTTCCTAAATAAAACGTTGCTTATACCTATTATCCTCTCCGTCGTCTATTCTGTAGAAAGTTTTACTCATAACAATTTAAGAAAAATATGTTTGGTAGTTTTAGAGTCTATTCGATGCTAAACAATCATTATTTAAGTTGCCCATGGTCCCGGGTGATGATTGTACTATCAGGGAAGTATAGGCAGATGGCGGACCTACGTTAGGGAAAGTCCGGGCAAAGTGGACACCTTAACCTTTGACAGGCCATGGAAAAAAAATCTAAAGACATAGAAATAAAAGCGAGACTTTTTGGGAATCAGCATTTATTAAAGTTTCAAATTTAATTAACAAAAAGAGGGTAACATCAATACTTTGCTCATAATTATCTATAATATTACAATTGGTATCACTATCCGCTTTGCCCAACCCACCGGGCAAAGTGGATAGGACCATAGGGCAAATTGGACACATGGTTAAATTACCGTAAAAAGAGACAACAATAAAAAAATATAAAAATAATAATGAGAAATTATAGTAACTAATCATTAATTATCAGTGCAATGGTCAAAAATAAATATATCCGTTCCTTCAAAGCCTCATGATTATCAAGTGGTTGCCCATTGACTTCAATATAATCTTGTGCACAAAAATTGCTTAATATTGTGTGTTTTTCATTATTTTCGATATTTTTGCATTACATTGCAAGCATTTTTTGGCTTGATTCGTTTTTGTTTTATATATTTATAAACAATCTATATCTATACTAATATTATAAATGCGAAAGTATCTCTGTCTGTCTGTCTATCTGTCTGTCTGTCTGTCTGTCTGTCTCGCTTTCACGCCAAAACTACTGAACCGATTGTAATGAAATTTTGTATACAGATAGTCTAAAGCCTGAGAAAGGACATAGGCTACTTTTTAACTGGAAAAGGGGGTTGTAAGGGGGTCAAAATGCGTAAATTTGTTAAAAATAAGTTAGTTCCAAAAATTCATTACAGATGTCGCTAAGAGTCGCCTACATCGCGCTATCGCTTGCTCATAAGTCTTTCTATAAGAGTTGGTACCATGGTAAGTCAGGATTTCCGATTCTGCGATTGTCATAATACACGTTATTAAATAACTCACTACTTAGTAAATACTGTATCTATGCAGTGACGTAACCTTAAACCTACCAATGATAAACTATAGTTTATGAGTAAAGCTAAAGTTGTGTAATGGGGGGCTAAATAATTAAATATACTTTAAATTTGGTATAAGTAAGTACTTAAATAAAGTTTAATTTAATGAAATATTATGTGCACACTGCACACCTGTTTTTGGGTATTTTGATTTAGGGGTACCAGGGCATACCAGGGTTTTAAAAAGCTTTTAAATTTGACACTGCGCGCTATAAACTGAAGTCCACGCGGACGAAGTCGCGGGCAACAGCTAGTCTGAAATATAAATAATAATAATTATTATTTTGTTAAATATAATCTAACATTCACATATCACATAATAATTTAAATCTAGACAATTACCAAACTAAAGTTTGTATTTGTGTAAACTTATAAAAGCTTGTGTAAAATAAACAAAAATACGAAAATAAACGTAAATCGAATACCACTGGACAGTGTATACCATATTCACTTTGCCCGTATTCATTTTGGCCAATAGGCCCATTTTGAACTTAACAACTGAAATGAAAACAACAAACAATATCTCGACAAAACTCGCAATAATTCAACACGAAAATATGTACTTTTCAGACATAATTACTGCAAAACGGTAACAATATGTGTATTTACATAATTATGAAATTACCTTGAAATATCGTAACAAATCACTACTTTTTAATTTTTTTTGTTTTATTCACAAACGACGCGCGTTTTTGCGGTAGTTCTTTTTGTTTATAACTAAGGATTGGGGAGTGGATCTCCCAGCAGGCGACAGACATGTTCGTACGTGTAATTTTGGAACAGTGGAGGGTATTCACTTTGGCTGGGTTATTCGCTTTGCCCGGACTTCCCCTATTTGGTCACATTATGACAGATAACAGCTAATATTGTAGTGACGTAATCCGACCAAATGACGCAGATCCGTCGACTGCCTAGGAATAAATTTCATTAGGTACATTAGTGAAATAATAACTATACTATATCCTTTTTAGAACTCAAAGTCTAACGTTCACATTTACTAAAATAAAATTAGTTCAGAGATTCACGCGTGAAGAGGCCAAGGGCAGACAGACAGCTCTTGTTAACCGACTTTCAAAAAGGAGGAGATTATAAATCTTCATCTGTTGTATTTTTCCACTACAACATTTCCATTTAAATACTCATCCATATCCATATCCATACTAATATTATAAATGCAAAAGTGTGTCTGTCTGTCTGCCGTCTGTCTGTCTGTCTGTCTGTCTGTTACCTCTTCACGCTCAAAGCGCTGAACTGATTCTGCTGAAATTTGGCATGGGGATACTTTGAGTCCCGGGAAAGGACATATGATAGTTTTCCCGGAAAAATGTACGGTTCCCGCACGATAAACTAATTTTGGCGTCATCTAGTTTATAATATTTCTACAACGTATTCATCAGTATAAAAATATTACAAATGTTACTTAACATTTTTGCCTGGTATTTTATAATAATACATCATGGTGAACCCACGATCGTTTTTAAGTTTAAAAATACAAAATTGTATCACTAACTACTAATAATAATCCAATTCGATCAAACTGTGGCCAATTTGTTACGTTTACCTCATAATAACTCGCAGTTAATATTTAACTGTACAGTCAAATCAACCACATCTCTATAACAGTAGAGTTCAAATTGCAACTGACTTCACTGTGAGTAATGTGATATTCTGGTTGCGATATGAAAAAGCACAGGGCACATTATAGACATGGGTGAACCACGAATTTAAAAAAATATAGCCATTTCTGTAACTTTTATAAGACTTGTGTATTATTTAAGTACAAAATTACAAGCTAATTATAATATTATTATATGTACATTGCCTATTTTATAAGATACGAGCTATTGCCCGCGGCTTCGCTCGCGTTAAGAAGTAGGTAGGTATACAAACTTTTATCCCCTATTTTAACCCCTTGGGGGGTAGAATTGAACAAAATCCTTTCTTAGCGGATTCCTACGTCATAACATCTACCTGCATGCCAAATTTCAGCCCGATCCGTCCAGTGGTTTGGGCTGTGCGTTGATAGATCACCATGTCAATCAGTCACCTTTGAGTTTTTATATTTAGACTAAATTAATATTGAAAAACAATACAAAAGGCAGTAAAATTGGGTAAGTACCATTTAAAGCATATCATGTAGGTAAAATAAATAATAATTCAATTTTAGGTATTTTGAGCACAATATTATAATAAATAATAGGATTTAAAGTTTGAAATTAAGCTGATTATTATTTAATGTCATATAATATTATAAATAGTGTATCATAAAACATTTGGAGTACTTAATCTTATTGCAACTAATGAAGTTATTACAAAACTTAGAAAAAAACATATTTTCTATTACAAGTGATTGACGAATAAAGTATCATTTTACTTATTTTACTTAAATCCTGAATATTATTTCCCGTAAAAGAATTAGTTTTATTTATGTATATGGTGTGCGCTGTCCGTGAGAGCGTGGGCAGGTTTAATATTAGTAAATCATTTGCGGGTAAGACGGGAGCCGCAATTTAGCGCGACATGCCGCACCGCAATCAGACGCGATTACAGCCTACAGATAGACTGGCTGGTGAGCTAGCAGTAGCCTAGTACACTAGCAGGATAGCAGACATGCCGCCTAGTTCACTAGCAGGATAGCAGACATGCCGTCTAGTTCACTAGCAGGATAGCAGACATGCCACCTAGTTCTCTAGCAGGATAGCAGACATGCTGCCTAGTTCACTAGCAGGATAGCAGACATGCCGTCTAGTTCACTAGCAGGATAGCAGACATGCCACCTAGTTCTCTAGCAGGATAGCAGACATGCTGCCTAGTTCACTAGCAGGATAGCAGACATGCCGCCTAGTTCACTAGCAGGATAGCAGACATGCCGCCTAGTTCACTAGCAGGATAGCAGACATGCTGCCTAGTTCACTAGCAGGATAGCAGACATGCTGCCTAGTTCACTAGCAGGATAGCAGACATGCCGCCTAGTTCACTAGCAGGATAGTAGACATGCCGCCTAGTTCACTAGCAGGATAGCAGACATGCCACCTAGTTCTCTAGCAGGATAGCAGACATGCCACCTAGTTCTCTAGCAGGATAGCAGACATGCTGCCTAGTTCACTAGCAGGATAGCAGACATGCCGCCTAGTTCACTAGCAGGATAGCAGACATGCCGCCTAGGTCACTAGCAGGATAGCAGACATGCCGCCTAGTTTTCTAGCAGGATAGCAGACATGCCACCTAGTTTACTAGCCAGGATAGCAGACATGCCGCACCGCAATCAGACGCGATTGCAGCATACAGGTAGACTGGCTTGTGAGCTAGCAGTTGCCTAGTACACTAGCAGGATAGCAGACATACCGCCTAGTTAACTAGCTAGATAGTAGACATGCCACCCAGTTCACTAGCATGATAACAGAAATGCCGCACCGCAATCAGACGCGATTACAACCGACAGGTAGACTGGCTATTGACAGTAACTAGACATGCTGCCTAGTTCACTGCTATGATAGCAAACTAATATAATATACAATATAATCCCATTAGCAACCAGCCACGAGCACAGCCTGAATGCCAGCTACCAAGCTAGCCAAGGCGATCCATGCGTCGTAGGTTGTAAAAAGTCAGTTCTGCGTCTGATCTCTTGTTTATGGGATCGGTTGTCCATCCCATTGCGTAAATTGAGAGTAAGTAATCAGTGTCCTTGTGATTTAGTTTGGCATCCGAGCGTTTTAAAAAAAAAGTGTACCCCTCAATTTTGGCCTGTCCCCCTTGTTTGAAGACGAATAACAAGTAAAATTTATATGTGGCTAATTATTGTAATGCTTGACAAGTAATAAGCACATCATAACTTTATAAATTCAAACTACTAAATTCACTATACTTTGCGTAATATTTATAAATTGATCATTTTCAAAACCAAGGCGTGTCCCCTCCCAAATTCCTCGGTGTTATAGAAGCTTTTCTCAAAAAATGTATACTAAAAATGTACCATAGTATTTAGTATCGTTTGAAAGTACTTTTCTTTGCAAATCGTCCTATATAGTTCATTTTAACTGTAATGCAATTTGATTTCAAAAAATATCTTAAAAAGTGGTGCTGGCCGGACATGTCGGGTTTGTCACGCTAAATAATGCCATTTGAAAATTATAGATGACTATTTGAATTTCTGAAATGGCTTCATCATCCTTATACTCACTTTCTGGCATTTTTAAAAAGCTATTTTTCTAATAGGTTTTGAGTAAAATAGACATGTTTTGTGAGTGTAACGGCCGTCAAGATTTCTACTGTCTGGTTTGAGACACATTATCTACTTGATACAGGCTAGTTTACATCATTTAACTGTTTTCAGAAGATAAGCAATGTATTAATAAAACGTTATTTATATATGATCATCAGTGTAGGCAAATGTTTTCGTCAGAATATAATTTTGATTACAAACTGAGACGAGAACGTCACGTCAGTTTTGCGACAAAGTGCTTCGTGACATATAGGCTGACAAGAAAAGTCGCAAAATGACAGCAAAAAGCTAAGTCTACATGTCATTGTAAGATTTTACATTTTTAGGTTTTACAATGCTACTTATTAGCGAAAAAAGACCTCAGAGGTATAGAGAAAAATTGAAAAGAAGCCCAGAGACTAAAAAATTTCACAAATGTCGCAAGAAGATGCGGAGAAAAGGATTTATTTTAACTATGTAAATTTTTGGTTTCAATGTAAACCCAGCCTTATAAAATATGGTCTATCGGTTTTGCGACTGTCCCCTGTTTTGCGACAGGAAAAATATTAATTTTTACTTATTTTTATATATCGGATACAAATAATTTGAATGAAATACTTAAAACGGTTTTACTATTCTGAAATACAAAAATCACTTTGGCGATTTTAAACGACATACATTATTCTATCGTAAAAGTAGCGGCTACTTTAAACAGAACTTAAAGCTAGTTAAATTGGCATTATTTTCTATTAGTCGACTTTAATGTTCTATTTTTCAAATAATATATTTTATAATCTTCGTAACGCAATTAAAATATTTCGCGTCTTTCTTCATAGTTAATAGTTACAGAGCATTGAAGACTGTGGCAAAACTGACACTTTTTTTCACAGTGCCAGTAAAATAATTTAATCGGCAAGCAATTAAATATAATTTCTATAAACTATAATGTATCTTTAAAATATCTAAATCAAAATTTCATCAAAAATGTAACATAGTTAGTAATTAGTCATGGTACACTTTATTTTGAAAACGCTTATCCACTTGGACGCAATGACTTGTAAGCCACAAGTCATTGCGACAGAACCAGATACCAAACAGATATTCCTATATTATCCTCCTGACTGATGAGCTAGTATAGAAATCTTATTAAATGTACAGTGACGGAGACAAGCAGAAAGTTGGCTACAATAATGACGTAGCATGACGACAGAGAAAATATGTCCTTGGAATAGTTATAACTTATACAATATAGACCAATTTATTAACTGTGCAAGTGGAATGAAAGACTAGAAAACTATCAAGAAGTAAAAGTCTTATTGGACTTTGTCATATGAGAAAAAGTTCATTGAATTAAAGTTAAGTAATCATTAGTATTATTACGTAAAGTTATTCAATCAAAATTACAAACTATTAATAATTACAAATAAAAATAATACATCCGCACGTGTACAGACTTATCGACTATTTCGCTTCATACGCCCACTCATTTACAAACCGCAAGTATTACCGCACTGTACTACATTCTAAAACATCCTATAACCTATCATCTTCAACGCAAAACCAACCATAGTTCCTTCTAACAAAGCTTATATTATCTTAGTGGATCCAACATGCGCAGGAGCCGAGATCATTTTACAGTAGCAAGATCAGCTTCTTAAACATAATAAGAACATGTACGTAATTACTTTTTAATTAAAATGCTTTGCTACTTATATCAATTTATTTGGATCGGGTGTGGTCGTGACGTGGTTATTTACGACGTATTTTAATTGTTCGTGTACAGGCAAGGATATTGAATGAAACTTTCATGGGGGCGTGGATGCTAAATGTCTGTCAAACTTTTTATTATCATTATTGAAAAGTAATAACCTACGACTTCTTTATAGAAGTGATAAAAACTGTATTTTAAAAAGATAAAACCGACTTCAAAATTGTACGTAATTGAGAAATAAAACTACCTATCTCCAAAACTACTGAACCGATTTTGATGAAACTTGCACTATTCCCTAAGTTGAACAATACCTAGTACAAGTACAACAAAAAAAGAATTACTGAAATCGGAATGGTAGTTCCAGAGATATGCGAACACAAACATAAAAACATACATACATACATACTTACATACATACACTTTTGAAATTTGGCACATTTGTTCAGACGCTGATATAGACTAACATATTCGAAAATTGGGCAGTTCTGGAAATATTACATACATACGCGTCGAATTGATAACCTCCTCTTTTTGAAGTCGGTTAATAAAAAGGGTGCAGGGCGAAGAAAAGGCGTAGGAAAAAGTATACGCGCTACTTTTGGTGAGGAGCAAGACTGACGATATACTTTGGGTAAGTACCTAAGGCCAGTGCTTAGCAGTGGGACAGTTAAGTCCAAATTCCACAGCCGTGACAGTTTTGTGGACAGGTCAAACTTTCCAAATATTCAATTTGTTGTTTGTGTTAACTTGTCTGTGCTTAAAAATATTGATGCATGTCACCTCGAAATTGAGATGGGATATAGAAATGCCTTTTTCAGTGTTAGAGCCTTTTCACATTATTCGATCCGACATCGGTGTCGGACGCCGATCTAATATCGGGGTAAGCAAAATGTATGAACCGATATCCGATATCGGGCCGCACAATATGAAAGACAGGTACATATTTCATACATTTTACTTACCCCGATATCGGATCGGCGTCCGACACCGATATCGGAACGGATAATGCAAAACCCTTATACTATTTTCCTAAAGTCTCCTAAGCAATTGTTTATAAGTTATAACATACCATTATATCGAGATATCATCTTTATTAATAGGAGATTTGCTTTAATTCACCTCAGTAATTATTCCACAAATCGATTCAACATTCTAGAAAGTGTCAAGTACGTTCTAGAATATGCCAATACGAGTTCCTCTCGTGCTAAACAGACCAAACGCGCCATAAAAACTGTACATAGGCGACATTATGGCCCGAATACCATGTCACATGCTCGGGCATGTATGAAGCTATAAAGTACAACTACACATACCAGCAGACTGGTTCTAATTAATTATATAAACTAGTTTTCCATCATCATCAAACTAGCAGTAAGGCTTAAGGTGGAATATTCCTCTTTATATCAATGGTATCACTGCTACTGCAGATCACAAACTTATGATAGTATTCTAAAAAGCGCCAAGTTAGGCTTGAGGCATTATGTTTTTAAATACGCGTCAGGATTGCAAAGAAAAATATTACATGATGGCACGTCTATGACATCACTAAATGATTATTCAGAAAAGTGGCACGTTGATGAAGTAAGGTTGCCATCCCTGCCCCCCTATTCTGTATCGTACATTTTGTGAGTTAACCACTGAGTTATTAACGAAACTGAGGAGTGAGTAACGGAAAGTGTCACTTTTGTATTCACTATGCACAAGTTACCAACTGATTTGGCACGTTTGCTAACCAAATCTTAGTTGTTAACTTTTAGGGCAGAGGCATGCATTTCGCCTTATATTTTTTTATCGATAGTTCTTAACTACCATTAAATATGTATTCACTAAAGCAAAATAACAGTTCTTAGTTACAAACTCAATGAAGTGACTAACCCATTTTTAGCAACTGCTAAAGAGTAGTTGTTTTCGTGCGTTGTATAATTGTATTAGGTTATAAAATTGTATACGCAGAAGAAATGCGTTGAAAAAAGTGTTGGCGCATCCAAAGGCGCAGATTGCGGGATAAATATAACCCGATGGATCTGCTGGAGTCGGGAATATTGCTCACTTTCGGCTCAACAAAGCTGGCTACCAATTACTACTAAATGATGTCATAGAACATAGCTTCCAGCCAGGCGAAGAAACACAGGAGTAAGAAAGGAGCTAAAAGTATGTACATATTATATTAGTAAAATTATCAATTTTCATTTCACTACTCTTATGAGAAACTTTTATGTTTGCCTTTAACCTTTTCTTGTCTACTGACTACTTCAGTCTTCATGTACGGTACTTTTTACTATTGAAGGTACTAGCAGCGTTACATTTTTAAGCAACTGGGTCCTGCCAGCGGCCCAGTGGGCTATCAATATTCCACACAATCTCGCTCATACAATACCTTGATTTACTCTGTACTTGATTCAGAAAAAAAGCTTGGTCGCAGGTATTTCTTCCCTAATTGTCATATGTAAGGAATAATATCAATAAAAGCAATATTAAACAAACGCATATAAGTAACATAATTATCTTTCTTTTTCAGATTTCCCTTGGAGAAGAATTAACCAAAAGGAGCTCATCAAAAAATCATAATATATTTAATTACTCACTGAGGATTATTTATATGAAGTGAATCCTTGGAAGACTTAATTTTTAAGAGCCATTGTAAAACAGTGATTACATAAAATATGTGCTTGTAAGGTCTGTGTGAAATGAAGAACTTAAAGTTTTAAAAAATAATAAATTAACAGTATCAATCAGTCTTTTAGACATTTTTCATTAGCTTGTTAATCATTAAAATGTTTGTTCAATAAATCTTTATGCACCATTATGCAAAAATAAAAGGTCAAACTAATCTGACTTAAGACATTTTAACTAGCTTTACAAGCATTATAAATTAATACTTGTACAATAAAAAGCCTTTAAGTAACACCTTTCCTATACAAAAATAAATAATTTGAGACCAACAATATTGTTGTAATTACTAATTACTAATCAGTCCTAACTTACAAAATATTATTAAAACATCATTGGTCTTAACACTTTTTAATTAGATAGTTTAAAAATAGTTCAATAAAGTAATAGATAAAGAAAAAATAAAAGATCCACATATTATTATAATTACTCATTAGTCTACCCTTCTTAGTGAGTATCTCTGTTTTAAAAGGAATAATAAAAATAAAATAGAATAAAAATGATTTATTTTCAGACCAGTGATCCATAGTGTTAGTAACAATTATTAGACTTAAAAAGTATGTTAGTACGTTTCTGTAATTTACAATTTAATAAATTAATAAAAAAATGTCTATTACTAAGTACTCACATATGGTTTTGCTCGATAGTTATACTCCAAATCGAGTAATAATTACTGTGTGGACCGCAAAACTGACAGCTCGAAGGCCCGCATCGAGCCACTCGAAGGCTCGCATCGAGCCGGCTTGGTGGAATGAAATATATCGATTTAGAGGAAAACTATCGAGCAATGCTGAATGTGTGGACGAAAGCCCGAGCCGCGGGTTTTGCTCGACGTTATTGCTCGATCGAGCAAAACCGCATGTCAGTACTTAGCTTATGATTGACAGGTTCATTGAGACTTTATAAAATGAAGTTCAATGAACCTGCCTACCAAGACTGAATCTACTATTTCATTCGAGCTCCCTCGCACTGTTTGCTAGTAAGTCGACTTTTTTCATCATAAGTGCATAAAAGTCGTCTACACTGGCATCTGCGAACATACCCGATGCACTACAGGCAGCCGGAACAAAGCCCTGAAGTATATACTGAATCTGCAGATTGTAAGACTCTGTGTATATTTGGCCCACAGACTGCTCATGTAAAATGTCTGGCAATATGCTTTAAAAAGAGTGATCTTAACTTCAGCTGTGCATCGAGCAAATCTGTGTGCCAACATATTGCCACAAACTACCAATACCCTACGTTCTCTCTCCACATCCAATTCATCACACAAGTCTTCAGTGACTACATGTCCCAAGTATTTAAACTGCATGACACGGTTTAAAGTTTCTGAGTTTAAGGTGAGTGGTATCGTGGAAGGCCCTTTATTTTGATATTTAAATAATATAAACTCACTAAATATAAAACAAAATAAGAACATTACAAGATTCTTTAGGAAAAAAAGATACTGAAAGAAAATGAAGATGCTTTGCTAAATTAACTTCATTAGTTCTCAATTGCAAAAATAATTTTATTTAAAGCATGGTCTACAATTTCAGTGAGATGTGCTGATACATTTTCAGGGGCTGCCGCTGAGGGCTCCTCGTTGGCAAGACGCCTCTCTTCCAATTCATATGCCCAGAATGGAGCACAGCTGGTGTCTTGATAAAAACCTGAAACATTAAACTAGTCATCAATTATTAGAATAGAGAGTTAAAAACTACATTAATAACTTTTTAGTATTCTGAATTTTTGTCCTAAAATTATATTAAAACTTTTGAAAAATATTTTTTTTGCACTAGTCGTCATTGTTTTTTACCCGATGGACGTCCACTGCTGGACATAGCTTCCTAAAATGACCTCCAAAGTCCAAACAAGACCGTCTCCTCGCAACTCTCTTAAAACTCTCATATTTATTTATTACTATGTACTTATTTTCTAAACTTTCCACTCTACCCAGTACTAGAATAAAAAGATGTGTAAGTAAGTATACATTTTAAAGTTTGCAGTTAGGTACAATGAGCTAAAGATAGCTAGTTAAGTTTGAGTTAGATTTATCAATGATGTAAGTACATGATACTTTGAGTATTATTTTATATTATACCATATTTCACATACTAAGACATATTTTTTTTCAAAACTTTGAATAAAGTTAGTAAGTAAAATACAGTACTATACCTACAATGTGTTACAAAAATAAGTAAATAAAGCTTGTGTTTACTTACCCTTCGCCATTGCTCCCAGAGAATTAAGTTTGAGGGCCAGTTTTGCCAGGCCTGTCTAGAAGCCTGGTTGCCCATTGGCCCTCCCATTCGATCCATCACTAAATCACGGTGGGTCTCAACTCAAGTCTCAACGAAGTTTGTAGGTAACACTTTATGCCGGTTGAGAGTGTTTTAAACTTATAATTAGGTATATAGCGGACATAATAAGTCGTTACACTTGTGACTTGCTGTACCTTGACGTGCCAGCAGCTCTAGTTAGGAATAATTAATTTATTATGAACAGAGGAAAAACTTATTAAATTCAACTTTTCAAAAACCAATTATTTACTCTTCTATGACACAAGTGACAATAATCTGACTTTGACAAGTAATAGTTGATAACATAAGTCCACAGACAACAAAATAAATTGTTATCCGAATAAATTAAAAGGTCCTAACATTTTATAATGTACTCCTCCACAGACGGTACTTTTCAATTTAGCCGAATTACAGTCGATAAATTTGCGTCAATTGAGTTAGCCACTCTGCCGTCAAAAGATACTGTATACGAAATTAAGGAACTGGAGGGTTACAAACAAAAGCTGGTTATTAACCATTTTCACAGTGATTAACTAAACTTATATTTTAGTGAATACAGGACCGCTGGTCTAGTTCTTCCGAATCCGTAGCATCGCTCGGTTCTGAAACTCTAAAATGTACAATTTACATTAAAGAAGCTAAGGAAGCTTAATAGATGTCGAGCTAAAAATTAGAATGATTAGAACAAAGAAATCAATCTTTTTTTTAATGAAATAAGAGGGCAAACGAGCAAACGGGTCACCTGATGGAAAGCAACTTCCGTTGCCCATGGACACTCGCAGCATCAGAAGAGCTGCAGGTGCGTTGTCGGCCTTTTAAGGGGTAATAGGGGAGGGTAGGGAAGGAAATAGGGAAGGGTAGGGAAGGGAAAAGGGTAGGGGATTGGGCCTACGGTAAACTCACTCACTCGACGAAACACAGCGCAAGCGCTGTTTCACGCCGGTTTTCTGTGAGGACGTGGTATTTCTCCGGTCGAGCCGGCCCATTCGTGCCGAAGCATGGCTCTCCCACGTCAGCATGGCACGTCACAATTAATAATAATAATAATAATATATTTATTCAGTATCCATAATTGTGAGTTACAAATCGTTAGCGCTACTTAAAAACTAAATACAGATGATTAAAGTGTTGCCTGAACTAGGATTTCCTGTGTTTCAGGCGAAAATTAAGGCTTAATTCTAAAACAAATATTAGAATACAAACTATACTATGCCTTAAAGTTAAAGATTAACTTAGATATTATACTAACTATAATAACCTGATTGAAAGCAACTTCCGTCGCCCATGGACACTCGCAGCATCAGAAGAGCTGCAGGTGCGTTGCCGGCCTTTTAAGAGGGAATAGGGTAATAGGGGAGGGTAGGGACGAGAAGGGAATAGGGGAGGGTGGGGAAGGGAATTGGGCCTCCGGTAAACTCACTCATTCGGCGAAACACAGCGCAAGCGCTGTTTCACGCCGGTTTTCTGTGAGAACGTGGTGTTTCTCCGGCCGAGCCGGCCGATTCATGCCGAATCATGACTCTCCCACGTATTAAATTATCATTTTCATTGTTATCACGTCTTAATGGACGCTGTTATATTTTTGTGTATCATCTAGCAAAAAGTACGACGTATTTAAGTTATGAATGCAGTCATGTTCTTAAATAATTTAGAGCAAGACTGCAATCATAACTCAACAAAAGATGCTTAAAAGCGACCATTTAATTCAGACAGAGTTTTGACTTTGTAAAAAATTTCATGGCAAAAATATCAAAATTCTAGATATTGACAGTACCTACTTTATTTTTCGTTGCGTATATTTCAGTTTCTTGTATTTGATATTTCTAGTACATTCCTGTGGTATGATAGTAAACGATATTATTATAAATGTAATATAACTTTAGAAACGTGTCGCAAACCCTGCTCGCCTCTAACTCATAAGTGCTTATCGAAGAAATCAGTCCTAAATACCTTTGGGTGTGCCGTAGAGATGTCAAAAACTTTGAAGCGCATAACATTCGGCAAAGCGTAGTCGGTAGTTTTTGTGGACATGGCTATTAGAAACGCCAACTTTTATACATGAGGATGACGAAGAAATTGATCCTATAATAATTATTATTCAAGATAACATTTATAGAACCAAGATGAGCTGTATCAATATACCGATAAGACATAAATCATAATAATTTTTTTAATATTTATTTAGGAACAAACAGTTTTCCAATACAAAATAATCTTAAGACTAAGTACATAATTAATAACCTAAACATGTAGTTCCATAAAAGAAAGCAAGTAAAGCAAGTTGTGTTTTAAGAGACTAAAGTTACAACACATCATATTAATCTAAAACAAGGTTTTCAGTTTTTTCACATAAGTTTTGTTTCATTTTGCTTAAAGAGCAATTATACAGATCCAAATCGTCAAAGTGAGTATTATACATATTGCAAGAACGTCTTACGAATGAGTTACTACTATTACAAGTCCTGGATTGTGGAATACTAAAGATGTTTCTTTTTCTTGCAAAGACAAGAAAGTTGTCTCCGGGGCACACGAAAGCTCTACAATATTATTAATTATTTTATACAGATATTCAACATCAGAAACCATGCGACGCTTGGCTAAATTAGGTATTTTTTTATATAATATTGTCAGAAACCAAAAATAAAAAAGAATAAAAAATCAAAAGCACGTGGTTACTACTTACTACTTTATTATCGGTTGTACAATGTACAATAGCAATCTAGGTATAACAAATAATAAACAAAATTTTTCATTTGTAATAAGATATATCATATAAAATTCTCGTGTCACAATGTTAGTCCACGAACTCCTCCGAAACGGCTTTACTGATTTTTACTAAATTTTATATGCATATTTAGTAAGTCTGAGAATTGGCTACTCGGTACTTTAAATATTAATAAGTGAATTTGTTGAATAAAATATAATAGTAAATTATTACAACCTGAGACTGACGGCGACTAATTTTTGTGTGACGGGATAGCGATCGACATTGCCATGGTGACATACTTATTTAGTCACTTCAATAAAATAATATTTCAAATATATTATGGCATAGCAATGTTTGCCGGGACAGCTAGTTTAAATATAAATAAGTATAAAGTAATAAAGGTTACTTAATTAATTATTACACATTTGTAAATCTGTTTTTACTTTTTAATATTTTGGATTTAGTATAATGAGAAGTAACAGACTCAATTTGAATTATATTGCAATTGTGAGAGAATCTTTGAATCTTGTCATTCTTAAAAAATACATTATTTTACTTCCATTTGCCTAAGATTTAATTAAATAGGATTAACTTAATATCGACTAAATAATTTAATATTAGTTAAATCTCGTATCGAATATTTTAGTAACCGAATATCGTGTTAAATAATTAAATATGACCGAATATCTCGCACATCTCTATAGGGCGCGAGCGGAACGGATTGATTGCTGCGCGCGCGCAAATTGAAAATCATCCTTATCGGAAATCACAGGAAATTAAAAGTATACCGCAGGCGAAATATTTCATAAAAATATTTTTATACTTTTATCATTTTTATACCTATTTTTATTTACCATATTCAGGGCCTGTTTCACCACTTACTGATGAGTGTCGGTTAAGCTGTCCACAACTTATTTGGCAGATACTCCATACTCCATCTGTCAGATAAGTTATGGATAGCCTATCCGGCACTTATCTGTAAGTGGTGAAACAGGCCCTTAAAATGCAATATTATTTCTGTTAAGCGTGGGTGATTTGTTGAAGAGATTATGTATAGGGCATAATATTATACATATTATGTCAAAATCTTCGTTTATCTAAAAGACGTGAGTGGAAGAATAAAGTTTTAGGGCCGGAAAAATTATTTGAAATAGAAAAACCATGGATTATATGTGAAGCCAGATATACTAGCTAGGTTATGAAGTAGATAACTTACAAGTTTTATTAAAATAATTGGGGGAAAAATGAGTTATCGTCCGCATGTTACGAAATGTTACTTGTTCGATTCTTTCACTCACGTCTTCTTTATTTTAGTTACAATTAAGTACGAGTAATTAACATAATTCGTCTCTGAGTGCGGCTATTGATCTTTTATTATTATCTGCTGTTAAAATTCCAAAATAGAATTTCGCGTTGAATTGTTTTCAAGTCTTATTGGAACTCATAATGTCATATATCTATGATTTTTTTTAATTAGGGGGGAAAACGAGCAAAGGTCACCTGATGATCGTTGCCCATGGACACTCGCAACATCAGAAGAGTTGCAAATGCGTTGCCTGCCTTAAATTCGATGAGATCAGAATCCTTAACAAGACTAAAATGTTTTTAACTTGATAGTTTTTGGAAAATAAAAATATACAGCCTATCTTTTCGTCTTGCAAATTGCATTATCTGATTTCTGAAAAAACTGGAATAGGTCCAGTTGTTAAAATTCGATTATACTGTGCGCAATTAATGTAAAGCACACTATGTGGACCTACATGAGATACTTTTCATTGCGGTATGTCATAGAGATATTGTTTCTGATATCTGTGCGGTATGTATTTGTAATGTAGGTTGCTTAGAAACAAATATACCCGTATTCTTATAAAAAATGTATCGATTATGCATCCGATTACACGTAATTGTAGAGTAGAAATCTAGACGGTAATTAGACGGTGTTGCATTACAATATTGTCTAGACTGAAAACGTGTATAAATTATTATACTAGACAAAAACAATTTCACTTTAATTATATAGTGAATATTGTACATTTCTCGATTTTTAATTAAAAAGTAGGCTTATTTTGTTTTAATAAGAAGCAGTTGATTTTTCTTTTCTCTCTGAGATACAAAAATGTCGAGTATTTTAACGCTTAATTCTAATCAGAAAATATTGTTTAACATTATACTTATTCCATGCTAATTTCAGCAGTATTTTAGTATCGTCTTTTATAATTATTGTTAACAAGCTGTGTCCCGCGGTGTTACCCGCGCGGCGGTTTATGATTGAAAATAAATTGTGATATTTATTATTTTCCCACACTAAAAAGTAACCTACGTGTCAATCCAAGGTATTAACTAACTCCATAACAAATGTTGTTGAATTTGCTCCAGCCGTTTAGACGTGAAGTAACAAACACACAAACTTTCGCCTTTATAATATTAGTGTGATTGTGATATTGACTTGTCTGCGATAAATTGTCAATTTTTTTTTAAATCTATGTTAATAGAAATGAATTATTTTTTAGTCTCGCTGAAACTTGAGAATGACCCGTTCAGGGTTTGCCAAATTTTAGCCTTGAAATATTTGTGGAACTCGAAGGGGAAGAGTTAAGTGATACGAAGTTCACGGGTCATCTAATAAGTAATAAATAATATTTTATAAGTTTTTCCGTCTATCTGTTAACAACGCTCTTTAACTTCTAAACTGTAAAACAATCCAATCTGAGCCTCTTCATATTCCTTGGTTTGCAGATAGTAACATAAGTAGAGAAGTGTTAAAAACAGCCTTAAGAATCCGTTCAGGACACATTTTATCAAAGTCATTTGCATTTTTAATGAAGATAGAAGATTCAGCTATCTGTGAAAATTGTAATAAAATAGATGATGTCTGGCATGTTTTGATGGAATGTGTCAAGAATAGAAGTGAAAGAGATTTACTCATCAATCAATGGATTCTGAGTTGTTTGCACATGCCTAGGTCTAATGCAGCTTTGGCTATTTACAATTTATTGCTGGAAGTTGATGAGTGAATTTCATTAAGGCGGATACGATGGGGTTGACATGTCTATGACAAAAACCCCCATAAAAATAGATTAAAAAAAAAACTTCTAAACAGATTTTGCTAAAATTTGGTATGTGGTTACTTTAAGCCACGGAAAAGGACGTCATATTATGACACTCCGGGACATAGGATACCGGAAAAACGTTCCTGCGCGATAGACGTATTTTAGCGCAACGGAGTTGCAGGTGTCATCTATAGTATGTGATAAAGATAAATAAAATACGGATAAAAGAATTTTGACGCAACAAGGTTGCGGACAATACGACATGCTATCTAAGTTAAAAGACAAATATAATAATATTATTATTCCACCCTAAAAAAAATATTCAGACTAGCTACAAATTACAATCGCATAGTGATTTTGAGGTGAAGTCTAAACCCATTTTTAATATGAAGAGGAGTTGGCAAAAGCTCTGTGTAGAGTTCGCGATATGCATACAGATGGCGCTCTAACGTTTCCGACATTTTTTTCCGACATATTTTATTATAGTTGGTAGGTCAGTAGTTACGGTACTTGTTATCTTGATGTAAATATTATAAAATAGTGTAAATAGTTTGTATTGTTATTTTTTATGTAATGACAAAAACAATATTTTATATATTTTTAATAGAATACTTAAATTATATTTAGAGGGAACTGTAAATTTTCTATTGTTAAGAATATTAATTTATACTCACATTAAAAAAAACTAGTAATGGTGAAAGTATTATTTAATATATATAAATTAATAGGTAATATGAGGAACAACACAACATCATCAAACTAGATTTTCTGTGACATTTCGTACTAATAGTTTGTCTACTCAACGCTAGATGGCACAAGATGTAGATATTTGAGCAAAGTTCTTCGACTCCCAACAACCTCGAGTTTGACAAAGTACAGTTTAGAAATAAGCTTAATTTGTTTCGTTTAGTATTTCTTTTATTTGTACTGTAAGCAAGTTAAATATTACAATGATGTACATTGTAATATTATCAAATTTGATAAATGGTGTTAATAGTAATTACTTATTATAACAGGAGAAAACTAACATTTATCAAGTGACTTCAGAGACAAAAATTTTCATTTTGACTTGACCCACCTGACACTCCGTAAAGTAATAATAGTTTACATGTCCACACATATTTTGTGTCCTTGTAGTGGCTAGTAAAAAAATGTGTATGAGACAAAGAAATACTGTTATTAATAAAAATATAATAATAATAAGAATTGGTACAGTTCATAAATTTTATTAAAATACTAACTTAATTAACAACGAGACAGAGACGTTGACGTAGGCGCAATCATTCATAATTTAATTAAGTTTGAAAATTAAGCACCTATCTAATCAATTAAAATGTGTTTTTCGTTAACAATATACTTCCCTATTATTATATTATTATACCGCTGAACACACTTTTTAACTGTTTTTCACTTTAATGTTAGTCTCGACGTGTAACTTTTGATTGCAAAAATTTTGTTTAAAATCAGAAGCATCTCTAAAATGTTTTTTTCACAATGAATTAATTATATTGTTAAGTCTCACTAAACTGGAACTAGCTAACTGTAACATGGAAAATTATGAGTCAAATGTATTATTGCAACTAAGTAAATATTTATAGGCTTTTGTACCTACTTTACTTTTTTTTTAAATAATTAGAAAAATATTTTTTTCTAATTTATAAATTCCTTCTTTAATTTACTTAACTATAACTCAAACTTAGATATTTAGGTAGCTTATAAAATTCGTACCTACTTCGTTTTAAAGTTATAAAAATAATATATATTTTTTTCTTCTCTGACGCAAATGACGCCTTCTCATGTTACCGTATGCTATATGTGTATGATTTATGTACTATATCTATATTACGGCCGCAATATAATACTATAGTAATATGATTACCGCTATTATTAACTTTGAATTTTAATTTTATAAGAAGAACCAAACAACCTTCAAGGTTCTACAGTCATAAATTATATTACAAAAAACAATTATTTTTTATTTATGATAGGTAATTATATAATTTTTTATAGATAATTATTACGCATTTGTAATAAGAGGCAAAAATAATTAAGAGTTCCCGCAACAGTCAAGACTCTACATGATTTTACTCTACTCGTACATGAAAACAATATGTCAAATCTTTTTCAACATAATATAATTGTTGTAATTATTTGTTATATAAATGTATAGTATTAAATTTGTCATAGATGAATAAATGTATAGTACTTATAAAGTTTATAAAATTTATATTTAAATTACCAGTTTCATCATAAAGGTGACAAGACATGTAAAAAAATACAGCAAGTGTTTCTCAAAAAAATTTGATTGTCATAATGCACTTCATATATTATAATAATACGTAATAATTTAAATAAATTAAGTATTAAAATGTGTTAAAAGTTGGCACGTGTCGTTGTTAATATGTTAATAAACGCAAGCGCTAAAATCGAGCAGCATTGTTGTGACAAGAATGTCGTGAGACAGATTTGCATTAAATTATGTTACTATCTCATGAACACAACAAAAAATTGTTAACAGGTAGAGCAAAAAATAATTGTGCTACAAGTGGCCATACTTTACATGCTTGATAGAGACTTGTGTGTAAGAATGGGATTGGAGTTGTTGTTGACAAAAATATTAATAAGGATGAATGAAGTAGAACATAATGTGTATAAAATTGTTATAACTAATTGTGCGTTCATAATGTCCTTAATTGTTTGGTTCCTGTAAACATTTTAATAGAAATGTAGAGTTCTTACAGAATCGTGCCGATTGTGTCCTTTTTATTAATTAAAAAAAAAAATATGGGAAAATTTTTGTATTTTTTTGCATAATTTTTCTAAGTTTTATAATCATTTTTTCTAATTTAATTTTTTGTTCTTAATTCTATATTAATTTTTATTTCTACAATACTTTACTAAACTTAAGTTTAATGCATTTCTATTATAAAAAAATCATTAATATTATGTAATTTTAAAATTTCCTTTACATTTTATAGTAGGTGCTACCTACGATGCCTACTATGCCTGAAAATCATATTTCATGATTGTATCATTGATGAAGTGTAAAATGAGTGACGTGAGAGTGAGCCGCATGTAGAGTCTCCGCCGCCGCCGCCGGACGCGGCGATTGGTCCAAATTAAAATTCAATAAGACGAGTTTGATAACATTGTGCAGTAATCGACGTCAAGTAGCGGCCGCACCGAGACACGAGAAAAAGTAGTAGCGCGAATTGTGATGTTTGTAAATAGTGAGGTGGAGGCAGGCGGCAGCGGGCGCGGCGCGCGGGGGGCGGGGCGGGGCCGCGCTGGGCGGGGCCGCCCCTCTCCGGCGCCGGCGCGCCGCGGCCCGCCGCCGCTCCGGGCCCAGTCCGCTCCGTGCTGCCGTCGCGCACGCACGCGCATGTCGCTCGCTGTCCAATCCGGTGATGTGAGGTGGCCCCCGCCGCTGCCGCAGCGCCGCGCGATTGACGCGCTTTTTTCGCGATCGAGTGTGCCAGTTGAAGGCTCCAGAGCCTTCGAGCCGGCAAGACGCCGTCCACCGTGGATCTGAGGTACGGCGCCATGGCGGCGACCACGTACATGCCGGGGGAGCTGGACCTCGGCAGCATAGGCGGGTATCACGCTGCCTCGCCGCGCAGCGCCGAGCCCGCCGACATGAAGTACCAGCACCACCTGCACGCGGGCGGCTCGCCCTCGCCCGGCGCGCCCGTGCTCGGCAACCCCTGGGCCTCGCTGCCGCCCGCGGACCCCTGGGCCGTGCACCAGCACCACGCGCACGCGCACCAGCCCGACGTCAAGCCGCCCGCGCCGCCGCACGACCACCGCCATCTGCAGGGCCACGGCTGGCACGCGCCCGTCGTCTCCGCGCACTACGGCGCCGGCTCGCCCGTCGCATTGCACGGCGGCTACCCGATGCCGATGCACCAGCACCACATGCTGCGGGACGTGCAGCCCTCACCACATCCGCTGCACCATCACCACGCGCTCGAGCGCGACCAGCCCGAGGAGGACACGCCCACGAGCGACGATCTGGAGGCTTTCGCCAAGCAGTTCAAGCAGCGCCGCATCAAGCTCGGTTTTACGCAGGCCGACGTCGGCCTCGCGCTCGGCACGCTGTACGGCAACGTGTTCTCGCAGACGACGATATGCCGCTTCGAGGCGCTGCAGCTCAGCTTCAAGAACATGTGCAAACTCAAGCCGCTCCTCCAGAAGTGGCTCGAGGAGGCCGACTCGACGACGGGGAGCCCGACGAGCATCGATAAGATCGCGGCGCAGGGCCGCAAGAGGAAGAAGCGCACGTCCATCGAGGTATCGGTGAAGGGCGCGCTCGAGCAGCACTTCCACAAGCAGCCGAAGCCGTCGGCGCAGGAGATAACGTCGCTAGCCGACAGCCTGCAGCTCGAGAAGGAAGTCGTGCGCGTGTGGTTCTGCAACAGGCGGCAGAAGGAGAAGCGCATGACGCCGCCGAACACGCTGGGCGGCGAGATGCTGGACGGCATGCACGGCCACTACGGGCACGACGTGCACGGCTCGCCGCCCCTGCACGCACACTCGCCCGCGCTGTCGCCGCCGCACTCCGGCCACTCCGGCCACTCCGGCCACGGGCCGCACGCGCCGCACGCCCCGCACGCGCAGCACGCGCAGCACCAGCTCCAGAGCGCCCACACGTTGGCGGCGCACTAACAGTTCGCCCCGTGGGCGCCGCCGCGGCCCTACTACGCGGAGCCGCACTAGCGCCCGCGGGACTGTACATAGCCGGCGCGGGCCGGCCCTCGCCCTCGCGCTGTACATAGTTCGCGAATGCCGAGTTTGAGTTGTTTGAGTTGACCGGCCCCGCGGGGCCGAGTGAGTGCCGCCGAGGACTCGCCGCCGCCGCGCCGCCGCCGGCCGCTCGGTAAGTACCCCGGTGCGACCGGCGCCGGCCCCCGACGATATTGTGAGAGACGATTTCATCGAATTTATTTATAGATTGTACTAAAATTAACGACGCCGATGCGGACCCGCCGCCGTAGGGACTCGCGGTGTGTTCGAAGCCGTCGGAACTGTAAATCGTGGCTGACGACGGCCGGAGTGTACGGACGAATCGGGTCGAGGCTTCGTTTCGTTACAGAAATAGGATTGAGTCAATAGGTGCAATTTTTATTTTAAGTGGTCGACGAAGCCTCGCGGCGCGGCGCGGCGGCCGACGTCTCCGCGCGGCGCCGCTCGGCCCCGCTTCCGTAATTTATTAAAATTAAGCAGACACGATGCCAAAATGGTTTTATTCCTGTTTACTAATGTTTTGTTGTTTTTTCTTTTATGTGTAATCGTGGCCAAGTCCGGTACTTAATTTTGTTTATAGATATTTTTTTATATTATAATTGTATCGTCGATGTAGTAAGATCTGTTCAAAATTACAAGGAATAGGAAGTGCGAAGTTGAGTGCGCCCCGGCCCCGCGTTTCGTTCTCGGATGTGAACTCTCGTAGACATGTTTTAGAATCTTTTATAATGACAAGTGAGTGGAAGAGTGCTCCTGCCCGCTCTACCTAGAGCCGGGGGCCGCGGGCGCCGCGCCGGCTCAAACCAAACTGTTGTAAATGTAATTAATTCGTTATTCTCAACGAAGTTGACAAGTCGAAATGTATATAACTGTATAGAGTATAATAGGTAATAAAGACGGCAGCGGTAGTGAACGCCTCTAGTAGGTAAATAATGAATAATTAGACTTAAAATGTTTTATATTATTATCTAAGTATTTAAATAAACCAGAGTAAATATTTTACACGGTCGTATTATTTGACTCAGGTCAACGAAATCCAAGTTCCGATAGGGATAGAGGGATGTTTTTTGTGCGATGCAGGTAGAGTCGGGCCGGTGGGTGCGACTCTACGTGTGTAACATTGGCACGGTTTATTTGAGTTTGTTTAGTGATTAATGTGGAGTCGCGGCGCGAACAGGTTGTACCTGCGGCTCGCGAAACCGTACCCATCTCAGATTGTAATAATCGTAAACATCTCCTACTTACGATTCAAGTTTCCCGAGAAGCCCACTGACATACATTGCCACTGTTTATTTAAATTTATAAACATACACATTTTTCTTAACGTTTATTAATAAATAGGAAAGATTTCACTGACAAAGGAAAACACGAATAATATTCGAAACAATTCATTGAAAATTTAGCTCTACAGGTTGCGAGCTCTACGATATATTGAATTATTCATTTAAGCTAATTTTATTTACTTGCGATTACGTCTTATTTAGCTGCTGATAACATCTCAAAGTTTTATATTTACCTGGAGTGATTGTGCTATAAAGATTTATTAAGTGAATGCTAAATGCTTGTTTAGTGGCAAAAATATACGAAATATATTTATATATTTGTGCTATAAATAACAATAATAACGAGATTTTAATGAGCTAGTCTTAAGGAGAATTAAACTCGGCAAAACTTGAGTATTTCACGTTTTGAGCATTACGTGTTTATAGGTTTTGAGATTTGTTTTAGGAAATTGATAATTACAATTCTACACGGTGTTTTTACAACATTTTTGATAAAATTAATCTAGATTCTGGCATTTTAAGGTTTCATTATATTTTATGCTTTGAACTTCTGATTTGTACTCTAAATTAGTTTTCAACGTTTTGATTTTCGACTAGAGAATTTAAGTTGTCATCTCGTAACTAAAAAGGGAATTTACCAAAATTGAATAATCATGCATAAAGACAACTTTACGTATTTTCATTCACGTAAGATTTGTTCAAAACGTTGAATTTTATAAATAAAATTTCTTTCAGGAATACATATTGTGAAACCATAAAAATGAAGTCAATGTAAGAGTATATATTTATATTTTTCAGAATATTCCTGTACATTTTGAATTACACTTTCATAATTTACTTTAGAATACTTAGTTATTATTATTTGAAATACATATATACAGTAGGTAATGAAAGGATTTCGTATATATTATCTTTAAATTCATCATTTATATTACGCATATTAACTTCTTTTATACATTATTATTTATAAAGGAAACTAAAAAATATTATGTACAGTTCCTATTCCTAAATTTATGCCTACCTAGGCCCTACTCTTACTACGTCTTAAGCCCTAGTCTGTCTCATACCTAAATTATTTTAAGATAAAATCCCAACAAATCAAACGGACAAACGTACAAGATTAGTAACATATATCGTAATTCTGTACAAATCAATCATAATATTATTTACGGCTCGCGCTACCTGCGGCGCTACATTTTGGTTACGGCGTTGTAAAATTGATTTATCGACATAAAAACCAGACCAACTTGACCCCGGCTAAATTAAATGCAATAAACGTAAAAATATACGTTTCATTAATTCTAATTTAGTATAAATTATCCAGATTTATATTGTATAGATTATAATATAGATTTTGACAAGAATATGTAGAGTCCTGTTTTCGTCAAAAACGTCGTTCGAAATTAATATTATAATTTTAAATGATTTTTAACTACTGCAGACGAAAATGGGACTCTATATAATATGTAAATCAACAAAATTATAATAAATTTCATATTTATTTCAACAATTTAGGCCCGACGGCCTCACATGAATACTGTAGTACATTTTTTGTTTACAAACACTTGAATAAACAAACAAACAGTTATAACAACAGATACTAAGTGTATAATTATACATCATACATATTACATGCATTATATTTACATACATAACCCACTTTATTACTTTTCTGATGGGAGTCGTTGTCCTTTGATTGTAACATTTACACTTGTAACTTGTTTTTGTATTATAATTTTTTATTTATTTATTTTATTTATTTATTTATTTATTTCTCATCAATAACAGGGTTCCCTAATGTTATTATAGCAGTGTACATAAAATTGTGTAACAATAATTGTGCTGAAATTGTAGATATAAATAGAATTGAATAGTAATTATATTTAAGTTTATTAAAATAATATTAATCTATAAATAAATTTTATTTCAGATAGGCACAGTTACTTTTTAATTTTTTATGAAAGTTTCCTGAAGTGGAAACATTTTTTTTAGATTACGGCTTAAAACTAATCTTGAATTAAAGTCAAGTTATTTTCTATTACCTAGCATATACAAAACCAGTAATACCTTAATATTTTTAATGCTTTGATACGTTCCTAATTTTTTTACAATATTTTACGTAATGTAGTCTATCTATATGTATATTTTGTACTTTTAGCTTTTACTTTTCGATTTTGTGGTGTGGTAGAACCTACACTACAAAATAATACTTATAATTATTTTTCCATGCCTGCGAAAGCCGTCGCAACTTTAAACGGAGTTGTATATTTTAACCCTTTACTGCATATGAAGCCATTTATGGCTCTTCAGATTAAACATTTTTTTCTGCCTATATTATAATGAGCATGGATTATATATTTTCACTCCTATGTTAACTACTTCTCTGTAGATCGAAACATATTTTTTTGCTGATGTCAAAATGTCATCTGCGAATGTAATTTCACTTTTAAGCGGCGCGGGTGCAGGAAACAGACGAAGTAAAATTTTATGTGACTTTAACGATGTATATTATTGAAAAAAGTAAGATATTCGTGTGTTTAAAAATCTCAATATAATGTTCAGAGGCTCTTTTTATTTTCAGTAATATTTGTTTTACTATAGATTTGGTTTTTCTGCTACATTTTCTCAATTTTCCGCGGGAGCCACTTCTGGCTTCGTACGCATTCACCGATCTTACTCCCACGCTTTTATCGTACCAATAAGTTCACAAAAACTATCTCTGGCGATAATTTCATTAGTGATAAATCAGAATCTGACTCCAATGATGATAAATTACCGTTTTTTGACTTTCTCTTATTCAAAAACAATAAAATCGTGTTTATTGTGGTGATATGTGGAGGACCAACTAGCGCTAGAATTCTGCATCGCACTATCGAAGTTTTCTAAACGTGTCAGATAATATTCCAGCCACTTCGGCCAGACAGAGAAAAACACCCTTAGTCGGAAGGTCTTCCTTTGCGCCCTCCACCATATTACCACATTGGTAACCCTCGACAAAAATGCTCCTACTGCAACAAAATTAATAATTTTGTTTCGATCGCATACAAAATGTAAAAATCGTTACGTTTTCTTATACCTAAACGGGAAAATAAACAGCTTCAGAGACTTATAAAGCTAAATTCTGTACTTGTTATGCATACGAAGCCATTTATGGCTTCTAAAATTATTTTCTAAAATAAGGTACTAAATTTTTTTATTCCCTAATAATTATCTTAATTACCCCTTATAAAGCAATTATTAGCCAGTTAAATATTTTTTTTCTTCATTCTATCATAATTCATGCAATAGAGGGTTAAAATAGTAATGTATTATTTATCTGCCTTGGTTAAATAAAGCCATGTCTTACCTAGACAAGTACACAACAATTAAAACATAGGAAGTGGAACTTTTATCAAAGTAGGTACATAATGTTCACAAAAACGGCTCTATCGACCAAGGACGAGCGCAAACAATAAAAATAGTTAAACATTTTATTATTTTATTACGTACCTCATTAAGAACACGAAAAAAGTCTATTTTTATTTTTCGAAACACAAAAAGAGTATCACCTTTTAGTTTTTTTTTTATATTTTCGGATTAGCTATATGGGGCGTATAGCGTAAAAATAATTAGCTTGGTTAATTATATTTTCTAAATTAAGTACATCTTTAGCTGAGTATAATGGTTATAAACGGTCGGATCTAAAAATAAATGTGAAAGCCTCTCTTAATTATATCTAAAATATTTTTATGATACCTATGGGTATGTTAACAAATACAAGATGTTGCCCATAATTTCGTTTATATAGAAAATCGTTCATCACACTGGAACCGTAAATTTTGCTATAACAAATTCTATATTATCTCCATACCAAATTTCAGCCGATCAGACAGACAGTTTCGCATTTATTATAAACTAGCGACCCGCCCCGGCGTCGCACGGGTATAAAACATATAGCCACTGAAAAAATGATTAAAATCAATAGCCTATCATCCTTCACGTGGTCTACTTCTTATCTGTGCCAAATAACATAAAAATTGCTCCAGTAGTTCGCGAGATAAGCCCTTTCAAATAATTTCCCCCGTTTTTTCATATTCTCCTATTAGTCTTAGCGTGATAAAATATAGTCGATAGCCTTCCTCAATAAATGGGCTACCTAATACTGAAAGAATTTTTCAAATTGGACCAGTATTTCCCGAGATTAGCGCGTTCAAGTTAGCCCTTTCAAATAATGTTCCCCTTTTTTCCACATTTTCCTCTATTTCCTCGCTCCAATTAGTCTTAGCGTGATAAAATATAGCCTTCCTCGATAAATGGGCTATCTAACACTGAAACGATCATCAAAATCCGTTGCGTAATTTTAAAGATTAAAGGGAACAAAGGGACATGAGGGAAAAAAGCGACTTTGTTTTATAATATGTATAGATATAGATATATATTGTATAGATATGCATTGTATAGATATAGACGCGCAACTTTGTTACTTTTCTCTCATGAAAGAATTTTGATAGGAATCAGATAATCGTGACTCGGCTAATTTGTTATTTGTGTGCCAATTCTCATCAAAATTGTTGTAGTAGTTTAGGCCTCATTAAAACAAGCAAAATGTTAGAATTCGTATGCTTTGAGGCGGAATGTAACTTGGAACATAAGAAGAAAAATATTGTGCGAGTAGAAAAGAGCAATATTGTAATAATGTATCATAAATTATGTGATGAAATATTTGCAAATAGAAAATAAAGCAACTTTTTATATTATTTTCACAAACCGCGTTGATTTAAAAATTGATACATTTACATAATTTAATTGTATCTTTGTTTTGTTTTTAAGCAAATGGCAATTGCCAATCAAATATTTTAAATGTCAATCAAAAAGCCAAAATGTCAAAGCAAAAAAAAAGTATTGTTATAGTATTGTTTTATTTGGCGCAATATTAATGTCTCTAATATGAGCCAAATAATATACCTGTAGTATATCAAATTTCAACTCCTTCATATTTACTTTTTTATTTCTAGATCCTAGTATTAAACTATGTAAAATTGAATTTCATTAGAAATACCTACGTAGTAAGAATCGACAACATTTTGATTTATACTTTATCTTTCTAATAATTCTTTAAAAAACCTTCCTTACAACAACTTCCTAAAAAACAAAGTTTATTGATTGATTCTTATGCTTATACATTTTCTATTGTATTTTGTGTAGAATTGTTTATTAAATGGCTGTCGACAGTCAATGCACAATACAACCCCTATGATTATTATTACAATAATAATAATAGTTATTATTATTGTAATAATAATTATTACAGAGAGTTTTATCTTTAATATTAAGGTTGCACCGTAATTATTACAGTGCACTCTTTATTGACACGACAGAAGAATAAGATTTTTTGTCGTATAGCAAAATATTTTTTAAGGACATTTTACAAAATTATAATTTTGTCAAAGACAAAGGAATAAAATTAAATCATGGTTTTATTTTGTTTAAAAGAATTAAGTATACGAATCGTTATTTCCAAGAAATTGACATTACAAATACAAAGAAAAATTCTCTGATAAAACGGAAAATATCAAAACTAAATAAAAAGTTGCCGTCCTTATTTCTTTTTGTACTGTACAAGGTTTTAGTACGGGAGCCCTAGAACATTTTTAGGGTTCCGTAGCCAAAATGGCAAAAAACGGAACCCTTATAAATTCGTCATGTCTGTCTGTCTGTCTGTCTGTCTGTCTGTCTGTCTGTCTGTCTGTCCGTCCGTATGTCACAGCCACTTTTCTCCGAAACTATAAGAGCTATACTATTGAAACTTGGTGAGTAGATATAGTCTGTGAACCGCATTAAGATTTTGATACAAAAATGGAAAAATTATTAAAAAATTTAGGGGTCCCCATAGGTATAACTGAAACAAAAAAAAAATTTTTTCGTCTAACCTACGCGTGTAGGGTATCTATGGATAGGTCATCAAAAATTATATTGAGGTTTCTAATATCATTTTTTTCTAATCTAAATAGTTTGCGAGAGAGACTCTTCCAAAGTGGTAAAATGTGTGCCCCCCCCCCTCTAACTTCTAAAGTAGGGGCATGATAATTCTAAAAAAAAATATGATGTACATTACTATAAAAACTACCAACGAAAATTGGTTTGAACGAGATCTATCAAGTAGTTTTTTTTATACGTCCACTTTCATTAAATCAACTAAAATATAAAAATAAATCAAAAACCTTTTAATTTTATAGAAATAAACCTTATTGCTGCTGCGGAACCCTTCAGTGGCGAGTCCAACTCGCACTTGGCCGTTTTTTTTTGATTAGGTACTATCACGCAAATTTTTTTGTGAGTAGCTTCATTTTGATAAGACAAACACCTTTTTTATCTGCGAAAAATCTTGAAAGTGGTAGCTAACAGAAATAGAAAGGATTTCATACTTTGATTTGATGGTCCTAAAATATACATTATTCTATTTGTAGGATAATGTTATTCTTAAATTATTTAACTATTACCTATCAATATACAAATCAGCTTGTTAGGGTTCCGTTTTAGGGTTCAGTACTCAACCAAGTTTTGTTGATTACAGAACTCTTACCCAGAGTAAAGGACGTAACGAGCTGATTTTTCGTGTGTTGATAGGTTAATAGTTATATAATTTAAGAGTAACATTGTCCTACAAATAGAACAATCCATATTTTAGGACCATCAATTCAAAGTATTAAATCCTTTCTATCACTGTTAGCTACCACTTTCAAAATTTTTCGCAAATAAAAATGTTGTTCGTCTTATCAAAATGAAGCTACTCACAAAGATTAGCTTGATAGTAATAAAAAAATCGGTTGTCTGTAAAGTCGGTTTACTAACAATAGTTGAACGTGACAACGTATGACGTTGTCACGTTCAACTATCCTTAACCCCTTAACCCTCGCTTCCGAATCTCTATAAATAGAAACAAACTTTTTCGAGTGTAACCTAAAGTTATTTCGATGTATTTCTTTCAAATGATTGTCTAAAAATATTTATAATGAGTAAAATAAACTATTCGCAATACAAAACGCTACTGTATACATTCGTGAAATCCAGTAAAATCTTCGAACAAAGCACAAGTCATACCTTGACACGTAGGAAATAGAGCACAATTTTGAATAGCCGAAATAATACTAATATCTCAGATTGTTTATTTATTTTTCATTCAGAGTGTGGTCAATGTATCAAAGGTCATAACTAACTAAACTTCTTCATACAAAAGTATTCTCTAAGTCATCGAAATACGTAATATAATCGAAACAAAGAGCGCGGCCCAGGTGGGCCGCGCTCTTATTTTCGAGACTAAGGGCCTGTTTCACCGCTTCCTGATAAGGTGCCCGATAGGCTTATTTGACAGATTCTCCATACTCTATGTGTCAAGTTAAGTGGTGGATAGCCTTATCAGGAAGCCGTGAAACAGGCCCTAAGAGTCTTACGGTTGTTGAGAGACAACGTGCCTCTTTGTCGCTCGTTCCGCGCTCTCGCTTGCACTTCAAGCCTTAAATGGAACGCCTCAGAGCGAGGTAACGCCGCATGAACTGTCATGTGTTTCGTTCGCGCACCCCATATCGAATTATAAGACGTTATCACGTCAAAAAATGTTCTAGGGCTCTAGTACTATTTGGGAATATTCTCAGAGAGTGTTACTTCTGCAGGCTGGTTAGGATGTCTATAATATGTATGGAGTTTATTGTGAAAGTAGCAGCGCTGACTAGAGAGCACATTTTTTTCGTGATTTGTATGGGCAAGCGGCCCCGCGTTATGAATTTAGTCATTCAAAACTTTAAAAAAAAGTTACTCTTTCAGTGCTACTACTTTCACTGCAAACTCTATATTAGAGATTCATACACACCCTAAAATATTAGGTATCACTTAGTTTTGTCACACCTTGTATAAGACTAAACGTTGACTAAACGTGCAGGAAACCTCACATTTTTCCGGCTTAAAATCCCATGTCTTTTCCCCGGATTCATAGTATCTCTACATACATTTTTATCATAATTGGTTCAGCGCTAAAACCGTGAAGGCAGCAGACAGACATTCATTTTGTTGCTACGGAACATCTCAGACTCGTTTTGCAAAAACTTCTTGTAGACACATGAAGTCTACAAGAAGTCTTTTGGCAAAACGAGCATGTTTCTTTCGAGGGCGCTGTGTCACCTTTCGTCACCTTGTAAGGAGGTGTCTCGTCCAAAAGTGCGTTTCGTCACATACGTCACGTCACAGTTTCACCTGTCACATGTGACGGCGAAAAAATGGCCGCGCGAAATGCGACGCACGTCACTAGAGAATAAGGCCCGACGCACACTGTGTACAAAATATGAAGTATTAGTCTACTTTATCTACATGAAACTCCTCATTGATAAAAATAAAAGCGAATAATTCTACAAGGCTTACTTGTTATTGTCTGGCGTATTGGAAAAGTCACAATGAGCTGCGTAAAATGTTCCATGAAAGTTTCTCGTCTTGCTGGGGATCTGCTGAGAGTAATAGTTATCTTAAAATACAATTTATAATAATATGATTACTTGCAAACAACATTATCGACATCATGATAATAATAATTAAGTCAGAGTGTTTATGGCCAACTTAGATATTTATGTAAATTGTTTTAAGCCGTAACCTTTTCCGGGATAAAAACTACTTATTCTATGCAATTTGCTGAGACATAAAAATATCTATAAAAATAGTTGTTATGAACCAAGTTTAAATAGAATCTGTTTGTGTGTGTGTGTTGTGTAAGCAGAGTAAATAGACAAATAAATTTTCATATTTATAATAATATTACCTAGTATGGATAGTTTAAATTTAAAACAAAACCATCAAATTTCTCTCTGAGATTTTATATCAGAATAGATAAGAATTATTACTTTTTATCAGACATAGTGTGCGGGCGGGCTAAGACAAAATGACATTCCCGCAGTGTAATGAAGCGTATCACACCTAACCGTAGTGAAACTTCACACACACAAGCAGCTCCTTATGTATACATATATAGCACTTACTGGAATATAGTTAGAATGCTTGACCTAAAGTAGAGTAGGTGATTGAAAGATAGACATGTATACACAAACATACTATAAAATATGGAATACCATATGTATAAAGTACACTTACACAATCGAAAGACAGAAACGGAGATAGACCTTTTTTCTTTCAATAATAATAGTTGGTACTTAACTATTAGGTACACTTCCGTCTCGATGATAGGATTTGATTTACTTTATTTTTTTCATAAAAAACGGGCGTAAGTCGTACATGTTTTACTGCAAAAATGTTTTTTACTAAAATTAACCTTGTTAATAATTATTAATATATTATTATGACGGTTTCAAACATCAAAATCGGTTTTGAAACTAAAGTTACCTAAGCAAGGATTTGAGCAGATTCAAAAACTAAGAAAAATTGTATAACTTTAGAACCTTATTTTTTAATTATTTAGGTAAGTATAATATTTTATTTAAATCAGTTACAAAGTAGATTTACACACTAATCATGTAATAAATGAGGTAGTAATGATTTAATGAAATTGTTATAATGAGCATCGATCGCGTTGAAATCTTTTTCATGAAGAAAGATTAATGACAAAATTATTCATAGTTTAGGTTGCATTATAATAATGATATATTATTATTGCAAATAAAAAAACTTTGATGATTAAAAGTGTGTTTGGATTAGACAAACACAAAATATAATGGTATGCAAACATTTTTGGGAAGATAAAAAGGCAATAAAAATTGTTTCAAAATTTGAATGGTCCAATATCGTGGGAAATCTTCCCAGCAGATGTCATAGACTAATCACTTTACGTATACCTACAGAAATGATGTAAAATGATTTTGTATCTTGATGTACTTATTTACCTATTGAATTGAATATAGTTCTGACTATAATATGTGTCGTTAATATAATAATCTCACTAAAAATCTTTGCATTATGAGACTAGGTTATTATTATGTATTTTTTGTTACTTTCAGTAAATAAATCAAGATTTTAATAAAACATTTCAGTTTTCATGTGTCAGAATGGTGAATAGTAGTAATAAACCCTTATTAGAACTCAGAATGATTTCACGAACTTCACTATTCTGAGTTGTACAATTTTATGTTTAAAAAATCACAATTATAATACATCTTATATTTTTTACCTAAAAACTAGCACTTATTATTTATTAATAATAAGATAGTCAACATCGTAATGGCATTAGTGTTTTATTTAGGTGATTTGCTAAATTAAAAATGCACGCATGTCTTTATATAAAAATACAAAATAATATGCTTTTATTTTCCTTACGTGCTATTTAAAAACCATTATATTCTATATTCTATACCAAAAAAGTACCAACAATGTTTTATTAGGTAAACAAACCTAAACTTTACAAGTTTTGTATTGGAATTTAATTTGTTTTTCACCTTAGAATGTTTTATATGAAGTTAGGTATTTAATTGATAAAAATGGTAACATACATTAATACTCTATAAGTCTAAGAGAATATCCTTCATAGAATCCCATTCAAAAGCAATGACTAAAAAAATTACTCAATAATACACAAACTGTAAATAAAGTTTAGCCTGTAGTAAATAACTAAAGACAGTGGGCGGTGTCCAAAAGTATTATATTTATGTCACCTAACATAATGTCACTAAAAATGGCGGATCTAGTTTGTAAAACGTAGGAGGTACATGAATTGTATGTCTACATACTACATAGTATTTCCTTTACGTACACCGTACAGCTGTTGTTATTCACTACTTATATTTCTTATATTGCTTCTTCTACTGATGGTTATTAAGATAACTTACTTAACTTAAGATGCGTTCTTATAACAATTTTTTGTAGGTTGCAGCCTTCTTATTAATTTCAATTTGAGCAGTTTTATTTAACACTTGTTATCATATTGTGGTTTTCAAAGCTCGTATTTATTTCAAGCTCATAACTAACTTTTGTGAATCTCTATCATATTATAAATTAACAATAGATGTTTTTATTTTATTTATGGTTAATCCTTCGATCGCGGATTCTTGGAAATCTAGTTATTCTATTGTTGTCACCATCACTGGTGATCTTATGGTCCTTGATAGGTTAAGGTGATGTGAACTTCACTTTGTACGTGAAACAGGAATTTTGTCCTAACAAAGTTGGACCTAACCAATAGCAGTACACAGCAGAAAAAAATAGGTACATGCAGTAAAGGGTACGAAGTAAAGAATTTAGTATTGTCTCGCGGAATATTGTTAAAAATAATAATTTATGATTATGTAGATGCTCTTGTGTAAAAGTTGTTCTTTTTATTGCTACTTGATTGCTTTCTCAGTAATGTCTATTTTTATTGAATCAACCAATAAGAAGTGATGATGATGACTAAAATATTTGAAATGGTTACAAAATATCCACAGTTAGGTTGTTTGTAACCCGCGCGAATGTCGGCGCGCGGCAGGTGCGCGGTTATCACAGTCCTCGGTTTGGACGTAGGGCGACCACCGATATAAATTTGACAGGACAGATCGGACACATATTATTTTTAATATTTTTTAGGGTTAGTAAAATCTTTAAGGAAAATCTTTGGTTGCGTAACAAAGAATCAGTAAGTAAATTGCATTTGCTATAATATTTTTATTTAATAGGTCAGACCACGACACATTCTAAAGATTTTCGGCATTTGGTAAAATTTTTAGCAAATTCATACTATAGTGCGTTATTAAAATACAGTCTTGATACGTAAATCGCTTTTGTAATTCGTTTACATAAACTTTTTTAAAGTTTTAAACAATAAAATCCTCTGCAATGCAAATTTAATATAAACTTATTATATCATTATTATTTCCAGAAAATATTATAAAATATATTATAAATAGTTATTCACACAAGTTTTTGTAGAGAATGTTTACCAAGGCCAGACTATTGTGTGAAACTTAAAATATATTACAATATGGTAATAATGGCTAAGTATAATAAAACATAATAATAATATGATGCACTGAAGGCTAATTTAATTAATTTTAATTAGAGGCTAGAATTGTAGAAAAATATATATTACATAGGTACCTCCAGACAATTAATTTATTCAACAAAAAAATATCTTGCTGCAAAACCACACTTACCTAATTACTGTTTATAGGGATTAATTTTTTTTTTGCGTTTTTGGGTATCTCATAAAATGGCAAAGTTAACAACAGAGAAACACATAATATTACCAAACTTTAACAAAGAAATTTTCAAAAAACCTAAAATTTAATCAAAAAAACAAAGACATTAAGTCCCACTATCCACAGCTGGTATGGTCACCGCTAGTGTTGATGTCAATTTATAGGAGCCCGACGGCGTCCCGCGGCGTCATATCTTGTCCTCGAGTGTCTGATACCTTGTGCTTAGTTGCCTCCACACGCACACACACACAAATATACACACATACACACATGCATACAAATATACACACACAAACATATTTTAATAATAATACAAAATGTTGCCTTATTCATAATATAATAAGTACACACCAAATTTTATTTTGGTTGAGACTTTTGAATTATTTTCGTTCAGGTTGATTCATCAACACGATTTACAAACTAATGCGAGAAACAAAAGGCTTATCTGGAACATTTTTCGAGATAAAAAGTACATATCTTGCCCTCTTTGCTCTATAAATATATCTGTATTAATTTTTAACAAAACATTTTATTACTTACATGAAAACAAAGAGTTAGAATTATTGTAGGCAAATGTAGGAAAATATTTTAATGAAGGTTGGAATTTTACCTGTGTGAGCGTGGCATGGTAACACAGCAAAATTTAAGATGGCATAAATCGATTCAAATAATACACATTGTATAACACATCAGTAATAAACGGGTGTACTATTGATGTGATTTAACAATTTATTGCACACACACTTGTTACATTACAATAATTGACAAGGAAAAGCTGCGTATGCGTTTACTTTGTAGTTTACACACATTCTTATTATATTAGTTTAGTGTGCTTCATACGAAAACCTACACATGTACACAATAACGTCTTATATTAAACAAAATTACGTTGCTTTAACTTTAATTAATAAAATCCTTTGTTCTTTTTCCTGGTAGTGTTTATTTTTTAATTTCCTAATAACTCTGTACCATCTATATTTACTAGGAAAATATAACCAAGAATATGAATCATTACAAGATTTTTACGGTGTTTTTAAGTTTATAATAAGAAATATTTATTTTACAACTTTCCTTATTCTAGAAAACTAATAAAGATACTGTTTTAATGAATTCGATATCACCTAATAAAGTTTTGAGATATATAGTAAACGTTTTTTGATTATGTTAATAACTTATTCTTTTAGTTTTTTTACTGTTAATATTCTATTTAGAAAATACTAACTTTTGGCCATAAAATTAAATTATTATTATGCTATTGTTTATATTACACGAAACTATAAAATAATAAAACTGTACCGATCTAGCCGAATAAAGAGATATATTTGGTGTACAGAAAAAAATACGCAAATCTAAATAAAAATGAATTTTGTTTTGAATTTTTGTCCAAACCGCGGAACCGATTTTGCTCAAATTTCGTGTAGATATATTTTAAGTCTCGGCAAAGGACAAAGTACTTTTTATCCCGAAAAAATGTACGGTCCGGTGCAAAAAATGAATTTAGTTGCAACGGAGTTGCGGGCCTCATTTAGTAGATCTGACGTGCGAGCTTTCAGTAATGTACCTTAGGCACTTAGTAAAACCAACACTTACTTCTTTAGTTGCGCTGCATTTGGGTTAAATTAATACTAGTAAACTATAAGATAATACATCCATCTAGAGTTTTACGATCAAGATTAATGAAAAGATAAACTACCGACTTAATATTTGAAGGTGTCAAGATCTCAGTTATCTTATGTATTTAAATTTTCATTAAAATTAATCATATATGCTAAATATATTTTAATATATTTACTGTAAATATATTAATGTGTTTTGCTAGTATTGCTTTTAATTTAATAAAGTAAATGATATTTTTGTTATACTGATTTATTCAAAGTTCCAAATAGTGGAGCGCCCAGAGATTAAAAATAGATAATAATTTTATAATATTCTATATTAACAAGTTATAACTGTATTTATATGCTTGAGTAAAACGTTATAGAAACGAAAATAAAATGGTTTATTAAATAATGATTATAATGGCAGATAATATAATATTATGAAATTACATAATATTTTGTCGTAATCAGATAATATATTATTTTTATTTAAAATGAATATTCGTCGTCCCAAACACTCTCCCCACTCTCGTATTATAAGATGACACAATATTTTAATGGGTATAATTTAAGCGGTCACCAAAAATATTTTTAAGACCCTAAGCCTAAGCACCAAATAAAATAAATAACGCCAAAAAATTAAATTGACTTTATAAAAAGAGTTCTAAAGTAAATCATATTATGATCTAAAATAAATATTTATTCCCAAATTGGATAAATTGATCACCAAATAATGTCAAAAAACAAAAATTATTTTTGATTCCCAAAATGGATAAATTGGTCACCAAATAATGTCCTACACAAAAATTCATATTACTACCAACAACCTTACTCATTTGTTTGACGTCATCCAAAATAAATATATTAAACAGACTACTTTAATGTAGGACTAAGGGTCAATTCAGACTTCAACGCTAGTAGCTAATATAGTAGTCATTTATAGACATCCTAATTCCTAACTTGACGCAACGTAAAAAGGCTTACTAGCGTATTGCTTAAAGTTAATCGTGGATTAAATATAACTTTCTGTCTCTCGTTATAAGTATAAATTATGAAAGAGAAAACATGATTTTTAACAAACGATTAACAATTTTTTGAAACTGAGGGGTATTTAGTTGTAATTTACTTTTTCTAAGCAAATATTTGATGGAAGAACTTCCTAGTTCCCAAATTTCCAAGGTTAATGTGTAATATAGGTTTTAATGTTGCGTAATTAGCTGTTTTATCTAATGGTCTAACGACTTCCTTTGAGGTTATTATTTTTCGTAAACCTACTAAAGTACTTAAAGTACTAGTAAAATAGCTAAAGCATACAACGAGCAACTTTTTTGTATGCTATAGTTGTGTTAGGTAATAGGTTCGGAAGAAAATCAAAACTTGACGCAAAACTTATTTTTTCTTGTGATATTTTTTACAATAATAATTGAAACTACATTACTCTAGTTATATTAAAAAGTAGATGTATAAAAAGGCAACTGCCACAAAACATCTGCCGCAGCGCTTATAGCCATTGGCGTTCCCATAACCTTAAGATTTTGGTCTAAGTAAGATTCCTGAAACGTTAGCTCATAGTTAAGCTAAACTGTTGGTCTGTCTGTATATAGTAATACTAATTACTCCCACACCCACACGAGGTACAGTTTATTGATAATTATGTATTCATACAGCCGTTGCACTGTCACTACTGATGTATTTCCAACTATACATAATATTATCATGTCCTTGAATAATGCAAGCAGTAACACGCTGTAGACTTGTGATAAAATATTAGCATATAGGCTTATAGGGAATACTGTATACTATTTTATTAGGCGAGACAATCTTGTACTTAGAGACCAAAGAAGTTGATTCATAGGTAGATCAGGTAGATGGAGGACCTATGTAATTAGGTCGCGTAATGTCAAATCCAGCCAACAGCGCGGCGGGGCTAATAATATGGTCGCTATGGAGAATCATAATATTGTGAACCATAATATGATTCATTTTTCAAAAATCGCAAAATTGACACTCTGTTTGCAATCCAAATGTCTAAATTCGTACTAATTTGACATTCGTGAGTTTGACAGTTTTGACAATTCATTTTGTGAACACAGAGTCTCGTCAGTCACTCTGACATTGGCAACTCACCAAGGAGCCATTTTAAAAAGAAAAAGAAGAATTGATTGACAGGAATTGATAAATGGGACCTTTTTAGCCCCGCTGATAGGATTTAAATTGAATTGACATAGCCCGATCAAATAACGTGGGTCTCTGAAATGCTTGTCTTGTTAACTGCTGCAAGTTTTTTCGTGAAAAATATGGGTAAATGGTTTTGTGGGGGAAATAATGCGTTAGTTTGGTCTTATGACTTATCCATAACGCATTTTGTAATTTTTGTTTTTGTACAGAATTTTCGTTTTTAAAATTCTAAGCCCGAAATCTTTAAAGGTGAAGAGAGGTGCAATAGTTTGTTCTCATACCGCTCAAATTTGACTCCAGTTACTGCGTCGTCAAAACTTATCTATATCTGAGTTTTTCATTACATGGGATCATTTTTGGCCTCAGTTACCCTTTATAATATAATATTTATTATTCATTCCGTAGTAACTAGTACTAGGTACAGTAAATCTTATCTTATCTTATATATATATATATTATAAAATTCTCGTGTCACAATGTTAGTCCACGAACTCCTCCGAAATGGCTTTACTGATTTTTACCAAATTTTATATGCATATTCAGTAGGTCTGAGAATCGGCTACTGGGTACTTTATATTATATTGATAAGTGCATTTGTTGAATAAATAATAGTAAATTATTACAACCTGAGACTGAAGGCAACCATTTGTTTATGCGACGGGATAGCCATCGACGTTGCTATGGTGACATACTTATTTAGTCACTTCAATAAAATAATATGGGCGAAATACTTTTAACTTTAAGAGACAGCTAGTATGATATAAAATTTGTTTCAAATGAAACTTTCATGGCAGCGCTAGATGCTCATGATGATTTATAGATGATAATGATGATTTCGTAACGGTACTGACCACTACAATGTACTACCACCCCGAACATAAAAAATAATGATCCGAAGAACAAGTAGCTTTCACTTGTAAAGCCTCTTTGGTATAATATTTACATTAAATTATTACATTTATAAAAATCGTTCCTCCGTAGCAATGACGAGGTACATTTATAGTGCTTATTAAATTCATTTATTTATGCGTATTTCATAAACTGTTGTGCCTACTTGAATTTGAAATGTATCTTTCTTTTGTTATTTAATTAAAACATGTAAAGTATTTAATTTTTTAGTTTAGTAGGCTTCATTGTATTGGAGCATTGCGAGTAATAATGTGTGGTATATTATGTCACTTATACATTGTGCGTATATATACGTTCTAAGTTTCGTTAATTTTAATACAGTAATTTCTAAGTTGAGTTCTCGATATTTCGATCGATACGATCTAATAACGATTTATTAATCTTATTAAGTTTAACTATGAATGATGGATTGGAATGGATTATACGACGTAAAGACAAAAACCATAGAAAAAACTTGGGCTTTTGAACTTAAATTTTGACGGACAATGGTATAGTGACCAACAACATGGAACGAACATACCTTTAATAATAATTAGTATTTTGACGATCACATAATATAATTAAATGTTATAATATTAATTAGCTACTGGTTTTTCCATTTAATCTAAAAAACTTAATCATAGATACAATGATATAATATTATAGGACTACATTAGTAATTAAGCAAAAAATTTAATATATTGTAATGTCAAATTATTACAAGGTAGAATTTTAGGGAAAATTATACAATATCATAATTAAATCTAAATCTGAGGTGGCTTCATATCATTATTATTATTACAGTGTTGTCATTGTAATATTTTTATTTATTATTAAACCTTAAAACAAAACAATCTTTGGAAAAGGCAAAAAAGGCTAAGAAATGGTTACTTAATCTATACTTATTATAAAATGAAGTCGCTTTTTTCCCTCATGTCCCTTTTGATGATTCTTTCAGTGTTAGATAGCCCATTTATCGAGGAAGGCTATAATATCTAGGCTATATTTTATCATGCTAATAGGAGCGAAGAAATAGAGGAAAATGTGGAAAAAACGGGGAAAATTATTTGAAAGGGCTTACTTGAACGCGCTAATCTCAGGAACTACTGGTTCGATTTGAATAATTCTTTCAGTGTTATATAGCCCATTTATTGAGAAAGGCTATAGGTTATATTTTATCATGCTAAGACTAATAGGAGAATGTGGAAAAAATGGGGGAAATTATTTGAAAGGGCTTATCTCGCGAACTACTGGAGCAATTTTTATGTTATTTGGCACAGATAAGAAGTAGACCATGTGAAGGATCATAAGCTATCGATTTTAATCTTTTTTCAATGGCTATATATTTGATACCCGTGCGACGTCGGGGCACCCTGGCTAGTATGATTATAAAGTACCTACGAGAAATAGCAAACAAAATTTGGCAGCTTCAAAATTTTGCTTAAATTAGAAATGTTCTATTTTTTTTCCTAATTTTTGTACTTGTAAGTTATGTTTTTTCTTAAAATTTGATCAAATTCATGTCAGTGTTATCTTTATTGAGCGGCTGAAATTATAATTATCTAAGTATTAAATGTAGGCTACAAAAAATATCATTTACAGCAGTTAGCAGTCTATCGATTCTTAAACAGTTGTAATCACTCCCATTATAATTTAATGCTAAAAAGCGGTACGTTATAATTTTCACACGACATCTGTATCGGCGCCATTTTGCATACAAATGGCCAAATTAGATACAAATCGGACACCGGCGATGTGACGTCACTATACAAGATGGCGCACCGATAGCGATACGGGGGTAGTTTATTGTGACATGTTATAATGATTTACGAAATATTAGTACAGGGTACCGGAAGCTCCATAATACATAGCACAATACAAGCTAAGATATAATACATAGGTAATGGACCTTAATAAATATTACTAAAATGTTACAATTTTACAAACAAGCTCGTGTTCCTGTTAACAAAAGGGGTTTAATTACCTTACATTTTTCTCCCTTGTGTTTTATTAACTTATTTTAATTTAAATGCAACCAAAATTTTAAACTGTTCTCAAATAGTGTGCTGTTTATTTTTGAGACAATGTCTGATATTAAAAAATATTCTTCTTTTTTTGCCGCCGAAACTTATTTGCTCTAGCCTCTACATTTGCATAAAAGGTACCTTCACTGCAGTCTGTAACCACCGGAATCGTACCAAGTACCTAGAACTGTCCTAGCCTATTAGATTAACGATTTAACGAGATTTAACGAGATGTGACGTTAATACGTTTATTGGTCTGGTCTAGACCTCCGGAAACAAGTGAGCATCACTTATCAATCATCGTTGTACCGTCTGAGCGTTGCTCTCCTATGAGGAGACTGCGCACTTTGGACTGAGTTTAAGTAGTAATACACGATGTTATATATCCCTTTTTAAACTAAACTTTATCATCATTTAGTTCATAATTTAATATGACGTGAATTAAATCAAAATATTAATTTGGTCGGGTTTTAATTTTCTTACATTAAAATTAAAGTCGTATCAAAAAAGCTACTGCCATCCTGCATTGTACCTTCAGGCTTGCAGTAGGTATATAGCAGTGGTCCTCAACCTTTTTTTAATGTGGGCCACAAAGATGTTTTGGTCTTGGTGTCGCGGGCCGCAACAAAAAATTTTTAAGGTTAAAAAATAACTGTCTTCAAAATTGACGATTTAAAGGTATGGAAAAAATTTCACGACTATCACGACGCGCGACGATTTTATATTATTTTGTTGGTGGACGTGACTTTCAAAATGGCTTAACATCACGCAGGCCACAAATAAAGCCCCGGTGGTCCGCATGCGGCCCATGGGCCGCGGGTTGGGGATAGCGGGTGTATAGGATTATACATAAAGTGTTTGTTGTATTGGCCTTTGTACGATCATCATGGCCTGTAGAGGATGAGAAATAGAACGATATATTTTAATCCACGTTAAATTTTAACCTAGGTGCAAATGTACTGAATTGACAGATTTTAATTGCGTGAGACTTCTTGCAAATCTGTCAAATCCATACTTTAGAAATTCATCTACGCGTCGCGTCGCAGTCTGAATTAACCCTTATACTATAGATTACCTTATGGTTGATATTTTAAATTTTACTCTTTTTACTTTACCTTGCCCTAGAAGCTAACAATCATTAAACTTTAATATGGACAAGAGATTTGTATATAATATACCCATCAACACATAATTATTAACTAAATCGAGTGAGTAATTAGCCGATCCGTCTCGACTCTCCATTTCCATAAAGACATTGTTAATGAGCGGCCACTGGCTACCACGCGAGTAGACTCGATACTAATCGGATTAATCGATTCTGTATCGATTATAGTCTATTGTATTTTGGGATATTGGTTTATATTGACGTTATGCATAATATTTCGTTTATGTAATGCAAAACACATAATAATTGTAATATATTTTGAGACGCCTTTTTATTTACCTAAGTACCTGATTTTCGTGACGTAATAATATCTTAGAGTAAATATTATTATCTTTATTTCGAATACTAAAAAAAATGAAGTATTCAGAAAAACCAATGTGTCGTCTGCCAGAAAAGTTAGAATGAGTCCTTGCTAAGTTTTTTAATGGCTTGACATTTGAAATTTGACATTTGTCGATTGCGAAATGTGGATCCGATTACCTTATACTATGTATTTTGAATATTTTCGGTATATTTTTGTGAATATCCTTGGCTAGCAGGTGCCGCGCCCGCGGCCAGCCCGCCCCGCAAGGTGCTTCGAAATTAAGGGGTTAAAAATACCGAAACAAAATTACAGGTACATTTCGTACCCGTGAAATCGAGGGTTAAGATTGGGAGTAAACACTGGCTGTTATTATCGATGTAGGTACAATATGATTAAAAAAATGAGGGCGATACAGGTATATTTTGTACCCGTTAAATCTATGGCAGAGCTGATTTAAAAAAAATAAGGAAAATACTAAAATCAATTAAGTACTTAGTTATATTCTAGATTCTAGAGTATACCTATTTGACAACCACCGTGGCTCAGTGGATGAGCGAGTTGGTAGCTCAAGCCGGGGTCGCGGGTTCGAATCCCGCCAACGGAACAAAAAGTTTTTCAAAGTTCCTAGGTCATGGATGTGTATTAAATATTATGGGGATCATAAACTAAAAAATCTTAAACATATAATATTAGATATATTGTATAGTATAAAAGTAATTTCCGTTGTCTGGTGCCCGTAACACAAGTGCTTCAAGTACTTACCACGGGGCTGGACTGACGTGGTGTGAAGCGTCCATACATGATGTTATTATTATTACCTATAGCTTTTACTCTAAATTAAGAGGCAGGTTTTTATCTCTATCAGTAATGGATAGATTACATCTACACTAATAGGTGGCATAATGGTCATTTACATTTTTGTTTTGCTTCTTTTTTTTATAAAATAAGGGGCAAACGAGCAAACGGGTCACCTGATGGAAAGGAGGAGCGTCGCCGGCCTTTTAAGAGGGAATAGGGTAATAGGGGAGGGTAGGGATGGGAAGGGAGGGAATAGGGGAGGGTAGGGAAGGGAATAGGGTAGAGGATTGGGCCTCCGGTAAACTCACTCACTCGGCGAAACACAGCGCAAGTGCTGGTTCACGCCGGTTTTCTGTGAGAACGTGGTATTTCTCCGGTCGAGCCGGCCCATTCATGCCGAAGCATGGCTCTCCCACGTATAATCTATTTGTCGAAAAAATTTGTTATTTTAGGTAAAAGACAAAAAAAATATTTATATTTTGCGACTAAGACAGTTGGTTCTTAAAATATTATAGCACCATCTCTTTTTTTTTGCACCGTAGAGTGTAGACTTTATTATTTACTTATTTTGGATATTATTATAAACCACTTATATAATTAAATACCACTACTATATTATGCTTAAAAATAAAAACAAACTTGCCTAATTTAAATTTGGCATGCCGAAATTCACAGCTTGTGGTCCGTACCTACCAATTTTTTGTCAGTACCTTTGTTCCTTATTATTGCAATACAGCTATAATATATGTCAAAATATGACAATTCGGCTTAAATGCCATCCGACTGTCAATCAAACTCCAAATATATATTTTAATGTGTTAAAATATTTAATTAATTAGATTCACCTTTCACTTTCAATTTAAAAAAAAAATATTTTAATCGAAAATATTTAAAAAGGTCGCAATAATGGCAAAATTTTAATATACTTAACTGCTAATAATCTTCTTATTTAAGAATGATTGACGTGACATTAATTTTAATATTTTTAATTAGGATTTTAACTTCATTTTCGCTGCATTAAAATATATACTCAATTAATTTGAAGAAAAGCATAATTGAAAGGTCAATGAAAGGTCACGTTTTTCTCTAAAATTCAGTTGATAGAAATATTTAACTCTTTAACTTTAAATTACATATTAAAAATAACTTTTAGTCTTATCTAGACCGTAGACTCTAGATTTAAGCAGTTATCAGCAGTTAATAGAGAAGGTAATCAAGGAATGTATGAAATTATATTAATGTACAAAATTATAAAATATTCATAAATAACAAACAAGTAACTAAAAACATGCAAATAATAACAACAATACATAAAAAAATATGACACAAACGTAGCGTTTTGAAATATTTAAATAAAGAGATTCAGAGACACAATAATTCAGCTTGGCAAAAAAAAAAAAACTAAAAGTTTATATTTATGGCAACATTAAAGTACTTGTCAACACTAGTAGACAGGGAGCCCTAGAACAATTTTTTTTCTGATTACTAACAAGCCAATTTTTTTTGAATAGCTTCATTTTGATAAGACAAACAACATTTTTATCTGCGAAAAATCTCGAAAGTAGTAGCTAACAGAGATAGAAAGGATTTCATACTTTGATTTGATGGTCCTAAAATATGGATTGTTCTATTTGTAGGACAATGTTAAATTATAATATAACTATTATCTATTAACCTACTAATATACAAAAAATCATCTGGTTAGGGTTCCGTTTTAGGGTACCGTAGTCAACCAAGTTTTGTTGATTACAGAACCCTAACCAGCAGATTTTTTGTATATTGGTAGGTTAATACTTAATAGTTATATAATTGAAGAGTAATATTGTCCTACGAATAGAACAATCCATATTTTAGGATCATCAAATCAAAGTATGAAATCCTTTCTATCTCTGTTAGCTACCACTTTCAAGATTTTTCGCAGATAAAAAGTTGTTTGTCTTATCAAAATGAAGCTACTCACAAAAAATTAGCTTGTTAGTAATCAAAAAAAAAAAAATTTTTAAGGGCTCCCTGACTTTAGTACATTTTGTGTCAAAAGTCTGTTTATGTGTAACAATTTTTAGTAGACAACATAGAGTTGCCTATATTAAAAAAAATCGCCCTCATTTAAAACGCACTATTTCTTGCCAAGCTGTAGTCTGTACCTAACTTCATAGATGTTTTGTGAAAATCAATTTAAAATAGTGGCAATATATTTAAGTGGCATAAAGATAAGCAGTCAAACTTTAGAAGCGAAAAAAGTACCTTAATCTAAAACTACTAGGGTAGTTTTAAATTAAGAATCGATTAATCTAAAAAAATCTGTTTATAAATTAATTTTGACTGGCCAAAAACTCCTATGCATGGCGAGTGACAACGCAACAACTATCTGCCAATAAGAAGACTGGATGCTGCTAGTGATGACGATGATGATGATAATGGTAAGACGATCTATCTGTCAATGTTCCTATGCAATTAATACATAGCTGAGAAATTATTTAGCCCGGTATGTGTTTGACGTCATACAGTAATGGCCGACATAAAAAGGCATACCACAACAATTGCTGGAGATTTCTAGTACTCGCCTCATAGTTTCCAGTGAAAAATGAATGAAATCTCTTTTAGAATAGTAAGATAGAATCGTTAATCGTCAATGAATATATAAGATATGAAACGGTCCATTCTTTATTTTACTCTTTCATCTTGTACCTACTCCATGTGCCTGATGAAATCATTATTACATTTTCGAATGAAGAATTACTCTAATGAACCATCTTAGCGTAATGGTATGCTGATGAATTGATTAATTTAACAAAAACTGAAACTCAAACCTTACTTAATTTAAGAGACACTTAGGTCACACAATAATAACCAACATGATTTTCAGAAACAGTGACTATGACTTGGAATCGATCGATCATTTTGAATATAACTAAGAATTCGACTGTAATTTATCAATTCTTACAACATGAGCTTGATATTTATAGCTATATATTTTTTGTAATTTTTATTAGAAGAAAATATAAGCGAGCCCACGGAATATCTGAAAGCACTACGCACAGCTAAACATTTAAAGCTAAAGAACAGCAAAAATATAAGAAATTTTATATATTCTTGGTTGAAACAAAATTTTGACAGCATTAATCATTTTAATTAAGTGTACAGAGAATGAACTACTAGGGACACAGAAAGCACGAGGAGGTATAATAAAAGTCATGAGGAGTTACATACGATAAATAAATGAAATTACTTGCCAACTATAATAACGACGATTAATTGCCAGGGTCTTTTATAGCCGACGACACGACATCCTCACGACGAGGGAAAAATTTGGAGTTCGTAAGTATACAAAAGGTGAGTAAAGTAAGTATGTAGAACTAAGAAGTAGTGTCAAACGACAAATTTGTTTTTATGTTTATCTTCCAAAGATTTTGTAAAATTTTACAAAAGACCTGTGGCACTAATTAAGTTAAATTAAAAGTACAACTTAATAAGTTGTGCACTTATAGTTGTAAATAATATACTTTATACACTATTTTTAGTTTGCCCTGAAGATGTTTTACAGTACGTATATTGTAATATCAGATAACAGATTAGAATGGTATTATTGAAGTTGGATTCAAAAGTTTTTACATAAAATTATGTGAATTCTGAGTGGTCTACAAGTCTTGAGTGACTGTTATAGGTACAATATAATGATAAGCAATCCAAAATTTTACAAAAATCGTGTCGTACCATTTAAGTGAGGTCTGCAGATACAAGTTGATCCACCTGAGGTCACTCGTCTGTAGCGATACGACATAACGTTGCTTATCGTACACTGAAATTGCGGGGAAACTGCTTAGTAATTAAGTTTGCATTAAATGGTCTATGAATCGTTTTAGAGTATAATTACAGATAATTTTTGGAAGGTAAGTTTCAGTCCGTGCATTTTGGTTAAAGTATATTATGTAGGAAAGTGAAATTGGTGGTTAACAAAATAATGAAATTTATGACGGGTAAAAGGCCTCATATACGGTTAGGCAGATCGTTCTAGTTTGACTCATCGCAGACCGAATTGACTAAACTCGTTTTGTGCACACACTGTGTATCTCTTATGTTTTTTTTTTTATAAAAAAATCGAACAAATAGGTCCTATGGTAAAGCGGTTGCCACTTCCAATGGACACTTGACAACGAACAGCACAGGAAACCACATAACAGTTGTCATTTAATCTATGGTGTTACGAACTTTATGTCAGTAGGGCTCTAATTTATAATTTAGCCCTTTATTTTCTTAATTTTTATGTCGAAGTGCTTGTAAATTATTGTCAAGCAAGCAATGATAGGTAATTCTTAACTAATACTTTATGTCTAATCCCAAAGTCTTTTATTTCAAACTCTCACACTGAAACCAACGAAGGTATATTGGCTAAGGTCCCTAAAATCTTTCTCGCATTTCTGTAAAGTGCCACCAAGTGGCAATAAGTGGTCAGCTTACCTTGTAAATATTTGCCTATAAAAAACCACAGCGCTTTATAAATCTAGAAGGAGCATGCGAGTTGTCACGAAAATTCCGACATTACATGTTTATATTCAAGGACTAAGGATCAGGTCACAATAAGAGGAAACGGGACGCGAAGATTCATTATAGCGATGTGATATTTAATAGTTAAACGGTACATCCTACTAATTAATATATTTTCAACTTTGGGTGGCTTTTATGCGTCCCGTCACATTTCGTCTCGTTTCAGTGTGATCTAAGGTATGTAAAATAATTATAATTATTGCAATGTGTATATTGTATTTTTGTATAATATAAAAACATATGACAATTATACAGTATGCAGCATGATGCTGGTAACATTTTTGTTAAGTGATAAAATCACTATATAGGTAATTCAAATGTTATCCATTTTTTTATATAAAATTAAGAGGGAAATTAACCAGAAATGGACTGTTATCAACTAGATATCCGTAGATTTGAAAAGCTTCTCAAACTTCGCCTGCATTGCGTGCCGTCCTGCGCCAATTTGAGACACTTATTGAGACGCAATGCACCATCGCACTGTAGATACTGCTCGTTGTAAAAAATTAACAAATGCTGCTAAAATACTCAAAAATTCCATAAATTAACATTATTTTATATTAACATTAATGAATAAAAAAAATATTATCACCTGTAGATAATAATGTTATATTTTATGAATGCGAAAGTGTGCCAGTCTATCTATCTATTTGTTTCATTATCGTCTATCTGTGCTTACTGCATAATAGGTATATCGCCTGTTTATGTACAAATTACTGAATATATTTAGATTTTGGTATGTTGATACTTTGAATCCCGGGAAAATACAAGGGAAAATATACGGTTACTACACGTTTATAATCCGAGTTAAAGAAGTTGCAGGCAAGATCTTAATGACTAATGTAATATTATATAAAATGCCAATAATGTTATTTAAAAATGTAATTCAAGACGTGAGTGGAAGAATAAGGTAAGTGACATGAAAAAACTTCCCGTTTTTTTTGCTTAAATGGAGGCTTTAGGGCCGGAAAAATTATTTGGAATAGAAAAACTACGGATTATATGTGTAGCCAGATATGTTAGCTAGGCTATGAAATAGATAAGTTACAAGTTTTATTAAAATAATTAGGGAAAAAATGAGTTATTGTCCGTATGTTAAGAAATGTTACTTGTTCAATTCTTCCACTCATGTCTTCATTATTAAGATTCAATAAAAATAAGTAGCGCTACAAGTTTGTACGTAATCACTCTGTATTTGCCGAAATTTACATAAACGTATATGTTGATATGATTGTACACTGATTCATCGTGTGAAGTTCATTGACATACAACTCACTATGTTTCCATATCATTAGACATAACGAAAACAATGGGAAATAATATTATGTAAATGACGCTATATTTTGCCATATTTTATTATGTAACTTCGCTATCAGAACAACTGTTATTGATACAAAAATTCTCGTAACTTTATCAAATGTCAAACGTGAATCGTCACAAAATTCTTTCGATAATGTTACGAATACGTTGCTTTAATTGTTCATGCTAATCTCCTCTGTGTTACTGGAGTTAATGGCTAACTGCCGCACTCAGAGTGGAACATTAATTAATTAAATGTAATTAATTTCAAATTTTGATATCAGCCCCATACATTATCTGTCAAACTTTTCATTAAATTGAAGGTTAATCATAATTAAAATATGTCTCTGAGTACGGCGGTGAGACATGATAGATAACCATGATTACGAAGCTGTCTGCAGTACAATCGACGCTGACTATGGGCATTGGGCAATGCAAGGCACGTCCTTATGTGTTACCAATGGTTACCAACAAGTATCTCTTATATTGTCCCTAAGTCATACTGCAACTTGTGCTTAAGCAAATCGGTGTTATTACACTTGTATTGTATGCTTATTTTCAGACTTTTCCACAAGATAATCATATTACTATAACGTGTCAGTCAAAATATAGGTTGTTGGGTGTAATTAGGACAGGTGCACACGCGCCGTGCGCCGGCCGCGATAACTTGCCTTCACGGCTCTTAATTCTAAAATGTGTCCTTTTTACGGTGACAAGTCGGTTTTATCGCCGTTCGACTTGCTTCCTGTTGCGATAAATGTTCCACCGAATGTTGTGTAATGTTATAAATCAAATGAAATAAATGATTCGGATAAGTGGTCGTTTTATTTCCACCTTTTTCTGTAAGTGGTTATATACTTGACATCTGGCTCTACATGTTGTAGTAAGTTTTTTAGGAACTAATACCTAATACCTATACTAATAATAATCTAATATCTATAAATATAACAAATTCGACTATTATAATTTATAATCCACCGATCCTAGTGAACATTAACAGTCTACTGCTCATTGGCATCATCGGTACCGCTAATCAGACTACGACGGTTTATCGGAGAAGATGATGGAGGAGCGGTCACGTGATAGAATATTCAGGTCAGGAAAATTCTAAGTTTATAAAACTTTTAGTTGTGAAGTATTATCAAATGATCCTTGAAGTTTTTTGCCTACAGAACCACAACAGGTTGATACTCACGATTCCAATCATCGCATTTCTTTTCACATGACTTTCAAAGATTAAAATATTTAACTAAATAGTTCAAACTCCTAATAAGCCATGACATTGAAAATGGGGTTGAGCAAACATAAAAATAAATTACAAGCGACAACTGCAACTGTCGCCGCTGCCGAGCTGTCAGCGTAAATAACGCGCGTGTGCCCCCCACCTTACTGTTTGAGTTATACATCCGGAGGTTTAAGGCACAGGTCGGGGCTACTGCACGATAGACCTAATTTTCAATGTCATTGATTTAATGTAAAGGAAGTGTTGTATTAGAATAATAGAGATCAACTACGATAACATGGCGCGCCCCTCCAAAATTCAAAACGGTTGAAGTGCGTTGTCAAAACGTTTGAAGTGCGTTGTCTTGCGCGGTAGGCTAGTTATGATTAGTTGACCAACAAATCTTGGTAATAAGTGACATTAACTGAAATATTACGTGTACTGTGATTGGTTGAACACTTACTACATACAAACTCTTTCATAAGGATGTGACTACACACATTGAAACAGACATTTGGAGGGGCGCGCCATATTATCATAGTTGATCTCTACTTAGGGTTAATTCAGACTGCGACGCGAATCGCGATACATTTCTAAATTTGTATTGAATTGAAAGATTTGCATGACGTCTCACGCAATTGAAGTATTCTGTTCCTTACTGTAGCATATCGTCGTCATTTACCAGGCAACCAGGATTGTTCCTCCAGTTGCAGTATAGAAGGAAAGAGGTAAAGAAGCTAATAATAAATTATTATCTTATTTAAGCTCAAAAGATTATGTTTCTCGAGTATTTCTGTTATGTATGTATGTTTCTTTGGATTTCCCTAGAAAGAGTTGAGCTAGAAAGAGTTTGAGTCTAGACTACCAGACTAGATACTAAACGATGTGTCACATTTGATGTTCTTAGTGACAATGTACAGTGTATAACGCAGATTTAGTTTTATTGACATGACGTATCATTTCATAGATAAAAGCTCGTATATACATACCTTTTCTTCGCAGTCAGGTTTACCCAACAGGTCTCGTGAATAAAGTAATTTCACACGAGAATTCCATCAAATGGTATCGGTAGTTGTATTAATTTAGTGAGTAGTATTAATGCGGTCCATAAATCGCTGCGCCTGCGCCGCCGGCGGTCAATATCGGCGCAGATGGCGCTGCCGCGGGCCGCGAGCCCCAACACGCAACATTTGTAATTATAAAATTCTCCGAGAGTATTGAAAATCTCGCATTTCTTGAAAAGGGTTACTATAAGCGAGCCTCTAGAACTACAATAATATATTGAACAATTTATTTGACAGTAATATTAATAAGCGGCGCGTTCAATAGTTCGGTGCGTTCCCTAGACGGTCAATAAAATTGCACAATATGTGATATTGCGCAATAAAATTGATCGTCTAGGGGCCCGCTATGGGATCCATGATGGGATTTATTCCCGACGAAGGGGTTAAAGTTGTGTTTCTGTACTGCATCGTAACTTACGATTGACCTTACCTTACTTACTTTGATCGACCTTACCTTATTTACTTTATGTATAAACGGATATGATTTTCAGTGGGCTTAATTTATCATCATCAGCTAGCTTACTGCAAAAAATCAGTTTCTTTACAATGTATACATTAAGGCTGATTAAGGATCACTTATCAAACTGAAACATCAAAACTCAAAATACTGCTGTAGGTGGAGCCTGTCACAATTTTACCTACATAGACAAAGTACAATATAAGTAGTAAATGACAGAAAATGTGTAATCTCGCACTAATCCTTCCCGCCCGCCCTGAACACGCCCAAGTTCGTTCATGTAGTTTTAGGGCAGAAAAATCATCGAACCGCCCACGATCTTCACTTCAGGGCCGCCCATGCATACTGTAAGCTATAGGCTATAGCTATAACTACCTTTCTAAGCTAGTGTCTGGAAGGTTTTATATTTATTAACATATCTACTAAAATAAACGGTAACAAAAAATTACCATAGGAAAAATTAAGGCGACGCCTTGATAATTTGGCTGTAGCGGTATCGATTTTTCTCAGTACTGACTAAAGCTAAGAAATTAAAGTTTATTGTCAGTATTCATCATGTCTTTGTCTTTGAATTACCCATAGCATAACACGATTGGTCAACTTTTATAATACAGAATAATCAAACAAAAAAACCTCTGCAAAAAAAGGGATTCAAATTTTGCCAACAGAGGAGAGTGATTTGAGCTTCCAAAATTTGTACTCACATAGATTGGTTCAAGCATACACTTTAATTAGCCCATAGCTTATATTAAATGTATTTATGGTAAACAAGCAATCAAAAACAATACGCTTTTTTACCTTAACAGCGTTTGTCTTTCAATTTCTTGGTCTAAATTTTCAGTTTATTCCTAGATAAAGTCGGATCCAAAAGAAACCAAATTCTTCGACTTTCGATTTTCAAAAACAAACTCAACAAAAAATCAATAATGAGCTCAAAATTGAAGTGTTCACGGCAATTTCGCGATTCCGCGGTAATTCGGCGCGTGACACGCACACCTGCGGGCGAGACGGAATTTATAAAATGTTGAATATCCCCACGTCAGAATGATGACCATCATTCTGACTCTAATAAAATTCGATTCTGCGTGTAGTTAATCGCCTGGCAACCAATTTGGGGGATTAATCTGGACTCTGGCTGGCATTTCGGAGGATTTTGAGGAGAGTCCTGTCACCTGTGTTTGACAGATAGGTACAGAACATCTATTCGTATGTGGCTGATGAACAATTGTAGGTGGTTTTAGTGGGTTGGTATTGCTTGAGAAAATGAAGAAAGTTCTTGATTATTTAGGTCAGTATTCATTATTTAGGGTAAAGGCCTGTATTCACTTTGATTAGTGCAAGTGCAAGTGATTAGTAATTGAGGCAGTGGAGTGCAGGTGTGTAGTGCAAGTAGTGTCCAATTCTTGTTTAGTGGCTCTTTAGTAATTTAATTTAGTAAATTCAGTAGTAGCTGTCAACACGAGCGTCCAAGTTTCAAAAATAAAACTGCCATTTTGACATGTCCTTTATTTTTAATATTGGTTTTATTAAAAACGAGCTTTTGCCCGCGGCTTCGCTCGCGTTAAGAAGTATTGTTATATACAAACTTTGATCCCCTATTTTCACCCCTTGGAGGTAGAATTGATCAAAATCCTTTCTTAGCGGATGCCTACGTCATAACATCTAACTGCATGCCAAATTTCAGCCCGATCGGTCCAGTGGCTTGGGCTATGCGTTGATAGATCAACATGTCAGTCAGTCACCTTTGAGTTTTATATATTATAAAGACCACGAAGTATTTTTATATGTCCTTTCCCAGGACTCAAAGTATCTCCATGCCAAATTTCAGCAAAATCGGTTCTGACTTCTGAGGTATAAACGTGAAGAGGTAACAGACAGACAGACACACATTCGCATTTATATTATTATTAGTATATTAGTAAGTAATAAGTATGGATTAGTATGGAAGTAATTGAAAGGGTGTCCTTTTGTACTTTTAATAGGTATATTATTTAATAATGATATACTATATCTATGGACGCTTCACACGGCACACCACGTCAGTCTGGCCCATAAAGTTAATATACCTAGCGGAATAATAGTAACAATCTCGAGCTGTCAAACGAAACCAAAATTGGTTTTCATCTGTCACGCACTTGCACTCGCAAAAAATAGAACACGCTTTTAATCACGTTACTACGCAGCCGACTAGTCACTTGCACTAATCAGTCGCTGTCCACATTACTTTCTACTAATCACTCATCACCTGTACTAGTCACCTGCACTTAATCACTAATCGAAGTGAATACAGAACTAATCACGTTACTACGCAGCCGGCTAATCACTTGCACTAAACAGTCGCTGTCCACACTTACTTTTTCCTAATAACTAATCACTTGCACTAATCACTTGCACTTATTACTAATGAAAGTGAATACGGGCCATAAATTATAGTATTATTTAAAACTGCTGAATATAATATGTCTTCAAATGATGGCCATTTTGATAAAATTCGATTATGCGTGTAGTAAATCGCCATGATAGGAATTAATCTGACTGGCGCTGCTTGAGGACATGAGGAGAGAAGCTAATGCATGAAGTTAGTTTTTTTCCTGGTGTCTGATTTTTAGTTTCGAGAATATTGTCGGTTGCTTTACAACATCAAAGCACCACTACACCAAGCTAAGATGTAAGTCTCTCTAGCCTCTATATATTTTTTATGTCTGTCATCATAATATAAGGGTTCACATAAAGGAGCAGATGCAACAAGTAAGTAAGCTAAGACAAAATTATAAAAGTAAATATCTAAATAATAAGATAAATCTAAAATACCAATCGGCAAGTCTTTCCTTTAAAATTCCTGAGACGCATTTGAAATATGTCAGAGTTAACCACTTAACTGACCGCAAAGCAAATAAAACATTAGGAGGCACAATCTACGGGCCGGCTCAGGGAATAGTATTAATTTGATGCCAACGATACACTGTCATAGATCCACCGAGTACATGCCGAGTACCGTTAAAGGCCTTGAACTGTTTCAGTTTTATGAGCATCAAATGCAGGTTGATTACGGATTATGAGTATTTAATTGATATCTGATAACATAGTAAATTTAGTAGTTGTATGATTCCGCAGACTCAAGTTACATTTTATAGCTATATTATAACTATTAAAGTAAGTCATCGCACGAGTAGATATTATTTCATTTTAGACGAATAAATAACAAGAAGTTATAGTATCAGACCTAAATTCTAAAGCAAATCTACAGTGAGTGTTATTTTACTATCAAATTTATTGCATAGTAAAGCATAACAATTAAGCAACCGACAAGTTTCTATGAACCCCAAAAGATCACGAAATATTTGAATATTTTTCCTTATTCTAATATCAAGAGAATCTAGAAGTAATAGCATATCGATATGATATCTCATCCGTGGTAACAGCAGGTGTCCCTAAATTGTCTATGATAAATACACACCATCAATATTGGAGCACCCTTTCGTGGTCACTCGTGGTCGTTCGTGGTCGCAGCCGTTATTAGCGTCGCCTATTACATGCTCCTAACAAACTGACAGCACTTATACTTTATGGGAGAAAGCTGAAGGAAAATTTGTTAAAAAAAGAAGGGTAGATAGTGAAGATATTGAAAGGACAGCAATGATTGTTGTAGATGAAGATGCTGCATAATATGATGACACGTGTTTCAAAAGTCCTAAAATCAGTATAAGAGTTGCAACATACTCGTACCACCACGGCTACTCTTGTAGGTACTGACCTGCTTAAGACACGATCAATGTAGTAAAGGAAGTATAGCGCGCGGTAACTCAGATAATACGTAGGCTGATGATCAATTTCGTGTGATTTAAGTGATAAAAATCGATTTATTTCAAACGGGACTTTCCAAGGTCAAATATTTACTTTTAGGACTGTAGAAGGAAGAGGCAATCGTGGAGATGGTCAAATATTTTCAGTCTCTCTTCTCGATACCTAAACAACTTTAAACATTTCAAATAGATAACGTGAAGTGACATTTAGATCAGGTACATTGTTTAATGGGAAAATTGGCCTGAATTCCGCAGACTTAAGTTACATTTTATAGCTACATTTTTTATTATTACTATCGTATAAACTATGCCCACGCTTGGGAATCTATTGACATCCACATTTGGGTCATCGTGGTGTGTGGGAATGGTCTACCAGTGACATAAATTTGGTGTCAGAGAACAGGTGGGCTACGTTCTGATAGCGGCCATGTGTGGAACCACTTACGGGATTTACTTTAAATTGAGCAACATTATCGCCACTATCATCATTACCATAATCAATATCATCACTATCCTCATCAACGCCTCTAAGTTTGATATTTAAATAGCAAGTAGTGTGATATTCTTTAGGTGTCTGAGGTTTACCTTAGGAATAGGGTTTAAAAGTAGAGACGATTAGAAATAAATTGAGAATAAATGAAATAGCTGCTTTACTTCTGTAGCTATTGTAATATGTTATATTAAATGTTTAAATGCCAGACTTAACCAGCTACTACTTAGGAACTGGAACTAGTACTACAAAGTACCTAGTACTAGTTCTAGTTACTTAGTACTTGAGCAGTAAACGCAGCCCGTACCCTCTTGAACTTAGCTGCACATCATCAGCAACGACCTTATGCCAGAAGATCTTGAAGCGACAAAAATATCAAGATCTCTGTTCCAGTGACCCTTCTGTCATCTGTGGCAACCTACTACAGTCAATGTGTTCACTAAAATCCTCAAATGCCATAAGACTAGTTACTATTGGAGTAACTAAATCCGATATTAAACCAAACTTCTGATGGACAGATAACGAGCGTCCACTGAACTATTTCGCAAGAGAAATTCGGATTTTAATTGATCATTAATAAGCTATATTTTAAACTATACACATAATCACTTATCTAAACGAGCCTCTTAATTCTCGACCATAAAAGAGAGGTCTAAATACATTCGTCGCGTAGAGCTTCGGTGACACTTAGTGATGTGCCAACGTACGATAACGTTACATCGAGTGTCGATAAAAAACTCTATTCGTTAGTAAAACATTAACATAATAAACATAATACTGCCATTACTGCCGAGCTAGACACATAACTAGACCGTCGTAAGCAATTAACATTGAATTTAAGACAGTAAATGCACCAAAACGCTGCAGACTATTGTTATTACTATAATGTATTGTAATTTATTACAATTATTATATAAGATTACATACATTAAAATAAATCATGCAAAAATAATTATGCTAAGTATTTTATTTACAAATGATAATTAGGTTTTATAATTTAGTTAATAAAGTTATAAAATCTAAAATTAAAATAATTTTATTAATTGCAAATTTGTGAATTGTTGGTATTACACTGTAAAAACTACTAAATGATTAAGCATCTCAATGCTAAAGTAAATAAATTAATTATTGTAATCCCGCTATAAGTGAGTGACAAGTTGAGTGCTACACAATAGTGTTAACAAGGAACAGTGTAAAGGTATCGATAGTTTTTATCGACATCGAGAAGCGAGCGGTGTATCGCATACGTTTTGATGTCAAGAGCCATAGATCCCACGCACTAAGCCCGCGCCAAACAGGTAAATCTGCTCTTACGCAACCGACTACAGTTGGTTTCCAATTTTATTGACCGGTTCCGAAGTCGTCTTAGCCTTCTAATTTCGGCTCGTTAAGATTGGAAAATACGAAGAATACAGGTGAGATCCGTTTTCACCCGAACCATAAACATATCTCACGAAATATCGAGTCATTAATTAATTCGGCTAATCAACGGTAAACGGGTACATCACTAAATCAAGTTCGCGATAGATTTACTATGTCTCTTATCAGTTTTAGATTTTTAATGAGGAACGAGAATGTTGGGTTTTGGTAAGTGTCGTGGGTCCAAATCTAACCACTGATAAGACTATATACATCCAAATAAAATTTGAATAAACCTTTACGGAATCAACTAGATTCTGGTCAGAATAACTTTACCACTGACAGAACTTTTATTTCAACCACAAAGGGACACTCTCATTGAAAACCCTGAAGTGACATAGCTCTCAACCATGCCAATGTATGCCCATCCTCGGCAGGATTGAACCTGGAAAAGTGGCGCAGTCGGCTGGACCAGTGATCACTCTCTCTCATATTAGATTTTCATGGTCTAAAGTTACATAACTCTAAATGACGTAACTGAAAAAAATGTCTATCACCCAGGAATCGAACCTGGCAAATGTATAATTATGACGAAGTAGCGCAGTCGGCTAGATCATTAACAAAACAATTATTACCCGACTCTTTGCGGTAGCGGAAAACAGGATACTTTTATACAAAACCTGACATAACAAAGCTCAAAACAACATGTTTAGAACTAAAGAATGTAGGTACCCTGGCAGGATTCGAACCTGTCGAGTATGGATGCGGCAAAATAGTGCAGTCGGTTGGATCAGTGATCATCCACAAATCAATTATCTGGTGACTCTTTGCGGTAGCGGGCTGTTAATCGTCATCGCTGCTGACCGCCGTATTAACATACATTAGCATACCACTTAGCCTCTAATGTATTCTTCACTGTCATTTACTTTTGACTTATTATACATAATGATATACATTAAAAATCTTATCCGTGCGCAATTATAGTTAACTTACGCTTTTATCATAGCAAGTCCTGTGGTCTAGTGGTTAAGAACTTAGGTCTAAATTTAGATGGTCGGTTTGATATTGCGTTGGAATGCTGTTGCCAAGTTTGGCATTGGCCTAACATTATTCTAGCAGTAAGTGCAACGCATCTGTGGTCCAGTGGCTTAGAGAATCGTTCTCGATTTAGAGGGTTTGATTTACTTAACAAGAAACTTACCGCCTTATTGTTTTCGTAGATGAACCACTCGCTGAATGGGATCGGACACCAGTCTGCTCCTCATCTCCTGATTCCTCGGAACTTGCGCACAATAACCTGTCGCTGAGTGACAGAAGTGGCGGTCGTGGGCGCAGTACAAATACGGCCGGCGGGGGACCGGCCAGGCTGAGAGGCACCCCGGGGCGCAGGGCTGCCCGAACTGTAATTAGATCATTTTTTACTGGCCAGATAGGCGGCGGGGCGCCAACACTTCTAAAATAGTCGGAATTTGTTTCGGCCATAAGTCAGGAAAACTTAAGTTCTGTAATTAGTTTCCCGATAACGAAAATATTCGATAGTATGTGAGTTATGGCATATAACCTTGAAAATAAATATTAGGGTCAATTTATTTGGCAACGCGATGCATTATTATAATGGGTCATTAAGAATTGGAACAGGCAGCCCAACAACACGTGCTGCAAGTCTGCAAATGTGTAGCTTCTTGTGTAGTAAATAGAGTTCAATTTCGAATTGAACTTTTACATTTTTTAAAATGCGTCGCATCATCTCGTCACGTTGCAATGTAAACTGATAATTTGATAAATATACGCACGTACCTGCACCTTATGTTAACCAAAACCAGCATAAAACTTCTGATTGGTTAAACTATAGTGATATTCCGCAGTTCCACATTGTTTATAAATTATATTGTATTCTCTAATTGTACTTGATTTGTTACTATACTCGAAAGAAAGTGAAATCGAATTGTAATTTAAATATTTTAGAAGAAATTTCTTAATTGGAAAATCATGTAAAGTACCTATTCGAGTATTTTAATATATTTAAATATTGTACTAAACACCTACTTAATACGAAATAATATACCATAATATCTTTTAAGATACAACTACCGAATATAGAAAATATATCATAATTATGTATATTATGATAAAAAAACCGGCCAAGTGCGTGGTCCAACCGCTAGTTTTTATTTTATTTTTGTGTGGTCAATGAATGTACATTTATAACGTGTTTTACACTACTGACAATATCATCTCAGTTACTTTCAAAGGAATTTGAACGAAAAGTTCCTTTATACTTCGCCGAATACATTTTTTTAGTTGATCCACTATTACTCAATAACTTATGAAGTCTTCTTAGCCGTGATAGTTTTCCTTTTAAATTCAGCATAATATTTCCTACTCCCGTGAAGTTTTTCACATTTCCAGAAGCAACCGTTTAGCTGGTAGACTTAGGGGGACACTGGACTCTAACAATTTTTTCCACTTTAAAACTTAATATTTCACAAACGGATCCCTAAATCGGAAAATGATCTATGAATACTCATAATAGTTTTAAAAAAACCTATCCAACGACACCACACACGATGGCGTGGACGCGAAAAAAATTTTCATCCCCGCTTGATGTATATGGAAGGTACCATAAAAAAATATACTCATAAGATTTCATGTACCATTTTGTTGCCATCGTTAATATGTACATTCATGCCAAATTACAGCTTTGTAGGTCCTATAGTCTCTGAGCAAAACCGTGGACAGACAGACAGACGGCAGACAGACGGACGGACGGATGGACAGACCGAAACTATAAGGGTTCCTTATAGTTTCGGTCTGTCCGTCCGTCCGTCCGTCTGTCTGCCGTCTGTCTGTCTACTACTATACTAAACTATAAGGGTTCCTTATAGTTTCGGTCTGTTCGGTTCGGTTCGGTCTGTTAGGGACTACGGAATCCTAAAAAGTGTTTATGATTCAAATTTGAATATATTTTGGTACATAGTTCATACAACATTTTCATTCAACGCCCTTGCATTTTTGCATACTATCCGTCTTTTTAGGCTCTAGCCTCTGTGTTCTTCTACAATCTACTATAATTTATGTACAAAAAGGTGTTAAATAAGAAAGTATTAATTTTCCATAATGTGGCAACCCTGGTAACCCCCCGTCGGTTGGACAGCGCCAGTGCCTCTCACCTCCTCGGTAATGGACAACCGTCCGCGTCGGTGTGGTTGTCCGCAACCCCCCGGCTATGCTTTATGTACCCATTCTTAATTATCACAGCATAAAACTTATGACATTCTGTTTCAATTGATCTTGATCAATATCACTGTAGTTGTAGAGTGAAGCCACAGAAATCCATACTAATATTATAAATGCGAAAGTTCGTTTGTTTGTTACGTTTTACGCCCAAACCGCTAAATTTTTTTTTTTAAATTTGGTGGAGGGATGCTTTGAGTCCCAGGAAAGGCTATAGAATACTTTTTATCCCGGAAAAATTGACAATTTTCGCGCGATAAACGAATTTTCGCATCGCATCTAATCATATTAATGCAGATAATAATAATAATAATAATAATTAACGATGCACAATAATTATAGTTCGGTCGGGTTTCAATTTTATTTTCAAAAATATAAATCGTAATTTAGGAAATATATACAGAGTGTAACAAAAACAAGTGATAATACTTTAGGGTGTGTACGTGTTCCCTGTAGAGAGTTCACTGTGAAAGTAGCAGCACGGAAAGACCAAAATTTTTTTTCACTTTTGTATGGGCAAGGGCCCGAGCGTCACGAGTTTCCCCATACAAAAGTGAAAAAAAATTTTGGTCTTTCAGCACTGCTACTTTCACAGTGAACTCTCTACAGGAAACACGTACACACCCTAAAGTATTATCACTTGTTTTTGTTACACCCTGTAGAAAACTTGCATCAAATACAAAATAAAAATATAATTACATATTAATAAGAAGTGCGACAATGAGCAGAAGAAAATATTATGTATTCAGCAACTTTGGACTTACTAAAGATTCTTCCAGGAGGCTCGTAGAAGGGTCGTAACTCGTAGCAGACTACGGATTATGCATAGCTATAGAATTTAGTAAAAACCTCCTAAAACGAATTCATTAAATTTCTTTTTTAGTCGGATACAATTCGGATAAAATTATATTTCTTGATTTTTTCACACATTCGAATGTTTATCATGCATCTAATATAATATTATATAAATAATTTGATGCAATTTATTAATTAGGCATATCAAATGTGATAATATTTTAAAAATGTGTCGCAACTCGCAATATCAAAGATTTCATAACTTTTGAAGTACCGAAACATCTGACACACGATACATGTTAATATATTTAAAATCGATGCATCTTTTATTGAGATTTATTTAAACGACAATATATTGTAAATGAGTGTAATTTATATTTATTTCATCTGCTATGTTTCTGGTGACATGTTTAAATTGAATGTTAAGAATGCAGTGAGTATGCTAATCGAAGAAGATGAAAATAGTGTGATGTGACATTAGTGATAGTAGTTGAAATTAATCTTGCTGTAGACGACAAACTGTGCAGTTCGATCATAGAGCAAATACATCATAGTACATAAAATATTTTGGGAAAAACATAATTTACTGTAATATACTCTATAGTCTATACTGTACTCGGCGAAACATGGCAGTAGCGGTCATTGACTCCTTGCCAAAAACTTGTCATCTATACTTTTTAATATTATAAAGCGGAAGAGTTTGTTAGTTTGTTTGTTTGAACGCGCTAATCTCAGGAACTACTGGTCCGATTTGAAAAATTCTTTTCGAGTAAGGCTATAGGCTATATTTTATCACGCTAAGACTTATAAAAGCGAAGAAATAGAGGAAAATGTGGAAAAAACGGGGAAAATTATTTGAAAAAGCTTATTTGAACGCGCTAATCTCAGAAACTACTGGTCTGATTTGAAAAGTTCTTTCAGTGTTAGATAGCCCATTTATTGTGAAAGGCTATAGGCTATATTTTATCACGCTACGACTAATAGGAGCTAAGAAATAGAGGAAAATGTGGAAAAAACGGGGGAAAATGTTTGAAAGGGGTTATCTCACGAACTATTAGAGAAATTTTTCTGTTATTTGGGTCAGGTAAAAAGAAAATCATTAGGAATGGTATTACTTGTAAATATACATTAAAGATTATAATATAAGACCGGCTTTTGTCTGTAGGATATTCTTTCTGATTCTGGCATACAAATTTTGAACCCCTTTTTCACATTGATCAAGTGGGTTTCTCATTTTTCCACATGTATGAAACATAATAATATAGTAAAATATCTGCCAGGTTTTATTAGGCCTATTAGGCCTATTTACTGATTATGTACAACCCCTGCTCGCGGTTTATCGGGGAAAATAAATTGTGATATTTTCCCGCAGTAAAAAGTAGCTTATGTGTGAATTCAGGGTATCAACCATTGATGGTATCAACTAACTTTATACCAAATTTAATTAAAATCGCTCCAGCCATTTAGGCGTGAAGAAGTATATATATATACAAACTCACAAACTTTTGCCTTTATAATATTAGTGTGATAGCGTAATAGGCTATTAGCACCTAGCTTATTCTTGACTCTGACCTCTTGGACTATCTAATCTTATATGTAAAAATGGATTTTCAAATGTGTTAGCCGCACTGAAACTCAAAAATAGCTGAACGGATTGGGCTGATTTTAGTCTTAAAATATTCGTAGAAGTCCAGGGAAGGTTTTAAAGGGACACGAAGTTCACCAGGACAGCTAGTTTTCTATAAAAACTGCGATTGACAGTCAAGTGTCAGATGTTGTCAATCGTGGCTTTGTATAGAAAATGACAAATTCTTGACAGGGAGTCAATGACCGCTACCGCTACCGCCATAATTTCTCGCGGAAAAAATAATTTAAAAAATGAAACAGAAAATGCGGTAGGGTTCCAATCTAGGACATTCCCAGTCATCTCTGAGGATAGCGGCAAGAAAGTGTAATTCCTGGTATTATATTATTATGTAGTATCATGGATCTTCATTGTATCTTATTACTAAACCTTAATTTATTCACTAATTTGCATAATACTATACTATTAAAATTGTACTAAGAGTAAAACAAGCAAAACTGTGACTAATATCAACCAATCAATTAATTATTAATCACAATAACACATTATTATGTACATCAATATTTTTACATAATCGTCCACTAACCAACAAGTTACTCTTAACTTTCGATACAAACTAACACATTAAATTCAATTACAATTTGAATTAATTTACATAAAATAGAATTTGAAATGAGAGTGCTACTAATAATTTATTAGATTAGATAAAAATAAGTTTTTAATGATTCGAATGGTTTTAGACACTGCGAGACCGAGTTCCGGGTCCGAATTTGAAGTCTAGACAGGATTTTTAGATTAGCGAGTTATGGAGATTGGACACCTAACGTGAGAACAGCGGGAATCATTTTAAATGTTATCGTCAAAGTGATTAGTATTTATAGTATTTATAGCATTATTTTTGAGGCAAAAAATATTAACATTTTTATTACTTCCAGATTTTAGTAACTCATCACTTAGATCTTAAGGTATTTAATTTATATTAATTAGTTACGCAGCCTCATTGATATGACACCTTTTTACACTTTAATTTGGGAAAGCAATAGATTGTTTAGTCACCATGAAATAAACGCTCATGATAAATATTTTAAGTAGAACTAGGAAAGTGAAATAGCCCTAAAAAGTAGAAATAGTTTAAACCATGATGTGACATAATCATTGGCAGGTTTAAGAAACGCGCCAGTTATTACATTTTACTTGTAAACAAGTGTACGGTGAATGAATGAATATTGTGCGTGCACATCTTATTCTTGGTGTATCATTATCTCTCATATTTCTCTTTAAACCCCAAATTAAGTGTCTTGTTAATCATTATCTTTCAATTAACAATGTGCATAATCACACTCGCATACATTACATTTCAAAAGAGAAATCTCAAAACCGTGTAAGTTTTGAAAGCAAACGGACTTTCTAACATATGTTCTAACTTCTATCGAATATAAAAAAAAGTACGCGGCTATTACGTGGAATCGATAAGTGTGTAACGACTTAAACGGTGCTAAATTTGAACAATTTGATTATAAACGAAATTGTCCCGCTTTTTCTTTGGACCTGTGACAAGACTATTATACAATTAGGATCGTTTCGGTAATGATAGGGCCGCGGCGACCCGAGGCGGAGGGCTAACAAAAAACGCGAGGTTTATTATAGTTGTATCAAAGTTAGTCGATTTTGCATTCCCGTTTGTGACGCAGGCTAATCGGACGGTTTGGCCGTGATAGCTGCGGTATAAATCTTGAGTACGGACACAATAGGGCTGGTAAAAAACGTCGGATTTGGTGGCATTCGGGAACGATCCGAGAATCGCATTTCGCGGATACCCTCGCGTGTCGCTGCATTATTATTTAAGTTAGGCCCTTTAAAAAATGACTGCGTCGCTGGTGTTTTTTTGCGACGCGTGCGCAGCGCATAATTGGCACGCCAGACGAGCGCGCGCTTTTTACCAGCCTGCCATTTGTATATAACGGGGTTTTAATCATAACTTATGACGTTCCTTGTCCACTTTATTAGAAGACTAAGTCTAGACGTCTATGTATACTAGTATTTTATATAATTTATGGTCATTTTTAAGACATACTTTATGATCTTGAAACGACAGACCCCATAATTGTGAGCTAAAACAGAGATTTCACAATAATATTAAAAAAATAAGCACTTATTTTTGTTGTTACTGTAGCTATTAATTTTTTTATATAATATTTTAATCATAAACCGTACATTATTTTTGTTATAATTATAATAAATCATTGTTTTTTGGGTACTAACTACATACTAAGTATACATACTAACCATTGTTGCAAAAAACGGTGGTAGGTAGGTAACCTACCACCGTTTTTTGCAACAATGGCCTTCCAAAACGCCATAATGTAAAAAATATTAATAGAATACTTATTTTAATTTACTTATACCTACTTTTAAACATTAGTATCATACTCGTACTGCAAGTAGAGCTAATAATATAATATGGCTACTTTTGTAGCACTGCTCCACAATGTTGCAATGAAAATTAATATCAGTGTAAAAGTAATTTTCCTTTATTCTTTTCTTCTATATTTTGGCATCGCCTATATATTATATGCTTGATATTTTGTGCCAATAGTAGGTATATCTAAATGTGTATGCTTAAAATTTGCAGGTAAAAAGTGCGATGGCCTAATACGACGCTTGGAGCGATGGTCGACCGAGATGGTCCTTCGAGCAAAAAGAAATTCTAAAACGAGAGGTTCCCGTTGCGTACCCTTGGGGGCTCGCATTTACTACAAATTGGGGATCGTGTTAGGATACAGAAAGAGCTGCTGGCAATAAAAATTTAATAATACATATCAAAAATGTTTTTGGAAATACTTTGGATAACTTCAGCCGTGTTGCCATCGTTTGTTACGAGGAAGTTGGAAAACTTAGAGATACTTGACGTAAGCATTGCTAAGTGACATAAGAATTGATAAGTCATGACAGTGAAATTAGAAAAAAAGTATGGCATTGGACAATGGATATGTCGCAAAAGCATCGCTAAGTAGCATTAGAATTCGACATATTATTTTCGTTTTCCACCTTCCTGGACGTGACAAGCGATATAAACTACGCTAAACTTTGAAACAAACGTAGTAATCGAAGAGAAACCGAAGTTGAAAAGATATGAGCTTATAACGAACATGAATCAGCAATTAATATCAAAACACACATACATAAACACGTCTATTATTAGACATCATTATTATTGATATTCCGCTTAGACAAAACCTAAATTTGAATTTTATAGTTCCAATATTAACACGTTAAGAATAGATTTAAACAGCGGCTGGCGGCTGCATAAGAACTATGAGGGTCAATTCAGACCACAACGCGATGCGTAGATGCATTTCCAAATTTGCATGGATTTGAAATACTTTAATTCCGAGAGACGTCACGATACTTCAATTCCGAGAGACGTCACGCAAATCTGTCAATTAAAAAATGCATCTACGTGTCGCGCCACGGTCTGAATCATAAACTTATAATATACTGTCGTATAGACCACCTGACAACCCGAAAATGCGTGACCATTTTTGATCTGTCAATGTGTGCGTGTGCTAGTGATGTATATTTTACCATCGATAGTATAGTATTTTGCTATCGATAGTATAGTCCGTTCGAGTTATTTTACCTGAGTTTCTATAAGAAATAAATAATATGCAACTTTGACAGATTTTGTATTTCAAATTAGGTATTATAAATTTTAATTGGCAAAAAAAGGTGACGATTGAAAAGTAGAAACACATTTTCGTTTGGAATGATTTTTCAATCGTCGGATATGTTATGACATGAGGTTCTTATAGGGGTAAATAATAAACACATAACACGTTATAAAGTTACTTATTTATTTCTCAGGTAAAATCTATCTGGTAAATCAGCCCTTACTTTGAAAGTTTATGTTGAAAGTAAACAACACACATAGTTTATTCTTAAATTAAATACATATCATAAAATATCATAATACTTTTTATTACAATTATTTTAACCGACTTCCAAAAAGGAGGAGGTTAGACGTTCTGCTGTGGATATATTTTTTTGTATGTTCAACGATTACTCCGCCGTTTGTGAACCGATTTTCAAAATTTTTCTTTTGTTGTACATTGTATTGTTTCGAGTAGGTACCATGTTCACAAAAGTGGTGGTCTGGTGATGGAAACCATGAGAAATCGAGGTGACTCCTTGATATTCAAATGAGAACATATGGTTATTTTGGATTTATATTATGTATTTTGATTATATGCTACCAAAAAGTAAGGTTTTCCCCATGGTATACCACGGTTCTGAAGGTGCTGAACAGAACTCCAGATTCCTTATACATACATGTTTAGGAGTTTCAGCGTTGTTTAAAGAACCAAAAGCATAAGCTACTATGCTAATTATATTAATCATCATCATCATCGCTACACCATGCATCATAACATTATGATCCTATTATTGGTACTTTTCATAGTCTTGTCGGTGATCAGACTTAGTAAAGTCAGTAAATTTACAATAGAATCCCAGAAAACGTTCAAAATCTTTCGTTTATAAATTTAAAAAAGTAGTCAAAGAACGTTTTGTCAATGTCAAAGGTCAATGATTTCCTAAACGATGGCACATCTTGGGAGTAGAATGCTGAATGACTGCTTGCAAGGCTACTTCTACATGACTTACAATAATTATTATGTTCCTATCTATGTTTACATTGTATAATTTTTAGTTACAGCATTGTAAATTTTATTTTAAAACATTAATTTTTTTCTCACTTTTTTTGGTAAAAAGTGGGCCCCATGCGAGTTTTTTACGCCGGTTCTTCTCGTCGGGTTAGTTCCCGAACCGGTGGTAGGCACAATGTATTCTGAAAATATATTTTATTTTAGATTTATTCAGAAACAAAGCAATTTTGATTTTGATTTTTTAAAACACCAACTGTAAGTTTAGAAAAGCTTAAGGTCAGCTAAAAAGAGCAAAATTATTATTTTTAAACAAAAAATTAAAACCGACTTCCAAGGTAAAGACAATAGTAATATTATACTTAAATGAACTAAAAAGTATTAAATAATCCTTATTCTGTACTCAGTATTTCTGTTCTCAATTTTCATAATTTTGAAGTCGGTACATTAATAAGTTTAAAAATTGCAGTTATACCTATTCTGTCAGAGAACTGTCTATTATATTATTGAAAGCTGCATTCAATGGGTGTTTGCACACTGCACGATAACGACACGACACGATACCACAGAATAGAGGGCCACCGCACATATTATACAATTTCAAGTTGGCCGACTATCGTACAAACTGAATATCGTACTAATTCTAATATTCTGTCACTTAGTATTGAATGCACCCAAAATATTCTCCTTTATTTTCGCCTTCGTTTTATTAGTGCCACAATAAAAGCGTGCTTTTTACGCATTTTAACACGCACGTCGCTAGGCTAGCAACACCGTTACCAAATAAATCTAAAAGTCTGCAGCTGGCAGCGTACACGATGAAGTTGTCCAATTAAATTGTGACACTACGCAATTTAGTTTGTACGATAGTCGGCCAACTTGAAATTGTATTATATGTGCGGTGGCCCTTATCTATTATGTGGTATCGTGTCGTGTCGTTACCGTCGCAGTGTGAAAACACCCAATGAATATCAGATACAAATGACTGATCTGTGAAACCGTATATCTAAAAAAATTTTAGAAACTAGCGTATATCTAAAAAAATTTGATGAAAAATTTTTCTTCAAAATTTGTGTAATATAAGAACAATAATACCTTTAGTTACGCAAAATATGAAAGTAAAAGGGAGGATTCACAATATTTTATTTGAAATAGAGAACTAAAGACAGAATATAGCAAAAATAAACACATCGTAGCAATTAGGACATGAAGATTAATTACCTGTGAAATGTATATTTTTCAGGATTATTCTTATGATTTACACTGCAATCACTCACAGAACAAGTTACTATTTTTATATGTAATAGTATTTGATGAAAATAATAAAGGATTTAAACAATAAATTGCAAATACCGAAAGGGCACAAAAACGATTGACGACTTTTGACGACCTGTCAAATAAAAATGGTTACAATTTACATAGACTGCCGCTCTCTTTTCATCTTGTTATAATTCCTTAGAGGATTTTCTTCTCTCTCGCACTCTTTGTTGGTCTTTAGCATTATATATATACACAAAAGTGGCAACAAAAGTGACATTACTAATTACAGGCCTATTTCTAAACTTTGTATTTTTGCTAAGATTCTTGAAAAAATCGTTTACACTCAAGTATACAGCGCCCTTTCATCTTGGTTTATACCTAAACAACATGGCTTCATTAGTAAACGTTCCACTGCCTCAAATTTACTAACTTTTACGGACTTTCCCGTTTCCAATATGGAGTCAGGGGGACAAGTAGATGCGATTTTCACAGATTTCAGCAAAGCGTTCGACCGTATTGACCATTATATACTACTGCTTAAGATCTTATCAGCTGGAATCCACGGAAATCTGTTTCGCTGGTTTACATCATATATTCAGAATCGGTATCAAGTGGTAGTTCTTCAGGGCTATGAATCTTCATGGTATCATACCCCTTCAGGAGTTCCCCAAGGATCACTCCTTGGACCTTTACTTTTTAATATTTTCATTAATGACATCTCTTCCTGCTTCAAAAATTGTTTATTCCTACTCTACGCCGATGACATGAAGATCTATAAAAATATCATAAGACCTACTGATCAATTACAGCTGAAGATAGACCTCAAGTCACTAGAAGAATACTGTCGCATCAACAAACTTGATTTAAATGTCTCAAAGTGTTTCAGCGTAACTTTTACTCGTAAAAGGAATGTGTTAGACACCACATATTAATGTTGTATATTTATCTAAAATTGCACAGAACAATGTAGATTCTTCTTCTCTATTATCTAAAATACTTATACATGTACCTTCCAGAACATATAGAAAGCATAATTACCTCCATATCCCTGTTTTTTCAACAAATTACAAAAGTAATTCTTTCTTTATCAGAACTTCTAAACAACTTAACACTTTGGGTGAAATATTAGATATTGACCTATTCAGTGACAAACCAAATAGTATTAAACAAAAATTTTTCAAGCACTGGTTTACTAGCGATTCCCAAGCTATCTCATAGTATTAATAATTTAATATTGTAATATAAATGCAGACTTTGTGATTGTTTTTCTTTTCCGGCTTATTAATTATTTTAAATGTTATCGTTATCTTGTGTCATTTGTCAAAAGCTTTTGTTTTTCTTAGAATCTTATAAGTGAAAACATGTAAATGGTCTATTGTTATATTCTTAGAAATTTTATATGTAATTTTGTACTGTTTGTTTTCCTAAATAAATAAAATAAAATAAAAATAAGTTTATGGTCTGAATTGACTCTGAGCCGAAGAGCTACCGTAGTTTATATTATCACTGTAATCATCATTTAAATCTGTCTGATATCACGAGGTACTGTCTGACAATCATCCCCATTCTCCGCGGATGACCTCACGCGCGGAGACATCTCGTCAGATGTCACTCGAACAATAGACATCGCAAAAATGGAACTCGTGTCGCAGAACATACAATGGGCAAAAAAACAAACAATCGAATAGAAATCGAAAACTGAGCTTTTTTCGACTGCCGACCGAACGGGATTTTGGAAATCCGGTTTTGATTTGTTTGCTTTGTTTTTCCAAGCCTCAGCCACTTTTGTCAACATGTCATGCCGCTGGGGACAATATGAATAGGTTCGAATGCGTCTTCTATAATTTTTGTACGTCAATTCATGACACATTAAACTCGACTTATCTCAAATTTTGGGGTATACATAATGCAAAATATTTCACCCGAGTGTTCAAAATTAAACATAAAATGAGAAAGACATTGTCACTGGAAGTTAAAATAATATATATTATACAAAAAAAACAAAGTTGTTCATTTTTAAAGATATTTTTGATCTTAAACAACATTAATATAGTAAAAGAAACAATAAAAGATAAGCTAAATAATGAATCCTAAAAATACAATGACAAAATATTATAATGTCGTAGAAACATAAAAAATTTAAAAACACTTCAAACTAATAGAAAAATATTTAAATTACAGTCCATAAAATTCGAATAGTTTTCTGATATTATTTACAATGTCTTCGCAAGGTGTTTGACAAAACCCCTTGTGTCCAGTCAAAGGTTAGAGATCAAATGTCAACCTTGACGTCTAAATGTCATATCGTCAACAAATTTTAATTAGGTTTTAATTAATGCGAGACTCAACATTAATTCGGATAAAAATCTAAATATAGTTCATCTCGACGAAGCTAGTCACACAAAAGTCAACTTAACACAACACGATCATAATTTAGAGATAACATTTTAGTGTAACGTATTGACATTACATATTTTGACCGTTAGCGAGAAACTGGTTTTGACAAATTTTAATAATAAACTATGAGGGAGCGCTCTCATTGATCAATATATTGTACAAAAACCGTCCACAAAAAATCACCAAAAAACCATACAGAAGGTGAGAAAATCCACTAATTAGCACCTCGGTAAACGCCCCGCGGTGGCAAATCGCTCCACCTATTGTTGTTTCTGCATTTATGAAAGTATAATTACTCAGGTGTTTATTTTTTTTAGTCAAAACCGAATTTCTTTTCACTTGCAAAACTACCGTTCACGTTCGAGCGAGCAGTGATTATCAAAAGGTTGTCTCCGATGCGTCACTGTTTATAATTGCGAAGGTTCCCGGGCATTGTGTTGCAAAGTAAAGACTAAAAGGTTCGCAAAAAATGGCAGATCGCTGTCTCTTTTGGGCGCGTGCCGAAGCAGCGCGGTCGGATAATTAATGCGCGAGCGGTGAGCTAGCTGCGCCCGCGTCTACGAACAAACAGACGTCAGGTGTATAATCTTCATTTATGTTTTTTGCTACCGCTTCCCCTTTGCATAAATTAACGATTTCGCATTTACCATCAAAGGGATCCTCTATTTGAGATGCGTTCGTCGTGGTCAGCAATAACTAAGCTACTTCGCGTCCTTCGATCTTTTGCGGGGAATCGATATTACATTTTTTATTTTTCAAAACTAGTTACAGATCACTGAGCACTTTGTTATCTATCACAATTATCTAAACAATTACGCCCCAAGGAGAATTATGTCTTATAGCGTCCCCGTAAGATTTTAAATCTGTAATCTTTATGGCGTTAAGATGGATCCTCAGCTACGATTTTGATGCGATCGATTTTAATTTCAAAGCCAACGGCGGAGGGTCGATTTTGCTATTGTCTGTTTCGAGATGTTCTCACCTGGCCGCGGTCGGCAGCTGGGTCGCATTGTCTCGGCTCATCACTTGACTCGGGCGAAAGGGATGGCGCCCATGTGAACGCACTAACGGAATCCTGGGAATGGATGCTCCTCGCAGATAATGGCCGACCCCGCACAATGGTAACTCGATCGCGGCTCGAATCCAAATTTTTGTAATTAGATCGCCGCTCGCTATATCCGATCACATTCTACACGGCCGCTAATGCGATTCCGTAATTATACGCGAGATTTATACCGCGGAGTGGACATAAAAAGACACGCGAGTTTTTAGATAAAAATAAAATTCCGATGTTAGAATTTTATTCCCCAATATCTTATGCAAATGATGAAGCGTCGTTGACGATTTTAAATGGTCATTTCGGTGGGAAAAGAAATTATCATAAATACTATAGCCGTTGAGAGTATTCGTTTCGTGTCTTGGCGATTTTCTAATAGATCACCGGCATTAATATGCGCGATACTGGTTCTTGTGAGATCCGTTAGTGGTTTTATGTAAATTATTTATTTTATGACAGCTTCTAGTTTACATTAGAATGTATCAAAATCGAGTCGAACTACACTAGCCCTTGACCAACATAACCTTGATACCGTTAGCGTTTAATCCCTACTTGTTATGCAAAACGAAAGATTATGTATTTTTATTCGCGAATTATGAGTCATTAGAGAAACGAGGAAGGAAGACGACTAAAGATTTTCCTTAAAAAATTATTTCCAACATTAGCATGCTGACTTCAGGTTAAATGATTTTTCCTTAATTTGCTGTAAAATTATAAAATAATGCAAAATATCATCATCGTCAATGTTTGTCGATTTGATTCAACGTAATACCAATGCAACCTAATCAGAGTAGGTACTACCTATATTATGTTGTATACAAATAAGTCATTTAATATTGGTAGATTAGCATAGTACATAATATATTATTAATCTTATCAATACCGTCACATTTGTAGTAATAAAATCTATTTTGATGATGAGAAAATCTTATTTGCATAACAATGTTTACATACAATTTTCGACCACGAGAGTAATAAAAGTAGTGTCATTATTAAATAACAAATCGATGGGAAACGGAATACAGCACTGCATTCTATGCCATACAAAACGGCTTTTCAATAAACTCGATTGTCGTTATAAAATATTTTTAATGCATTCTGACGTTAGCCACTATAGTTACCGTAGTTAGGGAAACGAAACTCGTTTTCCGAACGATAGGACACGTCGAGATTAAGAACCGGATGCTGTCCCGGTCAGCGGAACGGTCACAAACGGCCGGGATAGACCATCGCGACCGGCCACCACCCCTCACATCACATCTCGCGCATTCATCCCAGATGAAGGGATTCCACCAGCTGATAGAAACGAACTACGTCTAACGGATCTCGAAATTCCCCGACGACTACAACCGTCGCCGATCTAACCTGTTTATTCAAATTCGGTTTTGAGATCTAACGCCAGCATAATGGGACGGAGGGAGGATCCGAGCCGGAGACCGATAGGATCGTGTTTCTTGAACTCGTCGATATCTAATTTTCTACACAATGGGCTTAAAAAACGAAGCCGAAATATATGTCACAGAGCCACCCTAAGGACTCAGACAATGGACAAAAGCTGCGCCACAATGCGCCCACGCAGTTTTTGTCGCATTGTGCGACATAATGACGCAGGAAGATCGGATCGATCCACGTGCACATCCTAGAGTATGTAAATCGATATCTCGAGGTGAAAGTTGAACGAAAAGTAAAAGTCGTCACATCTGCCGATATAAAATTATGTTAATTCCGGCGGCTCGCGGGGGAGGCGGGGGTTACGTACCCCGAGCCCTCGCACCAACAATACCGCGATTGTGTTCTCCTCCGCAGATAAAAAAGTGTCTTCGAACGTTCATTTGAGTCCATTTATAGTTCACAATGAACTACTACAAATCGGCCAATCTTTTTCTGTCGCTCATTGTTGACGTCGGGAGGTTTTATTATTTGTTTGACATCACTTTTTAAAATCTTTTAATGCGTATGATTTATGAATTATGAGTTTTTATTATCTCCATCGGCGTCGTCTTCTCGGAGTTTATTGAAAAGAATCGCGTAGAAAAAGGGTATTTTATTTAAATCAGAGTGAATCATTGTTGTATTATTTGAAAACACCCCCGACAATACTTATGTTACTTTTGGTTTCTTTATTATATTTATTGACTCTTACAAACACTTTTACCTTGATGCTATAAACATCAACCTTTGCGACAGCTGAACCTAATTTAGTTTACCTAGTTTTCAAAATACTTTTGTTTTCACCACTTTGTCGAAATTTACCCCAACCATTACGCACATTTAGTGGTTAGTGGTTACAAATAACACCATTTGCGCGTAATGGATTGGACATTTCACAGTGATGGCAATCTCTTAAACACTAATTTGTCGTGCGCTGGGCCGCTGGGGTCGGGCCATATGTCGCGAATTCATTGTATGGATTTTGACTTTACCCACTGCTTCACTCCGAATGTCTAACGCTCATTTTAATTGACACCGAGTGGCATATCTGAACGGCTAGTCATCATCATCACCACTCTCACATAATTCTATTTCAACATTATTTAAAATATAATCTTTACAAATAAAAAATAATCATCTTTGTTTATAGGAAGTCTTAGATTCAAGTGGAATTTTGTTATAACAATTATTGTATTCTTCGTGTGAGCTGTACTCAGAACTAAACAAAAAACTTTTCAAACCTTGAAATGTCCGCAAAATATATTACATAGTTGTTATAATTATGGTTTATTAAAATAAGTATTATTTTTATCAACTGAATTATCCTTGTAATAAACTTGAATACTTACGCATTTAATCTGCGATTACATCTATACATATTTTTTTTAAGAAACGAGTAATTATAACATCTTTAGTTGTACACTCAATACTTCCTTGAATAGAAGCTATAGTATGTAGATTGTAGATAAAATAATGTTGCATCTTTTTATTATAAATACTCTAATGTTATTTTTCCCTAAACAAAGTTGCGTAGTACATATTATTAAAAAAAAAAAATTAAAACAAAAGCTTGTTTTGTTGCATGCATGCAAGTAGATGTTATAACGTAGGCATCCACTAAGAAAGGATTTTGATCAATTCTATAAATAGGGGATGAAAATTTGTATGAAACTTTGTCAATTTGAAACCGATCGGGCTGAGACTTTGCATGCATAAAGCTACTATGATGTAGGTATCCAGCTCTAAGAAAAGATTTTCATAAATTCCACCCCTAAGAAGATAAAATTGGGGATTAAAAGATTGCACTACATATATAATTATTATTATACATATAATAAGTAATACTTCTTAACGCGAGCGAAGCGAGGCAAAAGCTAGTTTAACATAAATGAGCTAGCGTACTTCGGTAGCGAAGAATAATTTTTGATAGCGCACAGGTGATGCACGAAAAAACTGCAGACTATTATGATACTAAATAAGTGGAAGACCTTAAATACTTTATTTATGGTAGCATTATATTTAATGGCAATATTAAATTTCTTCAAACTAAAGGTCATTTTATTTATCCATAAAAAGTGAGGGCGCCGCGGTCCCCTCGCGGACAACCTTCCGTTGTAAACTTTGTCCGATTCGCCTCGCCTATTGTGTAGCAGTTGAAGCCAAAACGTAAATAAAGGCAGATGTTACCATACTCCAAAATATACTTGCGGAATATATCGCACTCGAAACTCAACCGTATGCCACTCATAATAAGGAGAGCACAGATTCGCTGATACATCGTTTTGGAGATGTATCCGAGGTCCGGGTGTGGGTAGTTTTACAAAACCGAAATTGTACGAAGTTTAATAAAACTGATATTATAGGAACGTCACTCGCAGTTGTGTCGTGGCGCAACAGTTACACGTTTTAATTTACAGCCGCTAGGGGTAACAACGAAATTGTTACGAATTAAATGCAAATACAAGAGTAAGTTCCGCACTGGTTCACATGCGCAACTTTGCGGGCACATTATTCGCCTAGACAGCTCGGATTCCCGGCAAAAATATGACAGTGAAGTTACACTAGGATTACTAGCTTTTGCTAGCAGTTGTTCTCGCTAGTATACAGTACTTTTTGGGTTTAAAAAATATTAATGTGTTAGTCTAGACTCTAGAGTCTAGACCCTAAATATTCCTTCAGTAGTTTTGTGTGAAAAAGTACCTACCAAACACAAATTCTTACTTTTTACACACTTTTACTTTTATAAAGTACTTAAGTTAGATGTGATACAGACCAAATTATAAGGGTTATGGTAGAGAGCAATGAATAGTTTTTTGTGTTTTAAAATGAACTAAAAAATACTTGTATTAAAATTAAAGTGTCTATAATATTTAAATATAAAGTATTAAAAAAGAGTGGTATTTTAGATTCTGTTAATGCAGAACTTTTGCTGACACCTTTTTGTTGGGTTCTCTGCTACAAAATGAATATTATCATCAGTAAATATCGCTAAAGACTAAACAAACCAGCGGTTACATTTAGCGAGTGCAGCGGGGGCCCAATTAGTAGATTTGATTAAGACCCCTCTTCCAGCCCATCGCTTGAGACTCTTCAGCATCAGACCGTCCCCCATTTAATTTAATATCGGTTTGATTTAGTGCCAACAATTCTTATCCCAATTACTACACTTTATCAAATCTCGGGTTTGTAATTTTTAATACCAACATTTGATTTGTATGGTCTCTACATTTTCTGAGGTTTTTTGACATGATTTTAGAGAGTTTTTGACATTAGCGCTTCTGATTGGTTAAGGCCCTGTTAAAAAACCTCCAAAACAAATTCTAAGTGAAACGGAGGTATAAGGTCTAATTTGGGTTTCGTTACTGTTCCCTAATATCAGGGATAAGAAACGCAGAAAGTAACTCAAACTTCTCTTTCTGGGCGGCTGCCGCTGCTTACTAGATACCATTAGCTTATTGGTAATCCCAACATAGTTCTAAAGCGTTTTTAGTCTATTTGCGTTGATATTGATAACAGGAGAAGAATATAATAAAGTTTGTAACCAAAACTTGTATATTACTTTAAATGATGCCCGCAACTCCGTTGCGCCAAAATTCGTTTATCGCGAGGTAACCATAAATTTTTCCGGGATAATAGTCATTTCGCGGGACGGAAAGTATCTCCATACCAAATTTCAGCAAAATCGGTTCAGACTTTTGAGCTTGAAGAGGTAACAGATAGACAGACAGACATACACACTTTTGCATTTATAATATTTAAGTATTTAAGTGTTTTTTTATGCAAAAAAGCAACTTCCGTCGCCCATGGACACTCGAAGCATCAGAAGAGCTGCAGGTGCGTTGCCGGCCTTTTAAGAGGGAGTAGGGTAATAGGGGAGGGTAGGGATGGGAAGGGAAGAGAATAGGGGAGGGAAGGGAAGGGAATAGGGTAGGGGATTGGGTCTCCGGTAAACTCACTCACTCGGCGAAACACAGCGCAAGCGCTGTTTCACGCCGGTTTTCTGTGAGAACGTGGTATTTCTCCGGTCGAGCCGGCCCATTCGTGCCGAAGCATGGCTCTCCCAAGTATAAAGTATGGATTCTAGTCTATCTTGGTAAACGTGTAATCGCTATTACTAGCTAATTAACGATTTTCCACTTTTTGCTGGGACCCTTTGTTCGGATGCTCTCCATCATCGCTGGACCCAATCGGAAGCGATAATATGCTAAGTTACAAAACCTCGTGTGGCCGATGAACATATAATGAGGCTTCTATCGGTGTTACGTGGAATTATTTATGACTATTCGACACGATAGTACCTACTGACCATACATTACCACGCTTCAATACGCGCACTTATTCGTTTGTTTGATTTATAATAAAGCGTTATCCTTGGATGACCGAACAAGGGAAGAAATCTTTTATTAACTGATTCTTGAATAACAGGTTTTTAAATTTTTAGATCAAATGTAGCTCTATCATGTGCTGTAGCGAAATTTCGCATGCTAATAGTTGGCTTGTATAACTCAAACGTCAGGGAGGTTCAAATCAAACATGTAAGTAATTATTTTCAGCAGGAATAGATTCCAATATTATTATGAAAGCAAAAAGTTCTTGAACGTCTATGTTTGTTACTTCTTCACGGAAGAACAATATCATTGTAACTTACTCTAGATTAGTTATTAGACTATAATATAATAGGCAACTATTTATCCCAAAAAAGGCAATGTCTCAGTAGGATTCAACTATGCATATCAGCAGCGGGGTAACTAGTAAGAGAAAGGAATATTTTTCTGTTAAAATAACTTCGATCTATGTCATCCCAAACATAAATTCTGAATGGAAAGTCGTAGCTTTTACTTGTTAAGTGTTAATCTCAGATCTTTATGTCTCACTTGGATAAGATGGTCAGATACGGACATCCGTGTACATCCCAAATTTAGAAATCAATTTAATTGGTTACTTGATTAATATCATTTGTACCGACAGAGAAATTGATATATAGAATGACTGTGCTACGTAATTTGGTCGTGTTTTTCCAAGTCAATAGTTGTCGTAATCTGTCACCTGTGCTAGGATTAATCTGATCATATGACGTAGGTCCGCAATCTGCAAAAGAAAAACAATTTCTCTGATAGTATAATTACAGTAGATGAAATAACGAGAAAAGAGTAAATGCCTCGTGGTCAATGAAGCTTGCTCTAAGTTCTTATACTGTATAATAAATAATGTTAAGTTTATGGTTACTTCGTTCTTTGAAACAAGGTTTCAAAGGCTTGGTAAGCTTTCTTTTGTTTACAATAAATTCTTTTAAAATGTGATAACTTTCAGCTACTGATCAATAAACCAATATTGTTCTAAATCAGGTTATTGTTAAGGCACGTTTGTACAAAAAATAAAATTAAAAACAGTACCCACCTCGGTGGCCCACCACGGCGGCCCACCGCGGCAAATCGAGTTACACGTAATGTGATTATGCCCCCAGAATTTGCGTCTAAATCCGTCACTTGTAACCACTGATGAGCTATTCTTTGGGGGAGAAACGCACGGCAGCTTTGAATAAAATGTTGCTCAACTCTGGATTTTTCACTCAAATTCGTTGACGACAGGGGCGCGCAACCAACCACAAAGCCAAAACAACACCTATATTTTTTTTGGAATACATGCCCTAAAAATGTATTTTAAATGACATAAAATATTGTTTTCCAAAATGATTCTTCACGCGAAAAACAAAACTATCAAAAACAAGTCTGGATCAAAAATAGAAAAACAAACAACGGAAAATATAGAAAAATGTTACAATAAATTATGGTACGTCTAAATTTTTTATTACACATTAAATAAATGTAGATACAATATATATAAATAAATGGAAATAAACTTAATCGCCTACATATGAAGACGCAAATGCTAAATTAGCATAAACGATAAAAAACCTGAACTAGATTCGGAAAACATATATTAGCATAAAATATGTGTATTAGTTTCATCAATATACGCGTAACTATCGATATGTTAAGGCCCGACTACACGCGTCCTTTTAGCGAGGATAGCATCAGCTAGTGCAGCAGTTAGTGCAGCAGTTAGTAAAAAATGAACTGCACTCAATTATTGTGCACCTACATTTAAATACGAGAAATTGTTAAGTCATCTCATTGTTTGACAATAAAGACGATCGTAAAGGTATGTAATAAGTTGGTTCTGCGTCGAAACTATCACCGGTCATGTCGAATTTTTATCTCACTGCTTTGGTCAACAGCGGAAAAAAAAGAGAGTATCCTTATCTGACGCACACTTGGGCACTATAAAATGCTCCTACGCGGGCTCGGTTTCAATAAAATCATCCAACGATACCAAAACCGGCGAGGAAGTTACTATTATTAATTTTATGTATCTGCTTAGCCTTGGATTAAGTGGGACACATCATAAGCCTGCAAGACGGAGCGTGTAGTGTGTCGTTATGTCATCATAGCCAAGATGACACTATGTCGCAAATGCCAGGATTTCGTCAGGACCTTGGGACGGTGCATAAAAATTAATATTAGGATTTACCAAGTTATACTTTATAGGTCAATTTTGAAATGTTGCTGGTGTAACCTCATTTCGTGCAGCTAAATAGCTCCCAAAATTGCTAGACTTAGAATAAAATAATCTGAATAGCTTATCAAATTAAAACTGATAATATAGGTAAATAAATGATACTTAGAAATATTTTTAATATACTTAATTAAAAAAAATACATCTTCGTTAATCGTTACTTTACAATGACCTCTAGTAGGAGCCTGATAGTATTTAAAAGAAAATGCTGTTAATTTCTGTAACAAAATAATCCTGAAAATTGCTATTTTCAATAATCATGATATTTATAGTTAACTAGCTGTACCGGCAAACGTTGCTTTGCCATAATATATATATTTATATTTCGCCCATATTATTTTATTGAAGTGACTAAATAAGTATGTCGCCATGGCAACGTCGATCGTTATCCCGTCGCACAAACAATGGTCTCAGGTTATAATAATTTACTATTATTTATTTAATAAATGCACTCATCAATATATAAAGTACCCAGTAGCCGATTCTCAGACCTACTGAATATGCATATAAAATTTGGTAAAAATCAGTAAAGCCGTTTCGGAGGAGTTCGCTGACTAACATTGTGACACGAGAAATTTATATATAAGAGATTATGATTTTGTGTACATGTATACCACATTATATTTCATTTCTAAAAATAAAAGTAATAAGGAAATAGTATAAAATTCTATGAAACCAGTCACTTAAAAGGTACATCATTATTGCACAATATTTTTTGAAATTCAAAGAAAAAAAATAACGATTTCTGTAGCTTACAAGATAAAATATTTAAAACTAAAATTACACAAAAAGAAGCATATTATTAGTGTGATTTTTTTAAAAAATATAACAATAATAAAACAATAGCAAAATAAGCGACACTACAGTAAGGTAAAGCTGCACTCTAATTTGTCAAAGATTAAGTACCTACATAATATAAATCATGATTAATTAGGATATCAAAATGGATTTCGTAATAAAGATCTTGCAATAAAGAATAAATTAACACATACTTTCAATAACCACAGTAAATAAAAGTGCATATTGACGGAAGTGACATAATGACAGTACACTTGAAGTGTCAAGTTGTCAGTTGTCAAGTGTTTGCGGAATACGGTATCAGCGTCATAATACGGGTTAACAGATTGGGTGAACAATAAAAAGTTAAATATTCAAATCCTCGGTGGCTGGCGCTATGTTGCAGCCAAGATAGAACTGAGAGTGGGGGTTCCGTACGTTTTAAAATTAAAATTATTAAACTGTAGGCCATTTTTAATATTTAATTAAATATAATATTATGTGTTTTGAATGGTTTAGATAATAGTGAAGAAATTTATTTACATAAAAATACAGTGTATTCTAATTTAAGCTAAACATGTTAGGCCAAAAATTATACAGTTTTTTATCGTGTCATTGATAAAATTATTTAATTCATATTATATTAATTAGTTCATTTTGCGAATAATATTTTTACAATAATTAACTAATGATCGGTTCGTATAATATTATAAATTGTTTCACGGATCCCCAAAAAAGCGGTCAGCGACATTTACAATGAGCAATAAAATTATAATGGCATTATTTGTTTATCGATTTGCATGTGTTAAGTGCAGTTTAGCATATCAATGCGCGCGCGCAGGACCGGCGTAATTATGATTGACATTCTCTCGGCCCATCTCTGTTACCACTTAACATAATTACTATACAGTTTTTTCCTCTTAATAGACGTTAATACGCTTATATTAAAATATAATTTCTTTGGCTTCCTTGAGATTAATCTTTTCGGTTTGTGCCCAAGTGTGACTTTGACAGTTGAAGTGTTAGCAGAAATTTTGAGAATAAACAAAATGTGACACTTTAGCTTTAATTTTTCCTTTTTTTTTTTGGAAAAATATAAAAGCGTTACCATCTTCGCATGCTGTTCTAACAGCTAACCTCATATTTAGGAGTTCAAGGGAAGACCACGGACATATCGATAAGCGACGCGAGACACGCTACGTGCAATTATCTTCATTACGCGCACGCAGCTTCACACGATTTGCAGATGCAATTTTAATTGTTCGCTTTTTGTTTGCATTATCGACACATTTGTTTATGTGGAACGTCACTATACGATCACGTGTTTTCTATTTTTATGTTATTAATTATTATGGACGTTTCTTTATCTTTATCTGCTTTATCGCTTTTATCAAGTGTTTCTCTTAAACGAGTGCCGCTATTTTTAGGGTTCCGTACCCAAAGGTAAAAACGGGACCCTATTACTAAGACTTCGTTGTTTGTCCGTCTGTCCGTCTGTCTGTCACCAGGCTGTAACTCGAGAACGGTAATTAGCTAGAGAGTTGAAATTTTCACAGATTATGTATATCTGTTGCCGCTATAACAAGAAATACTAAAAACAAAATAAAATTAATATTTAAGGGGCCTTTTTTTATTTTTTTGGCCTTTTTTGCTCTATATCAGTGATGGCAACAGGTAGGTACTTAACTTTTGTTTACCATAATATTTTTAATACTAATATTAAAATAAAATAAAAATATAAGGGGGGCTCCCATACAAAAAACACAATTTTTGGCCTAATTTTGCTCTATAATGGTACGGAACCCTTCGTGCGCGAGTCCGACTCGCACTTGGCCGATTATTTAATACTCGATGAAAACCGAATTCTGACGTGTCATGTCTGTCTGTCTGTCTATCTGTGTGTAAGTATCTGTCCGTGACTACGTAGTATCCAAATTGGTAGTCCGACAGATAGTGCTTAGCTTTAGTTGACGAACTACTCATCCAATCAAACCAATGGTTTCTTTGTTCAGTAAACAGTGCGTTCATAGCTATTTTACCTGCGACTTACTTTCATAAGGTTTTTTTAAAGTCTAGTCTACATCAGGGCCTACCGCCTACATGAATATCGTCCACCATTGTTGTTTCGCTTCCGGAAGTCTTTTGTAAATAATTTGAATATTCGGTCCGATTTCGCGAGCGTTTGTGAATAAATTTGAATAATCTCGGACCGTTAAGGTGCGCGGCGCAAGGACGATTTTTGCATACGCGTCCGCGGAATACATAGCAGTACCGGACCAAAAGCAATAATTAAGGTTCGATTACACGTATGACCAAAATTTTTGGTGACAAGACAAAAATTAAGGGCACATTACGTATGTCAAATTTGTAAAAAAGTGCTTCGGTTTCGGGTGATATCACAACAAATATTAGAAGCGATCACACTTATTAATTTCTAGGAGAAAAGTGTTCACCTTTAGGTACCGAGTTAAATATAATAAATTAAGTATATTAAAACTACATATTGTGTAATATTGCTGTTGCTTACCTTTGCTCTTCTTTAAAATATATCCAAATTTGTAAGTAATTATTTCAAGTACTTTGCAGAGCCGATATCCGAATCACAAAATATGACAAAGCACGGTATATTTTGAAAGAATAACGTGCTTTTTAAATTAAAATGATAGAAATTTATTAAAATATGTGTCGTAAGTCGTAATAAAGATATACAAGCGATTATTATTTATTTTATGTGGCGGTCAATGGTCGTCATGACATTTACGACCGTAATAATATTATAACGGATTTTTTCATGTACTATCGAGTAACAGATACGCTTTGAATCGAGTTTCAATTTTCAAAGACTTTTCAGTGAGTTATTTACTCGATTTAGGGCCTTTTTCACCACTTCCTAATAAGGTGCCGGATAGGCTTATTCGACAGATTCTCCATACTCTATCTGTCAAGTTAAGTGGTGAATAGCCTTATCAGGAAGTGGTGAAACAGGCCCTTAGTAAATTAACAATATTACAATGCCTTTTAAAGTTTTCTTTTATTTTATTGATTGCGTCGTGGGTTTCTGGTGGTAATTTATGTATTTATGTATTACTAATAAAACACACTCTTTATCGGCAATTTCCACTTTAATAGCAAAAATTATGAAAAAAATATTTATTTTCTAAGCTTTTTTATTCTCAGATTTTTTGTAGGAACAAAACTTTGCTGTTTATCCTTAGTTATCACACATTACTTAGGTATAGCTTATTATATAGCTATTAGAAATGTGTGATCAGCTATTGCTTGCCATTCATTCCTTGGTCAGAACACAAAAAAACTAATGACTATGAAAAATAGTTTTTAAAGAGCCGAAGAGCTAAAGAAAACTAGAAAAAAATTAGTTCTTAAATTTGTTAAATACATTACTAAAATACAGAAAACTTTATAAAATGATGAAATATTCCCCTGTTCCCTGTACCGGGGATGCTGGGCAGTTGCAAGTTTCAACCCCACTATAAAACAGGTTATAACAAGTACACTAATTTAAATAAATTCCCATACTTGCGCTTAATTTAAATAATTCCTTGTTATTTTGGTGTGTGAATTTTTAATCTTATTAACATAAATAGGGTAAATCTAATTTTGAAACTATTGACCGGGTATGTACCGGAGTTAGGGTTGTCAGGCGTCCGGAGAAAGCCAGGCTTTTTAGTTGCGTGTCTGGCCAAAATTAATAGGTGTCCGGCTTTTGTAGAGTCTTAAATCTATAATTTTATATGAAAATCCTACTAATTTCAGACGGTTTTACATCTAACGAGACGTAATATTTTATCAATCAGATGTTAAATTGATTAAATAAAACAGAAAATTTGTACAGGAACGTATTGCTTTACTGTGAATTTAGATTGAATAAAAGTTTCCGGCTTTTTATACGAATGTCCGGCCAAGCTGCCTATTTTGTCCAGCTTTTTGGCTTAGCGACCTGGCAATCCTAAACGGAGTGAGTTTTAAAAATTTTAAAACTTACTCCTGTAGTGTAAAGGATATACCATGGTTTGTTGATTTTTTTTGTCAAACTATAATATTTTTCAAACAAACAAAAAATTGTGAAGCAAAAAAAATGTTGCCAAATACAAACGCGTGAAAATTATCATGGTCAATGGTCATCAAAATATGTTTTTAGTGTTACATTTTTGTGCCCGAGTGTACATGGGGTGACAACAATAGTACATTCGCGCTTTGTGCAACACTACTGACAAACAACCGAAACCAGTTCCAACTACCCTTGTTTATTAAATTTTTTTTCAAGTAATCGATACATCATCCAGATATTATTTTAAGTTTTGACGCATAATGTGTTTATTTGATTATTGACTCATTAGTCATTACTCATTAGACATGTTTAACATAAAAACATAACCGAGAAATGTGGGAATATCTAGGAATATAATATTAATATAATTTATGATAATTGGTTCCGTAGCACTAATACTGTCTACTGTGTATATCTGTATATCAGTAAAGTCTGTTTAGACAACAATAATTAACTCAAAAATAAAAAAAAGTAAGATACATCTAAAGATTGAAAACTTGGGCAAAACTTCTGAATGTATTAAATTATTCATGAGTAATAAATAATTATGAATAATTTAATACATTCAATTGTTAAGTAATAAATAATTAACAATTTCAATAGGTATAGCATCAACTGGGCTGTTATATCACCAAAAGTCTAAGTAAGTATACATATTTTATTTTCTTTTCACCAAATCTAAACGATGTCGTGGGAAAAGCTAATTTACGTACCTATGCTGTCTTAATCACAAAATATACTGATTAGTGATTAATAATTATAAAAATATTTATTATTATTAATGACTTTTTAATTACTTTATAGCATGATGATTTAAGTAATAGCTAGTTATTTGTTTATTGAGCATTAAATTACAATTTACATTTGTTTAGTCTTGCCGACGATGCTACTTTGACCATAAATTGTTAAATAGGTATTTTATATTTATAATTATTGATTAATAATAATTAAACAATTTACTTATTATAAAATTACATTAAAATTAAGTAGGTTTGAATCATCCACACTTACTAATATTATAAATGCGAAAGTGTTTCTGTCTGTTACCTTTTCACGTCCAAACCGCTGAATCGATTTTGCTGACCTATGTAGATGATTTTTATCCCGGAAAAATGTACGGTTCCCCCGCGATAAATTAGTTTTGGCGCAACGGAGTTGCGGGCGTCATCTGGTAATAATTCATAATTGAAAAGAACATGCCACCGGAGTCGCGGATGCCTTGATGTTCTCTTGACTTTGGCGAGGCTGTTGGAGTACCGTAGAGTTTTTGTAGGGTTTTGTCTACTACCATCTCTTCGAGCGCAGCGGGTCCGACGTATCCGTGGTGGGTGTTCCTGGAATGCAGAAAGGCAGTTTTCGTCATACAAAAAATTGGAAGTACATACGTTTTCAAAAAAGCAGACATCACAATTCAAGACGTGAGTGGAAGAATAAGGTAAGTAACATAAAAAACTTTCCGTTTCATATCCATAGGCCGTGTAGGGTAGCTACTGGTTGTACAAACTGTCGCTAAAATTTTATGCTATAGTACATTGTATCGTTAAAATTAAAATCTTGTATATTACTGCGTAGTCCGTAGAAAATCTAATATATAAAATTCTCGTGTCACAGTGTTTATGCGCGAACTCCTCTAAAACGGCTCAACCGATTGTAATGAAATTTTGTATGTACATTCGTTAGCCCCGAGAATAGGTTTTAATCTTCTTTTTTATATTGATACTAGAAATAATATATGTTAAAAAAATGTTTGCTGGGTCAGATAGTAATACAATAAAAAGCGATTATGATATTTGCACATAAATCGTAAACTGAAGTTGAAGTGTTGATGTTTTTGTGGAGCTGCCTGCGCACGCGACGTCACGAACTGTCGGCCAAGGTCCCCCGCGGGGTGGGACACGCCACATGACACCACAGGCCACCACACGCTACCACACGCCACCACACGCCATCACATGCCACGTAGGGATACCACAACACCATAGACTACGGCCTACGAAAGGACGTTGGGCCGGCTCGACGGGGAAAAATACCACGTTCTCACAGAAAACCGGCGTGAAACAGCGCTTGCACTGTGTTTCGCCGAGTGAGTGAGTTTACCTGACTAGGCCCAATCCCCTACCCTATTCCCTTCCCTACCCTCTCCTATTCCCTTCCCTTCCCTGCATTACCCTCCCCTATTACCCTATTCCCACTTAAAAGGTCGGCAACGCACTTGCAGCTCTTCTGATGCTGCCAGTGTCCATGGGCGACGGAAGTTGCTTTCCATCAGGTGATCCGTTTGCCCTCTTATTTCAATAAAAAAATGCGATATCAAAATGTTTACAGGCGATTGAAAAGGTCTGAAAGTTTAAAAAAATATATTGTTGAGTTACTATTAAAGTAGTGTGCAAATCCTAAAACATTAGTACAAAACGAAAATAAAACGTTCAACAGTGATTGAGATTTAAAGCTGATAAATGTGCAGGACCGCCATGATCGGCGTAAAATTCCGCCATGAAAAATGATTATAAAGCGGAATCGCTCAAAATCCACAAAGACATGGCGCGTTACGCGGCTTTGTTCGCCTGTCTCGATATGATTAATAACCGGGAATCGAAGTGCATGCAAAATGTTGCGTCACTCTCATCATTTGATCGCAGGGCAAAAAAGTTACCCACAAACGAACTGACTTGCTGCGTATTTTCGGGTCCTTCTCTCCCTGCTCTTTTAAGCTGTGGTACTCGTAATAAATCGGACGAATGAGACGTCATCTCGATTCGATACGTATCGGCAGTGGGGGAGTCGGATTCGTTGATTAAGTACGGCTATTTAGTTGGGATTAAGTATTTCTGTTATTTAGAGAACGCTAATATATTGGAATAGTTTTTTGAATGACAATGATTGAGTGGGCTAAGTAAAAGTGTATTAAGTATAAGAAGCTAATATTTCGTTATTAGTCACTGAGGACTGATTTCTAATACCTTAAAGAAGCAAGAAGCAATGACGGAACGAATCAAAGAAGTTGGACCTAGCTTATCTTTTGATTTTCTGTTTTGGAAATCAAATTTAGGAAATATAATAAAGCTACTTACTATTTTTCTTATATGTATATTATGTTATTCTATCTGTGAAAAGGAACTGTGGAAACGCAAGTAAATTTTTCATATTTTGTTCAATTCGAGTGCACGTAAATTCAAGTTTACGCCACACGTCTAAAGCTACAGCAAATGCTTTAAAAAAATTCAACAACAGAATTCAGGACCTTCTTAATTTTTGTGTCTAAGGGAAATAATCGATTAATATTTTATTGTAACTAGCGATGATACCTAAGAAATACTGAATATTGGTGCAGCAGATAATGATGATGAAGAATACGGTTATGCTGGTAGTGATGATGATGAACATGACGGTGTTTTGTAAGCGGCTAAGACAACAAAAGTGGACAAAGCTGCACGTAGCTGCCGCGTGTCTAATGTGGACTAATGCTACTCAGTGACGCCAACAATGCCTAACATAAGCGGTTAAAAAACTCTGCGAGTGTCCATTGTACGAGTATCACGATTCACGAGGGGACGGCACGGTATTTTAAACCTCCGACGAAAGTTTGTGTTATAAGAAAGGTTGTGTTATAAGTTTGACACATGCGCCACGATATTTTTAACCTAAAGCACAGAAAATATAATAGTACTTCGTACCTTTTTTTAAAAGCAAACAGAGGTTGTGTTAGTGCGACGTGTCTGTATGTGAGTATGGGTGTATATTTATCCGTGGCATATCCAAATGGATGCACCAATTTTAGTATATAGCTTTTTTTTTACTACTTTTTACATGATCGAGTTGGGGTGAAATAGAATTTTTTATGTCTAAACAAATGTTCTTGAGGTATTCATAATTGACTGACCTGTCCTAAAAACGTGACCATTATAATCTACAACTTAATCTCCTCCCTAATTTCTAATATTTGTTACTCTCAAGCCTGTTTACAAGGAAAGTAGAGAAACATTTGTCGATAAATAACATTCTTAATCCAAATATTTCCAAAAAATATGATCTCTTTCTACAGAAAAACTATGACCTCCTTCAAATATCTCACAGAATCGTGTCGTCGCTGATAATGGAAACACGCACCGTTGGGATCACACGTAAGTGCAGCGGGATAATGAATACAAATATCTCCACCGACTTCCTCCATAGTCCACACCGAATAAGAATATTAATACAGACCCTTCAAATTCTATGACCTCTGTAGAGGCGACATAAGGATTAGTCCGCAGGTAGAACGCTGAATGTACGTGTTAACAAAGTGTCAACATGTCGGCTGTTACTAGGCGACACCTTTGAAGATTTTTTAAAGGCGTTTGGAATTAGGAGACAATAAATTCAGATTATCGCTTGCAATCTTTTATTATCAACTGCCAATAGTGTAGACCGTACTCAATCCGTACTAATATTATAAATGCTAAAGCGTGTCTGTTTCTTACCTCACGTCTAAACACCTCAACCGATTTTGCCGAAATTTAATATGGACTTTGAGACCTGGAAAAGAACATAGGATACTTTTTAATCCGGAAAAATGTACGATTCCGATAAACGAATTGTGGCGTAACGGAGTTATGAATCCATGCTGCACGTGCCTAAATTTCATAAATTTTAATAATTTATAAGCCTTCTTACTATTTGTGAAGTTTATGCTAGAACCTTATGGTAATTATAGTCAAAGTTCCTGATTTGCATTGACTCTATCGACAACTATAATATCAAGACCATTTGGGCATCTATAAATGAGAAACACCAGAATGTCAAAGGAAAGTGTCACATAAAATTATATTAAACAGGGACGAGAGTGAAACTGCTGCAACAAAGTAAGTGAAGCCTGTTAGTACTTTGTATATCAATGAAGTTGATATCAGCTATGACCCGTCAGGGCAATGAGGATATTCATCATCTACTTCATGATCAATTTTACACATAATTTGATGTCAGATGTAGTAATACATTAATTTTCTAATCTTGTTATTGATTATGTAGTTAAGTTTGAAAAAATATATTGGCTGACCTGGCATAAGTTGCTAGAGGCCTTTGGTTTTGAAAAATATTATTGATTGGCCAACTTGGCATGCGTTGCTTTGCAATAATAGTTAACCTTGTTTTGGATCTAAGTAAAACATAGAATATGTTCACCGGTTCATAGATCTACCTAGGATCTACCAGATCTACAAGATCTCATCAAAATCACTCCAGTCGTTTTGGTATAGATTGGCCAGGCACCGTAACACACAATGTTTCTTTTAATGTTCCAAGAAAATATTTAAGTTTTATTCCTATTTATATTTTGGGATTCCCCACCATTACTTAGAGACCACACCGAAACTTTTTTTTTTTATTTCCTTCGCCACCTTAAGCAGAATATTTGTATTTCCAACACTGACGTTTTCTAATAATAGGTGTGAGAACAAACGTTATTATAATTTCCGAACATGTCCAGTGACAAATTACAGGCTCACACAATAAGGCCCCACGCACTCTCGCTACCACGCCACAGCCTGCGCGTGACCTGCATGTCTGTATTGTCCCTTAATGCGGTATTCATAGGTTTTTCTTCACTATTGTACGCTCTTATGAGTTTTCTGTGTGTTCAAAAGCAACCGGTCTGTTAACATACCTAGTCCAATCACTGAACTGCTTGACACTGAATGTGCTCGAGAAATCCGGTGAAAAATCCTTGGAAGCAAATTTTAAGTGCAAAATACCTTTGGATACCAAAATACACATGTAATAGGTTAAAAGAAAAAAAAAAAACTCGTAAAATACAATATGAAAAAAAATTGCATCCATCCGCTTATTATTAACACCTCATATTTTAATAAAATCAACTAACACCACTTTTGTTAAAATCAAACCAGTAGTTTAGCTGCTACGAGGCAACAGAATAATTTATAGATTGGCCTTCGTTTACAAAGTTGCATAAAAGAGGTTAAATGATTTCAAATGTCAGTGCTCTATTTCAGATCTCGCAGGCATTTCAGCAATTAGAGATTAAATTAAAGTCAACCACGATAATTACGATCATTGATTTGGACACGAACGATTCTCACGAGATCGATGCAGGCGTGGTGGGATTGGTAGGACATCCCACGACTGCCCTTGTCTCACGCGAAACAATTGTTATATCATTGTTATTTATTACTCGAAACGCCATAAAAAACGCCGCAGTCAGCGATACCCACGTTATCAAAACGGTGGGAGCATTCCTCACTGAAATTGATTTATTAGGAATTTTAAAGTGAAATATAGCCTGTGTGGATAATAAGGTCGTCATAATTTTGGCTACTTTAGTCAGATATCCATCTCCCGCTATGACTATCAACTTCCTCTTGGAGGTTTTACTAACTTGATCGTAATAATATTTGAGTAAATTAAAACCTTCTCAAATGATAGTTGCTTTTAAGCATCAATTATTGTTTTTTGAGTGACTCCAATTGAGCTACCCGTATTCCCATGAGGTGGACCAGTACAATAACTCTTCAATATTGAGTAACACGTCAGTCTCTGAAGAGAAAGGTCACTGAAATCGTGATGAAGATGCCAATAGTGCTGATGGTAACGATAATTTATTCCAAGGCTTCTGAAATGAGATGATGATTACGCAGATGACGATGATGATGATGTGTACCATGAGGATGACGATGATGATGATTTGTCAAGGTCGTAGGCTTCAGTGCGTGCGGCGCGTAGCGTGGTTGATAATGATGTAATTGCCCCAACTGTTCCAATAACCGATATTGAGGACGATTTCTAAACTAAACCCATCTTAAACAAAGAGATCAGATTTATTGGAAAACTAGTATTAAAGCCTACACTCAGGCCCGTATAATTAGTCAGTACTTAAAATGCGACCCGGTCTCAAGACGCGGTTCGGCTCTGTGATTGGTCCAATTTTTGACAGCCAACCAAACACAGAGCCTGAACCGTGTCTTGAGACTTGACTTGAGACTTAAGAATAAAATAATTATTGTATTTTAAAAAGATAAAACCGACTTCAAATTTTTGTACGTAATTAAGAATTAAAATTCCCTATCTCAAAAACTACCGGAATGATTTTGTTGAAACTTGCAGTATTCCCTAAGTTGAACAATACCTAGTACTTGTGGTTCCGGAGATATGCGTGCACAAACATAAAAACTTACATACATACATACATACACTTTTGAAATTTGGCACATTTGTTCAGAAGCTGTCATAGATTAACATATACAAAAACTGGGCAATTCTGGAAATATTACATACATACGCGTCGAATTGATAACCTCCTTTTTTGAAGTCGGCTAAAAAGAAACTTAAGATAGACTCTTCTAATGTTGCGAGTGTCCATGGACGACGGTAGGTGCTTCCCATCAGATGACTCATTTGCTCGTTTGCCCCCTTATTTTATAAACAAAAAAAGATGGATTGCACTCCGGGAGTGCCGGCAGAAGTGAAAACTTGATTATTAACATTGTGCATTATTTTCTCAACCCATTTTTTATGAAAATCGATTAAAAAAAATAATAAAGACAAGATCGTTTTAATTAATTAATCGAAATCCTTACAATCGATTAAAAAATATCGACAATCGAAAAAAAAAACTGCTGTCAGACAGACTGTCAGACACTTCTCGCGACAGTTGCCTTGCAGATGGAAACGCGGCCTTAATCAGCGCATCTGCTAAAGAACTTATTTCCCCGACTGTACATTTCTGCTTAGCACAATTTTCCCCGACTGTACATATCTGCTAAACAACTCATTTCCCCGACTGTACATTTCTGCTAAGCAACTCATTTCCCCGACTGTACATTTCTGCTTAGCACAATTTTCCCCGACTGTAGATTTCTGCTCAACAACTCATTTCCCTGACTGTACATTTCTGCTAAACAACTCATTTCCCCGACTGTACATTTCTGCTAAACAACTCATTTCCCCGACTGTACATTTCTGCTAGACAACTCATTTCCCCGACTGTACATTTCTGCTAAACAACTCATTTCCCCGACTGTACATTTCTGCTAAACAACTCATTTCCCCGTACATTTCTGCTTAGCACAATTTTCCCCGACTGTACATTTCTGCTAAACAACTCATTTCCCTGACTGTACATTTCTGCTAAGCAACTCATTTCCCCGACTGTACATTTCTGCTAAACAACTCATTTCCCCGCTGTACATTTCTGCTAAGCAACTCATCTCATTTCCCCGACTGTACATTTCTGCTTAGCACAATTTTCCCCGACTGTACATTTCTGATAAACAACTTATTTCCCCGACAGTACATTTCTGCTAAACAACTCATTTCCCCGACTGTATATTTCTGCTAAACAACTCATTTCCCCGACTGTACATTTCGTTCGAGTTCGAGTTCGACCCAAAACACTACTCTCCAACCGTCTTACGCGTTTTGTATGGGTTTTCGATCAACACGAAAATCTGGCGCGAGTTTAACAGTTTTTACCCATCCAAGTTTTCACTTCAAAAAGGCGTAACATGCTCGACGTACTAGGTCCGACATATAGAAGAGAAAAATAATTGCTAACCCGATTTTGATTAAATTATGCCAGGATTTAATGACTTTACGTCTCGAAAGAATACTTGTCGTACAGCGGCAATAGGCAACCAAATTGAAAATTCTTGATTCCAATTCAAAGGTTCAAATATTAATTACGGCCTCAAAACACGGAAATTAAATAAAACGTAATTAAATACCTACAGCTGTAATTTTTTTAATTATTTCAATTAATTTTATCAAAATAACATCTACATAATATGAAATCATATTTTAATTACGTCTTCAATTTTTTATTATCATTGTTAGTACTTGAAATGTGTAGCTAGAGATCAACTACGATAACTTGGCGCGCCCCTCCAAATGACTGTTTCAATGTGTGTAGTCACATCCCTATGAAAGAGTTTGTATGTAGTAAGTATTCAACCAATCACAGTACACGTAATATTTCTGTTAATGTCACTTGTTACCAAGATTTGTTGGTCAACTAATCATAACCAGGGCTTCAAATAACGTTATTTCTTCATAACGTTACTGCTTCAAGGGCATAGATAACGTTATGAAAATTTACCCGATATTAAAAATAATGTTAAAAATTGATATAAATAACGGTTAATGTTTATAACGGATATAGAATTTATAACGGTAATTATTATTTATAACGATATTTGTTCGTTTAAACATAACAAAAAATATCGTTATAATAATAACGGTAAATATAACGTTATTTTACTAGATATCGTTAAAAAAATAACGTTATCTGGCTACCATTATGAAGGTAACGGTACGTAACGATATTTTTTCTGTTATTCGATAACGTTATGAAGCCCTGATCATAACTAGCCTACCGCGCAAGACAACGCACTTCATACGTTTTGACAACGCACTTCAAACGTTTTAAATTTTGGAGGGGCGCGCCATGTTATCGTAGTTGATCTCTACTACGTTATAAATAATTGTTTTTGGCCTCCTTAAAACATTTTATAGTAAATAGTTCATACATCGCATGCTAGTGTGAGTGAATCTTAGATAGTGTATGTTCTTGTTATTTTAATTAATTTTAAGGTATTTTTTAAAATTATTTTCTTAATTTTTTTGTATCTTTTGACGAGATTAGCATAATCCAGTCCCTCTTTTCCATCTTTACATTATGAGTGGATCACTACTTCTCCTTACGCACAATAACTCACGTAAATTGCTCCCTCAATTAAATGATAAGGCATAATAGGCCTGGAGATAGTGACACAAAATTCTTGGTGATTTGTTCCAGTATGGCGGTTTTACAGGGGTATAATTACGTAAAGGCGAAAAGGAAAATGATGGTCATAGCGCTCGCACTGGCAGCTCAAACGCGTGGGCGTTAATCGAACGTGTCGGATAAATAACGAGTGTCGAACGATTTGTTCCACAAAAATGCTTGTATTTTCAGATAGTCGAAAAAAAATAAGTTGGCGAAAGCGTAATGCCATACTTGTCGAATGCGGCTTACAGCACGCCATACCGACAGTAGTGTGTTTTCGCGGGTTCTGGATCACGATTCTGGGTCCACCCCTCCCCCCGCTCGCAGCTCGCAAACTTTCTCCATCACTTTTTGTCGGTTCGAGCGGCGACATCGCCTAAAAAAAAAAGAGTTTGGTGTCAAATAGGGGTTTTCGGCCATCCTCGTTCGATATATGCGATCCGTTTTTACGTATTTACACTATTTCCAAAGTTAGCTTTGTATTTACCCCTCATTATCTACTATCTCCACGCTCCATTGTTCCTTCATAATTACAATCGCTACTTATTGCATTGTTATGCTCGCCTCAGTGTTCTATTGTTCGTAATGACTACCTGGCTTATCGCTTACGTCACCTTGCTTTCTTACAAGATTTTAAATAAATATGAATGATAATTAACTAAGTAATGAATTAAAAGTCATAATTAATTATGTAGGTCATCCGATCATTCGATGGACTTCGTAAATACACGACGACGCGGTGTGCAAACTGACATGTTTTGCTCGTCAGCGAAATCCGACGAGTCAACGACCGCCGCCGCCACGCTCGCCGCAGCTGCCACCCGCATCTCGCGGCTCGCGTCGAAGCGCAAGTGTAAATATAAAGCTCGCAACACACAAGCGTGCCCTGCGAGTCGCGAGCCGCGCCGCGAGACGGGTCGCTAGCTCAAGCTTACACTCTCGACTCGTAGCGCGTCTCGCGACTCGCAGGGCACGCACCCGCTCGCCGCCGCCACCCACATCTCACGGCTCACATCGAAGTGCAAGTGTAAGCACAAAGCTCGCAACACACTGCACACAAGCGTGCCCTGCGAGTTGCGGCTCGCGCGCGAGTGTAAATCATGTATTACAAGATTTAAAAAAAATAAAACATGATAATTTTTTCATTACATGTATTTTATTTCATTAAAACATTTATTGCGCGCGCGAGTGTAAATCATGTATTACAAGATTTTAAACAAATAAAACTTGATAATTTTTTCATTACATGTTTTTTATTTCATTAAAACATTTATTGCGCGCGCGAGTGTAAATCATGTATTACAAGATATAATTTGTATAATTTGTAATTTGTATAATAAAACTTGATACATTTTAATTACATTTATTTTATTAAAACATGTATTGAACATACTGTACGATATTATATCATTACACAAAGTGTTGCTACTAAATAACTTTTGAAACTCTACTAAACTTTCCCTATTGAACTTATAATACAAGGACATACATTAAACTATACTCGTCACAAACTGATGTGAAATCATTTTGTAATCTCCACAATATGTTAAAATCCAATCTCCTACAGTTTCTCCCCATAGAAGCCTTGTGATATTGCATAGGAGTGCGCCTGCAGGAATCAAAGTATTGACAAAATATGTCATTTTCATTGATGTGCATGGCCATCCAGTGGGTTCCAGGTGTAACAATATATTATCAGGATCCAAGTTGGTAATAAATGTATGTAGGGGGTTGAACATATTATATTATATAGGCAGACGATTCGCAGCGTATACAATATTATCTTCTAAAGTCTAAACCTTCACAAATTCTTCTCAAGTAATTACGGATCTCTATTGTGTTCATACTGTATTATCACAGAACCAATCTGGTATATGAATCTTGTATAATAATAATATATCACATATCCGTATAATGTATGCTTTATGTATTTACTAAAAGTGGTATTACATATGAAATAATGAATGAATAAATAAAAGAAACAACTTTGGTACAATATTTTATTTCATAGTATCTACACACTATTAGATAAACACTCACACATACACACGTTACACATTATAACTAAAATATATTATCATACATATTGTGACTTTTCTTAGCTTCTATCGTCTACAGTTACATTACGGTTTTTATTTTATTCTATCTTGTAATACATGATTTACACTCGCGCGCGCAATAAATGTTTTAATGAAATAAAATACATGTAATGAAAAAATTATCAAGTTTTATTTAATTAAAATCTTGTAACACATGATTTACACTTGCGCGCGAGCCGCGCCGAGCGAGACGCGCCGTAGCGCGTCTCGCGGCTCTCTCGTTTCACTCAAGTTTACACTCTCGGCTCGTAAGCCGAGAGTGTAAACTTGAGCTTGCGACCCGTCTCGAGGCGCGGCCACGGCGCGGCTCGCGACTCGCAGGGCACGCTTGTGTGCAGTGTGTTGCGAGCTTTGTGTTTACACTTGCACTTCGATGCGAGCCGCGAGATGTGGGTGGCGGCGGCTAGCGGGTGCGTGCCCTGCGAGTCGCGAGACGCGCTACGAGTCGAGAGTGTAAACTTGAGCTTGCGACCCGTCTCGCGGCGCGGCTCGCGACTCGCAGGGTACGCTTGTGTGTTGCGAGCTTTGTGTTTACACTTGCGCTTCGACGCGAGCCGCGAGATGCGGGTGGCAGCCGCGGCGAGCGTGGCGGCGGCGGTCGTTGACTCATCGGATTTCGCTGACGAGCAAAACATGTCAGTTTGCATACCGCGTCGTCGTGTATTTACGAAGTCTATCGAATGATCGGGTGACCTACATAATTAATTATGACTTTTAATTTGCAATAATTCATTACTTAGTTAATTATCATTCATATTTATTTAAAATCTTGTAAGAAAACAAGGTGACGTAAGCGATAAGCCAGGTAGTCATTACGAACAATAGAACACTGAGGTGAGCATAACAATACAATAAGCAGCGATTGTAATTAATAAGGAACAATGGAGCGTGGAGATAGTAGATAATGAGGGGTAAACACAAAAGCTAACTTTGGAAATAGTGCAAATACGTAAAAACGGATCGCATATATCGAACGAGGATGGCCGAAAACCCCTATTTTGACACCAAACTCTTTTTTTTAGGCGATGTCGCCGCTCGAACTGACAAAAAGTGATCGAGAAAGTTTGCGAGCTGCGAGCGGGGGGAGGGGTGGACCCAGAATCGTGATCCAGAACCCGCGAAAACACACTACTACCGACGCGAATACGTTAATTTTAATAAAAAAATTGAACCATTTGTACCAGGCTAATTTTTGCATAGCTAATCATCGTCGAGTTTCACGATTTTCACCTTGCCATACTTTTCCGACATCGCCCAATGGCCGCCATACCACTGCAAAGGTGTAAGATTTTTTTTTTCGCCAAACGATTTGTGCCACAATGGCATTTGAATTTTTGGAAAGTATTTGACAAAATATGACTGTTATTATTTTTCCCATACTTCTAGTAGGGGGAAAAAGTGCTGCCATACTTGAAATACTTATTTATTTGACACGTTTTAAAAATACGACTATAAGATACGTAAAATCATTTTTTACATCATGGTATCATTGTAGTCTCGTCATTTGACAATTGTACCAAAAAAAATTGTTACAGATTGTAACCATGGGGCGGGATGACTATCGGACTTGAGCAAAAAAGTGATAAAAATTGGACGATTTGTACCAGTATGGCATTTGGATTTTTGGAAATTATACGATACAATGCGACCATTATTATATTTGCCATACTTGTAGTAGACGGAAAAAGTGGCGCCATAATTAAAACCGCCATACTAAAAACCGTTTGAATTACGTATGAAATCTTAGGATATTGAAAAAAATATTATTCACATTCGGGCATTATCAGACTCCTATTTATGATCATACAGGGAACTGTTAAAAAAGTTTCAGGGTGGTACAAATCGTTTGGCGAAAAAAAAAAAAACTTACACCTTTGCAGTGGTATGGCGGCCATTGGGCGCTGTCGGAAAAGTATGGCAAGGTGATTTTTGTGAATGGCTACTCGACGATGATTAGCTATGCAAAAATTAGCCTGGTACAAATGGTTAAATTTTTTTATTAAAATTAACGTATTCGCATCGGTATGGCGGGGTGGAAGCCGCACCCGACAAGTATGGCATTACGCTTTCGCCTACTTATTTTTTTTTCGACTATCTGAAAATACATGCATTTTTGTGGAACAAATCGTTCGACACTCGTTATTTATCCGACACGTTCGATCAACGCCCACGCGTTTAGGCTGCCAGTGCGAGCGCTATGACCATCATTTTCCATTTCGCCTTTACGTAATTATACCCCTGTAAAACCGCCATACTGGAACAAATCACCAAGAATTTTGTGTCACTATCTCCAGGCCTATATCATCCAGGCTGACAAATAATTATGATATAGAATTTGAATTTATACAAAAAAATATTGCCATTATTTTGACATGGGAGTTTCTATGAGAGTGATCTTACTTACGAGCTGCGGACTATCCTTGTAAGCTGTTACACCTAGAGACTAGGCTAACAATGTGTGTATAAAGCGTAAAATGACTATATTTATAAATATATATAAAATACCGGCCAAGTACGTGTCGGGCCACGTGCAATATAGGGTTCCGTAGTACCGCTAGTTTTTGAAAATTTTTGTATGGTCAATAAATGTACATTTATAACATGTTTTAAACTACTAACAACATCATCTCAGTTACATCCAAAGGAATTTGAACGAAAGGTTCCTTTATACTTCGCCGTATTTTTTTTTAGTTTAAACTTAATATTTCACAAATGGATCCCTAAATCGGAAAATGATCTATATAATACTCATAATAATTATAAAAAACCTATCCAACGAAAAATTGGGATGGGCGCGAAAAAAAAAATCAACCCCACTTGATGTGTAGGGGAGGTACCGTAAAAAAATTGTATTTTATATATACCATTTTGTAGGCATCTATAATATGTGTATTCATGCCAAATTACAGCTTTGTAGGTCCTATAGTCTCTGAGCAAAACCGCAGACAGACAGACAGACAGACGGACGGACAGACCGAAACTCCTTGTTGTCCTCTCCTTGTTGACTACGGAACCCTAAAAAGGAAAGATTAAATTTTGAATTTTTTTGTTAAATTTAGTGGCGAATTTATCTGTGAGGTCAACGAACTTGCAAAGTATCTAGTTATTGTGCAAGTACATATTTTATATTATTGTATATTTCGGTATGACATATGCGTAAAATATGTTATACATACTTTAAATCAGACAATGTTGTTTTTTTTTTGTAATCTTAAAATTCTGATTAAAATAAGTCACATGTTCATTTGTTAAATTTTTTTAGACAATTGTTATTTTCGATTTTAACAAGATATTAAGTGTGTGAATCTTTAATCGTATATTTGTTGCCAAATTTTAAAACAGCTGAATCGCTTTTGATTAATTTTTCGTACTTATAGAGTAGGCCCCAGAAGCGGCCATAATCTATTTTAAATTGAAACGTCTGGTTCCAAGGAGGTGGTGTATTTTATCCACCGTTTTCAACTCACACTTTGGCGGTATTTGAAAAATGCACACTTCAGTGAAAGCGTGACAAGTCAAAGTTACGACTTTAATTTTTATGACTTTCATAAATGACAAATTTTACCGATTTTAACGAAAAATTGTAAAATATCGCCGTGTCGTGTGTACGTTTATTGCTTTTTGCAATATGACCTCCAAAATAGATATATTAAGATGTAGGTATAATGAATGTGTGGTAAAGGAAAAAATTGGCAATCCGCGTGATTTATAATATGTCAGGTCACTCACCTGACTCATGTTTAGATAGCGATTTTAATCTGTTTTTTAATTATAAATTAATCTAAAACAATTAATTTTAACCGTTAGTCGTAAATTAATCGCTACTAAATAAATTATTTGGCGGACTTTTAGTTTCTTTCGATTCATCAAATATTGCCTAAGGCAGTGATTAATTCATTAAAACCACAAATGAATTTAAATAATAGTTTAACGTTACATAATGATGAAAAATTTTTCAAGTTTCGTATCCCCCTATTAGGCTGCGTTTCCTCTAGAGATGTGTTGCGAGGAATATGTTTTTAAGAACCAATAGAATCACAATAGCTCAGCGCGGCGATGCTATTTGATCTTAAAAACACATTCCTCCGCAAGTCGCAACACATCTCTGGTGGAAACGCAGCCTTCATTTGACCATAGTTCGACCAAATAGGCCAATCAGCTGCCTATAAATGAATAAGTTGTCGGATCATCAGACATGTATTTTTTTAAATAGTTTCGTCGTCAAAGGCATGGAACGAGATTCACAACTTTGATTTTTTTAAATGTCTATATCATATCGCTTATAAATATACAATACTAGCTGTCCCGGTGAACTTCGTGTCACTTTAAAACCTTCCCTGGACTTCTACAAATATTTTAAGAGAAAAATCAGCCCAATCCGTTCAGCCGTTTTCAAGTTTTAGCGCGACTAACACATTTGAAAATCCATTTTTATATATAAGAAGACTAGCCGTCCCAGTGAACTTCCTGTCACTTTAAAACCTTCCCTAGACTTCTACAAATATTTTAAGACTAAAATCAGCCCAATCCGTTTAGCTGTTTTCGAGTTTTAGCGCGACTAACACATTTGAAAATTCATTTTTATATATAAGATTGGTCAAGGATGCCACCTGCCACCAATATATTTCGTCCATCCCGGTCACTCACATCCCAATAACAGTAATTCAAATTATTCATGATATAATTGCTAAACAGCCAAAACTTTTTCTTTTCACTTTTGTTCATTATCTTGATAATCATCTAACCCTTGCTACGGTCGCTGGCTCATGTCTAATTGCAGTGCGAGTAACCGCTGTGAAATGGTCGACTTATTAGAAATTTCGTTAAACACTTAAATTACAAGCTACATGACATGCGATGGCACTTTTAATTTGAAGATCTAGAAAAAACTTATTTATTTATAGGTCTACCTAAATTTAAAAGATGCATTAGCTCAAAAATTAATTAAGAATAAATTATGTTAGGGCATTTTTCATGCAAACCTAGTCAAAAGTAACTATTTAATTACTCTTTCAGCGCTCATTTTTTCTCAGTCGATTTTATACATAAAACCTGAATTATATTATTATTTGTCTTAAAACCTGAATTATATTATTATTTTTTTACAATATCTTAAACCTTTTATGGTACGTAAAACTGAAAAAATATGGTACACGAGTAGTTTTATTTTAGTTATACGTGGTTAGTTTATATGTGGGAGAGCCATGCTTCGGCACGAAACTCTCCGGAAACGCTCCGGCTCGACCGGAGAAATACCACGTTCTCACAGAAAACCGGCGTGAAACAGCGCTTGCGCTGTGTTTCGCCGAGTGAGTGAGTTTACCGGAGGCCCAATCCCCTGCCCTACCCTCTCCTATTCCCTTCCCTTACCATCCCTGCCCTCCCCTATTACCCTATTCCCTCTTAAAAGGCCGGCAACGCGCTTGCGGCTCTTCTGGTGCTGCGAGTGTCCATGGGCGACGGAGGTTGCTTTCCATCAGGTGCCCCGTTTGCCCCCTTGTTTCATAAAAAAAATATAGTTAATTTTAGTAACTTATAGAATTTCGCTCAGCATTTATTTAGCAGGAACTCATGACATTATTAGTTTTTTTGTGATTGTCGGCATCGAACATGCGAATTTCTCCATTTCAATATTTACTATAAAAGCGATAGAAACTGCTACCGTAGAGATAAACAAATATACTAGCAGATATAGCAGAAATAGTCGTAGCAACAAAAACGCCGTAAGACAAAGAAAGTGCATTTTCCCTGAGTGTAATCGTATATTATTTGGAGCGGGCTGAATTATTCATGCAGTATGATATGGAGTAAGGTTCAAGTACGGTGCGCAGAAACGGCATTCCCCTGATTTTATTCTACGGAATATAATATTATGATTTATGGTGATCAATGGATATAGTAAAAGTTAAAAGGCATTGTTTCAGTACTTCATTATTAAATCTATCTATTATTATGTGTCCCGACACCAGTGTCCGAAATTATATTAGTAGGATATTTATAATTTACATTAGAAGTACTGGTCAGATTAGTATAAGATATCGGGAAAAAAAATTGCTGCCATTTTACAACCGTAAGAGAGAAAAAAATAATTTGTCGATTTATTTATTTATAGATATTTATTCTGCGGCACTAGAGTTGGCAAATAATGATTAATGAATAATAAATATATTTTGTAAAAAATACTAGATGACTCCCGCAATTCCGCGCAGAAATTGTACATTTTTCCGGGATAGTAAGTATCTATGTCCATTCCCAAGACTCAAAGTATCTCTATACCAAATTTAAGCAAAATTGATTTAGCGGTTTAGGCGTGAAAAGGTAACAGACAAACAGGCACACACACACTTTTGCATCTATAATAATATTAAGTATGGATTTGTTCAATTTACAATTTTTAATCTTTTTTACATAATATTTTTGACGTACAAGTAAGTAGCTACGCTTAATTTTTTAAACAAAAACAAAAAAGTATAAGTATGCTTAAAATAAGGGATTCATTATAGAAAAGGTAATATAGAGTAAATTATTGCAACAAAGCTCAAACAAAAATAAAACCCAAGAATAGCAACTGCTTAAAAAATAGAGCTACTAACTTCAAAAATAAGTACCTAATAACTACATTATCTGAGTATTTTAAACAATGACCAAAATATTTGGAGAAATAAAAATACCTGTGTTTTATCTAGATATCATTAAGATACAAAAACTGATTTTTATACCTACGAAGCATAACGTAATGTACGAGTATAATTATAAAGGAATTTGGAATCAAAGCGAACCCGACTTTTTTTAGCAATCGGCACAATATAAATGTTAAATTCAGTAGAATAACTAGGCAGTGTCAATTAATACAAAATTACTCAATACAAATACAAATTATTGCGCGCGCGAAGTGGTTACTCACGACAATGTGTGCGTGCGCGCTATTATAGTTGTGTTGAATGAAGAATGATCAACTGTATGCATTTATATTGTGGTAGCGGGTATAACATGTGGATTGTGGATTTTGATATTTTATCATCAATTAAAACATAATTTCGCTTGTTACCGTAGATTGTTCACATATCTCAGCGGCCATTACGTTCAGAAGTTCACTTTTTACGGTTCTTAATCGTCAAAGAGTCACGAAAAGAAATGATTCTTCAATTATAAAATGTCAGAGCGAAAATTTAACGCGCTTTAAGTTCTTTTAGGGATGGGTATAAAATATACCTTGCCTCTGTACTAATATAATTAAAAAATCGGCCAAGTGCGAGTCGGACTCGCGCACGAAGGGTTTCGTATGGAAGACTAAAATTAGGCCAAAAATTTGTGTTTTTGTGTGGGACCCTTTAATTTTTATTTTGTACAAATATTATTATTAATTATTAAAGTAAACATGATATTTAAACTAAGGCCTATGAAAATTTCAAGTGCCTAGCTGTTGCCATTATTGATTACGAACAAAAAAGGCCAAAGAAATAACGTATGTTGTATCGGAGCCCCCCTTAAATATTAGTTTTACTTTGTTTTTAGTATTTATTGTAATAGCGGTAACAGATATAATACACAATCTGTAAAAATTTCAGAAGTCTAGCTATAGCGGTTATTGAGTTACAGCCTGGAGACAGACAGACAGACAGACGGACAGACAGACAGACATCGAAGTCTCAGTAGTATTGTCCCGTTTTTACCCTTTGGGTACGGAACCCTAAAACATTAGTTTCTACGTCTATTCTGTACTAGTATTTTTATGAAATGTATATTTATGAAAGTTATAGACCATAGAGATAGCCTTTATCACATATTTAGTCCCTGTATTAGTAATAGTATAGTTTTTATGATGGAAAATTCTTATTACTTATGGTTATTATGATTCATATTTTTTATCGATATTTATTTTAAGGGCTTGTACAAACAAGACAATATCGATCTCATCGTATTTCATGCAAAATATAACATAATAATGAAAACGTGAGTGGAAGAATCGATCAAGTAACATTTCGTAACAATTATTTTTATAAAACTTGTAACTTATCTACTTCATAACCTAGCTAATATATCTGGCTACACATATAATCCATAGTTTTTCTATTTCAAATAATTTTTCCGGACCTAAAGCCTTCATTTAAGCGAAAAAACGAGAAGTTTTTTCATGTTACTTACCTTATTCTTCCACTCACGTCTTGAATTATTGTGCGATAAACTAATTAATATTGATAAAGGATTTGTGCACAAACAAATTGCGGCCAGTACTTAGTCATAAAATGTTGGAAAAATGAAAATGAACATTATCCTTTCTAGTGATATAATAAACAGTACCTACTTGAACTATAATAGGCATGATGACTATTTTTTTTTCTTATTGGTAATTGAAAGACCCTTAAAAATTAGAAACATTGCTGAAAGAATGACTCTGATAGCATAAAAATTCATTAAGATATGACAATTTCAAATATCTCATAAAATAGACCTGCCCGAAACGCTCCATACAAAGTGCTACGAAAGACTGACGTCACTCTTTCGTAGTTTGTATGGATCGGGGAGAGAATTTTGTTCGGTAGGTATATTAAATATTGCGTTTATGAAAGTGGTATCATAACAAAAGTTGCTTTTAATTGCATAAGTTTCGAATGGTATACAAATATTAAGAAATTTGATTGAAAAAAAAAAATCGACTTGATTATCCAACTTTGAAGGCGCATAACAAAAAAAATTAAAATGCTATCAAGCTGAAATTTTGGGAACACTTATTTTTTACAGTGATTTCTTTATTTTATTAACAAAATTCGCTAATCTTGGACCTTGTCATCATTCCTATTATTATGTTGTACTATAACAATACCACTTGTCTCTGTGTACAGTGTATGCAGTACACATATAAGGAAATGTAATAATAATTTATTATCCATGGGTCATAAATTTTCTAGCAGCCTTGTACGACGGTTAATTTTTACTGTACCTACCGAATTCTATTTTTGACACGATTTCTACAAGAAGTACTGAAATTACACATACTTTTGAATGAAAAAAAAAATTAGTAAAAAAAATAGACCCCTGACCGAATTACTGTGACATCAATGTAATTTGTATTTATTTACGGTGCGGTCAATTTATTGTGATTTGTGTCATTTAAATTGGAAGTATTTAACGAGGAGGTAGAACAATCCGGTCCGGCTGATAGCAATTCGTCCTGTCCGGACTGTTGTAATAATAATAATATAATATCTATGGATGCTTCACATCACATCAGTCTGGCCCCGTGGTAAGTATCTGCAGGACTTGTTTTACCTGTACCAGGCAACGGAAATATATTTAATACTTTTATACTATACATATTTTAAGAATACACATTACACATATTTAATACACATGCATGATCCAGGAACTTTGAAAACATTTTGTTCCGTCGGCGGGATTCGAACCCGCGACCCCCGGCTTGAGCTACCAACAGCCCATGCACCAACTGAGCCACAGAGGTCGTGGAATAATTACTATCACACACACGGAAAAGCACAAAACGAGTCCGGTTAAGTTGGTCTGCGATCTGTCTGATAGCATCTTTAGAGCCCCCGATATATTTAATTATGGGCGCCTTAGTAACATTTAGATTAATACTAGATGATGCCCGCAACTCCGTTGCGCCAACATTCATTTATCACGCGGGAACCGTACATTTTTCCGGGATAAAAAGCATTCCATAAAAAGTTTCCGGGACTCAAAGTATCTATCTCTATACCAAATTTCAGCGAAATCGGTTCAGCAGTTTAAGCGTGAAGAGGTAACAGACAGACAGACAGACACACTTTTGCATTTATAATATTATAGTATAGTAAGTATAATATAGTATGGAAGTATGTATTATTTAAACTTCATATAGAACATTTCTGCGGACCGTACTCAACTAAATGTTGAGGTTTGAGGCGCACTTATCGCGGTTTATTGTTGCTAAGTGTTTATTTAAATATTGCCCGCCGCAGTCTGTCTATCTGTACATCTTTCCGCCTTATTATTCTATGTTCTGTTGTTTCGGTAGCTGGTAGCCGGGATCCGATCCTTGGGATAATTTTATAATGGTCCTACTCCATTGCGCAGAAAACCGTTTATCGTGTGGGAACCGTGCATTTTTCCGGGATAAAAGTATCCTATTTTGTTTTCCGGGACTCAATACCAAATTTCAGCAAAATCAGTTCAGCGGCTATGGCGCGAGAAGGAAACAGACATACAGTCAGACAGCCATACTTTGGCATTTATTATATTAGTATGGATGGTGATGATCTACACTCTACTGTATGTTCAATGTCCATACTAATATTATAAATGTAAAAGTGTGTCTGTCTGTCTGTCTGTTACCTCTTCACGCTTAAACCGCTGAACCGATTTTGCTGAAATTTGGCGAAATTTCAGCAAAATTGGTCCTTGGTGGACTTTGAATCCCAAAAAAGGACCTAGGATAGTTTCTATCCTGGAAAAATCTAAAGTTCCCGCGCGAATCACGATAAACTAATTTTGGCGCAATGAAGTTGCGGGCGTCATCTAGTTATTTATATTGTACCAAACTTTTCTCCATCTGTGATCTCCAAATGCTAATTCACTAATGTATCGATATTAGTGTATCAATAAATATTGGAATTTCAAATTAAATATTTTATTTACAACCTTAACCTACTTATTTATGTTTATAATATACGGAACCCCAAGGCTGGCGATCAATTAGAACGACCTATTAATAGATTAAGATAGCCTTAAACGATTTTGGTGATGTTAAAATACTTTTTACTTGACGTTCGAAACTTTAGTATGTACAGGTACTAGGTAAAGCCCGCAATTCCGTTGCCACAGAATTCGTTTATCGTGCGTCAAACGTAAACTTTTCCGAGATAAAAAGTATCCTATGTCCTTTCCCGGGCCTCGAAGTATCTCCATACCAAATTCCGGAAAATCGGTTAAAATATCCAATGTCTCTTATTATGACCATGACGAATTTAATGATACCCTTGAAGACCGAATTCGACAGGCTATTTAGGCTGTATGCTAAAAAATATAGATACATAATATTATAAGTTTAAACACGGATTTTGTCGCAGAGCACTTATATTAATCCCGACGTTTCGGCTGCTTTACAGCTGCCGTGGTCACGGGAGGACTGAGGTGACAGGTGTCCAATTTCTTGAAGTTGTTCAACTACCCTACGATTCATCAATTTTTGTTTGCGTTCCGATCTACGCCGAACGAACTCACAGTGTCTGGAAGCCGAGGTGTCATAGATTTGTGCTTTGATAAACAAACTTTTTCTAATTCGATCTAATCGCGAAATTAAAAATGAAAAACTAAAATTATTAAATAAATAAATATCTCCCTACTTGATCACAGGTAGGTTAACCAAATTTTGAGAAAAAGTAAAGTATTAAGTGCTTGATCAATTGGTATAAACAAAATTAATGTTACTTGACTAGTTTTTTTTAAATTAATTTTTATGCAAATTTTTGACCCGCGAAAACGCCAACTTTGACACTCTTTAAAAAAATAACTACTTAGAATATCGATCTCGGAGTTTTACTCTAATGTTTATATAGCTATCAACTATAGTATTTTGAAAGAAAAACGCGATGAAACAAAATCGAGGTTTTTATCACACTGTGGAGGGGCGTGGAAGGAGGAAGCGACGCTCTTGAAGGTTTTCATATTATATACTTAGGTAATTATTCAAAATATTTACGGTCCATTATGTGTGATACTGATGTTTAATCAATAATCATAAAAAATCAATATACCTAATGTGGTCAACTCGTTTACGATACTATAAATTATGTTTATTGGTTTTGATGTGGATGATATTTTGATGATTATAATATTATCTACCGATTCTCGTAGTTTTGTATAATATTAACCTAAAACATTGGTTCCGTTTATAATTTGCTACTGGAAAATTACAAATTATTTTACAAGGTTTAACGAAGTTTTTTCGAGTAAAATGTACTAATATTATTATGTCCTTTCACGAGTTCAATACGTCAGCTGCATAGTGATTTATACTTAATTCACTTCTACGGATTAAGTCTAAACTCTAAACTCAGACAGACATTTCCACAATATTAAGTATAGATTGCCTAGATTCTAAATTCTATATGAAGCACTTGGAAGTTTTTTTCATGCGATTTTGTCCTTGTATGCGATATAGAAATGATCTATTCAAATCTAAAGGCTGTTTACACACGGCGCAGCAACGGCAGCGGCACCGCCATCGAAGCGGTGACTGTAAGAGCCCATAGGAATACAAGGATGAGTAATGGTCAATGGAACGGCACCGCCGCAGTGGCGGTGCCGCTGCCCTCTAAGTAAAATAGTTGATTCACATAAACTTTTCAATTTTCATATTTCCGATTTCAGATCCTAATTTTTGTCCTTTTCTTGAAATGAAAAACTATCCGTTTTGTAATATAAAGGGTGATTTTAATTAAACAATGAATAAAATCATAAACTCTCCCTAAACGGATTTGCGGGGAGAGTGAAATTGGCAAATAAAATAACATATTATTTTGGCGAGCCCGCCAGGCTGCGCTTATTAAATTGTAAAAGAAAATTTAATTAAGACAATTTTTTTCCTTCACACCCGGCATCGGGGAAGGGTTGTTCTCAACCAACCAAAGACTTAGGAATATTGTAGATAGGACAGGTTCTTAAATTTACCCTTTATTTTATTAGTATATATCTGGTTAAAAGGAACCTATATTATAGACAATAATATTGTGTTTTATATATATCTAGCATTCGATTGAAACCACAAATATAGTAAAAATAAAATAGAACAATAATCGTAAACCACAACAATTAAATGCCAAGTTTCTTCCATTCCTATAATTTTACACGACGTTCTGCGCGTTTTTGTACCAGTCACATTAACTTTTTAGTTTCTATAAATTACACGTAATTTGGAGTTAAAAAAACAACAAATACAAAGAAAAACCACGGGCCGTGACAAACAAACATAATTATTTCGAAACCGCCATACGAAAAATTCTTGCTGCACGTCAAATAAATCACTTTTTATCATACAATTATATTATTTTTAACTGACATATAAATTTTATTTTTAATTTAGATAATTATGTTCGTGGCGAAAATAAACTTTTTATTTTATTCTGAAACAGAATTTTGTAAGAAGACCTTATGATACTTGACGAAATAAAATGGAAAGGGTAGTACCTAAAGTGCAACTAGATTAGGAGACCACAGATTTTAACGTTTTATTTCTCCTTAATAATAAGACCTGAGCGCCGGGCCTAGTGAGTAAACGCATCTTATTAAGTACGTGCAAGACAGACAAAGTAAATTTTTGAGTTTCCTAATCTAAAATTGCCAGGTCGATTCGTAGCAAGTCTTCATTAAAAAAGTTACTTTGCGCCATAACTCTAAAATCTGTGAAAAATATTTACGATCTGACTTATTAAAGGGCCCGCAGTTCGTTTTTTTTCCGTACCTATTTCACTTTCGTTTACAATTACTAGAAATCAGTCAAATTAAAAAGTTGCATGTAGTCAGAAGTCGGAACTGATTAACGTAAATGTTATTTTAAATGGGTTTTACCACGGTTTTACATGAGAAAATTCTCTATATTTATATAACAGCGCAGTGTCATTTTCAAAAAATAGTATTTATAGTTTATATGTATAAATGCGAATGTCTCCCTGTCTGTCCGTTAGTCCATCTGTTACCTCCTCGTGCTGCACCGATGTTAATGAACTTTGAGTCCCGGAAAAGGACATAGGATAGCTGTTCTCTCCCGGAAAATTTATAAAGAAGAAATTGCGGCTAGCATCCAAATTTATTTATACAGTGTGTAACAAAACTAAGTGATAATACTTAGGTAACTCTAAAGTAGGAACACGTACACAGCCCATAGGGTGTGTACGTGTTCCTTGTAGAGAGATCACTGTGAAAGTAGCAGTACTGAAAGACCTATTTTTTCACTTTTGTATGGGCAAATACCCCAGCGTCACGAGTTTCCCCATACAAAATTAAAAAAAAAAAATTGGTCTTTCAGCGCTGCTACTTTTACAGTGAACTCTATAAACGGGACTGATACACACCCTTAAGTTTTATCACTTAGTTTTGTGATACCCTGTATATATAGTTTACTAAAGAAGTGTAAAATATTTTTTTTGGCTAACATTAAAAAAAAATATTATCAAGAGTTTTATGAGCCCGCGAAAAGGTAATTTGAATAGATAGGTAATTACAATTTGTGTGTAAGTGATAGCTGATCGGGTTTTATACCTGTATTTGCCAATTCATATCTTTCTCGGAAATTCTAGGTAAGTATAAAATATACCTTCGTTTTGACGAAAAACACTCAGTTACATGTGATAATAAGTTTAAGGAAAATTCCATCAATTAATATAATAGACCGGCGTGTAAAATATTAAATAAATGCTATCATAAATGCAGAGGAAGTTTGTATGTCTGTTTCTTACCTCTCTTAGCTTAAGGCTGCCTTCACATTAAGTCGCGAGTAGCGCGGCTGCTGCAGCGCTGCTGCCGCACTGCATGCGACGTAATGTGAAGTCGCTCTAAATGGCTGAACCAATTATTGTAATGCAATATTACATCAACATAACTTGATTCCCGGGAAAGGCCATAGAACAGTTTTTATGGCGGAAAAATGTACGGTTTTCGGTTAACGATTTCTGCGGAACATTTTTTTATATTTGACTTGTAGCGAGAACATTAGAGATATAAAGCCATACCACCTCAATCACATACTGGTATAAATAATAAATATAAAGGGGAGTATCGATAATAAATCGCGAATCGCACCTGACGTCGATCGAATGTATAGTTTATGACACCCCGGTGCGTCGTGCGCTCAATATTTGATGATAGGTCCCCCCCTTTATGATATTCCTGCGGATTTCACTGCACGCAGAAATGTATAAGATTCGTAATATCAGTCGAACTTGTCATTGAAGTTACATGGCCTGTTTCACCACTTCCTGATAAGGTGCCGGATAGACTATCCACAACTTATTTCACAGATGATCTATACTCTATCTGTCAAGTTGTGGATAGCCCACCCGGCACTTATCAGGAAATTATTAAACAAGTGATATTTCACTTGATCTACACTACCCACTTACGCTTAGGTTAGTTCCGGACACGATCAACCCACCGAAACCCTCCCAAACATATTATTACGAGTACTCAAGCAAGTACCTAAGTACGCATGAATTTCTTTTATTAAATTTACTTTAAGCAAGCACCTGCACAAGGTACTAAGTTTGTACTTACAATAATTCTTTATATACTTGATTTGCATATAAAGTGTTTGAATTTGAATTTGATTCAACTATGCTGCTAAGTGTGAAATATACCATCGTCATCACCTTGATGAGCGGCAGATTTCCATCGTGTGTTTTTCGTGTAACTTTCTGCCGCGTACTGTAAATCCCTGGAACGAATTGTCACCATGCAGTATTTCCGGATGTGACCTGCAAACCTTCAAGAAAAGAGTGTATTCCCTTAAAAAGGCCGGCAACGCACCTGCAGCTCTTCTTATGTTGCGAGTGTCCATAGGCGACGGTAGTCGCTTTCCCGCTCTCCGTCAGGTGACCCGTTTGCTCGTTTGCCCCCTTATTTTATAAAAAAATATATGCGAATTTTGTGATGAAATTTAAACATGATCCTAGTTGAGCCTAAGTAACTGTAAGCTCAATTGGCTAATTACTTTTAAAATCAAGGACGTTGATAGGGATCACAGAGATGTTTAGAACCAGTCGACTCCTAAACCCGTCTTATGTTCACTAACAGGTATATTTGCCTAACTGTTAACATAATATTAGATCTTTTCCTACTGTCCTATTTATTAATGATGATTTATGTTATGATTATATAATATTTGCTACTATTATATAATACAAACTGAACTTTATGACGATTTATGATAATATACTATGCTACTATTATATACAAACAAAACTGAGTATAATATCTGTATATTGGCACAGAATATATATTAGTAGTACCAAATATTGGTTCGTATCCTCTTGACCCTTGAGCTTTAATGATTTTGATGTAATTTGTTATGAAGATACAAGGATTCCTAGGAAAGGATAAATTGTAGTTTTTGACACAGAAATTTACGGATTACATGCAATAATCAATTCGGAAAACAAAGCTGCGAGCAACGCTATTGAAATCACAATGGCTTAAATTTTATTCACACCATGACAGCACAATATTTTGTGGCTAAAGACATAAGTTACGCTTACGACTAACGAGTTTGCACAATATAGTAGTTTTACCCAAAACAGATATTATAATATAAATCATTAATTAAATTGTGAACGTGCAGATATATTTTGTCATTTATTAAAATTAAATGGAATTAGGTCATTAGTATAATGTCTTTTTATTTATTGAAATATTTATTTAAAATTGAAAATAGTAAATCGAACAAAAATTCTATGTTAGGGCTGCCAATACCAGACGGTGGAAAATATTATGAGAATAGATTGTTAAAATTTAGTACAAACTAGCTGCCCCGGTGAACTTCGTGTCACTTTAAAACCTTCCCTGGACTTCTACGAATATTTTAAGACTAAAATCAGCCCAATCTGTTCAGTCGTTTTCGAGTTTTATCGCGACTAACACATTTGAAAATCCATTTTTATACATAAGACTAGCTGTCCCGGTGAATTTGGTGTCACTTTAAAATCTTCCCTGGACTTCTACGAATATTTTAAAACTAAAATTAGCCCAATCCGTACAGCCGTTTTCGAGTTTTAGCGCGACTAACACATTTGAAAATCCATTTTTATAAATAAGACTAGCTGTCCCGGTGAACTTCGTGTCACTTTAAAACCTTCCCTGGACTTCTACGAATATTTTAAGACTAAAATCAGCCCAATCCGTTCAGCCGTTTTCGAGTTTTAGCACGACTAACACATTTGAAAATCCATTTTTATATATAAGATAGTAGATATAATAATATAGTGAGAACTATAAGAAGTATACAGATTAGTATTATTATTTTCTTTACTAATATAGAATAAGAGCTGCCCGCAGCTTCGCTAGCGTTAAAAAGTATTATATGCAAACTTTCCTGCCCTATTTTAACCCCTTGGAGGTAGAATTGATCAAATTCCTTTCTTAGCGGATGCCTACGTCATAACATCTTCCTGCATGCCAAATTTCAGCCAGATCGGTCCAGTGGTTTGGACTGTGCGTTGATAGATCACAATGTCAGTCAGTCACCTTTGAGTTTTATATGTACAAAATACAGATAGAGTGAAGTTTTAAAAAACTTTATGTAGAGACTGTAAAAATATATTAAGCCAGATGACGCCCGCAACTCTGTTGCGCAAAAGTTCGTTTATCGCGCGGGATCTGTACATTTTTCCGGGTTAAAAATATGTATCGTTTATTATCCTTTCCTGGGCTGGATATATCTTCATAACAAATTTCAGCAAAATTGGGTAAGTGGTTTGGGCGTGAAGAGGTAACAGACAGACTTACGAATTTGTAATATAAGTATGGAATAATATGAGAATACATAAAATTGCCAACCCTAATAACAAAGAAGCTTCATTAACATACATAATATATTATATCTAATTAGCGCATGTGACTCCCCGAGCACCGAACGGCGAACAGGTCTTGCGCAAGTATCGCACAACCTACGCGTTCAATTCCACCATTTTCCACTATCTTATCTTTAATTTGGACTGGTTTTGGTTTTTTATTAGAATAGTTTCGCTCCGATACCGGTCTAGCTGAAGGTTGTACATAGATAACAGTAAAGTATATTTATTAGCTGGCTGCGCAACTCTGAGGCCGAGGGAAGGCTCAAAATATCATAGCTTGTTTCATAATGACTAGAACGAGTTTGGATTACGAGCGGGGTGGAGCGGATTTTTGCAATACTACTCTTTTTATTTGGTTTGTGAGTTTAGTGAATTTTAGTAAAAAATAAGTACGTAAAAAATAAAGTAAATATTTATTACGTCCAGCTCTTATATTACGTTTTCATTGTATGGAATTTATTTCTTTTTAAATTAAATCACGATTTATTCAAGCTCCATTTGCTGCAAAGTATTTATAACATAATAAAATAAATATTTTATTTATTTAGAAAGTAAATAATATTTAACTCATATGGAGTCGGTTCGTGCAAAATCAGCGGGCATTCGAAAAATATGGCGGTTATTGGCGCGGAACGATGCGCTTCATTGTGTCTGTTGAGTCTGATGATATTTCGCGCGCAATTCCTTTTTCGTACCGTTTTTTCTCGGGAAAACGGCTATGAAATATGACTCGATACCTAATTAAGTCGAGCGAATCTCACCTGGAAGGCGTTAACGGTTTTCTGTTGGAAAAACGGATCTCACATTTTTTCCGATCGTTTTACTTATATTTTATACGGCTAAGTAAATAGCAAAAACGAGGCCTATCCAATAAGCGATATCTTTACTATTTCCCTCCCGATATTAACACGTAAATGAACTTTTAATTAATGTGTTCAATTCTTAGGACGTGTTTAATTGAACGTAATTATATTAACGCTAAAAGGTTATTAGCGTTTTTCTTTGATAGTATGACATAGGTAGTTGTATAATAAACGGAAATTAAATGTTATTATAGTAGCCATTCATTTAATAGTAAAACTGTTCAGTTTTAATTCATTTTTTGAATTTTTCGAAAAACGTAGACCTTTTATAAGGATTGAAGTTACATGGCCTGTTTCACCACTTCCTGATAAGGTGCCGGATAGACTATCCACAACTTATTTCACAGATGATCTATACTCTATCTGTCAAGTTGTGGATAGCCCACCCGGCACTTATCAGGAAATTATTAAACAAGTGATATTTCACTTGATCTACACTACCCACTTACGCTTAGGTTAGTTCCGGACACGATCAACCCACCGAAACCCTCCCAAACATATTATTACGAGTACTCAAGCAAGTACCTAAGTACGCATGAATTTCTTTTATTAAATTTACTTTAAGCAAGCACCTGCACAAGGTACTAAGTTTGTACTTACAATAATTCTTTATATACTTGATTTGCATATAAAGTGTTTGAATTTGAATTTGATTCAACTATGCTGCTAAGTGTGAAATATACCATCGTCATCACCTTGATGAGCGGCAGATTTCCATCGTGTGTTTTTCGTGTAACTTTCTGCCGCGTACTGTAAATCCCTGGAACGAATTGTCACCATGCAGTATTTCCGGATGTGACCTGCAAACCTTCAAGAAAAGAGTGTATTCCCTTAAAAAGGCCGGCAACGCACCTGCAGCTCTTCTTATGTTGCGAGTGTCCATAGGCGACGGTAGTCGCTTTCCCGCTCTCCGTCAGGTGACCCGTTTGCTCGTTTGCCCCCTTATTTTATAAAAAAATATATGCGAATTTTGTGATGAAATTTAAACATGATCCTAGTTGAGCCTAAGTAACTGTAAGCTCAATTGGCTAATTACTTTTAAAATCAAGGACGTTGATAGGGATCACAGAGATGTTTAGAACCAGTCGACTCCTAAACCCGTCTTATGTTCACTAACAGGTATATTTGCCTAACTGTTAACATAATATTAGATCTTTTCCTACTGTCCTATTTATTAATGATGATTTATGTTATGATTATATAATATTTGCTACTATTATATAATACAAACTGAACTTTATGACGATTTATGATAATATACTATGCTACTATTATATACAAACAAAACTGAGTATAATATCTGTATATTGGCACAGAATATATATTAGTAGTACCAAATATTGGTTCGTATCCTCTTGACCCTTGAGCTTTAATGATTTTGATGTAATTTGTTATGAAGATACAAGGATTCCTAGGAAAGGATAAATTGTAGTTTTTGACACAGAAATTTACGGATTACATGCAATAATCAATTCGGAAAACAAAGCTGCGAGCAACGCTATTGAAATCACAATGGCTTAAATTTTATTCACACCATGACAGCACAATATTTTGTGGCTAAAGACATAAGTTACGCTTACGACTAACGAGTTTGCACAATATAGTAGTTTTACCCAAAACAGATATTATAATATAAATCATTAATTAAATTGTGAACGTGCAGATATATTTTGTCATTTATTAAAATTAAATGGAATTAGGTCATTAGTATAATGTCTTTTTATTTATTGAAATATTTATTTAAAATTGAAAATAGTAAATCGAACAAAAATTCTATGTTAGGGCTGCCAATACCAGACGGTGGAAAATATTATGAGAATAGATTGTTAAAATTTAGTACAAACTAGCTGCCCCGGTGAACTTCGTGTCACTTTAAAACCTTCCCTGGACTTCTACGAATATTTTAAGACTAAAATCAGCCCAATCTGTTCAGTCGTTTTCGAGTTTTATCGCGACTAACACATTTGAAAATCCATTTTTATACATAAGACTAGCTGTCCCGGTGAATTTGGTGTCACTTTAAAATCTTCCCTGGACTTCTACGAATATTTTAAAACTAAAATTAGCCCAATCCGTACAGCCGTTTTCGAGTTTTAGCGCGACTAACACATTTGAAAATCCATTTTTATAAATAAGACTAGCTGTCCCGGTGAACTTCGTGTCACTTTAAAACCTTCCCTGGACTTCTACGAATATTTTAAGACTAAAATCAGCCCAATCCGTTCAGCCGTTTTCGAGTTTTAGCACGACTAACACATTTGAAAATCCATTTTTATATATAAGATAGTAGATATAATAATATAGTGAGAACTATAAGAAGTATACAGATTAGTATTATTATTTTCTTTACTAATATAGAATAAGAGCTGCCCGCAGCTTCGCTAGCGTTAAAAAGTATTATATGCAAACTTTCCTGCCCTATTTTAACCCCTTGGAGGTAGAATTGATCAAATTCCTTTCTTAGCGGATGCCTACGTCATAACATCTTCCTGCATGCCAAATTTCAGCCAGATCGGTCCAGTGGTTTGGACTGTGCGTTGATAGATCACAATGTCAGTCAGTCACCTTTGAGTTTTATATGTACAAAATACAGATAGAGTGAAGTTTTAAAAAACTTTATGTAGAGACTGTAAAAATATATTAAGCCAGATGACGCCCGCAACTCTGTTGCGCAAAAGTTCGTTTATCGCGCGGGATCTGTACATTTTTCCGGGTTAAAAATATGTATCGTTTATTATCCTTTCCTGGGCTGGATATATCTTCATAACAAATTTCAGCAAAATTGGGTAAGTGGTTTGGGCGTGAAGAGGTAACAGACAGACTTACGAATTTGTAATATAAGTATGGAATAATATGAGAATACATAAAATTGCCAACCCTAATAACAAAGAAGCTTCATTAACATACATAATATATTATATCTAATTAGCGCATGTGACTCCCCGAGCACCGAACGGCGAACAGGTCTTGCGCAAGTATCGCACAACCTACGCGTTCAATTCCACCATTTTCCACTATCTTATCTTTAATTTGGACTGGTTTTGGTTTTTTATTAGAATAGTTTCGCTCCGATACCGGTCTAGCTGAAGGTTGTACATAGATAACAGTAAAGTATATTTATTAGCTGGCTGCGCAACTCTGAGGCCGAGGGAAGGCTCAAAATATCATAGCTTGTTTCATAATGACTAGAACGAGTTTGGATTACGAGCGGGGTGGAGCGGATTTTTGCAATACTACTCTTTTTATTTGGTTTGTGAGTTTAGTGAATTTTAGTAAAAAATAAGTACGTAAAAAATAAAGTAAATATTTATTACGTCCAGCTCTTATATTACGTTTTCATTGTATGGAATTTATTTCTTTTTAAATTAAATCACGATTTATTCAAGCTCCATTTGCTGCAAAGTATTTATAACATAATAAAATAAATATTTTATTTATTTAGAAAGTAAATAATATTTAACTCATATGGAGTCGGTTCGTGCAAAATCAGCGGGCATTCGAAAAATATGGCGGTTATTGGCGCGGAACGATGCGCTTCATTGTGTCTGTTGAGTCTGATGATATTTCGCGCGCAATTCCTTTTTCGTACCGTTTTTTCTCGGGAAAACGGCTATGAAATATGACTCGATACCTAATTAAGTCGAGCGAATCTCACCTGGAAGGCGTTAACGGTTTTCTGTTGGAAAAACGGATCTCACATTTTTTCCGATCGTTTTACTTATATTTTATACGGCTAAGTAAATAGCAAAAACGAGGCCTATCCAATAAGCGATATCTTTACTATTTCCCTCCCGATATTAACACGTAAATGAACTTTTAATTAATGTGTTCAATTCTTAGGACGTGTTTAATTGAACGTAATTATATTAACGCTAAAAGGTTATTAGCGTTTTTCTTTGATAGTATGACATAGGTAGTTGTATAATAAACGGAAATTAAATGTTATTATAGTAGCCATTCATTTAATAGTAAAACTGTTCAGTTTTAATTCATTTTTTGAATTTTTCGAAAAACGTAGACCTTTTATAAGGATTTTCGCGAATTTTATGTAGCAACCGACTCCACGGTTTCCGTGTGAGATTTCAATGAATGTCCAAAACTCGGATGAGCGGTGATATAGTGCTATCGTTTTTTTAGTATCTCGTTATTATAGCAAAGTCGTATGCCATCAATGTGGTAATTTATTGTGACAATCTACAACCGGTGAGGCCATATTTTATTGATTTACTAACGTTTCGGATTTCGCGACTTCAACTCTGACCTTCACTATTTTATTTGTATAATTATTACGAATACTCGTCATTATTGAAGATGATTTTTTAAATGAGTAGTTCTATTTTCAGTTTAGACTTTAGAGTTTGTTTGTGACCTTTTATTTGAATTTTATAAAAATATTTTTTACATACCTATTAGGTACTGAAAAAGTCTGCCTGTTCATGACATTTAAGCTATTTAAATGATTTGGATGGAATTGGTAATAGAGGTTGTTTCAGACCCGGGAAAACTCTACTAAATGTACAGTCACTGCGTGATTTAAATATCTCTCCGTCAATGAAGTTGCGGGTAATATCCAGTTACTCTTACTCTATTACTTACTCTCTTACTTACTTACTCGACGATACTGTATAAAATTCTCGTTTGGCCGAATCTGTATAAAATGGTCGATCACATAATCATTTATAACTCATAATTTACTCAAATAATGCGTTAAGGGCCACGGTTATCGACGACTCTGTCAAATGCTTTTGTATTGATATTAATATGAGCAGTTAAGGGGCTTTGGCGGCGCATACTGATTAACTAACCAGACTTATTTTACTAATATTGATATATTGATGCACTTAAAAACTATATTTGTTAACAGCTGAGAAATGATTTATTCACGTGTTTCAAAGCCATCAGTATCATAATTCATATTAAGTTACAGGCCTGAAAGAGAGGACGTAGACATAATAGTAGTATTAGTTGCAGATTAATTAGTGGCACCTAATTTGACGAAAAACTTTCTTCTTTTTTTAATTTTATTTATCTAATCTAGCTTCAGTCAAAAAAGTGAAAATATTTATTGTAATATTTTGTAGTAACACTTTTGGAAATATTTTTAGGTTTTGTTAATGAGCTAATAGCTAAGCCATCTAGTTTAGCTATTGTACATGCAGTCTAGATTTTAGACGTAATCTAGGGTATAATAATAGAGTATCCGCAGCTACCCGCATAAGCGCAGTTATGCAAGCTATGACACTGTTTTTATGTCTGATAATTTTCCAGAAATAATACCTATCTTCGGTAGGGTTCCAGAAAACGTTCTGAAGTGTCTGTAATATACAGATGTATAGACAGACATACGTGACAAATCCATAAGGTATCCATTTTTCGCTAAATTTGGTTACTGTGGGGGACCAGCTTGCGCTAATTCCCCTTAGATCGCCCAGGTCAATGATCTTCGGGTGATGAGGGTGATGATGATGAAGGTAAGGTACTGGATGATGGAGATGAAATTAAAACAATACTTTTCACTTTGTTCCAGGAGTCAAGCACACAAGTAGTTCCGAAGCTGGGTAACGCTGTAGAGCGAGTGCCGTAGTATGGCGGCCGACCCATATTTATATCGGTCTTGGTACCTCGCTTCTAGAACATTCTATGCCTCACCCCCTTGGAAGAAATATTTATTGAAATACTCACTAATTGGTTTCATTTGTACAATTCCTTATGCTATGATTTTACATACAAAACATGTTCGTGCTGACCTCCGTAACTGAAATAAACACGAAAATCTATTTCTCCTATATTTATACTACCTCGCCGCCCCCCGATATAACGGTCGTCTCTGGCTGTCCCTCTCGAGCGGTACTTCCTTGTCTGGGACAGGGATAGTCCGCCCGAGATGTACACTATCTCCCTTACTTTTCCGTTACGGAATTCGGCATTACCACATAGGCTGAAGACCCATTAAATTGCAAGGCACTATTTTCTCTATACATTTTTACACAAAATTGTCTTTATACGGTCACTGGAGCACTATTTTACTATAATGTCCACGCACAATTATTGTCCATACACTTTTCTACGATATAGTCCATTCACTATTGTTCTATATGCACTATTTATTGTCTGTCGCGCACAGTTACAGAACCCTGAAAATAGCTGTTATATAATGTCATTTGAACAACCAATAGCAATCAAACGATACTTTTAAGCCCCAAAGAATTATTGAATAATATTAACCTGGCAGCCGTAATTTTGACGACTCACTGAATACAACAATACAACAACTTATCAACTTATCAACTATTCAAACTCAAACTCAAAAAAAAAACAGAATATTTTTTTCAAATAGTCTGAAATTTTATTATCTGATAAAAGAGATGCACAGTACATACAGAGAGTACTATAGTTATACAATATTTATACTTGTCTGACAGGCACTACAGTATTTGAGGAGTGGTTAGTTCGCTCTGAAAATAGTGTATAAATCATCCACAACGGATGCAAAGGCCTTTTTTTTATTAAATAAGGGGGAAAACGAGCAAACGGGTCACCTGATGGTAAGCAACTACCGTCGCCCATGGACACTCGCAACATCAGAAGAGCTGCAGGTACGTTGCCGGCCTTTTAAGAGGGAATAAGCTCTTTTCTTGAAGGTTTGTAGGTCGTATAGGTCCGGAAAAACTGCTGGTGACAGTTCATTCCAGAGTTTTACAGTGCACGGCAGAAAATTACGCGCAAAACGCACTGTGGAAGACTGCCACTCATCAAGGTGATGAGGATGGTATGTTTTTCGCGTGGGACGATGGCGAAAAGTTGCAGGTGGTATGATTCCGAACAATTCCTCAGAGCACTCCCCGTGATACAACCGATAGAAGATGCAGAGTGAAGCTACATCTCGGCGTAATTCCAAGGGGTCCAAGCTGTTTGAAACACTATGGTAGTCAACAATTCGAGCGGCCCTTCGTTGGATACGATCCAGAGGAAGCAGTTGGTATTTTGGCGCCCCTGCCCAGAGATGAGAACAATATTCCATATGAGGCCGAACCTGCGCCTTGTAGAGTTGTAGACGTTGGTCCGGACTGAAGTACTGTCTCGGTTGTGTTTTTGGCCTTGTGTTTTTTATATTGTCTGTCAAATCAGACTAGCGTATCCGACTAGAATTTGTCGTAGTATAGACATTGCACAGTTCTAATAACTACATCGTCAGCTAGAGTCTAGACTCTAGGCAACGTAGATTTTTAAGATTATGAAAGGGGGTAAGTCTTCAGTTTATCAAAATATTGATAATTTTCATAATAGGATTGTGTGTAGAATTTACCTCTTTAATAATTAATAATTAGTGTTTAGTATGAAAATATTATCCATATTATTAATAAGTATGAGTTTATATTTTAGGAAGTAGTTTATGGAATTTCACCTTATTCCCAAGTACATCGACCCCGTTCCCGAAATGTCGGGAAATGCTCTCCTCCCGTTTTCCACGCGTACGGTGTGACTGTTGCTCTACTTAGGAGTATGCGGAAAATTTTGCTGGAAAAAACTTTTGAAGTCGAATTGAAAAGTGACATAGCTGTATGTTAGTACAGTACTCCCAAATTAATAATGCGCATGCAAATCTTCGCAAATTATCGTAATCACGGAAACACCCGAATCTATGAAACGTAAGAGCCCCAAATAATGCTTTTGCATTTTGCACCTTGTGCGAAAGAAATAGAAATAAATATAATATTAATTGTCTCTATTTTTGGCGCATGCGCCACAAAACCTTTTATTGCGCATGTCCAAATCATGTCATGCTATGGCAACGCCACCAACAGTTGCTTATCTTTGGATACGGTCAAGTCGTAAACAGTTGGCATTGCCATGGCGTGACATGATTTGGACATGCGCAATAAAAGGTTTTCTTCCGACGCTCGGGAAAAACGATCGTTGCCGAACAATGACGAAAATTTCTATGCGCATTATCACTTTGGGAGCACTGTAGAAGGCAGTTAAATGTAAACTCTACCACAATCCGTTTTAAAAAATCATTGACTGCTATGATGAAATTTATTTCAAGATGAATATGTCCCTTTCAAGAAAAATAAACTATTTTTATTTAATTTATGTTTGTTTTTATAATTTAAAATTCTTTTTTGTTCGAACTAAAATTAATTGAGCATTTTAATTTTAATAAAATAAGTCAGTACTTAATTAATTTCTAAAATATATTTAGCCTTAAAATGTCAACTTAATTGTCAATAAAAAATGCGATTTTATGAAGCTATGTCGAATATTTTATCTAAACTGGGTATCTACAGAATTCATTACCATAGACATTTTAATTGGGATCCCTGTAGATCTGTACACTGTTTTAGATAGTAAAGATTACTTAATCTTTACCATAAGGTGGTTATAGTAAATTAGGTTTTAAATTTGCACCTCCTTTTGAATTAAAAAAAAAACAAGGTCCTTTGCCAAGCAGTGGGATAGTATAGGATCTTAAAAAACCCCATACTTTAAACACAATATTGTGTCTACAAAGGAATCTATGTCTATGTACCAATCAAGGGCTAGGTAGACCTTTCAGAACTGATCGATTTCGAACTTTCGATCGCGATTTAGGAGGTACCTAAACCGCGATCCAAACTCCATTTCGATTGCTGGTCGTTCATACCTCTATATAGGGGTCATATATAAGACATATAGGGGTCATATACAGGAAAACTTTTAGCTATTATAAGCAACGAAAGTGTGGCCGTCACTGGTTCTTGAGCAATTAACACCTCTAAGGTACATCAATACCTTGTACCAAACAAGGCCCATTTTGTACCATTTTCAAACCCAAACAAGTCTACACATTAAAAGTCGTTGTTAAATAAGAAACAAGTCGTGGTGTTAACGTTATTTATGGTGTTGTTTTATTTTATTACTGAAATCCGTTTGCGTGGTTTATGTGACAATGGTGGCCGGATAGAGTTACAAAGAAACTGCAGTGGGTCTTCTGATTATTGACACGTGGAGATAAGGTGATAATATTATAAAGAAGAAGGTAAGGTAAGGTGAGGATGACTTATAATTGACTAGTAGAGACAATGTGCCTAAGGTCGGGATGGTTGAATGTCGATGGGGAGGCCTACGTAGATTTAATCACTATTTGCTTAATGCGAAGAGACTAATTATATATTTGGCTAATACTCACAAGTCACAACTGTAAGTGTTTATAAAAATGAACTTATTTAATTTTTACAATGTTGATCTCAATACAATATTATGGTAAAATACAAGTTTTAAACACCAGTTTTCACTGTCCATTTAAGTACCTTTGGTAGACCTAGTGGTGGAACCTGTAGTAATTATGATCTATGGACCTAGTGATGGATTTGATGGACCTAGTGATGATAATGATGAGCAGCCGCTGTCGTCATCATCCGGGGCCGTGTATGGCTGTCGCCAAGTAGAGCCACCGGCGGGCCGGAGCGCCGCACGCGCGCCGCATACTAAACGACGCGTACGCGGGAATCGATACTGACTAATGCGGTGCGTGAAGTCTAAATAGTCTAAATACTGGATAAGTGGATCTTAGTACAGCAAAACTGCCAAATTAAATACACTAGGAGCTAAGCAGCTTGGAGCCAGCGAAGCTAAAGCCTAAACGAGGCGTACCCGGGAATCGATAAGTTGACTATATGCGGCTCGTAAACTACACTAAAATATAGTCTAAGTAGAGACTAGCCATAGACGTACCGCAAGTTGCAATCCGGTCGCGTTGAAATTTGCACCGGTCCGTGTATTGCGGATAGGAATTTAGTATGAAAACTGCAGATCGCCGTGCGGCAAACGCATTTTACAGTCGGTTTCGACTGCAAGATGCGGTCCATCTATGACCGGCCTTAGTGTAACAGCTAAACGACTGCCAATTTATACCCTAGGCAGTAGGTACTTAAGGCGCTATATTGAAAAAACTGTCCTTTTTGACGTAATACTATAGGACCCTCAGAAATGTTAAAAATCTGGTAATGAGATATACATATCTTCATAGCCTTATCTAGGTTTGAGAAGAACTAGAAACACGATTAATGTATTTTGCGTCGATACATTTAATTTTCGTAACGACCTCTTAAAAATACGAAATTTGAAGATTATTTTTAAACGAAAATAGATGTATTGTAGGAAATTAGTCTAATTGATAGACATCTTTGCAACTCAAAATCGTGATTGTAATTACGTTTTTTCGCATGTTTCCGAGCGAGCCGATAGTTTCTGGCCGCAGCGTATTCACGACTTTATATTCATACAAATTAAGTATAAAATTGCCCTTGCGGTAAAATTACTTTCGATATAGCACCTTAACCAATACGATCTGAAAATCTTCAAGAAAACAGTGTATTCTCTCTTAATACGGTGCCGGCCATTTTACGCACCAGCAACTCTTTTGATTTTGCGAGTGTCCATAGGCGACGGTAGTTGCTTTCTATCAGGTGACCCGTTTGCTCGTTTTCCCTCTAATTTTTATTAAAAAAAAACTAGATACTTAGTTATAGCTCTAAGCCACTCTAGAGGTCTACTTAGCTCTTAGTTAATACCAATACGACTGTTAAAACCATAAGGCTTCTTAAGAAGAAGTAAGAACGGCACTTGTCGACGGCACGCGTTGACTGCAGCTGCCGCCGGAAGTACCTACCATTCGTCTGTAAGAAGCCTAAAGCTGAAAATAAACCTAAGCGTCAGTGACAGGGGACGCGGTACGCGATACGGGAGCGTCTGCAACGCGAAACTGGCCGTGCACACCTGCGCGACTACGGTGCGAACCGTCAAACGTTAATATCATGACACAATCTATCAAAACGTATACAAATCAAAAAATCATAAACTAAAGAGTTGTAGAAAATAATATAAAAAAAGGTTTTAAAAAAGAAGTCTAGTTATGTACACTTTAAAACACGCGTCTGGAGTCTTGGCGGGCATGTGAAAGAGTGCTGTTGTGTTTTTGTATTATTTTCCTAAAATTGTGTTAGCTGGGTTTTTAATGTGTAATATTGGTAGAATATTAACCATTATATATTCGTGTTCATGCACAAGTGTAGGAAAGTGATGTAATATCCAGAAACGTGCTATTTTGTGTTCCCTCCAAAACTCCATCGAAAGTTTCAGTAAAGCGTCTACCACTTTACTGAATCGACCGACTTGACTCCTTGACTGTATTGACTTTTACTTAGACTTTGACTAGACTTTAGACCTGACGATACATGAAAACGATGATGAAAATTATAATAGGAGGAATATGGTTTTCCCGCCATATTCCTTACCTTTTTACCTTGTCTGTGGCACAACATACACATCCTTTGTGTCAAGTTGCCAAAAAAGAAGAAAAAAAAAAAAACACGCGTCTGACAATTTGACGCGCACGTTTCGCTTGCCGACGCGAACATTTGCGTCGCGGTCGTGCAGGTGTGCACGGCGCCATAAGATTACATGGGCAGCGTCCGCCGCGCGGTAGACGCTACCGCTTCGCAGTCGCTTTGGTCGCGTAGGTTTGTGGAATCCTGCTTCTACGTATCATTTGGTATTGGTTCATAAAATATAACAGACTAGCTGTTGCCAGCGACTTCGTCCGCGTGGACTTCAGTTTATAGTTGTTCCCGTACATCGATTGAATAGTTTACACGCGCAAATCATAAAGGTACATTTTGTGGGAGCCGTACATTTTTCCGGGACAAAATGTACCCTATGTCCCTTTCTTAGACTCAAAGTATATCTAATTTCAGCTTTAATTTCAGCAAAACCGATCCAGCTGTTTACGCGTGATGTCGTAACCAAGGGAAATATGGATTCATTTTTATTATTTATAGACGTTCCGCGCGGCTTCGCCCGCGTAAATTAGATATTTCACAGACAAATTAGTCGACAAATAGCCCATAGGCTATTTGTCGACTAATTTGTCGACAAATAGCCTATGGGCTATTTGTCAGCACGTGAAGGATCATAATCCTTCACGTGCTCTACTTCCTATCTGACCCAAATAACAGAAAAATTGCTCTAGTAGGTCGTGAGATAAGCCCTTTCAAATAATGTCCCCCGTTTTTTTCACATTTTCCTCAATTTTTTTGCTCCTATTAGTCTTAGCGTGATATAATATAGCCTACAGCCTTTCTCAATAAATGGGCTATCTAACACTGAAAGAATTTTTCAAATCGGAACAGTAGGTCCTGAGATTAGCGCGTTCAAATAAGCCCTTTCAAATATTTTTCCCCGTTTTTTGCACATTTTCCTCTATTTCTTCGCTTCTATTAGTCTTAGCGTGATAAAATATAGCCTATAGCCATCCTCGATAAATGGACTATCTAACACTGAAAGAATTTTTTAAATCGGACCAGTAGTTCCTGAGATTAGCGCGTTCAAACAAACAAACAAACTAACAAACTCTTCCGCTTTATAATATTAATACTAATATTATAAAGCGGAGTCTAGAGTAAGTATGCCTATCTATACAGATAGGCATACTTACTCTAGAAAGTAGATATAAAATATGTTCTGACGATTGATTTAGTGCCAGTTTTACCAAATAATTTATTAATCCTTCGATAGCGGATTCTTGGAAATGTTATTGTATTCTATAGTTGTCGCGATCTCCGGTGCTCTTATGTGGCTTGAAGGATTAATTTATTAAATAATATGCAAACTCTGTCGTTCCTTAGTATAAAGAAACGAGAAGACAGTTTCAATCAAGCTTGTTCTGTTGCATCAAAGTCTGAAACGTTTCCATTTTAGATCGACTTTTACAAAATAGCAAAGACATAATATAATTAAACTGACAATTTTTTATAGTTTCAGCCACTAATCACTATAATATAAATTAGCAACTTATGTCGTCCAATACTATTTCGAAACTTAAACGTGACTTATTGAATAAATTAAGATTACGGCCAAAGATAAAACGAAACAGTGTTTATAGTTTTATAATGATAATTGGCTCTATAGTATCGTCTTCGTATTAAAATCGACCAATAAAAATGGCCGCTTCGCATAATGTAAGTCCGGAATCAAACACCTCGACTTTCGACTCTATGGCGTCGTGCAAACGACCGACAGGATTTGGTCCTGTGGCTGAATATACGCTGTGATTTTCATAATATTTTGAAGAATCTTTGCTACTGGCCTCACAAGTAGTGTTCGCACTTACAAGAGTTATAATAGCTGTAATTTAACTGTAATATAAAGTTGGTGAAGTTAAGGACAGCTTGAAAATTTTGGTAGTGTTTGAAAACTTCGATGAAACCCCAGCTATTTCTGTTGATGTTAGGATCTATCTAGGCTTCAAATGAATCTGAATTATGACTAATCTTAAAAAATTCAATCCTTCTCGTTCATAAAAAACCAACACTAGTAGATGATATTAAATGCAGTAATAGCTCTAGTAAGCTAAGCAAGTTTCCTAAATGCTCAAAACTAAAAAGCCACCAATTGCTCTAATCAGTAGTCAGTTTGCGCCTGATACATAATATTATATTCTTAATATACATAATACTACTACTCGTAGAATACTCTATATATTATGTATACATTAGATAGAAAGTGAATGTTAAGGTCATTAGGATTTTAACAACGAGGAGTTATGAAAATGTATCCAACAAGGCCGAGTGGATGGAAATTTTTTGAATATTTGTACTATATTATAATTAATTAATACATGATGAGGTAAATCATTCTGTCGTATAACATCTTCGTGTATAGTTTAGGACTTACATAAAATTGACGGAACTGATAAAGATACGATTTATTGGGATTAATAATTGTAGATAAAATAATGTTTATTTATGTAGTTATTTTAAATAATATTATTTACTTAATATAACAAGGTACTGTGTGTGGACAAGATAGAGGGTATATATCGGTTTTAGGTATTCTCGCTCCTGTATACTTCATTAGCTTTAGGGACCGCACAATTTCCTTCGATGAATAAGTAGATGCTATACACATACCTAGACCATGCTTAGGGCGTATGCCACACTCATAGGGCTCCTGTGTGTGCAAGACAACTCCTGAGTGGTGCTGGTTACCACTAAAACCACCCGCGGTTCGCCTTCAGCCGTTTAAAGAAGGGATGTCCCGGATCTAACAAACACGAGACTCCCTCCACGACCGGCCGGTCTACCTCAGGGACCGGACTTCCACCAAAAGTAAGGGAACGCTTAGGCAAACTAAAGCGTTTCCCTCGGCGCCGGGACTGGCTAGGTCGGGGAGGTTCCCATCCTCTCCCGGAGCCCCGTTAGACGAGAGTTAGGAGGTTCGCATAGCGTCGCCTCCGCACTCCCATCCTACGCCGGCGGAGCGGCAGAGAAGTGGGATCGTCTTCTCTGTCCCGCTCCGAGGCCTCTTTCTGCGACATAACAATTTCGCAGAAAGAGACCGCCGCCTGCCAGGCCTCATCGCTCTCGAGAGTGGTGCTGGTTACCAGGTTTGGACGAGTGCAATTAAGTTTAAAGAGGAGTAGACCACATATTGGGAAACACTGCTCTAAGGGATATAAGTATAATGCAAGAAGCATTAGATTCAGCGATTATCGCGAGTGTGTTCTTATGTGTTAAGGCGCTAATAGCACTTTTTACGGCTAAGCAGATATAATATTATGTATGTTGTAGGTATCTGCACGCAATTTGTCCATCATGTCATGTTGTTTACTGTACAACACGCATTCATTAACATTATATTTAACACGTTTACGATCTGATAATGGCAACAACATAACTGTTAGAGTAAGCGATATAATATCTTTCCCAATATTATAAATGCGAAAGTGTGTCTGTCTGTTAACTCTTCACGCTTAAGCCGCTGAACCGATTTTGCTGAAATTTGGTATCGAGATATGTTAAGTTTCGGGAGAGGATATAAAATACTTTTTACCCTAAAAAGATGTAATGTTTCCGCGCGATAAACGAGTTTTTGCGTTACGGGGTTGCGAATGTCATATAGTAGACTGACAACATAATATAACCATAGGCTCTATGAAAGGTAGAGACAAAAAGCGTGATAAAATTAATGTTACCGCTTTTGGGGCCATTTCGGAAATACGATATATTGATGCAGCTTGTTGACAGTTGCCGAAGCGTTCCCTAATCCCTTATATTGATGAAGGTCCGGTCCTTTATTTTATTTATTTATTTATTTAAATCAGGCTACGTAGGCCTGTAATAATATATACCTTAATGTCTAACATATATATCAATTATAAATCTTAATAACTACACTTTATCACGAATTAACGGCGACGTGACGCGCGCTTCATTCCGGAGTCTTCCCCGGAACCTTCGGTAGACCACATCAGTCGGCCAGAATTCCTCCGCTTCAAAGGTCGACAGAAAATGCGTCGGTACTCTCACCACAAAGGAACTGAAGTTGACCTTGTGGCGAGACTGCAGACGTTCGACCCTCAGGCGGAGGGATGTCTTCTTACTGATGTAGTCCACGACGTCCTCGACCTCCATGGACCAGTGCAGACGGGATATGTACAGGGGCGTCGCGGGGACCTCGCTCCGCAGACGCAGCTCGGGTACATAGGGTGCGGTGCCGCGATGGTTGCGGGCGGCGGGCTTCTTCTTCCTCTATGAGGTAGATTGGCAGGTCGTGGAAAGAGTTCTATGTTAGACAGATCCGGGACACTCTCCGTTCTACAGCTGATGGCAACCCGCTGGTGGTTTTAGTGGGTCTACCAGTCCCACATACCTTCAGCTTAACCGAAGCACATTCCCAACCTGTTGGTTGCGAAATAATAAATATAATAATTTTATTTTTGTTTTTGTTGCTGTATTAAGATTTTATTAAGTATTATTATTATTTTTACTAATACCCAGAACATTTTTGTTAATTTAAATTAAAATTTAATTTTCTGTTATTTTTTGCTGTAATTCGTTGAGAATTTCCCCATAGCACAGGCTGCGCCTAGTTTGGGGGACTGCCATTTTTTAAAACATTTTGTTAATGAAGTAACGACAATAAAGATTTGTATTTGTAAATAAAAAAAATGGTTGTCTATGACAAAGAATGATGTAGTAGATGCTTGCCTGCCTAGCTTGTAGTAAATATTAATACAAAATATTATATAACTTATCGGGTATAGCCTAGCTAAGTGGTTTCTTGTGGTAGCAGTCGCAAAGGATTAATACAACTCCTTGCAACTAGACAGTTAAGTAGACACCTCAACATAATAGAACACAAAAAAGTGACCGCACCGAATGCAAATATAGTTAATATTGTACTCGCTCGACCGATGGTTTTAACAAACTACGCATTTTGGTAAGTTTCTGTCAGATTGGTATCATATCCAACAAAACCACTATTAGGCTGCCAGTAACAAATATTTTAACAATCACAGTTATACGCAATAACAAGTTTCGAGTCGTTAGTTAACCATTTAAGAGTATTAAGTCATTATATTTTTACGGATGCATAATTTTTTTAACGCACAAAATATCTCGAGTTTTTAGAGATCTCGTTAAAGAATCATCACTGCGTTTGGACGTTTATTGTTTAATAACTGTTCATTTTGCAATGATAAATGCGTAGTTACTTGATTAACATGCTTAGACGAATGATAAATCGGTAAAACCATTGTTAAATATAGCAAAACCACGCTACACGCTACGTTATATTTGGAGCTTCCTGACATTCTTTATGAATCTTCTTCCTAGTCGTATCCTCATGGCCGAGGGATGTGTCAGCAAAATTTGCTTTCCGAGATAGGGCTCTCCACTTATCTCTGTTTTTGGCCTGACGAAATGCCTCCCGGAACGTGCAATCACCAGCCTTGACAATCGCGTCTGTCCATCGTGTAGCCACTCTACCTCTGCCTCTTCTCCCCTAATTGCCCAGCTAGTATGAGACTCCCAAGATTATTAGGCTTAATTTGCAATAACTTTATGAATAAGCTATTACAAATTCCTTGGGTTATTTTAAGTTAATATAAAATTTTACTAAAAATAAAATGATGCCATGATCTTGGTTAAAACTTCTTGAAATATGACGGGTTTGCTTCAACTTTAATATTATGATACGTTTGGCTTGCAGCAGTAGCTTTTTATTGGCCACTTCAATTATTTTAATAGTATGAAAGCAAAAATTACAGGCAATATCTAGTGATGTTGCCTGTAGTTTATGGAACCTATGAATTTATCAAACCGTATTTTTCCGGTAAAGTTACTTTACCATGTCTTTCTCCGAGACTTAAATAATCCTCGTACCAAAATTTCATCCGCAGCGGGTTAAAGGCGTTCCTTACGGAGATTCCGTAATTTACCGTATTTCAAGCCTTGATAAACTCATAATTTGAAAGCTACAAAGTTATAATAAAATACAGCAATAATCTTCAGTATATCAACATTCCTTTCCCCGTTTTAAATTTTCTATTTTTGTTTATTATACTTATGATATCAGCTTCCAAGGTAAAGCCAATTTATTAAAATTCAAGCATACATTCAGCATCTCCTTATGATTTATAAATTACTTTTATTTGAAACACACGCCAATAGATCGACAATACCTTAAACTATATTTTCCCCGTTTTAATTTTTTTAGGACAATTTTCAACTAAGATAAGTAAAAAAATAGGGTATTGGTGCGATCTCGGCAACGCGGCAAATGTATGGCCAAGGTCGTTTGCTCGGGGGACGGCCTTAAGCTAGAAGAAGTAACAGACAGACACTCTAGAATTTGTAACATTACTAGGTGACGCCCGAAACTTTCCGGGATAAAACGTATTCTATGTCCTCATCAGGAACTCAAAGTATCTTCATACCAAAAATCAGCAAATTCGTTCAGAGTTTTGGTTGTAAACAGTAACAGATAGACATACAGATATACTACGAAAATTTATCTGTAATTTATAATATTGGTAATCCATACGATTATCAATATTATAAATTTACCAACACAGGTGATAATAAATATTTATTGCATACACAACATTCATTTGACACGTTATGGAGTAAGCGTGTTACTATCGACACCTCTGCTCCACATAGGACGTTCCATATAAGTACTATTCCATATACAATACGTCAATTTTTATGTTCCCCTGATATCCTGCGTCGTATATGGCATAGGAAGTATCGTAATTGGTCTGTCGCCATATTAGTTGCTAATTAGTAAATAGCTATATTATAGACTTATGTGAAGAACTCATGTCTCTGGATTTTTTTGAAATTTTCCTGTTTGTTTAATTCAGTACGTTTAAAAACAAGAAGAAACCTGACACTGTTTTTAAGCTGTTTGGAGTTATGAAAACAATATTTGACAGTAGCAAAGTTATTAACTTTTTTTGTAAAAAGCGGGACCCCGTGCGAGTTTCTTACGCCGGTTCTTCTCGCCGGGTTAGTTCCCGAACTGGTGGTAGGCACCAGTACTTATCAACGTTCTGAAAGTATTTGTTACAAATGTATTCGAAGAAATTAAATAATTTTTATTTTATTTCTAAGGCAATTGCTTTAAAAACTCAAAGATCACATATTTTATTTGTACCTCATCGAATTTTTTTTTTATTGACACGGATAAAGTCCATTCTCGAGGTGCAATGGCGTTTACGCTTCGAAAAACAATGTGAAAAGTTAAAGTGGTTGTGAAAATGACCATTGAGTGGTGTTACAGTGAAAACAAACACACACACACACACATATACACACATACACACACTTTACCCGGATGTCGGACACTTGAGTATGAGCAAGCCGTCGCGGGTAGAAAGTGTCTTGCAAACATTTTAGACGACACGACTACGATACGATTACTGTAAAACGCTTTACCGATGGAAAAAACAGCCATGTATCGTGAGTCGTGACGATTTTCTAGTCGTATGATGGCTGCATAAAATGAGAGCACATTTTTGAAATTGGACAAGAAAACTTGTTTAGAAATATATTTATGTGATTTCAAACTATTTAGCAATTTGCCGATCAAGATAAGATCTGAGTTATGATTAAAGAAATCATAATTTATTAAAACTTCTGTAAACAGTAGAAATTAATTCAGAATAATTAATAAAAAAGATGTATACGATTGCAAATTAGATAATAAAAGGCCAATAATTCATTCGTAACACTATCTCTTCCTTTTACTTTTGCCTTAAATTATTACGTAGAATTTAAAATAAAAATAAGTAAAGTAAAAAATACTGTGGTTTATGTAAATTCTATTTGAATTTACAAAACATTTATCTCATATATAATATTAATAATTCGGCCAAGTACGAGTTATACTCGCGCACGAAGGGTTCCGTGGCACTACAGAGCAAATATAAGATAAAAATTGTATTTTTTGTATGGGAGTCCCCTTAGTTATTTAATTTATTTAAATTGTATTATTAATTATTAAAGTACAAATACAATTAAGTATTTTGTGAACATATCAATTGCCTATGTGTTGCCATTATTGATTAAGAGCAAAAAATAGCAAAAAAATCACGTTTGTTGTATGGGAGCCCCCCTTAAATATTTAATTTATTTTGTTTTTACTATTTTTTGTTATAGCCGCAACAGTATACACAATCTGTGAAAATTTCAGGAGTCCTAGCTATAGCGGTTCTTGAGTTACAGCCTGGTGACAGACAGACGGACAGACGGACAGACATCGAAGTCTTAGTAATAGGGTCCCGTTTTTACCCTTTTGGTAAGGAACCCTAAAAAGGAAATTGGCAGCCTGACATGTATAAAAGTGCATTTTAAGTTTGTGGTTTATACACAATAATTTATATTGTGGTTTATACAAAATATAAACTCCTTTTATAATCCGCGACAAATCGCATCCATCACGGTGAGTGTAGTACCAAAGCATATATATTACCATGTGCGACGTGCTCAAAGCCATCGAATACCTAATTACCTTTCTAGACCAGGGATCGGGCTCAATATATCTCCTTGGGCAATGGACTTGGACGTCGTACGTGTGAGCATAAAAATTGCGACAGCTACCGAATATGGACCGATATACCGATAGGGAACCTAATTTGCTAAGTACCGCTACACCTCCACAAGGATCGAAAATCAAATTTACTGGGTGATTACGTCATTCTGGGTCGTTTTTCCTTCGGTTTATTAAATTTTGCAGAGTGCGATGAGATTTAGGATTCATACTTATAGACTGTCTACAGAATTTTCAAAATTCGTTTTGTAATGTCAAAAGAATTCATCGAGTTTTATTGTAAGCTATCAGATAAAATTTCAGTTTATCATTTCCTAGCAAAATTATTGAAGCTACTTATACAAAGTTTTTTGAAGTGAAAACTTCTTTAGCGGCGTTGAGCACTTTTGTGAGGTGGGTAAAAACTGTAAAACTCGAGTCAGATTTTCGTGTTGATCGAAAAACCATAGAAAAACCGTAGGACGGTTGGAGAGTAGTGTTTTGTGTTGAACTCGAACTCGAACTCGAACTCGAAAACTCGAAACCTCGAAAACTCGAACTCGAAAACTCGAACTCGAATTTTAAGTCAAGTTTTCACTTCTGCCGGCACTCCCGGGGTGCAACCCGTCTTTTTTTTCTATTTTGTGAATAAGTTAATGCCGATAGATTCTAGAGTTAGGTTAGGTTGGGTTAGTAGGTAATAACAAAGTTCTCTTAACTTTGTTATTTTAAATGTTGGTTCTAAACACGATGCACCAATGACAGCTAACGATTACATTTTTCTGATTTTGTCCTATATTTATTATTTTTGTTTTCATGCTTTATCTTTAATTTATGTTCCATTGAAATCGAAAATAAAGTATGGTCGAAGTGGCGTGCAACGTTCTGTGAATAATAAAACCCCAAAATAATTGTGTGATTAAAATCGTAATTAGCGAAAGCAAGTATTTGAATATTCATAGCAAGGATATAATAACTCCAGTTATGCAGTCGTGTGAATGACCTTACAGATACGTAATTCATCATCATCGTTCGCCAACCAATCTTATATTTCCATATATAAGGTAAAACTAGACTTTCTAGCCTAGTTCTATAATAAGAATTTTATAAAAAAGTTGCCTTATTTTATAAGTCATTATCCCCTAAATTCTTGAGACCTCTATCTTATAACTTTAAATAATAACTGGATAACTAGCTGACAAATCATGTTTTTTGTATAATATTTTTTGAAAAGAGTAATTTTTCCATTCTTTTGGTAAAAGATGGCCCGTGCCAGTTTCTTACGCCGGTTCTTTTCACCGGGTTAATTCCCGAACCGGTGGTAGGCACCAAAAAATAACTGAATAAAAATTATTTGATTTGATTCGTTCTTAAAAATGTTTGCTTTCAATATTTCTTAAAATAATCTCAAATGTTTTTAGACCTGTTTTAGCAACATGCAGACATAATATGAAAATTTATTTTCAAAGAAGACTTTCCTCAAAACCTTCACCACAAGGCAGTCCGTCTCTGTAAAAAGCGCGTAAGGTTGGCATAACTCAAAACAGTTGGGGTATATACTGCTTAACGTCGCCTGTCAACCGTCACCAGTCATGATGGGCTGCCTTCGATGGACGTCTGCCAACCTCCTGGCTACATCCAAAACGGCGTAACTTCTCACCCAGGTTTGGAAATCCCAACTTTAGAGGAACGTAACAAGGTAGATATTCGAACGAAGAAAGCATTGGATATGCGTTTAAAATCGACATTTCCAAGTCGGTGGTGGTGTTTTTTTGCCCTCGTCGACCTGTCGGCCCGAACGGAACTGCCTGGCTATTGTATGGTAATTCGCGCCCGGATTTGTATGAGCTCAATTATATTATGAAGCCCAACGAAAGTCAAAAGTCACTGGCGTTGCTGCGCCCGCGCATCACGCCGTTATACTTTGTGGTAGCATTCACATAATATAATTATTAATGTTGTTGAAATACCATTTTAAGGTAAAAAGGAAAGGAAAAATAGTTACTTTTTAGACATACAAAACGTAAAATCTATAGCCCTACTTCTATATCTATCTATATCTATACAATATACATATTATAAAACAAAGTCGCTTTTTTTTCCTCATGTCCCTTTGTTACCTTTTACCTTTAAAACTACGCAACGGATTTTGATGATACTTTCAGTGTTAGATAGCCCATTTATCGAGGAAGGCTATAGCCTATATTTTATTACACTAAGACTAATAGGAGCGAAGAAATAGTGGAAAATGTGGAAAAAACGGGGAAAATTATTTGAAAGGGCTTACTTGAACGCGCTAATCTCAGGAACTACAGGTCCGAATTGAAAAATTATTTCAGTGTTAGATAGCCTATTTATTGAGGAAGGCTATAGGCTATATTTTATCACGCTAAGACGGTAGGAGAATGTGGAAAAAACGGGGGAAATTATTTGAAAGGGCTTATCTCGTGAACTACTGGAGCAATATTTGTTATTTCGCACAGATAAGAAGTAGACCACGTGAAGGATCATAGGCTATCGAATTTAATAATTTTTTCAGTGGCTATATGTTTTATACCCATGCGACGCCTTGGCGGGGCGCTAGTATGATATCAATACGAAAGTATATCTGTCCATCGGTCTGCGAAAATGTGTCCATCTGTTACCTCTACACTTTGTAAATATACCTAGAGAGAGACCTTTCCTGGATAGATAAACGAATTTCAATCCAACGTTGCGGACTACATCTAGTTTTATACGTGGGAGAGCCATGCTTCGGCACGAATGGGCCGGCTCGACCGGAGAAATACCACGTTCTCACAGAAAACCGGCGTGAAGCAGCGCTTGCGCTGCGTTCCCTTCCCTACCCTCCCCTATTCCCTTCCCATCCCTACCCTCCCCTTTTACCCTATTCCCTCTTAAAGGCCGGCAACGCACCTGCAGCTCTTCTGATGCTGCGAGTGTCCATGGGCGACAGAAGTTGCTTTCTATCAGGTGACCCGTTTGCTGAAAAAGTTCAAATATGATTTTGAAAAAAGTCAATTACAAATCTACAATCTTGATCAAAGTCAGTTAAAATTTTGGCGCATATTAAGATAACATGCGAGAACTAAGGTACTCGCGTACTATACTAATTGCAATAAAAAAGGCAGTAAAAGAGTAAAAACAGTATAAATTATTGTAATGGACATTAACAAAGTGTATAGACCATAAAATATTATGACTACGTATAAATAACATTAGTATTTATTGTATGAGAAAAAATGTGCCACGTTTCTCACTTGTTTCCATTGATTATTATAATAATTTAAGGCGCTATATTGAAAAAAACTGTCCTTTTTAGGGTTCCGTACCTCAAAAGGAAAAAACGGAACCCTTATAGGATCACTTTGTTGTCCGTCTGTCCGTCCGTCCGTCTGTGAAGACCCTTTTTCTCAGGAACGCGTGGAGGTATGAAGCTGAAATTTATAACAATTACTCAGGTCTACTGTCCCTTGAAGCTGTGAAAAAATCAAACTTCTAAGCCAACGCAATCAAAAGATACAGCCGTTTATGCCGCAAATTTTCGACACTTGCAAGGGAATCAAAACCTACAGGGTGCTTCCCGTGAACTCAGAATCTTGAAATTTGGTACGAAGCAACGTCTTATAGCATAGATAAAGGAAAAATTACGAAAACCATAAATTTTTAGTTACATCACATAATATATTTTTTTTTTATAATTTTAAACTTACTACCCATTTCCTCATAAACGCGTAGAGGTATTAAATTGAAATTCATACCAAATACTCAGGTCTATAATACCTTTAAGCTGTAACAAAATCAAACTTCTATGACGAACTTTGTAAACCTTGCAGGTTTGTACGGAACCCTCGGTGCGCGAGTCCGACTCGCACTTGGCCGGTTTTTTACGTAATACTATAGGACCCTCAGAAATGTTACAAATCTGGTAATGAGATATACATATCTTCATAGCCTTATCTAGGTTTGAGAAGAACTAGAAACACGATTAATGTATTTTACCTCGATACATTTAATGTTCGAAATGACCTCTTAAAAATACGAAATTTGAAGATTATTTTCAAACGAAAATAGATGTATTGTAGCAAATTAGTCTAATTGATAGACATCTTTGCAACTCAAAATCGTATAGAAGCATTTTGCTTAAATGCTCCTAGTTATTTTTTAAATGATTATAATTACGTTTTTTCGCATGTTTTCCGAGCGAGCCGATAGCTTCTGGCCGCAGCGTATTCACGACTTTATTAATACAAATTAAGTATAAAATTGCCCTTGCAGTAAAATTACTTTCGTTATAGCGCCTTAATAATTATGCCAAACAAACTGTGGACACAACACACGTAATTTTTGAAACGTTACCAGCATTTTAGTAATTCGTTTTCAAAATCAAATTTGATAAAAGGCTTTGGTTACTATCGAATTAAAGTCAAATATTGTCAACATTTTATAGGTTAGTGTTACCTCCAATGGCTTAATAACACAATCGCTGTTCAAATATTCGTCCACCATTTATAGAAAGTGTCCACTAAAAAGGTAAAGTTTAGGAGCATGTCAGGTGTAGTGGGGTGGGGTGAATATGGACCCCCAGAAGTGTCCGAAACGCCGTGATGTGGGCCATCAAAGCGCGCCGCGGCCGTAAGATTCAATATTTATTGCCCTCTAGCACCGTAAAAACTCGGCCTGTGATTGAAAAAGTGTTTAGGGATGACCCCGCTTTGATATCGATAATCGATAAGAGACTATTCGATTTTACAGTGATGGAAAGATAAAGATTATTGTACCCACCAACTACCATCTCTAGTTCCTGCAAAAGTCATAAAAAATAATCGTAATAATTATTATTGTTATGAAGAGGACTAAGCAGTTTTCTGTGTTTGTAACGCTGTCACAGGCCTTAGTATGAATTTTTCATATTATCACTATACCGCAGTTAAATTAAATAGCAAAAGTTTTTTCGTCTCTAATTATTATTATACTTTACTAGAAGTTCCGCGCGGCTTCGCCCGCGTAAACAAAAAATAAATTAGATATTTCACAGACAAATAAGTCCACAAAAAAAGCCTATGATCCTTGACGGACCACGTTTTTTCCACATTTTCCTCTATTTCTTCGCTCCTATTAGTCTTAGCGTGATAAAATATGGCCTATAGCCTTCCTCGATAAATGGTCTATATATAACACTGAAATATTTTTTCTAATCGGACCAGTAGTTCCTGAGATTAGCGCGTTCAAGCAAACAAACCAACAAACTTTTCCGCTTTATTACTTTATAATATTATTAGTATAGATAGCATTGGTATGTCAAAGAATAAGATCATAATGTCGTGGATATAGCAATATCAATTCATCTGTCAAACTATTAACATGTATTTGAATACGATCTCGATTAAATTGTAACCAATCGCAATTATTTATTTATAACAATCATAAAGATTTTGCATAATTCATTGCGAATGAAGTAGCATGTTTATGAATTAGTATATCATTAGACAGTTTAAATAAATTATATATTTATACGTGCAATTAAATTTGAATTACAATAATTAGTTTTATAGTTTATGAGTCTTAAGATTAAGTAGATATTTAATTTTATCGATATGATCTGCTCAACACTAACTGACAAAAAGCTGTGCATTTGAACTCCGATCATATTATAAGTATCGATTTTATTGAAAAATCTTTATAAAATCTTTAGTGATTCGATACGGATTAGCCTTATAGGCTGGCTACTGTTGATTGTAACTTATGAACCAAATAGCTATACAGTTTTATAGGGTTGTAAGGATTAGAACATAGTCAAGATTTTCTGTGGCGACTAGGTATTACCAAATTATTATTTTCCTTCCATTTTTAAGTATTTTTAATTTTTCCATTTTCTTAAACTCGCCGTCTTGTATTTGTCGGCTATTTTATCTAAGTAAATGTGACGTAGTCTAAGCAGCTTGTCTCAACCCTAGCTAACTAGTACCGACACTAACAGAATTCGGACAGTGGCCATATGAAGCAATTTAAATACGAATTAGAATATTTGCGTAAATATCATGTTTTTGTCGGAATTCGTAGGTTTTGATATTTGTTATTCGTTATTTACTGGTTGTTGTGTGTCCGTTGCTTCTTTTAATATTGATCTATATAAAATCTAATCATTTATTGTATAAAGATTCAAGGGGTGATTTATACTGGCTGGATGGAACAAGGAATGAGTCTGCATTGATGTTAATTTTGATTTGAAATCGATTATACTATTTTAATAGTGAAATAGGAGTACAGTATAAATAAATAAAATATGCACCATAATATTTTACTGGCGCATTATTAAGCAAAGCCTCAAAAAATGAAATTGTAACCAATATAGTATATAAAAAATACCATAACGGTTTTTTGTAAAGCTCTATAATGTGCATAGCTCACAGACTGACCGTTACATTTCATTATACCTAATAATATTGACCGATTGCTCCGTGGAAATATCGCACGATTTTTACGCGCACAATGGATTTTAAAATACCCAATCGAATGTCACTCCTTGACCCTTACGATTACAATTCAAATTAATTCACAGATAATGTAAGGTAAAGGTAGGATGGTCAGGTAAATAAATTACCTATCAATAGGTAACGCGATAGTCTTGACCGCTGGTCAGCGCTTGCGCAATTGAAATCTGATATTTTCTCAATCCTTGACAACTCAATTGTATTAGGAAGTTATGAAGTAAAAGAGTTAAAAATACACTATCGTCAACATTGTCGTCATCATAAAAATCGGTCGTCATTTTAATTTAAATCCAAGTTGTATTTGTAGAACAAGTTATAAATACGTAATCGGAGATAGATTTCAATGAAAATGAAATGGGAAGTGGAGGCAAATTCTTCTAACAAAACCATACGAAAATTCAATGTATAAATTAAGTATAAAAATTAGACGAGTAACTTTATCACACATTACATATTCGTAACTCACGTCTGCTTCTCGTATGGGTAAAACTTTTTTACCTTTACAAGACTTTTCTGCAAACTGATTTATTTACAACTAATAGGTATTATTATGACGTGATCCATAAACAAATCGAAGCTGGAACATTACGTCAGTGTTGTGAGGATTATAACTGTCATCTTATAATATAATAAACTCGTAGATAACATCGTAGAAGGTATGATAGAGAAATAAAATAACACCTACGGGTCTAGGCCAGAGCCAAACAAGACAGAGGCGTGAAGCATTGTGACTAAAATTGTTTGATTCGGATTAACAATCTTGCAATAGTACAATTTCGATTTTTTTAAATTAAATAAAGGGGCAAAATAGCAAACGGGTCACCTAATGGTAAGCAACTACCGTCGCCCATGGACACTCGCAACATCAGAAGAGCTGCAGGTGCGTTGCCGGCCTTTTAAGAGGGAATACGCTCTTTTCTTGAAGGTTTGCAGGTCGTATAGGTGCGGAAAGACTGCTGGTGACAGTTCATTCCAGAGTTTTACAGTTACGCGAAAAACGCACTGTGGAAGACTGCCACTCATCAAGGTGAGGTTCGATCATCGATAAGGTTTCGATGCTTAATTTCTTTGACAATCGCTATATGGTTAGTTATAGTCTTAACCCGTAATTTCAGAAACCGTTTTTGATGTAAAAAAAATCCAATATGCACTTATTTCAATATCTTCATAATTTTGAAGTCGGTGCCAGTTCCAAAAGTTTCAAATTTTCTGTCAAAGAAATAAAGATTTAGCTATATCTGGTACTTCAAAATGATGAAGATTGAGTACAGAAATAGTTGAGGTTTAGCAGAATTCGGGAAAAGGCACTACATATTAGATAGGAAAAATTGTTTAATACTTTTTAGTTCATATTATAATGACGCTATTAATATTGTTTTTACCTTGGAAGTCGGTTTTAATTTTTTGTTAAAAATAATAATATCTTAATAGACTCAGCGGTTCGAGAGTGCAACATGGTAACATAGAGACAGACGGACGTATACATTTCACATTCATGATATTAGTATGGAAGTATGAATTTTTTTGTTTAACGTGTGACTAGCGGCGACAAACCAGTCGTCTAATGGTGCTTGGGATAAAAAATATAGGGGTAAGAATGAACTTATTAGTTAAGAATGCATTCTTAAAAGGATATAATTAAATAATACATCTGTTGTTTTTGAAGATATCAGTCAAATATGGGGCTGCTAACGGTGTTTAGTTGTTGATGACGAAGAATAGGACAATTATAATATAATTGGCCTAAAAATGATTAATTTCAAGGAACTCTTTGAAAAAACAAGCAGAATTTATTTCGTTTTTACGTGCTAATTGTTAACTAGTAGTAGTTAACAATTACCACGTAAGTAAGTAAGTAAGTAAGTAGTACCTTGAGTACTTTTTTCGTGATAAAAATGATTGTCTTTTCATAGTACTTAGTATTTTAGCACGAAGACTAAGCACTTGTTTTTCACAGAAACAGATACACATAGGTACTTTCACGTTTATATTATTGCTATATATTCCATAGTTATTCCACGAGAGTTCAGAAGTCTCAAGGCTTCATGTTTCTAAGTAAATTTTCACCCTCCGAATTTTGCATTTTTGGGTAGATTTTACATACATTGTTTAAAATCTTTTTGTTGATGACCGTGATGATGATAATGATAATGAAGATGATGATTATGACGACGATGATCATGACGACGACGATGATGATGATGATGACAACGATGATGATGATGGTTATGATGCTGATGGAAAATATTGACTGTGTATAAATGTAGCAAGTGGGAGCTCACACGTCTCCCGCCGCGGCCGCGACCGTTCCCGGAAGGTACGGTGAGTCAACATCACTAATTAAACACGCTTTGTCTCTACCACTACCGATAGATCAGGGAGATGTAGAGGCGACACGCAGAACCGACGTTGAGTTGTTAAAAATATGAATTCCCGTTTTCAGAGGTTTTTTGGAACCAGTAGTTTATCTTTTGGTTGGTTTGATTGGTTGACATTAAAACTCTTATCTAACCAATCAGTAAAAAAAAAACTCAAAAACCGGAGTTAAGATGCTGTTGAACAGATGGTGCCAGCTGACTGTGATGAGAACAGACTGTTAAGGGAACCTCTATGGAAAAATATTTAGGAGTTACTACTTTTTTGGACCTTATAACGTAGTATTTTGGAAGCTGTTCTGAATATAAAGGCCTGAATATTTCCTTAAATTACAAGTAGAATAACAAGCGCTCAGACAAAAAAATAGAGTTGTCATAATCATCTACTTCTATGAATGTCTTGTCTGCTTCTACGAAAATAAAATATATACATTATACACCTGACATGAAGAAGCACTTATCCGTAGTAAAGTTGGACCTAATGCTGGGTAGAATCACCAGTTCCTCTACACCCATACTCTTTGTCCTAAATACCGTACCGCGTAGTGTTTGGTGCAAGCGGCGCGGGCGCAGCGCTGTTTGTCCATGTATCGGTAATATTAATGGGAATATCATTATACCCTGTGAAATATCCGATTGAACAAATTATTTGACAGCATCTGTTATGGTGTATTGAATCAATATCTTGGGATCCACCGCTTAGGAAGCTTCTGTTGATAATAATATAAACTTAGGTGGGGACAGTGGGGACCCTCAGAAAATATGTTGTTGTCAATTTTGCTGTCAAGATTTGCAGAGTATAATATAAATGGAAGCTTCTTGGCTAGAAGCTTGGATTAGATGGGTTCTATAAGACTTTGTATTTAAAGAGCACTTTGTAAAGACCACCTAAGTTATGACTATAAGAAAAATATTCATTCTCGCTTTTAGTGCTGCATAGCCTAGGAATCTTAAATTCTCAGTTTATATCTTAGCATAAGCTGGTGATGTTGATGAATAAGCTCGAAGGTACTATCCGATTCCATAGCCATAAATATTTGAAACATATTTGTGAAAGTTCTTTCACATGTAAATAGAGGCGCATTAGCGTCTCAATAAATATAATTCGTATAAATATTTATTTATATCAATTAAGTAATATCAATATTTTTACCAGAATCACCACAAATTATATAATGAAAGTTGGAACACTTAATATTTTTAACACATGCAAACAAGACAAAAAAACGAGGAATACGGCTTTTGCTGAACCAAAGATTTCCTTTGGTAGGATTGACCTTTATATCCCTAAGATGGGTTTACGATATGGAGCCACCTGAATATTTCATGCAGGTGGGGGAGGGGGGGGTTCTTAGCTTTAACAAGGTATGAGGTCAATAACTGCGTGGGATTTAGGTATATACTCGAGTTTGGTATCATTTTCTATTGAATCGAATGTTTAAATGCCAATTTTGGAATAATATTTGGATAAAAGATAGTAAAATAAAATAAAATAAAAAATTTAGAATATATGATTTTCAAGTAACGAAAACGCTGTTGACAGGGCTATAAATATAAGGAGGCTGATAGCCGCATTATTCTGCATGCCAAAGACATGGTGATGAATGAAGCAAAAAACATATTAATAATACTAGACGTTCCGCGCGACTTCGTCCGTGTAAATCTGAAATTTCACGGAAACCGTATATTTTTCACAAATAAATAACCCATATCTCACGTAATCTACTATATATTCGTGTCAAATAACGTAAAAATTGCTCCAGTAGTCTGTGATATATTAGCCCTTTCAAATAATTTTTCCCGTTTTTTTACATTTTCCTCTGTATCTTTGCTCTTATTGGTCTCAGCGTGATAAAATATAACTTATAGCCTGCCTCGATAAATAGGCTATAAAATACTGAAATATTTTATCAAATCGAGCTAGTAGTTCTTGAGATAAGCGCGTTCAAACAAACAAACTAACCAACAAACCCTTCAGCTTTATTTTCACATTTTCCTCTGTATCTTTGCTCCTATTGGTCCTTAGCGTATTAAAATATAAGCTATAACCTTCCTCGATAAATAGGCTATCAAACACTGAAATATTTTTTCAAATCGGATGAGTAGCTCCTGAGATTAGCACGTTCAACAAACAAACTCTTCAGCTTTATAATATTACTAGACGTTCCGCGCTGCTTCGCCCGCGTAAATTAGATATTTCACAGTCAAATTAGTCCACAATAAATAGCCTGTGATCCTTCACGTTCTTACTTTTTATTTGTGCCAAAAAACAGAAAAATTACTCCAGTAGTTCGTGAAATAAGCTCTTTCAAATAATATCCCCCGTTTTTTCCACATTTTCCTCTATTTCTTCGCTTATATTAGTCTTAGCGTAATAAAATATAGCCTATAGCCTTCTTTGATAAATGGGCTACCTAACACTGAAATAATTTTTCAAATCGGACCAGTAATTACTGACTCATACATAAGAAAGCGCGTTTAAATAATGCTTCTTCTTCTTCTACTTTTTACGTTGTTTAACATCTTTATCGTGCAAATTTGAGTCCTAAAATGAATTAAGCATTCTTAAGTCATCCGAATATGGTACCGAACTTGAAATAGTATCATAATTAATGCCTCTATACAGATTGAGACTCTATTTTCCACCAGAGCAGAAGCTGCTAAAATGAAAAAAAAATAACATCAAAAATGCGGTGGCTCCACATCTTAAATACATCCTTGGGCCATAAGGACCAATCCTACCAAAGGAAATCTTTGGTTCAGCAATAGCCGTATAATTTACCGTACACACGCAACTATATTTCATTCATAATGAATAATGATTATAATATTTTAAATATTAACATAATTTCGTGATTATTGAAATAATATTTACCATTTCTTTCTGCTTTTATTTTAAAGTCATTTATGGGAATTTTAAAGTTTTATCGATTCTATCAAATTGCAAAGATTTTATTAATCGATTGTTATAATAATATTTACATAATACTTATCTTAAATTATATTTATTAAGTTGTTAATAATTACTTACTTAGATTTATATAATGCTTTAGGGTTTATAAATAGATTAATAGACTGAGATATTCCATACTAATATTATAAATGAGAAAGTGTGTCCGTCTGTCTGTCTGTCTGTCTGTTACGTCTTCACGCCTAAACCACTGAACCGATTTTGCTGAAATTTGGGATGGAGATACTTTGAGTCCCGAGAAAGGACATAGGATACTTCATCTAGTATCTAAAAATTTAACTGCAGAAAATGTTCTCTTTTTTCAATAAATTCGTCTGTTAGTACCTATACAGTGTGTAATAAAAATAAGTGATAATACTTTAGGGTGTGTACGTGTTTCTTGTAGAGAGTTCACTGTGAAAGTAGCAAATCTGAAAAACGATAATTCTTTTTCACTTTTGTATGGGCAAGAGCCCGAGCGTCACGAGTTTCCCAATACAAAAGTTAAAAAAAATTTGGTCTTTCAGTGCTGCTACTTTCACAGTGAGCTCTCTACAAGGAACACGTACACGCCCTAAAGTATTATCACATATTTATGTTACACCCTGTATAATAATTATCTGTAACTGCCGCTTCAGGGTGCAGAAAAATAAATTTAGCTTATTATCGCGTCAGCGAGGCACGTCCGGTAACAAGATACGCCGCTGACAAAACGACTGGATTTTTGTACGTCCCATCTGATCGCTTACCGTTTTCAATCATCTGACTGTGGATATGACTGACTCACGTCATGACTCATGTCCATATCAAAGTAAGGTAGTAGATTCCGAAATAAACTCGACCTAGATGGTATTTTGAACGATATAACGTATTAACTGCTGTAAAAATTATATTGTTTCCGGCTTATATCAACAAGTAGACAAATAGATTTTGACTTGTTTTCATAAAATTACCATTCATTTCTCATTAATTTTAAGATATCAAAAAAGACTTGAAGTCGTTTCTTTGGGATTAGAAGATAAAAACGAAGACGTCTAAATTGCATAGTTTTTTCTTAGCGACCAGTTCTGTCTGTATCAGAATTTATTATATATCTATTTAACACAGATTTTTATCTATGAAGCCTCAGTTCCAGTAAACCCAGCTCAAGTTAATTGTAGGTATTTTTCAAGGAGACAAGGCTGTTGATAGCGAATTATTTATTTGTGTGTCGCCGTGCGCGAGATGTAGATATTCCTGTCCGACTACTGTAGACGTGACACTGGGTGAGCTTACAAATCTATATAAAAGTACACGAATCTCTCTAGTGTATGTACAGTAGAAGGTAAATTCGGTGCATTTTTGAACCTTATTGCAAAGTAATTTGTCTTCGTCTGTAAATTGAAAACAATAGTATGTTCAAAGTTTCTTTTTTCACTTCCTAATGGCCCAACATGAGGCAGCTTCCATGCAGATAGGATAGTAGAGGCTAGAGTTGCGGTAGATCGTCGCCAGAACTATGCCTAAGCTAAGATAAGGGGAGTGGAGCACTATGGAGTTTTAGTGGGTAGATCCTACGGGGAAACCCACATACCCCGGCCGATGTCCCTAATCTGCCGGGGATGCGCAAAGCTCATCCCCAATTCCCCATGAAAAAAGGGGTAAGTGGAGAAGACGGAAGATAAAGAACTTAACAACCAATATCCAATTTATACACAAGTCTATAAAACTATCCGTAGTATAACGTTATGAATAAAAACTTTAATCAATCATTGTATTCAATTAAAACTATTCACAACAATCAACAGCCTATAATATATAACAGTTAATTTGTTCAGTAACACAAGACGACATTTGTAATGTTAAGTAGCGGGCAGGACAATCGTTAAAATGTCAAATACATCTTTCTTCAAACAGCGCGATCAAACAGTGGAGGCAAACACTCGGCCGCGCCGCAGAGTAATGCTGTGTACATACCGATAAAAATATATTGCATTGTTCATCTTACATTGTCACTCATCATCTGTTCTTCATCTACAGTTTCTTCTGAGTTACAAAATATATTGCATTTTTCATGTTAGATTGCTCATCATCTTGTATCCTCATCTGTTCATCATCTACAGTTTATTCTGAGTCTTAAAATATATCATCAGCATCCGTAACTTTATTAACTACAGTTTCATATGAGGTACAAAATATATCGTATTGTTGATCCCCTTACATTTTGTATCATCATCTGTTTATCACTTAGTTCGCTTATCATCAAGTACAGTACGTTCACTAAGAATACTTTCGTGGTTGGGCGGTTTCATTGAAACCAAGACACAGAAGTCACTTTCAAACCAGTGAGAGACCAAACGCAGAACAAACTTTTTCTATGGCCTGCATTGTTCTAACCAAACATAAATACATACAACATTTTTCATTTCAAATCAAATCAAATCATTTGATTTGATTTGATTTTTCATTTCCTTTTAACTTATTAGTTCGGTATTTAATGACAGTTAAAATTGCTACATCGCATTAAAAACTGTCAGCTACCATTACTTGGCGACTAATGTAGAGCTACGACTATTTGCTTTTAGCAGTACATAAAAGCTTCCTTATGTATGTTGGACTTATTTGTAAAATTTATTTGATTTCCGAAAGCCCCTTAAGTATATTTATTCAAGACAAACTAGCGTTCGTTTTAGGGTTCTCGAAGGTTAAAATATCAAATAACAAAATTAATAAACAGATCCATACTAATATTACAAATAAAAAAGTGTGTCTTTGTGTCACTTACCTCTTCAAGCCCAAACCGCTGAAGTGATTTTGTTGAAATTTAGTATGGAGATACTTTGAGTCCATTAAAATATTTTTTTATTATTAAGAATTTGATCTGGTGCTTGATTATATACTTTTATCGAGTTTTACTTCTTCTAATAATGCTAACAACATAAGCAGTAAAAATGACATTATAAAACATTATTAGGGGCTATGTGATCTGTTTCTGATTGTTACAAAATTAACACAGAATATATATATATATATATATATATATAATACACACTTATCACTATTGATATCTTTTAATTTTACATAACTGACGGAACCATTCGCACATAAATTCTTTTTATCACGTTTTTTACATCGACATTAGTCACTGGTTCTCTTGTTTTATTTGTTTCTGTGACAGGCCGTATTTAATTACTATATGTTAACATAAATATATAATTCAGAATCTCTAACGACCGTCGCCAAGGTTCGGAACTGGCTGCGCAGGTTAAGATATTGGGTCGAGGTAATTGTCAACTGTTCGCTTTTTAGGAAGTATTACTAATTTATTACAGTTAACTCTGAGCAGAAAATCGTTTATCGATATAACATTTTTGGGTTAAAACTAACCTTTGTCCTTTGTTGGAACTCAAATTATACCCATTACCCATACTAAATTTCGTTTAAATCATTTTTTTTTATTGATTATTGTAAACGGTTAAAGACTTGCGCTAGAATAGTTAGTCTTGAACTTGACGAGCTGGACTTGAACTTAAATACTAGAGACCAAAATTGTAATCATACAAAACCTATAAAAAGCTTAAATAATATACCTCTCTCCGTTACACCAACTGCATTCTTCTCTTTCCTATTTCTGCATTTAAAATTGTTACTGACTTTTAAAATCTTCTCTAAAGACCATGATAAGCAATTTTACTTTTTTATATATATCTAAAGATAATTCTTAAATGATGTTAGCACAAAATATAATTTGAGAATTAACCTATTTATAGTGAAATATAATATTATGATGAGGATAATGAATATAATATTTACAATATACTAGCTGTCCCTGTGAACTTCGCGTCACTTTAAAACCTTCCCTAGACTTCTACGAATATTTTAAGACTAAAATAAGTCTAATCCGTTCAGCCGTTTTCGAGTTTTAGCGCGACTAACACATTTGAAAATCCATTATATATATATAGATAACTCAATTGATTATAGATACTCATCGCAGAACTTGTGGAGCCACCACATCCAAGCGTGTGTTTATTCAAATAAGCACGGGTTCACTATCTTATAATATTTTTGTGACCTAAATATATAAATATTGTTTTGTTGTAGCCAACATTATAATATGAAGATTATTTTCACCCATGTTACTGGGCTAAGAATGCTAAGACGTGTGACGTGCCTACTTATTTAAAAGATTTATAATAAATATATTTAAAATGAACAGTTTTGCGTGGGACCAGCCATGTAAGTACTCTTTTCAAACTTTTAAGTCTCGTTGTACTCCCTTTGGAACGGAGTTTCGCACTCATCGTATATGTACACTGTACATCCTACAAGGAACCTGCCAATGGGGATTGTCCTTTTTTTTTTAATTTTGCTCATTACAAAAACATTTCGAGGAATAAGGTCAGTGATCGTTTTTCTGTATATAAACGAAAAAAATACCCATTAGTTACTTATATTTTTGAACAAATATATTTAACCTTAGTTTTACCTTTAATGGCGTTAAATTAGCAATAAATTCGACCAACATTACGTTTCGAACTTTTAGTAAGCTTCTCGTATCAGCTTTCACATAATGAGAACTTGCATTTGACGAACCAGCCATTATAAATAAGATTGAAAGGAAATTTAAAACACACTGCAGAAGTCAATTGGCCGCCGATGATGACGTCAAAGCGAAACTTTAAAAATTTATTGAGAAAAAACTAGCCAATGAATTTCAAAATTATTTAATTTAAATTCTTAAAATACCCTATTTTAACGAAAAAAAATATAAAAGTACATGTGATTTTTTTTGGACAATGCCCATTTCCAGTCTGTATGTGTTATAGTTTCTGAGATTTATCAATCATCAGTCAGTGATATTGCTTGCTATATTATGGTCGTGGGTTTAGTTTTAATCGACACGAAAAACGTTAAAAAGATAAACTTGTACATATCTTATAAAAATGTTAAATTTCTATTTGAATTTAATATTAAGGTGACGCCGCGTTAAAAGAAACGTTTGACGTGGAAGAGCCATGCTTCGGCACGAATGGGCCGGCTCGACCGGAGAAATACCACGTACTCACAGAAAACCGGCGTGAAACAGCGCTTGCGCTGTGTTTCGCCGAGTGAGTGAGTTTACCGGAAGCCCAATCCCCTACCCTTTTCCCTTCCCTACCCTTTCCTATTTCCTTTCCTACCCTCCCCTATTACCCCTTAAAAGGCCGGCAACGCACCTGCAGCTCTTCTGATGCTGCGAGTGTCCATGGGCGGCGGAAGTTGCTTTCCATCAGGTGACCCTTTTGCCCCCTTATTGCATAAGTGCCGCCCCTTAGTGCCGCCAGAAGTGAAATCTTGATTATTAACATTGTGCATTTTCTTAACCCATTTTTTATGAAAATGGATTTTTATAAAAATCGTCAATCAAGTTGTTTCGATCAAGTTTCGATCAAGGTTTCGATCAAGTTTCGATCAAGTTTCGATAAAGTTTCGATCAAGTTTCGATCAAGTTTCGATAAAGTTTCGATTAAGTTTCGATCAAGTTTCGATCAAGTTTCGATCAAGTTTCGGTCAAGTTTCGATCAAGTTTCGATAAAGTTTCGATCAAGTTTCGACCAAGTTTCGATCAAGTTTCGATCAAGTTTCGATCAAGGTTTCGATCAAGTTTCGATCAAGTTTTGATCAAGTTTCGATCAAGTTTCTGTCAGGATATTATAATGTGGCAACACCGCGCTCTATTGTCGATAACCTCAAATGTCTTCTTCCTGTGCCCGGTGTGCAACTCGGTGTGTATAAATGCCAACTAATAATAAAGTTACTAAAAATGGAAGTTATTTAATTATACCTCGAGCCATCCACCTGCCCAGCATGACAGTTTCGATCAAGTTTCGATCAAGTTTCAAATTGAGTTCGAGTTCGGATTCGACACAAAACACTACTCTCCAACCGTATTACGCGTTTTGTATGGTTTTTCGATCAACACGAAAATCTATCGCGAGTTTCACAGTTTTTACCCATCCCACAAGTGATCAACGCCGCTAAAGAAGTTTTCACTTCAAAAAAAAAAAAAAAAACCGTGTTGGATATGTTTTAGATTGCTTGTTTTCTATGAGAGGCCTCTCATACATAACAAGCAATGGAACAGCAATTATTATTTTTAACAAAAAAATGAAAACCGACTTCCAAGGTAAAAACAATAGTTATATGTACCGACTTCAAAATAATGAAGACTGTATGTACAAAAATAGTTGAGATTTAGACGAATTCTGAAAAAGGCACTATTAAAGAGTAGGAGTTATTTAATACTTTTTAGTACATATAACTATTGTTTTTACCTTGGAAGTCGGTTTTCATTTTTTTGTTAAAAATAATAATTTCACTCTTTTTAGTTATCTACAAAATCAGGCTTTATGCGTAAATAACTAATACGAATGTTAACTGTTCACATTATGTTACTGTAAGTGAAATTGTGGTAAATGCTTGCAGTTTTCTAAGCGATGCTGCAATTTACAAACTTTTATCTTTAAAGGTTCAGGAATTCTGTTCAGTGCCTTTGCACCAAGAGACACCTTCGTATGAAAGTTCTCTTGTTCGTAACATATGTAACTTACTAGAAACAATATTTTAACCACTATGAGTGTTTTGATAAATTTCAAGGATTTTCCTCGATTGCTCATAGATCCCATCATCAGCTCACCACTTTCATAATTGTTATACAAAATTAAGATTATATCCTATACAACAACACGAGATCTTTGAAAATTGGTCCACAAATAGCGAAATCATCATCAAAAATATCTGCTTCGATGCAAAATATTGTGGCAGCTACTGCAACTTAGAACAATGTATTAGTATAGTACCTGACATTGGTGACCCTCGACAGAACATGCCACCTTCATCATCATCACACCCCACCTCTCCGCACCGCGCCAGCCAGCAACGCTACATTCCTCACACACACTCCACAAACCTCGTCCACTAGCTGCAACGTACCGCGGCCTGGACAACTCCGCATCGGTATCAAAGGGTTTTCTTACTACACCGACCGGTCAGCAAGCAGAGCACATCTCTCCTGGTCAACACGTAGCATCGGCCCCGCACATTAGCTATCCGACTCACTGGGACTCACAGCAACAGTTCCGACTCACTCAACCACTCCCTGACACACTACCGACTACGGACAGTGACAAATAGTGACATTTTGTAAAGACAATTAATTAACAATACACTTAAAAAAAATGGCCACGCCGCAGGAAAACGCCGCGACTAATAATGAAGAAAATTCGAACGCGAATTTCCCAAGCAAGATAGTACCGGCGCCGACGGAAGTATTTCGGGTTGGAGTTAAAGTGCCCCCATTTTCCAGTTGCGCGAACCAAAGTCTAGTTTCTACTGTCAGGGATAAGTAACGACACAACAAAATTTTACACGACATGCGGTAACCTAGAACACAAATACGCAATTGAGGTGGCAGATATCATAGAAGACCCGCCCAAGGAAAGGAAATACGAAACTTTAAAATCTGAACTAATACGTCGACTGACCGCCCCACGTGAGGAAAAGATTTAACAGTTCCTCATCAGCGAGGACATTGGCTTGAGAAAGCCGTCGCAATTTCTGCGGCATCTCCAACACCTCGCCGGTCCGAACATACCAAAGGAGTTCATACGAACGACCTGGTACAACCGACTCCCGGTATCCGTACAGCCAATAATCGCTTCGCAGAGCGATATACCCATGGACAAGTTGACGGAGTTGGCAGATAGGCGGCCATCGCACACCCGACACTCCAGGTGGCAGCAGCGACACCTGGCAGCAGCAGCACACTAGCTAGGGACTCTATGTGGTCGGCGATGGTGGCGATGGCAAGACAGATCGAGCAGCTGACCAAGCAGGTAGCAGAACTCAGCACACACCAGTCGCGACAACCACGTCGTAGATTCGACAAGCACTTACACTGCGACGACAAACAGAGATACAGGTCACGTTCGAGATCTCAATCGAGGAGTTACGGTATGTGCTATTTCCATAACAAATTTGGTGACAAGGCATTTAGATGCACCCGCCCCTGCTCGTTCTCGGGAAATGCCGACGGCAGTCAGTAGTGGCCGCACATGACTGCCACGCAACGGCCATCTCTTTGTCACCGACAGGAAGACCAAGTTGGAGTTCCTAATCGATACTAGCTCCGACTTATGTGTATTCCCTAAGAAAGCGACCAGAGGACACCGTAATAAGACAGAGTTTCAACTGTATGCAGCAAATAACTCCATAATATCGACGTATGGCTACAAAGAACTGCATCTCGACTCGGGATTACGACGAGACTTCGTATGGAGGTTTGTGGTAGCTGACGTGGCAAAACCTATAATAGGCGTCGACTTTTTAAGTCACTACAATTTATTAGTCGACTACCGCAACCATCGACTCGTAGACAACCTTACGACTCTTTCGATAGCCCTGCCACATTGTGCCAAGGGAACAGAGGCACTTACCATCAAGGCTGTGTCGGGTAAATCGCAATACCACGAGTTGCTGAAGAAGTTTCCCGTCATCACGAGACACGCCGGAACACCGGTAGAACCGAAGCACACGATAAAGCATCATATACGAACTACTCCAGGCCCACCCGTATGTGCCCGCCCCCGTCGATTAGCTCCAGACCGCCTGAAGATAGCTAAAAAGTTATTCGACGAGATGCAGCAAAATGGTACTGCAAGACGATGCGAGAGCTCATGGTCCTCGCCACTACACATAGCAAAGAAGAAAGATGATGGTGGCGACAATACGGAGATTACCGTTCCCTAAACGCAAGAACCATACCAGACCGCTATCCTATACGTCACATTAATGATTTCACATACCAACTTTCTGGAGCCAAAATATTCTCAAAAATAGATCTAATTAAAGCTTATAATCAAATCCCTGTCTCTGCAGAGGACATACCTAAAACAGCAATCAGCCTTTCGGCCTATATGAATTTCCCTACATGACATTTGGATTAAGAAACGCAGCACAAACCTTTCAGAGGTTCATAGATGAAGTACTTCAGGGTATGAGCAACGTATATTCGTTCATAGATGATATTTTAATCTACTCACGCACAGAAGAGGAACATATTAAACACCTGGAAGAACTCTTTGAGCGACTCTCCAAATATGGAATACTGATAAATACAGCAAAATGTACCTTTGGCGTGCCAGCAATATCATTCCTGGGATATCAAGTAACAGCTGAAGGAACAAAACCGCTAGATGAAAAGGTTAAAGTCATCAAAAACCTGCAACCTCCAACCACAGCGAAACAACTCCGAAGATTCCTAGGAATGATAAACTATTATAGAAGATTCATCCCTCAGGCCGCCAAAATACAAAGTCCGTTAGATAACGCCCTAACAGGAAATATTAAGGGAACAGCCCCTGTAAGTATGACGAAGGAGATGTTAGAAGCCTTCGAATTATGCAAGAAAAGCCTAGCAGATGCCACGCTATTTACTCATCCAGACATACATGCAGAATTGGCACTTTTTACGGACGCTGCAGACCAAGCCATTGGAGCTGTCCTGCAACAAAAAGAAGATGACATGTGGAAGCCATTATCGTTTTTCTCTCGAGAATTGTCTCCTAGTCAAAAGAAGTACAGCCCATACGATAGAGAATTACTCGCCATATATGAAGCAATCAAACACTTTAGATATATGTTGGAAGCCAGACAATTTACTATTTATACTGATCACAAACCGCTTACCTTCGCATTTACAACCAAAAGAGAAAAGTGTCCACCGAGACAATTTAGATATCTGGATTTCATTGCTCAATACTCTACAGACCTGAAACATATACCCGGAAGCGACAATGTAATTGCAGACACACTATCGAGAATAGAGGAGATCACAGAAGCTATCAACTACAGAGATCTTGCAAAAGATCAGGAACAAGATCCAGAATTGCAAAATCTACTGAAGACAGCAACAGCTCTAAGATTGGAAAAACACAATGATGTATACTGTGACACATCTACAGGGAGAATCCGGCCATACATAACACCAAAATTCCGGAAGAAAATCTTCTCAAAAATGCATGAACTAAGCCATCCTGGATCATCAGCATCTGCAAAACTGGTCGGAGAAAGATTTGTATGGCCTGGAATGCAAAAAGATTGCCGCAGATGGGCAAAAGAATGCATAGATTGCCAGATTTCCAAAATAGCCCGTCACATATCCTCTCCTTTATCCTCTTTCTCAATTCCTTCCCAACGCTTTTCCCAAGTCCACATCGACTTAATAGGACCACTTCCTTATTCTAATGGTTACAGGTACTGTTTGACCGCCATCGACCGCTACACACGCTGGCCCGAGGTCTACCCAACAGCTGACATCACTGCCGAGACATGTACACGAACTTTCGTCTCCGGATGGGTATCACGATTCGGATGCCCCGCCATCATCACGACGGATCGAGGTCAGCAATTTCAGTCACAGCTCTTCAAGCGCCTAGCCGAAATGATAGGCGCTGAACATCGCCCCACCACAGCAAACCATTCACAGTGCAATGGGATGGTGGAGAGACTACATCGATAGCTGAAAGCAGCCTTGGTCTGCCACAATACGGCAGATTGGTCAGAATTACTGCCATGGATCCTGCTCGGCATTAGAGCAGCCTGGAAGGAAGACATAAAATCATCTGCAGCAGAACTATTCTATGGCGAACCATTGAGGTTACCTGGAGAGTTTTTCGCTCCATCACCTGCAATCGTGCTGGACCTGTCAGACTACGTAGAACGACTACGAAAATATTTCACTTGCCTTTCACCAACACCAACATCAAATCACGCTTGAAATCGCGTTTTCTACATTCCAAAAGACATATGGTCTTCAGAATATGTTTTTCTGCTCAGAGGTCCTGAAAAACATCCACCATTTATCCATTACCATCACCATACACTGGGCCCTACAAAGTCTTGACCAGAAATCCAAAGATATTCAACCTACTTGTGCAAGGTAAGGGGATGACAGTCACAATAGACAGAATCAAACTAGACAAGCAAAGACAGCGAAAAGAGCGATACACTTACCCCAGAAACATTTGCTCCAAAGAAATCAGTCGTCCCAGCAGCAGCAGCCACTCCGGTAAATCCAGTCATCCCACCAGCAGCAACCGCTCCATCCAATCCAGTCGTCCTAACGGCACCTGAAAAAGAAAAGGTCACGCGCAGCGGTAGACACGTACGCTTTCCAAAACACTATCGACCGTGAACCGGTCTCGGCAGGGGAGTGATGTGGCAGCTACTGCAACTTAGAACAATGTATTAGTATAGTACCTTACAATATCACGAAAAGTACCAATAATTGGGATGATGACAAGGTCAAAGTTTAGCGAATTTTGTTATTAAAATAAAGAAATAACGGTAAAAAAATAAGTGTTTCCAAAATTTCAGCTTGATAGCTTTTGTATTTTTTTTTTGTTATGCGCCTTTAAAGTTGGATATTCAAGTCGATTTTTTTTACAATTAAATTTCTTAATATTTGTATACCGTTCGATAACTTATGTAATTTAAAGCAACTTTTGTTATGAAACCACTTTCATAAACGTAATAATTAATATAGCTGCCGAACAAAAATCTCCCGCGATGCCTACAAACAGCTCTAAGGTGACGTCATAATCGAGTTGCATTTCGTATGGAGCGTTTCGGGCAGGTCCATTTTATGAGATTTTATGAGTTTATGAGTTCATATCTTGGTGAATTTTTAAGCTATCAGAGTAATTCTTTCACCGATGTCTCTATTTGTTAAAGGTCTTTCAATTACTAATAAAAAAAAAAAAAAAAATAATGATGACTATCATGCCTATTGGGTCAAAGTGTGATGACCTATGATATAATTATGGTTGTGATGATGATGATCAATCAAATTGATGTGTTGGCTTCCAGTTGTTTAAACAACGCCGAAATCCCGGAACCTGTACCTATAAGCATTCAAAAGTTCTGTTCGGTACCTTCGGATCCAGGGTATAACCTGGTGCGAAATCTTACTTTTTGGTAGCATTTACCTCGAAGGCTTTAGAAGAAATCGAAATCACTATATGTTTCCATACAAATTTCAAGGAGTCCCCTCGATTCCTCAAGCACCCCATCATCAAATCACCACTTTTGTGAACATGGTACCAAATTAGAGTTAAGGCCTACACACAAAAATAATTTTGAAAAACGGACCACAAGCGGCTGAGTTATCGTTGAACATACAAAAAAAAAGTACATACAGCCGAACGTATTACCTCCTCCTTTTTGGGAGTCGGTCAAAAATGGAAAGGGCGTAAGCGACAAAATGGTTTTTGTCACGTAATTTAAAAACCATAAATACATTTCATATTTAAGCTATGAGCAAATTAAAGTGTATGCTTGAACCAATCTATGTACAAATGTAAGCTAACTCTCCTCTGTTGGCAAAATAGGAATCCATTTTTTTACAGAGGTCTTTTTGATTGACTATCCTGTGTTATAAAAGTTGGCCAATCGTGTTATGCTATGGGTAATTCAAAGACAAAAACATGATGAATACTGACAATGAACTTTAATTTCTAAGCTTTAGTCATTGCTGAGAAAAATCGATATCGCTACAGCCAAATTATCAAGGCGTCGCCTTAATTTCATCACAACCTGTGTTCACACTTCATTTCTCAAACCTCTTAACCTTCTCTTATCAGTAAAGATACTATCTCGTGTAATGGCCAGAAAGTTTCTTCATTTTAATATATAAGATAACAAATTATTGCCAAAGCGGAACAGCTAGATTTAACCAAAACTTGATGGTGTAAAGTTGACCGTGTCTAAGATAACAGTTGAGATATTATGACATCTTTTAACACTTTTTATCTTGGATCATTTATTTGCGGATCGCTAAGATTTTTATATAATTGAGTTACTCATTAACAAAATAATCAAATAAAATTATACTTTCAAATTTTTGGTAGCATACCATTAGGTCCTCGTAATATTTAATTTATTTAATTCGACTTATTAATTTGAAAGTGGAATCTGTTAATTGCGTATAAAAATCCGATTTCTTTTGAACAATTTAACTTTGTTTTAATTGTTGCGATTTTATTTCTGTTTTTGTTTTTTTTTTATTTTTATCAAATAGTACCTATTTAAATGTAACATAATATGACGTGAGAGAGCCATGTTTTGGCACGATTCCTTTCCATACCCTCCCCAGCCAGTCCCCTCTATTTCCTTCCCTACCCGTTTGCTCGTTTGCCGCCTTATTTCATAAAAAAAAACAGAAGGTTCAATCTATGCTTCATCTAGTTTTTGAAGATAAATTTTTAAAAGATAAATGTTATGAATTATAGTGAATATTGGTTATATTCACTATAATTCATAACATTTATCTTTAAAAGTTTTATTAAAACCAATACAGCTATTCGTTGTTTTAAAAGAACCTCCGATTGTACTTAGTTGTATATTTTATTTAATGAACACAGTGCTGTGGGTTTTGGGAGATAAGAGGCGATCTAAATACACGGCTGGTTCCCGATATCTCAATCGAGTTTGGTGACAGAACGCGTCTATGTAGGCGGCGGTCCGCGGTATGCTGAAAAGAACCAGGAACGTATGGAATCGGGGCAATTCCTTTTTGGTAGAGATCAACTACGATAACATGGCGCGCCCCTCCAAATGACTGTTTCAATGTGTGTAGTCACATCCTTATGAAAGAGTTTGCATGTAGTAAGTATTCAACCAATCACAGTACATGAGTACACGTAATATTTCAGTTAATGTCACTTATTACCAAGATTTGTTGGTAAACTAATCATCACTAGCCTTCCGCGCAAGACAACGCACTTCAAACGTTTTGATAACGCACTTCAAACATTTTGAATTTTGGAGGGGCGCGCCATGTAATCGTAGTTGATCTCTAAGTATCAAATGCTGAGGGTAAGGTAACAGATATACTGTTAAAGATGCACTTATTAAAAAAATCTATTATACTCGTATGTAATATTTATAAAATAATATAAAATTTAACATATCTGCCATGAATTTCTCCTAATTTATTTTAATAAAATGCCACATGAATATTATAAAATTATTATTTTGTTTAAAGATTTCAACAAACATAAACAATTCTTTTATTGACATTTTCTAACTCAGAATTTACGATCTATCTTAACATGTTTGATAAATTAAGAAGGATAAATAATTATGAAATACTAGATGTTCAGTGCGGCTTCGCCCGCGTAATTTAGGAATTTCACGGAAACCGTACATTTTTCTGCAAAAATAGCCCATGTCTCTTCACGCTGTCTATTCTTCATGTGTGCCAAATAACCAGTAGTTCTGAAGATAATAAACAATTTCAAATAATTTCCCCCGTTTTTTCCACATTTTCTTCTATTTCTTTGCTCTTATTAGTCTTAGTGTGATAAAATATAGCCTTCCTCGATAAATGGGCTATTTAAAAGCTGAAAGAATTTTTCAAATCGGACCAGTACTGCCGTCGTAAGAAAAAAGGGCACAACTAACATTTTTTTAAAAATTGAGCTATATACATATTTAGAATCAGAGAAAAAAGGCACATCTGCTCAATTTTTTGTAGAATTTTATCTCCAAGGAATTCGGAGATACGGTAGGCTAAAAAGGCACAAATGACACTAATATTCACGTTTTATATAATGAAAAGGCACACGTATTTATCATTATATTGAAAAGGCACAAATACTTAGATGTGACTATTACTTCATACAGATTTTTACTAAAAACTACTTTGAAAAGGCACACCTACAACGTAACATAAAGAAAAGGCTCAAATGCCAGATGTGCCCTGTCTACTTAATGAATGATCCATGCATGTCTCAATTAATTTACGTATAAGAGGCACAAGTAACCAGTTGTGCCTTTTCTTTTAATTATTTACGATTAGGGGTGAGGAAAGGAGGGCAGGGTTTGATTGAAACGCGCCAGTTGTGCCTGTGACGTCGAAGCGACTCCACGCTTGCCAGCAGCCTGCCCGGCGCCCGCGCTAGGTAAGTTTATTTATGTTTTATCCATGTTTTCATGTTGCTTCTAATTATGTTACCGTGCCTTAGCTTAACACGGTCTATGTGGCATGTCATAATATTTAATTAAGTAAGAATATCAGATATAAACATTAAACATATATTAATAAAAGTTTCTATATAACTTGCTGTGTATAATGATTAATGTACTAAGTATATATGTAATTACGGTGGAATTTTGGAACTCAATTTTGAAGTAGATATATTTAACCGATTGAGCTGAAATTTTGCATACACGTTTAGTTTGGATGGCAATGCACGTTATCATATGTGACATCACTCACATCACTCTAAATCCAATATGGCCGACCATCCAAGATGGTGAAATAGTTATTTTCTATGCAGTCCTACAATATGGATATTAAATGAAAGGGCTTTTTGAGAATAACTCTAAAACGAATGTACTCTACATCCAATATGGCAGCTCATCCAAGAAAGGGCAATATGTAGTTATTTTTAATGCACTTCTGCAATATGGGTATCAAATCAAAGGGCTCATTGAGAGTACGGTATCAATCAATTTACTCAGTTAAATTGGTACTAGCTTATTTACAAATCGCGACAAGCTATTATTATTAAGTATGTAAATTGTATAATATTATATTAAGGTTATAACTTAATAGTTAAAATACATTATTAAAATATTTATTACAAACAATAATTATACATTTCACTTGTTTTTCCCTTTTTCAGATAATTTTAAAAATGCAGTCACGTGGTAAAAGATTGGTAAGCGCCGCTTTACAACATCTAAAGCCTAGATCTGATATTGACGAACAGATTCCGTCCATTGGTAGTCTACAAAACCAGTCGCCAGAAATTCTAGCATCAGAATCAGATTTTGATTCGGACGATTCAGTAGCCGATAAAGATTATGAGCCACCAAAAAACCACAGTACAAAAAATATTGACGCTCAATGCTCAAAACAATCAGTGGTAAAATTTTTTAATATTAGCGATCATAATGAAGACTATAATGAACGACGTGAAGCCAATATTTTATTGGATGATTCTAGCTCCGAATCAGACTTCATTCCATGTTCTCAACCTTGTTGGCAAACAGTGATTCCAGAATCTTCAGATGAATCTACAAAAGATGAGCTTACAAAAAAAGGGACAGTAAGAAAGCGCAAAAGATATGATGTTAGTCTTAAAGAACGAAAGGAAATTAAAAGAGAAGAAAAAATAAATATCAAATATTTTGTGAAACCCGGATGCCAAGAGAACATTTGTAAAAAAAAATGTTCGACGAAATTCTCAGAGGATTGTCGCAAAATTATTAATCGTAATTTCTGGAAAATGTCTTGGTCGGAACAAAAACACTTTTTTTTAGCTAATACTATCCAGCAAAAGCCTGCAAGACCAAAGCAAAAAAGTCATGATGATGAGCATGGTAAGCATTACGATCGAACTAAGAGTGTTTCTTATTTCTTATGTGATCAAAACGGTGAGAAAGTTACGGTATGTAAAACATTTTTTCTCACAACTTTGGGTTACAAGAAAAGTAACTGTAAGGCTGTGAGGAACATTATTGACACATACTATAAGACACAATACGCAGAGCCTATTGCTGACGGCCGAGGTCATAACCCGAATCCATCACAAATAGACAGTACAAAGGTAAAAGAACATATTATGTCTTTTCGTCCAGTTGTGTCGCATTATAGGAGAGTTCATGCACCGAACCGGAAATATTTGCCCTCGGATATCAATATCCGCATGATGTACGACAATTACTGTCAGAAAGAGCCTGAAATAAATGTCTCCTATGGATTTTATAGGAATGTCGTAAAAAAGCTTCAAATATCCTTCACAAAGCTTGGACACGAGGAATGTGAATTGTGCGAAAAATTTTCTATTCACAATCCTAACGCAGCAATAAGACACAGGAATTGCGAAGAATGTAAAGGATATGAAGATCATCACACTAGGTACATTTCAGCGAGAAAAAAATATGAAGAGGATGTTGAGAGACAAACGAAGCAAAAAAATACTGACACCATAATATTTGCAGTTGATTTAGAAAAGGTTATTATGTTACCTCGCATGGAAGAATTTAAAACGGTAATTTTTTGTCCAAGGCTTATCGTTTTCAATCAGAGTTTTGTTCCTGTAGGTGACAAAAGGTTTCATGGAGTTGGCAAAACACTGGGAGTCTTATGGCACGAAGCAATTGCAGGGAGAAAGAAGGAAGATATTGTTAGCTGCTTTCATGCATTTTTCCTTGAAAACCGGGACTGCAAAAATGTGATTTTGTGGCTGGATAACTGCGCGGCCCAAAACAAAAATTGGTGCCTTTTTTCCTACTTAGTATATTTAGTCAATTCCAAGGATGTAAATATTGAAAGTGTTGTTCTGCGTTATCTGGAAGTTGGTCATACTTTTATGGCTGCCGATGAATTTCACCATAGAGTGGAGCAATCACTTAAGAAGAACAAGCGAGTGTATGATTTTGAAGATTTTTGCAAAGCTGTCGCTGATACTGGTTCGAACACCGTGGTGAAAAAAATGACAGTCCAAGATTTTCACTATTTTGAAGACTGCTCTTCCTCGTATAAATTACAACATTCTGTGCCGCGAGCTTATTTAAAAAACATGTCTGAAATCGCTTTTCGGCGAGGGAGCAATTCGATGTTCTACAAGAACAGCCATGATACCGAAGAGCAAATAGAATTGGATTTCTTGAGAGTTAAAAATCTTAAAATTGGCATTCCATTGCCTAAGCAGAAGATTTCTCCACGAGGTATAACATCTGAGAGGAAATCAGCTATACTTTCCAAGCTTGGGCCACTAATGCCTGACAACAGAAGAGGTTTTTGGGAAACCCTACCCGTTAACGACAGTTCAGCTGATCTCACAGAAATTTATGAAGACTGAAATTAAAGACTATTTTTTATATTAATATTATAAGCAAACTGATTATTTAATTTTCTTTAAACTTTTTTATAGTTATTAAGTACCAATATATTGAATTGTGATAATTCAACCAAGTGCCATGTTATGTTTGTTATAGTTAAATTTAATTTTTATAATAATAATAACAGTATTTTATTAATAATATAAAACTACGAGTGCCTTTAATAATTACGGGTGTAAGCTATTTCCTGTAAATGAACAATAAATAATAATTAGAATAAGCTCTAATAGAGTAAACTTGATAAAGGTTCAAAACCAAAATGTATGTTCCTATTACTACCTTTGTTAAAATTAAGAATATTTTGATTTATTTTTCATAATATTGTGCTTTAGATAAACTATTTTTTTATAGATTTTTAAGTTAGGGGTCCAACCTATTAGTAAAAAGAATAAAAATATTTAATTTTTACTATAGCACTTTTTGTTTCTAAATCTTAAGTTATATTAATTGTTAACCAAATTAGTAGGTAGATGCTTATCCCTCATAATTAATAACTTTTGAATATATCTCTACGATTAAATGTATAGAGAACATTTTTTTATTTAAATGTTGGTGTCCTAGAAGATGATTTGTTAAGTTTTGTTCCTGTTGTTTATTTTTTATAGTTATTAGTTTATTAAACTTTCTTCATACGATTATTTGTTTTTTTATGTAGATTTTTATAATGTAAATTTATATTAAAAAGGCGCAATTAGCAGAATAATTAAAAAATATATTTAAAAAATACCACTTACTAATTGAAGAAAAGGCATAGTTAACCAAATGTGACCTTTCTTTTTAATATTGCTAGCATATTGGTCATTGAGTCTAAAAGAAAGGGCACATTTGTATAACTATGCCTTTTCTTTGTAGTAAGTCGTATTTTTTAAATATATTTTTTTTAAGTTGAAAGGAATAATTTGATTTTATTTAATAATTAATTATATATTAAAACTAAAAAGTAAAAAATATAGTAGTACTAACCTTAACGCATATATATCATCAGTTTTTTTTTCTTTTAAGCAATAGGTTTCCACACTATGAAGCAGAATATGTTAAAAACTTTAATCCCAATTATCTCAGTTTGACCAAAATGATAGATGTGCCCTTTTCTCGTACGACGGCAGAGTAGTTCCTGAGATTACCGCGTTCAAACAAACAAACAAACAAACTCTTCCGCTTTATATTATTAAGTATAGATTTTGAAATAAAAAATTATTAAGACAACCAAAAATAAACACGAAATTGTGATGCCAGCAGGGGGTTAGATTAGCAATAAATTAGGTGGCGAATTCATTGCTAATCTAACATTTTTGTGATGTGAGCATGATGTGGCAAACTGTTTTAATTTTTGTAACAAATAAGAATAAGAATACTTTTTTATCCAGCATCACACGAAACTAGGCCTTCGCATCCATTGTGGATGATTTATACAGCATTTTCAGAGCGAAGTAACCACTCTTCAAATACTGTAGTGCCTGGGACAAGATTTTAAATGCCTGTAGACAAGACTTTAATTGCCCAAGCGCATACGGCATTCTCGCAACATAGTCGGCCTAGTCCAGAGGAAAGAACTAGTCAATACGTCTGGGACCAACCATGTGCGGGTTTCCTCACGATGTTTTCCTTCACCGTACGAGCGTCCGTATTATGTACTTGAGATCAGAAAATTCTCATTGGTACACGCCTCCACCCGGGGTCGAACCTGCACGCTCTGCGAGTGCGAACCAAAGGTTTACCCAATAGGCCACGGACGTTTTCATCACATGAAACATCATAATAATTAAACAGTATTCAGTGGTACAGTTATTATGATGTAGGTATTTAAAATATAATGCTGTGTGATGCCAAAAATTGGCCCCAGCTCAGCAAGCGCAGCAAGGGATATTACGCACTTTTGTTGTGGTGGTTCTCTCTTGGATGATGTAGTTCAGTTGACACTCGCTGACGAAACCGCCGACTCACGTACAGGTTTTTGAACTGTCAAGTACAACTTGCATGTAATTGTGATCTGACTTTATTACTTACTACTAGTAGTTAGTTCTTCAAGTCATTAACTTTAATTATTGTTACTAGAAAATAGTATCTATTAGCTTTTCTTGCGTAATCAGCAATTCAGTGTTGAAGAACTGAATGACTGAATTCATAACATCTACCTGCATGCCAAATTTCAGCCCGATCCGTCCAGTGGTTTGGGCTGTGCGTTGATAGACCACCATGTCAGTCAGTCACCTTTGAGTTTTATATATATATATATATATATATATAACATTAATAAATTACTTATCCAAAAGTGACAGTCTTTAAGACTTTTTTAACTTTGATTTTCTTAAACATGAAGTGAGGTAGTAGTGTAACTCTAATGCCTAATGGAAAGTGTTTACTTTGTTTAATTCAGGAAATACAAATCTCTATAATCTTCAGAACTCATTATATTGTAAATAATTTTCCAAACAACACTATGAGATTTTGTCGCCAGTCGCATAATTTTTAAACTTCAAGCTATTGTATAGACATTTTCTTATAGATTCTTGGTTTGGCGAGGTTTAAATGTATTAGTTTTTAAGTTTCTTGATTGAAATAAAAAAATATGAAAAATAAATAAGTATATCACTAACGTAACGTTACGTAACCAGTTCAGAAAGATAGTGTGTGTATTTTTCGGATAATTTTGAATTAAATTTAAGCTATCCGATATAGAAGGCTAAACATAATTTTGTAGTCTTGAAATAAAATAAAATACTTTTGTTATAAAATTAATAATAATTATTCAAAACAGGCACAAAGGTGTATGACCTTGTCAAAAATCTGTTAATTAATTTATAATTTAGAGGCGTGTGGTGTGTCGCATCTAATTACGTAAATAATGAATCAAACTTAATTACTTGGGAATTCGTACGTAACGTAAATATGGCCGCCATAATTTTGAGCCCGACATCCTTTAGGCGTTAGGGTCAAGTGACATTGCAACGTAACGCGTTCATGCAATATGATGTAATTTTGATGGAAAATAAGTAATTCTATAATTTTATATTTTAATTTTATTGATGTTTTTATTAAAACGTTGAACATTTCTTTGCTTGCGTTGAACACTACCAACTGTAGTCAGAGATATTTAATAATGATTAAACTTCAATTTAATGAAGAGTTTGACATATAATGTATGTACTGTGTTAAAAACTTCGTTTAATTAGTTAAGTTATTAATATTCGTCTCAGGAGTCAGTCAGTCAGTCAGCAGAATTCGTCATTAGGAGTTAATATTTATTTCAACTTGCTTAAATTCAAGCATTGTTTATTGATTGATATTTTGATTTTAGCCAATAAAAGCTGGTAAATAGATAAAATTCAGTCACAAATACTCAAAATATTCAGCATATAAAGTTAAATATTTAATATTAAAAATGATATGAAAGCGGGATCACAATATATTGTACTGTTAAGTCTCGTTACTTAAGTCGTAAAATTTTTAATTTACTTAAGCGAAATTACAACTGACGTCAATTATTTTATTATTATTATATTTTAAATAAAATATGTTTATAGCTCTCTCTTTTAAGATTAATTGGTAGAAATTTTTGGTACAATAATAAAGTTATAGAAAAAATGGAACGAAGTCCTAATTTCTATTAAATTATTTTCTGTAGGTAGTTTACTTTTGCTAATTCAATTTATTCGACCATTATATCTTTTTTTATGCAATAAGGAGGCAAACGGGTCACCTGATGGAAAGCAACTTCCGTCGCCCATGGACACTCGCAGCATCAGAAGAGCTGCCGGTACGTTGCCGGCCTTTTAAGGGGTAATAGGGGAGGGTAGGGAAGGAAATAGGGAAGGGTAGGGGATTGGGCCTCCGGTAAACCCACTCACTCGGCAAAACACAGCGCAAGCGCTGTTTCACGCCGGTTTTCTGTGAGGACGTGGTATTTCTCTGGTCAGGCCGGCCGAAGATGGCTCTCCCACGTCAAAAAATGTTACATGAAAATCTGTCCTGTAGTTCTCTTTCCAACTTTATGTAAGTATAGATTGAAACTAAACGGGAATTGGTGACTCCCACAGCCCACTGCAGATATGTAAGACTTTCTTCGTCCAAAACGATCGTAGGACGTAGACGGTAGGGTCACTAAAACTCGATGGAAAACCAGGTCCGACCTACCTAATACCCATTGCCTCGATCATCCATCTTATTTTAATAGGAAGGAATAATAAACATCTTTAGCTAGTTAAGTTTGATTTCTATCGCTACTTAATTTAGTGAGTGGCCGAATTCCAACAAAAGAATTTACTTTACTTGTAACTTTTATCTTTATTATGTTTTATTTAAATGAGTTACAAAAGGTAAAATGCTGTTGATATATTGTTTCGTAACGGCATTTCTATACGGCAACGCAAGAGGTATGTTAGCTATTAGCATGGATCTCCGAAACTATATTTTGCATAAAAAACCGAAACATTAACGTAAAATAGTTTAAATAACATAATTATTAATTAACTACGAAAGCCCCGTTAGCGTAGAAATTTTTGCGAATTTTTTCTTATATTATATAAAATAATTCGTGTGGCGATGTTTGTCGCCAAATTCGCCATTTTATTTTTAAAATAAATTAATGGTTTGGAACAATATCGAATTTCAACTTAAAAAATTTGATAAAAATATTTTATAATAGTTGATTGGCTATCAAAATAATTCACCTACTAATTAGTGCACCTTTTACCTTTTAGTAAATTGCCAATTATATTATACCTAGGCAGATGTTAACTATCAGCTTTTAGGTAGGTCTATACTCAACAGATTAAGTAACATCATTAAGTTGAAAGAACTAAATAGTCTTCATTTATTCAAAAAATTAGCAAATAATTATGTTCTCTACAAATTTTATATGTCTGTGAAAGTTTATAATGTCACCCATTGCAAAAATTTTCTACTAAGTAGGTATTGCTTTTGTTTTGTTACTAGATGACACTCGCAACTCTGTTTCACCGACACTCGTTTATCGCGCGAGAACCGTACATTTATCCAGGAAAAAAGGTATCCTATGTCCTTTCCTGGGACTCAAGGTATCATTTTTTTTACTCCAAGTAATTTCAGGAAAACCGGTTCACACACAGACAGACACAATTTCGCATTTATAATATAAGTATGGATTATATTAAATTTTAAGCTATATTCTTAATTTTCTCATTTTCACTTAGTTTAATATTAAAAGTGTTGTATGGAACCTCTCGTGCGGGATTTGAGCTCGCACTTGGCTTATACATTTTAATGGCGATTAAATTGAATGTCAACTGGCAATTAGAAGTCGAATGGACGCCATAAATAACAAGTAATTGATAAACACAACAGCGATTACGGAATAACGATTATAGCAACTTTTATAGACATTACTTAGTAAATGATCAAAGAAGAAGCAATATGAAGAGATTGGGTAGAAGTGCCGTACTCAAAGTAAACTTTGTATGGGATCCCTCAACACTTTTGCATATGAAGGTAAGCAGACGAGAGTGGCAATCATTACAGTCTGTCAAGAAAGAGTAGACGCTGAAATAAATTTTCCAAACATAATCACGATCAAATGATAGTTTTAGCGCCTGGTATTTTCACAGATAAGAGATAGTTTGTACACTTTAAAATATATTAACGCTCTGAAACATTTTTTATTTGCTTTAATTATAAGTTTTTTGTACGTTTTATGTTATTTCAAAATTATGTTCGTTTTTCCTTTTTCGACCAAATGAAAATAGAAATGTCGAAACAAACTGATGACATAATGACACGAATTGATGAGAAATTAATTCCTTTTAGACTAGAAATGCAAGAATTAAGGTCAGAAAATGAGAAATTAAAAGAAAAAATATACAATCTTGAAAAACATAAAAGAATATATATAATATATAACTTAATTATATATGGAGTAAAAGAAACGGAAAATTCCACTACCAGTCTAATTGAAATAATTAAAAAGAAATTGAAAGAAGACTTAAACATTATATTAGAAGACAGGGCCGTGAACATGATTTACAGGATTGGCAAAAACAACACAGATAATGGCTAGGAAAGGCCAATCTTCCTAGCATTCGTTTGACGTGGGAGAGCCATGCTTCGGCACAAATGGGCCGGCTCGACCGGAGAAATACCACGTCCTCACAGAAAACCGGCGTGAAACAGCGCTTGCGCTATGTTTCGTCGAGTGAGTGAGTTTACCGGAGGCCCAATCCCCTATCCTTTTCACTTCCCAACCCTTCCCTACACTTCCCTATTTCCTTCCCTACCCTCCCCCCCTCCCCTATTACCCCTTAAAGGCCGGCAACGCACCTGCAGCTCTGATGCTGCGAGTGTCTATGGGCGACGGAAGTTTCTTTCCATCAGGTGACCCGTTTGCTCGTTTGCCCCCTTATTGCATAAAAAAAACTTCTGGAAGAAAAATGAGATAATGATAAATAAAAAAAAATTGAAAAACATATATGTGTCAGACGACTACCCAAAAGAAGTCATCGAGACGAGAAAAAAATTACAGCCAAAATTGGAAGAAGAGCGTAAGAAAGGCAATTTTGCATACATTAAATACGACAAGCTAGTTATCTAACAGAGAAAACTTGACAATATTGGACCCAAAAGGAAAATGTCCACCTCGCCAAATGCAGGAGAAAACTCCAACAAACAATAATTGATAAATAAAAAGCGCTGTTTAAATGCATTTGATGTTATGAGGAATAGAAGTAACTCTCTGCCTTGTGCCAACTCACCAACTGTCCAGAATTCATAGGATATTGCCATCAGCCACCGGAACGAAACACTATATATTATACAAGAACCCAAAAATGAAATAAACAAAACATTCCCCAATCCGATTTGTCCTCGTGGGGAATTAGACTACAACCCTCCGCCACGGAAAAATATAGACCAAAACACCAAACCAACCCTAAAGATTTGCACTTATAATGTTAGATCACTTGCATCTACAGAACGATATCTCGAGTTAACTAATGCTCTAAAATTCATTAATTGGGACATCCTGGGTCTCGCAGAAGTCCGTAGAATCGGTTGTAATATCGAAGAACGGATCTTACGGAACTCTATATTTTCCAAAATAAAACTCGTAAATAATGTAGCTTTCGAATGGTGAAAGAATTTTTAAAATCGGTCCAGTAGTTTTTGAGTCTATTCATTACAATTAAACAAACAAACAAAGTTTACCTCTTTATAATATTATTAGTATATTAGTATTAGTATATTAGTTTTATCACTATTAGTATAGATTAGGTCATAATAAACACAAGATGTATTATACTTGATTTTTACATCTAGTAAAGCTAGTTCTCTAGGGCTTACCGGTAAAGCGCAGGATAAATTTTCTAATAAACATGCGTCACCACATCACAATCCGTACATAAATATTAATGGTGTAAATAACGTGCATCGCGAGGCGCCGCACGCTACTGACACAGTACAAACATATGCAGTAAAGTAATCATCCAACCAATAAAGTTTCATGTAAAAATATCTTGCCAAGACGACCACATAAGGTTTGCCCTTTTAAAAAAAATATGAGATCTCATGTAGAGCCAAGCTTCTGAGTTTACACGGCCTCTCTACCGACCCTAACTTCAACAAATTTTACATCCATATCCATACTAATATTATAAATGCGAAAGTGTGTCTGTTTATCTGTCTGTCTGTCTGTTACCTCTTCACGCTCAAACAGGTGAACCGATTTCGCTGAAATTTGACATGGAGATACTTTGAGTCCCGGGAAAGGACATAGGACACTTTTTGTCCCAGTGAAATATACGGTTTATTTATTTATTTTTATTTATTATATTATTTATACTCAGTGTATACATTACAAATAATTAATAAGAACACTGATCCACAGTATTTAGACACTTGTTAAACAAAAATAAATAATTGCCTGTATACAGTAGGTATAACATAAAATAACTTTTACAGAGCAGAAATTTTTAGTTAGTAATTAGTTGTCCATACATACATTGTGTCTTTGTTTCCCCGTACAATAAGACGCATACTTACCCATATTTATTGTAAGTAGGTATATTGCATTATGATTTATGATCCACATTGATATCAGAAACAAGCGGATGATACATATACACTCATATTAGACATTGTGTAAATAAGTAATAAGTAATACAAAATAATTATACAACACTTTGAAGTAAACAATGTCTACACAAGAATGTTTACCAATAAATATTGTGGATTGTAAGTACATAATTATATCATAATGATGTGTGCGAAATTTGGTTCAAGCAGTCAGATCCTAAGGGGACTAAACTGTTTTCTGATTTACACATTATTTTATAAACCCTAAAACAAACCATTTTAACTTACAGGTTCCCGCGCGATAAACGAGTTTTGGCGCAACGGAGTTGCGGGCGTCATTTAGTAATATATAATATCAAATATTATGTATCAGCACCTAATAATAATTATGTACGGCTTCGCCGTTTCACTACCGTCGTGGAGGTGATGCGAATGTTTAGTTTCTGATCTGAAGTAAGTAACGCCAACATACATTTACCGTGTTCAGTAGTTTAGACTTGACTTAGAAGTTGTAGGTTTGATTATCGAGTTGGAAAAAATTTCTAAAGGTTAGGACGATGCAGGACGATCACGGTGATGTCACTTCTGTTCTGGATTATGAGAGTAGAGAAGATGAGTGCTCGACTTGTGATGGCGCACACTTGGGGATTGTCAAATCACTCCTGCGTAACTGGTTTCAATGAAACCGGCAACGGTCACAGAAACCTTTGTAGGAGGTACGGTATTATGTATAATACCGTACCGTACCGTATAGATTAAAGTGTACTTTAATCTATACTGATGCATCCAAAATGTATCCACCTAGCCTAAAATTTTAATCATATTCTATATTATAAATGTGTGTTCATCTATCTGTATATCCGTTATCTTACCGCTTAAACGAATTTGATGAAATTCGTTCTTGATGAAACAATCCCAGGTAATGATTATATATAGGATAGTTTTTGTTTAGAAGGGCGCCCAAATGGTCGTCCTAGCTTTTCTTCCGTGACTCAGGTTGTGACAGAAATATTCGAAGGTCTCCTGGTGTGCCGAAGCCTCAGGAAACGTGCGCGTGCGCACCTTCCTCATAACGTGGATATCCTTGACGCCCGCTTGACGACCGACCAACTTACACACTAAGCGGGGCCAGGTCACAACACTGCGTTGCGGCGTCGCATCGCAAAAACAACCTTTGAAAAGCAATGTAGTTTTTACTTTTTTGCGATGTGACGTCGCAATGCCGTGTTGTGGCCTGGCCCTAATGGTCAATTCAGACCGCAACGCGACATGTAGATGCATTTTTCAATTTGTATGGATATGACAGATTTGCATAACGTCTCACGCAATTGAAATCTGTCAATTCGGTACTTTAGAAATGCATCTACACGTCGAGTTGGGGTCTGAATAGATCCTAAGCCGGTATAGTCTATTCCATAGTGTTCAGTTTGTTCTTTATTATTTTTATTTTATCATGATTATTCTTTTTTATTTTATCATGATTATTATTGAATATTTTACTGTTCTTTAAGAACCCAAGAGGAAGACACGACCATAGCAAGTAGCAACTCGACCTTGACTGATGATGATGATTTCACTTTTAAGCGTAGGCAGCGTTCATAGTTTGAGTAACGCATTAGAAACAGGTTCTGTGTTGATACGACAAACAGTTCGTGTAGAACAAAGAAATTGATAGTGTCTGTGTATAGATTAAGATTAGCTTTTCTATGACACATTCAATAATATGTCATAGAAAAGCTAAAAAAATAAAAATAAAGCTAAAAAAAATTGGCACGTGTCATAGACACGCCAATGCGTGTCTATGACACGTACCAAATTTTTATCCGACTACTGTAAAAAGGGTAGTGATTTAAGAGGGGGACCTATGACAGAAAAAAAAAACAGTTTTCACCCGCGTACTTCATACCCCCCGCACTCGCCCAACGCATTCAAAATGTCACCGCGGCTATAAATTTGTGTAATTACTCTCGTAACCACTTTTTGTACGAACGTAGTATAACCAAATATATTAGATAAAATTTTGAGAAGTTCGAGTTACATTTTCCATCTGTATTTTGAGAATCAAATTATTAATTAATACTTTTTGCCTTATACACTAGTAATACTTTATGATATGTTTATTTATCGAAATCGATCGAAATGATTTTTTTCTATCGAGAAAATTTTACGATATCGTGTTTTCGATCAGATTGAATTCTTGGAAATATAATGTAGTATTTATGTTTAGAAAATTAAACAATTCGGGGCTTATTATCAAGTACAAAAATGATTTATAAAATCGACAATTTTGGGTTAGTCGCTTCTTAAGCAGTAAGCACCCCGTGCGAGCTCCGAGAAATCCAGGGATGAGGAAGTGTAATGGTAAATAATAAAGTCCAGATAATAATATTAATACTTCAATCGGAATTTCCAGGAATTGCTATTGTATTCTATTGTTGTCGCGATCACCGGTGCTCGCGCGGGGCCTGAAGGATTAATACGTGTAGTGTAAAAAAATTACGTGTGGCCAACATCACGGTCCAAGATCCAGGGTAATCTTCATCTAAACCCAAGCTACATAGTGAAAACTTTAACTTTAATAAAATGGCGAAGACCTGGCTGCTCCTGGCTCTTGCTCTGTCAGAACTAACGCTGTCGTATTATTGTAAAAAATGTAGTATTTAGGAGATCCAAGTTACACTTTGCATGCAGCCAGAATGATAATATTTAATGCCTAGTTCATTATGTCATCCAAGTACCACAAAACCTATTTGTCCGGCAGATAGGTGTAGATGCATGTCAAAATAGCTCATTGTAATTATAATAATTAGTTTATGCATCTGCATAAACCAATTATTATTATTACAATGAGCCATTTTTACTAGTATTACCAGTATTACATTACTATTATCTATTAGTTAAACATTATCAGTCAGTAATATTTGAGATCTTTTATTTTAAAAGTCTTTAAAAGTCAACTCTTTTATTACACCTGATTATTATCAGCTGTCAAGAGACTTTGAAATATTTTTTTCCATTTAAAAATTGGGTCAGATTACGGGTAATTAAATACATTAAAATCTTTATCCTTAAATATTAAAATAATTTTGCATAATATTCATGTGATTATGCAACTTTACTGTTTTTGTTTTAGGTACATTGTTGTCTGACTGATATAATATTATGGTAATACAGAGGTAATTGACTCTATAATTATTTGTTTCAGGTTCTTTATTGTTGCTACAATTTTCCTTATTCTTTCAAGAGCATTTACTTTTGAATCGAAATTACTATACCTAGCTGTTGCTACTCAATGGCTAGCTAACATTGTAGTCGGTGTATTTTCATGTCCTTAAAACTAACTTTTAACAAAAAGTAATGAGAGATCATTTATCAATTAAATTATCCGTGAGCAAGCTACCGATAATTTAATTAATAAATAATTAATTAGTAATTAGCAACAACAGAGACGTTGTGTCATTGCTACCTGACCTTTCAATAGCATAACCCTTTCGTGAATATTTGATATTCATTATACTCCACCTCTAGTACATTTTCGTTAGCTTTATAATTCTCAAGGTCAAAACTTTAATCGAAGTACCATTGATAAATAATTATAGATATCGCCCGCAGCGTATGGTAATTCCTAGCTCCCGGGTTACGTGGACTGGCCACTGCAGTATTTATACCAGCCGTAAACCATACCCTGTTGATTCCCTACAATTTATCCCGTGCGCACGCGAATTATTTATAGATATGACTTCTTTCGTGATACTATCTCAAGTATTATGTAAGGCTTTAGAGTTTAGATGCAAGATGTTTTAGCTCATCTTTGAAATTTAAGGGTAAGGGTCATCGCAGATATACAATTTCAAGTTGGCCGACTATCGTACAACTAAATTGCGTAGTTTCACAATTTAATTGGAAAACTTTTTAATTATTGTGGGAATTCTGAAGGGAATCGCGGTTCTGATACGATTGGTATCCAATTATTTAGTTGTACAATTTAGTTGAATGCAATGTGCGAGCTCTCATAAATCTATTATATAATATATAATCTATTAAAGCTATTAGTATACTATGCGATTTAGTTTGCCAACTTCAAATTGTAAGTCTGCGGTCGCTCTAAGGAGGATTTTAGGTACCAGGAACAAAACTAGCAACACCAATGCAACACTCAACGCCGAAATTTTAGGAAAGAGCTTAGGAACTAATCAGACAGTAGTATTTTTGAATCTTTACGATGTGCAAGTTTTCAAGAAGGGCGTACTCCGTCCGCCAGTCCTCTGGTATCGTGTGTTTCTTACCTGTTAGCGCTCTTTGCCAACTTTTGTGTATCTGGATGGGTCTTTGGCGTGTTATGTTGCATACGGACGACGATGACTATTAGCATAGTTGTATGTGTAGTTCTCCCAGGAGGACCCTTGCTTTTTCTTGATGCATCGAGCAACGATCCTTGTCTGAGTTGATGGAAGTTCTTTGATAATTGCATGATAATCATCAATCTCCTGGAAAGTTGACGACGAAGATGGAGAACTATTACTCCCGCTACGGACACGCTACACCGGGGGAGTCACAAGTGCGTTGCTGGTTTATTCCGTTGACCTTGGTGCCCAATGAGGCGTGCGTGGACTCAGACTGATGATGATAAAAAACCCGTCTGCCATACAAGGTTTGCCCACTACGGTTTCCCACCGCACGCTCGGCCGCACAAAAACGCATTACGCTCAAATGAACATCATAATTATTGTTTACTTATATATTTTTTTCTATAAATGGCGTCGTGCCAACGTTCGTTGCGATGGGTGGACATATTGTATGATAAGCTTTTTCTCAAATCGCCAGTGACGCAGCGCCAGAAAATCAATATATGTTAGAGTTTATATAACATGGATATTGGAAGAGGACGAGTTTTTCTTTTTTGATATAGCTAAGTTGGATTTTGCAGTTTTTTTGGAATCAAAGACACATAAATAAAATCACTATCTCGCGCGCACACATGGTGTGTGGTACCTACAGTACCTACACACACGGGAGTGTGATAGCCTGCAATCGAAGCTACTTTCGAGTCTTGAGAATAGAGACCCTAGTCATAGCTCGTTTTCTGATTTATTTGTCAAAAAACATGCATAAGTCCTGAGTTCAAGCTAATGTAGATGATGGCAATTCATCACCTCGTTTTACTGCAAACGCAAAATTCCAATTAAAGCGGTTACAAGGCAACACCCTACTCCGCGCATTGTTCATAATTCCGATCTGTTTACTGTAATTATAGGCAAAAACGATGTCGATGGCACTGGCGCAAGGCAGAAGCGACAGCGTTAGCTGCTGATCTAGTAAAACCGCTATCAGTTGTATTTTATGACACTACAAAACATACACTGTGTGTGATAACTTGTCATTTAATTTGTTTGATAAAAATATATTTTATTATAATCATATCAAAACTACTTTAGGTATTTGATTGCTTATAGCATGGCAGTAGTTGAGGATTTTGGATTAACTTAAAAGTCCGTATACGAAATTTTGCCGATGAATACGAAATTTCAAAGGTTCGCTACAGAAATATTATTAGGTTTTTTCCCCTTATTAGACTTAAAAATATATATATTAATTATTAGATTTAAAATATATTTAAGCGCGGAAAGCCGACTCGAACCTTGCGGCGAGTAATATAATGTGAGATTTAGGTTGTTTTGGGTCGTATTTTTTGGCACAATTTGTTTTTTTTCTTTTTTCTCGAATTGGATAGAATTTTATCTATAGATTATTTCTGTCGTTTTTTCTTTTTTATGAATTACAGCTCCAAGTTGCCGAAATTAACAGCAGTTCTTTGCCCATTTTCTCTAAAATTTTGCCGAGTTACATATTTTTTTAAACTATTTCAAATTGAAGTGGTAAAAAGTAATTCCAAAATTTTATAGACGACTTTCTCAACAGTACATTGTATTTTTTTCATACCGTTAAGACGTCAATACAATCCATAAAGGTGATATTCTAAACCTTTTACAGCAAAAATCACAAAACTGTCGCGGGTTTGAGTTGGATTATTTAAAAATACTTAAAAAAAACAAAAATCTAGCTCCAACATTAGATTATAATTGAAATGATCTTACATGTTGTGCATTAAAACTTATAGAAATACTGTATTTTAACTGTTAAATCACGTCTGTTAAATCAGCGAAATCGGCAAAGGACAAAGCTAAAAAAAACCCAGAGCGAACAGATACAGGGTGTAGCTCATAATTTCAGTGATATTAAATGAAATTATTCTGTATATATTTCAACTTAAGATTTGATGGCTAAATAGAAGATATTGCTATTAATATTTCGTCAGGGGTCGTATTTTTTACTTTATTTAATGTTACGTATTTTGATGTTTTTTGCAGTACTATGCAGCTGAATTGTTGTTAGAATGCAATTCATCTTTTATTGTTTTATTACAATAATTATAAATCTCCGTAATTAAAGCGGTCCATAAAAATAGGTTGTTTGATAAAAAACATCGTTTATAGTAACACAAAATATATTTTTAAGCAGTTTACATATTATCTACAACTAATGTGACATTTTCTAACATAAGAGCGGGGTGTAAAAATCGGACTGATGTCTGGCCCACCCCAAAAAGATGAAGAATGATGAAGAAAAACATTACACTTATTATATGGGCACAACTTCCCAAAGTTCTTCTGCCATGTATGCAGGAGCAGTAATGCTCAAGTATGGCTCGTCAGCCATAAAATGTATGTATCGTCTTGCTCCTGACATGCCTGATGCCTGATTGCATTCTACATCTAATCAATATAATATTATTTTCTTGAGGCTCTTGTAGTTGAACGCGCTCCGGATGTCTAAAAACTCCGATTTTATATATACCCGTTCTCTTAATATGCTCGCTGCAATAGTAACGGGTGATTTTGATATGGTACGTTCCCAATGCAAAGAAAATCAAATCCGCATGAGTTAGCCGAGGGAATAAAATAAAAAGAGAACTTATACGTGGGAGAGCCATGCTTCGGCACGAATGGGCCGGCTCTACCGGAGAAATATCACGTTCTCACAGAAAACCGGCGTGAAACAGCGCTTACGCTGTGTTTCGCCGAGTGAGTGAGTTTACCGGAGGCCCAATCCCCTACCCTATTCCCTTCCCTACCATCTCTTATTCTTTCCCTTCCCATCCCTACCCTCCCCTACTACCCTATTTCCTCTTAAAAGGTCGGCAACGCACCTGCAGCTCTTCTGATGCTGCGAGTGTCCATGGGGGACGGAAGTTGCTTTCCATCAGGTGACCCGTTTGCTCGTTTGCCCCCTTCTTTCATAAAAAAAAATCGAGTGCGTATAGATAATGTCACATTAGATGTAGAAGGTAGGTAATGTGTAATTATTAATTAAACTATTTGAAATATATTTCGTGTTACTTTAAACGGTGTTATTATCACGCAATAATACCTAGCTGCCCATTAATAGATCGTTTTTATAACGGAGATTTGTAATTATTATAAAACGATAATAGATGCACTGCATTCTGTATGACGACCGCTGTGGCTCAGTTGATGAGTGCATAGGTAGCTCAAGCCAGGGTTTGCGGGTTTGAATCCCGCCGACGGAACAAAAGGTTTTTAAAGTTCCTGGGTCATGGATGGGTGTTAAATGTGTATCATAATATAATAAAAATCTTAAATATACTTATTATAGTATAAAAAGTATTAAATATATTTCCGTTGTCTGCCATAACACAAGTCCTTCAGGTACTTAGCACGGGGCCAGACTGACGTGGTGTGAAGCGATTTATAGATATTTTTATTATTCTAACTACAATTCAGCTCCAAAATGTTGCAAAATAACATAAATTAAAAAAAAATTAAACATCACTCCTTACGAAAAGTTAATAGCAATATCTCCCATTTAGCCATCAAATCTTACAATGATATATATATACAGAATTATCTGATTTAATTTCACTGAAATTCTGAGCTACATTCTTTCGTATACGGACTCTTAACCGTTACTCTTAACCGAAAAAAGTATCAATCAATTTATTATGACAATAGACGCAATCCCAATTTCTCCGCTACCGCTTGTAAATTAAACCGAATCACCCCGCTACCTCCTGTCCCTCATCTACGTCATCCAGTCACCCATTTCCTCAGCTTATCCATTGATTAGCCGTGAGCTGATGAACATCTAGCCTCACGCGAGCTAATTGTTAAAAACATTTACTTAGCGCCAGTTTACTTTAACTCTATTATTATTTTCTGCAATCCTATTAGGCTAGGTGTAAACTAGTGGAGCGCGCTACGTAGCAAAATATTATCATTACTTACATAAACATACCTATCTTAAAATATATTAATATTTTCTTTTTAGTTACAAAACAGTTTTAAGGGTTGAAATATATCGATGGCCCCAACGAATAAACGTGCAAGAGCTCTTACCCAAAACCTATGTAATTTTTTTTATATTTTTTTTTATTTAAAATAACGATTTTATAGCAATGTAAACCTTTATTGTATGGAAAAAATAATAACAGATATCACATTAATAATAAGACATTCGCTAATTGCAGATTATTTGCTTATTTGAGTTCACCGGAATAAACGTGTTAAAACAATCTGGCGCACGTGTCTATCTTTTCCTTTGGGTTATAACTCTTGCACGATAATTCGTGTAAAAATGCAAGCGACTTCTATGAGTAATGCCTCATTGCAGATGGTGAGACTTTGAATATAATAATCACAGTTATTCTATTATCTCTTACTAATTTCTCTTGTCTTTTTTGTTTTCTTAAAGGTTATTCGAAGAGCAATTGTAAAGTTTATCAGAAGAGCTGCTGGTGAGTTTCTTGGTGAGGTCTTTTAAGAGGGAATACGTTCTCTTCTTGAAGGTTTGCAGGTCGTATAGGTCCGGAAATACTGCTGGTGACAGTTTATTCCAAATTTTACAGTGCGCGGCAGAAAGTTACGCGAAAAAAGCACGGTGGAAGACTGCCACTCATCAAGGTTATGCGGATGGTATATTTTTCACGTGAAACGATGGCGAAAAGTTGCAGGAGGTATGATTCCGAACAATTCCTCAGAGCACTCCCCGTGATACAACCGATTGAGGATGCAGAGTGAAGCTATTTATGTCTCGGCGTAATTCCAAGGAGTTCAGCCTGTTTGAAACATTATGGCAGTCAACAATTCGAGCGGCCCTTAGATTGATACGATCCAAAGGGATTAGTTGGTATTTTGGGGTCCCTGCCCAGATATGATAACAGTATTCCATATGAAGCTGAACCTGCATCTTGTAGAGTTGCAGGCATTGGTCCAGACTGAAATAATGTCTCATCCTGCTAAGAACACCAAGTTTTTTCGAGGCTAACTCAGCATCACCCTCTAGGTGACATCAGGACTGGACTTCGCTCGATATGTTTACGCCAAGTATTTCAATGCTGGGAGGGGATTGTTAAAGAGGTGCCCTGAAAACGAGGATATACGACCATTGGTGACTTTTTGGTTGTGAACGCGCAGACTTGGCGGGGCTGAATTGTGCTAAGTATCGTCTACCTCATTCAGAACCTTTCTCCTGTGGATTCTCTATTTAAGACATAAGTTTGTTTCGAATGTCAATGACATTTAGACGAGAAATATGGTGGAAGCCGGTTGATAGGGACCTGTACAATCATCCGCATAGCAAAAATGCCGTTGGTCTGTAACATGTCATTGATCTGCCAAAAAACTTGTGACCTATTTGCATAAATTCTCGGGAAGCTCATATTATGATGGAAGTCTTGATAGCAGCGCTTTGAGCCAAACCCGATCAAAAACCTTCACAATGTCAAAACTAACAGCCAATGCCTCTCCTCTTCACACAATCACCTGAGCCCAACGATGAGCTTGGTAGCCAAGAGATAACGAGCCAAGCAACCCTTTGGGGACCAGTACTGTTTGTCGTGTTTGTCGCTTAGTAATGTCTGGCCGCCCAAGTATCGAAAGAGCTGATAATGGATTCCATTATCTTCGAGAAGACGGAGGTTTTAGAAATTGGTCTGTAGTTGGAAGGATTTGAGCGGTCACCTTTTTTGGATATCTCTAGGTCTTCTAAAAAGCGGGGACAGTACCAGAAGAGTAAGAGAACCGACAACCACGCGTTAAGACCGGAGCCAACTCTAAAGCACACTTTTTCAACACAATAGGAGGGATTCCGTCAGGCCCACTCGACTTTTGGATATCAAGGGCAAGCAGGGCCATTGACACTGAGCGCTGATGTAACCTAATATCCGACATGATGCCCCTGCATCGTGGTATGGTCGGAGGATTTTATCCTAATGTCATCAAGGGCCAAATTTGATGCAAAGAGCTTACCCAGAAAAACGCCTTTGTAGTTTGTGTCGTGCGCCAACGATCCATCTCCTACTTGTAGGGATAGTAGGATGGCTTTTAAAAATATTCTTCAATAGCTTAGGCCAGAGACCAGAATTCACGGGTTCCCAAAGGAAGGAACTTGAGTCCCTCACCAATAATATTGACGTGCTGTTTCTTTGCTCGAGTGATCTCCCTCTTAAAGGATCTATAGGCAAGGTTGTACTCCATTTTATATATATGTGTCCACGCATAAGCGCAAGGGAGGTCAATATTTTTTATCAACAACAACATAATATTAGCTCCTCACAGAAAACCCACGTGGCCTCGCCCGCATAAATGAGAAATTTTACGAGAACCGTACATTTTCCCGCAAAAAATAGCCTATGTTCCTTCACGTCATGGTCTACTCTACATCTGTGCCAAATAACTAACAAATTCATCCAGTAGTTCGCGAGATAAGCGCCTTCAAATAATTTTCCAGGTTTTTTCTACATTTTCCTATGTTTCTTCGTTTCTATTAGTCTTAGAGTGATAATTTATAATCTATAGCCTTTCTCGATAAATAAGCCATCTAACAAAGAAATAATTTTTCAAATCTAATCAGTAATTCCTGAGATTAGCGCGTTCAAACAAACAAACTATTTCACTTCATAATATTAGTATAGATTTACATTTTATACCATGCACTGATAAGGTCGTATTGCATAAATAATGAGTCGATCTTCTTAAGACTAATATACGGGCTTTTATCTTTGGAAACATCTAAAAGCAACAAAATATACAAGAATAACCGTGTAAATGACCAGAGCATGGCTCAGAGGAAAAAATATACGTGGAATAACCATGCAACATTTCACTGCACTTGTTAAAACTTCATTTATGACACGAATAAACGTGCATTGATACAATAGTGTTAACAAGTCACATATTATTCACTAAAATAATAATTTAATACGGTTTTAGTTAAATATGTGTTAAACCGTTAATATTTGATTTTTTAATAAATATATGTCCTGAAAGATTTTTTTTACCTTTGTCGGGGCCATCGATATCTTGGAGACACTATTGGAGGTTTGCGCCAAAATATAAGAATAAGAGAAATATGCACAGTTTGTTACACTTTTACTCCACGGTTATGACTTATTATGAGTTATAACTTAAGACTAGACTATATATTATGAGTTATGACTTAAGACTAGAATAAAAATTACCACACTGATGTATATTTTTTCATATTGTGAATGATATAAGAATTCTGGAATATTTTGGAAACATTGGAATTTTTATGTCAACGGAAAAACTTTAAAAAAGTTAAAAACCGTTAATCTACGCGGAAGTTTAGTTAAAAACAAAAACCGGCTACATGTCACAGCCAAATCTTTGATCGAGATCTGTATCGGGTTGAGTTTCGTCGTGTTTTATTGAATGCCGATAAATACAGAACTGTACTATGGTCAGTGCAAACGAGCGATTATATTGGCTCCAAAATCCTGGCAATTGTTAAAAACTATTTTAACTTATTTGAATAATATGAGTATCAGATAAAAAAATGTACTGAAACATCTATATAATGTTCAGGAATATCGACTGTGGGTATTTTAGATTTTACTTATATTTGTTTTATTTCTGGAATCTATACTAATATTATAAATGCGAAAGTATCTCAGTCTGTCTGTCTGTCTCGCTTTCACGCCAAAACTACTGTGCGATTATAATGAATACTATAATCGTACAGTAGTTTTCGATACTGCACGATTGTAATGAAATTTTGTACACAGATAATCTAAAGCCTGAGAAAGGACATATGCTACTTTTTAGCTGGAAAAAGGGGTTGTAAGGGGGTGAAAATGCGTAAATTTGTTAAAAGTAAGTTAGTTCCAACAATCCATAACTAGTCTTTCGATAAGTGATGGTACCAGTAAAGTTACGTTTTTCGATTCTTTCGACTGTTACACACGTTTTAGGGTTCCGTGGCCAAAATGGCAAAAAACGTAACCCTTATAGATTTGTCATGTCTGTCTGTCTGTCTGTCTGTCTGTCCGTCATTATGTCACAGCCACTTTTCTCCGAAACTATAAGAGCTATACTATTGAAACTTGGTAAGTAGATGTAATCTGTGAATCCCATTAAGTTTTTGATACAAAGATGGAAAAAATATTAAAAATTTTAGGGGTCCCCATCGGTATAACTGAAACAAAAAAAATTTTTTTCATCGAACCTACGCGTGTAGGGTATCTATGGATAGGTCTTCAAAAATCATATTGAGGTTTCTAATATCATTTTTTTCTAATCTAAATAGTTTGCGAGAGAGACTCTTCCAAAGTGGTGAAATATGTCCCCCCCCCCCTCTAACTTCTAAAGTAGGGGCATGATAATTCTAAAAAAAATATATGATGTACATTACTATAAAAACTACCAACAAAAATTGGTTTGAACGAGATCTATCAAGTAGTTTTTTTTTTATATGTCATAAATGGTAAACCTTAATTTGACTTTCATTCAATCAACTAGAAAATAAATCAAAAACCTTTTAATTTTATAGAAATAAACCTTATTGCTGCTGCGGAACCCTTTAGTGGTGAGTCCAACTCGCACTTGGCCGGTTTTTAAATAACTCACTACTCAGTACTTTATCTATCTAGTGACGTAACCTTAAACATACCAATGATAAACTATAGTTTATGAGTAAAGCTAAAGTTGTGTAATGGGGGAAATAGGCTTTTAATTTGGTATCAATGAAGTTTAATTTAAAAAAATGAAATATTATGTGCACACTGCACATCTGCTGTTTTTGGGTATTTTGATTTAAGGGGTACCAGGGTTTTGAAATGCTTTTAAATTTGACACCAATTTTGTTGACACCGCGCGCTATAAACTGAAGTCCACGCGGACGAAGTCGCCGGCAACAGCTAGTCTAGTATATGTAAAACTGAAATGTTTAGATTAAATTAGTAACATTAGAATAATTATTCTGAGCAATCAAAGAAAAATACCACATTTTATATTTAGAAATATATATTACTTGTAGCATAACGTAGCAATATTATATACTTCACGTATATTACAAATTATGTGAATTTTTGAACAAAACAATTATTATAAACGATACAATTGACGTCATAACCAGGTTTTTCATTGGATAGTACAATTATTATATAATTTTGAACACTTGACAAGCAAGATAACGATTAAAATCTTAACAATATTACAATTAGAAGTAAGATATTTTAAAATGAAACATTTTTAAATGCTGTACCACTTAACAAAGAATTTAAACAAATAAAACGGAGCTTAAAAAATATTACTATTTTTAAACTCTTTGTAGAATACACAAAGTGTAACAAAACTAAGTGACACCCTGAATTATTACCATTTAGTTTTGTTATACTCTTTACAATATTAAAACGATTCAAAAAATCCACTACAATCTCAACTATCGACGCTCGTCTGCTCAGGCACATAATACGACATTATCGTAGAAATCACAGGCAAATGAACAACCTTATTTATAGTACCCAGTACTAAAGCTGTCCACTACAGTCATTGTCCAGTGATATACAGACAGACAGATACATGTACAAACTTTAGTGTACTGCACTAAAACGTACAAGAAAACAAAATACGTAAAATATGAGCTCACGTGTTACTTTCGACGTCAACGTAGTGCATACGAAATAAAAAATATATGAAATTTTACGTAATAAAATACAAAAAAAAAAAAAAAAATTATAGGAAAGAAAAGAAAAGAGAAAAAAGAAAATACTTGTACAATTAGTTGAGGCCAAAAAAAAAAATGTAATTAAGTTACAATGTTATGAATTATTGTTATTAAATTGAAAATATACGTAATTAGTTTTAACAAGTCATCATAATAATCATCATTTCTATCACTTCTAAACATGATTACATCAAAATCGAAATAATCAAACCACTCCTTTCAACGGTTTTTATGACAGTTAATTGTACAATTCGTTGAAAAAAGAAACTGGTAATGACCTTTGCAATTTTACTCCAATCAATGCTTTCTCTTCATTTAACTACATATTTATTTTGATTGTCAATTTCAGACAAACGGTCTCCCACGTAGAGTTTTTTACTAACTAAACCAGCATGATGTAAAGAAAATTATTAGGAATGGTATTGCTTAATGATATATACATTAAAGGTTATATAAGACCGGCTTTTGTCTGTAGAATATTCTTTCTGATTCTGGCATACAAACTTTGATTCCTATCAAACTCTGTGGTATAATTCCACAAACCCCTTTTTCACATTTTCAAGTTTTTAAAGTCACTGATCAAGTGGGTTTCATCAACATAATATAGTAAAATATCTGCCAGGTTTTATTAGGCCTATTTACTGAATATGTACAACCCCTGCGGTGTTACTCGCAGTTTATCGGGGAAAATAAATTGTGATATTTTCCCGCAGTAAAAAGTGGCCTATGTGAGAACTGTGAATACACCCTGTATTCACAGTTTAACTTTATACCAAATTTAATTAAAATCGCTCCAGCCGTTTAGGCATGAAGAAGTAACTAATATACAAACTCACAAACTTTTGCCTTTATAATATTAGTGTGATAGTGTATAAGCACCTAGCTTATTATTGACTCTGACCTCTTGGACTATCTAATCTTATAATAATATATAAAATTGGATTTTTAAATGTGTCCGCGCTGAAACTCGAAAATGGCTAAACGGATTGGGCTGATTTTAGTCTTAAAATATTCGTAGAAGTCCAGGGAAGGTTTTAAAGTGACACTAAGTTCACCGGGACATCTAATGTATTATAAAATTATCGAGTCACAGTGTTTGTGCGCGAACTCCTCTAAAACGGATCAACCGATTTTAATGAAATTTTGTATGTACATTCGTTAGACCTGAGAATAGGTTTTATCTATTTACATTGATACTAAAAGTAATTTGTATGGCAAAACGACATTTGCCGGGTTAGCTAGTAAGTACACAAACATTAACTTAACTGCTGATAGTACCCTCCGCTAATGATACCTAAGCATATAATATGATACGTAGTATGTAGTATATAGTATGTTACTGTTTTTGCCAACCGCCAGGAAGCACGCTCGGCTGCGTGACCTTTACGTCTCGTAACGTAATTGTTACCTTTTACGGCATACTACTCTCTTTTAATAGATCCTTTTTGCTTGGATACTCCTTTAATGCTATACTACAATGATTTTTGTGTGATCATTAATCTAAGAACCCTTAATTCCAAGAAGTTACGTTAATGAGGTATAGATTTTAGGACTTTTTGTATTTGTATTAAATACTTAAGTCCTGACTCCTGACTGAAAGAAGTCTATTACTCAATACGGAGCTAAAAAACTATACAAGTTTGCGTTGGCTGGCTGCATGGCTACATGTTCTTATTGAACCCACGTCTTCTAATCTGCAGCAAAAGAAGATTTTCATGTGGACCAGAATACACGATATACTGAAAAATCTTCAAAATATTATGACATGGATATTATACAATGTATGACACTACACAGACAATAAAGTAAAATTATTCTACCAAAGATTATAAGCTACGTGGTTATGACTAACATGGTGCTACGAGCTTTAATTAGATCATAAAGAGTTCAACGCGCACCAACCTCTTTTAAAAATATTAATGACATTTTTTATTTATTAATATTCTAAGTAGTTTAAGTAAAAGTATTTTTGAATTATTAATTGGTAGTATTAAATGATAGCGAAACATTTTTTGATAGCCCATAATATAATATATCCCTACTGCTGGGCAAGGCCTCTCCCAGGATCTTCCATTGTTCTGAAACCGGTTGTGAAAATTTATTAATATTTAAGCCAAAATATGAAGGGAGTATAATATATATAAATAGTAAGTTTTAATGCCATAAAAATATAAGATATATAAATTAGCAAACTATATAAGACATTAATTAAGAAGATGGATTATTAATTCTAAACACATAATATTATTATAGTTCAAGAAGTTTTGTCTTGAATATGCCTACCTAATTACATATAGTTTGCATAATGGATTGCTTTTGTATTTAAATCACTAAATTTTAGTGGATTTTTATAATTAGCCGAAAAGACGATGTAATTTGTCTTGTGGTAGGTTCTGCCCATTTATTTCAGATTCTAGGGATCAGTAGAGCTTACAGAAACCTTGAGAAATGTAACGATTCATTTGTTGTAGTAAATATTTTAAGTTAGCCAAATCTTTTTGGGTAAAACACAATATTAATACAAATAACTTACATATATATGACGCTTAACCTAAAACGCAAAAAATATAATTATGATGTAATTTAAAAATCCACACTCGTTATTAAGCCTAAAATGAACATTGAATATTTTTTTAAGTCATAAAGCTATTTCAATTGGTACAATCTCAAATATAATTATACATTTTTTATATATTTTTTCATTATCGTTTAACGAAAGTTCACCAGCATTTTTCAGTACAGAACCCACTATATTTACTTACAGATTCGATCTTAGCCGCTTATTTACAGCTCCACATAATGTCATATTATGCCATTATACATAATTTATGTTATACAAATAGCTCCAAATTAACGCAAGGTAGAAGATCCGTGAGAAAAGGAGTTTCGATACATAATGTGAATAATTTAGTCGTCCATTAAATAACCTTTCTCTTCAATAAATTACTTTTAAAATAGAAAATTTCCCAGTAGTATTTTTAAGTAATAAGGACACTTTTTTGTTCATGATATCTAGAGGTAAAGCAAGAAATGTAAAACAAGTGAAGAAATTCTATAAGTTGTTTGAAGAAGTGCTTAAATATTGTGTCACTAAATCAATAGAGTCTATATTCAAATATTTAATGGGTATGAACTGTTTGACGATTTTTTTCAACACGGATTATTTACTATTGAATATGACATTAAAAACAAAAATATCCTGAAACTAAAACTTTCAAGTGAATACATATGTCTAGGAGAAAGCAAAGTGAATGTATGAAAGAAGGAAAAAGCGACGTGTAAAATCACAAAATGTGCATTAGACACATATTTTCTTTTCGTTTATAATGATATAACTCACCCATCAGGTGTTTATGGAAAGTAACATTTAAATAACAAATCCACCGACATTTTAGTGCGGGGCGAATATTTAATTTGATATTTTGCATAATGATCGGCCTTGAATCTCTCATACATATGTACGGGAGCTCGAATATGGTAAGTGCTTATGAATAAACTTATTATTTAAGCCGGCTCGTTCATTACTAAAACAAATACTGTAGTAATACAGGGTGCTCCGGTTGTTCTTCAATGAGAGTGATAGTACTACGGGATGTTTCTTTTTGGTCGAATAAAATGTTTTTGTTTGTTGAGCGAGGGATTTTTGGGACTTTTGTAATCGTAATTGGAACAGATAATTCAATTTTCTTGTACATTCTGGCCTCTGTTGGTAAATCAAATATGTCAACTTTTGGGGTTTTTAAAGTTAATATTAAGCTAATTTGACAATCATTGAAATAAATTTCCACCTTCTCAACTACCTTATTTACACTTCAACCAACTTCGAAAAATGTGATTGTATCGAATGGTTTAGGAATAGTTTCAAGGTGAGCGAGGCGCGCCTACGCGTCCCGCGCCGCTTACGTCAGGCAACAGGGATAACAACAATGCGCTTGCGCCACATCACACCTTCGGCGCGTCTGATAGCGAAATTACACGACAAATCGATAATTTGAACGAGGAGTAGTTACTAAGAAAGAATGGAACTGAAAGTTAGAGAAGACCAATAAGGGACGTCAAGCTTGTGATGCGAAAATGTTCAGAGATAATATTTTAACCAAAACATTCTTACAAAAGCTGGGAAGAGTAAAAGAGTTTTTATTTTCTTAAACAGGAATATGGAAAATAATTAAAAGGCCTATAAAGTGGTAATTATTATTATAATAATATCATTTTTTGTAAAATTGAAGAAGAACTTCACAACCGTTAAATTGAAATAGACATTACTTACAAATATTTCGTTTCTAACAAGATAAAGAAATGATAACAATGATGAAACCCAAATGACGATCACATGATCACCACGTACATTATCACTACGTAACAAGTAACAATGGATAAAAACACACGCTGTATACAAAAATTCGCACGACCTTAAGGCAAACTCAAACAAAAACAAGAAAACAATCGCGTTTAAACAAATTCGTGAATGTGTAATGCAGTATTAATATTTATAAATTGTTTGAATAGATGGAAGATATCGTTCGTTAGTGGATTCATTTACAACTGACTGTACGACTTTCACTGCAATCATCGGATTGTTTCATTTTGTTAGTTTTCTTTATTGATAACGTAATCATCATTGTGATTAAACTATATGGCTCATAAGATTTTATTGATTTATTTTCTTTGTAGCTACTTACCTAAATTTTGATTTTATGAGCCATGACAAGATTTTTTTGATAAATAATATTAACTCTTTATTTCAGACATTTTCGTCAACAAACATGTAATAACCATGATTGTTTCATTTGACTCTAATTACTTAAATCGTATCGTAGTCGTGAGATGTAAGCGACATCGGAGGTGTGAGCACGATTCTGAAAGTGATCGAGATACTGCAATTAGCTTATCGTTAGCTGTTATGGCTTTTCATCAGCATCAGGCTGTTGACAGCTTTCGCCTGAAAATTGAATGTACGCTAACAAGCTACTTACGGAAGTGACTTACGTGAACTGTGCAATATGTATGCGTATAGACAGAAGAATGTGAAATTTTCCACGGATAAAGACGTTATAAGAGGAAGTGAAATAAGAATTTTGGAAGTAACAACATTTTCATACATACTACACTACGTTTCATCATATTACTGTCAAATATTGATTACAGATCTGTTTACCTACTGCTAGTCACTAATAACAACAAGTTGATATAAGTGACTAGTAGATAAAGGCTCTTTCTATCGATGTTATCTATTCATTATAACTTGAATCTTTTCGAATCTTATAGAAACTAGTAATTTACGATGTATTTCGTCGCGTTACCTGTCTGTCCTCAACTTTCGTCGATTGAGAGTTGGCGCACGTGTAGCTTTCTATTCTTTTCTCCAGACGTAGAGCTTAATTAAATGTCGAGTGTCACCTGGGTGACGTCACTATTCTTAGGCAGGAAATGGCACATACGGCCATTTGTTACTATCAAGAATGTAAAACCCGTATTATATATTTTATTTGAGTTATAAGATGCGTCTTATTTCTTCTTAAACGCGTCTTATAGCCTATTTAACCTATTAGTAAAAGATGCAGATTTGTATCACTAATAACATGTTGACTTTCCTGCAGTAAACGTAACCCAACTTAAATAAAAATACAAATTCTGAGAGTAAAGTTATAAAGTATTTGTATTAAAAAAAAAAATAGATACGTTATAAAAGCTCAAAATATTTATTTGTTTGCAAACAATGCACTTCTGAATCACAAAATCATCAAATAGCGGTAAATCTTTGAATTAATTTACATTCATAATAAATCAACAATCAGCATACTTAATTTTAAGTAAGTACGGTTTTTATACTAAACTAGTTGCCCGCGACTTCGTCCGCGTTAACATAGTATAATAACAAAGATGGATAGTTTTCCCTTTTTTGTGGATCCTTATACAAAAGGGTAAAAACGGGACTCTATTTAAGCAAACGTCAAACGCAAACGTCAATAAACTTTCATGTTTCTAACTCATTTAAACTTTCAACCCCTATTTCACCCCTTTGGGGTAGAATTTCCAAAAATGCTTAAACACGTATCCAATCATTTTTAATCAGTAGGCCAAACATAAAATGTCATGTTTCTAACTCAAGAAATAACGGACTTTCATTAAAACTTTCAACCCCAATTTCACCCCCTCGGGGGTAGAATTTCCAAAAACGCTTAAATACGTATCCATTCATTTTAATCAGTAACCCAAAAATAAAGTTTCATGTTTCTAACTCAAGAAATGACGGACTTTCATTCAAATTTTCAAACCCTATTTCACCCCCTTCGGGGTAAAATTTTCAAAATTCCTTCCTTAGTGGGTATCTACTTAATAAAACAACCCTACTCACCAAATTTCGTGGCTGTAACTTTAATAGTTTTTGCGCAGCGATGATGAATCAGTCAGTCAGTCAGTCAGGACATGTAATTTTATAAGTACTTATATAGATATACTAGATGTTTCCTCAGCGTAGTAAACCGGTAGTAGCCCAAAAACTCAGTACTTGCTGAGTTTTTGGGTTTCAAGAATTACAATGTTTGGGGATCACTTGAATTAATACATGATAATTTTGTATAATTTTGAGCCCATACTTTCAGTGGTATTAATCTTTCACATATTTAGATACAACAAACATTTAGTTTCAATGCTCTATTACTAAAGGTTTGCATTAGTCTTCCCTTCAAAAAATTTAAAAAAACAAAAACCAGATACTGAGTTAAAGAATTCAATTAACAAGGGAATCAAAGCCGACAATTCTCGGCCAAGAACGCGCAGCAATTTAAATGACCTAATGACTAAAATTACTTCATTAGAGGCCGTCGTAAAGTTTAATTAAAATTAACATAATAAAAACCGGCCATGTTAGATTTGTAACAGATATGTTGTGACGTAACAGTAATGACGCTAATTATTGTAATCATGGAGACGCATTGTGCTGCTCTCACACGGTCAGTGTTACCAGTTGTATCTTATTTTAACCGACTTCCAAAAAACGAGGAGGTTATATGTTCAGCTGTGGATATTATTATTTTTTTTTGTATGTTCAACGATTACTCCGCCGTTTGTGAACCGATTTTCGAAATTTTTGTTTTGTTGTATTAGGTTTCACTCCAATTTAGTACCATGTTCACAAAAGTGGTGACCTGATGATGGGATCCATGAGTAATCGAGGGAACTCCTCGATATTTATATGGAAACATATGGTGATTTTGGTTTTATGAGAAGCATCCTAAGCATATGCTACCAAAACGCAAGATTTTGCACCAAGGTATACTATGGTTCCGAAGATACTAAGAGAACTCCGGATTCCTTATAGATACAAGTTTGGGGGTTTAGGCGCTGTTTTAAGAACTGAAAGCATATGCTACTATACAAATCACATTCATCATCATCATCATCATCATTACCACGTCAGGGTCACCAATGTCGCCAAAATTGATCATAACAAAATATTCAACCTTATCTGCAGAGCGTAAGGCACACATTTGACATTACTTCTGAGAAGTAAGTTGTTTCGATAATACAAGTAACATGCTAGAGTGCACAGCTGTCACACTTACCAATCGCGGCCACGGGCGGCCGTAGACTTCACAAGCGATACTATGTATTACAATAATAAAGATAAAGTTTAAAATCATATGACACTGAAAGCCTAGCCGCTGCTAAAATTCCAGTTTGGCGCGGCCCTAGCACGTGTCAACTTCGATTTTTTTTAATGTATTGTTTAAAATTATCTGCAGCTGATATTATATTTTGTAAGTGTGACTGTTAACAAATTGTAACATGATACGTAGAATAGTATACAGGTGTATTAGGGCCGATTCACACCGGAATGGCGGAGGCGAGGCGAGCAGTTTCAGTGTCATATAATTAATGATTTTAAACTTTATCTTCATTGTTGTAATACATAGTATCGCTTGAGAAATCTACGGCCACCCGTGGACGCTCGTGGCCTCTTGCGGCCGCCGGCGGCGTCGATTTCTCAAGCGATACTATGTATTACAATAATGAAGATAAAGTTTAAAATCGTATGACACTGAAACTGCTCGCCTCGCCATTCGGTGTGAATAGGCCCTAATCTACGTATAGTACGCGATTATTTTACTAGGTAACTAAAAAGAGTGAAATTATTATTTTTAACAAAAAATTAAAACCGACTTCCAAGGTAAAAACAATAATAACATCCTTATAATACGAATTCGGCTAAAACTCAACTATTTCTGTACTCAATCTTCATAATTTTGAAGTCGGTGCCAGTTACAAATGTTTCAAATATTCTGGCATCTGGATTCAGCTATATCTGGTACCGACTTCAAAATTATGAAGATTGAGTACAGAAATAGTTGAGTTTTAGCCGAATTCGGAAAAAGGCACTATGAGATAGGAAAAATTATTTAATACTTTTTAGTTCATATTATAAGGATGTTATTATTGTTTTTACCTTGGAAGTCGGTTTTAATGTTTGATATATTTGAATTATAGACTAATTATGGCGTAAAAATAATATGGACTTATTTTTGATTAAAATGTAGTCTGCTCTTATGAGAGCTTTATGCCTTTAAGGATACTCTAAAAGAACTTTAAGATGAAATTACTTTAAACTTATTAAAAAGATGAATAATAGAGAAAACACTTCTTCGAACTCAAACTTTTTATATTCAGAATAAATTTTTACAAATGTTTTCTGAAATTTGTCACTACTGGTGCCTGCCACCGGTACGTACTACTCTTGACACATGACTTAGAGAAATGTGCAATAGATTTGAATTATTATTTTAAAGCAATTCGAAACTCAAATTGAGAGCTCAATCTTTAGTTAATAGATACTAATTTAATGCTTTCTTTCAATGATTTATTTCTTTATTGGACAGCCATTCATAAGCGTAAGTTATACCTACTATGTTTTCCCACAAATGAACGAAGACAATGAAATTACCGTATATGTAGGAAGCATAAAGAGCATATTATGTTGGCAACACCTTCACGTCGCCTCACGGCTGCGTTTCGGTATTGACCTTCTGCGTTCATTGCTGCTTAGTGCTTCCGAATACCATTTCCTCATAGTGTCCCTTTGTTTCAACGTTTGACCACCATAAACCTTGCTATGTGACTTTGCAGTCTGCTGTAAGCGACCGCGACCAACAAAGATTAAAAAAATGCCATTTTATGACATATAGACATCATGGGTTTTATTTTCTACCGACTTTATCTATAACGTAGGTTTCATTTTCTACCGACTTTCGTCTAGCGTTTCATGCCGCTGCTGCTTTGTAGTTTGTAGTAGCGTTATAGAGCAAAATGAAACCTATAGCCTATGTCATAAAGTGGACTTTTATTTGAATATTTACCGGTCGCGGTAACTTAATGTCGCGTTGATCGGAACAGTACCTTCACCAGTTTTTTTAACATAAATAGATAAATGGAAATCCATAAAACAATAATATTATTGATCGGCAAATATATCAAAGTATTTTGTTTTACCCGTTACAGCAAAAACCTGACCTATGACAAAGACCCGTGCTGGTTTGACCCTTGTAAGTACCTCAAGCCACTTGTGCTCGTTTATTTATAAGCTAAAATAAATTTTGCTCCTATAATATGCTTGGCACTTAACCTCTTTGCATCAGGAGAAATTTTTTAAATTCCTTGTTAAAATGTCCGATTTTCTGATGCAAATAAAACATCTATTCAGTAGTTTAAGCTGTTTAAGGCGCTATATTGAAAAAACTGTCCTTTTTGACGTAATACTATAGGACCCTCAGAAATGTTACAAATCTGGTAATGAGATATACATATCTTCATAGCTTTATCTAGGTTTGAGAAGAACTAGAAACACGATTAATGTATTTTGCCTCGATACATTTAATTTTCGAAATGACCTCTTAAAAAAACGAAATTTGAAGATTATTTTTAAACGAAAATAGATGTATTGTAGGAAATTTGTCTAATTGATAGACACCTTTGGAACTCAAAATCGAATAGAAGCATTTTGCTTAAATGCTCCTAGTTATTTTATAAATGATTATAATCACGTTTTTTCGCATGTTTTCCGAGCGAGCCGATAGTTTCTGGCCGCAGCGTATTCACGACTTTATAGTCATACAAATTAAGTATAAAATTGCCCTTGCGGTAAAATTACTTTCGATATAGCGCCTTAAAGACCAGTAATTGCTGAATTTACCTGGACTACGACAAAACCAAAAAGAAGAGTGATGATTTCGGAAGTCTATTTATGTGAGCTCTTAATGACAAATTAATATTAAATTAATATATAATTTAAGAAAATCAGATAGCAGAAGATTTGTTATGATTCCGCCGCCGATTGGAAAAGTTTTTTTTAAGATTTTAACGGGATATAGTTTTTTCAACTGAACCCATTGCTTACTTCCAGGTATTTTTTTTTATTGGATAACGTAAAATGAAATGCCTATGTCAGATAATTTCTTCAGCATTTTGACTAGCCGAGTAGCTTTTTAAACTTGGTACTTGTTTACCTCCAGGTATTTTTGGAGCCTACATCTGACATCCGGATACTAAACATAATATGCATATCGTCTAATCTCACAAACTGTATTTACAGGGTATTGTCAGCCGATGTCGCCGATACTATTGTATCCACTCCGAGTCTCGTATCTAACCTAATCGGATCTCCTAACTGACAACTTTATACTTACCCCTCAATATAACATATTAAGCCTTAGTCCTTTGTAATAGGAGTGTGCTAAGTGAAGATATAAGTTGGTGTCTTATGGGATTTGTCTGAAGTGTTCAGATGATGTTGATTGTGTAAGGTTTTGTTGATGCACAATCAGTGTGTATTGTATCATAATCTGTTTAGCCATTTTTTGCCAAATATTGATTGAAATCCAACCTAAAATGGTTTTATACGATTTGAGGCTTTTGTAAACTTAAGATCATGATGTTAAAATAATTTGATGATGTCTTTTTTATTGTACTTAGATAATCATGTTTGTCACACTGACTTTATTGAAGATGGTTTCATTGAAGTCATTTTAACTGCCTTAGATCGTTCGCAGTACAAGAGTTTCCTTTTCCTTTGCTCATGTAACTCCATGACGGACAAACCGACATGATCGGCGAGATTATTAGTGTATAGTCTGACTGTACTCGTGACTGTACGTATCTTAATGGCAATTATAAATTACAACGCGAAGGCCAAGTCAAGTCAGAATTCCGCTGTGACGTCACAAATATTATATTATTGTTATTTATCTACACTAATATTATATAATGTACTTTGAGCGCGAATCATGCTTGAACCATGCTCGGCCATGCTTAAGCGTATCCTATATTCATATAAAATATTAATAAAGAGGAAAGATCTCACTGTTTTCTTGCATTATAACACTGCCACTAAATCTACTGAAGCGGTTTTGATTGTTTTTTCACAGAGAAGGCTACGGGTAAGGGACATTAGCAAATTTTTGTCACGCTGTAAGTTAGATTTCAGCGTGCAACGTGTAGTACACTAATGAATCGAACATACATAAAAGATTTCATTGATTGTTTCTTAGATTAGCCTTAAAACTACTGAACCTCTTTTGGAAAAAAATTGCACAGTAGAGTAATCCACGAGAAATAACCAAACTGTCACAACTCACAAGTAGGTATGCAAAATGTTCGATTGATTTCTAGTCACATTAAGACCGTTACGGGTGGGTAATCCATCTTCCCCGATCCCACTGATGGGGCCAGCACCACGCGTGGGGATAATACCACGCGGGTCATTGTGGGGCACGCACATCCTTCTTTTTGTGGGGCTTCCGTTGTCAACGATTCAATAAAAAGTGTTTTTTCTTAATTTTGTAATGTTAACGTTATTTCTCGTTTTGAATTCAACCTCAGAATTTCTTGTTTTGTGCTCAGAAACACAACGTTAAGACTATAAATATTTGTTTTGACTGTAACCTATCGTGTTATAGCCAAACGGAGAGACCAAATTTGCTATAGTTTATTAAATTTTTAAAACTGTAATTTTAGGACTTTATTGCACATCTTCTTGTTTTAACCAAGGAACAGTTAAGATTGAGGTTGATTCGAGTCTTTGAAACGAACATAAGATACGCAGGTCCAATAGAAGTTTAAAGTAAATGAAATTAGAAAACAGAAGTTGCTGGCAACGTCCAGCTTTTTATAAACAAACAAACGTACGAGACCCAAATATTTTAATTTTGGAATTATCTGCGGTCATTAACGCATGAGAAGTGTTTAACAATGGAGATGGTGCGATAAAATCCCCCTATAACTTAATCAGAGGTGCTTGACACCGTGGGCCCTTAGTTCAAGTTTAAAGATTTCATGAATACGTTAAATAGAGTAATAGAAAAATGTGTTGTATACATTTTAAGTATTCACGGAATGATACTTACCTACTGGACTGAACTGACGACGCTTGTGATAGGACTGAGTGACATTAATGACGAGTGATCGACGAATGACGAGTGAATGACGAGCTTTTCGGTCTTGTGACTTTTGAGATTCACTCAAGAGAGTAAAGATTTGATCTAGGCTCACTACCCTAAGAATCAAAAATTTTTAAAACAATAAAGGACAAAAAAGGAAGCAGCAGCTTGTACAGATCCTTTTTAAACTATTTTCCTTACCAGACTCCTATCGTTACAGAACATTTATAATGATGATGATGAACCTGTCATAGTATTTTTTGCAGAATCAGACAGTGTAAACAAAGTTACTACTTACACGGGTCACTTATTAATCGTAGATAGTTTTTTAACACGATATGGAGTTATGTTTGTAATATGTTATATGTCGACTGCGTGAGACACTGTGACCTCACAATATATTGTTACAATAGTATTATATATTGTGAAATTATATGTTACGAGTTAATCATATAGCGCCATACTGAACATTTGAAAGGAGGTGATGCGGTTAACAAAAAGGGAAAAAAATCTCGCAGGAATCAATTCATAATGAAAAAATTACGCACATTTTCCTCGTGATCTACTATTTACCGATTAAAAATTTCATCAAAGTCGGTTTAGTAGTCCTAGATAATATACAATCGAATTTCTGCTTTATAATATTGGTGTAAATTGTAGAGAAGAGAAATCAATACACAACATTAGCTTTTGAGAATAACAACTATTGGCAAAATGCAATAAATTATAAATTGACATTTACAAATCCTATTGTAAGTTATTACAAACTGTCAAATTATCATACCACTATGGCAAAGTGGAAGTATTGTCTGCAAGTGTAATATCAATAAATTGTAAAATGGCATACACAATACTGAAATCATTAGAAATTACCGAAGTGTCAAATTATCACGTGACTATTGTTCGCAAAGACCAAGTAGGTATTGTGTAGAGGGATATATCATTCGAGTAAGCCGGATCCACCCTTTGAGCGTTAATGCCGATCGAAATTAAATAAGGCGTTATCGGGAATCCCGCGGCCATCAATCCCGCGCTGTCCGGCCTTGTCCCGGGCTCCGGGGTATCCCGTATCCCGGCACAATGGACGCCCTAGCAACAATACCCGGTTTTTTATTAGGTTGTGGCTTTTATGTTATGGATGAGGTATTTTGGAAGTTTATTTAATTTGAAGCGCTGACTTATCTCGTTGCTCAGACGCGGACTCATCGGACGGATACGGATGTGCATCTACTTTGACAGCAACTAAAGTAAGACCGGTTCTACAAAATAATGTTTTAAGTGACAAACTTGTACAAGCGGAGTTTTTGCGGTTACAAATGGAGATAAAATATTATTTCTTAGTAGGTACTGAATATTTCTGAAACAATACTCATATTATTTAAAATAAAATAAATAATTATCTACTTTCAACCTTAGTTTTGCCAATTTCTGTCCTCGTGTATTTCATTGACAAAAGAAAAAATTAAATCAGACTATCAGTTTTCGTGGATCTCCGTCAGCCGCGGTAGCTGTCATAACATGATCGATCAGCTGTGATGAGCGATTTGCCGCCTCTGCGTATTGTTACTCTGTGGCCCCTAAAATTGAAAATGATACCGCGGGGGGTGGGTCTAGTTATTCCATCATTAAGCCCTGCAAAATATTTCATGACCAAACGAACGTAACCTATGGAGCTATCAGCTTAGATCATGATGCTTTATATTTTGTTCGTTTGGTCATAAAATGTTTTGGTCGCAATACTCATACCGTAGACAGTCATGGACGTCGCAAATACTAGAGCAGTGTCAAAATTGTTAAGGGTCAATTCAGACCGCAACGCAACTGAATTGAAGTCTGTACTGAATTGACAGACTTCAATTGCGTGAGACGTCTTGCAATACTATCAAATCCATACAAATTTAGAAAAATGCATTTCTTGTACGCGGTAACGTTGCGATTTGAATTGACCTAATAGGTACCATATTGTAGTAAGTATCAAAAATCGGTCGAGAAGACAAAACTATCAGGTACAATTTCTGTAAAATGGTAACATCTCTTCGTTCGATAGTCAACTCATTTTAGATATTTCTGTCATTTTAGTAGCAGCCATTCAATTTATTTTATTAAATTTTGGTGGTCTATTACCATATTCATAATATCCTTTCTTGTGTCATTTGATTTTTATTATTACCAGCTTTTGCCCGCGGCTTTGCTCCCGTTAAGAATTATTATTATATTCAATCTTTCATGCCCTATTTTTATCCCCTTAGGGGTGGAATTTAACAAATTCCTTCTTTAGCGGTTTCCTACGTCATAACTCATAACATCTACCTGTATGCCAAATTTCAGATCGATCCATCGAGTGGTTTAGGCTATGCGTTGATAGATCACAGTCAGTCAGTCACCTTTGAGTTATAATCTAATATATATTATATATTTTAGATTAGTAATCCTTGTACAGTGTATTGCATTTTTTGCAGTTTAATTGTGCTATACATTTTTTTATTCATAATTATTTCCAAATGGTTTTCCCTAAGGCTACTCTGCCTCTCTATAAAAATGACTCTATTAATTAGATGTGTTAACTGGTACAGTTATAGCGAGCTACCAACCCGGAACGCCATATATGGGCATACTGGCGTCATGCAATGTCTAGATGGAGATAAGACTAAGTATTTGCTAATAAAGGACAACGTTATAATGAGCGGTGATATTTACATCGCTAGTCGGCTTAGTGGTTTGTAGAGCTGCACTGGTTCGATCCTGAGCAATATTTACAGTAGATTTTACACTAAAGTTGAATACTAAAGTCAAATCATTGCTTAAAAATTACGAATTTGAATGAAAAATTAGGTACCTACTCTTAACATTTTTCGAAGAATTATCCTTTATGAGCAGGATTCCATTCGCGGTTTTCTAAAGACGAGACCGGCCTAGTTAAATTGTAGTTATAAGTATACCAATATCCTTGGAGCCGAAGACACACACACAAATAAAAAATTATCTCATTTAAAATAAACCTTCCTAAGATACTTTGATATATCGATAGTCAATAAGTTCAATAACAATAATGGACCACTTTATCTATACAGTAGCGATATCGACGGAGTCGCGAGGCCTGGCTAGTATAAATCGAACTCTTAAACTAGTAAATAAACGAAGCCCGCATAAATCACAGTATATCGTAAATTCGCAGATAAACTCGCTCTCAATCTAGGTGTTTATTGTGTTGCTATTATTTACTATGTGTTTCTGTTCCCGTGTCTGTGACCTCGCATTTTGTTCTGATATATTTTAAGATATTGTAGTGTGGTGCTTTTGATTAAGTTTACTAAGTAATAAGTATCCCAATTTTATAAATTTATACTAGGTAACAGTCAACATAAGTTTTGTAACGTTTTAAACCATGTGCCACCTATTCAACATAATATTTTTTTTTTTACGTTTATTATTATTTATGTATATTTTGAGTATTAATAATGAATAAAAATATATTAAACATAAAAATTTATGACATTTGTGTATCTTCCTATTTTGCTCCGATTTCCAATTCATTTTACACTAAATTCACTTCTTCATACTTATCATTAAAATTGAAAACGTACACTTTTTCAATTTTAATAACTCACCTCAGTTATGTAATCCCTGATCGGCTTAGCCGTCGGGCGACTGGCGACAGTCGCGGGGCACGTAGGCCCCATCAATCACAGGTCACTGACCCCACCATCCTGGTGTCCTGACACTCCTGACGCGACTGACAATGCCCACCGATATGGCCATGACCAAACTGAAGACAAAGGCGTTAAAGACGATCGCGAAAAACGACCTCTATTTTTTTGATCCTTTAAAACTTAGCAATCGAATTGCTATATTTGTACACACAAAAGGGTTTGTAAGTGTATTAAGTATATAAGTAAAATTCAACAAATGGTAACTGTCAAAGGGGTCAAAATTATGTATCTGCTTAAAAATAACATTTTATTGTTTTCTTTTTTGCTAGATATTATATAAAAAAATTAAATGATTTTAGGTCACATGTAATGAAGACTAGCACTGAAAACTATCAATCTTGAGTGTTGTTTTGATCGCGGTAGCGAACGGTCGCGCACCGCTCAACAACACACGCAGCAAATATTAATAAAATTAATTAATATTTCGCGAGTCGCGCGGCTCACAGCCGCTGCACCGATTCCATGGCGCTCGTATCCAACGAGCTGCTGGCGTTCGTACAACACGTCGTCAACACCATGGACCAAGATAGCATCGTGCAGCTGTGCAGGTCAACCTACACCAGCGAGAAGATCTGCAAGGGCAGGCTGATGCTGTACGAAGCGCTCGGCAAGACGGTGCAGATGACGTCCCGGAGGAGAGACGGAAGCGAACGAAGCTTGCAGGACATCATCTCCCTGCTCAAGCAGACTAATCCTTCGGAATTGCCGGTGTTTGTGGTCAAGCAGCTCCACAAACTGCCGGAGGTATCGACGGACAACGTCAACGTCTCCAGCCTGCTCCAAAAGTTCAACGTCATGAGGGCGGAGCTGGACGAGATGCGAGGTAGATTGGATGCCTCGGAATCTACCATCAGTGAGTTACGTAGTGAATTATTACAATTAAAAAGTAATAATTCAATATGTAGGTCACCCGAGCATCCGATCGACTCGATAAATATGCGTCGCGGAGCTCAGCGCGACTCGCCGTTTTGCACGTCAGCGAAACCGAGTGGGTCAGCAACAGCCGCCGCCGTCACCTCGCCGTCACCGCATGACGTCGACACGGAATTGAGGCCATCGACTCAACAGAAAAATTATGCAAGCCTCGCTGCTTGCCCCGCACCGCCCCCGCGGGTGAAGGTGAGGGGTGCAAAGGAGGGCCGCAAGGCTGAACACCTTCGACTCGACAGGGATGAGAGCAGAAGGTGCGATGAGGAGGGCTTCGTTCTGGTGGAGAGGAGGAAGAAGAGGAAGCCCACCATCCGCAACCACCGCGGCACCGCACCTTATGTGCCCGAGCTGCGCCTGCGCAGCGAGGTGCCCGCGACGCCGCTCTACGTGTCGCGTCTGCGGTCCATGATGGTCGAAGACGTCGTAAACTACATCCGCGAGAAGACCACCTGCACCTTGAGGGTGGAGCGTCGACACTCTCGCCACAAAGTGAATTTCAGTTCCTTTGTGGTGAGAGTGCCGACTCAAGTTTTATCCATCTTCGAGGTGGAGGAGTTCTGGCCCGCCGGTGTAGTTATCCGAAGGTTCCGGGGGAGGCTCCCGAACGAAGCGCGCATCACGTCGCCGAAAGAGGCTTTACGTGATAAAGTGTAGTGTGATTGTGTGTGTGAATGTGTAAATAATATATATTAGGATAAAATTGTTGGGCGTGCATCCGTTGTCTGATTGTCATAACACAAGTTTTTACTTAGCATGGGATTAGACGACGTGATGTACGCTACTTAGCTTTTATACTATTGTATATTATTGTATGCTTAATAAAGAATTTGAATTTGAATTTGAATCTTGAAATATCCACATTTAACTTCTTTAACAAATAACAATTTTGTAAATGCAAAATTAAATATTATACAACTTGGACAATAGACATTTTATTCTGTAACTTCGTTATAATTTATTGCAATTTAATTATTGATTACTTATAATGAATACTAATTATAATTGATTATAGTATTGGTGTAATTACACAGCTTTCGTTAACGCCGCCAATACAATGTTGCTGAACAATTATTGATAATACATTATTCATAACTAGTTTTCTCTACATGTCACCATTATGTTTACGGGCGATCATTTTTTTAAAACAATTGCATTGGAATTCGTAGGAACTATAATCCCTAAAGTAACATTATTTACTAAAAATCTTGTAAGTGGTAAAAAAAATAACTAAAAATGGAATTAAAATGGACCTACTACAAAACTACCCACTTAAAATTAATTTCGCCTACACTTTCCTCAACTACTTTGACTTAACTGGGCAATAAGCATATTTAATAGCGTTTTAATAACGTTTTGATAGTGGTTAATACGCCGTAATGTAGCAGTAAAGTTTTGTGGACCGGCGCGTGCGCATCGGGGTCAGAGGTGTACGGAGTGTCTGCAGTTATTTTACCTCTCACAGGACCTCTACGCCGAGGAAATAAGATGCAATTTTATAGAAACTTAGAGGCAAAAAATCTGCAGATGGTAAAGATACACTTGATCTTTACTTAGCTTCTGTCAATTTTTTTACGTTGTAGTAAAATATTTACACCGTAAGTCGGGGTTATAATATTTTTTATTTTGTTTGTCTAGGAATATAATTATTATTAATATTATGTTGTCTTAGTCAGTCTAGCAATTTTTACATTAAAAAATTAAAATGTCGAACATAGAACCTCCTCCTTTATTGCAAGTCGGCTGGAAGAGAATACATGTTTGCATATTTTGTACTTTAAAAAAATTGTAGACGCAAAACCAAGAGGTGTCATCTCTATATTATATGTCAATATTAATTAAGTGATCATTAGATATATTTTTATCATGTTCACATGTTCGTATATGTAAATTTCGGAGCGTGTAAACAATTAGTACTCAAACAGCAATCATATCAACTAATGCGATATTATATGGAATGCAAATTATAAGCATAGTATACATTACGCGGTCGGTACGTGCGCGGCGCGCGGCGTGCGAAGCGAGCTAGCAGTGTATAATTGCCCGGTAAGTGCTAACATCGTATAATTAGATATTATCATAATGTATGCTATTGATTGATATAATCAACTAAACGAGTTACTCTCAGTGCTATTGCTTTTAAATGGGTTAAGTTTTTATAAAGTTAAGCGTATGATTCTTTATACATAATATTAGTTATATGTCCCACCATACCTAAGTGTGATTTTTTTAACGATAGATGAATAGATAATACATAATATTATGAAGTATTTCATAAGAAAAAAAAGCACAGATTTGTTATAAAAATTGACAAGGAAATCTTCGAACTTATCGTGTGTGTCACAAGATCCAAAATCTAGTTTTCTTGTTTGAAATACATACCTTAGCATCTAGCTGATGATGATCGCAAATAGTTGAAGTCGCCAGGAACAGCTTTCGAGCGCAGCCTGCCACATGTTTTGACGGCGATAACTAGCGTTTGATACAAGTAAATACATTTTAATGTTCTTCACACTTACTGCGTTTCAGAAATAGTAGTAAATTAGTAGACGTTAAGACATTTTAAGTTTACTTTACTTACTTACTTTACTTTAAGTTAACTACAGCTCAGATTCTGAGATTGTTCTTGATCGTGTATGTTTTGAGATAAAAAACGATTTCGGAGCTATGTTGCCACGGACAGACACACACACATAATATCAAAGATAACACGAGTTTTGTGTCCCAACGCAAAACTATAAGGAGGCTAGGTCATTTTAAAAGACGTGCTATAGGTTTTGAAAGATTTAAGTCAAAATTTTACAAAAATAATTCCGGACATTTGGAGCCCTAATGATGCATTTTTTTAACACAGCTGCATCAAAATACAGTTTTAATAAAAGAACATTCCAAAAATAAACAGACAAAATGTTATGTCAATTGTTAACTCTACCAGCTCTATATACCTCTCGATACCGGTAATAAAATATTTAAAATTATAACCAAGTCGCAGCCAGTGTGAAACGCCGTCTCTCAAGCAATATATTCTGCGCTGAAGCCTCAATGCTAACAGCCCTAACAGGCGATGCCGAAGCCCGCGAACAAATTACGACCGACGAGATATTTACTACTGGTTACTGGCTACTTACCTTATATTATCTGTTGCTGAACATTATACTATTATTCTAATGGTGTGATAATAAGTTTCCTAATAAAGAATTGATAGTAGATTCTTGGTATATTTAGGTAACTAATAGATTTAAGAAAACGATTAAAAGTTTTCAGTAAATCACTTACCGTGCTACGTTTTTTTTTGTAACGTACGTACGTACATACAAATCGAAAATTTCACGAATATCCTTAAACGATTCAACGTGAAGAGGTAACGGTCAGACAGACAGACATTCGATTTGATATGGATAGTTGAAATAATTTCGATAAACAAACGTCGAAATGGACTTTGGAAGCAGAACAGCAACGTATTTAAATGTCTGTCTGGTTGTCCAAGGACGATTAGATATAGCCCGGCGACACACTTACGATTTCAAGTTTTGAATTTCTGACTCGTTGTGAAATAAAACCTAGACTCGTTTCGCCAGTTCATCTTAGTGGGTTAGACCGCTGATGATAAGCTGCCGGCCTTTTTAAGGCAAAAGCTTGTTGGAAAGCGATTTCTGGTGCTCATACATCAACACCGCAAAGGCTTTCCATATTTCTACAGAAAAAAATCAGAATAATCTAAAACACATTGACTCTTTATGTCTTATATCTTTTAGTCCAATCCCAACTTTAATACGTAAACCCTAACCCTAACCTACTGCGAAAAGTTTGCAAACGCAAAGCGTGCTTCTGAGCAAAAAATACTGCAAGTTTATACTTTAACTAAGGGCCTTTTATACACGGAGATGCCGATCGGATTAGGATTGGAATACATTTTGTTTATGCGCGAATCCAGTCAGGTCGACCTGCCATCAGTTCGACCGAATCAGCCTCCCCGTATATGCCCCTTTCGCTATTTGAATTGGCCCTTACGGACGAAGTATCTCGCGATTCTAACGCACAGTGTGTCGCGGGCTTTAGACATTCTCGGCGCTGTCAAGGCGACCCACTCAGCTGCTTGTATCGGGAAGAAAATATCAGATTATTGATTCCTTCTCATTATGTATTTGGGTCAGTTGTGCCTCGTGTTTAGTGTTTACAGCGGATTTAATGGATTAACACTTCGGTCGCGTGGCAACTTATAAGTTCTGTTGACAACTTTGTTGCGCAGAAATTACTTTACCGTGTGGTCCCTTTTTCCGTGATAAAACTTCTTCTCCTTTGCCGAGATTCAACGATACAGGGTCTTTAAGTTTGTCAAATGTTTTTTGTATTAAGGCGGACATAAGCCCCAATTTGTTATTCCGTGACTCCCAGTTTACCTAGTTCCAATATAATAACGAAATGTAAAAATATGAGATATAAAGCACAATATTTAAAAGACTTTAAACCATAAACATTTTTATAAAACGTAATACTTTGGCTGTAATTAATTTACAAACTCACCTCCGACAAAAATCTAATTCGTCGAAATATAAGGATAATTATTGTACATTTTATTTGAATAAATTGTTAGTAAATCTATATTAAAATATCCTTAACCGAACAATTTTGTTTCTTAATATTTATTTCCAAAGATATTTTGAAAAAACATGAAAAATAGAGAAGATCCGCTCCTAGTAACTACAGTTTTGTGCTAAGCTAAAATGAACCTTATTACGATGCGTATACGCTTGGTCTTTGGTTGTGTGCAAGGTTATCGTTTTGGATTGAGATTGATCCCTGCCTTAAGTCTCTTTTTCGTGTTCTAAACTTTTCCTTCACTTTTGCGCTCAACGTCTCTAATAGATATTATAGAAGTTAGAACGAATGCACCGCACTTTCAGTGACGAAAAGCAATAGCTTTTTCAAAATATTTTTTGAAGAAATGTAGCTATAAAAAAGTTTGGTGTATGCCTTGTGATTAAGATTTTAAATCTCAGGATATATCACAAAATAAGAACTAACAGAAAACGTCAATGATTTTTTTCGGGTCGCCAGATGGAAAGCAACTACCGTCGCCCATGGACACTCGCAACAACAGAAGAGTTGCAGGTGCGTTGCCGGTCTTTTAAGAGAGAATACGCTCTTTTCTTAAAGGTTTGCAGGTCGTATAGGTCCGGAAATAATGCTGGTGACAGTTTGTTCCAGAGTTTTACACATTTTTTTATGATATTTCTACCAGGCGTCACATCTTATATATAAAATTCTCGTGTCACAATGTTAGTCCACGAGAGTTCGTGGAGGAGTCTCCGAAACGGCTATACTGATTTTTACAAAATTTTATATGCATATTCAGTAGGTCTGAGAATCGGCTACTGGATACTTTAAATATTGATAATTGCATTTGTTGGACAAATAATAGTAAATGATTACAACTCGAGACTGAGGGCGGCCATTGTTTGTGCTAGGTAACATACTTATTTAGTCACTTCAAAAAAATAATATAGGCGAAATAGGTAAGTACTTTATATAATGGCAAAGCAACGTTTGCCGGGACAGCTAGTATTTATAGTAGTATTTATGACAAAATGATCCCTCAAATCTTCGAAGTTCGTCTAAGCACGCCTTTTGCTTCCACACGCCAGTTCTACTCCACGTCTACGGCCTAGCGGTATTTTTAGTTAGGGAGCCGTAAAAAGAGATATTTTGTAGAAAACATCGTCCGGCGTGTCTTAATTAAAGTAATTATTTCAGGTACGCAATACAATAATTACATAGCACGGGTCGGCACTCGGCGCAGGCTATTTTTTCAACAGCTTTCTTGAGCATCGACCTCTGAAGTACAATTTTTCTACCAGTAATTGATTTCCTGTTAGCATTTGAGTCACTTGGTGAACAAAAAATATTATGTCTGTATTTTTTTTATGTTACTATAGATACTAGGGTCCGGGCCAGTTAGTCATAAAAATAAACTAAAACGACTAAAAAAACTAGAATGACTCACCTCATGACTTAGAGCAAACGAGCTAACGGATCACCTAACGAGCGACTACCATTACCCCCATGGACCCGTCTATTGCACAGATGTACATCAACAAAATATGCTTAGATTTAATTTAAAGTAGCAAAATTAACTGCTGCATGAATATTACTGATTTATTTGTTTTAATTTGTTATAAATGAGCGACTCTACTTTGTAAATTACCTTATTCATAGCATACTACTAATTATGGTAATAAAATGTAGGTATCGACAAAAACTAGTTAGCAATCAACTATTTTATTTGCAGTAGATATTAGTAGTAGTCATTTGGGTACATTGAACTTCGCACGATATTCGACGTCAATTTAATTCAAATAGATAAAAATATTTAATCATCCATTTAAATAACTCAACATTATAATCATTTTAATATTATTACTACCTAGCCCGGCAAACGTTGTTATACCGGGTATAAATAATATTTTGCTTGGGAAAGATTTGAGAGGGGTAAGTTGGCACTTAACTAAACAGATAGACTTCGATAGTGCGATTCAAGATACCGAATTCAACTGTATCTATATTATCTTATCTGTGTTCACAATTTACTTTTTAGCACACGTTTTAGAATGAAAGTATAATATTATACGTAAGTAACGTGTATTCTTGATCCAGAAACCCGAAATAACCCTGAAATTCAGAAAAATAAACTACATTTACGCACATATTGTGCACCACAATGCACTTTGTCCCTGTCCATTTCCACTTGAACCATGATTGTACATGTAAGAGACCATGCATAAAGTACGTCACATTATTCATGATTAATTAGATCCTTGTCACACATGGTCACGCTTGTGAGACCCACCCAGCTCCCTAGCAGACAAAGCTATTTTACATCTAAAAATTAAAACCACCTCAATATATTTGCTATTCAATTTATTAAAATTACGTCTTTTGACATCACATTGGCAGGAGGTACTAAGTTTTGTAACTTAGGACCCCCTGCTCTTCCTGACAGTTGTCACACCATGTCACATTTCTTCGACTCCCTCCCTTTCCCTTCAGGATACTTTATGGATGAGCCCTAATGACGTCTGTAAGTCGCAGGTCGCGGCGCCGCGGTCGCATGCACAATGCACGAGACAATAAACTGATGAATATGCATGCATGCACGTCGCGATTTGGACCCGTCTTGTAATGACAATGTGACAAAAATAGCACAGGGACTTTTGTGTCATACTTAGCCCAGAATATACTGGTACGTATATGGTGTAAAAATTTAAGTAAAGTTATTATGCACTAGATGACGCCCGCAACTTCATTGCGACAAAATTCGTTTATCGCATGGGAACCGTACGTTTTGGCTGGGATAAAAAGTACCCCATGTCCTTCCTCTGGTCTCAAAGTATCTCCATACCAAATTTCAGCAAAATCGGTTTAGCGGTTTGGGCGCAAAGAGGTAACAGACCACAGACATAGATCAAGATAGATACCGCATGTGTATGTACTTCGCGTGCCATTAGCCATATCGCGTTCCCCAACGACGAGCAATGCTCGTTCTTCGAAAATCTGTTTTTAGTCTGCTATCGGATTCGGACGTCAATCGGAATTTCAAAAATGCCTAAATGCCTAAAAGTGCCGTATTGAGCTGTAGAAATTCAAATAGAAACGTTGGCCTTGATAATGGACAAGTTTCTTATCATCGGTACGTCACAGTCTTAGGAAAAAAGTGACACGCTCGTTTTCATACAAATGAAGCGACATGCGGTATCTATCTTGATCTATTCTATGTAACAGACAGACACAGTTTCGCATTTATAATATTAGTAGAAGTAAGTAGTAAGAAAAAAAAGATAAGTATGGATATTGAGGATATATCTACAATTAGCTATACGTTGAGGCAGAAAAATATTTGTCACACTTAAAAGAAAAATATAATATCATGTTATGTAAATATAATTGATTCTTGTCTCCACGCAAGCTCGCCTATTTTCGAGTGTGACAATAATTTTCCTGTTTTAACGTCTTTATGTATGCAAAAATAGACTTACGTCTAGTACTAGTTAAGGCTGAAATACAATCTTATACACAAAATATCTGTAGTTGCAATACACAGCTTCTTTCAGTGTTGGTTCTAGTTCGTTTTCTATTAAACAACAAAATTGCAGTCTCATAAGTCATAATATAGAACAGGCGCTGGGTGGACGTGAGTATGTGAAATGTGAGGACCACATTCTGAGAATGAGATTGAACTCCGAAAAGCACACAGATTATGAATGTGCAATGTGAATGTTGTCAAGTGTCATATTGGTTCATTTTTTTTTTTTGAAAGTGAAGAAGCTTGCTTGGGAACTATTAATTTTTCCTTGATAAAAACTATCCTTAGTCCTTTCCTGGGATTGAAAGAAACTCATCACCAAATTTCATTCAAACCAGATCAGCTATTAAGCTCAAAGAGGTGACAGACACCTTCGCATGAATGTTAGTATATGGATTTAAATATCTTCCTACTTATACATAACAAGAGAAAAATTAAGTCGTAAGTACCTAATTGTTCGAGTGAAAAATAATATTTTTATTTCTAGTTTGATAGCAATTTGCATTGTTTTACGATTGTTTTAGTGCAGTTTTTGTTGTAACTTGTTTGGAGTGATATATAAGATCTTAATTAAGAGCTTTAAGCATCTCACCAGAAATTTATAACCAACCATTTTACTTTTATTACTGTTACAATTATATTTTCTTACGAAACATATATTTTAACGTACAACAAATTCCGTGCAATTAAATATTTTATTTTCATTTTTATAGCTTACAAGATTTTGTTTTAACACCAAAAATACATGTTAAAATGTTAATCATTAAAAGTATTCAAATAAAAAATTCTCTCCGTTCCGGCTTTTCTTTTTTTTATTAAAAAAAAAAATTATAAAACCCCCTTTCAAATAAAAATAATAAATATACACTGTGGGGACGTTATAGTTGCGTTTTGTACTTGTCTATCACGCCTCTTGTCTCTAAATAAAAAATAAAAAAAGACATAATATTATAGACATCTGATTGTAGACTCAATGTTCTCTATGTTAAAAATATTTCATTTAATAAAATAATTTTAGCAATTTCTACGATCTATGTATATCAAAGATTATAAGTCATCGTATTCAACAATAGCGAAATTAAACAAAATCAAAATATCATTATAATACAAGTAGCAATATACAGGGTGTAACAAAACTAAGTGATAATATCAGCTACTTTAGGGTGTGTACGTGTTCCTTGTAGAGAGTTCACTTTGCGCTGAAAGAATAACTTTTTTTCACCTTTGTATGGGAAAATTCATGACGCTCGGGCGCTTGCCCATACAAATCACAAAAAATTGGTCTTTCAGCGCTGCTACTTTCGCAGTGAACTCTATATAAGGTAGGTACACAAACACACCCTAAGGTGTTATCACTTCTTTTTGTTACACCCTGTATAGCCCGAGTCCCGGGGTGTAATATGCTTCATCATCGACGGCGGAAACGGCAGCCATTAGCGTTGCAAATGAGCACTAAGGTCAAATTCCTCCAATGTCACCCGTAAAAAACACTGCCAAGCGCGAGCGGTTCACTTAAATGTAAAAAAATACATTTTTTACATATTATAATCCCTTTTATTACGAAATATATTATGTTTTACATTTTGGTTAGTTTGTTAGATTAAATCTCGGTTTTAATAAACATATTATAATCGGTTAAAAATATGCATAATAAGTTGAGTTATGAATATATTAAAAATTTGATTAAGAGAATACATACATATTCTGTTTTGAAATTTGACCCAAACTTACAATGTAATAAAAAAAAAGCTTCTGAAATGACGACAGCGTAAAAATTACTATCCAAGTATCCACTGCCAAGCCCCAGTAGACGAGTGGCAAGCAATTATCGTAAACGCTAACGCCACAAAATGTATGCGATTTCAGAATTATGAATGTCGAATCCCATACATTTTGTAGCGTTAGCGTTAGCGTTTACGATAATCGCTTGCCGCTCGTCTAGGGGGGCAGGCGTGTCAAACTAAGACAAAATATTATGCAGTGTAGGTCTACACAATTATGTGGATCGTTTAATCACTATTCACTAATAATAATAATAAAATCGGTGATAAGTTTGTGATATAGCATCAATGAAAGATTGATTTCTAATATAATTTGAAACTCATTAAAATATTATATAAATTTATTAACTATTAACCTATTAAAATATACCTATACGAAAGTCATAAAAATATATAACGTCCTTGTTGCTACCCAAAACAATAGATACTTTTCTAAAAACCTGTCCGTCACTTTCTTCAAGTTAGTTTTACTTTTACACGGTATTTAATTTTAATATCATTAGTAAAAATTAATAAAATTATACACTGAATCAGTTAATTTATTTAAAACAGTCAATATCTATGGAAAATTTTATGACCGATGTATTTTATACAAATTATTTAAATAATGTTATACATTTTTATTTTTATTGATAAACAAACAGAACGTTGTTTCTATTTTATAGTTATATGTAGGTATAATAAAATTAATAGCATAAAAGTGTTATAATTTTAATGTTAAAACAGGTTATGATAAATATTTACCTACTCTCTATAATGTCTTATGTAAATTCCTGAGTACCATACATGGTAGCTATTATCTTTACTTAAGAGTAAAAAACTTACACCAAAAACGGTAAATTCGTACTTAAAATTTTAACTATTAAACATTCTAGTTTATGAAAAAAAATCATCTTGGTATAAAAAATACACCAATAATTATATTATGTTATAATAATTATTATTCTTCATTGTTTTATTACCATAATATTTTATTTACCTAAGGGACAAAGTTTTGTCAATTAAAATATATATAAATAAATAACTGAAAATGTACGGTTGCCTGGATAAGAACTATGTTTATTTCTCCCTATAATCTCCTATATACGTCGAAAAGCTTAATATTATCCATATTATCCATAAATGCGAAAGTGTGTCTGTCTGTCTGTTACCTCTCCACGCCCAAACCGCTGAACCGATTTTCCTGAACTAAATTGGTATGAAGATATTTTGAGTCCCGGGAAAGGACATAGGATCCTATTCATCCCGGAAAAATTGTACGGTTCCCGCGCGATAAACTTATTTTTGCGCAACGGAAATGCGGACGTCATCTAGTACAAAATATTATACATTAAGATTGTGTTGCTCAAGGTAGAGGTGTAAGAGCATGCATCCTACCTCTAGCTAGACAAGGCGTTCTTTTATTTTGCGTAACCGTATTTTCCACCACGGTCTCAGGGGTTTTACGCAACCGCCACGGAACCCAAAGTAACACGAGTAGGGCCAGGCATTAGCATATAAATAACAAGTGATTTTTAACAATCGATACAATTCAAATATCGAATTTGCATAAGGGCAAAGTGCAGCTGTTACCTTATCAATGTTACCTCTATTGCTGATGTCACACGGCAAAAATATGGACTGTAATCACTCGTATATCATAAGTTACTACATATTAAAGCTTAGATATTATGTCATTTATAATTTTCCAGTACACTCTCATAAACCTGAATTTAACCACTTTATAGACTAATAAGGCGATAGGACTCAAGGATATATCATACTAGCGACCCGCCCCGGCGTCGCACGGGTATAAAATATATAGCCACTGAAAAAATGATTAAAATCGATAGCTAGATACTTCTTATCTGTGCCAAATAACATAAAAATTGCTCCAGTAAAGTTAGATGCTAAAGTTTTTAATAATATTTTTTATGATACACATACAGTAGTTCGCGAGATAAGCCCTTTCAAATAATTTCCCCCGTTTTTTTCACATTCTCCTATTAGTCTTAGCGTGATAAAATATTGCCTATAACCTTCCTCGATAAATGGGCTATCTAACACTGAAATAATTTTTCAAATCGGACCAGTAGTTCCTGAGATTAGCGCGTTCAAGTTAGCCCTTTCAAATAATTTTCGCCGTTTTTTCCCCATTTTCCTCTATTTCTTCGCTCCTATTAGTCTTAGCGTGATAAAATATAGCCTATAATATAGCCTCGATAAATGGAATATCTAACACTGAAAGAATCATCAAAATCCGTTGCGTTGTTTTAAAGATTAAAGGGAACAAATGGACATGAGGGAAAGAAAAGCGACTTTGTTTTATAATATGTATAGATAAGTCCAACTATTAAATAATAATAATAATAATATAATATCTATGGACGCTTCACACCACGTCAGTCTGGTGCTAAGTACCTGATGGACTTGTGTTACAGGTACCAGACAACGGAAATATATTTAATACTTTTATACTATACATATTATGCTATTTAAGATTTTTATTATATGATACACATATTTAATACAAATTCATGACCCAGGAACTTTATAAACTTTTTGTTCCGTCGGCGGGACTCGAACCCGCGACTTCCAGCTTGAGCTACCAACGCGCTCACCAGTGCGCCACGGAGGTCGTCAATTCTAGGTAGGTCGTAATTATAGGTAAAGTAATACTTAAGTGGGCGACTAACCCAAAATTGACGATTTTATATTTAATTTTTATACTTGAAAATAAGCCCCAAATTGTTCCATTTTCTAAAATTAGATACTACATTATATTTCCAAGAGTTCAATCTGAACAAAAACACGATATCTTAAAATTTTCTCGATAGAAAAAAATCATAAAGATTCATCTAATTTTCACGAATTTTTCATTTATTGCCATAACCGTGCATTGAACTAAGTCAATATTTCAACACATTGTATAAAATTCTATCATTGAGAGATCGACCTAGCGGATTTTTAAAATGTTGTATATTTATCGAGTTATAGAGAAAAAACTAATTTGGCGATGAATCCGCGTCGTCCTTTTTCGCCTGGCATATGAAAGACGGGCGTGAGTGTAAAGAGAGAAGGACGATGTTTGCTTTTTTGCATTAGTCGGCAGTCATCCTCTTAAGATCAAACCATATAGTCCATAATGCATTTTTTACATCGTGAAATCCGTGTATACCTTAATACATATAACATTTTGGGCAGCTGCCGTGAAGTACTTATTAACCTTTGCCCGATCGTAAGTATATTGGTTATAAAAAATTAACTTTTTGTTTTTTTTTTATTATGAAAAATATTATCACTAACAATCTATGAATTACTATTCCAATTCTCGTTATAAGCCTCATGTTAACCCTTAACAAACCTTACCTACTTATAAAGTTAAACCTACCTAATAAAACTAATATCTGAGCTAACTCTGACAATGAATCGCTTAATGCATTTTATAATAATGGATTAAAAACCAACATAAATTATTATGCTAATTTAACCTACGAACCATATCTAACGCGAGAAAAACAGCTGCCAGTAGGTATAGATAAATCAATATTTAGTTAAAATCAATACTATTATCATGATAATTATTGGGCCCGAGTAATTTATCAACGCAATTTGAATGAATAATTTGAATATTTTTCACATTTATCTAATCGGCACTAAACTTGGTTGCAGATGCATATTTTTATGACACTGTATGACATGCTGTATTTTAATGCTATGTCATAGGAAACACATACTTTTTGATTTTGAAAAGATTTACAGAATAAAATGTTCCAAGACAATATGAATAAAGTTTAAAAATGTATAAAAAAAATTTTTCATTTTGTTTTGCGGAAACTGGATGTCACTCTGCCACATTAACATCTAAAGATGCTTATCAAAATGATCAAAAATTAGTGGGCAGATATTATAGGTCGTCATCAAACGGCAGCAGCTACTGTCTGTCCAAAGAAAAAGGCTAAAACTATAAATTCGCTAAATAATAGTCATTTAAAAAATAAGCCAAAACATTATTGTCATCCGGAAAGCATAAAAGTATTTCAAATTGCCGAGACAATGGCGCGGAGACAATGGGCAGGCGCAAAAAGGGATCGGTTATTTCTTTTGACAAAAAAAAAACTTTTTTTTTTTCTTCTCAACCGTGCCGACTTTTTACTAACGGACTGTTTGTTTACTTGAGTGATGTTATTAATACAAATTGGGCAACTCGTAAAATGACTAAAATACATGGGAAAAAATTCGTTCGAATTTGGAAACTCGTAAAATTATATCGCTAGAAGTACGTTTCCTCTTTTAAAATATTTCACCTTGTAGATAACGCGGCGAAATTAAGATTTAATCGATGTATACCGATGTTTAACAATTTTACGACCGAAGATGTAATATTATTGCCAACGATACGCCTGTTTTATAAGTTAAAGATTTTTTATAGCACACTTTGTCATTTGATCTTGAGATATACGAGTATGAAAGTTGTTGGAAAGTAGAAAATGCCGATATAGCTGAGATATCAAACTTAAAAATAAGATAATTAAAAATGAATAAAAATAGGATAACATATTAAATTCTGTAAAGATATTAATTAAAAATATTAAATATCAAAAATTTTAATAATCAACGAATTTGTTATCAAATACAATAATCGTATGAAAATTGAAAATAAAATGAATTTAATACTAGTAAATAATTATTAAGCATACATATTACAAATACATAATATAAAACCTATAAATTACAGTCACAATCAAAAGTTAAGGTATCATCAACCATATCGTATAACATCAGTGACACAGGAAATGTATCAAATGAACCCAAAACGGTGGTATGCTAATCACAAACATAATCTTCTACCCAAATAAATTTTGTCAACCCATTCACATCGATGGCACAGAAGTCGACGAACTCGAGCCAAAGGTGGTCGCAACGACCGTTTCCTCCGGAGGAAGTAATAACAGTCTAGCTCCCGGTTCATATGTCACACAATTACCTTTGTAACGGTATGAGAAAAAGTCCCGAACGTTTCTAAAAAAATTGCATACTCAATCAGTAATCCAAAAAAAATCCACCAAAAATACAAGCAAAATCATGCCCTATATCCGGCTAGAATGGTCTATTTTCGTAATAACAAAAGCTTAAACGTATGCACGCATTTGCATAATGTGCATAGCCCCTAAAATTTATTGAATAAAAAAATAGGATGCGTATCTTTTTTGCATAAACTCTTACAAAGGAAACGGGTTAAACCGTTCAGGAAGCAAAACGTCGTGGATCCAATTTATACTCAAGATCCGAAATCAAAATAACGGTAAAAGGGATCCAAAAATAGCACCTAATACTAAGAAATAAGTTCTACAATTCCACATAGAAATAAACGGTCTTACGTCTCTTATAACCCCCCTGCGGTAACAATAATCCAAAATGTACCTGACTATAATTTATGCTAGAATATTAAGAGAAATGTACCTGCCCTTTTTTGAATATTAAGTGTAACCTAACCCCTGACATTATTGAATGGGGTTAAGATACTATTTGAATGTGAATAATATAAAAAAATGCAAATAAACTGTCCCACAAAGGGGTACAGGTATAGAAAAAGTCGGAAAAGGTGACCCTAAAATGCGCACCCCGGGGTACACTTGTCACCATGCGTATAATTTCGGTGCGCGAATCTTTTCTTATGCATATCGAGACGTGGGGTGCGATAGATAGTTCTTTTTTAATAGCGTTTTTTTTTTCTTAGGGCCGCATATGCAAAGATTTATTATTTAAGTTCGGGATGTACGTGAGAACGTATAGATAATCGAATTTGCCTACCCCAACCCTTTGGAATCATGGGAAGATGTGAATATTCAAACAAGGTGTCATCTTTGTGAATATCGATTGCCGTTGAACCTTTATAAGCGCCATGGGAATTGATACAGAGAAAAGGAAGCGTTCGATTTTTGCATAATCTATCACCGAGCTTTGTTTGCGTCTAACGGAATTTTTAAAAAGGGTTGCTCTCAGAAATCCCTAAAAAATTAGACCGTTATTTTTTGTGACATATAACTGTAAAGTTTTTTAATTGTTTTACCGAAAATGCCTTTTTAACTTAACTGAATCGTGAGTAATTTGTGTCCATAGGGTTTTTTACTTTACTACCGTTGCAGTTCTTTGGACAGCTTGTTTTTATAAGGATTCTTTAAAAAAGCATGGAAAATTATTTTGCTACTCTGCTTGACTAATGCGAATTAGTATATTTGACTTGCAAAATGTTATATTGCAATTCAATGTGATTAATGATTGTGATAGATAATATGATTATAGTGGTACAAAATATTATTTACTCTTCTTGTTATAAAAAAAATTGTAATTTAAAATATTTACCTATTTATAATTATAAATGTGTATTACACTACGACTTACAAGTTACAAGTTTTTAAATTCATAATAACATTAATGTGACAGTTTGTCTGTATCTGATAACTCACCGAAAACTTTATAACAATAATAATTATTGTTTACTCGATTTGCAACAAATGTCTAAAAGATGGCTAATAAGTAATAACACAATTTTACCACTACACCATTCAGACCTACCATCAAACCGTTATGTTCTTTTCAAGAATTAGCTTCTTCAAAAAATAAAACAGACAATACTTTTATTGCGGTAATAAGGAACCTCCGCAACCAAAGTGTAGCAACTCACAAAAAAAACTTTTTACGATATTTTTTACTTATTAGAAACCTCAGGTCAAAACAAACAGGCACGGACGGGTTAACTTTGTTACAATTAGATAAAAACACAACATATTTTTTGCAAGTCGGTAAAACTGTTAAATTAGGCTTTTCGGTGTAATTATAGGGCCGTGACTAATGTTTGATGTGTACTCAACAACTCGAACAGAATTTTTAAAATACCGGTATTTTGTGCCTACCATAACGTGAAAAAATTAGAACTCATTTTCTAATTATTTAGCTATAATATATCTCTAATTGCTGACTTGGAAACAAGAGGAGGATATATTACTGTATATAATAATTAGATGCAGTAGTAAAATATTTTACTTTCAAATATTAACTTGGATCGGAATTTTACGGAACAAAAAATTCTAGATAAATCTGTAGAACAATAATACATACGGTACTAGGTATTTAGCATTTTTTTTTTAAATAAGGGGCAAACGAGCAAACGGGTCACCTACTGGAAAGCAACTACCGTCGCCCATAGACACTCGCAACATCAGAAGAGCCGCAGCTGAGTTGCAGGCCTTTTAAGAGGGAATACGCTCTCTTCTTGAAGGTTTGCAGGTCGTATAGGTCCGGAAAAACTGCTGGTGACAGTTCGTTCCAGAGTTTTACAGTGCGCGGCAGAAAGTTACGCGAAAAACGCACCGTGGAAGACTGCCACTCATCAAGTTAGTGGCTAGTGCCTAGTGCTAGTGACTGGGAATTCACGTGTGACTTTAGGAGAGGGGGCCAGGCCCCCTCATTGTTTATCTCCAAACCAACTAGCAACAGACTAGTTCTAACCACGATTAAACTACCATGGTCTTAAGTCTTAACCAGACCAGTAGCTTAGACCCTTTCGAAAAAAAAAAAAACACTAACCACAAAAAGGTAAGACTACTCTTGTGATAATTTCCTTTGTACCTCGATCGCGGATTTTTGGAAATCTTTTGTTCTCGCGATCGCATGCGACCGCTTGGGAACGAAAGACTGACTGACATAAAATCACAGTTTAAATAAATTGGCCATTTATGATCCAACTGAAACGCAAACACATAACATCAATTTATTATTAATAAATATTTAAGTATCAATAAAATCATTGGGACCATGGTCCATGATACTTAAGGTAACATAATCTTTGTTCATAAATTAATCAGCGTCTTACGAAAGTCCAATAAATTCAGTAGAAAGCAGATTCATACCAGATCTACCGTTACGTGTATCGCTTCTAATTTTTACACCATAAACTATGTTTTATATATTTTTATAGATATAAAATAAAGTGTGGTTTCCGATAAAAATGTTTGGCATCGGCGAAGTTTCTGCTTTACAAAACTATTACATTTGCCTTCCTACTAGGATTCCGCAGAACACAAAAAAATACAACCGTAACGACTGCACATGTGGTTGATTAAACTTAAGCTATGTCCACACTGTGCACTTTCGTTTTCAATTTTTGTCTTCTTTCATTCAACTTTCGTATGGGCGCATTAAATAATTGAATGCGTCAACGAACGCAACGCCAATATTGTCATTAAAGAACAAAGTGAAAGTTTTGGATACGGTCAGAGGGCATGCGTCGCAAGCATGTCTCACGTACGCTGTTGACTGCGCTATAACGCATGCCCTTGATGAACAAGAAAGGCATAGTGTGGACAAAGCTTTATATGTAGGTATAAAATCCCTCGATTCAACGATGCTGTAAGGCGGTTTTCATAATATGACTACGTGTCTAATTGATGTGACAAAATAGCAAGCGGCATTTTTCATGGGAGAAAGGCGATGGAGCGTAGATAGAAAAGGGAAACTAACAAAATCTACGCAGTGGTCTTGATCTTTAGATCTATACAAGCATCCAAACAATCAAACAAACATCAAACTGTCAACAAGCCTTTGAAGCGTTTTTGCGGCACTAAAGTCGCTTAATTTATGTAAATTGGAGGAGCATATTGTTGTACAATATTAGTGTCTCCAGAAAAAATACATCAGCATATCCAAAGATGTTCCTGTAATTGTTACAAATTCTCTGCACGTGTTTGTATGCAATATGTAGCGTTTACTTCTGGTGTTTTTTACAAACTCTTTAATATGTTTAAAATTCCAAGTTTTCTTTCTGTTAGTCATCTCTAACATAAGCCTAATAATTAAGTGGGCGACTAACCCAAAATTTTCGATTTTATAATTCATTTTTATGCTTGAAAATAAGCCCCAAATTGTTTCATTTTCTAAAATTAGATACTACATTATATTTCCAAGAGTTCAATCAGCAACCAGAGCAAAAACACGATATCTCAAAATTTTCTCGATAGAAAAAAATCACAAAGATTCATCAAATTTTCACGAGTTTTTCATTTATTGCCATAACCGTGCATTGAACTAAGTTAATATTTCAACACATTATGTAAAATTCTATCATTGAGAGATCGATCTAGCGGATTTTTAAAATGTTGTATATTTATGGAGTTATTGAGAAAAAACTAATTTGGCGTTGAATCCTCGTCGTCCTTTTTCGCCTGGCATATGAAAGACGGGCGTGACTGTGAAGAGAGAAGAACGATGTTTGATTTTTTGCATCAGTCGCCCTCTTAATAACAATAATAGTCACATTAACCTATATTTTACATACTTTTACAACTCTATTAGAATTGACAGTAATGACGTCATCAGGTCTCTAGAAATTTTCCAAGTTTTCATCAGTTCCCTACTTTTTTTTCGGACCAAGCTTAGCATAATTACAGTGGAAATGGAATAGAATATTAATACTGACAGATTTACGAAACAAAATAACAGATTCCTCTGTCTATTTTTCCTGTTGTTTGTCATGCTAAACTCGCCGTGAAATAATTGCTTGTTTCTCTTTCCTTCTTAGTTCTTTTGACTCAGTATTTCCCCGTCTTTGAATCAACCGCAACCATTGGTTAGTCATTACGCTAAAGGTTTAGTCTAATGAACTGGGGAACATAATAATCGCAGGCATTATCAGCGCCCATAAAAACTCTGACATACCGCGCGGCTCCGCGCCGTATACATGTCAAAAATTAATTGAAACCAGTTAAAGCGTTATCTTTCTCGACGCAATTATCTAGGCTTTTTAGAAGCGTTATCATTGGTAACGTTATTCTGGCTCTTACAAGTTTATACTGAAAGCTTGGCCGGTCCCTATATCTTAGGACTATGCTGTAGGAAAATGAGATAATTTTTTAAACTATAAAGATTAAAAAAAAATACTGGATAAAAAAAATAAAGATCAAGTCCAGTATGGAAGACCAGAAGCCGTCAACGAGTTGCTGCTACCAAATAAATGAATTGAGATAGAGCGCAACCAAACGAACACCATGTAAGTATATTAACTCTCTATAGAGCTGCATACATTTGGTTGGTATCGGTGTGTGGTTGGCATGGTTGGTTGGACTGGTCAGTGAAATATTGAAGCAACTCTTCTTAGTATTCACCAAGTTAGCTTTAGTTCATTTTCTTGGTTGACAAATCGTTCACCGATAGTCATTTAGACTAAATTACTTTTCTTTAGGATAAAAGTTATTCTCTTTTAATCGAAGCACTAAATTGTGCGAGGCGAAGATGATGGTAAGTGATTAATTAAAACCACACCCATAATCGATTCCAGCTTTCGCGGTGCAGGTGTTCGCCGGCCTTTACGGTTTCTTGTAGTCCTTAGCTTGTCATGTTGTGCAGCTGGTTCCATATAGTGGGGGGAATTATTACACGAAAATTAATAACTTAGTATTCTTAATTACATTCAGTTTATTGGTGTAATGTTACAAATATAGTAATCAAATAGCGGTGGATTTATGAGCAAGTAGTTCTTCGATTTCTTTTAATAATTAAAACGTTAAAGTAAAGGGTTATAACAATTCTCAACCTCAGCCAATTTCTAATCGTATTGCTTTAACCTATAAGCCCCCTTAAGGACACCGGCGACCGCGACAACAATAGAATAACAATAGATTTCCAAGAATCCACGATCGAAGGATTAAATAGCCCGAACAAATTACGTAGATCCTTCTGCCTATGTATACATTTTCTGATAGTAGGTACCTCAAAATTTATAGTGGAAGGCTAAAAGAATTTCTGATATCAAGAAATTCAGGATACACGACGGTTAGCACTCCACTAGACGCTCAAATTATTAACAATTAGCGACGCAATAAAAGTGACGTGCGACGACGAAATTGTAGCTATCGAGAAAACGCGTATCGCAGCATCGATATATAATCGATACTTATAAATCGAGTCTGTTATGAGCGCGATAGCATCTCGCCGCCGGCTACCGGGCGCGAGCGACGATTACCCGCGCTCCTCTTATTTCCCCGGCGAGATTATCGATAAAATAATTAAATGGTTACTCTCCAAATCGATTCCCGAGTGTTGTTATCGAACTTATTTGTTCCCTTTTTCGGCTCGCGGAATCCGAACCTGTTTTGTTTATCCTAACACTAGCGTGCCCCGCGGCATCGCTCGAAATTAGGACCACCATGGCTTCAGTCGTATAATTTCTTTATTACCCGCCTCTATAATATGATTAATCGCCACTCGTCGCTGTTTAAAATTATGTTAATCGCGTCAATATTTCAATGACCACTCTCATTAAAATAAAACCTTGACTCACTAAAAACTGTATCATCTTTGATTGATAACTAATGACATGCAAAATATATTCAAATATAATCACTAATAGTCCGAGGCGTATAAATTATGTTAATATTTGAACCATTAACATTTACAAAAAGCGAGATGAGCAGTAACCTACACGTCGTACGGCGCCCGTGACATTTGCTTGATCTCGTCTCTGATTGGTCGCTTGTAGTTTATTTCCGTTTATAAAAAGGACCATTTACTATTAATTTTTATATCTTTAAAATAGATAAGTTATTGGCAATTGTCTGGAACGTAAATATCTGGTTTCTCAAATGATTTATTTGGAGTTCTTATTCGCGAAAAGTTGACAAGTCGTCCTATCCATCTACAAGGCTGAAAATACATTTTTATTAAATTTCAGAAATATATTTTAAGCGCAGAGAGGCAATTACACACAAATAGAAAAACAGACAAAAAGACGGATACTTTTTCAGGTTTATGATATAAGTATTGACTATAGAATACCTAACTTGATCACTATACGGAATCACAATTCAATGGCGAGATATCCTATTAAATTGCCATCTCATATCTCTTATCTTAAACCTCTAATATCTTTTATCAGCTCATCGTATTAACATATCGAGATATCACGCAATCACTAATATCGACTATCGATTTTTATGGGACAACACTAGAATTCGATTTTAAACGTGAGTGCTGTTACCGTGGCTGCCGATAATCGTTTGAATATCGATAAACTTAAATATTACGTAAAAGGTTTCGATAAAATAAAAACCTTTCGAGCATTAGTGCAGATCATAACTGATATACGTACTTTTTGTACATCGTCTTTGAGGCAAAATTAAGTCTACATTTTGTAGATACTATAACTTACAATATTCACCTAAGCTAGTGTTCAGAGTTTTTCAAGGTATTTAGAATTTACTTCATTAATTACATTTAAAGGTTTATTTATTTATTAAATAAAATAAAAATAATAATGGCCTGTTTCACCGCTTCCTGATAAGGTGCCCGATAGGCTTATTTGACAGATTCTCCATACTCCATCTGTCAAATTAAGTGGTGGATAGTCTTATCGGGAAGTGGTGAAACAGGCCCTAAGTCTTTTATTTCTTATCAGTAAAATAACACAATCTTAATACAATATAGTATTATGGTTAGTTAACATTTTTATCTTCTACTATAAGAATCCCTCCACAGGTGAAGGCCTCCTCTAAATAAAAGATGACCAGTGTTCTCTTGATTTCGCTGTTTCCATCCAATTGGAACCAGCTATTTTGTGAGTTCGTCCTCCCATCTGACATAAGGTCTTCCTCTCTTTCTTTTCCCTTGTGGGCCTTTCCACGCTGTGACTCGTTTTGTCCATCTCTGATCTTGGAGTCGCGCCACATGTCCGGCCCATTTCCACTTTAATGCTAGAGCTTTTTTAAGGTCATCTGTTGCTTTTGTAATTTTTCTTATTTGTGTGTGTCTTATTCTCTGCATCTTACTCACGCTGAGCATACTTCGCTCGATTCCTCGTCGACATGTTGTAAATTTTTATTTTTCACTCACTATTTGTTTATTATTTGCAACTAATTAGCTACTAAGCTACTGCACCGAATTTGGGTGAAAATTAGCTAAGGAATATAGAGGAAGTACTGACACCTACTAAGTAGACTTCCTTCAATCAAGATACATACAATGGATAATATAAATATGTAACACTTATTACTTCAGCATAATTTTTGGCAATGTACAAAAAACGATTCAATAAAAACGTTACAACTAGCGCCATCTCTTGTTAGAAAGATGTAACTGTTTTATGAAATCAATAATTTCAACTAACCCGAATCATGTTACACGTTGATTGTAAATGTAAGGTTTTATTTTAAAAAATGTTTTGCATGCAACTTAAAATGAAATCAATAAATTGCCAGTAAAAACCGCGATGAAAGTTATCGATCAGAATTATTTCATGTTACCTATTAGAAGATGAATAATTACCAATTGTTAAACTAAATCACACGCTTTAGCTTACTTAAACTAAGGACTTAATTATGGTATTTTTTTACTGAAAAAGAAAGAGGAAAACAAAACGAAATCATCATCAAGTAATCCAACCTAGCTCCATTATAAGGATCTAGCCGACACAGAAACAAAAATGTTTACGTAACGTAACGATTTGCGTCATAAGACGTCAACAAGAAAAATCAATAACAGTAAAATGTAACTGTGAGTGGTCTATAAAGAACCGTAAAGAGTCACTTAATACCGTCAAAAGACATTAAAGTGATAATTCTAATAAGATTAAAGTAAGAGTTGAACGTACGAAGGGTTCCGACGCACCGCTCATTACACGAAGCAGCCGTGCCTGATAACACACACACACACACACACAGCCATAATACACACGAAGAAGACACAATACACATACGACAACATAGTCCTACTTACAAATTCATCAAATTGTAACACAAAATATAAAGAAGTCTAAGGAACATGATGTGCTGTCTGCTACTTTATACTCTAGATTAGGTGAATACCTCGGTCTCTTTTAGATCATGTTAGAGTTTTCACGGTTGGATACCTATGTTAATCCTGGCAACACAGGAGATACTGTGATGTGCCAACTCCCTTATATGAAATTAAAAAAATACCATACATACTCTGTATCATACATTACTGTCTCTATATCACGATTCTTACCAAATAAATACAAAACTATGTAGAGCTTAGGAGAAGGTAAAATGTTTCTTGCTTTCTTATTAGATAAATCTAGTAAGCCCTAGTCTAGCAGGAAAGTAACCAGCTTGGGCTTTATACGTGAAAGAGCCATGCTTCGGCAAGAATGGGCCGGCTTGACCGGAGATATGCCACGCTCTCAAAGAAAAACGGCGTGAAACAGCGCTTGCGCTGTGTGTCGTCGAGTGAGTGAGCTTACCGGAGGCCCAACCCCTGCCCTATTCCCTTCCCTACCCTCCCCTATTCCCATCCCTACCCCCCCCCCCTATTACCCTATTCCCTCTTAAAAGGCTGACAACGCACCTGCAGCTCTTCTGATGCTGCGAGTGTCCATGGGCGACGGAAGTTGCTTTCCATCAGGTGACTCGTTTGCTCGCTTGCCCCCTTATTTCATAAAAAAAAGCTACACTAGAGCTGCATGTTGTTAGAGGTCATGGCAATCATGGCTTTTGTCATCAGGTGATTCATCTCCTCGTTTCTCGGTCCAATTCATAAATGAGAAACGCACCTTTAATACTGGTATCGGAACTCACATAGCATCCAGTAAACCTTATCCCGAAATCTCACTAAACGTAACATTTTTATATCCTCGGATTGTGTTGTTTTGGGTAAAATTTTGGTTGTTTTGGGTAATGTTTTGGTTGTTTTGGGTAAAAAAACGTGATTGACGGACATTCCTCTCATTATCCAGCTACTGAACGACTCGCGTTTAAATATCGAACTTACTTATAGGGTGTTATAAATTAAAGGTACCAATTTAAGTAAGCTTCACTGGAGACGAGAAAGACAATTTCCCATTTTATCTGATAAGAAAAAAGTTATAATTATTTATTAATATTGCATAATGTAGCAAATGAATATTGCATATAGATTAATATTGATTTAAGATTAAATTTAATTGTTGTTCTAATGGAGCGACATCGTCAATATTGTGTAAGCTCCCCAAATAAAGAAAAAAAAAATGAATATTGTATCGTCTTATGTAGGTAGGTATAATCATTTTGAAAGATTCAATTTTTTGTAGATCGTATCGTGATAGATTACTATGATCCCTAAAAATATTATTATTTTGTGACAGTAAAATAAAAGAGGCACAGCCTGACACGGAGGCAAAAAGAAACTCTTTTACAATAATTACAATACATGTTGAAATACACAAACCACATATTTAGTCATACACCTTTTATAGCATCCTGTATTATCTGCGCAGGCGCAGCGCACGGTGCAGTCAAACGTTATCAGCACCTAATGGAGGGCGAAACACGTTCATCACCGCCCAGCCCCGACACTCGGCGACTATGATAGTGGATCACCTGAACATCCAACATCATACATAAAAGAAAATAATAGTAGAAATTCGTGTTAGTTATACTGTTCATAACTCAAGAATGGCTGAAGCGATTTGGCTGAAAACTGCGAGTAGATTCAAACCAGGAAACGGACACGGAACAATTATATTATATCTAGTTATAAAAGAAGACATAACGCAATAGATAATTTTGGTTATCTGGTATCTTGAAATGCACCGATATTTCTTTTAAATTTCGAAAATAAAACTAGCAAAGAAGCGTATTCTTACTCGATTGCGACGAAGCCAAAACAAAGTGGACTTTGGCAGCCTATATTTGTGGCCTTGTACCGTTTAATTTCTAACAATATTTTTACTAAAGAATCCCAAAAAATAGTAGAATTCCTCATTAAAGGCGTGTGTCATTGCATTAAAAACGTAAGGTTCCGAACGGAAGCGATAAGACGCCGACAAAGGAGGCTGTATAAATCACTAATTCTGTAATCGCCCTCAATTAAGACGTCCGAGTGTCGGCTGTTCGGTGGTTTTGGTCTTTTTGGACCCAAATGTACCAAGAGGTTGGATTAGGTAGCTGTGTTAAAAGTCGTTGTGTGGAGCGTTTTACCTCGATGTGAGGTGAACATTATTTTAAGCTTTAAGCTCTATGTAAAAGCTCTTCCTTGTAGTATTGGACTCGAATAAGATTGAAGCGAAAAAAGAACTTGATGTGGGATGAGCATTTTTAGCTTGTAAGTTCTAAATAAAGAGCTTTGTCTTGTAGTGTAATAATTGACAGTGCATATTGAACTTTTTGGATAGAAGCTGAAAAACAAAATTGGTTGCTTTGGTATTTTTCAGAAATACTTTATGGCTAGCTAGTAATACTGTACAAAATGATAATAATATGTTTACTTTGCTTATAAGAAGCATTGTGATTTAATTATCATACAAATTAATTTTACGACCTGCACTGAGAATCCACTGAAATTTCTAGTCAGACTAGTATAAAGAAATAACTAGACTCATTTGGATAAAATTCGACACAGTTAAAAGTTGGCCACGGGGAGAGAAAGACTTGTTTTTATCAATTGATATCTTTTCAAAAATAATATCAATATATAGCCAAAACATTGCTAAAAAATTCTATTAGCAAGAACGTATGTTTAAAATTGCACTCAATTTCGTCTCCAGCTCATGATCATGAACCAATAGCAACTGTCGGCAGTCGGCACCTTTGTCCGGCATATATTAGGCTACCGGACTTGATGACCCTCCCCCCTCGTCCCACACGTCCCGATAACACGCGGGATATTTATGTCCCGAGATTTATAATATTAATGGACATCTTAATCCATTTCAAAGTTTAGGGGTCCGTGGTGCTCGGGCAAGAGCCCGTTTCAAGTTCAAAAGATGAACACAGCAATTGTGATTGTTTTATTTTTCTTATAAGATTGAAAAACCGAATAGGTAATTCTTTTTATGGAATAATAACATACGTACTGTAGTATAAAGTCAAAAAGTAGATACTGCAGTATACATAGCTAACATTGGCAAGTTTGATTTAGTTATGCACATTGCACATGCCTGTAAAAATTGCCTGTTTGAGATTTCATTTAGAGACACTTGGCACTGGAAACATTTCTCGTACTCTGATTCTAGAACTTCTTATTCTTTACTCCTATGATAGCTGTTATTTGTTTCGTTTTTTTTTTTTGTTTTTTGGTGACTGGCGACTGCTCACTAAAATAATAATAATATGAGACATTGGTTGATGATAAATGTGAGAGTGATACTCCAGACTCCAGAGGTTAGTGAACTTTAAGCTTTCATCTAAAGTTAGGTACTAGCCAATGTTACGAACTTATGAGGTGTAATGTAACGCATCGAGCATTCGTGCAATCAATACATCGTGTCGTATTACGGGTACGGTTATTACACAAGGAGCCCGAATGCTCGGTGTGTTAGGGTTGATTAAGACCGCAACGCGATGCGTAGATGAATTTCTAAATTTATATGGATTTGACAGATTCGCAGGACGTCCCACGCAATTGAAATCTATCAAATCCATACAAATTTATGCCCCGCCGCGCCTCGCCTCGCCTCGCCTCGTCACGTCGCGGTCTGAATTGACCCTAATAAGTTACATTACAGCTCGTAACGTTGCATTGGTCAGTACACACCTTAAGAGATTTTTGATATCTCTAAAGCCAAAGGTATCATGCAGGTGTAGTGAGGTAGTGAGGTGCCGCGTTATCGACAATCGATGCTCGCGCTAATTATTTCGTCCGCGCTTATCGAGCTCGTGACCGCACGATCCCAACACTAGATTGTCGATACACGAATCACATTTCGGTGAAGTGATTATCTAGTGTCTTTAAAAAAATATCAACCGAATATAGAACCTTTTTGAAAGTCAGTTAATGGTATTAGCCGACCCCTAGACGATCATTTGTATTGTGCAATATCACGCTTCAATTTTATTGAACTGTTTATTTGACAATTAGATTGAAGGCGCGCGATGTTCAATATCAACCCTAGACAGTCAATAATATCACGCAATAAAATTATATATAAGCTTATAGCTTGCACCAATTAATAGAGAATAAAATCGAGACTGGATGGAATGGAATTATTTCTAAGGTCTTAAAGTGTTGATACGTCTCCCAGATTATTTTTGAAAATCGTTATGATGAAGTAAGACCCACAATATTATGACTACATTGCCAATTTACCTTTTATCCTGAAAATATATTTTATTTACATGATACATCTGTATTCTGCAGAAGAAGGCAGGTGTCACTGCTTTAGAATTTCAAAAATTGTATTGGAGGTCAAACTTGAAGATCTCATTAATAAAATTGACCCCACTAATTATTTTGGTCTAAATAATTTGAGAATTATGATAATATTATACATGAAAAGAACAGTTACAAATTACAATGTAACATTTTAGCATCTCGATCATCGAGTAAACAGCCAGAAAAAAGCGTCATTTTTGTCAACTTTTTGCGGTATGTCGGTATGTGCTAATTGCCCTACAACGATAAAATAATAATAGCCCGATAAAATGTAGAAGACAATATTAACCCCAAGGTCAGGCGGATTCCGAGGAACAAGAGAAATGCATTTGAGACGGTAGCGAGTACAGATAGCGGGTTCGATCCCTTATCTAGCCGCGGCCTACACAGATACACGAGATAAAGCAGGTGTCCGTGTGGGAGGAGGCCCTAGCTAACTAGACCCTAGAGGCGTCAAACACCTCGCGTCGTTAACATTACTTTGTCTATTAAAAAAAACAACTTATCTATGATCATAGCTAGCTCATAGACAAAGCTGAGGTACCAGGCGCGCAGGAGTTGCGCGGAGATGTAATGGAAAGAACTCGCGATCTTAATGAGAGTGGACAAACTGGACTCGGCTAGGCGGAATAATGTGGACCTGTTTCTTTTAATTCATTTACTATTAATTCGTTTACTGTTCTAATAAACTATTTATCCAATTGTGTAATTTTCATTTCGCAATATTCATTTATTTACCACTAGCTATTGCCCGCGACTTCATCCGCGTGGACTTCAGTTTACAGCGCGCGGTTTCAACAAAATTGGTGTCAAATTTTGTTGAATTTTGTTTGAAAAAAAAAGCTTTTTAAAACCCTGGTACCCCTTAAATCAAAATATCCAAAAACAGCTGCGCAGTGCGCACATAATATTTCATTTTTTTACATTAAACCTAAAGCTTATTTAGCCCCCCATTACACAACTTTAGCTTAACCCATAAACTATTTAGCATTGGTAGGTTTAAGGTTTCGTCACTCATCATTGCGTAGATAAAGTACTGAGTACTGACTAATGAGTAGTGAGTTATTCATTATCGACGTGCATAACAATCGCAAGAATCGGAAAACACTACTCAACTTGGTACCACCTCTTATAGAAAGATGCATGCAAGCGATATCGCGATGTAGGAGACGCACGGCGCCATCTATTATGATTTTTTGGAACTAACTTAATTTGAACAAATTTACGCATTTTCACCCCCTTACAACCCCTTCTCCGGTTGAAAAGTAGCCTATGTCCTTTCTCAGGCTTTAGACTATCTGTGTACAAAATTTCATTACAATTGGTTCAGTAGTTTTGGCGTGAAAGCGAGACAGACAGACAGACAGACAGACAGACAGACAGACAGAGACACTTTCGCATTTATAATATTAGTATAGATATAGATTTTACAGACAATATAATCTCAGTTATTTTTACCTTCGACAGTGATACGCGAGTGATTGAATAAAAATCGATTTTATGAACGCAGCAGCGGATAGTCTTATCCATAGCTGCTCAGCCGTCGCAATTGCCCTAAAAGGTAGTGGTTTCATTACCCGACCGGTCGCTACCTACCTCCGCGCCGCCATGCGCGCCTGGTAGCCGCCGAATGGACTTCGAGTGTTGTTTTTATGCGCCTTTATTTAGTTTGCTATTGAGATCATTCTTACTCGTTCCGTTTCTGCCACGCTGTTTTAAGCCTTATATGGGGGTGATAAGAGTGTTATATTGATGGATATTTGTTGGAATGTGGCAGACGGTGAATAGGTGCGGACATTTCATTCAAGTCTCGTGGTATATCGGTATTTGGAATATGAGTTAACCGAACGTGTTTGTATGTGGGCATTATCCTTATACTGGCGCGACTTGTATTTTGATTGCAACACGCTTCCTTGATTTTATCATTAGCGATCTAAAGCTTTATTGAAACGCTAACAGGTTACTATCTTGTTTTCGTCTCGATCTAGTTCGAGTCTAATAAGAATCAGTTTAGTATAATTTATTACATTTACTAAACGACGTTTTATAGTTTCTGCTTACTAATGTCGGTATATTTTTTTAAGAATCCGGGTTCATAATATATATTGTGATTATTAATGCCTAGTATTAAAAATAAAGTTTCATTCTCAGAAAGTAGAAACCTAAATACGAGCCTAGAATAGAGCAAATAGTAAAAAGAGAGAAAGAAAAAAAATATCGTTCTTTTTTCTTGTAATTTGTCTGTATAACATTAATATTACGTGAGGCAATCATAATTATATCCATTGATAAATGAGATAGTAATTAAATTAACAAATCTCGGACTTCCGTTAAATTATGAAATATTTTTACATTTATCAATATTGAAAATATGAATTCTGATAGGCCACAAATAAAAAATTACCTTAAGCTAAGTATTATAAATCACAATATTTGAAGGCGTCTGTCTGTCTGTAATTATGCTGGTGATTATCATAACTATGAAGTCTGTCGTACTGTTATACTGACAAGTAATTTGTATATTTATGCTGTGATTTTCGGCCGGCCATTGTTCATTTTATTAAAAAATTATTCAAATTTAAACGATCTATTAATACGATATTGATATTTATATAATTTATTGTATGTTGATGTATGTTTGTATTATATGATGAATGGGTCATTAGATATAACGACATAATTTCCTCCGGGCATATTGGGCTTAATGTCGTGTATATTTTAATATTTTTTCGATTTATTTTTCGTATTAATGCATCTAATAGATCAATAGATTTTTGGGAAGTGTTAAAATATATTATACTTATGTCGAAACACGTGACCTGATCGTAAGACGGTGAGGGAGTAGATCTATCCTATCTTTCAACGCGTTCAAAATATAATATTCTTGTTCCAAATGTTTCGCTTAGAGTCTAAGCGAAACATTTGGAACAAGTCTAAGCCTTCTTCTAAGTCTAACACTTCTCTAGGCACCCCCGGAGTGCAAACCTGACTTTTCTTGCAATATTTTAGAGTGATTTTCATATGGGTTCTACATAATGAAATTTAATAACTTAACTTTTTCTGTTTAATGTTTAAACGTAAGCGTAGATTTTTCCCTAAAAAACCTTCTCTCTAGCTTCCTTCTCCTCGCGAGTTTGCCATTATTTTCAATATACCTTTAGTAGATAACCTTGTAGCTACTAAATAGGAAAATTCCTAATACTGTGTCAACGCGCGACGGTAAATCAGCGGCTAGTCACGAGTGGCTGGTGACTAGACTACACCTAATAAAATTTTATCAATAACTCCATTCTGTAGTGTTTGTATAAGGTTAATATACACTGGGATCAAGCAGAAAGAGAATCCAATAGGATATAATATTATTTCTGCAATGTTTCCACGCTAGGGGCAGCACCAGAAAGAATAGAAATTTTTGTTTGACGTTTGACAACATTTCTGTTTATATTCTGACTAGCTGTTGCCCGCGACTTCGTCCGCGTTAGCATAGTAGATCACATCCCAAGTATTATTTATTTTACAAAAATATTCAATGTACAGAATTACCTTTTTATTATATAAAGATGTTCCGCGCGGTTTCGCTTGCGTAATTTAGGAATTACACGTAACCGTACATTTTTCCGCAAAAAATAGCCTATGTCCCTTCACGTGGTTTATTCTTCATGTTTGCCAGATAACATAAAAATTGCTCCAGTAGTTCTTAAAATAATTAGCAATTTCATATAATTTCCCCCGTTTTTTCCACATTTTCATATATTTCTTCGCTCCTATTAGTCTTAGCGTAATAAAATATTATAGCTTATAGCCTTTCTCAATAAAAGGGCTAACACTGAAAGAATTTTTCAAATCGGACCAGTAGTTCCTGAGATTAGCGCGTTCAAATGAGCCCTTTCATATAATTTCCCCCGTTTTTTCCACATTTTCCTCTATTTCCTCGCTCTTTTTAGTGTTAGCGTAATAAAATATAATTTATAGCCTTCCTTAATCAATGGGCTATTTAATTTTTATTTAAGGCAATTTAACGCGTTCAAATAAGCTCTTTCAAATAATTTCCGCCCGTTTTTTCCACATTGTCATCTATTTCTTCGCTTATATTAGTCTTAGCGTGATAAAATATAGCCTATAGCCTTCCTCGATAAATAAGCTATCCAACAAAATCGGACCGATTTGAAAAATTCTTTTACTGTTGTTGTAGTTCCTGAGATTAGCGCGTTCAAACAAACAAACAAACAAACTCTTCCCAATTATAATATTAGTATTATATTCTGATATCAGTTGCAACATGACGAATTTTGGTCGTATTATTTACATAAGAGCTAGTAGCGCACTCTGCGTAATATTCCATATTTTAAGTGATATTATATAAATTTTGTACAAGCGTATCACTACATAAGAAAAATCTACATAAGCCCATCAGTTTTTAAGATTTTTTTATACAGAAGTTTCTGGTTTCTCTCGCTTTTTATTAGCTACATAAAGTTAAACAATAAATAAAGCTAGTAAAAATAACTCACATCAAATAACTCTTAGAAACCGGATAGTAAAAGCAAAGTTTTACTTACAGAAAAAATAAACCATTTTTTAAACAAATAAAAAAATCAAATATTGTTTTCTAAAGTAACACTTCGATGTATAACTTAACAAGGCGACTACAGATTAGTATTTTTTATCATCATTTGGCACGTGTAAGTCTTGTTTGTTGTGTGTGCTTGTCCTTAAATTATTCAGTACTTCCATGATATAGCTGGTTGTTCGAAGCAATAAAGTATTGCTATCTATTACTGTTAATCTGAATATTATGTATTGTTAGTTCAAATTCTGATTAATTAATAATTAATTACTCTTGTAAGATTTTTAGTACCGAAACTTACTTTCAAGTTTCGTTCACATTTTGAGATAATAATATAAAGTTTCATGTTTTTTCTGGTAGTTTGGAATATAAGATGTTACCTGGTAACTAACAACAATAATTATAGTAAATAGAATTCTTATAAAAACAATTAATAAGTAAAAACTTATCTCTCTACTTAGATAAGTCTATTGTAGAGAAAAGAGAACATAGTACCTATTAGTCAAAATCGAACTTATATCAATCAGTTTTTAATGCAAATATAGAAGAGCCGACTTCGGCACGAATGTGCTTATCAAGATCAATCTTTATATGATACGGTCTCTTAAAAACATTAAAGTTACCGAATGTTTAGGGTGTTACGTTAAAATTCATCCTCTGGTTCTACAATTAGTATAATCACCCTTACCGTAGGTTGGTTACCATTTGGTGAAACATAGGCTAGTATTAGGTCATTAAAAAACTTTACACACTACAACTTTATCTGCCCTCAGATTATATAATTGTAGAGGAGGGGAGGGTGCTATTTTTGTAGTCACTCGAGCGTCATGGAGACCTAGTAGGTTTTGTACATTAGGTAAAGCTGATAAAAAATAATAGGAGCATTTTTTTATTTTAGCGGTGGGTTCAGAAACTGCAGCCATTTTAAAGTTTTGAAAAAGAAAATAGTATATTCAGAAAATTGCTTATTTAGGTAAATTATAAATATATTTTAGACAACAAGGACTAAAACATTTAGTTTAGACCAAAATAAAATATCTGCGAAGCTTAGTTAAGAAAATATGAAGCTTTATTTTTTTAATATTAAAATGTCCCTACAGGCTTACCTAACCTTTGAATCGTCAGTGCTTTATATGGAAGCTTCTTTGGGGTATACTAAACACTCCCTATCTTAATCTGACAGATCCGACGACATTTCAATATTAAAAATTTTTTTTTTTTTACCCACCACGTGAGAAATCTGATTTCTATACCATGATAACTAGACACATGTCGGAAGCCTATGCAAGCTTAATCTGACACGCACGAGCTACTCCCGAAATCCCCTCTTCTCCTCCCCTACTATAAGTGTTGAATCCGCTTGACAAATATCGTCCATAAAACCGCGCATTTGCATTCGAATGCAACATTAATATGAAGATGATACGTTTTATCTCAGCGATTAATATCGATACATCGGATACAAAATAACACAAAAATCGAATCAAACCCAGTAGCAGCGAGCTGTCTCCTCAACCGAGAGTACTTAACCGGTGAAAAAAAAAAACATTCGAGAGATTTATTGTGTATCGATCATGAAAGGAAATCGAATGGATCTTCCTGCTCGCTCGCACGCGTGTTCTCTGTCTCTTTCTCATACACTTTAATAGCGATATGAAATGTAGACACACAGTATTTTATTTTTCGATTATTTCATTTTATGAACCACGCAAGCGCAACTATAAAGTCGGAATGGATATGGAGTTGGCGTCTTCGGATAAGCGAAGAATTTCTTTTTAATAATATTTAAAAAAACGAAATACATAATACATAATAATATCTCCTTTAATATTGTTTAGACCGCATACAGAGTAACTGTTATAAGCCTTTAATTTGTGAAGAAATTGCCATGAGTTTCATACGTAACATTATGATGAGCGCTTACTTAAGGCCATCCCCCGAGCAAACGACCTTGACCATACATTTGCCGCGTCGCCGAGATCGCACCAAAACCCTATTTTTTTTTTTACTAATCTTAGTTCAAAATTGACCTAAAAAAATTTTAAACGTGGAATATGTAGTTTATGATATTGTCGATCTATTGGCGTGTGTTTCAAATAACAGTAATTTGTAAATACTAAGGAGATGCTGAATGTGTGCTTGAATTTTAATAAATTGGTTTTACTTTGGAAGCTGATATCATTAGTATAATAATCAAAAATAGAAAATTTAAAACGTGGAAAGGAATGTTGATATGCTGAAGATTATTGCTGTATTTTTATTATAACTTTGTAGCTTTCAAATTATGAGTTTATAAGCCTCTAAATACGGTAAATTACGGAATCTCCGTAGGGACCGCCTTTAAATGAAAATTATTAATAATTAATAGAGATGATAATAATTATAACTCGAATACTAGACGTCGCACGCACACAAACACCGTGCCGTAGTCTTCCGAACTAAAACTACGCGTTAGGTTAGACGATGTATGGCAAGTGGCAACGCTACGACCGGCACAGCGGGGGGCTGGGCTGTCGGTGTTAGGTTTATATATATTCAATAAATAATAATGATAATTTAACTATTTTCATTAATCACAACATCCTTAGATTTGCATAATATTATGATCATATTCTGGATGACAGGTATTTTCAAAAAACAATACTGATTAGTCAAAATCGGCTCATCTCTTTCATGAATACGAAAAAAGAAAGAGAGGATTAATCCGTCCTTTGCGGGCCCCTACTCTAGACGGTATTGCGCAATATCACACACAATATTATTGAACAACTTATTTGACACTAAGATTGAAAGGCGGGCGTTCAATATTAACCCTAGATGGTCAATAATATTGCACAATACGTGATATTGCACGATAAAATTGATCGTCTAGGGGCCCGTTAAATTTTAACTCTGGTGCAAGTGGGCCGTAGAGGTCTAATTTAAAGTAGGACTACAGTACCTTGAGTGTGTATGTGGGTTTTGAAGGGAGCTCCCTGTCCCTAGACCACTAGTGGGCGAATGCAAGGCTGTTAGCTTGTCTGCGCCCAACGATGTTGCTAAATTATTTTCTTCAGAAATTCCAGCGAAATCTTTATTTTCTTGAGTTAAAACTTTGCTTGCTTGCTTTTATGTATGGTCCAAATTATGACTTTGGAGCATTTATTGTAAACATAGAAGTCAAAAGTATTTTTTAGCTCAGCTACTTTTACAGCAATCTCTACATACGCATCCTAAAGTAATATCTCTCATTTTTTTAAACTCTATATAATTGAATATCTAAGAACTATATTACCCCATTTTTTACAGGCGTAGCAATAACCAATACTATTACTATTGGTATAAAATAAAAGGCACATATAATATAGTAATCCCTAGAAGCATAATTTCTGATGGATTTTGCTTTCGTTTTATCTGTATAACCTGACATCAATGGCACATAAGCTTATGATCAATGAACGTTCGCAGGTTAACTTTGACGTGGTGATGGATGGGCGTTGGTGAGAGCTAAACACCCTATATCATTACCGACTAATACTATCAGTGCTTGTTGATATTCCAGAATATATAAGCGTTCATAGATATAGGCTTTAAGTAAGTCTAAGGGCCTCTAACGGGGATAGAGTATATCACATCTAGGACTATTACAACGAAATTTACAGCCGCTGCACGCTGGTTCTAACTGTGTCGTCGCGTAGCTCCTCGCTTCTTCTTATTTCGCCACTCAACCTTATAGCTACGCCATTTATTATTAACGAAATTAGTACGAGACGTAATATCGTCTTATTTGTAACACAAAATTATTTCTTTACGTACAGAAAGTTGTATTAATAATTACATTTATTTGAAAACTCTACGTATGCACCTTTATAATGATGACCTTGGCCATGAAGTAAAACGCTTTAACGACTTCTTGGCAACATACATAGGAAGAGGAAGATGTTATACTTGACAGTCGACTGTTTAAGCTGTAGTTAAGCCGCTGTGACGTCATAAGCTGATCAGCGCGTTAATACGACAGCTGTATGATTAGGTAAGAGATCATTAACTGCTTTTAATGCCGTAGGAACGATGTGATAGGATAGGACTGATGATTATAAACTGCAATCAGAAATACCATGTTATAGAATACTAGATGACGCCCGCAACTTCGTTGCGCCAAAATTCGTTTATCGCGTACATTTTACGGGATAAAAGTATCCTATGTCCTTTCCCGGGACTTAAAGTAGGTATCTCTATACTCTATAGCAGTGGCGAAGCGTCCATATAACCCGATTCCCATCGGCTTCCCTTAGGGCTTAGAAAAATCGAATATATGGGCCAACGACATATTTATCTAATAAATATTTTACATACCTACTTAAAAAACTTTGAATTCACAATGTTATATGCAATAAATTTTTCTCTCACTTGAAATACATAGTTTGAATTAATAACTATCGCCTACAAATTTTAAAAGGCAATGCAATGTGCGGGCGCAGAGAATCAAGCCGTGGATTAGCGGCTTATTTCTCCATACAACGACAGTTCATAGTAAGCATCTGTCCTTTTCATTCCTGTGAACTGGTCGTCATGTTCTGTCTCGTTCTAGCACGCGCGATATATACTTGGAAATAACTCGATGCCCGACGAGTTATTACGGAGAAAGGTTAATTAGCAACGCACAAGTGCAAGCGAGATAGACGAGTCATGAAGTAAAATTGTTATGATTCGAATTTAAGAATGAATGTAGCGACATTATACTTTTGCTGGCGCGTAATACATTTTATTTTGGTAGGATTTTTTGTAATACGACTTTATTAAGAATCCCTTTAGCGGTACTAAATATTTGCTGGTTTTTAGATTGACATATTAATATGGCGGATAGTGTGTTTGTAAACAACATGTCGTTTGTTTTGTTTTGTCGAATTTAAATTTTGTTTTAGCGTTAGAACTTAGAAGAGTGTCGTGAATTAATTTAATTTATATTGTGACTTGTGAATTGTGAGTAGTACGACGTAATCGTGTAGTTCGGAAAATATGGCATTAATTCAGCAAGACTGTTGTCTGACAGATTATATTTTGCTGTCGAAGGAAACTTTGTTTTCCAAACTTAGTTTTGAAAATTAAAAGCATGTCATTCAATTATAAATTACCAAAATTGGTAAGTAGATTTTTTACTCCGGCTTCCCTTCTCAAAATATTCACCCCTCGCCACTGCTCTATAGTCTATACCGAATTTCCGCAAAATTGGTTCAGTGATAACAGACAGACAGACTTTTACATTTATAATGCTAGTATGAATGAATGTTGTTCAAGTTCAGATCGATACTCGATGCTGTTAAAAATCTTACATGATAAAATTTTGATAGGTATATGGTTCAATACAGTCTTGATACAATATTTTCTAAATCAAAACGTAGCGTTTATAACGCATTCTGATTGGTCAAATTAAAATTTAAAATCAATCCGGTAGTTTCGGAGCCTATTCGACGCAGACAAACTTTTCCTTTTATAATTATTATCATTAGGAGTATTACTGGGTATTGCTTCGATAAAATGTCATTAATTTGAGTATGTGTTGAGTACCTATAACGTAGGATATGAATAAAATTCTTCATAAGATACACGACAGAGTTCTGAGAATATAAATTCTTCGTTTCTTTGAATCTTCAAACTTTGATATAAATTTATCGAGATATCATTTCATGCTTTTATAAATCCTCCAAAAGTTATAACGGTTAGATGCCAAAAATAGCATAATATTGTCTTAATTGCCAGCTGGTTCTTATCATAAGATTAATTAAAATTTATTTAAAATTAGATCTTCTATATCATGTAACACTATGATAAATATTATCATTGCTTGTGAATTCATATCATCACAAGGGAAACCTATACATAGGCTGCACTAAAAATATCGGGAATGGAATACTTCCACTATTCCTGTCATATTAAAATCTTCTTAATTGAAAACTCCTTGGTTTTAAAAATCGAATACCATTTATTTATTTAAAAAAAGATTCTCGGTCTTGTCACAAGGTCTTGTCAAACTTGTTTAGTCGTTGAGAAAATGGAATTGACTCGAGAAAATTCTAGAGCGATGATTTATTATGACTTTCGAAGTGGTTTAACACAAAAACAGTGTGTTGATCGGATGATTTCTGCATTTGGTGATGAAGCCCCATCCAAAACCACAATTTATCGCTGGTTTGCTGAATTTCAACGTGGACGTGTCAGGCTCAGTGATGATCCCCGTCAAGGTCGAAAACTGCAGTCACCCAAGAAAACGTTGATGCTGTGCGTAAGCTGGTTGAGGAAGATCGACATGTGACATACCGCGAAATTCAGGCAACTTTAGACATTGACATGAGTCAAATACAAATAATATTGCATGAACAATTAGGTTTAAAAAAGTTGTTTTCCCGATGGATACCGTATTTGCTCTGTGAAGAGCAAAAAGCGGCTCGCGTTACTTGATGCGTCAGAACTCTCGAAAGATTCCACGCAGGATCCTCAATTTTTTTTTTATTAAGTAAGGGGGCAGACGAGCAAACGGGTCACCTGATGGTAATCAACTACCGTCGCCCATGGACACTCGCAACGTCAGAAGAGCTGCAGGTGCGTTGCCGGCCTTTTAAGAGGGAATACGCTCTTATCTTGAAGGTTTGCAGGTCGTATAGGTCCGGAAATACTGCTGGTGACAGTTCGTTCCAGAGTTTTACAGTGCGCGGCAGAAAGTTACGCGAAAAACGCACTGTGGAAGACTGCCACTCATCAAGGTGATGAGGATGGTATGTTTTTCACGTGGGACGATGGCGAAAAGTTGCAGGTATGATTCCGAACAATTCCTCAGAGCACTCCCCGTGATACAACCGATAGAGGATGCAGAGTGATGCTACATCTCGGCGTAATTTCAAGGGGTCCAAGCTGTTTGAAACACTATGGCAGTCAACAATTCAAGCGGCCCTTCGTTGGATTCGATCCAGAGGGAGCAGTTGGTATTTTGGCGCCCCTGCCCAGAGATGAGAACAATATTCCATATGAGGCCAAACCTGCGCCTTGTAGAGTTGTAGGCGTTGTAAATGCTGTATACAACATCGTATCAGGTGACGAATCCTGGATATACGCGTACGAACCCGAAACTAAAAACCAGTCACGAGTTTGGGTGTTCGAAAATGAGTTAAAGCCAACAAAAATTGTTCGTTCACGGAGTGTTGCAAAAAAATGGTGGCCACGTTTGTCTCCAAAACCGGCCATATTGCGACTATTCCTCTTGAGGGACAAAGAACGGTTACTGCAGAATGGTATGCTAGCATTTGTATGCCACAGGTCGTATCTGAACTCCGTTAAGAGAACTGCAACCGCTGCATCATCCTCCATCACGACAATGCGAGTTCTCACACCGCGCACAGAACAAAAGAGTTTTTAGAGCAAGAAAACATAGAATTATCAGACCATCCGCCGTACAGCCCCGACTTAAGCCCTAATGATTTCTATACTTTCCCTAAAATAAAGAATAAATTGCGTGGTCACAGATTTTCATCACCTGAAGAAGCTGTGGACGCCTACAAAACGGCCATTTTGGAGACCCCAACTTCCGAATGGAATGGTTGCTTCAATGATTGGTTCCATCGTATGGAAAAATGTGTTAAATTTCGCGGAGAATACTTCGAAAAGCAATAAACACATTTTTAAATAGTACTGTTGTGTCACCTCCTTGATTCCCGAAATTTTCACTCGTACTTCCGTATAGGTTTCCCATCAAAACTATCCTTTCCATCGTCGTATATCGTATAATAAAAGTATAATTTGTTCTTCTCGTCATGCACTATACTGTATACATAATATTATCTGTGCCAAGTATTATCAAAATCAGTTAATGAAACTTAATACAAATTCGACGGAAAAAAACCAAGCACAATATTGTTTGTTTTTCCCGTTTAAATTAATTTTATACCATGAGAACTAGATTTTTATCGCCAGATAACTCTATAGGGTTAACATTTGACGATAGAAAAATAATGTTTTTCTATCGATAGAGGAGATATTTCTCTTATAATTAGCGGGGAACTAAGTTATGAAGGCTGTTGCGGAGGACATTCCACGGCTGTTGAAACCGCGGACCAGATTGTTTACGTTTCAGATGGAGATAGCAAAATGTGTTTGTGAGGACCGCGAGAACTGTGTGGATACGACTGATCGTATCAGTTTAGTGAGACGAGTGTGACTGTTTTTTTTTTTTTGGAATGTAGGTCTAGGTGCTAAATAATACATTGCGATTGAAAGTTTAATTATAAACTTAACGATGAACAAAGATAACAGATATTTTTCTCAGCTTTTCAGCCAACAAACTTTGGCTACATCTAGCGTTGACCAAAAGCAAGGTGGTTACTTACAAAATACAAAGAGATCCGTTTCTGAAACAATAATGAGCATTCGAAAATAAAACATCGATATTTAAGCATAATTTTATATTGTACCTACAGGTAATTAAGTTACTCCATGTGTACTTTCGACCGCATGTTTGGTACGCTATAAAATTATATGGAGGATAAACAATATATTATTATATTGACCGATTCTCAGATCTACAAGGTAAGTACACAAAACAATCAATTTCTGTTGTTTGATTTGAATAAAAACAACGACACGAAAATTTGCATTTAAAATTGGTGGATACTTCCTATTTCTAGTTTAGAATTGTCGTATCTTCACTAAGCTAGCGAGCTAGTTTCATTAAGTTGCTATACTGGTAGCTAGCATCACCGGTCGACCTTCCCGGCGACAGGTCAGCTCACTTGCGACACTGCAGACTCCCACTAATCGCTAGTCGCTAGTCGCCACATCTTATATCTACCTCTATCTCCACTTAATCGTCAGTAGCGTATGTCCACTCGGCACACATTTCTTGCAACACTGTACTAAGTTTCGCTACTTGGTACATTATTTAATAGTACAAACACCTTTTAAAATGATATAACATTTTACACAGTGAATAACTGGAACTGAAGGAATGTTTGTCTTTGTCAAGCATATTAGACGTACTTGACTTCGTATCCGCAAGTAACCAGAATTATTTTTTTGATAATTTTCATTTACCGTGATTTCGAAGCTTTTGAAAGCAAAATAGATTTTTTTCTCTGTGCGATATTAGCGGGTATAGAATATTATATATCACTAGCTGTCCCGGCAAACTTTGTTTTGCCATATAAAGTATTTCACCTATATTATTTTATTGAAGTGACTAAATAAGTTACCATGGCGACGTCCATCGCTATCCCGTCGCACAAACAATGGTCGCCGTCAGTCTCGAGTTGTAATAATTTACTATTATTTATTCAACAATTAATGCACTTATCAATATAAAAAGTAGCCAGTAGCCGATTCTCAGACCTACTGAATATGCATAATAAAATTTGGTAAAAATCAGTAAAGCCGTTTCGGAGGAGTACAGTAACTAACATTGTGACACGAAAATTTTATATAATACATCTTGAAATAGAAAGGAAGGAAGGCATATGAACCACAGATTAGGTGTATATATTATGGTAGAATATAAACCAAAACCCGATATTAAGAAGAAAATGTGTATAGGAATATATTCTTCCTGAGTCCATCGGACTCGCTATCAATGAAACAAAAGTAAAATCGACTAGATATAACAATTTATTACGGAAACGAATAAATTATTGTGATAACTGATAACCGTTATCACACACCCCTTACAGCCGCGGCACAATTCATTGGTACTCCATGAAATATCTAATGTAGCGTCAGCAACTTACCAGCACGATTTAAAAGTGGTAAGTATAATTTATGTAAATATTATATAATAGCAATTACCAACTCAATTAACTTAGTGCTGGCTTTCAATTACCTAACATTTTATTTTTAACCGACTTCCAAAAAACGAGGAGGTTATATGTTCGGCTGTGGATATTTTTTTTTATTTTTTTTTTATTTTTATTTTTGTATGTTCAACGATTACTCCGCCGTTTGTGGACCGATTTTCGAAATTTTTGTTGTGTTGTATTAGGTTTCACTCCAATTTGGTACCATGTTCACAAAAGTGGTGACCTGATGATGGGATCCATGAGTAATCGAGGGAACTCCTCGAAATTTATATGGAAACATATGGTGATTTTGGTTTTATGAGAAGTATCCTAAGCATATGCTACCAAAACGCAAGATTTTGCACCGAGGTATACTATGGTTCCGAAGCTACTCAGAGAACTCTGGATTCCTTATAGATACAAGTTTGGGAGTTTAGGCGCTGTTTTAAGAACTGAAAGCATATGCTACTATGCAAATTACATTCATCATCATCATCATCATTACCATGTCAGGGTCACCAATGTCACCAAATTCAACCTTATCTCCAGAGCATAAGGCACACATTTGACATTACTTCTAAGAAGTTAAAGCTGCTTCGATAATGTAACATTCTGTCTCACTTCGCCGAGATATTCTGGAAAACAACCTAATTTCAACCTTTTGCATTGCGTTTAGCGTTCATAATACAATAACACTCTCTGCTGTCTCACTTAAATCTGCCAGGGCCGCAGGGCTGTCAAGCGGGCGCGGGCGGCGCGGCGGCGCGGGCCGGGTAGGGACTATGTGCGCTGCGTCCGCGTCACGTGCGACAAGTCGAGCGAGTGCCAGTACTATTGAAAGTTGAAACTAGTCCGGTGACCGGCTACTTAGCACGTCACGTCGCGTGTTCACTTCGATTTTTTTTAAATGTATTGTTTAAAATTATCTGCAGGCTGCAGCTGATATTATATTTTGTAAGTGTGACTGTAATAAGATACGCAGAATAATATTATACAGGTGTATTATTCTACTTATAGTACGCGATGGTTTACTCTGGTAACTAAAAAGAGTGAAATTATTATTTTTAACAAAAAATTAAAACCGACTTCCAAGGTAAAACAATAATAACATCCTTATAATATGAACTAAAAAGTATTAAATAATTATTCCTATGTAATAGTGCCTTTTTCCGAATTCGGCTAAAACTCAACTATTTCTGTACTCAATCTTCATAATTTTGAAGTCGGTGCCAGTTCCAAAAGTTTCAAATATTCTGTCAGAGAACAGAAGATTCATCTGAACAGAAGATTCATCTAGATTTTTTTAAATGTATTGTTTAAATGTATCTATCTACCTGATATTTGGGCCTTGGGGTATACCGTATGGCTTTTAACAGTCTTAACAAATTGTAATAAGATACGTAGAATATACGCAGTACCACCGACGACCACTTATAAATTCGCGGACTATGACAGAGGTCAACTTAATAACAATTATACGAGATCAATTACCACTCAATATTGTGATTTATGTTGTCAATTCAATGCTCACTGCTCACACCAAGCGGCAAGCTCACTGTTGAGTTGTCAGTTGCTTACAAACTTTCAACAACACGACAGCAATCTGTTACGAGTTACAACTACCTATATAAAACTTCTACGTACAAGCGATAGCGCGACACAGGAGCGCCTCAGTGACATCTAGTGAAGACAATATGAAACTATTTTTTTTATATAATTTGAATTGGCACTAACAGTTTACCTACTAGGTAACTAAAAAGAGTGAAATTATTATTTTTAACAAAAAATTAAAACCGACTTCCAAGGTAAAAACAATATTAATAGCATCCATTAATATGCACTAAAAAGTATTAAATAATTTTTCCTATCTAATATGTAGTGCTTTTTCCCGAATTCGGCTAAACCTCAACTATTTCTGTATTCAATCTTCATAATTTTGAAGTCGGTGCCAGAAACCTGTCAAAGAAATAAAGATTCAGCTATATCTGGTACCGACTTCAAAATGATGAAGATTGAATACAGAAATAGTTGAGGTTTAGCCGAATTCGGGAAAAAGTACTACATATTAGATAGGAAAAATTATTTAATACTTTTTAGTGCATATTAATGGATGATATTAATATTGTTTTTACCTTGGAAGTCGGTTTTAATTTTTTGTTAATTTTAAAATCCTTTCTAATTAATTACAATTGATTTAAGTCATTATAGATACAGGAGTAAAATAATTCCATAAGGTTTCATCACAAACATCGAAACCATAATAAGCTAGAATTGATGCTGCTCTACCCTGAATTTAAAAAAAGTTACTTTATAGATAGCTGTTATTAAAGAACAAGTCTATCATTCAATATCTAAAAAAAAATTACGCGATGGTTACGATGTTACGATGCTTGATATATTATATCAAACATCGTAACCATCGCGTAAACAATAAACAGAAAAGGAGAATACAATATTAAAGTATAACTCTATAATTAGTAAGGGGGTATATACATTTATGCTAATTTATAAAACAAGCTTTTTTGCTAACAGTACTATCCGCGGTTGGGACAGAGTTTTATGGATGTATAAAGTAGCGAGCGGCCGTCCTGGGCCACAAATATTAAATTACAAACTACCGTCGGTCCAGCTTTCTCTTTGTTTTTCAATTATTTTAATCACTAAATATCATTCGTGTAATGTGTCGAGCTAGCGAACGGTCGTGCTCCACGTTACACACGCTGCAAATATTAATGAGAATGAGAGCCGTAAGGCTTCGGAGAGCCGTAAGTCTACGGAGAGCCGCAAGGCCAAGTATTCTCGACCTGGCAAGGACGAGAGCAGGGGGTGCGATGAGGAGGGCTTCATACTGGTGGAGAGGAGGAAGAAGAAGCCCGCCGCCCGCAACCATTGCGGCACCGCACCCTATGTACCCGAGCTGCGTCTGCGGAGCGAGGTCCTCGCGACGCCCCTGTACATATCTCGCCTGCACTGGTCCATGGAGGTCGAAGACGTCGTGGACTACATCAGTAAGAAGACATCCCTCCACTTGAGGGTCGAACGTCTGCAGTCTCGCCACAAGGTCAACTTCAGTTCCTTTGTGGTGAGAGTACCGACGCATCTTCTGTCGACCTTTGAAGCGGAGGAATTCTGGCCGACTGATGTGGTTTACCGAAGGTTCCTGGGGAGACTCCGGAATGAAGCGCGCGTCACGTCGCCGATAGCTAAGTGACAAAGTGTAGTTAAATAATTTATATGTATGTTAGTCATTAAGGTATATATTGTATGGGCCTATGTAGCCTGAAATAAATAAATAAAATATATAGTTACGATAAAACGTATCACTATTTTTGGATAAAACATGTACTTATTTTATATTCATTTCAGATTATAATCTGTGAACTATACTACCTTCTGGATAAAGCAAATTATGTTTATACATGTACGAAAATGAAATAATGTGTAATTATTAAAGTCACTAATGTAAATTGCAAATGAAAATTTCACGTTTTAGAAAAGTACATGTTAACAGTATTATGGTTGTTAGCAAAAATATTTTAAGTAAAACTATAAATTATTTTATTTGACATGGAACTTTCTCGTAATTTTAAGGTTTATACACAAACATTTCACATTTAAATTTTAGTAACTTTTTTGCGGGAAGTACATGAATAAATAATATTAAAATATTTTAATTATTAAGAAGTTAAATGCTTTAACAAACTGCAAGAGTCTTGTGGTGATAAAAATATTTTAATATACAATAATTATATTCCTAAAAAAATGTACGTGGGCTTAAAATTCTTATTAGAATTAGTAGTGAATGGTATTGTTTTTATCAAAATTTTGATTATTATTGTTACAGTCAATCTGTACTAAGACCCTAAAAATGTATCGAAATTTTAAGTAACATCGATTGGGAAAATGATACAAAATGAAACATGTGATTTATATATTTTCAAAAATATGCAAATACCTTCTTTTTCTCGATGTGTTTCGATCTTTGACAAAATATAGTGAGGATACTTTTTTATCAAATAGAAGACATTACATACCTACTATAGTAATCAATAAACTTATCCTACTGCGTGTAGGTATTTTACAATCGAAACTAACAAACAGGAGTATAAACTATTTGAAGCTCGCATTACACGAGCTTTTGATGGAATAGCTGCACTTTACGCACTCCAAATGTACCTCGATTCTGTGATCTTATTCTAAAACAGCGTCGATTAGATTGCGTTGCAATCTCGGCATAATAAAAGTTCACCAATCGCGTCCTGCATTTCTAGACAAGTGGCAAGCGATTATCGTAAACGCCAACAATATGTATGGGATTTGACATAAGTATTCGCTAGCGAAGCGATGACTTAAATATGTCAAATCGCATACATTTTGTTGGCGTTTACGATGATCGCTTGCCACTTTTCTCGAAGCGATTATTGTAAACGCTAACGCTAACGCCACAAAATGTATGCGATTTGACATAAGTCATCGCTTCGCTAGCGAATACTAATGCCAAATCCCATACATTTTGTGGCGTTAGCATTAGCGTTTACGATAGTCGCTTGCCGCTTGTCTAGGGGGGCTGGTTAGTCAAATGTCCGAAAATCAGTTGTTGATTTTTTTAAATGAAGTAAAAAATAAATACCTACTTGTTTCCGTATTATTAAATTACCAGCGTTTTTAACCAACTTCCAAAAAGGAGGAGGTTTTTTGTACATCTGTTTATATTTTTGACCATTAAGCTAACGATTGGTTTACCGCCACGCCATTTGGATTCTCAGTCGCTCGTGTATAGCCAGCTTAAAGCAACGCATCTATTTGTCTTTGGCCTCTGCGTGGGCTCACAATTTGCTGCGATTACAGATTAGTAACGTTCAGGTGTTGCTGATAATTGGCGATGTCTAATAGTCCGGAAACGCATTTGGAGGCTTCGGAAAAGGCCAAAAGACCTTAATTATTGTGCTTGCATAAGAGTATTGAAAAAAAAAAGTTTTATACGAGGTGTAACAAAACTAAGTTGCTGTTTCACATCTGTTATTAGCAAATAGGATAGAATCTAACAGTTTTTGTAAATTATTTTAAGAGTAAATGTAAATTCTTACAAGCTGTTGATGTGCCAAAATAAATAAATAAGTAAAAAAACAAAATTGTATCTTTCAGCGCTGCTACTTTCACAGTGAACTGCACAGTGATCTTTATACTATAAGGGACACATACACGCCATAAAGGTTTATCACTTAGTTTTGTTGCACCCTGTATGAGTATGACGATGAAGCTTCTAGGGACTCAAGGAATTACCAGATTCCATCTTAATCGCAATAGCAGTTTAATTATGAAGAGTTAGAAAGAGAATAGTCTGTATGTGAGTCTCTATCTCTTATGCATTTATAATGGCTGCAATTGATACCCAAGCTGTTGCACAAAGCATAACAGTCAAGACTCGAGAGTGATGATGGTGATGCCAGTGATGATGATGATGATGATAACGAGTACAAACGGATCATCACACAGTTGTGAGCAAGTGTCACGCGGCTCGTGACCGACTCTGATTAATGTTCTGATCATATCTCTTCCGTATACACTGTCATTGAATGTTTTTTACGCTGACCACACTGCAAAAACTTAAATTCCTAAAAGACATAATGATATTATATTGCCTAGAATTATAAGCATCATCATCAGCCACAGTCTCTTTGTTTCACAAAAGAGAGAAAAGTAGAGAAAGAGAAGTAGATAATAAAGCTTTATAATGACGATGAAGTTCCATAAGCTACGTTGTTTCACATCATCATTGCTGCAGACATTTACGGTCGCAATCAGAGACATTTAACTATAACTTAAATTTAATGAAGAGTTTGTCAGATAATAATGGAGTTTATGTCAAAATCTTCATTAAATTAATGTTAAGTTAAATGTAATGTAACATCTATCTCAGTGCGGCTATAAAATATGTCAACATTTAGTAATAGCGATCTCGTAGAAGTTTCGCAAGCATTTTGTATTTTATACACGTTATACTTCAACAAGTTCGGACAGGAGAGCTTTTATATTTTAACGACAGACTTGTAGAGGGAAGTTATTGTCACATATTTTAAGTAACACGTAAATGTCGCGGAGTTTGTCAATAAAGTATCGTATTTACATGTCAGGTGTTGGCGTCCTTGATGGGTGCGCACGCGCAGCTACTGCGCATTTACTGCATACTCCTGTTCGCTAAGCTCACGATAATCTATGTATATTTTATATTATAACATTATATTGGTATTAAATATAACAAAGCAATAATAGAAATACTTTTCTGGAATTAATAAGTATTTAATACAATATTATTATTTTTTTACTTTACAAGTTTAATGGTATTTTAATTTTTACTTGCTGTAACATGCACATGTTACCAATTCGCAAAAAAAAAACTTTTAGCGCTATTATCTTCGTACGTTGTATTATCTTATCTTTAGATGTAATGTGCTTACTTACACAATAATGTACGAAGAATAGAGTAGAATCTCATTTCTTAAGAAAGAGAGTTTTACTATCACGTTACCATGACAGAAGAGAGTGCCAGACCCAAACCAGTGATGCTAGAGATAAAGAGAGAGTGAGAGAGGAGGTAAGATAGGCAGTAAATCTCAATTCCCAGTGGAAGCTGTTACCGAAGAAGCCGGTAGATTGCCGCTTCGATCTGACATCGATCCACATAATGTGCTCTACCCGGATCAAGTCATAAGCGAAAGCGTTTGGTATGAGTGAGAAAATAAAAATAAAGTGTGAAATAAAACAAAAGAAAAGAACAATAAGAATTAAGTATTGTGAAAAAAATAATAATCTGTAGTTTAAATAACTAAGAGAGATAAAGAGATTGAAAATCTATGAAAAAATCACTGTCTAATAACCATTGAATTTGTACGAAATGAGATAATAATTCATTCTATTTATATAATATTATGACTTTTGGAATAATTAATAATTGTATAATTTAAAAGATAAATTAATTTTTGTATTGATTTATATCGAAACAAGCTGAACTGGATAAAGAAAAAAATAATAGTAAGTTAGGTCTTAGTCAAGTTTCAAATAGCATTCACACAGCGCCAGAATTATATTGAATTACAGTGTAATAAAATATTGGCGCTTCTATTGTAAAAGGAAAAACAGTAGCAAATTCTTAAATTAAAAAAAAAAAACAAAAATAATATGTAGCGGAATGTTCAACCCTCCACAGCTAGTGGCTCGCGCCACTCGCATCGCAGCATAATAGGGTGAGCGATTGCGTTCGGTTACGCATTCGGCTCACGTCGCGGCGAAACGTCGATCCCGCAGGAGCCAATCGATGTACGAACGAAACTAGACGAAAAAAACAAAAATAAAGTTCGGGGATAATAGGTGGTTGAGGCGTAAATGTGTTACTGGCATTTAAAAGTAGTATTCATCTTTGCATTTAAATTTTAATTCTAGTCTTTCTCATCAGGTCTTTATGCGGATCATTATGTGTGGTGCAGACGAAAATCGGGCATATAAATATATATATGCATATAAAAATATTGGTAAGCATAGCTACAAGTGTAAACGCATTGCATTAGAAAAAAGTCTAAACACAAATAAATATATTATATTTTTTAATAAAATTCTTTTGAGCATCTTATATTATTGTTTTAAATAAAGTGAAGTATATAGTGATAATTAGTATTTAGTAAATTACTATTATTACAAGGGTTATTAATTTACATGGTATTAATAGAATCTAAAACAATAATATCAAAATATATACAAACCTAAAAATATAATATCAAAATAATATCACGTGTTTGTCTGCATACATCGGATTCATTCAACTCCGTCTCCGGCAATAAAGTGAGATTGTCACGCACGTACAGCGGGGGTACGAAACACCCCACCGGGTGGCAGGGGGTTAACGCACGGACGGACGCTTCTCAAAATATATTTTTTAAAGCTACAAGGCTAGATATTTATGGGCTCTTAGATTTCGTTATTTATGATAAGCAAAATGAATTGTTATTAGCAATAAGCTAAATTGATACGGGATATAATGATGCAGAAATCTTTGCTGTTTGCTGTCGGAAGTTTCGATTCTTCTTCTCTTCTCGTCATATCTTCTTCAAGAGTGTTCGATTAAAATCATCATCTGACTCCATACGTGCTTTTGCTTTCGATAGCTAAGCTCGTCTAATGTCAAGACTTAAAGCTGCAAAATTCAAATTTAAACCCCTTAAAATCATTGTTTTTAAAAATACACTCGTGCCATTAAAACCCAAAAAAACGCCGTCTGTGATCACGTTAATAAGCCGGCCATTTTTAAATTAAATCAAGTTTGTGCTTTTCATGAAACGATAAAATGTCGCGAAATTATTTAGGGGCACGGGAACGGTGGAGGCTGTCAAAAAAATAAAATTCCACATTCAAAAAGAATTATAAGAGCGGGCGGCGTACGTGCGGTGCCCGACTGCGCCGGACGAGGGGGGGGGGTCTGTTTGGTAGCTTGGTAACTATATCTAGTAACATATATGTATAGTCATTTCAAGAAGCGGTACAGTTTAATAGTACGAGTAGTATGTTTAAGTTTTGGTGATCGAGTTCCGCGAAATACGCTTATTTTTAGGGTTGGAACTCAGCCACTTCCAACCCCGAAACATATGTCCTTTCTCGGGACCCAAAGTAGGTTTATTTCAAATTTCAGCAAAATCAGTTCAGCGGTTTCGGCTTCATGAGGTAACAGGCAGACAGACAGACACACTTTCGCATTTTTAATAATATAAAGAACGGGCGCTTCTTTTGCAACATTAACTACGGTGAAGGAACTAATTTCATTACTGTTTAATAACATTGATTGGAGGCAGCATTGTTGTTCGCCCGCTGCGAGAGTCAAAGGCGTAATTACTTCGGAACCTGGACAGGTGACGATTGGCTACTTAGAACTCCATTATGCAATTGAGATGTTTATGCCAACGCGTTTTTAATTTGATTAAAATATTACTCTCGTTATTTGTTTTCATGAAAGAGAAAGCAAGATATTTTATGAAATAACTATTTCATTAATAAGTAATTTTAACTGCAGTTGGTGTATATTAAGTTGAACTCCGTAAATGATGCTCATTATGGCATTATATCATGTAAAAATTTCAAAATAGAGAATTAACTTTTTAAGAACTCATCCTTTCCTGAAATAAAAATCTATCTACAAAACATTTAAGCTCTTCTCTTGAAACTAAAAAGCTTAGCCATAGGTTTCGATGCACTTTGCAGAATTAAACTTAAATTAGTTGAGGTTAAGTTGTACATAAAAAGGTTTTTGCTATTTAAAGTGGGGTCAAAATACCCCTAGGGCATTTGACCACCTTTTACAAATCCAATCAAGCATTAAGTAAACAGCAGTAGAAATCTATTCACACTAAGTAATCTGAAATTATTGAAGTGTAACGCTTGACGCTGTACAGCCAGCAAAATACGACTAACATCAAAAACGTACACGGGAATTTCACTTCTATTCTTTGGCAGATGAAGTCAAAATCGTGCAAACCGATTTAGGAGTCGTATGATAATATTGCATATCTATTTTTACGACGCCTCCTACGATAGCGTAGTTCTTTTTATTATACGTTTATGTTGCGAATTGTGGTAAAAAGTCTTAAAGCTGGAGGTGATAATGATAAGTCTACGAATAAACAAGAATATATAGCAGCTCACGATAAGAAAATTAGTGAGGCTGCAGTAGTCTTATTTCTTTTACTTTTAGTCAAAATCATAATACTAGTCACAAAATTTGGATATTTTAATAAATTAATGCAGCCTTCCCTGGACCCTGGTTACTGGTTAGTGGTACTATTCGCCTCATCTGAAGTAAATATTATTGAAAAATTTAATAATTATCTAATGCTTTAGTAAATAATAAATGATTTGACGATACTATGTATTCAAAAAGTATGATTATTTAATTCTGCTCCTATCGATTCTCATTGATTGCCCTTGATCAATTAACTTAGCGGATCATGCCATGTGTCTATATCTTCTTGAATTATTGATGCTAGAGCCTATTACCGTGAGAGTAATAGTTAGGGAGATACAACATAAACCAACAGGCAATGCTGAAATATTCGCAACAATCTTTATTTATCTTCTAGGGAATCGTTATGGGGAATTGTATCCCTATACATCATGTCGGGGTAAGATTCGCGTATAAAATGTTTGAGACTACATCAGCTTAGTCACATTGAGTAGCTTGTAGTTGATTTTAAGTAAAGGGCCGATTTGTTTCGCAAATATTCCATAGAGGATTTAAATAGAAGGTTTTACCTTTAATTTTATTTGACATTGTTTCATTTTAAAATAGGACTGCAATTGCTTGGCATTCGATTCCATTCCTCTCGTTTTGCTTCTTAAATTTGTAATATCGTCATTTAAATTCCTACATCACTCGAAGAAGACAAAGTACTATACCAGGCCTTAAACTAACATTAACTCCACAAATTAAAAGTACAGTAAAGGAACACTTTCTATGTCTCTTATTAAATTTTAATGAAGTGACTTGAGTAAAAAGATAAAATTTTATAGCTTTAAAAAGTGTGAAATAGTTTAAATGAGATAAGATTAAAAACTTTTGAAATGAGGAAAAAGCTTGTTAAATAATTGCGATGCTAGAAATGTATTTTGGAACTCTAAATTTTTTACTAAATGTTTTACTAAACATAATAAGAGATTTCCAAGATAATTGCTATTAATTAAAGTTTTATAAATTTTCAAAATCTAGGTTATCTAAAAAGCGCTATGATTCCCATACCTTTGTATTGGAGTTTATATTTCAGGAAAGCCTATTTAACAGCTAATGCTCAGTGCTTACATATATTCAAAATTTCAAAGGATCAGTGTTGTCCTTTTTTCTCGGAAGAGAAAATAATAAAAATCTTCAAGAGGTCATCCTGAATTCTCTCGAAGAGAGAGCAATAATCTGTTTTGAGCATGTAGAGATTTTACCTTGCATAATAACACTGTTAGAGAGTTCTGGGATCTCATTACGAACTACACCTTTTTGGTATAAATTGACTAAGTCTATCTTGACTAAGTCTAGTCAATACTCGATAGTCAATAACAAATAGGTTTTTAGCCTTCACCGGTCGTAATCATAGTTATATGAAACAGGTTCCATTAGCGACTGGCCCAGTGACATTCCCCGCTGGACACTTATCACTAAACAGTGGCATAAGCCTCCGACTTTACGTGACTGGTAAAGCCAAGCCCTGGTTTACGACAGTATTTCGGCAAACTATTTTTCTTATAAAAGCTGTAAAGTATCTCCACACCAAATTTCACTAAAATCGGCTTAGCGGAATTTTTGCATGCGAAAGTGTATCTGTTTGTTTGTCTGTCTGAAGCAGGCACAACTCAAAAGGGTTGTGCTCACTTACCGCTTGTTCTCTCTCTTTGACATAAGTTTTCTTAACGATCAAAAGCCTAAACTAATGTTAGGTCCAGTCAACGAACAGCTTAAAATTTTTACATTGACGCTGTTGATGTTGGCTTTGTCTCTTGCAAGTTGCGACAGACTATCGCGTTTTTTATTTATTTATTAAATATTAGCGACCCGCCCCGGCGTCGCATGTGTATAAAATATATAGCCACTGAAAAAATGATTAAAATCGATAACCTATGATCCTTCACGTGGTCTACTTCTTATCTGTGCCAAATAACATAAAAATTGCTCCAGTAGTTCGCGAGATAAGCCCTTTCAAATAATTTCCCCAGTTTTTTCCACATTCTCCTATCAGTCTTAGGCCCACTTGCGCAGATCTGAGTTAAAGTTAACTCTGAGTTAAACATCATGTCATATATGTCACTCACCAAGTGAGTGATAGAGATGACATGATGTTTAACTCAGAGTTAACTTTTACTCAGGTCTGTGCAAGTCCGCCTTAGAGTGATAAAATATTATAGCCTTTTTTTTTTGAAGTGAAAACTTCTTTAGCGGCGTTGAGCACTTTTGTGGGATGGGTAAAAACTGTGAAACTCGCGCCAGATTTTCGTGTTGATCGAAAAACCATACAAAACGCGTAAGACGGTTGGAGAGTAGTGTTTTGTGTCGAATTCAAACTCGAACGAAATGTACAGTCGGGGAAATGAGTTGTTAAGCAGAAATGTACAGTCGGGGAAATGAGTTGTTTAGAAGAAATGTACAGTCGGGGAAATGAGTTGTTTAGCAGAAATGTACAGTCGGGGAAAATTGTGCTAAGCAGAAATGTACAGTCGGGGAAATTAGTTGTCTAGCAGAAATGTAGTCGGGAAATGAGTTGTTTAGCAGAAATGTACAGTCGGGGAAATGAGTTCTTTAGCAGACGCGCTGAGGCCGCGTTTCCACCTGAAAGACAACTGTCGCGAGAAGTGTCTGACAGTCTGTCTGACAGCAGCTTTTTTTTAATCGATTGTAAGGGTTTCGATAAATTAATTAAAACGGTTGTTTTTTTTTTTTTTTTTTAATCGATTTTCATAAAAAATGGGTTACAAAAATAATGCACAACGTTAATAATCAAGTTTTCACTTCTGCCGGCACTCCCGGAGTGCAACCCGTCTTTTTTTTTTTATAGCAGTGGTCCCCAACCTTTTTTCATGCGGGCCACAAACATGTTTTGTTCTTAATGTCGCGGGTAGCAACAAAATTTTTTTTTGGGTTAAAAAATTACATTCTTCAAAATTAACGATTTAAAAGTGGAAAAAATTTAACGACTATCACATTTTATTTTGCTGGTGAGCGTGAATTTCAAAACATCACGCGGGCCACAAATAAAGTTCCGGGGGACCGCGGGTTGAGGATAGTGGGCCCATAGCCTTCCACAATAAATGGGCTATCTAACACTGAAAGAATTTTTCAAATCGGACCAGTAGTTCCTGAGAATAGCGCGTTCAAGTTAGCCCTTTCAAATAATTTTCCCCGTTTTTTCCACATTTTCCTCTATTTCTTCGCTCCTATTAGTCTTAACGTGATAAAATATAGCCTATGACCATCCTCGATAAATGGGCTAACACTGAAAGAATCATCAAAATCCGTTGCGTAGTTTTAAAGATTAAAGGGAACAAAGGGACATGAGGGAAAAAAAAGTGACTATGTTTTATAATAAGTATAGAAGGAGCAAACGAGCAAACAGGTCACCTGATGGTAAGCAACTACTAAGTAAAGCTGCAGGCGCTGTGGGTGATTTTTCACACCCTTAGGAGAGGAATTTCTAAAAATCCCTTCTTATCGCACGCCTACGTTATACGAAGAACACTCCCTCCAAATTTCAAGTATTTACAATCACTGGTTTAGGCCATGGCGTGATTCCATTTTCATGTCATTCAGGACAAAGCCTTTTATATAATGATATAGATTACACTCATATACATACCGCGAAAAAATAAATATTTCTCAGGAAACAGAAAAAATAGTTTGAATTCGTATCTACTCGTATTAGTAAGAGGGAAAGAATCTAGACTATTCGACGGCCCTGACTGCACCTGCGATGATTGCTGGCTAATTAAATTATTTCGGCCCACAAACGCCCGAGTCGCCCACAGCGATACACAGATCACGGTAAATGTAGAGTCGTCATTTTGTTGGGACCTATCGATCCCTCGTTGTCTCTGGGAGACAGAACGTCGTATCTTTGTTTACCATGTAATAGATAAACCATAAAACATATTAAGATCATTAATTATTGTAATTTAGATTTGACTTATAATAGCACTTTTCATTGAAGAAAAATAATACGCGTATTAAACTGGGGTGTTTTCATTTTTGTGTTTAGGTAGAGTAACTACTGTTAGAAGTTGTTACAAATTCAAGATATTTAAAGAGTGTATAAAAGTGTACAAAAGCTGTGTGTAGAAAAAAGTGTTATTTCTTATTAATATAAATATTAATTTTCATATTGAGTCAACTATACCCTAAGAAATAAAACAGAATTCAACAATTTGTAATTGTGTAAACAATAAGGTAATACAAAGTGTCGCCTCTACACTATACTCTACATAACGAGTGATACGGGGCCGTTTTATTGCCGTCTATCGGAGGTATAACCTCAGTATAACGGTGTATTTGGGAGATATTTCCAATTACGCAACACCAACATTTGGAAATAAGTACGGACTATCTTTATTAGAGATTCCCTGAACATTACAATGAATTTATGTAGACGATTTGATGGCGTCTCTGTACCTTGTGCTTAGGATCAGGTGACACCAAACTTTGTGGCTCGTTTTGTTGTGAACTGACCTTAACAATGGTATAATTATGTATACGTAATTAAGGTTCTTCACCACATTTAACCACGATGAACAACTCACTTCAAAGTTGTTTTAATAATGCACAATCGACGTCGATCCTATCAAAAAACATTTGCAAAGGCTTCTATACGCTAATTCGAAATATTCACACTACATGATAGCCAACAAGCACACAAGATTAATAGCAAATTCAAAACCACCATTAACTTGACTGATATCATTAACTTCACTTTAAACTGTTAATACGTTAATATTAACATTCATCATACAGTTAAATCGTCAGTAATTTGTAAACTCGACGAGAAAGTTAATTCGCTTTGAAATACAGCGTCGAAGGGTTAACCCCTCTAATGATGGGGGCCTAATATACCCCAGAAAAGAACCCCGACTCGGTTTAGGGTTATAAACTTAAAGTGATTAAGTTTGTTTTAATACAGAGTTTCATCAAGTTGGGTCGTTCATCGCAGAGTGAAGTTACATGGCCAGTAGCGACGATAGCCAAGACGGGTGAGATTCGAAGTTTAGGATTTTCTTAATCTGCCGCCCCTACATAGAATCCTGGCTACGCCCATGCGGGTGAGAGACACGTAAGTTTTAACACCAAGGTGTATTTAATTGAAATAGTTTATTGTAATTACAAGAATTAGCATCTACCTAATCGATGATTTATAAACATATAAATTCATAACAGAGAAGGAGTCGTTAGAAGTAAGAGGCTGCCTTTAGTAAAGACCTTTAATTTATATACCTATTTATATTTTTCATTTAAAATGTATTTTACGGAAGGTGCACTTACAGTAAAGGTATAATTAGTAAGTAGTAACACAGATTTCAAAAACTATAACAATAATTAATATGAGATAAGTCGTCGGTTTAAACTTAAGATCAATATCAGTTATAATATAGGCACAATAATTCTATTTACCAGGGCTCTAATATATCACTTATATATTTACTATATTAATTGTACAATACAATAGCATTATGTCATAGTCGGCTATTAGACCACATTCCACAGTCCACGTGGGTGGAGGTATATGCGTATAATATATACTATGTTGTATGTCGCTGCAACTATGTTTTGCACGTTCCTATAGTGCGTAGTTAAGGCGCTATATTGAAAAAACTGTCCTTTTTGACGTAATACTATAGGACCCTCAGAAATGTTACAAATCTGGTAATGAGATGTACATATCTTCATAGCCTTATCTAGGTTTGAGAAGAACCAGAAACACGATTAATGTATTTTGCCTCGATACATTTCTCGATCGAAATGACCTCTTAAAAATACGAAATTTGAAGATTATTTTTAAACGAAAATAGATGTATTGTAGGAAATTAGTCTAATTGATAGACACCTTTGCAACTCAAAATCGTATAGAAGCATTTTGCTTAAATGCTCCTAGTTTTTTTTTAAATAATTAAAATTACGTTTTTCGCATGTTTTCCGAGCGAGCCGATAGCTTCTGGCCGCAGCGTATTCACGACTTTATAGTCATACAAATTAAGTATAAAATTGCCCTTGCGGTAAAATTACTTTCAATGTAGCGCCTTAAGTAGGGTAAGAACAGAAAGAAGGTTGCTAATGATAACTTAACTATATAAATGGCAAGTTGGCAACCCAAAACATGTAATAAGTAGACGTCGTTCGCGACTTCGCCCGCGTAAAAACAGTATTCCGCGGTGTTCGTATATTTTTACAGGATAAAAAGTATTTTATGTCCTTTCCCGTTATTTACTCTATGTCTATACCAATTTTTATCAAAATCGGTCCAGTAATTTTCGAGTCTGATCGACGCAAACAAAAAAAATATCAGACTATAGGAAATGAAAATTGGTTCCCTTGGAGATAATCTTGACGTTAATCAATTCTTGAATTAGTTAATTATTATTCAGAAATAGCAAAAATACACACAAAATTGTGTGTATTTTTGCTATTATATTGCTATAATATTATAGTGACACTGGATTTTACAATTTCAACGCAATCCTTGGCAGGTCTCGAACCCACTAAAGCATCCATCACCAGCGGTACCAATTTGTGGTGTCATGGTGATGATTTGTAGGGACGGTGGGAGGCGCTCGTTAGAGGGTTTATGGTGGCAGGGGTCACCATTACTTCACCACAACTTATGGTGGTCACCCATTATTTTACAGCAACTTATGGTGACTCCAAATCATTTAGGTGCAAACTGTAATTGTTTATCATAAACAAGACAAAAGAAGGAACAAAAGGAGTGTTGGCAATAAGCAAGGATTGAAAACAGATATAATCGTGGTTACGCTAAAAGTCGATGTAAAATTAATAATAATAATAATAATATATATGGACGCTTCACACCACGTCAATCTGGCCCCGTGCTAAGTAGGTACCTGAAGGACTTGTGTTACGGGTACCAGACAACGGAAATATATTTAATACTTTTATATTAATAATACATATATTTAAGATTTTTATTATATGATACACATATTTAATACGTATCCATGACCCAGGAACTTTAAAAAACTTTTTTGTTCCGTCGGCGAGATTCGAACCCGCGACCCCCGGCTTGAGCTGCCACACACTCTACCCATTGAGCCACAGAGGTCGTCAATTGAAAGGTTCCGAGTTATAATTAATTACACTGATTACGCTAAAAAAAGAAAATTGTCACGAATATAATAAAATTTATGTAACAAACAATATTATTTGAAATGTAAAAAATTAAATCATCCAAACATAGCAAAATTTATCGCGAACCCAACGATGCATACAAAAAAAATTACGTACAATCAATATACGGAGAGATTTGTCCAAATTGCCTCTAAATCTGCTCCCTCCGTGCCGCATGGTTCTCCGGGAATAACCATTTCAGGGTCGGTTAGCCCACCTTGAGGGGATTAAACTCGCCAAATTAGGCAATTATAAAAAACTTGTTACGGCACTAAATGTGATCCACTCGCAAGAAGTTAATGTTTATGGCGATTTTAATGAAACAAATATTTCCTTCGTCCTTAGTTCTCGTTGCTGAGGAAATTTTTCATCAGCTAATGCTTATACATTATGTGCGATACATTTTATTGGTGATACATAAAATAATTCTGTATATTATGTTACTCTTGGACTGTAATTTTGTACATTTTGTTTTATGCCGTGCAGTAAATTAAACAACAAACACTAAAAATTATCCAATTTAAACGATGTTCCGCTGTTGTAGATGGTTAGAGCAACAACATTCCTAAATATATCACGGAATTTATAAAATCCAAAAGGTACAAGTAGCATTTATGGTATCGGCTTCCATATAACTATCATAAATACTAGTACCGTTAATCTCAAAAGATATTTACTGCCTTACACAAAAACTCACTCACCTGATCCGAAATACCTTCACACCAATCTGTCCCTTAGCACCATATAAATAGAGTAAACACTCGTATCAATAAATATAAAATTTCTATATCCATGTCGAATGATAAATCAAATTAGTCTAGAAGTTTTTTCTGGCAAATATTCCGATAATTATGAAACTTTGGTATTTATAAACCATTTGTATTGGACTTAAGTGATTAATGGGAAATTTAGTAATATCTACACGATTAATGAACTCGCATCAAATGGAGTGAAGATGGTCAATGTATTAATTTAAACTAAGTGAAAGTGCCGATAAAGATGTACGTTATAAAAATAACGATTGATTGTTTTAACATCGCAAATGATGTAATGTAACTCTATTATATATATATATATATATATATATATATATATATATATATATATATATATATGTATCTTCTATACATATTATAAAACAAAGTCGCTTTTTTTCCCTCGTGTCCCTTTGTTCCCTTTAATCTTTAAAACTACGCAACGGATTTTGATGATTCTTTCAGTGTTAGACAGCCCAATATTTATCGAGGAAGGCTATAGGCTATATTTTATCAAGACTAATAGGAGCGAAGAAATAGAGGAAAATGTGGAAAAAACGGGGAAAATTATTTGAAAGGGCTAACTTGGACGCGCTAATCTCAGGAACTACTGGTCCGATTTGAAAAATTCTTACAGTGTTAGATAGCCCATTTATTAAGGAAGGCAATAGGCTATATTAATTTATCACGCTAAGACTAATATGAGAATGTGGAAAAAACGGGGGAAATTATTTGAAAGGGCTTATCTCGCGAACTACTGGAGCAATAATATTTTTATGTTATTCGGCACAGATAAGAAGTAGACCACGTGAAGGATTATAGGATATCGATTTTAATAATTTTTTCAGTGGCTATATATTTTATACCCGTGCACGCCGGGGCGGGTCGTCTATACTTATTATAAAACAAAGTCGCTTTTTTTCCCCTCATGTCTCTTTGTTCTCTTTAATCTTTAAAACTACGGAACGGATTTTGATGATTCTTTCAGTTGTTAGATAGCCCATTTATCGAGGAAGGCTATGGGCTATATTTAATCATGCTAAGACTAATAGGAGCGAAGAAATAGAGGAAAATGTGGAAAAAACGGGGGAAATTATTTGATAGGGCTTATCTCGTGAACTACTGGAGCAATAATATTTTTATGTTATTCGGCACAGATAAGAAGTAGACCACGTGAAGGATTATAGGATATCGATTTTAATCATTTTTTCAGTGGCTATATATTTTATACCCGTGCGACGCCGGGGCGGGTCGTTAGTACATAATATATATGAAAATAAAAATATAATTTGGTGAAATCTGACGGTACGAATTCGGGTATTGGCTGTATAAGTTCTAATTTCTCAAGTACACGTCAAATTCAAATGAGACATCAGGGAAGAGTAACAATATTTTTATTTTTTAGCTTGGAGAAGTTAACAGTCTTGTCCACCCTCTATAGAAGCAACTATGAGTTCCTACTGTAAGGACGTTGAGTGTTAGCCATAATGATGACTATAATAATTTAGTAAAGCATACCCGCGATGATGATACTGACATGTATCTGCATGTAGAATCTAATCGACAACAAAACTTTAATAAAAGTTTTCAACGTACTGCAATAAAGATTTATTATCATAATCCATTTGTTCTCCGAGCATTGACACGAGAGTAATATATTATGTTGGGACTTGCCACACCAACAAATATAGCTATAGCAGAGATATATTTTATTTTATGTTAAAAATTTAGAAATATCACTGCTTTTCTATAAATAGTACAATGTGGTGGAAGCGATAATTATTATATAGCAACAAATATTATAATTACTAACATAACGTTTACTTATCACATTACCGTATTAAGTGTTTCATTAATATTTTTTCTTAAATTATTTTTTGTATTACCTTAGCAGGTTTCAAAAAACGCTCTATAATAAAATAAATAAAATTTAAAGTTAATATCCACATATTTTAATAACAAAATTGTTATTAATAATTATTACATATACTTTATGCAATTTGTATTTTATTTTTTTAATTTTAATGAAAAGAACTAAGTTTTCCTAAATAAAACTTAGTTATAAAAATATCGCTTCTTTCTTAGCTATCGCATAGCATTCACCACTGCGACAAATCTGAAGTAAAATTTACATAAGTTATAGGTTAATTGTGTTAGATTCATAAAATATTATAACCAAGGCACAATGCAATGCTGAGGTATTTTGTCATTTAAATCAATTTGTCTGGTGCCAAAACTTATTGTCTTTTAATAAAGACGTGTGCTGCTTTTAGATTAAGTATAAAATTATTATGTTAACGCTATGGAAGTCAGCTGATTTTTTGTCTTCTTTTTCAGCATTATTCTTATTTCGGATATTATTATTTTCAGAAAAAGGATCAGCTGTTTCCTCTTTAAGGCGTCTTACAAAAGCAACGGTATTTTGTCCAGGACATTTTATTCAGGCCACAACGTCTCGACTAACTTTGTAAGGAGGTTAACATTTTTTTCATTCCTCACTTACAACCTTTTGACCACTACCTTCCATTACCAGAGGTCACGTGCCGCTTTCGTTGCCAACGCTAGAGGTTGTAAAATCAATTTGATTTATGTGATGGCAACAAAACAACGGCTTACATCATTAATTAATCATAATGACACGAACGTGATGAGGATTTGATAGGGGAGGGGGGACTGCTCAATTTTAGGAAACCAAAATTTTACAGAAGGAAATGAAAGAAGAGATTAAATATTTTTATTTAAAAAGAGATTGGACTGTGGACATGAGGTAGTTTTGAATACAATAAAAAAATCAGAACAATGAAATGCAATCGGCAGGGCATTTTACGTGTCATACGACAGCAGTGCGATAGGTCATAGGCGCTTGACAGCATATCACAACAAGCACAATAACTGCTGTCGAACGTCTGCTACATTACTATTGCCAGATACATAATACTCTACCGTTTTTGACTTTTGACAATTCCAACAAGTAAACCTGTAAAACATCGATTTTCGCACCATAGATATTTCCAAGCCACTAAAAAACAAGAGAACCGTTGTTTGTAATTGGATTTCAATGTAGCTCCTTTAATTGGAATTCCTTTTATTTCCTTACAAATTAATTTGTGGATAAATTTCCTTTATGGACGTTTCTTCTGTGGGGATGAGCGGGGGTGAGTTTTTTTGCATGGGGTGGTTTTATCGGATGTATTTAAACCCCTGCCGAGGTTAACTGATCTCCGTGTCACACATATATTACTTTTTTAAGAAATTGTTGGTATTAACTTGCCTTGTGGGAGTCTTTAGACGATACTATTTATGTTTGCAAATAATTGGATAGTAAATTTAGAGTTCCTTGAACGTTTAGGGGAATGGTTTTAACTTTTAGTGCATAATATTACACATGTGTAGTGAATGCAGATGTAAATATGATTTTTTAATCTAAAGGAGTTGCAAACTTTCTGGTATGAAATGAATGCTAAGTAGGTTCTACCTGGTCACACCATTAGGTCAAGTATATTATGGTCTTAACTACGTGGTAAGTATAATAATACTAAGCATTTTGGTATGTTTTGTGACTAGCCATGTGAGTTAAAAAATTGTTACTACGTGTATTATAAACTAAGAACATTTTAAAATCACTTTAAATGTGGGTAAGTATAACAAATCAACAATAAAAAAGCTTAATTTGCCATTAGTATACGTATGACGAAAAATAATTTTCAAATTTAAAAATGGAAAATGAAAAGCTGATGCAGTTTTAATATTTTCTTCCTTCAAACAAATGGAAAATAATAGAAACAACCGCGGCTTGTAAGGGGGCAAAAACTTCACCCCACGCGGCTGACTCACGTAAAATGTAATGGGAAATTACTCTAAAATAAAAAAAGTCTCCCTCATGGTACCCTAACTGTTACGGTAATTTGGATAAGACTCCCCCGACACAATACTAAAAAATTCCACTTGGAACTCTCAATATGCCATCCCTGCTGCAGCGCCATAAAATTTGAACGTCTCTAATCGAATATAACTGAAACTTTAATTGTGTATTTTTAATTTTCTCTCTTTTTTAATTGCTCAAATAATGGTCGACTGTTATTTTGAGGAAAATAAATATTTTAGAACTGTTTAAAAGGTACCTTGGAAACCTAATAAGAAGAACGTTACATATTTTTATTAGATGACGTTATACATGCTTTACGTTCATAAAGTGAAAAGTAATGCTTGTAATTTTTCAGAACGAGAATTAGATCATCAAAATTTGTTACTTTATTAATATTTAAGTATTTAGATTTAAAAGAGACGATTTTTTTTTGATTAAACTTAAAAAAATATCACTATGATCTGATGTTTATGATGACGAGAAAAAACTCAGCTCACCCACCTTTAGCTAAGACTTAAAAGTTTATATCTTTATAACGTTGTAAATCTTATTAGAGCATTACATTCTAAACATCACAATAAATATATAAAATAAATAGGCAGGTGAGGAGTTATAAATTGAATGAGGCTATTAGTGACTGAACCATGTGTAGTCCTGATTGATTTTAGAGATTAGCATTTTATTTTTATAGGTACACTAGCTAGTGCAATTATCCAGTTTTGCAATATATAAAACTGAATAATTGCACTAGCTATATTGTGTACCAGGTGTGAAAATGAATATCGAACATGCGAACAGCATACAAATACATACAAGAAAAAATTTACAAACTTTAATTGTATAAATATTACCTTCAAGCACGAAAGTGATCCGTAAGGTAGCAAAAGTCAAGGGGTTATAAAAAATAATTTACGATGCACCCACGGCGCGGTAATCCAGCACGAAAAAACACAATAAGCCATCTCGCAATCATAACAGTCCTACCAGTTATGATCCGAGTCATTCCGACCCCACGGCGGTATCAGTAAAGCGTTTGATAAAGTGGATCACAAAACGCGAAAGTATAAATAAAAGCGGGCCCACAAGTGGTCCTTGCGGTGAACCCTAGCGCTAACCGTGCGAAACGCCTTCTCGGTTGTTATTACGAACGTGAATTATGAAAATAATAAAAAATAAAGCGTCCGGGAGCCGCGGGGGGCTAACTCCCGCCACGTGACAGCGCGTGCGAGTCGCTTCCCGAACCAAAATATTGAAAATTTAAACCGCAAATTTTTCGCCCGGCCCATTGTTGCCGACCGCCGCTTTTAATGCGACACGTGCCCATCTTAATTTAGCCTGTTAAACTGATTAGGTGCTTCCAATATAGTTGTCTCTGCTTTCAATGTGCCATCAGTCAAACATAAAATCGATGTCATTGTTATTTAAAAATCAATTTAAATTTTAAAACAATTTGTAAGCAAATCAAAATATTTAATGGCCTAAATTAATGATGAAAGAAGTCACAGTCTACGCACACTCAAACAAAACACACAATCTATAGAAGCTAGACTTTTTAGAGAAAACCCCCAACAACAAATGAGACACCACAAGTAAATCCAAATATATCAGCATAATATTATTACGGAGGCCCATCATATCGACTTCACCAGGGCGTCAGTCGTCAATCGTGGTTTGGGGAAAATAATCTTATTTTTCCGAACCAAATTGGTGAAATACACCGCACCGCATAGATTTATACCAAATAGGGTTCTCATATTTCGCCATATTTGGCGTGGCCCTAAAACTATTAATAAGCTAGAATTTCATTGTAAATGCAAGTAGTTCCATAAATAGTTTTTATTATTCGTAATCCATAAACTATGAGTATATAATATAAATATATTTAAAGTAGATTCGTGAAAATTTTAATTGGTTTGCGATTGATTCAAGGTTTAGTAGGGACTTTCAGAATAATCATCATAATTAATCAAAATTAAAGTGGAATATTTGCATTCGCGATCTCTTTTTAGGGTTCCGTACCCAAAGGGTAAAAACGGGACCTTATTTCTGAGACTTCGATATCTGTCCGTCTGTCCGTCTGTCCGTCGGTCTCCAGGCTGTAACTCAAGAACGGTAATAGCTAGAGAGTTGAATTTTTTACAGATAGTGTATTTCTGTTGCCGCTATAACAACAATTAATACTAAAAATAAAATAATATAAATATTTAAAGGGTGCTCCCATACAACAAACGTGATTTTTCAAACATTTTTGCTCGGTATCAATGATGATGAGGTGAGGCACTCCAAATTTTCACAAAGGCCTTAATTATATGTGTACTTTAACAATTAGTAATAATATTTAAATAAAATAAAAGTTTAAGGGGGGCTGGGATCACAAAAAACACAATTTATGGCCTATTTTTGCTTTATAACATAACGGTACGGAACCCTTTGTGCGCGAGTCCGACTTGCACTTGGCCAATTTTTTAATTACATCGTTAATTCTTCATCCACTATTACTACATCTTTAATAAAGTCGCAGCTTAGCGTCCCGATAGCATTCATCCAATATTTATTTGCCTCCGTACAAAAATTTAATACTGTTAGTGCGCGCGGGCGGATTATAGAGGGTAGTTTTTTAAATAGGGTTAGACTTTCCCGGGGGTCGTGATAAATGACACATGCACATTTCGAAATACCCAATTTCGGATTTAAGTCACCCCAGAGTGGCCGGACAATGCTCGCGCGCAATTCCACCGGCTTCCGCGCCAAACGGCTTATTGTTCGCGAAAACGTCATAAATGGGGTGATGCTGTACTTTATCATCATTATAACTTCATGACAGTATTGTCTTACTAACGGCTTCTTAATGTGTGGCTTTTTATGTTTCATAATTTGGTTTGTTCAGCTTTATACTATTAGTTACTATAAATTTGTTCTTGCACCTTACTCGCTACAGCTTTTGTACTTTGTAGCCTGTGCTATTGCGTTCTAGTTTTGTTACTTGCTATAGTATAAATCTGGTACAATTTGACTGAGTTCTTAGACGCTAAGGACCGTTATTCCACTTATAGCAATAATAGGTAAAATCTCCTCTTCACACTCGTCGATAAATATCATTTCCGCAAAATCCCACAAATCCCACGAGCGTGGTCACGACCGGTACAATTATGTAAAAAATGCACCTCATAATGTCAGCACGCGGGTTATTTATCGAGCGTGACCAGGGTCTGACGCCTCGTGTCAATAACAAACCCTCCAGATAAAGAAAATGGCCTTCTGAACCCCTTCGAGCCGTTAATAAATGTCAAAGAGCAATGTCTGGGGACTGTCCCGCGACGGCCGCGAGCGTGGTCACTCTGTTCTGCTCACTTTGGCACGAGTTTTTGATGTTGAACCCATTGTTGAGGTGATATGGGTTAAAGTTTATTAATGTCCTCATCTGGCCACTTGCTACTTGTGACTATTGTTTAGGAAGAGTTGTCGTTTTAATGTTTACAGTGACAAAACATGTTATTACTGTCACTGGCTTCAGTTATATTATTAAAGTTTGGCGATGTTGCGTATATTTCATAGTATAGTACTTAATTCTTGTAGCTACAACTATACAATAAACATATTACAATAAAACTTCTCGTTATATTTTCAGTACCCAATAAAAAGAGAAATTAAGAAATTTAATTATTGCTCTCCCAATTTGAAAACCTTGATGCGAATCTAATAACAATTAATTAATTTCCTAAGAGGACCACTTTATCGACGGCAAATCTTGAACAGGATCTACGTTTGGAAAGCAGACCGATAAAATTTTGTCCAAGCGTAATAAAATCACTGTCATAATTGATTTCGAAACATTAATATTTATGACTTGGTAGAGCAAGCCATATCAAATTTCACGCTATAAAATTTGGACCATTTGAATAAAATTATTGTCTATAAAGTTATTTATATATTTGCCGTGCAATAAATTAATGTTAGCTAAATTTTGCATTCGCATATAAATAATAATCTGGTCATGGTCGTGTAAATTTTTGCAGTACTATGCTAGTAGGTTATCAAAAACTAAAAAACCTTGTAATAACAACCTCGTACTTGCATTATGCTACAATTTTTTTAAGAGTCATACACCGTTTAAATTTATTCAGTACTTACAGCAACCTTCATGTTAATATCGCAAGTCTAATATCGTGGAAATAAAAAACAAATCAATGGCACAGTCCGTCTGTCTGTCTGTCTGTCTGTCTCCAGGCTGTAACTCAATAACCGCTATAGCTAGACTTCTGAAATTTTCACAGATTGTGTATAATATCTGTTGCCGCTTTAACTACAAATACTAAAAATAAAATAAAGTTAATATTTAAGGGGGACTCGACCCATACAAGAAACATGATTTTTTGGCCTTTTTTGCTCGCAATCAATAATAGTAATAGCTAAAAAGCACTTAACATTTTTACAAAATCCTTAATTGTGTTTGTTATTTAATAATTAATAATAAAATTAAAATACAGTCAATATTTAAGGGGGCTCCTATACAAAAACACAATTTTTTGTCTATTTTCGCTCTATACTGGTACAGAACCTTTCGCACGTGAGTTCGACTCGCATTTGGCCGATTAATTTGCTTCAGCAAGTGTTTGATTGAGTCTTGGGCACCGTGTAAACACCCTTTATGCAGATCGATTAACAAGATACGCTCTTTTCAGGATATTGTGAGGTAATGAACTTAACAGAGTATCATTAGCCCACAATAACCCCGCAGCGCACCTTGATCGTTTTTTACCGGCGATTCAATAAGGATTTGAACACCTGCGTCCGCGGGGTAAAAAATGTCCCAAATTCCTTTTGATTAATGTAATGAACATGTTTTTAAAGGAGTATGTCTGATTTGAATGTAATAGAGACATCTCAAACAAAGTTGGTAAACTGTTTAATGTGTCTCTGTAACTTCACACACCATGCAAAATCATGGTAGAATATAAGAACTAAATATACTTGAAATAATTTGTTTTAGAGATGTAATTGATAAACCTATTTCCACATCCATCTGTAACCGTCATTTCAGTATTACTAAGGAAGAATTAAAAGATATTGTGAAATATACTAGTGAAAGCTCCAAGAAACAAGCAAGGAGGATATTCCAACCGAGCGGGGGGTCAGATTCAGTCAGACTGAATTTCACTTATTCATTTCAGATGTGGTATATTATATGTATATCGTGAATTCGTGACTATCTCAGAAATTTCGATAATACGATTTAGGATTATGGGTTGTTTAGTCTGCTAAAAGCTGTAATTCATTGAAACTCCTTGGTGCTATCAAGAATTATTCAGTTTCAATAGCTGCTAATTAGCTATGCCCAATGGCTAACATAATTGCGATTGCTCAACAGTAGGCGTAAGGATCACGGAAATCAGTGTCCAGGAGTAGATTTGCTCAAGACCTATTATCACCTCAGCATTAGAGAGTTTTTTTGCAAGGAAACAATTACTACGCAATACTCGCAACACTAACAGTGGTCAGTACGCATGCGCGTGCGCCATTACTCATACAATCACACGCTCAATTTGACAACAATCCGAACCGCTTTTGGTAATGAATCGGATTCTTGAGTCATCAATCATAATATTAATAACCAAAAAATTGGCGTACCTGTTGGCTGTTGGCGTATCTTCGAGATAGTAAACCACGAGAATTAACACTTTGTGTCACTAAGGGCCTGTTTCACCGCTTCCTGATAAGTGCCGAATAGACTATTCACCACTTAACTTGACAGATCAAGTATGGAAAATCTGTCAAAAATGTTGTGAACTTTATCAGAAAGTGGTGAAACAGGCCCTTAGAATAACATTAATATAACTACTATCTTTTGACTGCGGCTACCTGTATTCCTGGAACATAAACCTTGATCGCCTACCAAACTTCCGGGTGGTAGGTATTTTGAAAAATCCACGACACTGTCGAAGAGAAAATGTCGTCACTATTTTCTTAGTATCAGAAAAAACTTCTAAGAACCTCTGACTTTCATCACCTATAACAATTGCGATCCTTACAATTCCAGATTTCTATTGTCGACCACCGCAAGGTAAGGGTGCCATCTGCGTAATTACGGAAACTCTATCTCCGATCTCCCCCCAAGATGTCCTGTTCCACTAATCAGTTGTTACACGCCACTGTCACGGCGTTATTAATACCTCCACTTGCCAACGGTCAGAGTACACCTTGCGGACACCTTGCGTATAACGTTCCGGCTGCGAGACGCCAAAAGACGCAACCACCTAACAAAGGAATTGATACCTTATTTTGAGGGAGCACAATTCAGAATCGAAGAGAAGAACTAATTAAGAAGATTACCAGTATATTAGTGGACACGGTTGTCTTTCGAATCCGTTGAGATGGTCAGATAGTGACGTCACGGTATTGGTTTTCTATGACGGCTCACCATCTGCTAATGAAATTTGAAGGGCAATTATCCGTTTCGGCCCACATTATGTTTACTTAAGGTTTTTCTACGGTAATTGTCGCTTCGATGAAATGATTACCGATTCCCGTGGCATGAGGGTTTCATAAAAAACATCGGGGCGAAGTTGGCATGACAGCTAATTGCTAAGTTCAGGGTGAACAGAATATTATATTATAACAGTGTTCAATGTGACTTATAATAACTAATATTGCTCAGCTTTCTTCACAGTTTACAAAAGATAAGGAAAAATAATCCATCATTATATTATAACGAGAATAAATTCAATAATTTTACGGCCGTGAAACTTTCTCTTTAACTGTCTGATCTTTTGTCTATTGTAACTTTGGGCTCACTCCCGTTTGCTTGGGCAGGGAAACTGTAATACTTAGGTTTCTACTGATTATCTTCCTTGCGGTTCTAAGACAGCATATCCTTCAGATACCCCTGAGATTTTATAAAAGATTTTTCGTGGTTATTTACCGCTGTCGATCCTGGGGAAGTAAAGGTAGTAATGTGTGGTTGGCCTATGGCCTGTTAAAAAAAGGAACTCGCCGAAACAGGAATTTATTTAAGTTTTTATATATTATATTAAAGTTTAATTAGAATTCGAAGGACATATTATCCTATCTACGACCTATGCTTTTAGTTTATCTGAAACATCATAAGAAGGCTTTATGAGCAAAAATTTATTATTATAAGAAAACTAGATGACGCCCGCAACTCCGTTGCGCCAGAATTCATTTTTCTGGGATAAGAAGTGTTAGGTTTCCCAGAACTCCAAGTATCCACATACCAAATTGCAGCAAAATGGGTTCAACGGTTTGGGCGTGAAGAGGTAACAGACAGACAGACAGACAGGCACACTTTCGCATTTATAATATTTGTATGGATAGTTAAAAATCAAGTCAGAGTTGAAAAACTAAAAAAAAACAGCAACGTAAGTGATACATTTAATGATCACTTAGGCTTTATTCTGACAGCCAATCAGACGCGGCAATAAATATAAAGTGTATAATAATTACGCGCTTCGCGAGCCGTAAATGTGTTAATTAATGGAAAATTCAAAACATCTTTCAGCAATCTAATCGCGAGCATTTGCGTGCACGAAAATAAGGGCGGCGACGCACTGCGCGATTGTACGATAGGCTGCGTAGAAGTTTAAGATCGCTCTAGGAAACTAGACAATATCTACCAATATAATGTACATATCCACAGGCATAGATCAAGATAGGTACCTCATGTGTATGTACTTCGCGTGCCATATCGCGCTCCCAAACGACGAGCAATTCCCGTCTTTGGAAAGTCTGTTCTTGTACTATCAGAGAAGTGGATTCAGAGTCAGTTGACGGACCAACGTCATTTGGTCCGATTATGTCAGTTCAATGTAATTCGTGATCTGTCGGCTGGGTTCGACAAAACGCGACCAATTTGCATAGGTCCTCCATTTGCCTATGAATCAACTTCTCTGATAAGTGATAATACCTATACAGTAACGTGTCATCGTCCGCATTTCAACAAATCTGGCTAGTTAGTTTTGTCATCAGCTGCAGTAGTGGACTGATACTACATATTTTGATTTATTTTTCTTAAAAATGCATAGTAGAAATTATTCAACATCATTTATGTCTAGTTCCTGAGCTCATTTGACAAGAGTTTAAAGTGAGCTGTGCAATGTGCGTGTGCAACGGTCGCATTAGAGGCTTGGCCCAATTTCACCAACGTCTGTTAGTGTTAACAGCTTGTTAAAATGTCATTTCTTCTCTTTCATTCATACGAAAAACGAGAGAGGTAAAATGATAATATTAATTCGATCGTTAACTTTAACAGTCGTTGCTGAAATTGGGTCTTATCCTAAAATATTAGTATTTATACAGTACTACGACAAATTAACAAAAAACTAAAGTTGTATACGAAACAAACCTTAGATTTTACAATAAGCACCAAACGACGTCAGGCGTAACTGAGCTACAAAAATGATTTGATAAAAAGTTACTTTAACAGATTTTTTTACATTTTCACTATTTCATAGTTAACTTATCACTATCAGAGATCGCACGAAATGGATATAGGCTATATTTTATTAAGTTACTAGCAAGACGTCGTGTTTTATAAAATCAGTTTTTGTCATAATATGCCATAATTATTACAAGTACTTTCTACACCTATAAGAGTGGATTTTAATAACTTATCAGGAAAAAGTTTACTAGATACAGCCGTAGCCATAATAATAATTGTAGCTTGGTTTTTAAAGTTTTTAAATCTTAACATTTACTATGGTACGTACGTAATGACGACCACATTTTTAATGTGTCGGTTCGATTCCCCCATAGGAAAATTGATTTAGTTTTTATTAAAATCGAGCTCGCAACTCCTTGCAATATTTAAAGCTACCTCCTATTCTCTCCTATTTTTCACAAATTAACTCCTGTATCAAGTCAAGTTGCGTCAGTAGTTTTCATGTTTTTAATTGATGTTGCTGTCAGTTTTCAAGTCTCTAGATAGTCTAGTAGTTTCTTATTTCTCTTGCTAGTAATTTTCAGCCAACCTAAGTACCCCGCAAACGATCAAATTTTTGTCAAATTTTACGTGTTTGATAATATACAGCTGTGTTTGAAGCGTTTGTCGAACAAACTACGTGTTTGACCTGTTTTAAGAAAAATTTCATACGCGTAGCGTTTGACAAACGTGTTTGAACGTGTTTCGCTGCATTTGTCAAACAAGATCTCATGATCTCAAACCGATTCTAGCTAAGTGTTTGACAAACTTGTTTGATGCACGTTAGCTCGTCTGCGCTGCTGTTTGATGAAAACGTAAATTACGTCAAACATGTTTGTCAAACAAATTTGATCGTTTGCGGGGTACTTAAACATAGCAACAGCAACTTGGTAACCTAATGAGTCTGAAATCTCGTGAAATCACAGTGCGTAATCGATATGAAAGTGATTATACTCGTTGGGCGGCGACCAGTATGATAATGGTGCGTGTTGCGTGTGCTTATTGGACCGGGCTTGATTGCTCAAATTCTTTTAGAGATACGTAAACGGACAAAAAATAATGCGTGAACGTTATCGCCGTTGTCAACGTCTAATATGCCTAATGCAGAAGGTAATGACTATACTCATGCATTTGTGGTATCTTATTCAAATGTTACATGCAAATTGTAAATTTTGAATTTTTTTTTTTTGCTTAATATCACAAAAATATAAACCGAGCCTTACAATTCACAACTCTCGATACTTCTATCTGTGATAGTTGTGTCATGGAGCTCAAATCTTTAAACACCTGCCCATCCATCAATCAATCAATAAAGATAAAATACAGATAGAAAAACTAAGTTTCTACCGCAATGTCTAAGGCGAAAAAAGTACTACTAGTTTGTCTGCTCTTGTAGTACTGTTTATATTGTAATAATTGTGTCTTGTGTGTACTAAAAATAAATATTTTCTTTCTTTCTTTCTTTCTTTTTTTCTTTACTTAAATGAGTTAAACTATGTAAGGTATGCAGGACTGTATCCAGTCCATGTGAATCCAGGAGGTACTATCAGTACAGAGAAGTTGATTCCTAGGCAGATAAGGGAACTTGTGTATAGTTTAGTCGCGTTACGTCAAACCCAGCCAGATCACAATTATTATTAACATTGAATTGACATGATCCGACTAAATGACGTGAGTCCGTCAACTGCCTACTGACTAGGAATCAATTTTCTCGATGGTACATGATAAAACCTTAAATAAAAAGGAAGTTCGCATAAAGTTTCGCTGTTAGACGTAAAAAAACCTTTGAACGTTATAATTTATATTTTCCATATAATAATATTTACCACCAAATCCTTTCCTGGGATCGGAAAAAGAAGTGAATAATATCAAGTCGTCACAACCAAGTTTCAGATATTTGCAAAATCAACAAAAATATTGACCCTTGCTGCCTAAAAGCCCTGTGAGAGTTAGCCGTGCAATAAAGAGAGCGTGATAAGAAGTGTTAGGGCGCCGGTCATCTGATAGGAGCCCTGCGCCCTCAAGGTTACAAGTCAGTGTTTTATTTTTCCATTTACAGTTCTTTGGAGTTAGTGTCAATGTTTTTACTTTTTAAATTGTTAATTAATTAACGGACTATGCCTCAGCAAAAGATACGTCTGTTATATTCACCCTTGGGACAGTATGATACATTTTAGTCTATAAATATAAACCCAGACTACCGTACCAGACATTACCAAAATATTTCAGTCAAACCATATTTTTCTTGTATTATTTCCTGTAAAAGAGTTAGGACTTAGGCCATTACAGCCCCCTGTTTCTGCGCCAGGCGTTAATCGGTCGGTAATGTCAAGCTAACGGTCAAATGACGTAAACCTTTGCGCTCTTAACGAAATTCAGATTTTGATTTATGTTCTAGAATCACTCATAAGTAGTCTACTAATTAATGAAGATATTTTGCCTGTCAATGTACTGGTACATTGAAAGGCAAAATATCTTTGTCTGGACAAAGACTATCAGACCTTAAACAATCATTCGCTGTGTGATATTTTTACCAGGAACTTTTGAGAGGAGAGCCATGCTTCGGAACGAATGGGCCAGCTCGACCGGTGAAACAGCGCTTGCGCTGTGTTTCGCTGAGTGAGTGAGTTTACCGGAGGCACAATCCCCTATCCTATTCCCTTCCCTTCCCATCCCTACTCTCCCCTATTACCCTATTCCCTCTTAAAAGGCCGGCAACGCACCTGCAGCTCTTCTGATGCTGCGAGTGTCCATGGGCGACGGAAGTTGCTTTCCATATTCAGGTGACCCGCTTGTTCGTTTTCTCCCTTATTTCATTAAAAAATCAGACCTTAAACAGTCATTCGCTGTGTGATATTTTTACTAGGAACTGATTACAATAAATAGCGTAAAATATAGGTATAATCTACGGTTCTTCATTTCACCACATCAGGTTATGGGCCCAGTAGTCCTTCTACTAACATAGACTTGGCTTTTTCAATAATCTTACTTTATTATATTACATTAGTAAAAACAATCTTGTCCAATGTCCATAGTACATAATATTATATGATCATTTCTTTTACAGTTGGTTAAATAATATATCATGTGTGCGTATCGTGATTCATATCACAGAATCAGACTGTCAGGTTGTTTGTAAACACGGAGTAATTATTGTAATGAGTAGCCACCTCGACACACGAAACATTGTACTGAAAACTCATTATTTACGTATCATAATAATTATGTTTGTCTGCGAATACGGATCATTATGTTTGAAATATATTTTCCGATTCTATTGTTTAATTATTCTATTAAGTTGTTATACGGAAAAATTTTTAACATAATTATGCCTCGCATCATAAATTTTACTTGACATAATAATGCTTGATAGTCCACACAGGAATGTTTGAATACAGTAATTATTATGATTTTTATTTAAATAAATAAATGAATTAGGAAATACAGAAAATCCCTTTAAGAAAAACAAAAGTATTTCCTAATGACCAACCCCTATTCCGAATTAGGATACCTTAAGTCCACAATAATGATCCCAATTCGGAATATTTCGAATTAGGTGGCGGAATGTCTTACAAGATTGTCCGAGGGGCTTACGCAAATTCTTCCCAATGACTGTCCGAGCTAATGCTGATTGACTGACCAGTACACGGAAGTTCCCAAAAGGGGAGTTTCCGAACGGAATATAAAAGGATTGCCGTGTTCGGGATATAACGATCTGTTTTACATGAGATTTGGATTGTATTTTCTGGTATTCTTAGTCTGTTTTGGACTTTAGTCCTTCGATTATAGGTAACTACCGGCATGCATGAATTGTTTTTCTTGTGTTACATTGCAGGAATCTGGATTAAAGTTGGACCAGAGCAAAATGTCATAATATTATCCACCTCTTTTTACATATTTATGATGAAAAAAATGCTTGGTATTTAGTCTGGACTAGACTGAATGAATCAGAATATCATTTTCACAAAAACGACAGAAATGACAAATACAGGGCTAGTAACTTTCTCAAAAATCAGATATGAATGCATGTGTATTAAAATTAAATTTTCTTTAAACTATCATTCAAATGTTTAAGTTTAATATATACTAATAATATAAAGCGGAAGAGTTTGTTTGTTTATTTGAACGCGCTAATCTCAGGAACTACTGATCCGATTTGAAAAATTCTTCTATACTAATATTATAAAGCGGAAGAGTTTGTTTGTTTGTTTGAACGCGCTAATCTCAGGAACTACTGATCCGATTTGAAAAATTCTTTCAGTGTTAGAGAGTTATCGAGAAAGGCTATATTTTATCACGCTAAGACTAATAGGAGCGAAGAAATAGAGGAAAATGTGTAAAAAACGAGGGTAAATTATTTAAAAGGGCTTATTTGAACGCGCTAATCTTAGGAACTACTGGTCCGATTTGAAAAAATTTTTCAGTGTTAGATAGCCCATTTATCGAGAAAGGCTATAGGCTATCAAAGCGCAGGCCTAGTTCCAGCAGGCCGCGCGCATGCCGTGCACTATTTACACGAACCGTTTCGACGCACTTTTGACCCCCCTGTAGCTCAGTGTCTATTGCAAGTGCAGAGATAAAATTATACCTACGTAATTATATACTAGTACTTACACAGTAAGTATACCAAATTTCATAGATATAGGTTCGGTAGATCCTGAAATATGTCCCTGTAAAAATAGCTAATTTTGGCACTCACTCACTCACTCACTCACTGACCGGTAATCAAAACCTCTAGGCCACTTCCAATTGTCCTAGCGTTATGAAATTTGCCACACAGGTCGTGTGTTTTATGTAGATTAACAAAAAATTAAGAAATTGTAGAAATCGGTCAAGCGTGAGTCAGCACATCTTAGAGGCTAATTTTAGAAATCAGTCAAGCGTGAGTCTGCTCAGCTACGAACTTAAGAGGCGATTCCAAATATCCTAGCGTTATGTAATTTGGCACACAAGTCGTGTGTTATATGTATATTAACAAAAAATTAAGAAATTTAAGAAATCGGTCAAGCGTGGGTCGGCTCATCTACGAACTTGAGATAAAAATTCTTATATACTAGTGATACAATGAGAATACGATAAGGAGGGTGGGAGGAGGAGAGGGGGGTATAAAATATTGTCATGTATAAATTAATATAATACACACTGTATAGCTTAATAAATAAATACTGTTTGCTTAAAATTTGGCTTCTATTGATAGTTTAACAAATATCACTAGCAGCATCTATCGAAACTATCCATACTAATATTATAAATGCGAAAGTGTGTCTGTCTGTCTGTCTGTTACCTCTTCACGCTCGAACCGCTGAACCGATTTTGCTGAAATTTGGCATGGAGATTTTTTGAGTCCCGGGAAAGGACATAGAATACTTTTTGTCCCGGAAAAATGTACGGTTCCTGCGCGATAAACGAGTTTTGGCGCAACGGCGTTGCGGGCATCAACTAGTTGTTTATATCGGGCGTGGCACAAAAAGAAAACAAAGGTATGATATCTTCTTGAAAAAAAGTCTTGAAATCCCACCAAAAACATACCTGTTAAAATAGGGCCTAGTTCCAATAGGCTAATTTTTGGCCTAAAAAAGAGTTGAAATCTAATCCAATGCCAAGTTCAGATGCACTTCACTGATCATAATCATCTTCATCAACAGCCTGATCCATAATACTTCTAAATTTGAACTTGGCAGGTTTTTGTGCTATACCTACGTAACATTATATAATTAGATAATATTTATAGAATTTAATTAATCTGCCAAGTTTAAATTTAGCAGTATTATGGATCGGGCTGTTGATGAAGATGATTATGATCGGTGAAGCGCATCTGAACTTGGCATTGGATTAGATTTCAACTCTTTTTTTAGGCCAAAAATTAGCCTATTGGAACTAGGCCCTATTATAACAGGTATGTTTTTGATGGGATATTTTATTACGTTAAGATTAATAGGAGTGAAGAAATAGAGGAAAATGTGAAAAAAACGAGAGGAATTATTTGAAAGGGCTTATCTCACGAACTACTGGAGCAATTTTTCTTTTATTTGCGCAGATAAGAAGTAGGCCACGTGAGTGATCATAATCTATTTTTTGTTGACTAATTTGTCCGTGAAATATCTAATTTACGCGGGCGATGCCGCGCGGAACGTCTAGTTGTAAAATATATCTGGGTAAACAGCGTTTTTATCATAATGAGACATAAAAACATTAACCGTCGGCGCTAACCACAAACGCGTGAACCGCAAGGCGCAACCCGCAACAACACTCATCGGATCTTTACCGCCCCACGCGAACAAACCGCAAGCAACTTTATGTGTTACAACAAATGTGGCTCAATTACATTTGACGTTATTATATACAATAATTTAATTGTTTTAATATTTAAGCTAATACCTTTAATTTATCTATTACATTTATATCGCTAGAACTCTACATTTTCTGGAATATACTTATAAAAAATTAAAAAAATATCCACAGCCGAATATAAAACCTCCTCCTTATGGGAAGTCAAGTAAAAACTATGTTGTGTCTTATCCTGATAGTGGCTTAGCAAAATTTTATTTTCAATCAATTCAGCATTTAAAGGTGCGCGGTGCATTTCAGGAAACGTGAGAGAGCATAGTGCGGGGTATGCGTGGAGGCCACAAAGGAAGATCTTCCGACCGAGTGAGGTGGTATGCCCGGTCAGGCCGAAGCCCCTTGATGCATTTCAGCTGTCGTATATATACCGACGCGCTTAGAAAACTTCGATAGCGCGATGCAGGAATGTTAGGCGAATTGTGGGTACCGCCACATCACTCCCCCCCCCGAAGACCGGAGGTCGAATCTTGAAGTCTTTTCGCTTGAGTCGCCAGTGCCAGTGAGGTCCAGTGAGTCGGAACTGTTGCAGTGAGTCCCAGTGAGTCGGAACTGTAAGCTGCTGCACGGGATCCAGTGAGTCGGATAGCTGCCGTGCGGGGCCGATGCTACGTGCTGACCAGGAGAGATGTGCTCTGCTTGCTGACCGGTCGGTGTAGAGAGAAAGCCTGATGATGCCGATGCGGAGTCGCCCAGGCCGGGGTACATTGCGGCTAGTGGACGAGGTACCCGATGAGGCGATGCTGGCTGGCGCGGTACGGAGGGGCGGGGAGTGATGATGATGAAGGAGGCGTGTTCTATCGAGGGTCACCAATGTGGGGTATGCGTGGAGGCCACAAAGGAAGATCTTCCGACCGAGCGAGGTGGTATGCCTGGTCAGGCCGAAGCCCCTTGATGAATTTCAGCTGTCGTATATTTACCGACGCACTTAGAAGACTTCGATAGCGCGATGCAGGAATGTTAGGCGAATTGTGGGTACCGCCACAATAGAAGACACAGGATTACGTCGTGAATCGTGATATTCAACAAAAAGTATCCCAGATTCTCAAAATCTAGAATCTACTAAAAAGGAAATTTTGTTTATCTAAAACTGTAAAGTTACAATGAACATTTTCAGTCTATGTCAAAGTAATAAAAGCACACAAAACATTCCTAAAGCACACGATCTCAAAGTCCTGAAAGTCGCATAAATCATTGTCCCTCGCCAGTGGGAATTCCGGGGAGTGTATACCCGCCGTATGTCATTTCGGTCAAGCGGCTGTTATTTGTCTTGCAAAAATTCCGGAGAGCATCTCCGGAATGTCGGGATGACGTACCCCACCGGGGGTTAACGTTTACATCTTGTAAATGAAAAACTTTGCAAATTGAAAGAATTTCCTATTGATAAACGATAGTTTTTCAGCTGCAATTCATTAGTTATGGATTTGAGACTCGAATTAATCAACTTTGTTTTATATCAGACCTAGAGTATAATACGTTTAATGAAATCACCAGATGACACTCTGCAACTCTATTGTGCTGAAATTCGTTTACACACTGACTGTACATTTTCCTGCAATAAAAACTTTTCTATATCCGTGTCTTGTCTCTTAAATTATCTTCATACAGAGTTTCATTTTAATCGGTTCAGTCGTTTAAGTGAAAAGCGGACTATCAATATGGATTGACCAAAGTTGTACTATATTTTTATTAGCCACATTAAAATACATATTTTTTTAGTTTCCATTGAATCTGCGTGGGAAGTCACATCACGTCCCGCAATATTTACAGCCACCCGCCTCGGACAATGTCACTGATTGCAATACTACAGCCTCCAGGTAAACAGCGACACTAAATAATGCAAACACAAGGAAAATTCATATTTATGTATCAAAACTGGCGTGTTCTCTTACCTTTTTAATCTTGTTGAAGAGCATCAATGGCTTATGTGTACTTCTTCGGTTTGTACTCTATTGCATATGATTTGAAAAAGCCTGAATTTTTCAGATGTCTCATGTCACATACTACATATATTATTATGGTTACCTGGCTATGGCTTAACTCAACACAGCACTGTCACCCTTCTGGACACTGGTTGTGACAAAATTAAAAATAATCTAACATTTAAAATAACAATAATCATTTTATGTGATTTTCAAGTACTAGTTTTACGGTCGGAGAAGCTGCCCAAAGTCCAGCTATACAATATGCTTCTTGTTACATGTTCAATAAGATTCAGCGATAATCTTGTTAAATTAGTCATTTACTTATTATTCCTAAGCTTTTTTTCTTTCCACCGTCCAAAAATCGTCAGGACAAGCCTAACAAAATGACCTTCATTAAACTAAAACCCTACAAAGAGTGTGTTTCGGGCGTAATGGCCAACAAACGGCCGGCCACAATGTGAATTAGCCACATTACTGTCCGCTCTGTAACGCACGCCTTTGTTTTTTCAATATTAAATTAGCCCTTGTTTAAATATTCAGGGTAGCAAAATGCAATGTTGGTTTAGTTTATGTTTTATCTTGTTTTTTTGTGCTAGAAACATTTTGTGATTTTTGATGCTAGTGTATAATTGTAGGTAAGTTGTGCGTAGAGTATTGCCTGAACTTAACGTTAGTTTCAGATGATCGTATATTCGTACATTTACGTTGGTTCTAAACAAAAACTATCCAAGTACTTAAAATTTCTATTGTCCTTTTCCGAAACTAGTCTAAATAGCACTAAAGTATTTATCGGAAAATACACCGAAAAGTCTCAAGAAATTCCCAACTTTATTTCATTTCTTGTCATCGTTTAATGACCGAAATACAAATGGCAAGTACAGTTAAGTAAAAGCGAGCAATCAGAGGCTCCGCCCTCCATATCCCGGGCATACCCGGCCAATGTCCGGTCCATAACTTATTGACATTTGAGATATAGCCCCATACGCCTTATCTATCGCTATTTGTTTCAATATCCTCGCTCTATCTGTTTTAAATTATCGCAGATACATTAATAACTCGAGAATTGTAGTGCAATTTAGAGGGATAGTGCTACTTGTTAATTTTTAAGTAAGCTAGGCTGGAACTCGAGTTTCGGGAAAATTCACAACAATGAAACCATATCATGAAGTCGAATATTGAGTCAAACAAAAACTGTATATACTGTACAATCAATACAACAGGCAGTGTTGTGAACTTTTCCAAAAACTCAGAATTTTTGCGAGTTTAGTCCCAGCTTATGAGAAAGAAGATTATGATTATGATTATGAGAAGAAAGAGAAATATTTTTTCAGAAGCCGCAGCCAATTAGAAAAAATTTAAAACGTTATCATTTTAAAAGTTCCTGAAAATAATAAAAATTTAAAGGCTATCTTTTCGTATCGTTTTAAATCCCATAAATACCGTTCCTTGTCCACGGAGACAGGCGGTCTATCGATATCCATTTGCCCCACTTTCCATACGAGCTGCTCCGTGGTCTACCGCCCAAACTGACCGCCAGTTGGGCCACTAAACGAGATCAAGACTACAGCCTACAGGCCCTTCTGCTCGATGGACTAACAATTGGAAGAAGGTAGCTAGGCAGCAAATTAATGTAGAGGGCTGAGTTGAACCATCTTGGGCATGATGGTTAATGATGAGGCTTTTGTTTAGCAGCGGACGGCGATATGGCTTTGTCCACACTGTGCCTTTTTCTGTTCGTCAAGGTCGTACGTTATAGCGTGAGGCATGCCAGCGACGCATGCTCTCTGACCGTCTAAAACTTTCGCTTTGTTATTAAAAATGACAGTTGGCGATGCGTTATTTGACGCATTCAATTATTGAATGCGCCAAAACGAAAGTTGAATGAAAGAAGATGACGAAAATTGAGGACGAAAGCGCATAATGTGGACATAGCTAATGATGATAAAGAATTTTTAAAATGTAACATTCAGAATAAAATTATTACTGTCTGTTACAAAATTATGTGTAGTATAAAATCATTCGTGAAATACAAGAACATAAAACATTGGTGATATTAGATTAAAATAGAACTGATAACATCGGTAATAAAACGTAACAGTATTAATATCAGTACACTGAAGTTAAAGATCGTTTTGTTTTTATTAGGTTGGATGAAATTGGCAGCTTTCAGATCTAGAATTGTTTCGAGAGGTCAAGTAGGTTGACGATGTCTGAGGCATTTTATTACTAAGGTCAAAGACCCGAAGTCAATAAAACTTTTACGTGTTTCTGAACATAGCTCAGAATGTGTTTATTGTCACATTTACTTACATTTCTTCTTCAGGTCAGTTACATTAAAAAACTATTAACTGTACGAGTAACTGCAGAGTAGACAGGTAGTTATGTCTATTGTGGTAGCTGTGTGGCGAGTTGGCGACTGACTTGGCGGTGACACATGAAATAACATCTTTAGTATAATTGTTACGTTTCAGTGTGAACGGACCCTTTAAACAAAACTAGCTAAAGGCCGAGCTTTGTGAGGGCTCGCGTCGTCACACCTTGACTAACTGATGATAACACAATATCTACATTATATAAATAAAAATTATTATATTAAATCACTAATCAATAGGCGTGATAGTTTTTTCCGTAAAGTATACCACAAAAGTGCTCAGATTGTGGGATATACTATGATTTTATTCTATGCCTTTTGTGGATTCTCAAGCGTCCAATCTATGAGGATCCAGACACTTTCTTTATAAAAATAGCCTTGTTCATTCCTGTCATGTTCATTAAGATCGGCGGTTTTTTGAGCCTCACTCAATCATTTTCAGAAGAATAAGATAATAATAATAATATCTATGGACGCCTCATACCACGTCAGTCTGGCCCCGTGCTAAGTAAGGACTTGTGTTACAGGTACCAGACAACGGAAATATATTTAATACTTTTATACTATACATACATTTAAGATTTTTATTATATTATACACATATTTAATACACATCCAGACCCGGGAACATTGAAAACTTTTTGGACCGTCGGCGGGATTCGAACCCGCGACCCCCGACCTAAGCTGCCACACACTCAACCAATTGAGCCACAGAGGTTGTCAAAATACTTATATTATGTTTATAACATTTACCCAAATATTGACCAAAATCGCTCCTGTAATGGCCGTCCTCTATGTCCCTGCGGTCCGTCCGATGTTTTATCCTCCTGTCCGCTTAACTGTGGGCCCCGCCCGGGAAACAATTACCGAATCTATCAAACGTTTTGCTCATTTGTACAAATAATAGGTTTGGGTTCCTCAGAGTTTGTAGCGTCATAGATCTTAGGTCGCTGCCGTGATTTGTCGACAATATGGCGGCTTTCGAACAGTGTCTTTTGTAGTTGGGAACTGCTAAACTTATTTTTAGGTTTACTAAAGGTAAAGGTAAGGTAAGGTACTTTATTCTATTCCTTACTAATAGTCACACAATGGAAATACTCTGGAATCTAGAGATATTTGACTGCGCTGCTTAAGAATCTAGAGCATAAATCTTTTACGAAGAGAAAAAGAGGATGATGATAGTTGCAGGTAGATACAATTGGATATTATTTCTCATACTGCAAAACTTAGGAAAAATGTAAAGTTTCCTATATACATAGATACGAGATTTCCTATTCTATAGATGTGTAAACGCCCAAAATGCCTGCGCGTTCTATACTTCTGATACTTGTCACAAAACAATCAGATTAATGCTGCAGCCACACTCGTATAGGTCCCAACCTCCTTTCCGAAATTGAAAAGTGACAAGCAAAAGTCGGGGCAGGTTTGACAATGTCAAACACGCCGCATCACGTCGCGTGGGCTCGTGACTCACACACAATGGCCATTGTGGACGGACGCGCATTGTTTTACACTTTCTATTAACCTTTACTACTGACGGTTCTGAAAAACGTCAGAGGTGTCGCATGTGGGCCGGCTAGGGATGTGCTGTCGATATTTTTTGTCTTAATTAATCTTTATGTTCATATACAAATGTGGCAATTCCAAGTTGCATAGTTCTATAATATCATACATTCCTATGACTATCATGATTTTATATAATACATATTCGTTTAGCCCAGAATATGAATATCTCTTAAGTTTCGGTTATTTCAATCGCAACTGACAGATCGCGCCTAACATTAACTTGACAGAATGGGAATTTTCTCAGAATGCACATAGACATTAGGAATATCCACTGTGATAAAATACCACCAAAACCCTTTGATAAACATAAGTACCCAAGGAACATGTTAAAGCTATCTTGGAGCCTACAGCGAATTCAATCAGAATAAGGAATATTCTTTGAATATTCTTTCTTATCACGCAGAGAAAAACTAAGTGGCAATCATCGAGTAAGGGACTAAAGAACAATCAAGAAGAGAAAATAATGTTTTTTTCGTCAATTCAATTAACGAAAGTTAAAGTTTGGAAATAAAAACGTAGTTTAGGTTTTCGAAAATATTTTGGCAAAAAATTCTATGGCTAAATACTTCGCAATTAGCGCTCTCGAATCTAGGCGGGATCGATATCGGCAATAAATGGGACCATCACTAGCTAATGTATTTGTCGTTGATTCATTTAAATAAACGGTAGTCATTGTGCGAGCGTACATTTTGTCTCAATTAATCTCAAGACGAGATTAACAACTCGATCGTGCGTTGACAGATGCTATTTACGATTAAGATTACAGAATATGGTGTCGAAACGTTTTCTGGAAAATATATTACTATAGTTAACAATAATAGCATCAAGTTTGATAATATCAAATAATAATCATTTTATATCAATATGACTTCCATTTTACCGTAAAGAGAGGCAGGCAATATACGCTTGGCTGTCTAGGTGTTATCACACATATAATATTACCTACATACATATTATTATATCATTTAGTTACTAAAATATGTAGATGACTAGACATGACTAGACGCTCAGTATGTAGGCTATAATGCCATTTATTTTAGCGTCACTCGTTCGTCATTTCTCAAAATACAGAAATACAATGGTACAACCGTTCAAGTTTGTTACATCTACATCAATTATTCACCGATTGGTTCATACCTAACCAGTATTATAGGCTCATTTATTTGGTCAGAAATACAATCACGAAATTACAAATTCAGTGCAGGTGAGAGGTATGCATAGTCATGATTACCGATAGCTCCGAAGTCATAACTCATGACTAGTTGTTTCGCGCGGCTTCACTCGCATTTCCGCAGGATAAATAGGTAATGAGCTTTCGATTATAATTCGTAAAATTTCATCTCGATTTGATAAGCAGGTTTTGAGTGATAGAGTTAATTTGATTTTTGAATCAAAACGACGCTAAATATTATGATACATAATCCTAATACAATTTGTACGCGAAAAATAGTTGATGTACTATAATAATTAGGTCTGTTAGACTATATTATCCTTTTCCGTGGTCAATTATTCTACATCTGCCTTTTATGAATATGTATCTAGTAGTTTCGAACTTTCTGACAAATATTACTATGTATAGTTTATTTTTAAGCCGTTTGAACATACCTTATAAATTATTGACTGAAAAATTATAGCCATGATTAATGCAATAACTCAAGCTGACACTCGTCCATAAAATCGGCGATACATCGAAAACCGTTCAGCATCATTAGAATACCGGAACCGAAATAACCGGTAATTATTGCCGGAAAACCGTCCGGCAAATCCGAAAACCGTGTAGCATTAACAATTCCGATCACCGTCGATTGCGCACACGGTTTTTCGTCCACACATCAATAATATGTGTTGAAGTTATTTTTGACACTAATTAATATTCACTAAAAGCCCCGAATTCTGCTTAATTCCTCCGTTATTATAGGTTGCATCCAGTCCGGACCAAAGTAAAATGGTATTCTTATGTACGTCGAATGACAAATTTTCAGAGCTTTAACCGATTAACGCGTTAGACTGAAATTATAACAATAACTGTTTTTAGTTTGATAGGAAAGTGTATATCGAACAAAGAGTGGAGCTGCAAGAATATTGAATTAAAATGGTGGAATTGGGGTACTGATTTGAGAAAATTGACATGTCATAAATGAACTGAAGAAATGAACATATCACTATGAATATGCATTAAAATCTATTCGTGGACACAATATTTATATCTTTAATAATTATAATGATGATCTTGGTATAAATTGGTGATTCGGCACTCGCCAGTTTTAAATATGGCTTTACATGGCCACTTTGAGTGTTTTATATTAAGTATTTTTTAAATAATTTGCATCAATTCAGACGTCATAAAACGGCTACATGTATGAAAGAAACATCTTTAATTAGAAATCTATAGAATGGCAGTCAGAAGAGCCTACTCTGGAAATGTCAAATACCGATTATTAAATTGATAGAAATAATAATTGTAGCTTGTAGAGTTTAGAGCAACTTCTTTCGAAACAATACAGTACAATTTAGGCACTAAAAGTTGCCAATTTAAACCTGTAGGTTTAGTTTCAGAAAATTCATAAGCTGCGTGCCTAGGTCGTTCCCGTAACAGCTACCTATACCTACATTACACGATACAGGGAATCCTAGTATGGGGAGCAGTGTTTTGTTTTATTTAAGATAACGTGTACTACTTGAGAGAAATAAAGATTTGTTTGTTTGTTTATTATATTTACTTCATGTACAACACACGTGTTTACATTTAATGACCAGTATGTAAAGACTATTTCCTTACTACTTAATATATAATATGCTTAAGGGTTAATTTTTGCAATACGGGTCTTTAGAATTCCACGGCTCTGCTGGTACATAATTAGGGGCCCCCGCGACCCCCGATACCTAATAGGCCTCCAGTAAGCGGCGAAGGGTTAAGTGTGAATTGTGCGCAATAAACGAAATGGAATAGTTAACCCTGCAGCGGTCTTCACACTCACTTTAATTTAGTTAACAGTTTCGCTGCCCTGGGCGATGCAGCGAAAGGGTTGTGCTGATCTTATCGATGGATTATGAATAATCATATATTATGATTATGATTAAAAAATTAATGGCTTTACGGGGCTGTTTATGGGCATGCTAATATATTTTGACAGTTTGTGATATTTTGACGATAGCAATTTAACTGGACATTAACATCTTTATGACAACCGTTATAAATAGAACGTTGTTATGAACGTGGAATTATTTTAATGAACGTAAAATGGATGATTTTTGTGAAATCGTTGAAGCAATAAAATAATTTGCTTAGGTATAATTTTAAATGCCTTGTCTTAAACTTTATTAAAATGATATTTAATCCCGACTTTAGATAAATTACTTTGGACCTCAGTTTGGATTTTGAACTTCATATTCATAATAGTAGATGATAGATATTATAATGACAATCATAATTCATAACATAATTAGCTTTCCGTTGATTATCCCTATATGTGCTCTGATCTTTAAAGCACACTAACGGATTTTGATGTGGTTTGTTTTAAAAGATACAGGAATGCGACCATGCGAAGCCGGGTCGGATTACTTGTAATAAGAAATGATAAAAGATGTGAGATTCACAAGCATATTTTGACAGATTCACATCATACAAACTGCACACGCTATAACATTCAATCGACTTCGGGAACAAGTCTAACGTTATCGATAAGCACATCTCTACGTCTGCACCCTCGCTATTTAAAAGCTTATAATCGCGATGAAGCCTCTTGATTAATAGATGGCATTCCACCACTCCTCTCTTTCCCCCGTCGTCTGTCTCGCTCTGTCTTGAAATACCTCCAAGGATCAAAATATTACTCCGTCATCAACGATTCGCGGTTTCTTCATTAATACCTAATCAAAGAGCATTAAGCGTCTTGAAGTAAATCGAAATAATGTCTGGGTGTTTTTTAATTGCTGCTAAATAACTGTAAATGATACAAATATTTCGAACAAAAAAGTACCTTAGGGGAAGCCTTTGCCCAGCAGTGGGATAGTATAGGCTCATAAAAAAAAGAAAGGTACTTTATATATTGATATGTGCATTTGTTGAATAAATAATAGCAAATTATTACAACTCGCGACTGACGGCGACCATTCTTTGTGCGAACTGCGACGGGATAGCGATGGACGTTGCCATGGCGACATACTTATTTAGTCACTTCAATAAAATAATATGGGCGAAATACTTTATATTATGACAAAGCAACGTTTGCCGGGACAACTAGTCTTCTTCTTATATATAAAAATGGATTTCTTATTTACATACTTATTTAGTCACTTCAATAAAATAATATGGCAAATATATTATGGCAAAGCAACGTTTGCCGGGACAGCTAGTAACTATATAAAAGTTAGAATCAATATCCCAGCACCTGCTAACAGGTTCTAGACCTGATATTATCTAAATTAGCGCAGGATTTTGTAATTGATTATGCTGGTATAATTAATATTATGAAATAACCTTTGGTATAAAAATACCCTCATGGCTTTATAACAGCTGTGTAATAGCTATTTGTTGTTAGCAACTTCGTTACGCAGCAATTCATTCATAGCGCTGGAACGGAACCGTAGATTATTTATAGAGACCTTACGTATCTCCAAATTTTTTTCAATTTTCAAATTCTTCAATAATTCTTCAGGAGTCTTTTTATTAGCTTTGTAGTCTATTTGACAGAAATATAGTTGAAAAAGTGCACGAAAAGTGTGTTTTATTAGTGTTTAACATGATTTTTACCATAAACCTGTAACAGTATGGTCAATAACATATTATATTTGACAGAAGTATGTAATTTGTATGAGTAGTTTTACTCTCAATTTCTAGTATCTCTTTTGTTTTCTCTGCTTTGCCAAACGCGTGGCAAACTCCCCAACATAACTCGGCAGTTATCAGTAACAATATATTGTTTGGCCCCGGCTCCGTCCGAAAGTCAACAGGGTACGGTACCGCAATACAAAGGCATTTATTGCACGAATTTCACGCTCACACGTGGGGTTGAACGTACTGGATGGGGTGGTTTTGATACTTGAAAAAAAAAAGAACTACAGAATTTCTGTTTTTGAAACATAGACAATAAGAGACGTTGGTAAATTATAAGGATAATAGAGTATCTTATATGTAATAGAGTAATGTAAGTATGACTGCTACAAATTTACTTCATTTACCTTAAATTAGTAAGTTGCACATAGTATAGTATAACTAAATAAGAAAGAGGCAGGGAATATTTTTTACATAAGAAAGATATAAGTTAAATATACTATTTAATTAACTTACATATTAAATAAGTCAAGATAGCATGTGATTCATATTTAACGAATGTTTTTTTTTTTTTTGTTTATTGTGATCTGTCAACAAGCTGTAAGCCTGAAGGCTCCGCGTTTCCGCCACTTGTCTGTTGGCATTAGTGACGGCGTGTTGCCGCTAAACACGTTCTTATAAAACTCATTTGCTAAGATTTAAATATTTCCTGCAAACTTTACTTTCGTCTTTTTAGTTTATAGGTAATTATTTTTTTTGTTTTTGTTACCCATTTTTAACTGAACATTTATCTAAATGCTACAGGATTATTTATTATTTAAGCTTATTTGAATAGACTTTCACTAAAAACATTATTACTTACAAAAGGATAAGTAATTAGTAATTACTAGTCTTATTTTTAACTGTCGACATTTATATTATTATTAATGTTGTACCAAATATGATTTTCTGTGTGCTCTCATTTCAATGACAGCGTGACAACGTAACGCGCCGTAGTCACTGCTACGTCGTGCTACGCCAGTCGATCACCAGTCACTTGCGTCAGATGTCAAGTCAAATTATAAAAATTAAAGTATCAAACCGCGTAACCGCCGCAGTACACAGCATCCCTGTGCGGCCACAGATCGCGGCGGCCGCGGAAGGGTTGCATCATACCCCACACAATTTTCGTCACGGTTGTACCAAATCTCTACACATCCCGTCGCAGACCAAAAAAAACACCCCCAAACGTGCTGCCATACGATCAAAATATAGAAAAAAGTATTCGCATTTTCCTGCTCTGTGGCGTATATATGTAAATGCTCCCCTCGCGTCACGCCGAAATACAATTACTAATTTTTTATCCCAACAATGGCTTTTGATAACTAGTTTCTAGTGTAAACAAATTGTGCCATTCTTGTTTGACGTGCGGTGTAATTTGACAGTGTGTTTGCAGATAGAACAAAGTCAGAATTTAAATATTATCATATTAAAAAAAATAACAAAATTTTAAATATATTTCAAACTGGTTCTAATTAAAAACACTCACATAACAGTAGGAAAGTGAATTGTGTAGTTATAGTTTTGTACAGAAATCATAACGTATCTCCATGTGCACTAATTACTAACTTAAAACTTACAAAACTACAACAGCTATGAGCGATACGAGATTTTACAGATGACCCGGCAAACATTGTTTTTTATACGTTATATATCGGTATGAAATCTTGTATAACTACAAAATCAATTTTTGCCTAAAATGGCACTTTTTCCCAAAACCGACACTTTTGGGTTAATGTCATTTTTGTGTCACTTTTCTCCTAAAATTTTACCTCTGCTTAAAAATTCTAATGTCGTCAATTCACCGTATGATACTTGTGAGGTGATGAACATAAAATACTCTAAAGTGTTATATCGGCTCGTTATAAAATGGGCAAATATCATTCCTTTGTCTTAAGCGCTCCGTCAGCGAAACATCTCGAGTGACGTTCGAAAAGCGCTTACCACACGGTATCAGATGCCACAGGAATTTAAACCTTAGTACCATGTGTTAAGAGTGTGTGGCGTAAATTTTGACTTTGCACTCCTATGTGTGATGCAGCCATTGGAACAGTGGGCGGCTGAGAGGTTCTACATTTACTTTGGATGTAATTCATCACATCGAGTAATGAAAAGTGGATTCTAAGTTTTTTTCGTCTAAATTACTTAAATACTTATTTTGATGTCACGTCACACGCTCCACTTTGATGATGAATAATAAAAAGATCTATTAAACATTTACCCTTGAAAGAAATGGTACAGCATATATTCGTAATTTGTAAGGTAAATATTTTGGCGCTAGCTTGTAAATGTGGATACTTTTACACTAGATCCTTAGCTTTAAGCATAATAATGCGAAACACAAATTTTCGCCTTTACAGTTACATTGTAAAGTAAACCGTAAGCTGATGATTTTCTAAAACTTGCAGCTATCAAGCTCATGTACAGTAGCCACTAAGCCACTGTACACTAGCTCCATTATCCCATACATTTATCAAAGTAGCTATTAATCGCGTGAAATGTATATAAAAGTGTTGACATAATGTCTAGGATCAGCGGTAATTCTCCCAAAGTAACGGAAGGTGACCGCATATGGCATAAAACTATCCCCAGAATACACTGCTGCAGTAAAATAAACTTTAAATCTAAAGGATAAAGTATATTTTAGGTTATCAAATGATGAGCACATAGATCCTAATGATATTAAATAAGTTAAGTACTCAATCATGGCTGGATTAATATTGTTTAAGAAAAATAAATTACAACTGTGTATTGATAAAATTAATGAAGGAAATAGAAATATATTTCCTATCGTACTTACAAAGATAACCTCAAGCTATGATAAAAATAATCTTCCAAATCACTCACTTCCTTTCCAATCAATCGGAATTCTAGTACGACAGAAATACTTTTTGTTAACAAGTTAATAAAAAGTATGTCTGTCTCTACACAAAAGAGGTAATGCAGTTAGAAACTGTTACTTTAAGGAGGACGGAGGATTTTTTTTAAGGGCCTATGCTATCCAACTGCTAGGCAAAGGCCAAGGCCTTATTAAGGCCTTAATGAAAAGAATATTATTTACATAATGTAAAATAATGTAAAATAAAATAAAAGAAAAATCACTTTACCTAAGGGATTTCCATAAATGAAAAACAAGAAAACAGAAAACGATATCTTATCAAAAGAAACTTTGTATGAAACTCTACTAAGTAGTATTTCATAAATATTGTTATTAGATCAGAGCGACCCCAACGTATTGACATACGGAACCCTTTATTTGTAGTATTGTTTCCTTCCTAACCGATACTAATTCATTAAGCCACAGATGGTTGGACAGGATTCTGTATTGCCATCATATTGAGCACTGAAGGAGGTAGAAATATATTAAATTGTAAAGTAAATAAAATTGTTAAGTAAATTGTTTAGTAAAAGTGTTAAGCATGTTGAAAAATGTATAATATTTTAACTACCTGTAGCTTAGTAGATTTATTTGCAATAAATATTTTCTACTGCCTTGTATTTTGTTCAAAGTTAACTTGAAGTTTGATCAAAGCAGTTAAGTTAAATTACTAATTATAAAAGTAATAGCTTAATTTTATATCTAATTATTATACGAAACCCACGCTTTTTGAGTAAAAAAGACATAACCAAAAACCAAAACAAAAGGCAAAACTGTCCCAACTCAAAATATTAATCACATTGCGACCAAAAATTAAAACAAAACAAAATGTTGTGGCGCGTCAGCTTGTGAGGGTGATGGCGTGATGGATGGAGAGCCAGAGTAATGCGGCTAAAGGAGACAAATGCTGTGAATTATTGTGATTATTCGTTTGTGGATTTGTTAGAACAATTTACTTGAAAACATTTGTGGTTCTAAATAAATAAATACAAAAAAACACGACACAAACTCAGGACAGTTAAACTACTTATGCGAGAATTTTTTACACACATACGTAGTTTGATACACATGCATAGAAAAACTTCCCCACTTTTTGTTAACAAAGCACTTTCATCAATTTCTAATTATTAAAGTCTAGGACATTTTGGAGACAAAAAAATAATAACAATCAAAACTAAGGTAAACTGGATATAATTTATTAAGTAATAGAAAAGATATTTCTCAAGAACTTTAAGAAGTGGTGATGTATAAATTTCAAATACATTTGCCTAAATTTTAAAGGGCATCGAGTGATGAATAAATCACAATAATAATATCATCATTCAGGAAAATAATGTATCCTTGTGGGTAAGTGAACACTCGTATAAGGTTGTAATGTGTAAAGTTGGCAGTGTATACGGTTGTTGCGGTCGCCCGCGAGCCGCGCTGAACAATGTTCTCTTGTAATTTCGTGTCGAGTTTATGTAAATAAAAACGTATTTAGAAATATTAAAAGGGTACACAAAATCCTTAAAGTAAATCTAGAATGGAGCTTGCAAACAAACCTGAACAAAAAAACGAATGCTTGGTAATAGGTCACAATTACTCACAAGTCGAAATGCGATGACACTCATAAAGTTCTCTTTTTACATTGGGTTATGTCGGATAGGCATGTTTGCACTAGCTAACTACATGAGTACTTATGCAAAATCGACATGAATCATAGGCACATAAAGACGAATCGCTTAAATATTATGTTCGCTGCATTACACGATAGGATAGCATCACACAAATTACTACAGTAATTACTTGTATAAGTAATAACAAATCCTCATTATTAAAGCTACCATTACTGCCCTGGAGTACACCAACAGAGTGCGAGACGCACGGCTGCGCAGCGGATCGCCCGAATTAAAATTTCGAAGCTGGTCACACTCGATAAAGTCGCTTCGTGCCGACCGACTAAATGTTTGAGATTCTTAGGGGCTAATTAAGACAGTAAAAGTCAAGTGCAGCTTTCACCTTAATCTACAAGAACGGTCGACGATACCGGTGTATTTTGACTGAGTTACAAACCCAATGTGTTCAAAAGTGCCTACACCATCATACGTGGGAGAGCCATGCTTCGGCACGAATGAGCCGGCTCGACCGGAGAAATACCACGTTCTCACAGAAAACCGGCGTGAAACAGCGCTTGCGCTGTGTTTCGCCGAGTGAGTGAGTTTACCGGAGGCCCAATCCCCTACCTTATTCCCTTCCCTACCCTCCCCTATTCCCTTCCCTTCCCATCCCTACCCTCCCCTATTACCCTATTCCCTCTTAAAAGGCCGACAACGCATCTGCAGCTCTTCTGATGCTGCGAGTGTCCATGGGCGACGGAAGTTGCTTTCCATCAGGTGACCCGTAGGCTCGTTTGCCCCCTTATTTCATAAAAAAAACACCACAGATTTTCTTTACTTTTGAAATGTAACTACCTAGAATTTCTCTAAAAATAAATATTATCATTGCATCCAATCAATCATAAAAAATTCTCCCAAAACATAGGTATTTGTCGCAATACAAAAAATAGAAAAATATGTTTTCTGCTAACCACTCAATAACACGCGTTTCGTCCCCTAGCAATCGATAGTTAGTTTTTTGTACCCTCTGGCATCGACAAATTGTCTTCAAGACGAAATTAATTTGACAGCCCACAAGCCCCCAGACGCCATATTAATGTGGACGAGTAAAAATGTCTGCCAGAACTTCGACTAAACTGTTTTTGTTTTATTGATGGTCCAATAATAAGGGGTGAACTTGGTGATTGCACTTTTAAATTACTTTTTAAATATTTTCGGTTTCTTGCGCTTTCTAATAACTTGCTTGCACGACACAAATTAAATAATTTTGTCAACAAAATAAATGTTAACAAAAAATAAAGAAACAGTAATTAATGCAACTTATTCTCACAATAAACTCTAATCTCTCTTCATCTAAAGACATCTCTAAAGCTAAAATCCATAAAGCCGTTCAAGTTGCAGATCGTTTCTAGTGAGTTAAGACATTTATGTCATGCTATAACTGCTATACACTATTAAAAGTGATGTATGAGATACAGGAAAAAAGCGAAACATAATAATATCGATATCTCTTTCGCCACATCCAACAGACATCGTAATTACCAACTCGAAGAAACTTGTATTTGATTCAGTTATCACTTATCAGGCATCGATATAGTAGGGGAGTCTGAGCAGGGATGATACGTCGAACAATCGAATAACCAGATAAATCAGTGTCCGACGAGTGTTATTGGGTTTGAGGATTCGCAGGTTTATGTCACACGATGGATGGTTTATTGCGTCGTCAAATGTTATTGAAATAGAACAAAAAGATGTTTGAAAATACCTGGAATATGTTAAAATAACCTATTGTAAAAAGTAAGCTTTAGTTTGTAGTTTTAGATTCTAAGCTACAAACTTTTGAGGATATTGGACTCACACTAATAGATTAAAAAAATAAGATGACTCGTCTTTATTTCTTAGAGACAAGATTTAAATTTGAAAAACCAAAGTGTGCTTAGGGCAAATTTTTAAATTTTAGTATACAAGTTTTGAATGCTGCGAATTTAAAGTGATGTATTTCCACACATTATTGTGAATTCGCAGCACAATATTATAATGCTCTCAATATTAAGCAAAAATCAGCCGCAAACTCCAGACCCAAAAGCAGTACAATCTCTGCGCCCACGCATGACACAACTGTCGTATATTTTGTAGTATCAATTAAGTAACGTAATGAGTGGTTGTGGGATTTATGGTGGGATAACCCACAATTAAACCTCTTTGTTCCCCACGAGCCACGCCGCCTTCGGCGACCCCACAAAACGCTCGAAGGATATTCTTTTTTATTTCAAGTTTATCGACAGTTTGAACAATGAATTGTTGACAACACGACTCGACTTATTGAAAGTATTTTGTATTGTTATTAAATTATAATATGGAAGTGGGACCACACCTTGGACGCGCGGAGCGTGCAGACTGCAGATGTTTGGTAATCTTTGTAGGAAATGTCACCGGTTTATCCTTAAATAAGATGCAAGGTCTAATGGAATATTTTGGTAGATACAATATTCTATTTTAAATTATGTAAATCTAATTTAGTATATTTAATAAAACGTTAGCCAATAGATAAACCCAAAGGAATCAACTGCTCAACGCTATCACAATTATGATGAATTACGTGATAGCATTTAGCGATAACAAGATGTTTGGGTTTTAGAGCATGAAAAATATTGCAAACATACAAAAAACCTAACACTCCTGGCGCTTTAATATATAATATAAATATTTTCATAAGGAGTCCAAAGCGCATGCAATAAATAAATTTAAATTCTGACAAGCACCTTAGCCAGGTGTGAACATAGAAATTGCCTTTTGCAAAGTGGCAAAATGCTTGAACTTAAGAACGCGTAATCCAGGATTAGTGTTGATAGATTAAGGTGTTGCAACACTTAGACTGTCAGCTCAGAATAATATGGACTTACAACTGAATATTATGTAGTCATCAGTTGGTCATGTGTTGGTCATGACCTTACATTGATAAGAATCTACAACTGACTCTAAAGGTCCACAATCATCAGTCTATAGCCATCCGCTGCTAAACGGTAATTTCTTCCAACGATCTCCTACTATCCCGATTTTGTGCAGACTTCATCCACCTTTTCAAATCGTCGATCTATCGAGTTATAGAGAGTTCAACGCTACTTTTAGAAACAAAAAGTACATTACATTTTGCTAAGATGTAGATATTTCCATTATTTTCTAGAGGAAAACGAAGTTGTTCTTCTAAATCTCGCTCCAGATTTCTCACAACTTGATTATAAACTTTCAAGGCGTTAATCAGATATCAGAGACCACTGATCATTCAATTTCAATTCGATTCGAAACAAATTTAATTCAGATCAATTGCATGAATCAGCATATTTCTGATAAAAAATTAATTATGACACTTATATCAATAATCATAAGGCACATTTTAATAATATTTTGATCGGACGCGTCAATGGAACTTCAATCTTTTGTGGCTCTATCAGGGCTCAAATTGCGTTGATTGATCCCATGAAAGGTATTGTAAAGTGCATGTAACCATTCAATATCTCCCATTCATACACGTGTAGATACTAATTTGAATGGAACAGCGTTCATTCATGTATTTTGAGACGAGAGCCGTACAATGTATGAATAGATTTATAATAAGACTAGTTGTGATGGGTGACTTCGATTATAACAATGATTTGAAACCCTTTTCAAGTTGGAAAACAACACTTCATGATTTACAATTACGGGTTTACAATTTCTATAAAGTTTGAAGTCATTGATAGCATATTTTGTTATTACATTCTTCTTATTGTTTTAGTCATGCAAAAAAAGATTTGAATAACAATTTTGCTAAAATGTTCTATCATTTGATAGACAATTTTTTCCCTACTATTACTAAGACGATTTCTTTGTGATTGTTTTTGTCTTGGTGTTAAAAAACCAACGCTCAGGAACATGACACCTACACAACATGAGTCGAGTTATGATGGCCGTTATGATATGGCGTGATGTACAGTCAGACAGATATCTGATGGATCCTTCTGGAAATTGTATTGATTCTTTAATGGTAAACCATCCATCCACGTTCAACTTGATTTTATATATGACCGTGACAATAATGTGAGAAATAAAAAGATACCAATAGTAATGAGAGATAACTAACGCCACTTTCACAGCAGGCTATTATAATATTCACCTAAATCGCCCAAAATGGAATGACAATGAAAAAAACAATGCTAGGAATAGCTAAGATTCGGCTCAAGTCTCAACCTTTGTAGAGATCCGTAATACCAGAAAAAAAACAAAAGCATTCATGAAGAATGCATCAACTCGTTCTTTATTCAATTCAAATAATACTCATAGGTTAAGTATTCACTTTACTGGGAATGATGCTAAATCAATCTCAGTGAGTAAAGTTCGCGCGGCTGTCAAATAAACCCTAGGCACCCTAAAATTTAGCTGAGTATACCTAGGTCCTGGATCCTGCGCGTGCGGCGTGATCGATGCGGCCACACCCCATCCCAACCCTATGCTAATGTCCCTTTGTCTCCGACCACGTGGGCGTCCGGGACGACCGGAGTGGGACGAGTGACATCGGAGGACGGACCCTGAGACTTAACTAATGAGGACAATACACCATGTCTGTACTATAGACTACCATAATACTACTTTAACAAAGTTCCAACTCAGCCAGTTTTAAAACTTTCAGACTAAAACCAAAAAACATTCAACGAAAAGGCTGCAGAACTACGTATTTTCTACTACGTATTATTATTATATGGGTGTCAATGCTGTAAATGCTGAAAACGAGGCTGCTAAGCGATTTCTGTAGTCAAAGTCCAGCAAAAACTTAGTGGGTAGTGGTGAAGATAGTATCTATTAAGTACATAATAATAATTAACCGATATCTTTGAAACCACTAAAGATATTACAGGAAGAGTTTGGAGCAAATATGTCCAGTATTACTGATCAATTTCTTCAAAATAAAGTCTCATCAAGTCATCACCAAAATGGTCTAATACCATCAGATAAAGCTGCCTTCCAATCCTACGATGAATAAAAAAATCATTTTTAAATCAAATCCTTTTTTTACAGTAAGCAAATTGCAACTGTTGATTTTTCGAATCAAAGTATTTAAATTTTGAACAATATTCGACGAATAATTAAGACGTCGTAATTTATGAAATTATTTCCCTTCAGACGTAAGCCAGCGGACTCAACGGGATGAAACAGGCATCGGAGACAATATCGGAGACGCTAACTGTATCCATTGTCGACGTAAATACGCCACATTTGCCGTAATTATACCCTGTCACCCCAAAAGCCGCGTATTAGCCCGCTCCAGACAAACGCGGGAACTAAACGGTTGTTCCAAACCCTCTAACATACAATGCTCAGTGCAAATTCTCTTGCTACCGAATGGCAGAACAGAACCAGCATTGGACGAGTCCCAGAAATTGTTATCGCCAGCTCATCATAGTAAAGAACAGTGGGGTGTCAGACCTATGATTAGAGAATTATTAACGGCGCACAACTTGCAAAAATTTAACCTTCTGTTATAATAAAATAGTACGTTAGGCTGGCTGTAAATCAAATAGCTGTGTCTTATGCTACGTCTAGAAATTCCGTTGAAATTACAGCCTGTACAGAGAATGTTACAACACGTGAAAGCGGTGTAGTAAATTACAGTGGAAGAAAAGAATAATATGTGAGAAAAACATACTATGTATAATTAATATTATATTATATATGTTACTGTAAAAGCTCGAACTTCGGTAAATCTTAAGATTTAAGTGTCAATCTTAGGATTTACCGACACGAGTTGGTAAATGTAAGTATTTCTAATAATACGACGGTTTTTTCGAACATTTACCTTTAAAATTCGGTATATGCTAGGTTTTACTACTGTCAACTGGTAAATGTTGGTTTTAGGAATAAAACAAAGAGTAATTCTAAATTATTTACCTTAATAAACTATAAGACAAAACAGGTAGGTACATATAGTTAACATAATGCTTACTTTTAAGCTACTATAATTCAATCAGTATTTTTCTTAATTATTCGGTTTCAAAAAAGGAAAAAGGCAATCAAAATATGTTATTAATTAATAGGTAAGGTATGTACCTAAAACAAAATATTTCACTTGATGAAATGCAACTTCCGGTGCATGGGGACACTCGCAACTTCAGAAGAGCTGCAGGTCTGTCAGCCTTTAAGAGGAAATAGGGGTAGGGAGGGTAGGGAAGTGTAGGGGTATTGGGCCTCCGGTAAACTCACTCACTCGGCGAAACACAGCGCAACTGTTTCACGCCGGTTTTCTGTGAGTCCGTGGTATTTCTCTGGTCGAGCCGGCCCATTCGTGCTGAAGCATGACTCTCCCACGGTTAATTATACCACTTTAATAATTTATAATAATATTAAAATAAAATAAAGATTTAATGTTTTTGCTCCATGAAAGTACGGAACCCTTCGTGCGCGAGTCCGACTCTCACTTGGCCGTTGTTTTTCAACATAAACCATGCCATTACTGTAAATCCTAAGATTTACCAATTATATGGTGGTAAAAGTTCGTATCGCAAACCTTTTCGGACATTTACCATTAGGGATCGGTAGATCTTAGGTTTTACTAGAAAATCTTAGGATTTACTGCAGTTCGAGCTATTACAGTAACATATACACTAATTTAATACACTAAGAGCCTGTTTCACCGCTTCCTGATAAGGCTATCCACCACTTAACTTGACACATAGAGTATGGTGAATCTGTCAAATAAGCCTATCGGGCACCTTATCAGAAAGCGGTGAAACAGGCCCTAATTAATGTAATATTAACGCAGCTTTAATTAGTCTGTCTGAATTTTTGTTTCTATATTACGTCAAATAACGAATCAATTCTTATAAGATGATGATGATAGCTGATATGAATATATATATCCGTAGGTCGCTGGTTCATCCGGCTTGAAGGACCAAACATGTTAAAACAACACTTTTTAAAACGAAAAAAATTTATTGTAAAAAAACAGCAAGAGAGAAAATCAAGAGAACATAATTCTAATTAATCGCTTACGTCAAATCTGATATTTTTTATTCATCCTCAGTGGACAACTATTAGTAAAAGGTTGTTGAGTAAAGGTTTCTACTTTCTATAGGGATGAATATTACCAGATTTGAAGATCTTTACATTTAACAATATGATAAGATGATATGATAACATATGATAAGAAGCTGATATGATAAGATGATGAAGCTGTATTCATTTAAGATGATGATAACAGAATTTAAGTAAAGGCATTCGACTTTGAAAGATCAAAGACCAATTTACGAAATAGATCACTAACAGCAATACTTACTAATAAATCAATCTTTATTTATTGAAATCATTTTGGACAAAAAATGACCCTATTGGGACATCTAGATCCAAAGATTACACAAACAAATTACCTAACACCCCATATAAAATCGACTAGAATTTCGAAGAATTTTTTAAAACATCCAATTGAAATTTTACAAATTATTGTAACTTCCAAGAAGATCTATTGTTGAGTCAATAATCTGGTTCTGATTGATGAATTTACATTTTTTATTCCGTAATCGACGTTGGACGCTAACAATGGCGTTTTTTCGATTGGATCATTGATTATTTTATCGACAAAAACATCGAAACGCCCACCGTTAATTTCGACATTAGTAATATTTGACACGTGGTTCAAAAGCGATTTCGTGGGTGAGTGACGCGGCGCGATTCTGTTTGTTTCTTTCTTTTCTGTTGGGCATTTAGGGCATGACTGGTGGTTTTCTGACGTGTCATTGCCTATATCCAGTCTGGCCAATAACCATTAGGTTAAGTGGTTGGCATATGGTCAGTTACTCGCCTTTGTCGGTGTTTTTTGGTGCAATTTTTGACGCTCTATCTGTCTTGACCAATCTAGTTACATCTTAATTGAAAACTTCTTCAGTCATCTTGTGGATGTTTTAACTAGCCGCATGAATATGACACAATTGATTGTAAAATTTCATTTGTTTTACAATAAATTATGATTAGCTGGCTTCCCGTTCGATTGCTTTTTTCTAGTCATCATCATAAATAACTAACTTTAGAATTTAAGTATAAACAAACTATGTTTACTAAGTACGTACTTTAAATTAAAAATATTGGAAAATATAACTAGGTAATGGGTTATGTCAAATCTCGTTTAACTAAACCACGTTAACGGTTAACAAGTAATCAAGTGTTTAAGGCAGGTTCGGATTGCAATTAACTAAACAACCGAGTTAACTCGTAATGTTAACCGAAACATTCAATAACATAACTTACAAACGAGTCTTCAACGTAAAGACAGCTTTAATATTTGCCCTGAGCTTTCGGTCGAACACACGCTGAGCTTTTAATTTGTTCCTTGGAGCTTTTTTAGCTTTTTCTTGTTTGTGGCGTGTGATCGATGGTCGAGCTTTTTACATTGTTTAATTTTGTTAGACAACTGTTTCGCTACGTCATTAACTTTGAACCTGTTTAACAGAACGCTTACACTTTTAACCGTCGGATGATTTGATACTTTTGGGATGCAAGCGCGTGCTATTAAATATTCTGGGTATAAATAATATCGTGGAAAAACGAGACGAGTTATCGCAAGCACCGGTGCTCGCGCGGAGTTTGATGGGTTAATAATAATAATATTATATTGAACCTATGCTTCATTGCCTCAAAAGTTTGAGTGTTTAGTTTGATGTCTGTTGTAACCTCATCATGTCACGCATAAGCCGACTTAGATGAAACTAGGGATGCACTGTGCCGTATGGAGACACTATGAAATTCGAGATACATCTATACTTATTATAAAACAAAGTCGCTTTTTTTTCCCTCATGTCCCTTTGTTTCCTTTAATCTTTAAAACTACGCAACGGATTTTGATAATTCTTTCAGTGTTAGATAGCCCATTTATCGAGAATGGTTATAAGCTATATTTTATCACGCTAAGACTAATAGGAGCGAAGAAATAGAGAAAAATGTGTAAAAAACGGGGAAAATTATTTGAAAGGGCTAACTTGAACGCGCTAATCTCAGGAACTACTGGTCCGATTTGAAAAATTCTTTCAGTGTTAGATAATAGATAGCCCATTTATTGAGGAAGGCTATAGGCTATATTTTATCACGCCGAGACTAATAAGAGAATGTGGAAAAAACGGGGGAAATTATTTGAAAGGGCTTATCTCGTGAACTACTGGAGCAATTTTTATGTCATTTGGCATAGATAAGAATTAGACCACGTGAAGGATCATAGCATATCGATTTTGATTGATCATTTTTTCAGTGGCTATAATAATATTTTATACCCGTGCGACGCCGAGGCGGGTCGCTAGTATTTTATATGAGGTAAAATTAAACTTCTCTTTAAAATAATTGCGTAAAATATGGTACGGGTAAAATTGATTTTAAATTAAAAAGCAATTTACATATCTTTTTATATAATATAACCAGCTCAGATAAATCACACGGCGCTGATGATGACGATATCGTGGATGCTTGTATTAATTGAAATTTGAAAGACCTGTTCGTTTGCATAGCGTCGAGCACGCGATACCCGCTTTCAGTACCTCGGAGTAACATGGGGTACTGTCCGCACTCCATCATACAGCGCAGATATAGAGATGGGAGAAGGTTATCGATGGAATTAAATTGGTGTATTTTTTTTTTTAATTAAATAAGGGGCAAACGGGTTACCTGATGGTAAGCAACTACCATCGCCCATGGACACTCGCAACATCAGAAGAGCTGCAGGTGCGTTGCCGGCCTTTTAAGAGGGAATACGCTCTTTTCTTGAAGGTTTGCAGGTCGTATAGGTCCGGAAATACTACTGGTGACAGTTCGTTCCAGAGTTTTACAGTGCGCGGCAGAAAGTTACGCGAAAAACGCTGTGGAAGACTGCCACTCATCAAGGTGATAAATATAATAAGATGGGTAAACATGAGCTGATGGGATTGAACTTGGAGGAGTTACTAATAAAATGGACAATTATGACAGGCGAAAAAATCTTAATGTGTACGTAAGAAGCTTTTACAAAATATTAATATCAATACAATGCAGAATATCACGTTACTTGAAAAAAAGTTTTTGATATTTTGACCAAACGTTGTATTATTCAAATATGAATCAATTGTACAAATGAACATTGAACAATATTTGCAAAGAATTAGCATAACAACATAGCAATGTAGGATTTGTAACATACTTGTATTATTTGTTTGTAGTAAGTTAAACAGAATGTAACACATGTTTCTTTACATCCGATATAAAAGACAATATCACGTGGGTTGAAATGTCATACTTTCTTCCCTTAGGGCGTAGTGTACTATTACATTTAAGAAGTGTCATTTTTTCAATATTAAAAGTATGTTGTCCACTAAATTGATGTTACAAGCTCACGACAACTATCTCACTTAATATCAATGTTCTTAAATATCATCGACATTCATCTTAGTACTTAGCACAGCCCTAGGACACCTACACGTCTAGTGTCGACACGGCGCAGCACTAGGGGGGCTCACGCGGCGCTCGCAGTCATTTACAATAACTGATTTATAGACCAACAGTAGCATTAAATTTGTAATCATATATTGATTTACAGCGTCGATAACGTGATTCCGCGAACGAGCCCGCACCTTTATGTCAAACGTTTATGTCGCTGGTAAAAGATTCGCGTAATGGGATTTTGAAATGTCGACGGATAATAGATGTCCATAAACGAGAGTGTATCAATTTGTCTAAGCAAAGCTAGATCATCTAGGTGTGCAATAAGATATATTAGAATCAAAACTGCCCTAAAGAAATTAAACTATCAAACACAATTTCATGTGCAAGAGGTATTTGAGTCGCCTATCGCAGGCAGCTTCTAATATTATAATTTATAATAATTATTACTTGCACAAACGGATGCTTCGTCGATAAAGCCTGAAAACATAATTTGGAGGTTGAAGCTGACAGTTCTTCTCTAAATGAAAAATTGTTACAAATAAAATTATTCATAAAAAATAATTTAATGATACAAAGATAAATATATAGAGGCAAAACTCAACAATCACGGTGGAAACAATGACGCACGGAATTAGTGGAATGACGCGCGCTGTAATTCGATTTGGTCGACACTTCCTGTGCATTGTGACGTCCCGAGCCTGCGCCCGCGCATGATCAGTGAGTAGATAGAGGTACAGAGAGTTTGATTCATGTAAATTGATGTGAAGAATTTAGTTACTTGAATAATGGAGCAAACACATACAATTTCAATGGGAGCTAATTAAAAAGTGGTTTTGGCAGATCATTAACATCTACGAGCCTATTTAAAATATGCAATAGCACTTTTTTATTGATTTCTGCTCAAAATAGGAGAAAATACGAAATTGTACGAGTTTAAGTATTCATCCTTGTTTCGTTTTTGATACCTATTTATTCATGTACACGTGTATATGAATTGTGTCTAAACACACTAGGCTGAATTACCCCGACGTAAATTCCGCCGCGTTTACGCCGCGTATCATACGCATACCTACAAAATACGGACGGAACGCGACAGACACACTATGCCGAAATACCGTTGCGAGCCGAATTTCCGTCGAGCCGAGTCGAGCGTACAGTTCGCAGCGATTCGGCGGTAATGTTTTGTATAGCAACACACTATACGCGACGGAATTATCAAAACCGAATAAAGCAAATCCAACCTTAACTCCAAAGCATTAACGCACACATTACATCTGAGAATTTTAAATTCTTACTCGCGCGATCCGCAACGGAAATTACGCCGCGAAATTTCGGCTCTTCACGTAATTTATAGTGTGTGTGCATTTGAAATCAAACGTAAGCGGCTGAATGTAATTTCGGCCACGTAAATTACGCCGGCGTAATTCAGCCTAGTGTGTTTTGACCCTGTATTTTATTCAGTGACCTGTTTTTGAATATTTAAACACAGGTCACTGAATTTGAACTTTTATATGCAGAGGAAGGTATAAGGTATATATCTTCCTCTGCATGTAAATGTAATAGAGTGACTGTTAGTGCCAGAAGGGCTAGTGCCTCTGTTCCATGTTCCCATGCCACTCTACTCTTTGGCCATGGATGTGGGTGTCAGGATGACGCGCCCGGACTATGATTTGCGCCTCGCTCCGCTTGCCGCCAACAAATGATTGATGCAGCCAATCTTCATCGAAATCTGCCCGTAACGACCCACGAAAACTCATTTCACGCACGCAATTGTCACTATTGTGCCACCATTGTGTGCTCACTGCCCCCTAATTCCAAATTATTTTAAAATGGCGATCAAATTGGTACAATGGATCGTGTTAATCATGTGAATTTGTCGAGTCAACACCGTGAAACCCTTAGGCTATACTCTCATTCTCTTAAGTCCAGTCTGGATATTTTCTTAGCTATTTTCAAAATATTATTAACGTGCCTACTCTTTTGTAACTACGATAAATAAGAAAGCGATATTTTATCCATAACGCTAACCCAAAAGAAATGCCTAACTGTGAGCGTCCTTTTAACAATGTAATTCTCTAAATGTTCAGGTTGGGCGCTTTCTTTAAAGTGACACAAGACCGAAAAAACACTAAAAACCTTTTGTTTAGCCTCACAGTCTTCTCGAGATAAGGTTCTCCGTACTAATGAAAGGACTGTCCGGCGTAAAGTCGTAACCTGTAATACTACATTACATATTCGCGGCCACGTGCCTCACAAAGACGTTATAAGACGGCACCTATACTTTTGGTCGTTTTACGCACTATAGTAAAGCTATAAAGCGAAAGCCGACTTTAATGTCACTTTAGTGCATTTTAATTGCTGTGAAGACATTTTAAATGACTCCGAAAAGAATGGTCTATGCTCAGTTTTATCCTTGGTATTCTGTAGAGAATTCTTAAGAATTTGGTTTCATGACATTATTGATAGAAATGAAACAGATAAAGAAACATCCTTCGCTTAAATTAAACAGCAATAACGTAAATTAAATTAAGAGTTATAGGTACTCTGTCCTTAACCCTTACTAACAACAGGACTTGACAACTTTTAAGCTGATAATTGTTTACCTACTAGCATCTACTAGGCAGTCTAGGCACCCTTAGAACTGCTACTTCTGTTTTGCATTGATTTACAGTGGTAGCTCATAACAACAAAAACCCATTGGTCTTAGGGGTGCCCGAGAAAAAGTTAGATATGATAGGTGTAGAAAGAAGGGTTGCTGAAACAAGAGTGATTTAACATTAAAATCGCATTAAGCTATAAGTTTATTAACTGTCCCGTGAATGACCTCAAACAAACGGCGATAAGTGGTAATTTTGGTAAGTGGTAATTTCTGATAAGTGGTAATTTCTCGGTTCCGTTAGATCACAGTGGTGACCATCACCGTCACGGTCTACCGTTCTCGAATTGATCATAATTGCTCAAATAATTATCTTTTTGTGCGGCGCGAACAAAAAATTATGTCCTTAATTACTATGTTTCAGGTTATACCGTAAGGGAACCGTGACGGACGAAAAAATTAGTGCAGAAAAAAAGGTTCATGAACCTTTGATAAATAAAATTAATGTAGCTTATACGTTTAGCTTATATTTATACGTTCAAATATGCTTCTTAAAATAATAATATTATACTGATGTATTATTATGTTCAACTTCGCAACTTCTCTTCATCTCAATTTTTTTAAAGAATCGAATAGCGTTAAAAATATTATATTACATTTAGTTAAGAATGTATTTAAATAGCCTTCGTCATCATCATCATATCAGGCTATGTTCGTCCACTGCTGGACACAGTAAATAGCCTTGGAGAGATATTTAATCTGATCTAAATTCGCATAATCGTTATTTAAACCCGTGCATCCAGATACGGAAGTTGGATTAGAAGACCTTACGAGCCAATTCAGCACAAGTGTTCCTCTGACGTGTGTCAATATCAAGTCAATCAAGATAAGAGCTGTGATAACACCTCATAGGGAGAAGCCACATAGTTTGTTTGCGTTGCGGTGCGTCGCTCTAAGGTTCTATAATATTGGGACGCAGTTTTTTGATTGAATGACAGACAGAAGGTAAGATCTGGTATTGACATCATTTTGTATGTTGCTTAGAATGTGCGAAATTCATATTGAAACGTCGCGATTCGCGAGTATTTCTAAATTATTAATATTTATAATTTGGAATAGACAGCTCAGCGCTACGAATTTTGAGTCTGCCAATTTAGTGTGTATCTCGTTCTTTAGTAAATAAAGTTCAATTTCGAATTTACAGTAGCCTCATTCCGTTCCAACGACGCAACGCACCAGATTGTGGCCTCTCCTGACCTCTCAGCGATCACATCTAGTGACGTCATAAACCTCTCACCCAACAAAGCACATCATAAAATCGAAGTCTTCGGGCCAATTACTGGATAGGGCGCCGTTAAGGGATAAGAGGCGATACTATCTCGCACCCTGGGCACCCTGGGCCCTCCAAATTACTTTTTCATCAACACTTTGACTTTCGGTTATCTGAGCGGTCGCCCTGCTATATTTTATGGTGCTGTAGAAGACTGCACTATGCTTTCAAATAGAAAGATGGCTCCCATCCAAACAGACGTACGATTTTTATGTTATACGATATTCAAAGTATTGACTGGCCATTCGGTTGAATGTAGCATCAATGCACATTGCACTGTGCGCAAAAGACACTCGACGTTTTGTGCTTTTCAGTATGTGTGTCTCGTACACAGAGACTGAAAAGCACAAAACGAGTAACACTATCGAACTAACCTAACTTGTACACATGATAGACCTGCGATCAGTCCAAATAGAAAAATTCACCCTCGTATATAAAAGCCTTAATGCTAAATCGATGTCTCAGCGACCAATAATCCTCTATGTAAAGAGTATTCGTGAAAGAAACGATCAAAAAGAAATACCAGGTAATCTAGTCCAAATGACCGTACAATGAGCTATCAACAAGTGACCCGGAGGTCGCTAATATAGATTGATCCGGCATGTTATCACACTATTCCCGGTTATTCCCCGTTTTCCCCCGGGTTCTCCCCTAATGTCAACTTACAGAGAACAGGAAAAACAATGTGATCCGATTGGATTCGATAAGAAGTGATAGGTCAATTATATACTGACAAGTAGATGCTCAGATCTCCTGTTGCTTTTGCAGAGTTCGTCAGTTTCATAGTTGCGCCAAAATTTGATTAGCAATTGTACATTTTTTGGAAGGAAAATTATGCGTCCTGTTCTAGGAAACGGAAAATATTATGCTAGTACCTTCAAATTCGTTTATCTCCTCACTTCATGCTAAACCAATTAAAATAAAATTCTGTTTGTATGGTTTTAGAGCCGGCAAGTAATATAATAATAATATAATTTTCGTAAAAATATATAGTTCTAGCCTGATTAAACGAATTTTCGCATAGACATCCAGCATCAGCATCATCATCATACAACATAGCAAATCAAAAAAGGAAAGTTTATGTAAAACATTATGTATTTAAATTTTAATGTTTTACATAAACTTTAGTAATGTTTATACACATAAACAGTTGCACTGTCATATTCTCCGCTAATGTCCCCACTTGAGGACAATGTAAGGGAAGGAAGGGCTGACCTCTGTCCTTCCTCCGCCCGCCCAGGACTGCCCAAGCCCTCCGTTGTAAATCTCCTAAATGACATAAGTTTTTTATTGCACCGGACGTCGGACAAGATAGTTGTGAGTTATTGTTTTATGGTATTGTTTAGTTTTTATGGCGAAACTAATGGCTTAGGACGTATGTACTTATATGTAAAGTATTTATAGTTTTAAGCAGTCTGTTAGTATTCGTATTTTAGGTAGGCTACACAAAATTTGCAGCAGTACTGACGCGAACAAAAATATTAGTGTGAATGCTAGCGGCCTACGGTCTTTTAATACCATGCAATAAAACGTGTAAAAGCTTTGAGTTCTGTTTTCAGAATGCTTATTGGCAAGTCGGGTAAATCGGAATCATAATATCATAATACTTTAAGGACTTTGTTCTTATAACAATCTTGTGCCATTTGTTAATAAAATTGTATAATATATGACTTTAATAACTTCAAAACTATACCAACTGGCAACTGAAAATTTTCTACAGTACATAAAGGCGCGTTTCCACTACAAGTTGTTAAGTTTCGGGCGTCTCGTAAGGCGGCGCCCTAATCTAGTTTACGCGCTAAATTATTCTATTTGAACAACTTCGGATCAAACTAGACGCACGTAGGCTTCGGCAGACGAAAGATATACAAGTATCATCATCGTCACAACATTTACACAACCTGAAAAATCTTGAAATGTGTTTAATAAACTCTATTCTTATATTATGCATCCAAAATAGGCTGACTAGCGTGTTTGATGAAGTCTCTCTGATTTTGGTGACATTTTGTTGTGGAGATAATATATACGTTTTCTGTGTAAGTAAAAGGTGAATTTAGATGAAACGATTTAAATTTTACGTATGGTAACTGTAAACACTGAGCTTTGTTCACAACATGATCTTGAATAGAACTAGACAATCCATTATTGGAAAATCTACGGAATGTACCCCTAACAAGAACACGTCTTTCTCTAAAATACCTGCATATAGCTTACAGATGTACTTAATAATATTATTATAACATATCTAAATATATAAAACTCAGAGGTGACTGACTGACATGGTGATCTATCAACGCAAAGCCCAAACCACTGGACGGATCGGCCTGAAATTTGGCATGCAGGTAGATGATATGACGCAAGCATCCGCTAAAAAGGATCTTGATCAATTCCACCCCCAAGGGGTTAAAATAGGGGATGAAAGTTTGTATATAATAATACTTCTTAACGCGAGCGAAGCCGCGTCGTTTACAATATAACTGTCAATCTACAAACATAATATCTATGTAATATGCATTATGTATATAATATAATATGACACATAGTCAATAGATAACATAATGAGCGAGGTAAGTTGTAACTTGTAAGACGGGAGCCCGTAAACCGGGATTTGCGTCGATACCCGGAACTTTACGAATTAAATTAAGATTGTAATTTGCAAATCCGCTATTCAGGAGAAATCATCACCGAATACGAAACAGATATAATTATTCTCTGAATTACATTTGGACACCTATTACCTACCTACCCTTTTATTACTTGCCCTTTCCTTGGATCGAAAATATATCCATGCAAAATTTCATCAAAATCGGTTAAGCAGTTTCCGCGTAAAGTGGTAACACGTCATACTCACCTTTTCATTTTGAGTACAACATAAAGGACTGATAAATAAATATCGATCAAAACATTTTAAGTAGAACAAAAAAATACTTGTAATGAAATGAAATGAAATAGTACATTACGCACAGGGCAGGAAAATAAGAAATGTCTCAGATCACATGTAATTGTTGGCCGAGGCGAAGCCGAGGTCAAAAACATGTGATGAGGCTTTCTTATTTACTGCCCGTGGTGCGTATACTATTTTTCTCATCGACGGAGGCGGAAAACGGCAACATCGGTAAGCGCAGCGGGAAGAAAGTTGACGCTTTCCGCCCGGAGGTGAGAAAAATATTTATTTCTAAATAGGTTAACAAAGTTACCACTTTTAGAACGTCGCGTCTACATTAGGCCTACCACCGGTTCTAGGTAGGGAATGTCTATTATTCGATAAATTCTTTTGATGATGGAATCATTATGACTGTATTTATCTGTGTTTTTGCACGATATCTGACTTAACTGTCAAAACTATCGAATTTCTCTTAGTACCCAGGTCCACATAGTGTTGTGGAGAGCGCGACGCGGTATCGACAATTTGCATTGTCTGTAGCACGCCCAGACGCGTCGATAAAAAGATTACACGTTTGCGTATACGAATCGTGCGTGATGGGAATAATAATGCGCTCTCCCCTTTGGTGGTGGCATTAATAGATTTTAATCACCGTGGCCAGTTAGCTTTGACACTGTGCTTACTAGGTACGCGATCTAATCGGGAAGTGTTATTCGTAGAAGGCAGGACTGACATGTTTTCAGAAAGAACGGTAAAAGATTTAATCAGTAAATAACTGCTGGTTTATTTTCATTCACACTTAAGAGCCCGTCCTCTCTTTTCTACTGCTCTCTTCACACTCACGCCCGTCTTTCATATGCCAGGTGAAAAAGGACAATCGCCAAGTTAGCGGTCAGATAGAGGTTTTCTGTTTTTAAAGGGTTTTTTATATTGAAGTGGTAAAAAGTAATTCCAACACTTTATAGACGACTTTCTCAACAGTACATTGTATTTTTTTCATATCGTTAAGACATCAATACAATCCATAAAAAGGTGATATTCTAAACCTTTTACAGCAAAAATCACAAAACTGTCGCGGGTTTGAGTTGGATTATTTAAAGATACTTAAAAAAATAAAAAATCTAGCTCCAACACTATATTATAATTGAAATGATCTTACATGTTGTGCATTAAAACTTATAGAATACTATATTTAATAATACTGTATTTTAACTGTTAAAACACGTCTGTTAAATGAGCGAAATCGGCAAAATTTCGTATACGGACTCTTAAGATATTTTTTTATTTTAAATAAGAAATTATATACCGTGAAAATAATAATAAGTTCATTATTATTTCTCACCATTCACTAAGGCTTATCTTGTCTTCACTTAAATTATTCTTCATATTTTGTACTTCTTTTATTTTTAATAAAAAATGTTATCACAAGCATTTTATTGTAAACTACGTTCGTGAAAACACTATTTCGTATAATCTGAGACACGCCGTAAAGCTTTTGAGTGCGGATTTAAATATTTTTATCTATTTGAAATATTAATGGCGTTTTAAGCAATAAGAGCATTATGGACACCCTTGTTTTTGTTCGGCGAATTTGCATGCGCGGGGGCCAGTGGGAAAATTGGGTGTTTGCGTTCGGACGGATCAAAGAGATGCATTATAGCAATGTATTCACTAACACGTAAATAAATAAAGATAAACATTGTTTTAAGCCGGGGCGGCGCAAACATCGCGGTGAACTGTCGATATACGCACAACACTATTAATTGTAAAGAAATGTTTGATTGTTTTGTAATGAAACAGTCTAGTAACTTTATATTAATACTAATATTGTAAATGCGAAAGTGTGTCTGTCCGTCCGTCCGTCCGTCCGTCTGCCTGTCTGTCTGTCTGTCTATTACCTCTTCACGCCCGAACCGCTGAACCGATTCTGATGAAAATTGTTATGGAGATACTTAAAGTCGCAGAAAAGGACGTAGGATACATTAATTTATACCGGGAAAATGTACGATTCCCGCGCGATATACGAAATTTGGCGCAACGGAGTTGCGGGCGTCATCTAGTTAACAATTATACATTTTATTTTGGACGTCGTTAAAAATACTAATACTGTTTTTTATAAATGTGGCAACAGATGTATAATGATTGAAAATAATGAAAGTAATGCTTTTATTACGAGAATACAACGAGGGTTTATAACGTTCTTTGGCGTCATTAAATCACTGACAACTCTGTAGCGGTTCCGTAGTCTGTAATATAAAAGCGATAATAACTTCTTCATCAGTTTAAACTTTAAGGGACGCAGACTCTATCACACAAAAAGTGTGCCGTCTGCGATCTCTCTAATAATAGAGTCACTAATTTAACGAATTTTAAGTGATATTTCCTAGCTGTTCTCTAAATTTTGTCACTTTCGACTTATTTATATTATCTCATATCTTTAAACGAGAAATATATATATATATATATATATATATATATATATATATATGTTACCGGAAATGTATGTAATCCGTCATTGTATACAATTCCTAAAATCGTACGGATATGTGTAAAATTAATGATATTAGACACATTTCCTAGGAAATCTATACATTTCCTAAATAGTAATAGGAAATGTAATTTACAATAAATTTACATTTGAAATTTTCGTAATCTTGAGATAAGGTCATCTGTTTTCTGGTGTTTATGTGTTACTTACTAGGGAGTGCGAGTCCGCTGCCGGCGCCGGTTGACGAAATGGCTGCCGGCGCATCATTTTTATTTTATTTCATTCATTATTTCATTCATCATTTTTATATTATCAAGCGCATCATTTTTATTTCATTTCATTATTAATGAGAAGACTTAACAGAAGGTCTACTTAACCACGGATACCGAAGCGGGGGGACGGGGGGGGGGGGGGCAGCCCAATGCTCAAAAGGGGAGCTCGGGGGGCCCAGCCCCCCGGCCAAAACAAAAACAAACACAATCCAGAAAGTTCAAAAGAGGTTAGGTTAGAACTGTGACTGTGCTGCGGCAGCAGCCGGCGACCGTCACAAAGCACGCCTCAGTGCTTTAATATAAATGAATATTAGAATAGAATATACAGAAAGCATTGTCTTTATACATTTCATAATACGATACTGGAATTGTATACAATTCCTAGGAATTGTTTACATTTCCTAGGACATTTATGTATTAAATCATTTTTTAAACAATATTTTATACATTTCCTAAACAGATTCGGAATTGTATAAATTTCCTAGGATTTCCTAGGATACAATTCCTGGATTTCATACATTTCCGGTAACATATATATATATATATACATATACATACATATATATATATATATATATATATATATATAATTGGAATCTCGGAATCGGCTCCAACGATTTTCATGAAGTTTAGTATATAGGTGGTTTCGGGGGCGATAAATCGATCTAGCTAGGAATCATTTTCATAAAATGACATCTTATGTGTGTTTTTTTAATTTTTTGAATACCGAGCGAAGCTCGGTCATATAGTACTAGTATCTTCTTACATTTCTAAGGTTGAACATGGAAATAACCCAGGTAAGATACTCGCATAGCTTTGATGTCAACAAAGTTCAATTTTGGGCCGCTAGCAATTTAATATCGTACCATAGAACCGTTCCAAGGCAAGCTGAGCATACCGATAGAACTTTTAACAATTTCTTCCATTTTTGTGTTATCTGAGGAATTGTTCGAAATCATACCTCCTGCAACTTTTCACCACCGTCCCACGGGAAAATTGTACCATCCTCATAACCTTGATGAGTGGCAGTCTTCCACCGTGCGTTTTTCTCGTAATTTTCTGCAGCGCACTGTAAAGCTCTGGAATTCGGAACGGTAGCCAGCAGTATCTCAGGACCAATACGACCTGCAATCCTTACCAAAGGACAGCGTATTCCCTCTTAAAAGTGTTCATGGGTGACGTTAGTTGCTTATCATCAGGTGACCCATTTGCACGTTTGCACCCATCATTTTATAAAAAATATATTAATTTTTCAATGTTTTTTTCCCTGTTGGTATCATCTTATTGCTCAAAATGTTCCAAGTCTGATACGCGACAATTAAACACGAATTACGTGGCGTTGCGGCCACTATCGATTTTTCCGTCCCCAAGTTTGTTGACAAAGGCAGGTTCTTAGCGAAATGAGATGCACCCCAAAGAATATTACGGCCGTCCGGACTCAGGACGCACCTCATACTCTTATTGATCTTTTAACGGAGATGTCTAACTTTGTATCTGGTGGAACGCAACTTGTCTGTATAATTCTCCTGCGTTTTTAACGTTTTATGGGAGTTTTTCAGACTTTCGTAAATTGAATGTGAGTTTCATTTACAGTTCGTACTTTTCATCCATCATATTTTATTTGTAGACGACAAAAAATAGTTTAAATAGTAAAATAGTTTTAATAGCATGTAAAGTGAGACATAATATTTACTTATTAAGATATTTACGTAGCGTATAACCATTCAAGGTCCACTGACTTTGTCCGTCATGTCCCTTTTCTAATACTTATGCCAGACACAGACTAGCACTGGCAGATTCTTGTATAATATTTATTTGCTGTTAAAATAATTTTGTACCTAAATAAATTAATATTAATGATGAAGTAAAGTGATCATGGACCAAATCAATCTTCATAGTCCGTGCGGAGTCGCGGACACGCGCATAAAAACAAAACTCATCTGTTTACAAAACTTTTTGCGAAGAATGTAGACCGAATTTAAATCGAACTCGCTCAGTTTATTACTCAAATATGTAAATGTGCGACGTCACTACCCTTATAAAGACCCTGCTTGAATTGAAAATTTACAACGAGCGAGCGGGCTCGTGTTCAGTGCGGCTACGTCTTTCAGCTAACTTGCTGCCTCTAGCGTGTTGCGAGTAAAAAAAGATAAAGTGACGCGGCGATCGATACGCAAACGTCATAAATGTCAAAGTGACAGCTGACGTCACGAGTGAAGGAGACGGTCGGCGGGAAAGAGACAGAACATAGGCAAGGAGGTAAATATTATTTGATTTCATCTAACGTTGTGTACGTAGAGGAAATTTTATGCTTAGTAGTTTTCCATACTTCTGTTATTACGTGGTTCGGTCGGTTAAACGGTCACTACTTGCTATTATTTCTCGTCAACCTCTACGACTCTACATCATAACATTACAGTCAAATCATCATGATTGTTAAAAGCTCATGTTTCCATTTCTCCTGAAGACCAAAAATATTGAAAACTTAATAGCTTTTAGTTACCTACCAAGCAGGCCTGCCATGTTTTATTTAATTGTACCGTACATACTTTTGGCGTTATCATATTGAGTGTGGAATTTTAATAAAGGAGCTATGTTTGGAGAGCCGTTTTATAACCTCATCACCGAGGGTATGCGGAGTCGGGACGTGACGACGCGGCTTGGGAAATATAGCCCAACTCCGCGAATCATTAACCGACTTCCAAAAAAGGAGGTGTTGTGTTCGACTGTGAATAGTATTTTAAATCTAAAAGTAAATAAAATATTGACATAAGTAAAATAATGTGACATTATACAGCGTAGTGTTACATGTTTCAATTAGTAGCATTATAGCCGTATTACGTATAGATAGTATAAATTTGTCAGATTTATGTTAGATTAGCTATGTTAGGTTTAAGGTATTTGTTATATAGGCCTCAGATGCTCGAAAATCGAAATAAAAGATTTGATTTGAAAATTTACATAAGTTGATGGTGATATTGAGAATATACCAGACTGAAGGTTGGTTCACACCGAAAGGCAACGATTCACGATTTGTTACACAAGACTAGAATACTTTATTTACTCCATAAGAAGTTAGATAGAAGAGGTTGATTTATTGCAAGAGATCTAATTTTGAGCTCCTTGCGTTATTATCATGTCTAGACTCTAGTCTCGGCCTGACCCTAAGTAACCAAATTCTCTCAAGATCGTAACCAGAAATGGGACCCAATCGATGGCCATCGAGCAGTCTTAACTCCGAACCCCTATAGGGCCGCAGGGCAGCGATTATCATAACAAGGCACCCATTACGCACCTATGGCATAGGCGGCACGCAAACTCGTTTTACACACCCCTAGCACCACTTTGCTTGCAGTGCGCCGTGATAGAGTCACATTTCGCGCGCTAACTCCCATACCACGCGCGCTAGGGTTGTCATCACTTTTGTTACTCTGAAAACTAGAATTTGACAGACGAACGCTTCGTTTGTCAATTGGCATCGATTGTTAACGCTGAGCTGGCAGCCCGGGGCTAGCTCGACCCCGGTAGGTATTTTTCGTTGCTAACTAGATAACAAGTGGTTTAAAATTGGAATTTACATAATATGAGGGTAGTTGCAAAGGGGAGTTAGTTGGCCTTATGTAATTAGGCACTATGTACTTGTTGTTTCGAAAAAATATACCGTGTATATAGACGTGATAGGCTCATGACCGTATATTTCTATTTTTTATTAATGTTTTGGGAGAACTTATTGTAGATTCTGTAATCAACACTTGATGAGTTACCAATTAACGAGGGTGTTAGTTTCTTTGTCACATTTTTAACGTGAAATGCTTAAGTGTGTCAATAATTTTCTGTTAAAATGTTAGTTTAACTGCTTAAATTTTGTACTCTTTTGGTTAAGCTATACGCAATTTGCTTCAGGACATCAGCTTAAAAAAAGTTATTTCACAAATAGAACTTCCGTAAACACAAGCTTTCCAAATTCAAATACAAATACAAACATTGAAGTAAAAAATACTTCAACATCTATTAATGCTCACAGATTTTTTCATGCGTACATTTTTGTACATACAATATACATTTTTCAGTTAACTAAACAGAAATTCTAACTGTATCGGCAGTTTTAAACAAGCTGTATGCAAATATAATAAGGGTCTGCTCATACTGGACAATGTCATCATTATCATCATCTTCACCATCGTCATTACTAAACATTGCTATCTATTAATATTCTTTAATGGTAATAACTGGTAGTACAGAGTTCAATCCAATGGCACATCCAGAGGCGTAGCTACTAAGGGGCTAGGCGGGGCAGTGCCCCGGGGCCCTCAAGCTCAGGGGGCCCTCAAATCCTTACCAGAAACCTCGATCGAACTGAACTTTTGGAATTTTAAACTCAATTTTAATTAAGTTTTATTGATATTTGACATAAGGTCAAAACGTTATTTTGATAATATTATCAAATCATTATCAGAATCATAAAGAATAGTTATAGAGAAGATTTCGAATTACTCAAATGCAAAGCTAGTGAAACTATAAGAAAATATGATATCGATACCAATTTTCAAGAAAAAATGCAACGAAAAGTAAAAAAAAAAACGTTTTGATGAATTAGCTGCTGATCATCGATCTCCAACCCGAGAAAAATATTTAAAATTGAGATTTTCAATTTAAAGTACTAGACACAGGAATATCTCAATTTTTAAAGTATATTTTGTATGTTTCATATTTTTATTAAAATAATTCAATCAGCTTAGGGGGCGTTCACAAATTACGTGAGGTGTTTTTTTTTTGACCCCCCCTCCCCTCCCTCCCTGGTGAGATTTCGTGACATTTTATTCAACCCCCACAAATCTCACGTGAGATTTTTCAAAATGTGGGTTTCTTACGTAAACGTTTGGTTTGACAGTTAGTACATTTTCTTTCGAACGAATTTGTGAATAATCTTCATCGTATAACGATTACGCTTATAATAATAAAATCCATACAATCTGGATGAAATGGACCAAAATAGTATTATTTTGTTGAGAAAAAAATTACGTGAGATTTGCCGAGACCCCGCCTCTCCCCAACGTGAGATTAGATGAGATTTGACTCGACCCCCTCCCCCCTAAGCACCTTACGTAATTTGTGGACGCCCCCTGGGATAGCAGTGGGGCCCCATTTTTTAATTTGCCCCAGGGGCCAGGGCCCATGGTTACCTAGCTACGCCACTGGGCACATCAGGCATTTTCACAACCGAAACAACGTAAAATATGACAAAACAACGTTTTCCGTATAAAGTAGTATCCATACTCATAATATAATAAATGTGAAAGTGTGTCTGTCTGTTACCTCTTCACGCCCAAACCGCTAAACTGATTTTGATGCAATTTGGTATGGAGATACTTTGGGCCCCAGGGAAGGGCGTAGGATACCTTTATCCCGGAAAAAATGTACGGTTCCCACACGATAAAAAAAAATTCATCTAGTTTTATATAATTTCTTAAGTCGACTAATACTTTTGAACGTAAAGTCCACGCTTGTGTTAAGCGATGCCCTTTTTAATTATTTTTTAACAAAAAATTAAAACCGACTTCCAAGGTAAAAACAAAAGTAATACTTATTCTTAATCTAATTATTTTTAACAAAAAATTAAAACCGACTTCCAAGGTAAAAACAATAATAACATCCTTATAATATGAACTAAAAAGTATTAAATAATTTTTCCTATCTCATGGTGCCTTTTTCCGAATTCGGCTAAAACTCAACTATTTCTGTACTCAATCTTCATAATTTTGAAGTCGGTACCAGATATAGCTGAATCCAGATGCCAGAATATTTGAAACATTTGTAACTGGCACCGACTTCAAAATTATGAAGATTGAGTACAGAAATAGTTGAGTTTTAGCCGAATTCGGAAAAAGGCACCATGAGATAGGAAAAATTATTTAATACTTTTTAGTTCATATTATAAGGATGTTATTATTGTTTTTACCTTGGAAGTCGGTTTTAATTTTTTGTTAAAAATAATAATTTCACTCTTTTTAGTTACCTAGTAAAATCATCGCGTACTATACGTAGATTATGGCCGATTCACACCGAATGGCAGAGGCGAGGCGAGCAGTTTCAGTGTCATATGATTTTAAACTTTATTGTAATACATAGTATCGCTTGAGAAATTGACGCCGCCGGCGGCCGCAAGAGTCCACGAGCATCTACGGGCGGCCGTAGATTTCTCAAGCGATACTATCTATTACAACAATGAAGATAAAGTTTAAAATCATATGACACTGAAACTGTTCGCCTCGCCTGCGCCATTCCGGTGTGAATCGGCCCTAATACACCTGTATACTATTCTACGTATCTTATTACAATTTGGTAACAGTCACACTTACAAAATATAATATCAGCTGCAGATAATTTTGAACAATACATTAAAAAAAAATCGAAGTGGACACGTGCCAGAGCCGCGCCAAACCGGAATTTTAGCAGCGCGGCAGCGGCGAGGCTTTCATTGTCATATGATTTTAAACTTTATCTTTATTATTGTAATACATGGTATCGCTTGAGAAGTCTACGGCCGCCCGTGGCCGTGATTGGTAAGTGTGACAGCTGTGCACTCTAGCATGTTACTTGTATTATCGAAGCAACTTACTTCTCAGAAGTAATGTCAAATGTGTGCCTTACGCTCTGGAGATAAGGTTGAATATTTTGTTATGTTCAATTTTGGTGACATTGGTGACCCTGACGTAAAAATGATGATGATGATGATGAATATAATTTGTATAGTAGCATATGCTTTCAGTTCTTAAAACAGCGCCTAAACCCCCAAACTTGTATCTAAAAGGAATCCGGAGTTCTCTTAGTATCTTCGGAACCATAGTATACCTTGGTGCAGAATCTTGTGTTTTGGTAGCCTATGCTTAGGATGCTTCTCATAAAATCAAAATCACCATATGTTTCCATATAAATTTCGAGGAGTTCCCTCGATTACTCATGGATCCCATCATCAGATCACCACTTTTGTGAACATGGTACCAAATTGGAGTGAAACCTAATACAACAAAACAAAAATTTCGAAAATCGGTTCACAAACGGCGGAGTAATCGTTGAACATACAAAAATAAAAAAAAAATAAAAAAAAAAAATATCCACAGCCGAACATATAACCTCCTCGTTTTTTGGAAGTCGGTTAACAAAAAGTACAATTAGGCTTTAACGCTCGATGTGTCCCGACCCTAATGGCCGGCGGGCTGCACGTGTGTTACGTTATCAATATCCCATGATAAAACAAACCGCGTTTGTTTGTCTGTCGGTTTGTTACACCAACTCCCGGTTCACTGCTGCCGATCCAAGGTACAAGACGGACTTGAAAAAATATTGTGTTGTGTTGTTTTTGATCGTGAATTAATTTGTTGGGGCCAGGGGAAGGTATGAAGGAAATAGAAATGTATAGGCCGGTAAAGTTTTTGGGATAACAATAAATAATAATATTCAATGAAGACTGAATCTAATTCCTAAGCCTGAAATAGGCACTTTTAACACACATCAGTGAGAATTTGGATTTTGGAGCCATACAAATTATACGTATTTAGAGATTTTGAATTAAAAAATAATAAACAATTTAAGACGTGAGTGGAAGGATCGAACAAGTTTCGTAACATACGGACAATAACTCATTTTTTCCTAATTATTTTAATAAAACTTGTAACTTATCTACTTCATAACCTAGCTAATATGTCTGACTACACATATAATTCATAGTTTTTCTATTTCAAATATTTTTTCCGGCCCTAATACCTCCATTTAAGCAAAAAAACGGGAAGTTTTTTCATGTTACTTCCACCCACGACTTGAATTATTATTCTCAGCCCATACTATGATATTATAAAAAGAAAAAAGAAAAAGCTTCTAGCAGAGCGTGGTTTCGATCCACGGACCTCTGGGTTATGGGCCCAGCACGCTTCCACTGCGCCACTCTGCTCTCTGGCGCGACGACGAAATTAGGATACGAAATTAACTCACACAATTCCGATTACGTCACACATCTAATAATGCCATTACGTCATAAAGGCAAGTCAGTCAAGATGACAAATCACCATCAGCCAATTACCTTTTACTGATGAATGTAAGCCGACTAGATGATAAAATATTTTATAGTAATTCGACCAGCAGGTTAAGACCTTACAAGGGCACAAACATACATACATTGACTTGCCAAAATTATCTAAGTAATTTTTTTTCATGAGAACCTCACAAACTAGATGAATTGATCCGACATTCTCGCGACACTTTAAAACGTAACCCATTTATAAAAACTCAATTTTATGTGAAAAACACTTGACAAAATGTCCTGTAGAGTTTAAAACTTATACACAATATCAGTAGCCCGAAGCGGTACTTGGGGAGTGTTTTATATAACCTTTTAATAGCTAATGCAAGGGCTTAAAAGGACCAGTGAGCAAAATGCCCGCGGCAAACCACTTCAATAATTTTGCGTTAAAAAATCAATATGTCAATGTCATTGTTCGTCGCGAGACCAGGCGCGCACGAGGTTGAAAGAGGTTTTAACTTTTAAGAGCCCGGGTAACTCTCGAAATTCTCATACATACGTAATACCAAAATCATTTTGTCATACGAAAATATTTAACATGTTTGAGTTATTTTTCAGCATAAAATAGTAATTACCTAGGTTCCTGAACAAAAATTAACTTCAAAATATTTAAACACTAAAAGATAGAGTAAAACACTCAAAAATTTATAAATAATTAGTAAATTTACTACAAAATATTTTAGTACTAAAAATATTTTTTAGAGTTGAAATATTTTGTAGTAAATTACCTACCTAAATTACCTATAAGGGCCAACCCATACGTACCACAACCACACGACAACCACAACTACACGACAACCACAACCACACCACAACCACACTACGTGGTCGGGCGTATATTTCGTTATTGTAAATGAACGGGACCATTCACACGTACCAGTCGTTGTCAACCACTTGTCAGATAACTTGTCAGACGCAATCACGGCCGACCACATCGCAACCACGTCGCAACCACATCGCAACCACAACGTTGCGTCGATGCAACGACAGTGCGCGCACACCGCCCGTGCTCTTCCCCCCTCCGTTTCATTGACTTTCGTACGTAACCACATTGCAACCACATCGCAACCACTGGCGACAACGCAACCACGTCGGCATTTTGTCGGTACCACAACGCAACTACAAATTGCTGCAGCGACACCATTCACACGTAACCACAGCTCGACGACATTTTGTCATTGCGATGTCGTGTGGTTGTGATACGTGTGGGTCGGCCCTTACAGTCCTCGGTACAAGTACAGTTTCTCACAGTAAGTAATTGTACTGGTATTGAGCAACGTAACCTGTAAATAACGACTGGGAAACATAGAGATTAGAGATATTCCAAAAAAGTGAAAATAATAATTATTTTTAAAATTGATACCCTACAGTTACCAATAATGACTGTTTTGACTGTTTTGATGACGTGGAAAAGGACATACCTAAACTTTATACGTCTTTCAGTAACTTTAACTATCTTCCAATACTACGAAGTTTTCCTAAAGGCGACCGCAAGCTTTCTTCTGTGCCATTTTCAGTCCCTAATAATTATGTCATATAAAAATAATAGCTCACATTCGAAATATCGTCCCAGAGGAAAAAGTTATACTAATTATCCACTAGTTGGGACAAATATGGCGTATCATTTTAATAACGGGCCAGTTCAGGCACAATGCACCTCGGGGAGTCTGCGGCTCAATAAATAGTACAATGGGGTACGATGGACCCCCACCGAGCGGTATAGTGTTAATCTCACTTAGGGGCTTATATGCACCTGCACTACTTAGATGACTTGAGACCTGCCTTTTTATGGTGTTCCGTGTTGGTGATGGGGGATGGGGTAAAAGTGTAACTGAGACAGTACAATCCATCATTCTTATATTATAAATGCGAAAGTGTGTCTGACCGTCTGTCTGCTACCTGTTCACTCCCAAACCGCTGAACCAATTTTGTTAAAATGAACATACCTTAAGTCCCGAGAAATGACATAGGATGCTTTTCATCCCGGAAAAAGGTACGGTTTCCTCGCGCAAAACAGTTCAGAGCGATATCTGGATTTCCAAATGTGTTAGTCGCGCTAAAACTCGAAAACGGCTGAACGGATTGGGCTGATTTTAGTCGTGAAATATTCGTCGAAGTCCAGGAAAGGTTTTTAAGTGACACGAAGTTCACCGGCACAGCTAGTATATTATAATATCTTACTTACGGACTTCGACGCGGACGCACTTTTCAGTCCCGACGTTTCAGCTGTTTTCCAGTGGTCTTGGTCGGCTGGAAGGTAAGCAAGAAATAATAAGTACTGTACAATAATTACATAAACCTAAGAAATCGTCAGAGTGAAATATCTCTATTCTCTAGCTGTTGTCGCGTCCACTTTATCGGCATTCAAATACACAATCAACACAATATGGTCAAAAATGCGTGAGCATTTTGTAAATAATTTGTACGATACTGAGAGTATGTATGGAACGTACTTTGGTTCGACATCATTTCATTATCTTATTTCAATATATCTGTCCTAAAGTCAAATTTAACCCTAAAACTATCGGGCGACACAAAGCAATAAAAGGGGTGACGGGGGTAGATCATAAACAAAAAATTAAAACTTTTCGATACATTGTCCGCGCACAATACTACCGATTAAATACTTAACATTAAGGTGTCGTTAGTCAAACACCATTTAACACCCACAACTCAATTCAAACCCTATTACGGGATCATAGAGTTGAATATTACATGTTTGGGAAAGTCCCGTAGGTACTTTTACGATAAAATCTTCATGAATGGCCCCGTTGGCTGATATTAATAAATTATGTGAACATTTTTGCGAATTGTTTTATGAGATATACTTATTAGTTGACGTGAACTTTTACGAGATGAAATATTAATGGATTCTGGAATGAAATTTATTGTTTTAGGCTATTTGGAAGAGTTTGTAGGATACAACCTGATCCGGCAAATGTTGTTTTGCCATTTATATTGTAGAAATATCAAAGGAAGACCTTCAGGTCGTATACAACATTAATAAGCAAAACATAATATTACACAATTTCTGAGAAATCATAATTAAATTATGTCGTCCTGATTCCAGAAACTTTGATACGCGTGATTTAGGATGGTTTGCATGATACTTTATCTATTTTTTCCTTTACAACTTTATTTTGCGTATGAAAAAATTCATTGACCGATTCCGACTTACAAAACAACAGAAAGCGCAGAGAAAATACACATAATTATTATGTCAAACAATAAAGTCAACAAAGAGTCAATAATGTGTCATTTAAAAAAGTGATCTACTGTATATTTTTGTGTTATGGTTACACTATAGGTTTACTGCATGTCTTTATACTGTACTTGGTACCACTAAACAGTAGTGTGAACTAGCTCCTGATTATCCCGGCCATAACAATAGACACGCGCAGGGGACAGCTAGCCCGTTATTGTCCTGAGCTAAAATATGGTTAACCTATTTTATGACGTATTTTCTCTGGTCCTCTCTATTGATTGAATGCACAATAATTTTGTATATTTAGAAGCTAAAATTTAAAAAATCTGGAATTTTTCACGCGGCGAAGACGCGGCAAAAGATAGTACAGCATAGTACATAATTAACAAACTAAAATTTTGGATAAATTACAAACTACGTAACGTATGGACGACGTCATTGTGACTTGCATGTTAAACTTGTATCAGTTTTTACAATTCACCATGAAAAAGGTAACTAGAATTTTCTCTGTAACGTAAATTGTAGTTCTTCAAGGCGAGTAGTGAAAAAACCTCCACTCAGAAGTCTATAACTTTTTATTTATTGATTATGTAATTTGTGAGTAAGTCATTAATATTACAAAGTCATGGCATCATAGACAAAACTAAATTCAAAAACTTCGTAGCGATCTCGTAGCTATGCTACGGCCTACGAAGCTACAAATCTGTCTAAATAGCTACGAATTATAAAAATTAAATAGGAATAAACATAAATATCTATAATAATATTATCAGATCATTAGAAAATAATGTTTGTAAGTGCAAATAGGTTCAAAGCTTAAGTAGCTTTTTGACAGGCACAGTATAAATATAGGTTACATTTCAAAACGAACGGCATCCAAGAAACTATTTACAATAGGCATGATGACATTTTCTTATTGGTGATTGAAAGACCCTTAAAAATAGAAACATCGCTGAAAGAATTACTCTGGTAGCTTAAAAATTCACCAAGATATGACAATTCTAACATCTCATAAAATAGACCTGCCCAAAACGCTCCATACAAAGTGCTACGAAAGAATGACGTCACTCTTTCGTAGTTTTTACGCATCGAGAGAGAACTTTGTTCGGTAGGTATATTAAATATTGCGTTTATGAAAGTGGTTTCATAACAAAAGTTGCTTTTAATTGTATAAGTTATCGAATGGTATACAAATATTAAGAAATTTAATTGAAAAAAAAAAATCGACTTGATTATCCAACTTTGAAGGCGCATACCAAAAAAATGCAAATGCTATCAAGCTGAAATTTTGGCAACACTTATTTTTTGCCTTGATTTTTATTAACAATTTTTATTAACAAAATTTCTTTTTGTTAATAAAAATTGTTTCAATTTTTATTAACAAATTGTCTTTGACCTTGTCATCATCCTTATTATTCGCAAGCTGCATCTACTTCTAAGACAAAAGTACAACAACATTGCATAATGTTTATGTGACATCGGCACGTTTCGGGACGGAACTATTATGCAGATGAGAGGAGGAAATGAAAAATCGTCGCGATACACTATCACTCGCAGTGTATCGTATAATAAATATATAGTATTTTACGACTTCTGTGTACGGTGACCATGCGTTTGGAATATTCCAAACCCGTATATACGGGAATAGTCAGGATAGTTCAGAAGTGGGTAAAATAATAATATTATACTTTTATTGTGTAATATTTAATGTTATTACTAGATGATGCCCACAACTCCGTTGCACCAAAATTCGTTTATCGCGCGGGAACCGTACATTTTTCCGGGGTAAAAAGTATCCTATGTCCTTTCCCGAGACTCAAAGTATCTCCGCACCAAATTTCAGCCAAATCGGTTCAACGGTTCGGGCGTAAAGAGGTAACAGATAGAGAAACAGACAGACACACTTTCGAATCTATAATATTAGTATGGAAGTATGGATTGTTGTTGAAGTCTAGCTCCTCACCTCAAACTAATCTATGTAGAGTTCAATTTACACTGAAACGCAATGCGACGTAATGCAAATGCAATGCTCCATTTTAAAAATTAATTGTTATTGTTGTCGTTTGACCATCCACAGCCTCCACCAATAAAATAGTAACAATTGGCATCACATACGGCTGACACTGTATATTTTTTTCACAGTCTCGTAGCAGCGCGCGGTCTTGTTCTTTCCCTATCGGTTTCGCTTACATTAAACAAAAAATGAAAAAAATACAATTTTTAGACAATGATCGTCATCCAAATCCCTACCCTACATTGTATACACACGCTACGGCTTTCTACGCCTTTGTCACTGTTACTACGATCCTACTCCGACCGAGACTTGTCCCATCCCATGCGCAATGATGCGTCACCCACATCCTAATGTTTTAGCGTGCGTTTTGTTTCTCTCGTGCATCGATAGCGATCGCCACGCGGCCATTGTGACGGCAGCGCGTGCCCTTCATTATTCCCGCACCAAAATGTTACAACATCGCTTTGTTAGGAGATTAGGCGTGATTCGGGAATTGTATTGTCTGAATGTCGAACATCTAGGAGGCGACTGTGTGAATTACCGTCGTTTTTTTTTGTTTTTTTTTTCTGTTAAATCGGTCGTTTGGAAAGGCAAGAAGAACTCCGAACCATGCACTGTCAAACTCTGGAATGAAGTGTCACCAGCAGTATTTCCGGACCAAGACGACCTGCAAACCTTCAAGAAGAGAGCGTATTCTCTCTTATAAGGCCGGCAACGCACTTGCAGCTCCTCAAATGTTGCGAGTGTCCATAGCCGACGTAGTTTGCTTTCCATCAGGTAACCCGTTTGCTCGTTTTCTCCCTTATTTTATACAAAAAAACTCAAAGAACGTTTGTCTAGCAAACAGCATAGGCTCATAAAAAACAGCACAGTTTCTAGCACAAAACTTCAAGAAGATAATAGAAGATAAATATGACTTTGAATCAATTTCTCTCCTAATTAAATTTTCTTAGCGGTCTACGAAAACCGTAGAAGAAAAGTTACTCGTATGTCTACGTGAACGTCAGTCATATTATAATAACTTGTAATCAATTTTTAATACACATTTTTCATCGTTTCTATTAATTTCTATTTACTACTTGCGATTTAATTATACCTAATAGGCACCGCTTTTTACTAAATGTTATGTGTTATTAATAGTTCTAACAAGTTTAACTCAAGTAGTTTCACACTTACAGCTGTTATTATTTTGTAGTATTAATATCTAAAAATATTTTTCTCCAAACAACTATTCCACAGTATCATTTGTTACATCAACCCTCGATTAATCGCCCCCAATACAAAAATATCGCGCCGGTCTAGGAGACCATTGTGCGGTGGGCGGTACCGGGCCATATTTATTATTTTTGTCACCATTGTGTTGTATGGGATTAAACCCCGTATTTAGATGAAATTGAGGATAAGGTCCGCTAATCCCGGCCTTTGTGGTCGTTGGTATCGATTTTTATTAATGGTCAGAGGCGTTAGCGCAATCTTTTGTTAGTAAGTCAGTACGACATCCTTTGAAGAGTGTAAACAAAATTGTCTGACAAAAAAATTAAATACCTACTAATAAATTTGTCAGTATGTCTATTACCTCTTCACCACTGACTAAGATAATATTGGTATGGAGATACTTAGGCCCAGGTAAGGACATAAAATAGTTTATAATGTGGTTCATACTGTGATAAACGAATTTCGATGCCACGAAGTTTCGGAGTCATCTACTGTAATAAAAAATATGACTTTATGACTTCATTTATTGACTTCACGCATATTGCCTAGTATTTTTTAATGCAATACATAATACTAGATGACTCCCGCAACTCTGTTGCGGCAAAATTGGTTTATCGCGCGGAAACCATACATTTTTCCGGGATGAAAAGTATCCTATACTTATCCTTTCCCGGGACTCAAAGTATCTCCATGCCAAATTTCAGCAAAGTAGGTTCAGCGGTTTCAGCGTGAAGAGGTAACAGACAGACAGACACACTTTCGCATTTATAATATTAGTATGGATAGCATGCAATGTTAGGATTTAAAACCCAAACACACATTTCTCTATCTATTTACTACCGTATCCGATAACCCGGTGGCAATAAACAGCGTATGGAATGGCCGTTTGACACTGCATCCCGCTCGAAACTTCCTTAGTTTTATCATCACGAACAATCGCCGTGTCCTAACTGAGTGCAAAGGGGTATTTCTGTCCCGGGGCGCCGCTTGAAGGGTTAGTGAGGTGCTAACGCTGTTGCAAGAATTTAGTCTAAGTCATTACACACTACACTAGACCCAATTTGGTTGAAATTTAACAAAAAATGTAAAAGCTATAGCGCTTTAAATAAACACGGATATTCAGCTATTTTTATTTTCATAGGCAAGCGATAGCGATGGCATAATTTCATAGCAAGCTTGAGCTATGCATATATTTCGTTCGCATTTATATTAAAGATAATCCAAATTAAAAATTCTATAATATACTTGACATTATACAAGTGTATTGAGAAATGATTAGTTTGAAAAAAACCTTATGTAATGAGTAGAAAACTATACATTTTCACGAAGTAGGAAACTATGTATAGTACTGTACTCTTTTGGATTATACTACAACATGGTATACTCCAGTATAAACCAGCATTACAGGGAACTGTTTGCGCAGTACAGTTCTAGTTACCGACTGAAAGTAAGTTAAACTATACTGAAGTATACTGAATATATTACACGTATGCGAAGATGCTTCCAACGGTTATGGAAATTAGTATAACTTTCATAAAGTATATTTAGTTATACATTTATAACACGCTGTGGATAAAGAAACCAATAAGTATAATACCATGATCAAAGTTATTAATAAAAGCTTTACAAAACTACATTTATAAGTGAAAATTAGCAAAGTATTTTGTAGCTCATAATTTAAGTTTTAGGCTTTAGAAGTTTTATGAATTAGCATTTAAAAACAAAAGAGCGACATCTAGCGAAAAGCTCTACTAACTAACATAATATTTAAGAATCAAATATTATATTGGACTCTACTGCAGACCTAAGCTTACATAACCAAAAATTAAAAAAAACATCGTCTGCACAAAAAATCGTTACTTCCTTGATTGTTTTAAACATCCCTACAGGCCGGGAGCAATCAATACAGGGCCGGCGCTGAGCGGAATACTAAGTAGGCGACCCTGCATCTAAGACGTACCAGCACATTTAATCAAATGCAATATCTGTATCATATCGATTTTCGGTGATATATAGAGGGTTTGGAAGATATGTGGAGAAGAAAACTAGTTTGGTACTTTTTGTAGGTCAGAGAAGTATGAAAGCAAACGTTACTTAAAGTAGAAGCTTCTCATCTTGCGTTGGTATTCTAAAAGCCATCTTCCAAGTGAAGCTATGATGAATAACAATGATTGTCCCCTACAATTGTTTGCATAATTGAAGACGTAAGTAGAAGCAGGTAGGTAGCAGTTAAAAAATTGCCTTTTTTTTGCATAAATATGCTTTTGGGCCAGAAAATGATTTGAAATCAAAAAACTGTGTATTTTATGTGTAGCCAATAAGTGGGTAAGTTACAAGGTTTGTTAAAATTATAAGGAATAAATTAGCAATAATTGCCCATATGTTACAAAATGTTACAAACCTGGTTCTTCCACTCACGTCTTTAATTATTGCTTCCATAATATTTACCTCCATGATTTCAAAGCTGTCTATAGTATAGATATCACATTGACTCATAGATTACAAGCATAGACGAATTTTATACCCTTCTACACGTATTGATCCATCATGAATCGAGAGACCGCACAAACCATCTTGAATCTTATCAATAGAAACTTAACCCAAACAAAAGCAATGCAATCATCGCATCCCTCAAATCAACTTAGCGTTTTAACCCTTGTTGACTTTTGACGTACATCGAATGTTATCTTAGTTTACTTAATCAGCAGGAATCGGCGCGGGTCTCCTGGGCCCCTTAACCAGTTAACCGGCTCTCCCCATCGGGGGTCAAAAGGGGTTTTCATAATCTCGATGCGAAAGGAAAATATTCCTTATCTTTTTAATTATGGCACCGACGCTCCGTCAACTGTTTTAATTTTCTCCTCCCTTGGGACTATATGGAATATTGCAGGGTAGTTAATGTTTCATATTGTTACGGTGCTTAGCTGAAACGTCACACTATAATATTATGAACTTATATTTAGGTTATTTTTTTAAGTTTTTAATAAACACAATTAGTTAATAAGCATTAAGTATGTTCTATTCTAGTCATGATAATACGTTATCGTTTACACCACAATATATTTAAATATCAATTTGAGAATCCCTGAACATAATAATGATTTCATAAATGTTATACGTCTTGTTGCGAGAAAAACCGGTGTCAGAAACTCACATACGGTCACTTTTTAGCTTGTGGTTTATAAAGTAGATATTAGTTAATTATAGTAATATAATAACTTAACTAATATCTACAATATTACATATAAAAATATTGCTGACACGTAAATTGATTTTTATATCTTAGACACAGACCAAAAAAAAATCGCGACCATTAATCAAAAAAATATAAAAAATTATCTCGGCCAATTTGATCGTACAAATCGCTCGCCAGTCGCCCCTCGCGCGGCGCTGGTGTCAAACTACCGCCCATCTGTCACTGCGCAAAACTTAATAAGCGATCCGTCACCATAAAATAACCATTAAAAAGCCGTCGGACGCTTTTAAAAGTACATCAAGAAATGAAATCGCTAGTTAATTACCAGGAGACTTCGCGGCTCGGATTTCGCTGGGGTGACTGGGCCTGCGAGACACAGCCACACGGATACGGTTACAAGTAACAAATCGGATGATGGTAGTTTTTGGAGATAAAAGGAATAGCTTGTATTCAAATAAGTGTTAGAGAACTAAATTGTCTAGGGAGCTAGCAGCCTAACCACCGACAACAGAACTTGCTAAAACGGAACTAATTAAAAAACTAAGGGTCAATACGTAATGTTCACAACTTCTTTGTATACAGTAAAAGCCACAAAATCTATCGAAACCTTACAGTTAAGAATAAACAATGCAGATTTGATAGGCATTCACGCTCAAGAAACAGATACAATTAAACAACAATAAAAAGACCCCAAAGCCGTCAAGACGCACAAAACGCTGGGTCACTCTTACCCCTACCCGCTGCGATATGTATGCAAATATTTAGTATGACATATATAACAGGTAGGCATGGCAGCCCCATTCACGTCTGAATGCTTCACTGGCTCCTAACGAATCATTCGCTGCGACCTCGCCCGTCTGCCAGAATCAGGTAGGAACTATTTACCTACGGGGTCTGCGCGGCCCCCAACGCGGCCGGAGGGTTGAGTTTGATTGTTAATTACGTTCTTGTCTGCGGAATATGGCCTGATAAATTGCGTTATTGTTCTCGTGTTTACGTTGATTTGCGTTTTTATAAGTCAGTCCGTCACCAACCTAACTAGGTAGAAGGCTTCTCGTTGCCACCGAAAAATATTAGTGTTTCCAAAAAATATTGTCATTTTTGATAACTTTCCACAAATTCCAAAGATGCTGCTGCTGGTAGTAATAGGGAAACTTCTATAAATATAAAAATCTTGTCATATTTTCCAATCGTCCAAATTATTTAGACCAAGTGGTAGTTACCAAATTCGCACTACCAAAATTTTATGGACATGTTTTCAAATAAACATCATTTCCGATTTCACGCCCAAATCCCACTTTAAAACACCATTTCATTTAAAGTTCAGAGAACATTTTTCATACACAAGCTGATTCCTGCCGGCCCAAGGGACTGATCCTGATCACACCTCCCTCTCCCGGCGGACCTATCCGGAATATCTTTAAAATTCATCCCTTATGACGCCCATGATTGTACATAATTTATCCGCCACCTTTGTGTGTTTGGATGCCGATAAAAACGGTGAAAACTTTTAAACATTGTAAAACCTGAAAAATATGGACAATGCACCTGCATAACTTTTTTTGAATAAAACTTTTCGAAAATAGATGCTAGAAACTAACCCAGTAACATGGATGAGAAAAAATATACTATATTTTTCTAGTCCATGCCCAGTAATTGCTGACTACCAAAAATTGACAGTCATTTCTACATCCAAAAGATTTTCAGGAATGTTATGGAAATGAAAAAGAATTCTGATAAGAAAGAATCCTTATAAGAAATCATGAACTTTGGAAATTAAGTAAATAGAAGCTAATTCTCAGAAGCAAGGCATCCATACACACATAATATTATGACTAATAATAATGTCGTTACTTGTAATAAAACAACAATTGTACAAATAAAAGATAAGATTCCCAATTATAATATTCGTCCTAAGAAAATACCTCAAATATCCCAATTCGTTAAAACAATATCAGGTGGCCGAAATAATACCAAAAAATAGAAATATAATCAAATTATGCATCTCATTATCACCCATTTTAAATTAAGGGATGAAATCGTCCCTTTGCATTGCCAAATAACGCTCCGACGACTTCCTTGTTAGCGAACCTGTGTAGGGACATCTAATTGTACTTAGACACGGTTCCATTTGAACCCTTCATCACTAACCCAATTCCAACCCTAACCGAATCAGTTACAGTCGAAATTCCCTCGTCGCATCAGATATAAGGGACCCGGTTGAAATAGTTGGAAGGTTTTGCGGTATACCAAAATGGAGCTTGTTTTTAGTGAAAGGCGTCAGCTTGTATGATAGGATTTGTGTATGGAAGTATGAACTAATCTCCCTCCGCGTTTGATAACTCAATAACGTCGCATAATGAGAGGACGGCCTTTGATGGAGCCCTCGCCCCCACGGGGAGGTGTCGAAATCCTAATTGTAGATAAAAAGATAACTTTGACACGGATTATGGGGGATGAAGTATTGATTAGTCTTATTTTACGCGTCACGCCGACCGAATAGCTTTTTTGTGAACCGCGTGGAGCCTTGACGCAGTGAGCTGTGAGCTGGAAACGACAAGAGATGAAATTTTGTTGAAGATTGTAGAAACCAAACAAATCCAAATAACAAAAATATTTAGGCACCCTTATTCATATTTAGTTTGAAAATTAAGTGCTTAAAAATATTTCTTAGTGAAAACTGAGAAATAATTTTAAAATTTGGAACATGTTTAAAAGCACAAATGCTTTTCCTAACATTATGCCTTGTTCTCAACTAGAAAAAATTTACATTTCAGTTTTAAGGACAAATTAGGCAAGAAAACAGATCATAATTATATAGATCTACCTGCATAAAAAATCTGTTTGATTGTATTAAAGTACTTCAAACCATTGAGAAAGCTTAAAATCGAATAAAAACGTAATATGCAAACACGGAGACCATTTTACGCTGGTCCTCGTATGAAGCTGTTAAAAACCCGGTAACAAATTGCAAAATCAAAAGACCCCAGAGAATTTATTATAAAATCAACGAGGTTTGGGAGGTTTGAATATATTTGGGGACTCGCGGCGACCCTTTGAAAAATAATATCACCATTTAAATTTTAATTCATCACGTGTCACTTGTAAATTATATTTTGTGGTGCGTAATAAGGCACTATTGTTCCTACAGTACTATAATATAATCAAGATTTCTTTGTCTCAGGTAAAGGATAATAATGATAATGCAAGATTTATTGTTTCTAATCCTGCTAATTGCTATTAAGAGTGTGTCCAAAGTTAGATGTCATGCTTATAAGAATGTTTTTGTGTAATGACTATATTCTATTGTCTTATAAGATTGAAGTAAACATAACAATTACAAGTTTTGTCATAATAATTATGACTTGTACCTAACAGGAGCATGAATTACAAAAACATCCTATAAACACAAACATAAACAAAGAAAAAACATTATCATTGTGAGTATGCAAATGAATAAACAAAACATGAAAACAAGAATCCGAAATAATTCAATTCTTCACGGCACTTCATGCACTTAAATCTGAGAATGATAAACAGTTGTGACCCTTTCAGTGTTCCATCATCGGCTTATCTTTTGTTGTCTCTGAAAGGGAGTTAAGTGTGTCTACAGCAAATATGCAGTAACTCCGAATTCTGAACAGATGCCATAAAATTTGATGTGAAGGAGACTGGAAGCAAATTTTATAAGCAGGAAAATATGTTATAATATTAATTATAAAATATTTTTAATCACTATCACAATTGATATCGTATTTGACAAAGCATAAATTAAAAAATTGTGATAGCAAACGTCGAAAATTATGTAAAGCTAAGTCCCAAACTAACTAATGCATAGTACCTAATACTTACTTTCGATTACCATGCAAGTCTAAGTATCATTTCGCAAAATATCACGCAATAATATCAATTCCATAAACTATGTATCAGAGTTCAAGTAACACTGGTTCCCGAATATCTGGCGCAGCTCTCGATTCGTGACGGCAATAAAACGCAGGGTAAAAAAGTCCAGGATACGTCAACGACAGCCGTACGACTGATACCTCTCGATCCGCTGACGCCGCGTTCTTCGCATTGAAGATATTCTCTTCTATAGTATGTCTTTGGATTTTAGTATCTATTGAAGATTTCATTTTTATTCTGTGGTATTTGAATTTGGGAAAAAATTTGGTGTAACTGAAAAATAAAGAAAATTCAAATAATACAAACTAGTTTTAAACAGAACTTTTCAGTCAGACCTAAAAATATCAAGAATCCGATTATGCATTTGCTCATTTTAATGCTAATATTGGTAATAATAATAAAGGGTACAAACCTAACAGTGGACCACCGGGTAATAACTTAAAGCTAAAATATCAGGCTGTCAAAAAACAAAGTAGTAACGCCATTAGCAAAAGAAAAAAGAAATTGTCATGAAACAAAATAATTAACGATATGCTAATACAAAACATAACAAACCACTGTAGATCGATATCTTAAATACCCCGAAAATGTGTGGAATATTCATAAGTTTGTTTCAGGTAATTTTTGGTAACAACTGTGAAATTCACAGGCTGAACAACCTTGATAAGTAATGGAGTTATTTTATGTAATCTGCGTGTATATTAGAGGTGTGTTACATCACGATTTACTAAGTTATTAACGGGTTAAATTATTATTAGAATTGGAATAAAATAGAAGAATGTTCCCAACATTTAACGTAAGGAAGAAATAAATAATTTTGACCCCATAAAACGACAAATGAACATCATAATGTTCTTATAGTTAGGGGATGAACGGTCGGGATAGTAAATGATAGAGAATGACTTCCCGAGGAAGACTGATGAACCAAAACATTTGCTCACAACCATCGAACAAATACACCATCAATTATATCAGTTGCATCTCATTTCCAGCATCCGAATAAATCAAGACAGTTACTGAGATGAGTTTGTTTGATTTGAGCGCACATCGTGCAATATACTGCAGGGAAAGTGAGGGGTGCACCTCATGAATATGTATGCGGGGAGACCCCCCCGAGCCGGGAGGGGGGAGGATGTAAATGGAAATTTCAAATAAAAACGCCTCAAATATTAACATGAGCCGGATTCGTGTTTTCCCGTTCGCGATGACGTGACAACAAAACGGTTTCGGATGATTCTGAAATTATCGTGTTTCGGCGTTTGTCAAATTTCGCCGTTTTGATGCTATGTTTTCGCCAGCATTAGTTATCTACAGTCAATAGGACCTTTTAGCCATATCCCTTGCAATATTTGGATACAAGGTTTGGTAAAGTTTTCTAGAATCTCAAAATTAAATTAATATTTGAGAGATTTTCTGGCATCACAGGAAAATCCTAATCAGAATGCAGCACCAATTGTGTTTTTATGACTACATCTCTTTGAGTGATCCAAAATGAAGGAAATAGCTAGATGCCCTAAATTCTATAAATTGTTTGCGTAGGCCTGATCTAGAATTTGTCGTAATTTATTCCGAAGACTATAAAATTTGCTCATATATTATTTTGTATTGAGGTTTACGACTACCCTCTCAATAATACATTTTAGCTTCATTCAATGGTTTTCATGATTCACGAACATTCCAACACAATCACCAACAAATCACATCTTATTATGTGTTCGAAAATAATATTTTGTTAGGTGTATTTTCGTGGTTGGTCATAACCATTTCAAGTTCCTTTTACTTTATCTATTATGCCTTACCTGGTAAACACAAATCTTTAAAGTAACCTAACATTTAACCGCTCTCAAAATATGTAGTGTCCACCCAGTGACGGCGGTGCGGAAGTGCGTCACATACGGCAGTTATGACGTCACGGCGGACACCGGAAGTACAAGTGGCGCCGCTCCGGAACCGGAAGACGTCGCCTGACATCTTACCAGAGGTAAATGACCCGCGGTCGTAAATCACGTGTATTAGGGCGGCGGACTTAATTTATTACTTTTTACTTTGAACCTCTAATGTAATTAAATATTTAATTACTTTTTACGAGATCAAAAAAGTATACTCTTATTTACCCAAAGCGTATTCATTATGAAAAGTTTTAAAAGCTTCTTTAGCTTTTTGTAGCTTTATAATGATTATCGGGTTTAGGAAAGATTTTCTTACTTAATTCATTTAAATACATAATCATTTCAAAATATTAATTTAGCCGTTGAAATGCTTCTACCCTCAAATAAAAGATTAAGAATTACACCGCCTTCCGACAACGCGAGCGCTATTCGCTCCTCGCCGATATCTATACCAATTATTTCTACCAACTTTGCCTAACGAACACCCTCGCTATTCATATCACACAGCAATCCAATTTCAACCCTACAATCGTACGTATAGCATTCAATTTCACCAATCACAGCTGCAAGACACGTGATTAACGAAAATCTGGAAACTGGGAATCATTTGTGAATAGTCGAAAGGGACAGGTGACATGATATTATGCAAATGTGGCGGGGTAGAGAGAGACAACGCATTAGCGGAGATTCGCTCGCGAGGATAAAATATAGTGAGATGAAACGATTTATTACAAGCCTAGAGGTACTCCAAATTAATTACGCTAAGTTTTGCTTTAATTCTGCGCCATTGTTGAAGGAATGTTGTCATATCGCTTTTTATTGCGGAGGGGCTTATATTTATGGCTTAACAAGTTTCATGCTGAAATTTTGATGAAGGTGATTGTGTCTTGTCATAAATTTACTTTAATGTTATCAGAATTTCTCTTTAATTATGTTTTAGAGTTATTGATATTATACCTAATGTGATAGTTACAATCAGAAGTATGTATTATCACAATATGTTTTATGGATTCATAGATAATACATTTAAAAGTTTCAAAAGTCATATTTTTCGTTTCAAAATGTAACTCTACGTAATATTCTAACTTGCGACATCAGAGCCTTATAAGGTGTTTTGCAGATACTAAAAGATATTTATTCGTTCCTTCCCCCAGGAGATAAAGAGCCACTATTTTAAAGGGTTGCTTTAACCACCCCAAGGCACCGTGCTATCCCCTTAAGGACATTGCGTGAAAGTGACGAATAAATTATATTATTTATAGCTATATTATATTTTATGATATATTTTGGAAACAGGAGATAGCAGGGATGTTAAGCAAAACTTCCAACTTCAAAAAGTACAGGTATATTATATATATTTATCATATTATTTGGAGTTAATGTGTAGATTGTGTACGTTGATGAACGTCATCAGAAGATCCATTTGATATTATTCAACGATCCCGAATCAGCAAATAATCATATTGAACCCGTAAGTACGGATGCCTATTTGTCAGCTTTTAGAAAAATTGGCACAGCAATCCGGTTGTCTTTTGCAATACAAATATCTGCCGTTTCCAATCAAAATCGAGATAAGGTCCAACAACAAACAAGCGGAATTCGCAAAGGAAAACCCAAATGGGATCCCTAAAATATTCTATTTGACACTCGCCTTTTGATCCGTCTTTGATCTGACTCGATCGGGAATTGCAGCCAATCACGACTCTCTCCTGTTTGATTGCTTAGGGACCGTTAATTACCAGATGACCTTTGCTGCGAGGCGTGGCGGGCCCTTAACACTCGACTGAACGCAAATTTGCCAGACCTTCTGGACCCTGCGGTAAATTATTTATTGGACATCGCCAGCTTCGGAATTATGTAATGAATATCCTGGGGCCGACCGCGAGCTGGATGCTAAATGGTCCTTCGAAAATTGATACCGGATACTCGCTCGTTTATTATAAATGCCTTATTTTGTCTGGGCCGTTTTCGGGAATGCCGAGGACAGATACTACGGTATATCGCTACTCTATAAAATTGGACCTGCCAATCCTGCCGCATAATTTGAATATTGGAGCCATTATTACGTCGCTACTGCTAGCAATTTGTGGCAATTTTAAAATTTCGGCAACGTGAATCATGATGATTATGAATTTAATAGTAGTACTTAAATATAAAGACTGGTACGTTCAGTAAATTTTAGCTAAATTGAGCTGGAGTTTCTAAGCTACTATATTGAGTTCGTGCAATCTAATCAGCCTCTTTGCTCCAGCTTCCATTTCGCAGGCACGCTGGTCCGGTATTGTATCTTTGTCTTGGAAGCAGCCAGCTAAATCACGTTTTATCGACCACTGACACAAACTCAAAACCTCTATATTGTTCCTGTATCTTTATTATTTTGTTTCTTACTTTGAAATAGTGTTTGAAAGATTTGCGTTGCAATTGGTTGGTTGCATTGAGTAGGTACCCATTTTCTATCTAAACCGTTACTTCCATTTCAAGTTTTGTCCGTCTGTCCATATTATCAATAAGTACTCCAATCGTATCTTAGCAAAAATAATCCATTACGACTCGCTCCGTCCTGACATTTCAAGACTTTATCATTGCTTTATCACATGTCGAGTATTGCAGGTGAATTGCACTGAATTGCTAAAACGGTACTTACTGTTTATTCGTCATCATCAGCTCTAAAAATTTAGACTAAATACTTAAAAATATTTGTAACGTCATAAATGCAATAGTATTCATCTGTCTTTCTGTCTGAGTAGGTACCTCACTCTCAAACCACTGAACTGATTAGAGAACATAAAATTTTGGTAGAAAAAAGTCCCGGATATGACGTTCAATATAGTAATTTTAAGCGCAGCAAATTTTACTGTTCCTGCGCCTTCAACAAATTTTTGCTCCAAGTTGCGGGTCACATCTCGTTTTAGTAAAATATATTTTGTCGTTTTAAACATAATGAATTTTAATTAAAGTCTCGAAGATTTTTGTTGACATCAACGAGCCCTTTAACAGTGGGCAGAATGTCGTTAGTCTGTTTTTCATTACTGACTCATAAGACTTATGTTAAGATAACCATACGTACAGGGTGAGTCAAATTGTGTTCGTCTAAAAATACTTTTACTTCGTTAAATTAATTACTTATCGCATTTTCTTTTGTAATCAGTACATTAATTATTTTAAGCAACATTTAGAAATGTATAATAATGATGAACATATCGATATTCAGTACGTATTTAAAGCGTAGGGGAGCCCAGCTCAAAGCGGCCATAGGAGGCAAAGCGGCCACCCGTAATATTTCGGTTATTTATAAAGGCAGAGCAACGTTGCTGCTCTGGCGCATAGTGAACATCCCGCCCAGCCCCGCTCCATGATGCGGTAGCGGTTAGGGAAGGCGCGAGTTTGTAGCGCCAAAAACATTGGAATTGCACGTTTTATTAAAAAAATGCAGTATAAATTCTTCCTGTTTTAATTATTTTCTTGTATATTTGAATGCTTCTATTTTCCCGGTGGCGTTGCTTGTCTATTTAGCTTTATCTATGATGTTTTTATTCTGGAGTATGTTTAGAACAGAACGGTTGCCAAAGGGCAAAGCGGACCGGGCAAAGCGGCCAATAGGCCGCTAAGCTAAATGATAGTTTTATATGATAATTACTTAAAACTATTTTTAGATGGTGAACAAACTATCAAAAGAAAACTATCCAGGGGTCATGGGAAGAGTCTATGATGGCGCGAGCTATTAAAGATTTTCAAGAAAATTGGGGTTCAGTCAAATTAGTAGAAAACACAAACATGGTCATCCTTTAAGGAGACATTTAAAAACAGGAATATATCGATAAAACAAAGCTTTATTGATATATTTTGACTATTTTTATTTTAGAAGAGTTGATTATTTTTTATAAAAAAATGTTGTGATTGTTGGAAGATAAACTTCTATCAAGAAACATCAGAAACCGGGCATAAGCGATAAAAGAGCCAGTTTATAGAATTGTTTTTAATAAATACCTATTTTCGAACATTTTTAGCATTCATTTTATCAAAAAATATATTTATATATTAGAAAAAAATACCATTTCGTGTGAACATTTGGGCTGGCCACATTGCCCTTACTCCTATGGCCGCTTTAGGCAGGCCCTCGGGCAAAGCGGTTTTTTGACAGGTTGTCGTAATATGTGAATCATGAGCTAAAGATTTAGGTCAATATGAATCATACATAGCAGAAATATAATAAATGCACTATCTGGTAGCACATTTTTTATTTTTAAATATATAATATTTCGTATTTTATTCAAATTGAAAGTTAAGGTGGCCACTTTGAGCTGACCTCCCCTACCATAACATAGTATTAAATGAGTATTCATTTAAACCAACAAGAAAAGATTCGCTCTCACCTCTCGATGATTTTGTAAAATTCCGCTGTAAAAGATGAATGTGATGCTGACTTTCAAGTTAAGGATGGTGTGAGGGAATCAATTCGCAAATTTACTTCTATTAGCGTACAACAATTTATTGGCAATCAGATAAACGTACATTTTAATTAAGATAACCGTTCTAAAAATAGAAGTTTAAACGAACGTCGTTATCGTATCAGCCTGTACAAACGAGACGTACGGACAGACAGCTGATGTGTAAGATCAATCCTGGACGGCTACTGGCGAGACAGGTTCGTGTTTTACATTCGACGGCCTGCGGGAATCTCGACCTTGCTGCACTCAAAATAAGGAGCAGGAGTTCGATAAAATCGCTTCGTGGGTTTGCTTTTATTTTCTGAAGTCTCAATAAATTCCTAACCCCGGAGACCGGGAGCGAACGCTGGACGTATTAAAAAATCTGCAGACATTGTCCTCACGTTCTTTTTTGTCAACTCCGAAACAAGATTGACAATTTTTAGGGTTCCTTACCCAAAGGGTAAAAACTGGACCTTATTACTGAGACTTCGATGTCTGTCCGTCTGTCTGTCTGTCTCCAGGCTGTAACTCAAGTAAGGTAATAGCTAGAGAGTTGAAACTTTCACAGATTATGTATATCTGTTGCCGCTATAACAACAAATACTAAAAAGAAAATAAAGTTAATATTTAAGGGGGGCTCCCATACAACAAACGTGATTTTTTTGGCCTTTATCTCGTAATCAATAATGGTAGCAGCTAGGCACTTGAAGTATTCACAATATTCTTAATTGTATTTGTACTTTAATAATTTATAATAAAATAAAAATAAAATAAATATTTAAGGGGGGCTCCCATACAAAAAACTCATTTTATGCCAACTTTCGTTCAATAGCGGTACGGAACCCTTCGTGCGCGAATCCGACTCGCACTTGGCCGATTATTAAATAAATTTCCAACATGGAGAATATGCAGCAAACGATCATTTGTAACTGTATAATTCACTTATGACTGTTAAAATAATATCAATTTACTTTTAAGTGTCAGAAGCTTGATAAAACCCCAGGCACAATTTTCAGACTAAAGATTATGACTCAAAACTAAAAATTACCTAAGGAAAAGACTTGGGATAGTTACTTCCTGCATATAAACGTTACTATCGCAATAATCCTTACCTAAAATTTAAAAGACGCATATTAGATAAACCCCATCAAGAAACAGGAAAATGGCAAGTGGCAAAAACCCTGCGGTATCCGCACAATATGTTACAGATTAAAAATAAACCGCCTCCGAAACGATCTAATTAACAGTTTATAATTGGAATTCCGGCCATTGCGACACCTCACACTAAAAGCTACTCCCTGTTCTCGTGGGGGGCTCGGAGGCTCTGATTAACGTGCGCGGGCGCTTGTTTCATTTAATTAGGCCTAAGACATGCCGCGTTCACACCCCGCCCTAAAAGGACTCGGCCGTAAGTAGCCTATGTGTTCGTTTTGTGCGTACAAGTGAAAGGAATTTTGGCGAAAGTGCGTTTTGATTGTGATGAGGTGGTGAGGTATATCAGTTTTAAAATTTCGTGTTAGGTACGAATTACGATATAGGAGAAAATGAGTAGAGCACAGTTTTGGAAGAATTTTAAAATGTAACAATAACACTTTTAAGATTTTGAGAAATAGCTACAACTAGCAGTTCAAGCTTGAAAACTTTAAAACTGTTGCCACGCGATAAATAGCGTAAAACTTTCGGTGAAGATGCTGTTAAGAAGTTGGTCTGAAGCGAAAGAAAACAGATTAGTTACGATTGTTTCGCAACATAAATTAAAAAGCGTAGTATGATAAAATAATTATATTTTTACAAGTTACGAACGAACCTCAAGCGATGCCCATAAAACAAGATGCGTCAGTTGTGAAATATGGATTCACAAAATACCTGTAATATTCCATGTTACATAATTGGTGTTGTCGCTTTTAGGACACCGAGACACGGAACCATTTACGGTGCATTATTTATACGAGCATATTGTTATATAACTGAACTGGTCCTCCGCAAAAACTCAACATGGAATTGTGAAAAACAAAGAACTCGGCAAATACACAATACCGAGCAGATCCGAGCAGAATTACTTCATTCCACGCGCTTCGGCGAGGCAGCGGCAATGTGAACAAAAACGAAGCGAACTGCACTGCGGCCGACGGTAGCAAAATAATAAGATCGCGCAACAAAATAAAGAAGCCCTCGAAACAAAAGGAAGGCTGAAATAAGGCGAAAAGGAGTGACGCCGTGTAGGTCCGCTCATTGTCTTCTAAACTCGCCGATTTACTAAATATGGATGCGTCATGCGAACCCGATGAAAGAGTAGCGCGAAATGTTTAATACTGATTGATAGCTAGCTTTAACAGCACAGACAAGGTGCTTTACTCCAGACCAAAAATTAAGATGCCCTAAATATTTTTGCAGGTTTGGCCCTCAGTTTAAGTATGTATCAAAGTATTGCAAGGTATACATATTATTTTAGACTACTTTATTTCGGCTTGTTAAACAATGGCAGGATTTTTACGACTTCGATAACATCATTCGAGTGGGATGATTCCTTTTATCCCACACGGAAAAAGGGTCCAATTAAGAAAAACTCGTTTTACTGTACCATCCAAGATGGCGCGAACGTCATCAAATAAGCCGATACTTCATTGGCATGCAGGGACGACGCAACATCCAGTAGACGCGCTTCCTAAACCGGCAACAATTACTTTCAATTACAACCTACTTACCGTCCTGCCTGACTAGAAACGCCTTCATTACGTGAAATATCATCATTATCGTCCACCCACCCAATTATAAAATTAGGTCTTCCTGTAAGGTATGATACCTCCATAAAATTACACAGAGAATACTGTAACAGATGGAATGAGTTAACCCGTTAACTTGTTCCAGATCATAACGTAATTATTCGAAACATTGCATCAGCGTTATTGTAGAATCAATACTGACATTAGTTATTAGAAAGCTGTTGATTAGATGTTTACGACCTTAAAAAGCCGCATCTAATTTTCGCGAATCTCCAACATTTTGGTAACAGATAAAAAATAATTCGCAATGGACTGGTCGTGGTACATCATTGTTCCTTCCGATACGTGCTACCATTCGTACCCCGCAGTCGTCACACGCACCCTTATGTCCAGGCGGGAAAGACCACAATCGCATATCACGATTTAATTAAAACAGGATGGGAGACGCGAGTTTCGTCCATTGATAAATTGACAGCAAAAACTGTACCACAGTAACGTTTCATATTTAATAAATGTTTGGCTTTTTGCTATGCGGACCAATAAATACTTGGTGAATACTCCAAGTGGGCACGTAAGGTCGTTTATATCTCTGATGTCGTGCTCATAGCGACAAAATCTAGAACTCGATGTGACAAAAGATATTCAAGATTTATGTAAGCCTGTCATCTGGTTACGAAGTAACTGATCACAAAATGTACAGCTTCCGTTTAAAAATACTATCTGATTATTAATAGTTACAGAAAACTTAATGGGCACGTATAGAACTAAGCATAATCTCAATCACACCTCATTGAGGTAGAAATTGTAAAACGTAGACCTAAGAACACCATTGTATCAATTTCTCGGAAATAAAGGATATATGATGATATGATGAATCTTACTACTTAAAATGATATTAAAAACCAAAACACAAAATTAAATTTCAACAAACTTACATTTAATGATTTCACGATTATTAATAATGATAATACATGATTGTTTTTTACTGGCAGTCGCAATAAGGTTTCATAGTTACAAAGATATGCATACACTCTATTGCACGAATACATGGAATGTATGCACGTCACACTGTCACACCGTCACAGTGTGACACGGTCGTCACACGACGCTATTTGAAGCTAGCTTCAAATCCGGCCCGGGTTTTACATTACAATCGTCGGCCCAACCTGTACTCGAATATGATAAATCAGGACACAAGTACAGGTGTGCAGAAAGGTGGGCTTTAAATAATATTATGAGAATTAAAATACTATGATCAAATGACAAGACAAAAAGGAAACGAATTGGAAATTAAAATATGTTAACAATCACAAGTAACTTAAGTTATACTATGCACAATAGAACAACACTAAAAAGTGGAGGAGGTGTATAAATAGTAAATACTAAGCTGACTATGATCAATTTGGTTATTAACTCTTTATTTCTAAAGAAACACGACTCTATAGGAAGCTATAAAAGTTAGGGAAGCATTCATAAAATAACAAAGTGTACCTAATTCAAATCTAATCACGCTACATGATAACGACGTATATTATAATATACGTTGTTTTTATTAACCGTATAATATTCTTAATATATTACTCAAGAACAGGTCCAATATCAGCAAATATATTTTAAAACAATTATATATTTTTACTGATTACAAACTACATAATATCTACAAGACCAGTTCATCAACCTTTCAAAACTATACCATGACTTAATTATCACAATATATATTTTAACAACCGTTTAATGATACGTTCAAAATAAAGAATATTTTTCCACAAAGCCGTTATCTTCACGAGCATACCGGCTGTATATCCACGGTATTTACCGAAGGAGCTATGTTCACGTCGAGACAGAATACAGACTACAGAGCGATGTCTGCGTATCGGAACTGCATCAACTTTCAGCCAAACATTCCTAGTGCTGACACAATCATATCAAATATACATTGGGAAAGAGAATTTGAAGCTTACACTGAATAGATAGATGTACTCGTAGTAAGAGATGACGTATATTTTGTTAGCCACTGATTGTCTGACTAGTATGAAGATATGGATCTTTCATTTTATTTATTTATTTATTTCTTTATTAGACTCGCCAACAGCAAAACACAGAAATACATTTAAACTTAAAACTTCAACTAAAACGCCAATTATAGGCGTGTACAGCATTCATTAAGAACAGTAGCTATATATTATTTCTTAAATCTTCATACTAGTCAGACAATCAGTGGCTTAGTTAACGTTAGATAGCATGTAAATGTAATGTCGGTCCTGTGCCTGATCTCTCACCTGTAGTGTCAGTCATCCGTACTATTGAGTTATGAGAACATAGTAATTAATAGATATACTTTAATGATTGTGTAAAAGATATAATTTTATGATTAAGTTTTCCGTAAGTGTCCAAAATCCGCCATACTTTTATTGAAAGTCATTTCAAACTATTGTCTCCTATCCGTAACCGAGCTCGTGCGGCGATACGAGGCTTCGCGGAAGGCGCCTAATGAAGATCTTAATTGGGCGCGCGTGTGTCCGCAGCCTTATCGCCCGGGGCACCATCACGCCTTCCCCGTAGCGATAGATCACAGGTTCCAATCCGTTATGGAATATGTTGCGACTTGCGAAGCTGACAATTAGTACCTATTGGTACCGTTTTAAACGTCGAAAAATTCAAATTATTTTCTTTGACTACTGAATTTCTTACAACTGGAACCATAATCACAGGTCCAATCCCTATTGGAATATGTTTCGAAACCGAGAATTAGTGACTTATAGGTGTAATTTTTAAAGCTGAAATTATAATTTTACTACTGAATTTCTTGTTCTGGAACTATATCATCACGCCTTCCCCGTAGCTTAACAGATTACAGGTTCAAGCATTTTTTTCGAAGGGTCGTCCAGTTACGATTTACGACCATTAAAAAATGCTTTCAGCGTTTAGAATGGTACCTACGAACAGGCGTGGTACTAACCTTCATCTTCGCAGACTATATATATATAAGGCTATAGAGTATAGATTTAAATATGCAGAATAATGATTAAGTTTATCGATAAATACCTAAAAGCTCATAGGTTAAAGAAAATTAAGAAATTAAAATGACAGCAGCTACCTACTTGTTTGACCCACATTATCACTCAACTCACGATTATTAAATTTAAAAATACCAATGTAACAGTACATAAATATAGTAATAAAGAGGTTAAATTAAAAGTATGGACCGTATAAACAAATACCGCCAAAATAAGTGTATAACCATTTAGCTGCGTAAAGATGGACGATAACGTAAAAATAACAACGTAACACGCGATATGGCCATTACAAAATAGCTCTGTCGTGTACAGACTGATTCGTACGAGAAGCGGCCGACGTAAAATCAATCGGCACGCGAACTTTACACCCAAATAATGTAAAATATTGCCCGTAAACGCGTCATTCTCGTCATTTTTATTGCGGCCTTAAAATATGGCGGCGGAGCGGGACGGAGGATGCCTCTCGCTCGGACAATGTAGAGCCTGTAGGACAAAAATGTGACTAAGTTTAAAGGTGTGTATCCTGTCCATCCTAAATAAAATATTCGCAGACTTTGCTAAAACAAAACTAAAAACACTAAACGAATATTTGAAACGTTAACAAGATAATTTTCAGGATTCGCATGGAGAATATACTTATACCAATTACAACAACAACAAAGAGAGTAAATAAATTATCCGGCAACGTTATTATTGGACAAGGAACATCATTTATCTCCATATCAGTCGAGTCAATAATTGAATTCAGAACTACTGTTAGTTCAGTGCAAACATTATTAACCACAACATTGGTTACATAGACACTAGCTGCTGTCCACGACTTTGTCTACAAACTAGTGAAATATACCACATAAATGTACTCAAGTCAGGCAATAAAAAGTTACAAAACCACTAGTTACAGCAGATTATTTTTTGATTCTACCAAGAGTTTATGAAATTATAGCAGTTAAACCAATGAACATGCTTATAATTATATTAGCATACTTGTAAAACATTAGTAGGTCTAAAATTCCTTGTCGTAAGGAAACCATAAGTATTCTTATCCGAGAAAGTTTGAACATCGATCCCGCTACCGCGCGGAGGTATTTTGCATATAACCTTCAAAAAGTCTTACGATGGTTCCCGTTAGGTCGCCCCGGCCAAAAATAGTTTTGCCTTTTATCATTCTCGTATTTTATTCTTTGATTATACCGCTGGTGTTTTTTCTGTCTTTTTTATTGATTTGTAAAGGTAAAATATATTGTTGCAAATTTCTTAACAAAATTACAAAATAACGTTCAACAAAGTGCACTGTTACGGGTTTGTGTACGGCAATGATATTACACCTAATACTATAATGTCTAAGCGATAAATATTCACAATGGGTTCATGAATATTTCAGGTGGCATTGATCTTGTGACCTCGGAAATCAGTTCTACCTGAAATAACACCATTGGAAAGAATTTCGTTATCAGCGATGGTAATTACCCCAGTATTTAGCGTGACGGAGCACCTTAAATATTCAGAATATTGTGAGCAACGTATCGCATCAAAATCGCGTTTAAAATAGGACAAAAGTTGTCAGGGCAGTAAACCTCAAACGTTGGGTCTGTGTGGGTGAGTCCGCATGGGGGTGTAACGCACACGCGCGCACCGAGACGATCATTTACATACGGCGGGGCGCGGGGGAGCGAGACGGTGCACCCGGGGGACATCGCCCCCGGTGCGTGCGACAGAGACCACTATATTATTATCCTGTGCTAAAAAAACGAAAAGTGGGCGGGGGATTACATTATAGTAGCGAAAGTAATCGATATTCTGTTTTAGTACGAGGTTGTTAGACCTGCAACTGCAGGCTTCGCAAGGTGGGCGAGTGCGTGGATATCCCGATGCTCGATACGACTTACCACCAGACTTCATAACGACCCCTATTTTACCCCTTAGCGTAGAAAATGTAAGAGCTTCTAAAGTTGTGTGTAATGTTTCATTTATCGAACTTGTTCCGTTTTCAGTAATGTACAGAGTAATGATGTGATCTATAGTACTGAGACCGGTATACTAGAGGTACATATTATAATATTGAAATGAAATGCCAAAAAAGTATTCAAGTGATAATAAAATGTTTTGGGAATTTAAATAGTCTATATCAAAGTTGAAATTTAAATAAATACATGAAATTAAATAATGAAACTCTAATTGCTGGGTGCATCGTAACAACATCATCGCTTTTTTATACTGCATTAAGAATTATGATTTATGACACATTTCTTTACCAACTCTACATGTCTATCATATCGAAGCGTCTCAGACGATATTCATTATTACCCCATTCTGTGAATAGGGTACAAAGGTTGGGGTATTTGGGGCAAATGAGCCGTGGGGCATTTCGCGCATAATTTCACAGCGGGCCCCAGTTGTCCGACAGGCGCTAAACGACTGACCAAAGATGGACGATCTAAAAACTTAAATGAAGGAGTGACATTCGGAACATTATCATCATCAGCTTATTAAACTTTTGGAGCTTTAAGGAAAGCTCATAAAGAAAATATAACAAGCCTGTTAGGGATTAAGCTTTTTAGCTACATTATGTTTTAAGATCTACAGAAACTAGAGTGATTTATTGTCTTTTGAAATACCAACTGTTAACAAACAAACACAATCTATTTTCCTTATTGGTCCTGTAGAACCCCCTAATAGGAAGAGATATTTTTCTAATGCAGATGACCAGTAAATACATTTTCACAACAGAAATTATCTATCTCAAGTTCCGAGAGAACATAAACGCGAAGTGAATTTTTACGAGCATTTTTGAAGGTTACATAAATGTTTTGTGTCTAATATAAACCACGTAAATCCGAAGTGACGTAGTGGTATTTATATAGTGATAAAATCCATTTACGCCCGCTACAATGCCGCCGTACAAACTTATTTCCATAGCTTTCATATCTACGGAGACTAGGGGTGAGCGCTGTCGATAAAATACAGCGTAGTAGCGATATTTTGTTTTTTGTCGGTGTGAGTTTTATGCATAAGTGAACCCAAAAAGTTCAAATAATTTCTGTTGGTCTACAAATTGTAGCATCCATTTTTGCGTTAACATTACTTTCTGCTTTTTACTTGCCATTATTTTGTAATGCGTACAGGTATGTAATTATTTTTTTATGTTCTTCGATTTAGAAGTTTGGACTCATATTTTATTTCCACTAAATGGATTTGTGACGATTATAAGCTCCGTAAAAAGAATTATATTATAGCTCTATCGTCGTTTCAGTCGTCGACGTCACGTCTCTCGGTAAAAGCACCCTCAGTTTTTTCTTCAATTTTCCTTTTGCGATATCCACTCACTTAATTGACGAAGAATTTTGATTGGTCGCGCCATATTTCTATGCATCCGTCGACGTCGGTATTTTTCCTTTTTAATTTCAGCTTCATTTATTATTCCTCTCTTATTTTAATGGTTAGGTTCGTTATTGTTCGTATCTGAGGGCCTTCGTATTTTTTCATCTCTAATAGCTGTTCAGGTTTCGATGTTGTGAGGGTCTCGAGGGTTTTGTATTTTGAGGATCCTTAGATCTTAACGACGACCATTCCTAAAATATATTCAATGAATTTCGCTCAATATCTCTTTGTTTACTCCGCGAGCCTCTGAAGTTTTAATGAGATCTTGATTCAAACGAACGGATGGGTAAAAGTCAAAAGTGGTCCCAAACCAAATCTGTATATTGTATAAGCTCTAAACGCTCCTGTTACTCTGCAAATAAAATTTCAAACTAACATTAACGAATATTCACACGAAATCGACGGTATGTATCTGAACCATCTCCAGATCCATTCATTGTCCAATCATTAAAACTATCAACCTGATCTATACAATCCATTCATTAATCACTGCGTCTATCCACGTCCCGCTCATAGATCCTGCGGTTCACACTTCTATCGTATAAATATTGAACAATAGCCGGAACAAGGTTGTAACATTTCAATCGCAGCAATTACTCGCGAGAGGCGGTACAGGTGAATGCGGAGCCTCGATTAAACAGTAGACCGGCCGACAGGGCTGACAAAACGCAGCGCGCGCGCCGATTCACTCGTACCACGGAGGATGGTCAAACAAATTTTCAAAATGGCTACCCATTGAAACGTCAGCGCGGGAGTATTGTGCGGATGTCTGGCTCGGTCGCGGACAAAGGTATTGCCATCACTTATCGACGGCTCCCCTCATCGGTGCCGAAGATTTATTCTCATGTTGGCAATATTTTGCGAATTGATTTATCGGCCCGACCTGACAATGGTAAGGAAAAATATCTCTTGCAGAGGTGAAGATTCAGATATAATTCGATGGTACGAGAATAGCGACGTCGCTCCACAATCCAGAAGATTGTTTTCGAATAGACAAGATAGATGATCCTCTGGGGGTAGAATAACCGCGACGTGAATATCTCGTACTCTTTGACCCTTCAGACAAAAGACGATTTACGGTACATAAGAGACAAAAAAATCAAGTTAAATGCTCTATTAAGATTGATAAGACGTAAGTAGTCTTGATAGTTGTTGCTACTTCTATAATATTTTCAACATAAATTAAGATGGGGTTTTTCCTACTGTAGCCATAAAAACACGACTGTGCTTTTAAATGACAATGTTCAAAGTACGTGTCCTAGCAATACCTAAGCTACAAGGAAGTTTCTAGCAATGTCACAGCTAATGGATATCCTTAACTATTGAGGTCCCTCAATATTATGAGACTCTTTGTGAAGTCGTCTTGCATTTCTGAATATATCTATAATATTATTGTAATATTTTTACGAACGATACTTTTAGAAAAAAAACCGGCCAAGTGCGAGTTGGACTCGCCCATGAAGGGTTCCGCAGCAGCAATAAGAATTATTTCTATGAAATTATAAGGTTTTTGATTTGTTTTATATTTCATATTTGATATAATGAAAGTTAAATTAAAGTTTATCATTTATGACGTATAAAAAAACTACTGGCTAGATCTCGTTCAAACCAATTTTCGTTGGTAGTTTTTATAGTAATGTACATCATATATATTTTTTTAATTATCATGCCCCTACTTTAGAAGTTAGAGGGGGGGGGCACACATTTTGCCACTTTGAAAGAGTCTCTCTCGCAAACTATTCAGGTTAGAAAAAAATGATACTGGAAACCTCAATATGATTTTTGAAGACCTATCCATAGATAGTGGGGCACTAGCATAGGCCAGATGAAAAAAAAAAATTTTTGTTACAGTTGTACCTATGGGGACCCCTAAAATTTTTAATAATTTTTCAATTTTTGTATCAAAATCTTAATGCGGTTCACAGACTACATCTACTTACCAAGTTTCAATAGTATAGCTCTTATAGTTTCGGAGAAAAGTGGCTGTGACATACGGACGGACAGACAGACAGACAGACAGACATGACGAATCTATAAGGGTTCCGTTTTTTGCCATTTTGGCTACGGAACCCTAAAAACGAATGTTACTTGCTTTGTAACGCTTACTTCAGTAAACATACGGATTATGTACTATGCTCATTAATAATGTTATCTAGATTAAGATTGTTTGTGAGGAAAAATAAAGAATCATTAGGTATAATATTATCATTATATCATAAGTAATATTTTTTATAACAACTCAGTACCAATTTTATGTAAACCAACCAAAACTCAAAGACACTTTAATAAAAGCCAACGTTAGTATAATCTTTAATATCTGGTTACAAACAATGGTCGAATTAGGGGTATTCTCCTGCGAGCAGAACTAATATTATTGCGGACAGACGCGCATCCCTGCAGGTTCATTAACCCTCCCCCCCTCACCCCCCTCACCCAAGCTGCAAGATACATAACCTTACAACGTTTCATATTTCCAGCACCATGATCTAGAATCTAGATAGAGTAGAACGTCAAGACGAAGGTACCAACTTTAAGTTATTGCAATTATTTAATAGATGCATTATGATTATAATAATTAACAATTTTGGGTATAAAATAGATACATGATTAAGTTTTTTAAGCCATTTGATAATACCATTGACAATAAATAATAATATTATAATAAAAATTCAAATGTAATGAAATCAAAGTTACTCAGAAATCAAAGTACTGATGAACAGAATGACCACGACGATGATGATGGTGATCAAGATGATCATAATAATGAAAAGGTTTTGTCTGTCGCTACATTCTTAAAAATGTCGCTGAAATTGACTCTATTACGATTGGTGTTGCTATTATAATATTATGATATCAACTTAAAACTGATACTGATGATGGTACGGTAGATGATGCTATCACTTATGCTACAATAAGAGCGCCTTCACATCGCAAGCAGTGCGGCAGCAGTTTGTCAACAAACATGTGATCTGAGGCTTTCTTATTTACTGCCCATGGTGCATACTGCGTATACTATTTTTCTCATCGACGGAGGCGGAAAACGGCAACATCGGTAAGTTTATACGTGGGAGAGCCATGCCTCGGCACGAATGGGCCGGCACGACCGGAGAAATACCACGATCTCACAGAAAACCGGCGTGAAACAGCGCTTGCGCTGTTAGTCCCCAGTACAAGGAACTAACTTTTTTCTGATACATACAAATTTACCACTTTGTGAGTGCCTTGTTTACGATGAGTCCGACAAACTTTTCTATGCGGAAAATTTCGGCGCTGCTGCGTTTTCGAATGCTTGACTCCTGGAATTGTCGATATTTCGCCACCATGGTTCTTCGTACATACAACTTTTATTTTTTGGAATTTGTTTAATAAAGTTAATTTAAAAACTGTGGTCAACTTGTCCGACAAGAATCACGCAGCGTTTAGAGTGTCCGACACCCCAAACTACTCGCGACTTAATGTGAATTCAGCCTAATACATAAATTATATCAACAACTCGTTGTTAATGATACTATAATATCATACCAGCTCATCTTTGATACTGATGATGGTAAGGCTGATGCTGCTATAACATTTAGTCAATTCACCATTTGTTTGACTGATGCCGCCATATTCGTTAGCTTATCGTTGGTACCGATTTTGCTATTTCCATGATGCTATATCATCTCTACCCATCGCTGATATTGCTATCACTGATGCTACGAATATCAAGTCGTTATAGATACTGGTATTGCTATATAAACTTTACTCATTGCTGATACTGATGATGCTATGGCTGACGCTGCTATATTAGGTCAGCTCGGTTCCTGGCGCCGGGCGGCGCGCGCCTCGCATCCTAATGCCGTGACTCAAGCTCCCATTCACCGCTAACACGCCATTCAGCGAGATAATGATGATGATGAATTGATGTATGTGATACTAAATAACCTTATATTATTACTCGTACCCATGTTACATTGTAAGTCAAGTTAGCCACCAGGAGCGATAATACTGATTTTCAAAATTTTGCGAACGATATAGGTCGTTCGAAAAATTTATTTATTTGAACCAGATTTTATGCACTTAACTTTGCATTAATGTAAAAAAAAAGTGTGTCAGCTCCGACGCACGACTGGAGTTTACATCAATTTTTTTTTCTCAATTCTAAGGCCAGAATCGAATAGAGGAGAAAAATCCAGGAAGATCAAGCCGAAGAAACTCATTTCCAGGACAAATAGTTGCCGAGTTACAAGCATTCAAACTTTGAAATTGACAGCTCGGCAACTGTCAAACGTCGAACAAAAGCGGCCATAACTCAGCTTCCAATAGGCCTAGAGGAACGGGGTTTCTTCTAACATCAAAGGCAACACCTCGGCTACCCCCTACCTGAATTTGAACTAAATCAGAGACATCATTTTTTTCTCAATTCTAAGGCCAGAATCAAATAAAGGAGAAAAATCCAGGAAGATCAAGCCGAAGAAACCCATATCCAGGACAAATAGTTGCCGAGTTACAAGCATTCAAACTTTGACATTGACAGCTCGGCAACTCTCAAACGTCTTACTAAAGTAGCCATAACTCCGCTCACAATAGGCCTAGAGGAACGGGGTTTCTTCTAACATCAAAGGCAACACCTCGGCTACCCCCTCCCTGAATTTGAAATAATTATATTATTATATAATTATATTATTTTATATAATATTATAGTATAATTATATTATTATTATTATTATATAATTATATTATTTTATATAATATTATATTCCGATAGGTATATTACCTTTATGGTCTTAATACACTCACAGCCAAATTAGAAAGTTTCCGTCGTCCAAAAACGTGACACATTTTCGTTACTTGTTAGTAGGTTTTACCCCTCGGATTTTTCTCATACCGGGCGCCTTATACAGGGTGTAACAAAAACAAATGATAATACTTTAGGGTGTGTAAGTGTTCCCTGTAGAGAGTTCACTGTGAAAGTAGCAGCGCTGAAAGACCAAAATTTTTTTTCACTTTTGTATGGGGAAACTCGTGACGCTCGGGCCCTTGCCCATACAAAAGTGAAAAAAATTTTTGGTCTTTCAGCGCTGCTACTTTCACAGTGAACTCTCTACAGGGAACACGTACACACCCTAAAGTATTATCACTTGTTTTTGTTACACCCTGTATATGAAAATCGATTCATAAGGAGTAAACTCCAAAAACGATTCATCGTTTAAACTCTGATATAACAGAAGTACAAATCTCGTATTTTATATACCATTGCAAACTAAACGTTCGCTCTTAACATGCGACGGCATAAATTATGACTGTTACTAATGTGATAATAATTACCTAACACGCTAAAAGATTGTTCGTTTTGTTTTTAGACACAACATCAAGATAGATAAACGATTAATTATATTAAATGTGACATATTTGTGTATTAACGTTGCATGTAAAGAAATAAGTAACTTCTTACTTTTAATATCGAAGAGTCGTTTATTTCTCAAATGCTTAGATTTAAGAGGCACTGAAATCACAGGCTGTAACTTCATCTTCTTTGTAGAATAATAAATACGGTGTTACATGCGCCGAATTAAGCTTATAATATAATAGTATCAATAAGAGAAGTAAAAACTATCTCAATTCTTAGAAACGTTTCATCAGAGAAACTGTGACTATTTAAACTGCTCGTCTTAGCTACACTTCATCGAAGGCTATTTAAACTGCAACTATTTCAATGAAACAAATCATCTGGTACAACCGAACACCGCTCGTGATTCGTACGGAGGTGTGAGAGACTCATGTAAAATGCATAAGGCTTTCGTCCCCGAACCCCGTGACCGTGAAAACAGTTTTAACGTATTAACATTTTCTTATCACGTCCCGGTTAAGCGTCGTTGGGTGGGCTCGGCGGTGCATGGGTGACCAAAGTTATTTTTGTTATTCAAGGCCAATTATATGTATGCAATCAGGCTAAAAAATGTTTTATAGGGTGCCAATAATGCAAAAGACAAAATATATTCGATCCTGATTAGCCAGCCAACGACGTCTATTGTGTAAACTGTACCTAGATAGATCGTGCAATGTTTGAATCGTCAAAACCAGGGTTTACTAGGATATCCATATCCTGGTAAACCCTCATGTCCAACTTACAGAATATACTATTCAATGTGCGATTTAGCATACATGACATGTCGCTTTTAACCTATTATTCTGTACATCGGCAGGGGCGCGCAAACTTTTCCCAAAAGACGACCCCGCCACAATAAGCATGACCTTATTCTGGAAGCGAAAAGAACAACGCGCGGCGTGCATCCAAATGACAAGGTCGGGCACCCCTGACTGGGGGTTGTATGTTACCCCCACTTCATGTATTAATCACGAGTCTTGGTTCTGTCGTGAATATTCTGAAATTGTGAGGTGTAGAACATTATGTCTACTAAGATATGCAGTACCTACATTTCCAAAGCATAGTGTACCTGAACTAGAACTATTATTTGTCAGAAAAAATAATTACCTATACAAGAAAAAGTTATGTCATTTACGTTAGTATCATACCTCAAACCCAAAGAAACTCGTAGATGCTTTTTAAATAAGCTGGTCAAGTCTTCGGCTATTATAATTTATCATTTAATGCATCAAAAGTCCTCACTTATATTATTATGTATTAAGAGTATTATTATGTAAGTACTTCAGAAATCACACTTCTATTTCCTGACAAGTGACAATCTCCCATTACGATCCATTTATGAGCTACAAAGCACCTGACTAATAGTCAGATGCTTTGTAGCTATTCTCATTTCTCTAAGATTATAGTTTCGTAGCATGAAAAAAACACATTGTGAAGCCAAATGAGCGTAATTTGTGAGTTGTGAGTCGCAGAATTTCGGTTCGGCAGAATTCTGCTGCATTCAGTTTCATACACAAGTCCTTTGATTCACACGAGCGTCATTTTGTGAGTCATGATTTGTATGGAAAGATATTACGCGGCAGAAATTCTGCGATTCACAACTCACAAATTACGCTCGTTTGGCTTCACCCTAATAGTAGTAAAACGCTTTCATATTACTTTATTTAAAGGCTACATATTTGAAAGTGTGTAAACTACTTTTATTATTGGCTGTAATAATAAACAAAGTAATCTTATATCTTTAAACGAGCAATTCTTATATACATTCAAAAAACACACATAAATGACATTTTATGAAAATGATTCCTAGCTAGATCGATTTATCGCCCCCGAAACCCCCTATATACTAAATTTCATGAAAATCGTTGGAGCGATAAATCGATCTAGCTAGGAATCATTTTCATAAAATGTCATTTTATGTGTGTTTTTTGAATTTTTTGAATACCGAGCGAAGATCGGTCAAATAGCTAGTAATTATAATTTTTTTATAACTTCGGCGCAAAGTAAATATGGGTCAAAGAATTCAGAACAAGCAAAATATTCTGGAAGCAAAGACAAATTGTAAAGTTGTGTTGATATAATAATAGTTGTGTAATGTTGATTTAAATCTAATATAGTCATTAAAAGTAAACAAAACTTTAGACCACATTTTTGTGGTAACTGTTAAATCCTAACTCCTAGTCTATTACGTAACATTTTTTGCGAGTTTCGCGAAGGAGGTTGGTTTATAAAAGGCTCTTTCAGAATTTAGGACACATATTAGGGTATGATAAATGATCATGACTATCATGATATGATATGTGTATATCAGCCACAATCGTCGTCACCCATGCAAACATAAGGCGCTATATTGAAAAAACTGTCCTTTTTGACGTAATGCTATAGGACCCTCACAAATGTTACAAATCTGGTAATGAGATATACATATCTTCATAGCCTTATCTAGGTTTGAGAATAACTAGAAACACGATTAATGTATTTTGCCTCGATACATTTAATTTTCGAAATGACCTCTTAAAAATACGAAAATTGAAGATTATTTTTAAACGAAAATAGATGTATTGTAGGAAATTAGTCTAATTGATAGACACCTTTGCAACTCAAAATCGTATAGAAGCATTTTGCTTAAATGCTCCTAGTTATTTTTTAAATGATTATAATTACGTTTTTTCGCATGTTTTCCGTAGCCGTTAGCTTCTGGCCGCAGCGTATTCACGACTTTATAGTCATACAAATTAAGTATAAAATTGCCCTTGCGGTAAAATTACTTTCGATATAGCGCCTTAAACAAAATTTGCGTCGCTAGTCGCTACATATTCATGTACTAGTATTTAGGGTCAATTCGAACCGCAACGTGACGCGAAGATGCATTTCTAAATGTGTACTATTTAGATTAGAAATGCATCTACGCCTTATTGGTTAATCAAGTCTGAGTCAAGAGGTTCATGGGATGCCTTATGCATTCCTTCTTGATATTGGCAAGCTACGCATCATCACTTACTGTAGCGAGTATACAACAAGATGTAAACCGGCGTGAAACAGCGCTTGCGCTGTGTTACGCCGAGTGAGTTTACCGGAGGCCCTATCCCCTACCCTATTCCCATCCCTAACCTCCCCTTTTACCCTATTCCCTCTTAAAAGGCCGGCAATGCACCTGCAGCTCTTCTGATGCTGCGAGTGTCCATGGGCGACGGAAGTTGCTTTCCATCAGGTGACCCGTTTGCTCGTTTGCCTCCTTAGTTCATAAAAAAAAGATGCCAGTTTATCACCTTCTCTACTCTTAGTACCCAGTGTAGCAAAATACCCAGCTACATACGACGCACGCAATTTGTATATCGCACGTAGCGACGCACGCGGGGCAACGCGGGGGGGTCGAGCAGAGAGGGGGGCAGGCGACACATCTGCCCCGGCGCGGCGCTCCGAATAACAATGTACCGGTCACTTTCCAAAGGCTGCGTTCATGGGGGACTGGAAAAACTATGAGCTGACCATTTAATATATTTTATGTATGACTAGGTGACGCCCGTTGCGCCAAAATTCGTTTGTCACGCGGGAATCGAACATTTTTCCGGGATAATAAATAAAATCGATAAATAAGATCGATAAATAAGAATAAATAAGATCGATGCTTTCAGTCCCTTCCCGGGACTGAAAGCATCGATCTCCATACCAAATTTCATCAAAATCAGTTCAGTGGTTTGGGCGTGAAGAGGTAACAGACAGACGAACAGACAGACAAACACACTTTCGCATTAATAAAAAAATAATAAAAATTGTTTTATTTCTGAATAGATTTAAAAAAAATACTTTCAGAATGTTGATACTACTGGTGCCTACCATCCGGCATTTATAATATTATTATGGAAGTATGGATGTATACTTTTAAAGATGAGAAGTTTTTAGGATTTAAAAGTTATAAAGATTTAATAGGCATTACGGCACCCACATCGTTGCAAAGACCTAGATGGTAAAACTAAAAGCAGTGCTGCAATTGGCAACTGCAGTTAACTGACGTTAGAAAAAAAATCCGCAAATACATAAATCACTCATCTCAATCAGACTCATATTTTAGAACAAAAGAGACTATCAGTCGAAAATAAAACAGTAGGCGTTCTACCAAAAACTGCTTAAACGCTTTTATATAAAAATCGGCATGCGCCACGGGAGATTTCCACAATAAAACTTTAGTACACATTAAAAACCCTTATGGGAAAATTTGCGAATCGCCCCAAGTTGGGAACCAAACGAATATGGTAATATTGCACATTTCAGAGCTTCATAAACACTCAAAATCGTCATACCGGATGTTTTTGCCGGCATTACCTTGGCTGAAGTGTTTCCTGATGTGCAGTGGCTTTGGTAACCTATTTACGTTAAAGTGATTTAAGAATGTATCCTTGTGTTAGTTCCTTGAATTTTTAAGGCCCTATCAGGAAATTGCTAGTTTGCTGCTTCCCTTAAAACTAGAGTGTATGTTGTTTCAAATTATCAGATGGAAACTGAATTATCTAAAAGTAATAGCCACAGTATCATCCTTGCTTCTTAATCAAAACAGAATAAATTACGCAAAATTTTCGAGGTTATTTGTGCCAGTTATTTGACGTGCAATATTGGTACAGTACCAAATAGTAAATATTAGTGTTCAGTAGCAAATTTTGTTTCAAATCTTTACATCTAAAAATCTCTGGCTCCTTCAAATCATTATGCACGCGGCGTTAGTGGCGTTCTTTGAACGCTCCTCACATTGTGAGTCGGCGAGCGTCAATTGTCTCTGATACCAGCCTTTGTTCCAGGTCTCGGCAGTCGACGCCACGGACAGTAGACACCGTTAGCGCCTGATGAAGCAGTTACTGTGCTGACTATAGACAAGGAGGAAAGTTTTTGAAGAGATTTCCTGGGATTCTGTTAGTTCCAATGAGTTTTTTTTAAGTTTTTTGAGCAACCTGATGACAATCGATAAAATATCTGCTGACAGAATTACAGTTTGTCTAATTAATGGACTTATGTGAGTGAGCAGCATTGTTATTGGAGTCATCCACAATCCACATACATCGTTTTATATCAATTTTCATGTAGACCACTTTGTCTTGAATAAAATAAAGTAGGTACCTACTTTTGAAAACAGATTAAAATTCAAGAGACAAAATGCTGATGAAACATTTATTTGGATACTATTTATCACCTATGAGAATGTACATAACCATAAGAAGCCTGTAGTTACGTCTTGACATAATTTAACCTCGAAGCGAGGAAAATCAAGAACGGCTAGAGTCCCTGTCAGGCCTTGTGCCATCGAAAGCATCACTTGCAATGCCATTGCACCTTTTTTTATTAAATAAGGGGGCAAACGAGTAAACGGGTCACCTGATGGTAAGCAACTACCGTCGCCTATGGACCCTCGCAACAACAGAAGAGCTGCAGGCGCGTTGCCGGCCTTTTAAGGAATACGCTCTCTTCTTGAAGGTTTGCAGGTCGTATAAGTCCGGAAATACTGCTGGTGACAGTTCGTTCCAGAGTTTTACAGTGCGCGGCAGAAAGTTACGCGAAAAACACACGCAATTCTATTATGTTTATCAAGAACTAACCCGAGACTGGCGGAAAATTGGAGGAAAGTTGCCAACTTCAGGGCAACGACATTCAGCATCGCGCAAAGGAAAGCATCACCCGTGGTAGCATCACTACGGCAATCATGGGACTGCTAACTAAATTTGGCAAGTCTTAACGCCGGAGCGACAAAAAATATGAGCGAAATCCAACTTCAGGACTCATTCAGTCTCACGCAATTGAAAGCATCACCCATGGACCCAGGCATCACCACAGCAATCTGCGATTGCTCGATTTGGCAAGATCTAAGCCGAAACCGGCGGAAAATAAGAACGAAATCGCTAAAACTTAAGGGCAACGACACCGAGCCTCGCCCGTGGAAATGTATTCAAATGTATGCGCGATTAATTCAGGCTGCATAGCCAGCGGGACGGTGTTACTAGTGGCAGCAGTCTCACTTTCTACGTCGGATCGATGGGACCGTGACCTTCGCAATGCTTATTTGGCTTCTGGATCGTTTTTTTTTTTCTAATTTTTTGACACCCGACCAAGGAGGTGAGGTCGCGCGAGGAGCGTTGTGGTTCCAGTTATTCGATGCTGTGTTGGAAATTGGTGCGATGTATCCACGGATTTATAATGTCCTATTCCATTTTGTATCTATTTTAGCTCTAGTCGCCATCTATATTGTGCAGGAGTATACATAATATCTTCATTTTATCCACATGTTAGAAAGAAAAATCTGCAATCGAAGAATTATTTAAAAAAATGTACCATAGTTAATTAAAGAAAATTTAAAGTTTTGTAGAAGAATATAATGTAAAAGATTTTTTAGAAGAATCATTGTTGTGTAATTTTACGTCTTTATGCAATCACTTTATTGAATTGTAAATCTTTGAAGTTAGAGTAAAAACTTGTAATTTTTGTCAGGCAAATAATATAGATATTATGCTTTATAAAAATTTGCAAAATATTTTCTAACATGTTTAATTTTAAACTACTAAATTTTAATCATTATTGTTGATGTAAGTACTTAACAGCAAGTATTTATTTGAAGTTACGATTATTAAAATTATTTTTTTTCTTTTTTTCTTAGAACCCAGGGCTTTTATTGCTTGGTTTATTAATTGTTCTTTCCACAATAAAACTTAAATATTCTGCCTTTTTGGTTTGATAAATGCTATTTGAAAAATTCTTTTGATAATTTTAGCTCTATTTCATTTTTCATTTCGTTTTTATTTAAGAACAAATACAATCCACTAACACTGTACCTTTACATAAACTACAAAGGGAAGCAGAGGCCCTCAAAGAGCGCCCTTGTAAAATTCCTTTTCAGGTCTCTAAGGAATTCCCTGGCACAGAGTATACATAAAAATAGATAGTCGACGCGACGGGGCGTAGAGGATGTGCATGTATGTGTGCGTCGTGACGCGTCCGTGTGTGTGAGAGACGTTCACAGTGAACTATACGAGGAATGGAGTGTATTGGTAGCGTGGGTGACGTCATGGTTTTTTTATTTGTAGAATCATTGATGAAAATATTGATTGATTTTAATTACATTAATTTATGCAAACAGAATTAAATCATAAGGATAAAACAAATCCACATCAAGGAAAAGCAATATTAATACTAATATTTTTACCAATGTTTTTCCTTAATGTTAAGAGAGTTAAGAAGAATTATATTAGAACGAATCTTTCACACGTACATTCTTCAAGACCAACATGAACTTTTTACTCTCCAGATTTTTACTTATTAATTACGTGGACATAAAATACTATTGCCCATTTTTACCATAATGACATAGCAGGTCCATACACCAGTACGCACTCAACCAAGGAACCACCAATATATTAAAACAAAATAATAAAAAAAACACGCAACACCTGAAAACCATATTCAACGCCAATGCTGACCACCTCACTATACTCACGCACACACCCACAAGTCTACGTGCCGTCGTCTTGGCAACGGGACGCATGCGCGGCGCCGCCTACCGCCCCCCCTCCCGACCGCCCCCGCCCCCGCTCGTCCGCCCCCGCCCCCCGCGCCCCGCGCGATCTCCCCCGCGCCCCGCACAGTCTACGGGCGAATCTATACGATTGGTCATCGGAAGATAAGCGACCGTTTTTTCCGACATATGACGCGCATATGTCACGGTCAGTATGGCGTATTAGGTAGGTCATTATAACCTATCATGTCTAAAATCTATACATGACATGCTAATTTGACCATCATAACCTAAACTGTCCTAAACTATGTTATAAGGAGCTATAACGGCGCAAATCTACGATAAAGCACAAATCACAATACTTTTGGTGTTCTATAATAGCTCTCTTTTGAAAAGGCTATATGTTATTTTCATGGTAACAACGATATGTAAAATATAGTGTTTATATTAATACAAAGCCTGCACTTGGGTAGTAGACTAAGCCACTGGGATCATACATTTTCGCGCGAAAAAGCAGCTTGTGAAATCTGCTCTATATTTCTGCCTTTATCAAAATTGGTCCAGGCGCCTATTAGGTATACTCACTACTGATTACTTAAATGCTGGCAATAGCTAATATAGGTACGCTCACAATCCTTATGTCTCAAGATCTACGCTCTTAAGATTATGTAAGAGATCATGCGTTTCATGACAGTATTGTTTTAAGATCGTCTTATCTTAAGTAGCGTTTGAGAATTCTGTCAATTAGGGCCAACCCACACGTACCACAACCACACGACATCGCAACGACAAAATGTCGTCGAGCTGTGGTTACGTGTGAATGGTGTCGCTGCAGCATTTTGTGGTTGCGTTGTGGTACCGACAAAATGACGACGGCCAGTGGTTGCGATGTCGTTGCGACGTGGTTGCGATGTGGTTGCGACGTGGTTGCGTCGTGTACAGGTCGAACTATTGTAGTTCGACTCCGGCTTTTATATCGGAAACACGTCTTGCCCAAAGTCATGGATTTCGAAGAGGACACTTTATTGTTGCTATCCTTATATCATATAGCATTAGCAAATTTAGAAATTTAAACGAGGCGTGGAAATAATATAGTTTAGTAGTTAGATTTTTTTCTTTCTTTCTCGTTAAAATTTCGCCCGGGGGGCAGGCGGAGACCGCGGGCGGCGTGTCGTTGCATCGACGCAACGTTGTGGTTGCGACGTGGTTGCGATGTGGTCGGTATTTTACAAGTGGTCGACAACGACTGTAAAATGTGGTACGTGTGAATGGTCCAGTTCATTTACAATACGAAATATACGCCCGACCACGTCTCGTGTTTGTCGTGTGGTTGCGGTTGTCGTGTGGTTGTGGTACGTGTGGGTTGGCCCTTAATTGGCTTGTCGTGTCATTTTCTCATTTGTCAGGCATAATTGACATTTAAATCAGTTGTACAATCTGCATGCGATTACAACTCATTTAATTGATAATAATAATTATTAATTATCAGCATGCTGCCTGCCATATTTGGTGATAATTATGTAATTATCAATTAATGTAACTAATTACTATGAAATCCACAAAGACTGGAGTTGAATAAAACTTTGACTTATGAAGGCCTTGCAAGACATAAAATATATTTATTTATGACTAGGAATGAATACTATTTAATTACTAGCTGTCCCGGCAAACGTTGCTTTGCCATAATATATTTGCCATATAATTTTTTGAAGTGACTAAATAAGTATGTCGCCATGGCAACGTCGATCGCTATCCCGTCGCACAATGGTCGCCGTCAGTCTCAGGTTGTAATAATTTACTATTATTTATTCAAAAAATGCACTTATCAATATATAAAGTACCGAGTAGCCGATTCTCAGACCTACTGAATATGCATATAAAATTTGGTAAAAATCAGTAAAGCCGTTTCGGAGGAGTTCGTGGACTAACATTGTGACACGAGAATTTGATATATAAGAAGATATGTTTGATTTTTATTACAATTTAATTAATTGCTACCTTTATTAAACGATTTTCCAAAAGTTCATAATTATTGCTAAGGAGAGTAGAGTAACCCATAGTTTATCGATAAAATAAACCTACAGAGACATATTTTTGACTTCTCTACATCATAACAGTAAACTTTGTAACTTGTAACATAGACAAAAATACACAGAGCTACAAAAATTATGTCGAAAATGAAGAATGAAAACTCTATATTTATCGTAACTGTATTAAACCCTGATTTATTATGCTATATTATTTTTCGATAAACATGCATAACAGTGGAGCGACTTTCTTAATGTACCTGGGCAATAATTTTTCAGTGAAACCAAGTTATGAAGACTCGAGAGACATTATGAACGTAGTTATGATAGAAAAAGAACGTAAGAGAGAGACCGAATGTACAAATCGCCAGAGTAATTGTAAACAGAACCATCGGGAGGACACTTACAAAACACTGTTAAGTACACTATAATGGTGTGCGAGAGAGACAGCAAACACGGACACGCGCGTGCGAGAAGGAGGGAGGAGGGGGGGTGTGATAACGAGCAACGTGGATATGATTCGTACAGATAGTGATTTTCAGAATCAATTTGACGTCTCGTGTCTAGTATGTTGAGCGCGACTTTGTATGGGATGCTTGCGGGAACCGCACATTTTTCAGAGGCTCGTAGCCTACTATACGTCTGTAGAGTTCTATGTTGAATGTGACTTTGTACGTTAAGAAAATCACGCGGGAACCGCACATTTTTCAGTGGCTGGGACTATGTATCGTGGACTATTCTACGTCTATGGAGTTCCATCAAAATAATAATAGCTGTTATGGAACATGTTGAGTCCTAAGAAGACATAAGAAAATTTATAAAAGTAATTTAGTACGTAGAACAGCTACGTAAATAAAGTATGTTAAAATTTTATGATCACTGAATTATTTCGTAGTACGTAGGTACGTACTTAGAAGTTAGATATAATTATTATATTTTACAATTATTTTTTACCGCGAGCAATAGGTTAATTGTTATAATTGGGTAATCATAGCTCGCTGAATTTAATTAATAATTAAAATAATTATTGCGTATTTAATTAATAATTAAATACGAAATAATTATTTTAATTGTAAAATAACTATGTTCTTAATAATGATTTACTTGACGTACTTTAGGAAAATTCCTTAATCTTTAGAGGCCTTAATATATAATAATTAAACTTTTACAAAATATTTATAAAAACTTTTTTAACAATAAAATAAAAATCAATCCCTAAGCATGAGCATACATTTCAACCCCATCTACATGTTAACACCAAAGTTTCCTCAACCCATCCTCCTGGCGCCATCTGTTACCGAGTAGCGGAGTCGCGCGGAACTAAAAACCAGTCGCGTTTGAATATTAATGAAAAAAGGTGCATTAATATTGAATAAATATACGAAACGGAAAGTAATCGTGCAGGTAACTGCGACCTTGCCTCATTAAAGCAATACATTATACATGAGCTTATCATTGCTACGACTTTTTCATCGCTACTCACTAGTCAATACTACGATTTTTTCATCGCGCCACAGACTATGACTTTTTCATAGCCAATTTTACGGCTCTTAAATTAATTAGTGATTAAAATGTATGCTTTTCAGGTCTAATAATATTTCATTTCATTATTTTAAGTACTAATAGTGCCGGTAGTAAATTTTTCTTCGCTACATTTTTTACAACGATTTTTTCTTTGCAGAAACAGTAAAATGGGACTTTTCAGCTTGCATTTTTTAACTAAACAGTGCCACTTAACATAATAGAGCGTTAGAAACAATCAGCATAATATTTTTTTATTTTTAAACTTGAATATTAATAATATTCACTTGAAGACACTGTTTTTCAAAGTTTTTCAGATTAGTGTCCTAAGTCCTAACTCTTTTAAGACTTCCGTCCCAGAGCCTACATCCGTACTATAATATTATAAATGCGAAAGTGTGTCTGTCTGTCTGTTTATTACCTCTTCACGCCCGAACCGCTGAATCGATTTGGCTGAAATTTGGTATGGAGATACTTTGAGTCTCGGGAAAGGACATAGGATACTTTTTATCCCGGAAAAATGTACGGTTTCCGCGTGATAAACGAATTTTGGCGCAACGGAGTTGCGGGCATCATCTAGTATTATAATAATAAATTGATATCCGCAAGTCCGTTGCACTAATTAAAATAATAACTTGTCCGGGTTAAAATGTACTTATGTCCTTTCCCGGGACTGAAAGTATCTCCATAACAAATTTCACTAAAATCGGTTTAGAGGTTTAAGCGTAAAAAGGCAACAGATAGACCTACAGACCGACACACTTTCGCATTTATAATATTAACTAGATGATGCCCGCAACTCCGTTGCGCTAAAATTCGTTTATCGCGGGGGAACCGTACATTCTTCCAGGATAAAAAGTAGCCTATGTCCTTTCCCGGGACTCAAGGTATCTCCATACCAAATTTCACTAAAATCGGTTTAGAGGTTTAAGCATGAAAAGGCAACAGATAGACCTACAGACCGACACACTTTTGCATTTATAATATTAATATGACTATGAATGTTCTGGTGTATTCAACCATTCAACTATTTCGGCAGAACCTACAGTTATAAAAAGTTACAAAACACAGTGATACTTATTGCCTACTACATTTTATGTATCTTATCATAGGCGAAATCTGGAATGTATAATTTACTGCTACATGTAACTACATGTCACCAATTAAAAGAATATTTATTTCCGGGCAATAAACGAGAAACGAGTTGTAACCCGATACAAGGGAAATCTTTATCTATGTGTGATCAAATTAAAGTACCTATCTTCAACTAGTTTTAGGCAAGAATACAAATATTTTATGTAAATTGGCTTAATAATGTTACTACATTAGCAGCACAAAAACAATGTGGCTAAAGTAGTGAATATATTTCATTTTATGATTACTGATAGTTTTAGCTTTATATTTGAGGCCAGGCCAGTTCGAAAAGACTGATTTTTAAGCTTCCAGTCTGAAGAAATTATGTGGAGTTCTTAATGTACACTCAAAAAAGAACAATGTAACGTAATAACCGAACAGAATATTAAAAAATGGCATGGTAATTCTGTAAAAAAAATCTTGAATATCACCATAAAAATACGAACATCTCGTAATTTTCAATGATGCAAAGTATGATTTTTTTTACAAAAGGATAGCTTTTTGATAGTTTAGAAAATAACCGAATAGTTTTTTTTTTATATATAATATGATTCGGCCATTAAAAAACAAAATAAAATGCGTAATTTTCTCCAATATCAAGGACGCGGCGAGCGTCGTAACCGCCACTGTACAAGGCGCGCTGATATGAATATTATATTTTAATGTCCTTTACATGATATTCGCACTGACAGACATCGACCTGCTAATTTTAGGGACAGCCTTGCCTTAAGTACTACTGATTAATCTGACGTCTTATTTTTCTAGGAATTAGCGATACACGTGCAAATTCCATAGATTCTTTTGTATACTTTGTCATAAAATGCGAGCGCAATCAGCGCATATTGGCTAAAAAACTTAAAATAATATCTTTTATAAAGCTCCTACAATGTAAACTCCGCTAAATACTCACTACTGCGACTTTTGAACTGAATCTAAAGTTAAAAGTAGTCTGTAATCTATATCCTATATTTAAGAGTCAATCTATACTAATATTACAGCGGAGGAGTTTGTTTGTTTGTTTGAACTCGCTAATCTCAGGAAGTACTGGTCCGATTTGAAAAATTCTTTCAATGTTAGATAGCCCATTTATAAGCCCAAGGCTGTATTTTATCACGATAAGACTAATAGGAGCAGACAAATAGAGGAAAATGTGGAAAAACGGGGGAAATTATTTTAAAGGGTTTATCTCACGAACTACTGGAGCAATTTTTCTGTTATTTGGCACAGATAAGAAGTAGACCACGTGAAGGATCATAGGTTTTTTTTGTGGGCTAATTTATCTGTAAATATATAATTTACGCGAGCGAAGCCGCGCGGAACGTCTAGTACTTTATATGGCAAAACAACATTTGCCGGGACAGCTAGTATAATTATAATAAATAATAATACTAAATGACGCCCGCAACTCCGTTGCACCGAAATTCGTTTATCGCGTGGTAACCGTACATTTTTCCGGGATAAAAAGTATCCTATGTCCTTTCCCGGGATTCCAAGTATCTCCATACCAAATTTCAACAAAATCGGATCAGCGATTTGGGCGTGAAGAGGTAACAGGCAGACAGACAGCCAGACACACTTGCGCATTTATATTATCAGTACGGATAATACCAGTATACATACATATATGCACAATAATTACGTCATCTGTTAATAACACAACAAACATCCAGACTTTCACACGTTGGTATATTCAACGTATTATTTTCGATTCGTGTTAGCCAGCGCGTGAAATGGAAGCCCGCCTACATGCATGTCACCTACAACACGTTTATAAACATTTTACCTCAGGATTTAAAGGAAAATCACCCTTATCGTATTGTCATAAAAGTCATGTAACAGGTAGGATTATTGTGAATAGTTTCTATGTACCCGCATCGCGTTATCTGCCTTCCGTCATTAGCAATATTTACACTGTTATTATATTTAGGGCCTGTTTCACCGCTTCCTGATAAGGCTATCCACCACTTAACTTGACACATAGAGTATGGTGAATCTGTCAAATAAGCCTATCGGGCACCTTATCAGGAAGCCGTGAAACAGGCCCTTAATATCGTACATGGACCGTTATCGTTCAAGTTTTCAAACTAGCTAGATATTTGACAGTAGCTCAAATACTATATGCTCAAATTCTCAAATAGTAATTTAGGAGCTATAGAGGAATAAGTTTTGAAACATAGTGGAAAACTTAGTTACCTACATTGAAATCGATCTGCCATTTCGGATGAGCTCTATTCTGTGTGATCTGACTCACAATTGACCGGATTTATTAAATTTTCTATACATCAAAAGTCAAGTAAATCAGTCCTTAATAATTACTTCGATTATTTTTCGGTCCAGTCTAACCTATCACTGATAAAGAAAATAGTAGTCTAGAGACCTATTTTGATTTTGAGTTTTTCATTTATCAAAAGTTAAAATTGTTAAACTGATCCTGCTGAGCCTCTACCTTTTTACTAAACTACAGCGCAGACGAAACGAAGGAGAAATTATTTTACTAGTCAACAATTAGTATCAAAATATACTTTTCTTGAATAAGACAAACAATATTATGTACTCCAAAATAGTCATGAACTCATGACAAACTACCAAAAGTGAGGGTATACAAAATCAGTGAGTGTGAAGATAATAACCCTCTATGTAGACCACCCCAGCACATAGAAGCCCCCGGGTCGACCGGATATGCGGTAGACGACCAATGACGCTAACGAACATTTCGGTTCCATGTCGTTTAATTACCAAATGAGTTTATGAGAATACTATGTATAACGGTCTTTGATTTTAAGGTGTAGCAGTCAAAAAGGTTCAAAATTTTCAACGATACGTCGAAAGTAAAATACCCAATGCTAGAAAAATATATCCTATATATTCTTTTCCAGGACTTATAGTGCCAATTTCCAGGACTAACCAACGTTTAGTATATAAGTGCTAAACGTTGGTTAAGTAAGCTTAATTTAAAAGCGAAAAGAGGTAACAGTAACTGGTACACTTTCGCATATTTTATAACATTCGTTTTGATAGATGTATGGATTATATGTATGAGTCTGTCTTAGGTTTTGTCTAGTCGGTGGCGAAAAGGTGACATTTAATTCAAAGCCAAAATAATCAGCTTTGATTTAAATATCGGCCTCAACTGCTTGATTGAGATTCATAATACCATCGAAGAAATTGATTCCTATGCAGTTGACGGACCACCGGCATTTGTTCGCATTATTTCAATTCGTGATATTCTGTCGGCTGAGTTTGACATAACGCGACCAAATTACATAAGTCCGCGATCTGCATATTATGAATCAACTTCTTTGATTCAACAGAACAATAGAAACACGTTCGATTCTCGAACTTTTCGATCAATCAAGAGAGCTCCTGTTCTCTTACTTCTAGAGACTGCTTTCTCACTGCTAGAGACTTAAGTCTACAGAAGTAGCGCCTCGTAGCCTACTTAGTTTAAAATACCAAAGCAAAACTTTTATTAGTATGCAGTGACTGACAGGGAGCTGATGATGACATAACAGTGCAGGGCGTGCAGTAATTTGGCTGCAACGAGCGTGAAATGAAGAGCGCGGCGCATGGCGGCGGCGTCGCGCGCTGGCAGACACTACCTGATATCTACTACAAACAAAGGACATAATGTGAGTAATAAAGGGTTTAGTAGGTTGAATACGATAGTTAATATAAATATGAATAACTTATGAATGAATATAAAAATGTGTTGCATCGCTGACATGGCTGACACAAAAACTGACTGCGGTGATCCCAGTGTTCCAATCACAACCGAGACGAGTTTTATTAGTCTCAGAGGCCAAATGCCAAAAAATTATACATTCGTATAATTTTTGGCAATAATATATTCTCGTAAACTTGAAAATCCAAGAAGAAGAAAGAAGAAGTATATTCTTATGCAATTAAAATTAATTTTAATTGAAATTAAAATTATATTATTAGAATATTTTTTTGAAAAAAAAGGGAGGTGTAAAGATGATGTTAGAATTTCATTCAAATAAACAAAGTAATTTAGACACGAAAATCTAAGAGACAGGTGGACAAAAACTCTTTCGCACGACTATAAATAAAGACTAACTACCATACACGCAAACGGAGCTACAAATACCAATAAAAATAAACTCTTCATTTCTACATTCATACAAAACATTGGCCGTAGTAAATCATACCGAATACATAATATAATACGGTAGGATATCTAAACCGGCAAAAACAATAGCCGCTATCGCCGCGTGTTGTTCCACGTAGACCTGTGCAAATACTACGGATGTATAGTCCCGTAATGAGCAAGCGAACAGAGGTGACAAAGTTACATCACGTTACAATAATGAAAAGGTAAGGTAATCTTTAATCATTTGATGCTGAATGTGCCGAAATAAATCTGCTATCTGGATCGTTTTTGAAACTTGCCTTGTATGAAACTGTTTTGAGACTCAAATGATCGGACGAGAAAGCTGCGTCCTACTCTAACAAACGTGAAATGACGTTGCTAGAGCAGGACGCGGCATTCTCGTCCGATTGTTTGAGTCTCAAAACAATTTCGTACTTATTACGAGTATGTTGTAAAAATATAATAAACTAAATGATGCCCACAACTCCATTGCGCCAAAACTCGTTTATCGTGAGGGAACCGTACATTTTCCTGGGACTAAAAGTATCCTGTGTCCTTTTCCGAGACTCAAAGTATCTCCATATCAAATTTCAGCAAAATCGGTTTAGCGGTTCGGTCGTAAAGAGGTAACAGACAGACAGACACATTTTCGCATTTATAATATTAGTATGGATGCCTAGAAAACGACGAAAACGTATAAAATAAAGAAACAGGGACAGTTCGAGTTTATTTTCGGTACCATCCCAAGTTCTTTTGATCACCAAATTGATGTTACCAAAGACTTTGTTGATTGATGAGAGCAAATTCGTTTACAGCACAGTAGGCATACATTTTCATACAACAAAGGCTATCTTAAATCTTTCTTGGGACTAACGGCTTTCACCACTTTCTGTGTTTTTGACAGATTCTCCATACATGAAATTAATCGGTGGATAGCCTATTCGTCACTTACCAGGAAACTGGTGAAACAGACCCTCAATATTCTTTCTATTCACCTCACTGTTATTATAGCTGTAAGGTGTACGCGACGTCGCCTCTTCGAAGCGATTACGGCGCCTCCTGTCCCCGCTCCTGTCGCTCTAACTTCGAGGCGTATGCGACGTCGCGTCGCTAATATGTGACGTCGTTGTAAATGCGACACGCGACGTTGTAACTACGAGACGTATGCGACGTCGCTGTAACTGCAATATGCAACGTCGCCTCTGCGAACTGCTCTATGGCGGGCGATTACGGCGCCACCTGTCGCCGCTCCCAGGGAATTCATAATTCGGTTCGTGCGGATCGCTCTAATAGTATTCACGAACACTCGGATTTGCGATACAGCCTCCATTAAAATACCGAAAATATGTGCTAGTTTACATAATCCGCGGGTATATCCGCCACCTTTCTCGAATATGCTGTGTTCCATCAGATCAGGCTTTTCCGCTTTTCACAGTTTTTACCGTCAACTGCATTGCTACTTTTCATATTTTCACATTATTATAAACTAATTAAAGTGAATATTGTAATAAACCTATGCTTAAATTATAAGACACTCAAGTCGTCCCTTTAAGCCAAGGGTTTCAACCAAACAATAATAAGAACCTGTTTTTATAAAATAAGGGAGCAAACGAGCAAACGGATCACCTGATGAAAAGTAACTACCGTCGCCCATGGACACTCGCAACATTATAAGAGCTGCAGGTGCGTTGCCGACCGGACTTTTGTAGTCGCCAAACAATAGTTTTGGACCTTACTGACATCTTCAAGCAACTAAAGCAACTTTTATTAATACCTCCTAAAATAAACATCATTACATAACAATAAACAACGCAATAATATTTACATGGTATGTAACGTTAACGTTATTTTCCGCCTGTGTGTAGTGAAGTGAGCTGACGTGGCGACGCCGCTTCACGCGTGACGGAGCAACGATATTTTGGCGTACATACATACAGGACGATAGTTTATTATGTTGATAACTCGTGCAATAACTACTATACTATCGTGCTTAAAATTGCAAAGAAAGTACGAAAACTTGTCTGATTTTTGGTTATCTGCCACATATGGTTAAACCGAGGCTTAGAACCGCGCCATACCGGAACGGCAGCGGCATATGACACTGAAAGTGCTCGCCGCGCCGCTGCCATTCCGGTGTGGCGCGGCCCTTATAGATGTTTTGAGTGGAGAACGACATAGAATATTTTTCATAAAGCGTCTCCCAGACAGACGCGGCCTGCGGTGGCGGTGGCGGTGGCGGTAAGTTGGATGACTTGAGAGTTCTAGGAACGACACAGTCACACGCGGCCACGCGGCCAAGCCATTCAACTGTCCGCCACCGCCACCGTCACCGCAGGCCGCGTCTGTCTGGGAGACTCTTTACAGAAAAAACGGATGGTTCCCGCGCGATAAAATAATGAAGTTCTGAGCAAACAATACGCAAAGCTATACTGTACTCGGCGAAACATGGCGGTAGTGGGCATTGACTCCCTGTCAAAAACTTGTCATTTTCTATACAAAGCTGCGATTGACAACATCTGACACTTCACTGTCAATCGCGGTTTATATAGAAAATGACAAGTTTTTGACAGAGTCAATGACCGCTACCGCCATGTATCGCCGAGTACCGTAGGTATAGTAACATCGTGAAGTGTTCATATTATAAGAGAGTTAAATTAAGTTTATTAGTATTAATATACTTGATACACAGCTACAAGTAGTCTTAGATACTTAATAATCTTGACTTTACACTCCCACTTTATAAAAAACTACGATTCTGCATACAGTGATTACTAATATTTTACGTAGTTTCTTAAGTTTCTTTATCAAAGCCTACTTTGAGCTTTATCGATTGTTTGAGCTAAACTTAAAACCTTTATACTCGCCACAGCTGGACGTTGATTTATAAGAACGGCGAGTCCTTGTAAGACATAATTTTATAGAAATTAATAATAAATAATGGCTGATTTATGTAATATCTGTATACCAGCTGTCTACCTGAGTTATGAGCTGTTAGACACTAATGCTGTGGCCTTATAGGGCGCTGTAATACCCGGTGATTGTGCCTCAATTATTTATAACATCAATTAGTACGAGCAGAAACTACTGGTAAATACTTGTATGTTGTACTACAATAATTATATAAGACACGAGGATCGTTCTTTGAGAAAATGCGTGGAAATTAAAAAAAAACATTAAAGAAATACTGATTGTGAAACAAGCAAAAGAACTCGAAGAGCCATGCTTCGGCACGAATGGGCCGGCTCGACCGGAGAAATACCACGTTCTCACAGAAAACCGGCGTGAAACAGCGCTTGCGCTGTGTTTCGCCGAGTGAGTGAGTTTACCGGAGGCCCAATTGCCTACCCTATTCTTTTCCCTACCCTCCCCTATTCCCCTCCCTTCCCATCCCTACCCTCCCCTATTACCCTATTCCCCTTAAATGGCCGGCAACGCACCTGCAGCTCTTCTGATGCTGCGAGTGTCCATGGTCGACGGAAGTTGCTTTCCGTCAGGTGACCCGTTTGCTCGTTTGCCCCCTTATTTCATAAAAAAAACTCAAAAATGCTTACAAAAGTTAAAAACGTTAAGCCATGGTAGTAATCTATGATAGCCACTAACATTCCAAAGCTGTCTAAGGGCCTGTTTCACCACTTCCTGATAAGTGCCGGATAGGCTATCCACCACTTAACTTTCAGATAGAGTATGAAAAATCTGTCAAATAAGTTTTGGATAGCCTATCCGGTACTTTATCAAGAAGTGGTGAAACAAAATCGTTATAAAAAGCTTGTATAATTATTAACGTCGATAAACAATATAGTTATTTCTTACATGTTTCGGTACCATTATTTTTTATTATTATCTAACAATAATAAAACATTGTACAGCAGAAACACTTAAAAATAATAAGATAAGCGTGTGAGAATAATAAAAATCTTACATGTTTAATTATCATTTACGACTACTATTAAAATGTATAGACATGTTATCTATGCAGCACAATAGTTTTTCGTGTTATCTTTTAAAACTTTACTAACCGGCTAAAAAATAGTAATCATAATAATATAATTAATTAAATTGAATATTTACATATTAAACTAAAACCCTAATTACTGGTATTTAAAGAGTACAGTAACTCCACATACAAACAACACAAAAAATATAATATTTTATTCTTCTAACTGCTTAATAATGGCTTCAATAAAATTAATAAGTGTTATAAAAATAACCACGTTAAATGTATTATAATTAACGCGACTGGATCGAGAACATAATCCTTTCTGCTAATTATTATTTAGCAGAAATCAAAGTTTTAGTACAAACGGATGTTTCGAAAATCTGTTTTTTTTTTTTGTTCAAAGGGCCAACAAAATCGAATGCACATATTATAAAAACGTTAAAAAACCGCGATAAACGTTACAATATTTACGACAAACGGGACGCATAAGTGCACGAAATGTATGGAAATGTATGTAAATGTATGTATCCGGCCATCGCTAGGGGGCGCGCTTCCGGCCTGCGCGTGCGCACCGAAAAAGCCTTAAAACGCACGGTAATGAGTGTAGGTCGGTTATTTTATGACGAGGTTAAAGAACGTATTTAACCATGGGGTTCCAAGGGTAGGTCCTGTTCCAAAAAATCTTATGGATATTACTATTAATACAGTCTTTATACAAATGTTATGTTTGACAGTATATTTTGGAAAAGTTATTTATTTTATTTGTTTGTTTCTAATAGTTTCCGAAACTAGTAAGCCGTCTTAGAATAAAGGACTTGCTGGCATTTTATCAAAAACGGCTTAGTTTTTTAATACCATATATAGTTTATATGTATAAAGAGTCGACTTAGGTTACTTTTAGATGTCGAACGTTTTCCGCAGCATTCTCGTGCGAAGTGGCCAAAGGAAAAACTTTACAAAAAAAGTTCCATTATATTCTTTCGTTTACGATGTGGCGGCTACTCTGCTGCAGATGGGGTATTTCTATATAGAGATTGTAAATAAAAACAACCACATCTGTCAAATTTTTGTAACATTTTCCAACGGCTATAATAAAAATATCCTTATTTATTCTATAACAGTCTAAGCTAAAAGTACTTACACGCGCGATGTGTATACCAACACTGAACACCTTTTCACAAGGTGTTCAGTGTTGGTATACACATCGCGACAACACTGAACACCTTTTCACAAGGTGTTCAGTGCTAAGACGCGAAGGTTTATACTAAATAAGTTATAAGCTGACATTAAGACCTGTAAACACTAATTTCTAGACTACATGATGTACTTAAAATAAGCTGTAAAGTAAAACACTTGATGTTAACTTATCTCTAGTTTTTCAGGTTTTTTGTATAGTAGTACTTAATTTTTTCGATAAAGCAAAAGAAAACAATTAAATATTAAGTATTAAACCAAGAAAATACTATACCTAGAAGTCAACTGGAACAAAATGAAAGTGTTGACTGTAGTTTCCTTTAAGGGATTCTGCCAGCGGGGGACAGAAGAAAAGGCTTAGCCCTTAAATAAGAAGGAATAGAAGATATGTACTAATGGATAATTCAGTAAGCCTTTATTATATTAACCGCAGCTAGCATTCTTGATGATGATGATACCCACCGGCCCATTCACCATCGTTAGCCTTTAACATCTGAACTGATAGAAATACCCCAGTTATAGATAAAATATAAAATTAATGAGGTAGAATATTTCCTAACATTCCTGAGGACTGGACATTCCGTTTAGGTTCTAGTTAGATAACCAGTTATAATTATTCCGTAGTACCTGTTTTTTACCTGTTCCGCGACATAGCCACTTGTCACTGCTCACTGTACCACCTAAACTATAAATAATTTGCAATAGAAGCACCGGCGCACACTATAGGCTAAAATTCTTTATATTATTTAATTTTTTAATCTAAATATATAAAACTCAAAGGTGACTGACTGACATGGTGATCTATCAACGCACAGCCCAAACCACTGGACGGATCAGGATGAAAGGCATCCTGATATAATATGTTATGACGTACGCATCCGCTAAGAAAGGATTTTGATAAATTCCAATCCCAAAGGGTTAAAATAGGGGATGAAAGTTTTTATATAAAAATACTTCTTAACGCGAGCAAAGCCGCGGCCAAAAGCTCGTTTACAATAAATATCAAGGAAAAATTGATTTACTTAATTACTTCTGTGAATGCTGCTCGTAACAGATGGAAATTCGTTTATCGCTCGTTTATAAAAATCGGTTTGGCGGCTGAAATGAAGAGGTAACAAAAACAGATCAACAGATAATTGAATATTATAATTTTACATTCGATTCTGGCTACACAATCTACATTCTACATATTATAGTTATTGTAGAAGTGAAATGGCGACGTAGCTGGTTAAAAAAATACTGGTGTTACGTTGTTGCATGTTTGATAATAATTATTGATAATATTCATATTTTGATATTAAAAATCAGCTTAACTCTGGAAAAAAAGCTTATTTGCTTGTTTGCATATTTTATGCTTTTCTATTCATAGCGTCCACATCGCCCCAAACACATACGACACACGTTACGTCTTACCTTATAATATTTTCCTACCAACTAAAAGCCTTAATAGCTGACCTAATTAATGAAAATCTGATATTAAATCGCCATTTTCGCGTGACAGAGAACAAATAGCGGGCCGGCGCGGCGTAATGGCACGGCGCGGGACGATCAATTAGAACATGCATGTACAATAGCGTGACAATACGACTCTTTTCTTGCTGGTGTCATCGCACACTATAGATTAGAAGAACAAAATATTGTACACGAACTAGAAAAATTTTCCCAGTCATATTGAAAGGATGTAGAGCACGGACGTACAAAAATACGGACGTAACCTTGTCTAATCCCGAGTGAAGCATAGTAATTATGGCCGCCCGTGTAGGATGTGTGCGTGTCATTGGCGCCGTCACTCTATGTACAGTGACAGCGGGTTGTAGTACCTAGTTGCGAGTGTGAGTGTCGGTCACGTGTACAATAAACGAAATTGTGACGAAATTGTCGTACCTTGCATGCTTCACCTCTTTATAGTGTAATGCTTCGTCCGTATTTTTTTACGTCCGTGATGTAGGGATGTTTGTTACGTCTTTATCCAAAAACTATTGATGAAAAACCAACGAATTTTAGGAAATGTATTTTTTATTCGTTGTTTCAGTTACCAATTGTTGGTATCCTGATTTTACATAAAATGCTTCGCCCTTTGGTCACCACTCACCATCAGGACTTCCTCGCCCCTCGACCCGTCCTCCCACTGTTGAATGTATTTTGTTGTTAGTTGAAATTCGTCACTTTGTTTTACTTCAGTTCTCGCAAAAGATACCAATTTCCAAAGTGGCAAAATTAAAAGCTGGATAGCGCTGAATGCTCTTTAGAAATGTTGTACCTACGTCTAGGACCGTACTATACTTCACTATTTAAAATAGTCAATTAATCCTGAGGTAGGCGGGCCACGTCCCACCGTCGTCCTACCTTCGTCCTACGCGGTATAATGAGATGTGATAACTTATTGTTCATTATGACTGCTTCAATGTCGACGGTTCAAGGGTATGAAGATCCCAAGTCTGAAGAGTGAAGAGTTAGTATTTTACAAGGGTAGCGTTAAAAAGTTTGCTAAGCTTTCGTACTAACTATTCATCCATACTTAATATTATAAATGCGAAAGTGTGTCTGTCTGTCTGTCTGTCTGTCTGTCTGTCTGTCTGTTACATCTTCACGGCCGAACCACTGAACCGATTTTGCTGAAATTTGGTAAAGAGATACGTCTTGGAGTCCCGGGAAAGGACATATGATACTTTTTATCCCGAAAAAATGTACGGTTCCCGCGCGATAAACTAATCTTGACGCAACGTAGTTGCGGGCGTAATGTAGTTCGATTATAATGATACTTCGTAGTACACGATATAATTTTAGAGATACTAGAAGAAGTAACAATAAAAAGTATTTTTTTATATAAAAAAGGGGGCAAACGAGCAAACGGTTCACCTGATGGAAAACAACTACCGTCGCCGATGGACACTCGCAACATTAGAAGAGCTGCAGATGCGTTGCGGGCTTTGAGGGAATATGCTCTTTTCTTGAAGATTTGTACGTGGTATTGGCCCGGAAATACTATCACCACAATTCGTCCCAGAGTTTTTAATAACAAAAAGTTTTGCTAATGGTGAAAATTATGTCCGTTTAGATGAAAACCTGCAATTTTTGTATTTTATTTCTTTGAGTATACTAATTCTAAACGGTGGTTTTATCAATGCATTATGCACACCATTTGACCATTAGACATGTGTTGAAAATCGTATGAATTTCGCTTAATTTTGGCAAATTGGAGTATAACTAACTCCAAAAACTAGTTTTAGTAACGAATTACTCAAATTGCTAACTTAGCCTAGCCAGAAGCTGACGAGCTCGATAGTTACGGTGCCTAGCCTGGCGTAGCACCGTCATAATATTAATTTAAACTAATTTATATTGAGTAATAAGTACGTTAAAAACATAGTAAGATTTATTTCCGGACAATCTGTATGACGTTAATGACTATTTCTTGTAAGCTTATTTACATACGTTTAGATAATATTATACAGGGTGAAAATTTTGCTCAAGTCCTTAAAAAAAGTCAGTAATTTAAGCGCGAAAATTGAGAAAAATATTATACTATAGAAGTTTTAAAAGGATTTTGGTAGCAAATATAGGCTCTATGTCAGTTTAACAAGAAGTATAACTTCATAGAAGTATGAACAAATAGTATAATATCGTCAGTAGTTTTGATTCTTATTAAAAAATAACATTAGGCCGTAATATCATTATAAAAATAAATTATTGCATTACGCTCGACAAAACTCGTAGAATCTAAACTATGCAGGGCCTTCAGGACTAAGTACATACCCAATTAAGCCTTTTCACCCTTTACCTTTACTTTATAACATTCGAAGAATGCAGGACATGAGCACACGGAGAAAAATGTAACCATGTGCGAGTTTCGGTTACATGAATATGTATGAGGCGCCCCCTCCGTAACGGTAGACCGTTATTGTTCCTCTGATTGTCATCGATCGACTATCAGTGACTACGTTCTGACTAAGCTAGAAAGGTTTTGGCTAAGCTAGAAGGGTTTTGGATAAGCTAGGAAAATTTTGGGTAAGCTAGGAAAGTTAGAACAATTTTAAATAGGTTCTGTAGAAGCGTGCGAGTTTCTTACGCCGGTTCTTCTCGCCGGGTTAGTTCCCAAACCAGTGGTAGGCCTCATGTAGACTCGACGTTCTAAAAGTGTTAACTTTGTTAACCTATTTAGAATATTTGATTTTGATTTAGAAGCTAGAAGATGCAAGCTAGAATTATTAAAGGTGCACCGAAGCTTGCACGGTTCTTTCGAAGGTAGAAAGATTTTGCCTAGTTTTCTCTTAGCTAGAAAGTTTCCTATCCGAGTTGAAATGATTCTAGGTTAGAAATTTAAATTAGCTAAAAATTCTGTGTCTAAGCTGTAAAGGTTCTTAGACGAAAAGGTTATATCTAAGCTATAAAAAATATGTTTAATAGGGAAAGTTTTATTGTTACTTAGAAAAAAAAATACTCAGTTTAACTTTAGAAAGCTTTATAGAAAGGATCAATCTAAGATCGAAAGCGGAAAATCAGGAACAAAAATAAATGCTTAAGTCTTTGAAATCACACGTAATTTTATAATAGTACTAGATGACGCCCGCAACTCCATTGCGCCAAAATTCGTTTATCGCGCAGGAACCGTACATTTTTCCGGGATAAAATGTATCCTATGTCCTTTCCCAGGACTCAAGGTATCTCCATGCCAAATTTCAGAAAAATCGGTTCAGCGGTTTGAGCGTGAAGAGGTAACAGACAGACAGATAGACAGACACACTTTTGCATTTATAACATTAGTATGGAATTGAAAAGCCTCCACCATAAATCTATTAACATACCATTTATTTAGACAGAATAGAAACAATAGAAACAAAGTTACAGACATGTACCTTGTACGATATAAAATTGAGTTTATATATTTAACTTGATATACAAACTCGTGCAAATTCTTTTGTTTATTCATTGTAAAAAGAAAAAAATAAATCAATCATGTCCAGGTATTCGCGGAGACTGAATTAATTTTGTTGTGCGGTGGCGCCACTTGTCTGTCTGTCTGTTTGAATGTCTAATGACTCGTGTTTGCCTGTCCTCTTACATTGTCAACTAAACGTTAAAATTCACTCTTTGTTTTAGTAGGTAATGAGACTAAGTCAGAGGTTTCCAATCTTTACCAATATGATACATAATAATTAATTAAACACCCCTGAATGATTTTAGTTAGGTTATGCAAGTAAATAATAATAAACCAATATTTAATCATCTGCCTGCTTTGTATAATCTATACTACTATTATAAAGCGGAAGAGTTTGTTAGTTTGTTTGAACGCGCTAATCTCAGGAACTACTGGTCCGATTTAAAAAATTCTTTCAGTGTTAGATAGTCCATTTATCGAGAAAGGCTATAAGTTATATTTTATCACGCTAAGACTAATAGGAGCGAAAAAATAGAGGAAAATGTGGAAAAAACGGGGGAAATTATTTGAAAGGGCTAACTTGAACGCGCTAATCTCAGGAACTACTGGTCCGGTTTTAAAAATTATTTCAGTGTTAGATGGCCCAGTTATCGAAGAAGGCTATAAGTTATATTTTATCACGCTAAGACTAATAGGAGTGAAAAAATAGAGGAAAATGTGGAAAAAACGGGGGAAATTATTTGAAAGGGCTTATGTCACGAAGTACTAGAAAAAAAATTCTGATAATTGGGTCACATAAGAAGGAGACCATGGGAAGGATCATAGGAAATTTTTGTGGACTAATTTGTCTGTGAAATATCTAATTTACGCGGGCGAAGCCGCGCGGAACGTCTAGTTCATATTATAATTTTATTTTATAATATTTGTGGTTACGGAAAACGACGGAGTTTCAACTCACGACGCGCGGCGCCCCTCTTGCCTTTCCACGGCGCGGGTCGGCGCACTAGGGCGCCGCGGCGCACAGTTTGGGAACCCCTGGATTAAGTCATCTAAGCATCTAATTACATTCAAAACAAACTTTAGTTTTATAATATTAGTATGGATTCATGCCAATTTCAGATTGAATGAGTTTTCTTGTATGACCTTATTGTCGTATCTCGACACTTGGATATAATATTATTATTATGCCTATAATATATTATTACATAAAATATAACCAAATTAACACATATATTCCAGCTGAAATAAGTAAAAATATCACAATCAGTAATCATTAAGCACACAAATTAAAATCATAAATCGCGTTTATAACATACCTACGTAGAAACATAATGTTTGACATTATTGGCACCTTATCGCTAAATAAATTCAAATGTAAACGGTTATAAAAATAAGTACAAACTACAAGCATATAAAATACACATAACATTTATCTTAAATGACGTTTACTAACAGTGAGAAACACTTTCAATAAATAATTGTATGTATTATGCATGAGAGGCAAATCTGTGCGTGCCAGCGCCATCTAACGTCGAATAGCTGAACTATGTTTTGAAAGTTTGTTTTAAAAGAATGTTAAAATGAGTACAAACTCAACATAATAATGTGATATAGCGATATAAATTCGTGAAAAAATTAATTAAACAATATAAATTACAATATTATTATTAACAAAAGTTTTAAATTAATTATTATCTTTTCTATTACGTTTGAACTACGAATAATAAAAACTAAGGAAGAGTAACTCTGTCAAAAAACATGCTCCAAAATACTTGTCGAAAAAGTGACCTTAGGTTCACTTTTCATACATTTGCAATATTTAGGTGACCTTGAGCAGTATAAAGGCTGACGTTACATGACAGTTCGAATGGAACCAAATTTAAAACTGTATTAGTATGGGAGTTAGTTTCCTTAGGTTTTATTATTCGTAGCTTTTGAAGCATTTTATCTTCAGAGTAAACGTAGTAAGAAAATTTCTTCTCTCCTTTATTTTTACATACTTTTTATTAATATAGTATTATAGTGTATCTATAAATAGTGACTGACTGACTGACATAGTGATCTATCAACGCACAGCCCAAACCACTGGACGGATCGAGCTGAAATTTGGCATGCAGGTAGATGTTATGACTTTGACTATGATGTTAGGCATCCGCTAAGAAAGGATTTTGATTAATTCTACCCCCAAAGATCTAAAATAGGGGATGAAAGTTTGTATATATAATACTTCTTAACGTAAGCGAAGCCGCGGGCGAAAGCTAGTTCTTACGATAGATGACATCCCACGGCAAATGTTTATTCTCCCGCAAAGTCATATTGTAGTCTACCGTTATCCTTCTCTTTGATTTACTCTATAACTAATAAATATGCTGAATTCCAAAAATAATATTTTGTAGTTTCGGAGCCAGTTCAAACAAACAAAATATTATATATTTTCGCTTATTTGCCTTACCTAGAACTTATTTCAAATTCCAATAAAACTGGTGCTTCTTCAGTGAATTCAAGATGCATATTTTAATGTTTTTGGGATTTAATAATATGAAATGTATTAAAGGTATGAGATTTGCCATGACGCCAAACCCTCCTTTTATGATTGTGTTGATAACTTGTGTCAAAATCCATAAATTTTGATTCCGAATTTCGCTGTCGAACTTGTCAAAATACTGGCAGTTGCAAAAATCACGAGACAGTCCCGGAAAATCCCGCAAATTGTACGGTATCCGATATGTTACACCGTTGCACAAAATATGACAAAAAAGTGAAAACAACGGTCTCAAAAACGTCCATGTGCGTCTAATATTATTCCCTCGCTCAGTGAATATGAAATGTATGCTAATGTATGCCGATCTGGGTATCGACAACATAAATGTATACAGTAGGATAACTCGATCGCGTCCTTCAAATCAATTGTTCAACATAGATCCATACTAATATTATAAATGCAAAAGTGTGTATGTCGCCCAAGTAGCACACTTCAGACGCCTTAAATCTATTTATGCTTTAGGATTACTAATCATTTTATAGACATGTTAGACATTGGCATTCTATACATGGTTTTGAATAAGAACTAAGTTTCTAATAGAAAAAAATATCTAGTGTTTCTTGTTTTAAAACCTTTACTAGTTCATTACACTGAGTTAAGAGCAAATTAATTTGTTATGGACTATATTTGCTCTGTTAAAAGCGCTCCTGTAGTTCAATTGTTCTATAGACTTATTATCACAAATACTTTTTAGGAATTGAAATTATTTGAAGAACAACTACTCTAAAAGTAATCAAAAAGGTTTTTAGATGGATTTGTTAGGTACTTTTTTAAGTCTATACTTAATAGAATCAATGACTAGACACTCAATAGTGTATACTCTAGTGAAAGTCCAGTTTCCTCCTTCATTAGGGAACTTAGGCTTAAAACATTTTATTTTAAGAGTATTAAGTATATAAAGGACAGCGTTCTGCAAGCATGAAGGAAGCAGGAGATAATATCAGAAGACAGTCCTCAGAAGCCTTCGGAGAAAGGGGGAAAAGTAAATATAAAAAAGGTGCCGTTAGTAGACAGTCACATCAACTTTCTTTACTCTTAAAGTCATCGATCATCACTTCAGCAACGAATTATCAAGCTGCGAAGAAGAAGAAGTGACACCGTCTCGAAAATCGATTCTTGATGAAAACCATGATGAACTACAGACTGACAATGATAGTGAAAGTGACGATTCTGGCGATGAAGAGGTGCCTATAATTTTCTTGCTTTAAAAATAGGTGTACCAGAGGTCTACCAGAATCTGATGGCAAAAAGTGAGAAAATAAATTGACTCTAGCAATACCGGGGTAATAGTAATAAAACATTTTCATCCTTTTTTGTTCCTTTAGCGGCTTGTTTTGTGTGTAAAACATGAAAATATAAAAATTTATCCAATGATCAAGGATATTTTTTGAAAATCTGCTGTCAAAAATTGCCATCGGATTCTGGTAGACCTATAATAAGCAATGATTTTATACAGACAATAAAATATTACGAATATTTTTCATTTGACAATATGACAATAAGACGTAATATTATAAAACAGGAAGGCCACCAGAAATATTAGTTCTCTATGGTATTGCACTGAAAAATCACCAAAACGCGAACAAAACACCTTCTTCTTATGTCAGTCTGAATATACTCTGGTAGATAATTACGAGAAAAAATAGTTTACAAACATTTCTTTCTATCGGCTACGATAGGATGGTCTTAGGAACGATTACACTATTGAAAGATTAATTTTTCTGGTGAAAGTGCAAGTTGACTTGTCATGCTCTTAAAATTACCTTTAGCTCAATTTTAGGACTAAATCTTCTAATCAATACTTAGTTATAGATAATTTGATCTAGAGGCCATTTTTATTATAGAATACGACGGTAATCGCCATTTCGGTAAAATAGTATTTTTTATTTGTAAATTTATTGATTTGCAAACATTAAAATACTTAAATATATGAAATTATTATCAAAATACATTGTTTAGGTATTTATTTTGACAAAATATATTTATAAAATATGCATCAATAATATATTTTATTAAAATAAATCATTTAAATTTACGAATATAATAGGCCCATAAGTTTTTTAAAACTATTTCATCAACTTTTACGATAAAATAAATTTTCGATAAAAAAAATTCGGCACGGAATTTGAGCCCTCCGTTCGCGCGAAACATAAAAAAATATATTATATTTATTTCATTTAATTTCGCCATTAAAGCTTCTCACTTAAAATACTTTGAACTACGGTGTGCCGTGTGCCATTAGAAAATAGGAAATGCTTTTTAAAAGAAATAACTCTTGTTGATGTTTTTATTTAGTTGATTTTGATTATATGGTTTTAAAAATATTCACCTCTAGAACATCAGTAGAGTAATGGTGTTATCTTAATGTTGGCTACAAAACCTAATTCCTTTCTTATGTGCCTCTTATTAAGTTCTTATAATAGTTTTGTAGATATTGCCTATAGACAAATATAAATTGCTCTTATCGTTATCTAATGATGAATTCTTATGCTACTCTTGTAATTATAGTATGGACAGGTGCCTATTTTTACTGAACTCGGTATATAGGATATCTTCAGGATATCTTCAGGGATTATTGACTCTTATGTAAGAATACTAACTTTAATTCTATAAAATAGCTAATAGTGCTTCACTAGATATACTTGTACTGCTTGGGCGTCTAACACATTGCCTGTCTGTTACCTCTTTACGCTTAAGTCATCGAGCCGATTTTGATTACCGATGAAGATTTGATATGCAGATAGCATGAGTCCCATGAAAGGACATAAAATAGTTCTTGTTGTGAAAAAATGTACGGTTCTCGTAAGATAAACGAATATTGGCACAATATATATATAAACAATAGATTTGCGGACATCAACTAGTTAGGGCGAGCAAAGCGAGCCCTAGTATATCCCACAATGCTTACATTTTGTAATACAATTTACGAGAAAACTATCACGCCTATTTATTTGTGCTTTAACATAGTAATTTTTATTTATATGTAGATGTGTTATCATCAGTCAGTCAAGGTTTTTTTGTATGTAGATATTGTGTCAGTCAGGGTGTGACGACAAGAGCCCTCACAAAGCTCGGCTTTTAGCTAGTAATAAATAATAATGTTACATAGGCATTAGGCGTGTAAGATGTGATACTAAATCGTTCTACTCTCTTTAAGTCTCAGCAGTAGAAAGCGGATCGTTCCGGTTGGAATTATCGCAAGCCGACCTGACCTGACTCCTGTGACACGGAAATAGACTTTGAATGTGAACAAAGACTTGGTCCAGAAATAAGACAAGAAACTGTATGAAAGAACCTAGATAACGATAAAAAGAGACGACGGAACATGGAATGCGCTAAGGGGGTATGTTGGGTCATAGCTAAAGAAAAACAAGAATAAAGTGGTGCCACAATTTAAAAGCAGCAGAAACCAAGAAAAAAAAGGCGGGATTGCACAAAAGCAAACTAGCTCTCTACGTTCATGAAGACCATTATAAATTAGAGCTATCTGAAATCAAGCTTGCGCTAATTCGGGCGGTCAAAAAAGATGGTCTACTGTATATTTTTCTACTGTGGTGTCGAGGACTGCCGTCGATACAATTTTTAACGTTAAACAATATGTTGTTTCAAAGTTGGTAATTTACATAATTTTATTAGGCTTTATAATGATTGTATTCCATTACTTTAAGGAAGTTGTTTGCTTTAAAAATCTAAGCTTACGCCGACGGGCAACCACAATTTTTATTAGTATAAAAAAAGTTGCTTCCCGTTTAGTACAAGACAATTATGATATTTTACTGCACAACCCGGTAAACTTTGTGATTTTTGTTTATATTGTAAATAAACTCCTAATATAAACATTCCCTGGAGTATCACGAGATAAAAATTAACCAAATCGGTTCAGCCGTTGTCGAGTTATAGAGAGGCTAACAAAATATTCATTTAATATTCATTCTTAAATATTATAATATAATTAAATTAAGAGGAGTCAGTATGACGTATATATTTTGATGTGTAATATTATACCCAAACAAAAAACTTACTTGAAACCTTATTCGAATGACAGTCTTTATGAAAAAAACGGACCCCCAAAAATATTAAAATATACGGCATTAAAATGCTGAAACTTTTCAATTTAGCGGCGGACACCGTATATATTATCGCCGTTAATAAACGCCAAATTAAAAACAAACTCACAGACGGACTTTTAAAAATCACTCCAACATATCCATTTTATACCGTGTCAATTAAGGAGAGTGGGAGGGGCAAGATGAATTATTTTTAATTTAAAAAAACTTTTTAAGATTTCGCACCTTATTTTTTTAATGAAACGGCCGGGAGTTTTGTCCTTTTTGTGGCTGATTTGTTAATATCACGATTGAGATGACATGAGATGACAGATGACTGAAACAAGTAGAACGTAATCATTTATTTGTGAAATGCAGGGGCCGTCCCCCGAGCAAACGATCTTGGCCATACATTTGCCGCGTTGCCGAGAGCGCACCAAAACCATATTTTTTTACTTATCTTAGTTCAAAATTGACCTAAAAAAATTTAAAACGGGGAATATGTACTTTATGATACTGTCGATCTATTGGCGTGTGTTTCAAATAAAAGTAATTTGTAAATCCTAAGGAGATGCTGAATGTATGCTTGAATTTTAATAAATTGGTTTTACTTTGGAAGCTGATATCATGACTATAATAAACAAAAATAGAAAATTTAAAACGGGGAAAGGAATGTTGATATACTGAAGATTATTGCTGTATTTTTATCATAACTTTGTAGCTTTCAAATTATGAGTTTATAATTACGGAAAATATTATAAGGCTTAAAATACGGCCAATTACGGAATCTCCGTAAGGAATGCCCTTAATAATGGTTTCACTACATTTCCACCTTCGTAAAGGTATACAAATATTTCAAAGTAGGTACTATTTCACTTATACTAACAATATTACTTAAATAATTAAAACATTTCAAATCAATTAATGTCAATGTGGATTAATCCTTCAGGCCCCGCGCGAGCACCGGTGATCGCGACAACAATAGAATACAATAGCAATTCCTGGAAATTCCGACTGAAGTATTAAATAAAATAAGAATAATTACTAGTTTGGTATCAATTGAAAATACATGTCAACTTATTTCAGGGCATCGTCTTTTAATTCAGTCATTGTGTTATACGATTTTTCAATTAGTAATAAGACGAACGTACGATAATTTTCGTTAAATGCCGCATTAAATTTTAGGGATTCAGTCAATACTATTTTCTGTCTTTCTTTCTATTTAGATTTGTATAAAATAGTATAAAATCCAGGTCCGGACCGTGAGCTTACGGGGCCCTGGGCTGAAACTATTTAGGACTACAAAGTTTTAACTGTCAGTTCGTAGCACCAACACCTAAATTGTAACCTTGATCGTAGGAATCTCAGTGATGCCAACAAAAAATTCATAAAATTAAGAATTCCTATTATCAGAGGTGGCGCAAGGCGTGGGCGGTGTGGGCGACCGCCCACGGCCTCGTGGTCTAAGGGGGCTTCGCGCCCCTTGGACCACGAGGTTTTTTTAAAGGTTTTACGAGTTGTGATACTCAAATATTCATAAAGAGAGTTTTATAAATAAAACTTTGAGTATCAAAAAATTATTTCTTTCAACAAATCCGTTCTTTAGCGTCATCCATCAGGGGGCCTCGCAAGATATATCTTGCCCACTTAAAATTTTGGTCTTGCCCAGCCACTGCCTATTATCGTCTATTTTTGACTTGACTTAGCTGGGCGGCGCCCTTGAACTCATGGGGCCCTGGGCTTAAGCCCAAATAACCATATGGTAGATCCGGCCCTGATAAAATCTATTGTATTCGTATAAGTAGAATGATGTTAGAGACCAACATTATAGTAATACTAGCTGACACGGCAAAACTTTGATTTGCCATAATTATAAATTATTTCTAGTATCGATATAAAAAGTAGATAAAAACCTATTCTCAGACTAACGAATGTACGCACAAAATTTAATTAAAATCGGTTGAGCCGTTTTAGAGGAGTTAGCGCACAAACACGGCACGAGAATTTTATATATTAGATTATATTAAAATTATATCCATAGTAATATTATAAATGCGAAAGTCTGTCTGTCTGTCTGTCTGTCTGTCTGTTACCTCTTCACGCCCAAACCGCTGAACCGATTTTGCTGAAATTTGGCATGGAGATACCTTGAGTCCCGGGAAAGGACATAGGATACTTTTTATCCCGGAAAATGTACGGTTCCCGCGCGATAAACTAATTTTGACGCAACGGAGTTGCGGGCATCATCTAGTTATAATTATAAAGATACTGTAGTACCTACTCCTTACAATGTTTTTTAGCCTTTGAATACTTAGGACACCTGTGTTCGCAAAATTCTCCTAATAAAATAGTAGGCATAAAAGCACCACCGTCTAGCCATTCTAAGCTGTCTTTTTTTAAATGAATGAAGTCTTACCAATTTAGTCAAAAAATCGCTTTTTAGCAGCCTTTCCTTAATAAGCTTAGAAAGTTACAGTATCATAGCTACTGCTACATTACTAGCTGGCCCAGCCAACATACCATGTGGGAATATGCATAAAAGATTAATTAAGACACAAATAAGACACGTTAAATAAACAGGGCGCTTTAGTTCGTCCACCCGCCGCGAGAGGGCGCTGTATAATTACTCCCGCAATCACCGCCTTTGATTCCGGCTCATGAGGGCTTTTTTGCTAAACCTCTTAATTTCCTTGGGAAAGCGAGACGGTTCAAACATCATGAATATGTACATGAGCTCCGACGAAGTACTTTGCGAATTTAAAAGACGGGAAACATTACGAAAGCATTAAAGTTTGGATCTTCAATTTGTTTTATATTTTTCGAAATTAATGTGGAGAAAATGAACGATAAATTCAGGTGAAACCTTATTCTCATATTTATGAAAACCAAAAAAATGAGTTATAATTATTACACAAAAAATACTAATGATAACACAAAAAAAGTTAAGTTCTTGCATTTTGTGTTAATTTTATTAAGTAAATCTTTCTGCTTAAACTTCCCGAAAATTGTATAGGGTTTTGGGTGGTAAACGGCCTGTCTGAGTCTCATCTCTCGGAAACCCCGCATTTTTGCTTCTACGATCTTTGTACTCCGTACGAGCTAATAAAGTGCATTATCAAGCCAGCCAATCTGCTAATCCTCATTTAATCACGCAAGGAAAAACCAGAGAAGCAGATCTACCCCAAAACAAAGGAGAAAAAGGTTTTGTGAGACCAATGTAAATTCGAAGACATTAACGCAAAGATAAGAAATGGGATTAGAAGGGCTCGGTATGGTAATGCAGTAATTAGAGATGTGGGGATCTGACGACAGAATGCTGAATTACTGTTAGTTAACTGTGCCAAAAGGTTTAAGATCTCCCTTACTAATAAAAAGATCGACATTGTGTTTTTGGTAACTGTCACACAAAGTTTTGTTCTTGTCTCAATTTGACACGGCTTATTACTAAAGCTGGATTTATATGCGATAGCGCTAACGCGCGGTTTGGCCACTACACCGCGATATCACAAGCAAATGACGTATGTAAATAACAGCACGACCGCCCCGGCGCTATTTAAATAAATTATCATTACAATAATTGTAATGATATTTGATGACTGATATATTATACAAACGCTTGAAATCTGGCAGCGTAGCCGCCAAACCTCGCGTTCGGGCCGGCGCATATAAATCCAGCTTCATGGCGATATATTCGATTTTTCGACTTATAATCATAGCATTTAACTTGTATAGCCTTGCAAAAATCATTTATAACAAGAAAAAGCTACACTATAACTAAAGAAGAAATACATCAATGACGAATATTCGGAAGAACATCATCTCCAAGACGCGAAGAAAAAGAAATAAAAGAGATAAAACTAAAACTGCATAACGAAAACACTCGGAATATTCAATTGAGCATCATCCCTATCAATAACAGTATTGGCTATAACAATAAAATATAACGGTCTTCCACATCGGGTATAAATTCTCTTTTCTTACTGGCCAGCGTCCAGGGTGCATATAAAGCAGGTTTCTGTCTAATTTGGGAGCAAGATGGATCGCTCGCGGTTGGATGCATGTAATTTATCAACTTTTATTCGCCGTTTTTGTTTATTGAATAACTGTTCCTTTTGTGAGGTTAAGAAAATGTTTGGATTGTGTTTTGTTGATAAACATACGTGGATAAACAGGGATTTTTCCTGCTTTTCCAAACGTTTGGTTATTTTGTAAGAGTATTTTTTTCCAAAACATTGATTACGTCTTTGAAAAGGGAATTATTAATCCCTCGCGGATTCTTGGAAATCTATTTTTATTCTATTGTTGTCACGGTCACCGGTGTCCGGGGCTTGATGGGTTAGTATTTAAACAACTTCATTGCGTCTAGTCCCCGGGACCATATATTTTTCCGGGATAAAACATAATCATGACTTTAGCGGTTTAGGCTTGAAGCTCAGCAGCTCACTGCAGCCACGAAGACAGTTACATATTCCCATCCATATTATGAATATGGATTGCGATAAATATTTACCTACGTAACCTAAATGTAATGAGATTATTATTAACTTCGTAGTCAGGGCCCCCGTTACCATATGTGCAATGTGTGCAATGCACACGGGCGCCAAAACCAAGGACCCAATAAATTGCGTAAAAGGGTGCCAAAATCCTTTTTTTGCAGGCGCCAGTAGCCCTTACGGAGGCCCTGTTCGTAGTAATAGTATTAACTTCTTATATTTCAAACGATATAAAATCTATTGCTTCCTCTATAAGGCGCAATTCCAAAACCTTTCTCAGACCATAAAGCTAAAACCTCAAACGTTACCAAGCCTCGCTGGTCCCGGAGTTGCCAAATTTTAAGAAAACCTTCCTTCATTAAGCGGGGGTCATCAGTATGCATAATTAATGTGATAGCGCCACCTAGCGGCGCGTGGCAGAACTGATTGATAGTGGGGGATAGCGTGAAATATTACCGCGCGCGTGATTTGTGGTTGCGAACATTAAAATTAATAAATTGTATTGTTTGTCTTAGCTAAAAAGCTACGCTATAAGCTTTAGTATTCGTAATTTTTAATGTGCTATGCTATTCACAATTATTGTAAATATTTGACATGCTGTAAAAGTCGCGAAGCACTCTTTTCTTTTCTTCTTCTCGACGTTAACTGCTTTTCAGCGGCTGTGGTCACGGGTGGACTGCATGACTTTTCAGTTTTCAGTTCTGTAAATACGTTTTATTTGATTTTAAATACACGTAACGTACGTGCTAACAATACAATATCATCATAATGTATTATGGACATATTTCACACAATATAAATTAATACCTATGTACTATCAAAGAAGTTGATTCCTAGGCAGATAAGGGACCTACGTAGTTTGGTTGCGTAACGTCAAACCCAGCCGACAATTAACATTGAACATGGTACATACTACATAGTAAGTAACGCATCAGTAACCCGAAATATCTACCTCACCACTCACCAAAACAATAAGAGACAGACGAAATAAATCAGAGGCAACTTGCCCTCTTAATTAAATCAAAAGTTTATCATAAAACGTACATAACGACGTTACCGAGTAACAGTATCAAGAAACTTTATAAACTACCCGCAAAAACAATGATTTTGTCCCCATCAAGCGTAACTCCACTTTATTACAATCGTATAAGATTTATTTTCGCTTACACCTCATTAGATATATTTCCAATCCAAAATTACACTCTAACCAACTAGTTTTAAGGTGTATTTTTGCGTGTGGTGTCAGTAAGTTAGTGTGACACTTGAGGGCGCCATAAGTAACAGACGCGAGATGTCGCTAGTGACCATTTATCACACCGAGTGCTGTCTGACGCAGACCCGGCGAAGATGTTTTTTACGAGGCATAATTTCGTGGATATTGTTTTATATTATGTTAATGTAGGTATACTTGACAGACTCACAAGATTCTTCTCTCTGTGAGAGTAGGTTACAAAGTAATTTAGCCACCAATTATATATACCTAGAAAATATATATTCCCTTTTTAATAGTGCATATTTCTGCTATAATAATTGTATTATTCTAGGTACAGATTATAAACTTGGTAATATCACTGGAACATTACGTAAATACATAATATTATGTAAATTTTAACGTTCTAAACTTTCAGCATGTCTCACAAAAATATTACTTATAAACAATAGCTGTATAGTATCCTATTTCTATTTCGAAAGCTATAAATTTGTTTTTTTTTATCTTTTTTTTATTTAAGGGTTTAATCGCAAAGTGATTATGACACCCGAATTCACATACATACAATAAAAATCAACAATATAATATAAATGATGTTAACAACAAAAGCATTGAGCATAGTTGGACGCTGGTAACACGGAGCTAATTGGTAAGCATTCTTGTTTTTGACCGACTTCCAAAAAGGAGGAGGTAATATGTTCGGCTGTATGTATCTTTTTTTTTGTATGTTCATCGATTACTCAGCCGTTTGTGGTCCGATTTTCAAAATTATTTTTGTGTTGTATAGTGTTTAACTTGAATTTGGTACCATGTTCACAAAAGTGGTGATCTGATGATAGGATCCTTGACGAATCGAGGGGAATCCTTGAATTTTGTATGGAAACATATAGTGATTTCGATTTTTTCTGAAGCATTCGAGGTAAATGCTACCAAAAAGTAAGACTTTGCACCAGGTTATACCCTGGATCCGAAGGTACCGAACAGACTTTTTAATGCTTATAGGTACAGGTTTGGGGATTTCGGTGTTGTTTAAACAACTGAAAGCATAAGCTAATACATCAATTTGATTAATCATCATCATTACAACCATAATTATACTATGGGTCATCACACTATGACCCAATTATTGGTACTTTTCGTGATATTTTGCATCGAAATTCGAAGCAGATGTTTTTGATGATGATTTCGCAGTTTGTAGACCTATTTTCAAAATTTTCATGTTGTTGTATAGGATGTAATCTTAATTTTGTATAACAATTACGAAAGTGGTGAGCTGATGATGGGATCTATGAGCAATCGAGGGAAATCCTTGAAATTTATCAAAACACTCATAGTGGTTAAAATGTTGTTTCTAGTAAATTAAACATATGTTACGAATAAGAGAAATTTCATACGAAGGTGTCTCTTGGTGCAAAGGCACTGAACAGAACTCCTGAACCTTTAAAGATAAAATTTTGGAAATTGCAGCATTGCTTAGATAACTGCAAGCATTTACCACAATTTCGCTTACAGTAACATAATGTGAATAGTTAACATTCGTATTGGGGTTTTACGCATAAAGCCTAATTTTGTAGATACTTAACTAAAAAGAGTGAAATTATTATTTTTTAACAAAAAATTAAAACCGACTTCCAAGGTAAAAACAATAGTAATATGAACTAAAAAGTATTAAATAACTCTTACTCTTTAATAGCACGCCTTTTTCAGAATTCGTCTAAATCTCATCTATTCTAGTCTTCATTACTTTGAAGTCCCAAAAGTTTCAGATGTTCTGACATTACTGAACTCACGATTAAATTAGCTGGTACCGACTTCAAAATAATGAAGACTGTAGTATATGTATAGGAATAGTTGAGATTTAGACGAATTCTGAAAAAGGCGTGCTATTAAAAGTAAGAGTTATGTAATACTTTTTAGTTCATATTACTATTGTTTTTACCTTGGAAGTCGGTTTTAATTTTATGTTAAAAAATAATATCCCTTAAAAAATACGTGTTGAGCTATGAATAAAGTCATGTTCTTTCTAAGTTGATTAAGAACAAGACTGCATTGATAATTCAACAAAAAAAATTGGTTAATACATAAACCAAGCGACCAGTTTTAAGCAACACGGTTACAATACAGCATCTATATGACAGAGGACCCTAACACAAACAATCTCTTATATCGTGTTGTTCGTTTAATTTTATTAGTTGGGCAATATCTTCCACATGAGCGGGTCCAATTAATGTATGTCCACTTGTGGGCAATTACTGTAATGTAGTGGGGCCGAAGTGGGGCCGCGGTGGGCCAAGGAGACCAGGGGGGAGGGGGGACTAATTTCCGCCAGGTCACTGCATCTCAATGAGAACGGAAAACGAGACAGATATATTTTCGGCCAATATTTTCGTAAGCGTCCGTGAGACTTCAAAGTGAAGTATTTTTAGGAAATATTTGTGGAATCGCCGTCCAAACATAAAGGAAAATATTTTCAAATAAAACAAAAGGTTAAAACAAAAAAGATCTAAACAACTTGTCTACTTTAGAATTAAAAATGAAATGTAAGTTATTACTTACCAGAAAATTGCCAGAAACTTCCCAGCGTATGTGTCATACTTTTTTCATCGTAACACTGACAAATGACTATATTGTGTCAGTAGTAGTACCAAGCTTAATATCTGAGGGCAATGAGTTTCTAAAATACTAGAGTAGCAACGTCTTACAAAAGATTCTCAGAAATGCGTTACCACTTGATAGCTCAAAAGACAATGTCAATAATTCATAATGTTATTTGTTATTATGTAAGTCAGATATGCCTGCACTCTGCAGGCATCTTCGAAATGGCAACGCGTTGCTGCCGTAAACTGCCAATCTAGTTACGTTAGTAACATAGAATATCATTGTCTGAGGGATTTCTGAGGGTGTTAAGCTCTTGAAGGTGCTCTTGAAGGAATAAGTAAGAAAGCAGCATTTCGTGACATACCCAAACTTTACAAAAGCTATCCTAAAAATATATTCTGGACTTATAAATTTTTCACATTCTGTTTAGGTACGTCTAAATGTAACAAGACACGTCATACGATGTGGCAATGTATACCTAAGCTGTGACCGCTCATTAAGTATACGAAATTTCTGATCAGAAAAATTCGGCCCGAACACACTCTGTTCATACATTTTGACTTTTGTTGTAGACCCCGCATACTATCAGAACTTTGACGTGTCAAAATGTATGAGCGGGGCGGGGCGTCTGAAATTTTCTGATCAGAAATTCCATTGACATAAGAAATAAGAAATTCGGAAAATATGCGGCCGGGCAGAAGCTGCAAAATGAAAATTTCAAATCACGTGACGTCACACTTTTGTATCGCTATTACACATTGTCGCATCATTACTATCATTTCAGTCCAAACTGACACTTCTGATGTCGTTCACAAGCAAACGGTAAGAGAGGTTTCTAGGCTACAGTAGGAGGATCCAGGAGGTAGGAGGCCGCAGGAGGCAGCAGTAGGAGGCATGAATAATCATGAAAACCACGAAGTTTCATTAAGGCTGTGTGATTTATGCTTTTATTCCTCGTCCTGTTAAACTTCTTTTAATTATATCAGTGGTAAAAGCTTCTGATAACTTCGCAGGTCCATTTCCGCCAAATATTAGATATCTCTTTCCTTCTCTTTCATAAACACAAAGAAATCTCTTTATTAACATTGAAAAAAAGCGTGTCTTAACTCTTTGTGATAGGTTTGTAAAATTTTCATAAAATTTTAAAAGGAGATTCTTCGAACCCTGGGGAAGGACAAACTACAAAATATATGGCGGACCCAATATCATATTTTATTTTTTTTATTTATAGTAATAAATATTAAATACACAGGCTTGATAGACGGAATAACTTATTGACATTATCGCGACTCAAGGAATGTCCATGTCGAACGCCTAAATCGATTCATTTGTAATAAGTTAGTAAAAATTACGTTAATCCAGAAAAAAAAACTAGTTAAATAAATACTTCCTAAGAAGAAAAATCTCTAGAGTAACCCAATACCTAACAACGGACCTATGTAAACTCTGCTCTACTACATAGCGCAAAAATTCCCACCCCCCTCTTCCCTCCTGGCACTCGAACCAGAGAGGGGGGGCCTCCCCCACCCAAGAACTCGGCACCCGATTGTTCATGTATGTATTCAGCACATTAGGAGTCAAGTAGGATAAAAACGGAGAGGAGCTTTAAAAATATATAGCGCTGAGTGATATTCGCTCTCGGCGAAATAAAGCGGCCATTTTGTTTTAGTTTCGGATGGACTTTTGGTGGATTGATTTAGTGGTATATTTAGTTTATTGCTCGGGAACTGTATTTGTTGCAATTAAAACCATCCAATTTTCTATTCCGGGACTCAAACGATAGGAAAAAGCTAGATAACATAATGAGAGTCGTTTAAGAGTGTTGAAGTTGGCCTACGAATAACAAAACTATTGTTATTCGTAGAAGTTGGCAGATGAACTTACTTTCGCATTTAAAAAAGCTTAGATTTGGTACAAAATAGTAGATATATTGTCAAATGTTGAACATATTGTGATCTGTTTTTTTTAAAGTCGGTGAAAAATTCTATATCAAAGTGTGATGTAGAATGGCGTAGACATTACGTAAGAATTACGTAGCGCTACGCCGTAGCAAGGTGCTACGACCTAAATTACGCGAACTGCGAATGAATGTAAAAATAAAATTTAAAGAAACAAATATTTTAGATATTTTTTTTCCTTACGAAGCTTTGTAAACCGTCATAATTTTAGTCGAATAACCTTATTAGAAATGACAAAATACATAAATTTTAAACCTATATTTAAGCTATTTTGTTCAGTTTCTTACTCCATTCACTATATTTCTTTATCTTTTATAATTTATATCATTTCAGATTACACCTTACATCCCCCCTTGGAAAATTCTGTGTATTTAACTTTTTTTAACAAGAACACGCTCGAAAAACTCAGAACACCCAGCAATCAAACTTCAAAAGAATAATCAAAGAACATGAATATGGAGGTGTTCTAATCTTAATAAAACTTGAGGGATTTTCAGTTTTAATTAATACAATCAAAACAAACACGGGGCCTAACAGCTTATAACCCGCCGGTTAGATTTGCATTTCAATTCCGTCCGTTATAAAACAGGTGGCGACCTGGCGACACCGCGGATTATTTTATATTTGAAAAATGGACGCTTTTTTGCTGTTAATTGCTTTTCTCGCTTAAAAATGGAGGTTCCGATTCGAGGTTTATTTGTGGTGATATAACTATTGAAATCTAGTTATGTGATGGCTACCGAAGGTAGAGTAATGACTTTGATAGTAATAAATGTTGAATTTATGTCGGAATTACTGCTATGTATAATATCTTGTGATCTTATTTAATGTCTCTGAGTGCAGATGTTGCTCCCTAATGTTAATGTATTAATTCTGATGGAAAATTACGAAAGAAGATTTATTGGAATACAATGATGAGTTTTTATTTAAAATATTAATATTAAGGAATTAAGTAAATCATATATCAATATCTTAGGAGGAAATACAGATCAAGAGTCAATTTTAATAAAGTTATTAAAAGTGTGTATGGTTCGAACTAAAATGTGCATTCATATTAAAAATGCGCTAAATTATGTAACAGGCGTTTTAGAACGGAGACACACTGGAAACTATTTTCCCATTAATAAATTATTATGCTCCCAATTAGGGTCTACACAGACGGGCCGCATTTCAACTGCAATCCAACCGCAAATTGCAGTTCAAGTGCAGTTTGGATGCAGTTGACACGACCGCAATACGACTGCAATAGAACTGCAAACCAAACGCGCAGTCGGATTGCAGTTCAGTTGCAGTTGGCGTGCAGTCGTGTGAACTGTTTCGTTTGCAGTTCTATTGCAGTCGTATTGCAGTCGTGTCAACTGCATTCAAACTGCACTTGAACTGCAATTTGCGGTTGGATTGCAGTTGAAATGCGGTCCGTCTTTTTTTTTATTAAATAAGGGGGCAAACGAGCAAACGGGTCACCTGATGGTAAGCAACTACCGTCGCCCATGGATACTCGCAACATCAGAAGAGCTGCAGGTGCGTTGCCGGCCTTTCAAGAGGGAATACGCTCTTTTCTTGAAGGTTTGCAGGTCTTATAGGTCCGGAAAAACTGCTGGTGACAGTTCATTCCAGAGTTTTACAGTGCGCGGCAGAAAGTTACGCGAAAAACGCACTGTGGAAGACTGCCACTCATCAAGGTGATGAGGATGGTATGTTTTTCGCGTGGGACGATGGCGATAAGTTGCAGGTGGTATGATTCCGAACAATTCCTCAGAGCACTCCCCGTGATACAACCGATAGAGGATGCAGAGTGAAGCTACATCTCGGCGTAATTCCAAGGGGTCCAAGCTGTTTGAAACACTATGGCAGTCAACAATTCGAGCGTCTGTGTAGACCCATACATAACAACTACTGAAATAACGTAATTATTTCACAAAGCTTATTTATTCAGCCTGGCACATTTTATTTAACTTTCTGCCAGCACAAGGCATAACTAAAATCCCTTAAGCGAAATCTACATAAAAGAGACATAACGCGCTTAAAGGCACATCAAATAGAACTTCTGGTACTTTTATTGCGTGAGAAAAAGGGCAGGTGAGCCTTTCGGGGGTTATATTAAAATGTTTCATGTAAATCCAGCGCTCGGTATTCATAGATGACTTAGTTTACGAGACTTTTATATATCCGCTGCAGTTTCGGGTTAAAATATTTGACTTTTGAAGTTCTGAAACTGGGATACGCTGAAAATACAAATAATAATAGATGAGAGAGAGAACCATTTGTTTATCTTTACAACGTTTACGCAAATATAAAATACTGAAACAAAGACAATAAAAATACAACTATAAATAAATTAATTAATTTAAATAAACACTATTTATAATTAAAAAATGAAATCTAAATCGGAGGCTGCGGGCAAAGTACCAATTAGGCTGGCAGCATTACCTCGCTGAATGGCCAAACTAATACGTTGGCCGAGGTAGGCGCCAGCCCTGGGGTCATTTGATTTGGCGACCAAATATAATAAAAAAGAATATATAAAAACGAAATTAAATCATTGCACAGAAGTAAAGTGATTGATGAAATAATTTAATAAAATTGTGTTTAAGATGGAAGAAAGTTACAAAGCCTTCTTTGCGTATTGTGCTTTGTTTCAACCATTTTCGAAAAATTGGTTTATATTTCCCAGTTTTTACAACAAACAACAGCCATCCTGAACGCTATTTTGGTACCTACGTAGCTTACTTAACATTTTTTTTTATTAAATAAGGGGGCAAACGAGCAAACGGGTCACCTGATGGTAAGCAACTACCGTCGCCCATGGACACTCGCAACATCAGAAGAGCTGCAAGTGCGTTGCCGGCCTTTTGAGAGGGATTACGCTCTTTTCTTGAAGGTTTGCAGGTCGTATGGATCCGGAAATACCAGTTCGTTCCAGAGCTTTACAGTGCGCGGCAGAAATCCAGAGGGAGCGGTTGGTATTTTGGTGCCCCTGCCCAGAGATGAGAACAATATTCCATGTGAGGCCGAACCTGCGCTTTGTAGAGTTGTAGGCGTTAGTCCGGACTGAAGTACTGTCTCGCTATACAATATACATTAATTGTCCCTGACCATACTTCTAGAATCTAGACACTTCACTTTTCTACATAACAAATGATGCCTTATTTTTATACACTCCACGACAACCTCAAGAGCCAAGATGATTTATGACCGTCTATTAAATCCGTAGTGTGCATCAGTGTCACACGTCATTGTGACCCAGCGTCATTGTTAGCTCAAGAGACAGCGACAGCCAGACTTTCGTCATTTCATAAAAGCTGAAAATTTTTCTGTATATGACCAGGCTATGGTGGTAAGAACGGCCAGCAACTATGGAGTTTCGGTCGCGGTTACCAATAGGAGTTTCCAGTTCTAGCTTAGAGCTTCATACTTTATTCTGATAAAGTATCTAAAGTAAAGGTCTACTTAACCTTCGATAAAAAATAAAGTTAATTTTTTTATATTATTTTCTTTGCGATAGGAATCTCCTCTCCCACTGACAGTCATTTTTGACACCCGCTTTTCATTGCCTTTGAAACATTAAGCGTCTCCCAGACAGCCGCGGCCACTGGTGGCGGTGGCGGTCAGTTGGATGACTTGAGAGTTCTAGGAACGACATAGACACACGCGGCCACGCGGCCATGCCATCCAACTGACCGCCACCGCCACCGCAGTCCGCCTCTGTCTGGGAGACGCTTTAAGACTATAAGGTGGTCTGGCAGTGATAAGCAACTGTTAAAAATGTCTGACGAAATTTCTTTGTCTGTCTGACCGCGATAGGCACCGGATAAAAAGGGGCACTGAAGACAAACAAAAGGGGCGCCAAATTTTTTCCACACTATCAGCACCCTGGGCGCCGAAGAAACCTCACCCAGGGCGCTAGTAGTGCTAAAACCAGCCCTGGCTGGGCCAGTCTCTATGTTATAAAATAAAACGTATATATTATCATTTATCATACTATATACAGACTGGTGAGACATGACCGATACTTAAGGAGAGTATTCGGTACTCGATTCTCATTATAATTATCTAATAAAATTAGGTACTTAACTTTTGACCAAATTTCCCTTTAAAACAAAAGAATCATGGACATTAGTAAATTACTATGCGGCCGGCGCGGCGGCGCAGGCGTGCGCCCCGTGCTGCGCGCTACCCCTCCCGCGCGCGGTGTCCATGCGTTGGGTAAATAATTATTTAACTTTAAGCTACGTTTACTGAGTGATCAATTGATATTATTATAATTTTTTTTCAACTAATATAATAGCCAAATATCACGTCTTCGAGTATTGAACATGTCTCACCAGTCATGTTGTACTTATAAGTATTAGTAAGCTATAGTACTGAAAAAATATATAAAAAAATACGAAAGTCTATCGCTGGCTCTTGGGTTATATGACCTGGCGCTGTGACGGAGGGTGCTCGTGCTAAGCTATGTGCATAAATTCCGTCAAGGGCTCATACGTGACCCCGACACCTTTTGACTTGGATTTGCGAGAGAAAAAATATTTTTTCAGCGAAAATCTGCATAGCCGATATTGGAGATTTTGTTGTGTTCGAGAGTAAAATTCAGCATGGTGAAGCTAAGGCTTGGTGCTTATTGTTTTATTACCAGACAGTGTTCAAAAATATTATTGAACACTGTCTGGCTTGGAAACAATTCTGACACACAAGTGTCAGAATTTCATTTTAAAGAAGTGAAAATATATTACCCTATAGGTTTATTACCAGGTTAACATACTTCATACAAGAATATGGTTGTGAGCCCTTAAAAGGTTTAAAGCCCTAACAATTCCCCTTTTATCACGAATTATTTTTATACTAAAAGCCTATTTCTTCACAAAGTTTACGGCCGACCATACCCTGCCGTATACATTAAAACATCCAAACATTTATCTTCACAATCGCAATTTGATAAACAAACAATCCGGTAGAAGCTAGACAAAATCAAACCGTTCGATCCCGCTCCTTATTCATAAGAATTACTTATGCATGCAGCAGAGAAAATATTACAAGGTTTTAATGAAAGAAATATTAATTTCGAGGTAAGTTTTCTTTGCGGTCGCCGCGAAATTAAGTTTGGTCTAAATACTTTGCCGCTAAATATGCAAAGACTCAGCTCGGTAAAGTTTGTTATGAAAGAAGCTGCGAAATGTGGCTAAAATATGGTCTTGGAGCCAAAAAAACAGACAGTATTATTATTTTTAACAAAAAATTAAAACCGACTTCCAAGGTAAAAACAATAATAACATTAATATGAACTAAAAAGTATTAAATAATTTTTACTATCTAATGGTGCCTTTTTCCGAATTCGGCTAAAACTCAACTATTTCTGTATTCAATCTTCATTATTTTGAAGTCGGTACCAGATAGCTGAATCTTCAGTCCTCTGACAGAATATTTGAAACTTTTGAAACTGGCACCGACTTCAAAATTATGAAGATTGAATACAGAAATAGTTGAGTTTTAGCCGAATTCGGAAAAAGGCACCATTAGATAGTAAAAATTATTTAATACTTTTTAGTTCATATTAATGTTATTATTGTTTTTACCTTGGAAGTCGGTTTTAATTTTTTGTTAAAAATAATAATAATTTCACTCTTTTTAGTTACACTAGTAGGTAAACCTTCGCGTATATTTTACGTATCTTATTACAATTTGTCAAGAGTCACAACTCACACTCACAAAATCATATATTATCAGTGAAGTGAACATATTGTGCTAAGTAATTTAACAATTTTAATGCTTCAAGCCCCAAGCGGTCACCGGCGATTGAGATAACAATAGAAAGGCTATTGTGTCTCGTTTTTCCACGATCGAAGGATCTATCAGATAAAAAATTGTATAAACTTGCATAGGATGTAGCGTAGCTACTCATAATATTTAATATTATCATAATTATTGACAGCTCTGTTCTTGTAAAGCGCTTATTCCACTTATCCTAGCTAGGAAGTCCTAGCTAGGATCCTAGCTTTCTAAATGTTATTCCACTTGACTAAATTTTTTCCGATTTAGGATCCTAGCTTCTAAATGTTATTCCACTTGACTAAATTTTTTAGGACCCTAGCTAGGACTTCCTAGCTAGGATAAGTGGAATAAGCGCTTAATCAAGAATTCAAATCGATACTTAGTGCGCCATCTATCGATTAATAAGTATAACTGATTAAAAAGACACTTAATGACTTTGTTTTGTGTAAATGCTCTTTTTAAAATAACTTTATTTTAATTCTATTTGTCTATTTAAATTTTATAAAGTAATTAGTAAAGTATTCGATCTGTTGTCTGCCGCCACGCGCCACGCGGCGCGGCGGCGCGGCGACGCCGTCGCCTCTGCGGCGCCGACCGCCATGTATTAAACAAACAGGTGTTGTTATACAGTACATAATTATTATTATTAGTATATCCATACCTATGCCTTGTACTATTATTAATTCTGTGCCATGAGACATTGGTGACCTTAATGATGATGATGACGATGATGATGATGATGATGATTATGATGATGAATATGGATTGCATAGTAGCATATGCTTTCTGTTCTTAAAACAACGCCGAAACTCCCGAACGTGTATCTATAAGGAGTCAGGAGTTCTCTCAGCATCTTCGAAACCATGGTATACTTTGACCCAATATTTGACTTTTTGGTAGCATATTCTTAGTACACTTCACATAAAACCAAAATCATCATATGTTTCCATATAAATTTCGAGGAGTTCCCTCGATTACTCATGGATCCCATCATCAGGTCACCACTTTTGTGAACATGGTACCAAATTGGAGTGAAACCTAATACAACAAAACAAAAATTTCGAAAATCGGTTCACAAACGGCGGAGTAATCGTTGAACATACAAAAAAATAAAAAATAAAAAAAAAATAAAAAAAAAATATCCACAGCCGAACATATAACCTCCTCGTTTTTTGGAAGTCGGTTAAAAATTGAATATAAGCTGCACGATGTTAGATCTATATTTAATACATTGCTGTTGCGACAAGGTATTCAGTAATAATTAAAAATATAATTTGGTAAATAAATGCATGTCAAATAATACTTTAACAAGCACATAATACTTATTAATTATTTTTATGAAGCATTATAGATAAACCTCAGTTGTTTTAGATTTATTGTTGTCCTAAAAATAAAATAACACAACGACTATCATCTTCATCATAACAAAACAGAAATTTAATTGAACAAAAATGTTTCGAATAAAGGTAATGGCGTCTACGCGTTTTATTCAAATTTCCTGAACGACTGGAGCGGAAAAAATATGAATATGATTTCCGCGACTTACAGAAGTTCCGCGCCAAATGAACCATACTCCTGCCCAAAACACTCGCATTATTCAAAAAAACTGCCTAAAGACGCCCAGTGAAGGGGCGACAAAAAAGTCACAGATCGGTATTTTTGGAGGTAGAGTTATAAGATTTTTAATGACATAGAAAAAAGGATTTTAGAACTAATAAAATATTTTCTGATTGGCTAAACTCAGAATCAACCAGGCGTAAGAAAGTCACATCCTTTACCAAAACCACTTGTAAGATAGAAACGACAAAGTATGATTCAAAATTTATAATTTTTATTTTTAAAATATAGTTCTTTGTCACGTCGTATAAAAGAAGGTTGATGAACGAGAAATAAATAACTAAGTAGTTATTTAAATTGGTTTACCATGTAGTCATTAAAACATAGTTTTCTTTTCGGGCCTTACTCCCAAATAAAATGTTTGTTGTAAGTAACCACGAAACTACATAAGAAAAATTTCAATCGTCTCTCAGTGAACAGAGCGCCTTATTCAAAGTATTTCTTAAAAACACTCCGAGGGAGGCGCGTTCGGCGATAACTTTTTATACATTTGAATAGCTAAATGAAGTGAGACGTTGTTGCAGATGCTGGAGCCTGTCAGCATAATATCATCATCATCACCACGCGTTACATTGTGGTTGAAAATATGCTACAGGCTTAATAAGTGAAGTGGAAAAAAGTGATAGTTTAAAATCTATATTTGTTTCACCGCAGCCTAAACTACTTATCAGATTTGAATGAATCAGTATTACATTGTTAGATAAGATACCTGATAATAATTTTCTAGGTTAGTTTATTAGTTAAGTCTGTCTCTAAAGGGAGGTTCTTAGTCAAATATTTGAAAGCAAGAAATTTTTAAGATACCTTTAAAGCGTGCTAATTCGCACACATCTCACAGGTAAAATCTACTTGATTTTACCTCATTACTCATAAGCTGTAGCTAGATGCTATCAAATCATTTTTTTATAATTACACAGTGTAGAAACGTGATTGCAAAAAGTTCTTGTTATTCCATATTTGGTTGTGCTGTCTCGACTTTGCTGATGTATTTGGTATTTGTTCGGATCGTGAGGCAAGCCGAGATCGCCTAAAAGATAATTACTTGAAATGTTGTTGACAGCACGCTCGTTGGGGTGTTCCACAGGGGCGTGTTCTTACACCTTTCTTGTTTCAAGCGTTACGCAATGACGTTGCTGTGACTGTCAAGAAAATGATGTACTACAAAAGTACTGGAGCTTTTTAAACATTTTCTGTATAAACTATTTAATCCTTCGATCTTGGATTCTTGGAAATCTATTGTTATTCTATTGTGTCTCGCTTACCGGTGAGCTTGTGAGGGCTTGGTGGGCTAAAATTAATATAAGCATAATCAATTGGAAATTGCCACAGAGAAGAGAACTGTACGATAATGCCTAGGACCTGGCTATTTCATTGTTCAATTAATAATTGATCTTGCGCACTGATCTGTCAAAAGCGTTCGACACAACAGCTCACAGACGTTCTTACATTATTCAGGACTCATTCGATGGTGTAATTCGAGTCTCCGTTTAGTCATAAAAATGTTAATGTAGCAAAAACAAACAGCCTAATGTATGCGAGGGGGATTAGAGCGTTTGTCTCCGCCATTTTTACGTCCGCAGATAGCAAATTGAACCGAATTGATTTCTTTAATTGTCTCCCTGTCTGCGTTGTTGTCGTTAGTAGTAATTGATTCTGTGTTGTACTCTTTTATTTTATTGTCTGGTTAAGTGAATTGTGGATTAAATATTATGTTATTGTTTTTTGTTTTCTAAAAGAGATATGATATTTTAACAAGCGATAATAGGTAATTCAGATTCCAGACTGGCACTATTGCGTGTAAAATTATCGTGTATTTCATGTCAGTATTAAGTATTTAAACATAGAGCTGTAGTCTTGTACAATTAACTTGAAGAAGTTTTGTGTAACTTCCCCAAGTACATAATATACAGAACATAGGAACAAAAAATATGGATCACCAAAACAAATTCAAGCAACAAATTTCTGAGATTTTATTTTCAAAATGTGTTCTACATTTATTTTCATAAACCAACAACAACAATTCCCATACAAAACCAAAGTCATTTAATCGAATATACTCGATACTCATCATAACATCATTATCTCACAAATATGGCGGAACATAAACAGAAGACTATCGTATAATGAGTGGACACTGAGGCTGTTATCGGCATGATGGATGTTGAGGAAAATATCGACGAAAATGGCGGCTGAAACAGGTGCGATACAGCGTAGATGTGCTGGGAAAATTAAGATGAAAAGAGAAAATGAAACTTAGTCAAAATCTAACCAAAATATTAGAAGTGAGCCCACTTATAAATTTTGGAAATGTCGTTGTTGTTCGTACCTATGTTCCAATTTTAAAGTGTTACGTCGTGTTACATACTGAATAAATCAAAATATAAAATTGTGAAATAACGAGCCCTGATAATGCTAGGGAGGAGGACTTTAAATAAAAAAAATTAAAGTGTCAGGTTTTAGAAAGTTAAACAAACTTTCAACTGAAACAGTTTAGATTCTTAGGAAACGTGTGGCGTACGTACGTAAGAACGTAATATCAGTATAATAACTTTCGTTGAAAACTGGTTACTATAGCCACATTAGACATAACTACCAGTACTTCGACTACTAAGAAACGGACGAGCATTAATATCTGTCATTTCTTTCGGGTTTCGCCAGGATAAGTTAAAGGCTGGCGCGCTGGCTGGTATAATTTATTTTTAAAAATAAGATTTTGAAATTGTATTCTGACAGTTTTCTTTGCATGTGCCAAAATGTAAACAACAACTTAATTTGTAGGTAACGACCCTAGCGACGACTTTTGTCTTAATACGTCAAACTTAAAAAAAATTACATCAGTTCTGACTTCTAAGTCGGCATACTCTATCATTTTGTCTACTCTGCTATATGCCCGGGACACACGAGGCTAGTTTTTCAAGCTAGGATGGCAAGCTAGTTTTTTACCAAACTGTCCTGGCTTGCTGACCTAGCTTGGAGCATGCTAGTTCTGTTTTACAAATGAAGATAGTTTTGTCTACACGAAGCCAGAAGTACTAGCTTGCTAGCTTACAAACACTAACTTGCTATCCTAGCTTGAAAAACTAGCCTCGTGCGTCCCGGGCATATAGCTGTTCATAACGCAGATTTTTTCTATTATAAAGCTTAGAACAAACCTACGCGACAGTGACGGAGCGTCAAGTTGCGTCAAGTTGTCAAATGTGTTTTTTGTGCTTTAATTGGCTTTAATCTTTAATAATATTATATTATTTTTCTTGAATATATTTTTTTTTCAATACTTAGACACAGAATCGCAGGAAGTAGTTGTTTCAGTGGCGTAATTAGTGAAGTCGGGAAGACTCGTGGCGCCCCCTGCGCAGAATACATTTACATAATGCGGCTCGAGAACGAAGCGTTGTTTTAAAAATGATCAAAAGCGAACCAAGAAGCCACTCGAGTCCCAAATCTATGGAATAACAAGTTGAAAATACAAAGAGAAGGTACTGCTTAACTTTACGCACCTATAGAGCCGAGAATTACTTGTCAATCGTCTTACTTTAAAGAGAGGGAGAAATGTACTTAATCTTTATGTTTTAGCATCTTGCTATAAGCTGGTTTATGTTTTATAAAAAAAAATTATAAAAAAAAGTTAGTAAAAATGTACCTTGTTCTACAAAAACTTTTGATGTTACATTTTTTTAATTAAACAGAAGATTTTTTACCGTCTTTGTACTTAAATAAAAATTTTGTCCCCTACCTGATTAGGGCGATAATATCAACTTGTATAATTTATTCTCTAAAGATATTTCACATCGCTATGTATTTATTCTGTCTTACTTCATGAACGAAGTAAATAGGCTCAAAGTGGAATCATAATTCAAAAGCAACACAATTTAAAGACACATTACACCTTTGAACACAATTAAGTTTGTAAGCTATTTAAGTTGGGCCAAAAATCACATTATCCTCGAATCTTTACGCATATTAAGTGTGAGGGTCTAAAACGAAATCATTATTCAAATCCTGTGAATAATGTTTTCAGGAGGACCGAGCGGATGGCGGCTGGAGACGGAGTTTCGTGAGTCGTTTTTGAATTTTAATATGGTCTGTAACAAGTTTTCAGTCAAAGGAGATCGGTGCCCGCCGCGGCCAAGTGCTCACGGGCGAAGCGGACATTTTGGAAATATTTTCTAGTTGGAGGATATTCCAGGTTGAGGTATTTTTGTACGGCTTGAAAAAAGAGAGACAAATGCTCGCATAGGTAACAAGAATCTCAGCGGCTATCTGTCTTGCCTGTCTACCTAACATTGAGGATCGGAGATGTTGGTATTTACACATTTGCGGACTGTACAGTGGACACTCAATAGCCTGTATCGTGGTTAAAGTCGTACAGAAAGACTGACGTCACTTTTTAGTATCTTCCATATTAAAATTACTATGAATAGCGTTCTCTAGATTCCATAATCTACAGTGCCATGCTAAGCTATAGATCTACATTCTATTTCTTGCACTTCATAATCTGATCATGTCCGCTCGGCCCGTGCAGTCGGGGTGATCAAAGCAACTTCATCAAAGGACGCCGGCGAGCGTCCGGTGGTAATTAGACCGACCACCACCCCACAGACTATCTGGACTACTATCTAGATTCTACTAACTACTATCTAGATTATAGAATATGTAGTATAATCTGAACTACTATCTAGATTCTACTGACTATACTACTATCCAATAATATAGATTACTGAATTGTAGTATGATCTTCCCACTTATTTTAAATAGGGCCTTGCTCGGTAGAGAGGCACATTTATGTGTAAGACCTTTTCGAGTGAAAAATAAGTGTTAAGGATCGAACAAAACAAAATATGTGTGAGTCACTTGATGTTGTTTAGTTGCGTGTATGTATGTTCTCAATGTAAAAGAGTTGCAATAGCTTAGTTGTAAACTAAACAGATAGAAATCTTGGAATCATCATTTTATTAAAAAGCTTGATTTGAATTTTCAAGAAGTATTTCCCGATGTGCGTAGTACTTACGAATTATTTTAAATTTTGAGCGACCTGGCTTGAACTACATACTATGAAATACGGAGAGCAAAGTAAATCCTCAGAATTTCCGATGTGATATTTTCGTACATATCCGAAATTTCTCTTCTAAATATAAGCTTATATTGGAATGTCTAGACGAGAAAAATTTAAATATTATACAGTGCATCTATGTACCTAACTAATGCATTTGAGTTGGTAGTCTGACTGCCTTTAGTGTTATGACTTATAAGGTAGTGTGCCCTGAACGTTGAATCCTGCAAGTGGTCAGAGACCATTCTAAAGTATATAACGTAACGATACCTTATCTTGAGTCTTGACTAACCAGTCAATTTTCAATTAACCAATTGAAAGTAATATGACTATCGATTGAGGTTCTTTTTTATTGGACTATGTAGTCACAGGCTTATGTAATCATTGTGAGAGCACTGAGATCATTGCTGCAGACAATTCCCTGGGATTACTCGTGTTATTTATAGGATTGTTTTTTGTCAGCTCATGAAAGCGATCTCGCGATCCGGTCACTCGGTCATTACTGCCCTCGCGCTATGAAATATTTATGACGACTCCCATAATAACGCGAGCGACGATATCATTATACTTTGTGATGGGGGTGTCGGGTGGGGCGGAATTTCTGATCGCTCCTTACCATTGCAAACTCGTAAGCGCTCGCAAAACATGAGCCGAGCCTCGAGTCCCGAACCCGTTCAAAAATTGACATTTCGTCCGATAAGTCGATCTAGGTGCAGTGCGCAGACGCGCGCCGTATTAACTTGGTAATTAGCTCCATAATACGACTTGCAGATGAGCCGAGTTGTGAAGTTGAATACATAAAAAGCCCTTTTTTCAGCGATCGTGTGCATCTGGCCGCCAGTCCGGGGCGCGGGCCTACGCCGGCCAGAAGTTTGCCTGTTCATAAATAAACGCGAACGGTATTCAACAGCCCTTGGTGCTGTATGCATAACGAATTTGAAGGAGGCGAACTTGGAGGCTCTGCTGACTGGGATGGAGTATAAAATTCAGTAACAACATGGTGGAGGATTTCATTCGACGTTTCGCTGTCGGCGACGGCATAGCTCCCGTAATTAGTCGATTAGTGGTGATGAGTGGTCGGGCTGGTGGTCGGTTACCGACTAGTGGTTGGAGTAATGGTTTCGCGATGACTAGTGCTTCCGTAGTGAGTGGTGTAGTGAGTGCAAGGAGCAGGCGCGCCGCTGGGCCTGCGGCCGCTAGGTGGCGTACATATCGGTAAATACAATATGGCGTCGTTTTGAATATTTTTGCATCGACTTATTATTTGGTAATGCTAATCTCTGTGCTCTGTTGAATCGTTTTATTTATAAGGCGATATAATTCTACTTTTTGCTAGATTGAATTGAGATTATTTCGATGATAGCTTACTGTGCAACAACTTATGATCTTCGTAAGGCGTCAGAGATTGTAACTGATAGTTTATGAAACTTTTCTTAGTTTTTAGACAATTCACAAAGTTTTACCTGACTTAGAAAGGTATTCGCAAAATGTGTGAGATGCTTTCTCCCTAATTCATCTCATATTATTAAACTTATAGCGTGCCCTTTACCTTACTTTAAGACTAATTATGAAAAATTACATTCGATTTTACTAAAAACAGTAATGACGTTTTCTACGGCTAGACATAATTAAAGACATGAGTAGATGAACCGGGTAACTAATATTTTACCTCACAAAAGATAATTATTTGACAGCAATTACATGGTATATAAATACTATACACATTAATTACTAACATACTTCTTTGGTCATGTTAATTATTTTATGAGAATCATCAATTATACGTGGATTTTCGAGTCTCCTTGGTAGGCCCTTCCCCTCACCAGTTTGAGTTAAAGTTAACTGAGGGTTTTACGATATTTTACTCATCCCTCGTGCTTATGAAAAAAAGACATGATATATTATGTTAAATACAGGGTTAAATTATAAAAATATGCACAAGTACATCTGAGAATGATATCTAGACCGAAGTATATTATATTGTGGTGGCAGGTGGAAATTTCGAGCAAAATATTCCTGACTGAGCACGAATGTACCAGGGCACCATATATTTGCAGGAGATTTTTCATCCCGAATATTCTAGTATGTAAATGGAGGTGACGAGCTCTCGACACTGACATGTCATTTTCTGCACCGTTGAATCCGTATGCAGGATTTGGCTGACTGTATCCCACGAAAAATATTAAAATATATATACATGCGATTTTGCTCTTTATTTCGTGTATTTAGGTGTGGTTATCGTGTGATATATTTAACTTTTATGTATGTTTGATACATGAATTCGAGTGTGTCATATGTCATAGTGCAAAAGGCTTATTTCTGCCTGCACGTTGGCTGGACAATGACGTCAAGTCTTGTTGTGGATGCACTGAATTGACAGTATAATACGGTTTTTGAATCGGGATGGATATCAACTTTTTTGGAATACATTTTGAAATTTACCTAGTAATCTACCTAAGGTCCTGAAACTAAAAGGACCATAATTATATGACAACTACTGATCGTAATCAATCAACAACTGACGTTAACTATATTTTAATATAGTGGCCTGCAACTTCATTGCAATTGGTTTATTGTACAGGTAACAAGAACCGAACTTTTATCATCTACAGGGTGTAACAAAAACTAGTGATAATACTTTAGGGTGTGTACGTGTTCCCTGTAGAGAGTTCACTGTGAAAGTAGCAGCGCTGAAAGACCAAAAAATTTTTTCACTTTTGTATGGGGAAACTGGTGACGCTCGGGCCCTTGCCCATACAAAAGTGAAAAAAAAATTTGGTCTTTCAGCGCTGCTACTTTCACAGTGAACTCTCTACAGGGAACACGTACACACCCTAAAGTATTATCACTTGTTTTTGTTACACCCTGTATATCTTCTTATATAAAAAAATGGATTTTCAAATGTGTTAGTCGCGCTAAAACTCGAAAACGGCTGAACGGGTTGGGCTGATTTTAGTCTTAAAATATTCGTAGAAGTCCAGGGAAGGTTTTTAAGTGACACGAAGTAGCTAGTAATAAATAAAAATCTATACCATGTTTACGTACGTATTTAGTCATCAGTGGCCTTGTCCTTGGACTCAAAGTATGTCTTTATATAATTTTTGCAGTCACATACGGGTGGACACACTATATTTTTAAATTAGGACTTTACTCGTGTAGGCTTCGACGAAAAATTACAGTCTGTCACACCAATCTCTTGGCACATAAGCGTATATTTTATCGGTGAATCATTCACATATAAATCATTTTTTCCGTGCGAACTACCTGCGTATTAAATTGCCAATTACGACATAATGACATTTATGATATACAGCCTCTATTATAGAGGCTCTATACAACCTCCTAACGTCATCAATTACTGTGCTATTCCAGCCTGGTGGCGCCGCACTTTTCCTCCTAGATATTGTATCATAATCTATAAAATATTATGATTTTTTTTTATAATAGAAGACTGTTAAGTGTCTAACGGTCAATCTACAACTAGCCACGGTAGTCGGTATTATTTCTAATCAATTTGAAGGCCTAGTGAGAAGTAAACTATCATCACATATTATGATAGTCAATGACCAAGGAACATTATTTGGGAATGTATTAAATGAAATTGTAGGAAATAAATAAGTTAAAAATAGTAGTAAACAGTAGACTGTTGAATGTTGACGCGGAACCCTTTGTGTGGGCGAGTCCCACACTTGGCCGATTTTTTTAGTAATAGACCTCTTGAGTACTATTCAACTGCACTAGTACTAGATGTACCAAGTAACACGTTAACAATTGTCTGTCTGTGCGGTAATGTGCGGGCGCGCTCGCCGCTGGCGCTCGACCGACCACGCTCCTGCGACTCCCACGGTAGCGTGTGTATAGGGTGATCGAATATTGTTAGTGAAAAAATTATAGATTTTACTCTTTGACTCGAGGGAAATGAAGGCTTTGATATTTTTTATGTAAGCCTTTGCGCGAAGCACCATCAATATCTTTGAACCATCAAGATGGTGCATCATCGAATACCTAGTAGGTAGTGTTTGATATTTTTGGAAAAATTTCACAAAATTATTTAAATTGAACACATTTACATTTAATACTTAAAAACAAATTATATTATTTGGTTATTTAAAATATAAAGCAGCATAACACAATTGACAATAATTTCCTATACTTATTTGAAAAATATGTCCATGAGACTTTCCCTGGGCACAGTATCACAATATTTACCCTGGGTAATCTTATTATTAATATTATATTTCTGCCCTACCGTGGGTACAATTTTTGAAAAGCCAGATTAGCAGTTAAAGCTTTCTAAGGTTAAAAAGCTTTAAGTGCTTTACGGGCCTGGTAACATAACAAGGATATAAGTAGGTAGTACAAGATGTATCTTTCATACACCTGCATAAATTTTAACTTCATTTTAAACCTCTCTTCTCCCTTCCTCCTTTTAATCATTAAAATCGAAGCTCATCAATATGCTTAAACAGGATTGTAATCAACACGAGTCGCAGAACATCCTGTATCACAATCTAGGTATGGGAGCAGTGTTTGCTCAGCGAGATTACCGAGTACCGATCCCAGCACGACGGACCACGTAATTGTAATCTGATTACAACAGTAAACAACCAAGTAACGCGTCGCCACGATTGTGACCAAAAGTTACATTTTGTAACTTGTAATCGAACTACGCAAATGTAACCCGAAATTACAACACAATATCGCACGTTATTTTTGACAAATACCTAAATGACAATTTTTAAGAGACAAAATATTATAAGAAGAGTTTAATGCACTTTTAGAACTGAGTTCAGAACAAACATATTAGTCGCCGGTTACACTGTCAAATTTTCATCAATCTGATCCATTTGATCGTGTACGCCACGGATTGATAGATTGATCGTATTTTTAATATGAACTTTTTAAACCCATCAATATTCCGTCAATCAGATTGATGGATCAGATTGATGAAAATTTGATCATCGTGTAACCTGTGACTTACAGACAAATATAAGCAAATTCACAATAGTTTTGATTCCAGTGTTTTGAACTGATAATAACTTGATACTAAACTTATCATTCAGTAGTTAAGTATTGCAGTAGGCAACATCATTCACAGGCCATTATTATTATTATTATATAATTTAAACCCTAATAATTAATCGGCTACCGCATAACAATTGAAAATCTATTGTGTCTGCGATACGATGGAGGTGCTACTATAAGATAATTTGGATATTTTATCTTTAGTTTACGACTATATTATTAAGATAATAATAAAATAAAAATTTAGGAGATAGTTATAGTTATTTTTGCAAACGTTGCCTACGTAAACACTACACAGTAGACAGTCAATGTAACGGGCGTTTCACTTATCTACAACGTCAGCATTTAAACGGCCTTTTTACTCAAGACAAAGCAGATAAAACGTATAAATCACCACGATACGCCACACTTTTGTACTTTTTAACGGCGAACCGCGTTTTTATTCAAAGTAGCCACTTAGTAAATAAAATATGTGGGCATCTAGAACAATAAACATCCTGTGGGTGGGACTTCCCGGGGCTTTTCTTTTTTAAAACGGGATCGGGACCGCGACGACAGATTGGAAATACACCCGCGGACACTGAAAATTCCCCCGCGAGAAAATGCGCCGTGGGCATTATTTTGGTTGACAAAATATGCCGTTTGCAAAGAAAAAAGACAGCAGGCTTGATGACACAGCACAAATGGGAAAGAACAGAAGTGCTGACATATTTTTGGGACAGAATAATAGATTTCCGTTGTATTTGTCTATTTTTCTGTAAAAAAGATTTTTTTGGTGATCGTGCTTTCTTTCGTTAAGATATTGTTGAAATTGTAAATCTGTCATTTTTTCGGTTCTCCCTACATCATCAGAATGTTGTCCGCTCCGTCTAATAACGCGATATCGCGTACAATTTTTTTTAATTCTTGGTTAGTCTAAATCCCTTTCCACCGTAGTTTTATGCTTAGTTACATATTAATTTTGCTAAAATGATTTTTTGTCTTATTATACAAGTATCATATAATTATAACGTATAGGAAATTGCATTACTTACTAGATTTGGCATACCTACATCTGTAATTGGTCATGTTACTTCATGTTTAAACCTACTACGTACATTCCTACATGACGATAAATAACTACTGACAACATCATTAAAAAGGTTAACATTTGAATTGAGAACAAATAAAAAAATATTTTAGAATCCTAATGATGAAGATTGTAGATGAACTTTTATTGATTTACGAAATAAAAACTGCGTAAAAATTAGTTATTGAGTATAATAACCTATTATTTCACTTTGTTTTCAATAAAACGTAGGAGAGTTAAATATTTAATTTTTAATCACTTCTGTTTGATACAAAACCAATAATACATAAATACCTTAACGCGCCTTTTTTTTTGATCACGCGGTGTATACGTGTTCAGTAATTATCTAAAACATTGTTTAGTCGGTACAGAATTAGCATTTTTTTAATCTTTTGTCAACCACACCGTTAGTTCCGCAGCTTTAGCACAACATTTACAAATTTTCAAAAGATGTGCGATTAAAAAATCCATTCGTGGAAATATTATGAGAAAATATTATGTACGTCTAGGCGTCTGTTTAAGTTACGAGTATGGATGGGTACTCACGCCTTCCTAGCGGTTAAACGAGATTTTGTAAATTATAGAAATATATATAATATATAGATAATTTATTCAAATCAAAATAGCTGTTATGAGTTGATTAAATTATCTTATATTATATTAACTAGCTATTTAACCGAGCTTTGCTCGGTATTCGATGAAACACGAATAAAATGTCATTTTCTAAAAATTATTCCTAGCTAGATCGATTTATCGCCCCCGAAACACCCTGTATACTAAATTTCATGAAAATCATTGGAGCCGATTCCGAAATTCCAATTATATACAAGAATTGCTCGTTTAAAAGCTACGTCAAAAGTCAAAACCTACCGTCTCTTCATAACTTAAATGTATAATCTTGTGCGGTCTCGCGGCTCGCCACGTAGAATATTCGTCTAATTGTATATGGTTACCCATGAATGGCATGAGTGTAAGGCAATGTGTTAGGCCAACATGGAAAGAGCCAAGTTATTATTGAAACATGACGTCTCTGAGTGCAATCGGATGCTGTGTATACCTACACAGCATCCACTACATCATCACTACATCGGCTACAGATTCATCCGAAAACTGGGAATATAATGTTGTTACTTAAAATAATATTAATTATATACCTACATTGTATATAAGTATTCTGAAACCGCAATTTCCCAAATACTTTAGTTCGCTAGCAATAAAAATTAACGAGATATATTAAAAGTAATTTAAGTGCCCATCGCTCTTATAAGCCACGCCCAGCCGAGGAGGCGTGGCCGCGCCCCGCCCACTGCACCATTTTCCACCGGGGGGTAAATTGGGGGTGTTTCGGGATGTGTTATATAACACCCCCCCGGGTGGTGGGTGGACATTTGTCTTTAAGGATAGGAAATATTAAATGGCCAGACGGGACGCTGAACAAAGAGAATTTCTAATATAACTTTAGAGATTTCAAATTTTAATGCTCCTTTTTAATATCTGTCTACTTTTAAAATACTGAAATAGTGATATTTCTTTAGCTGCAGTACTATGAAAGTAATATAAGAAATACTTACGTACAGAAATATTGAATATAGTAGTATACGGTCACATTAACTAGACGCACGGTTGACGCCATTACGGAGCTCGAACGACGAGATTTTTCGACCCGCGAACTTCGTAAGTCACAGGTTACATGGGTCAAATTTTCATCAATCTCATCCATCAATCTGATTGACGGAATATTGATGGGTTCAAAAAGTTCATATCAATCCATCAATACGTGGGTTAAAGTCACAGGTTACACGGTCTGAAAATTTGACCTCTTCAATCTGATTGGCGGAATATTGATGGATAAAAAAGTTCTTATTAAAAATACGATCTATCCATCAATCCGTGGGTTACACGATCAAATTTTCGTAAATATTTACAGGATTAATGGATCAGATTGATGAAAATTTGACCGTGTAACCTGTGACAGACGATCAAATTTTCGTCAATCTTTACCGGATTGATGGATCAGATTGATGAAAATTTGACCGTGTAACCTGTGACAGACGATCAAATTTTCGTCAATCTTTACCGGATTGATGGATCAGATTGATGAAAATTTGACCGTGTAACCTGTGACTATCACTTCGTTTCAAATATAAAACCGCCCGTATTTCCATATTTCAAAACCAAAATGATGCCAAATCGGTTTAGCCTTCTCGAGTCTTTAGCGGCACTAAAAGGGCCCATTCACTATCCTGCATTGCAGTCCAGCCGTGCCGTCCGCCGGCTTATGCAGGATAATGAATGCAACACCTATGACCTAGTGAATGGGCCTTTTATCAAATATTTCAAATGCATTTTTATATTATAACACATTACACAACACAGATAAAGTTATTGAGGAGTTAAGATTGTTCATGTCCAGAAATACATAAATTCATATTAAGTAACCACTGCATTATACCACAAAAAGTCTTTTCAATCTTAAAACACGCATAATTACTTGAACTTTGTCACTCAAAAATAGCACATTTTTTTATAAAAATATGAAATTCAACTTACCTTAGTTACCTAATACCAACGTTTTTTTTTTAATCTATCACTTTTTTACTTATGGCACAGAACTCACGGGTAAACATCTAAACAGATAAGTTTTATTTTCAACTAGATGACGCCCGCAACTCCGTTTCGCCATAACTCGTTTATCGCGCGGGAATCGTACATTTTTCCGGGACCAAAAGTATCCTATGTCCTTTCCCGGGACTCAAAGTATCTTCATGCAGAATTTCAGCAAAATCGGTTCAGCGGTTTGAGCGTGAAGAGGTAACAAACAGACAGACAGACACACTTTCGCATTTGTAATATTAGTATGGATGGATGGAAGTATTGCAATTACTAAATCTAGTATTCAATTTAAAAAAAACGAATGAACTAACATTTTTTAATGTGGGTAGATTGAAAAGTTCAGAAAATTCTAGCGCTGTTGTTACTTGACGAAATACGTGGAGAGGAACGTATCTGAAAAAAAAAACAAAATATGTATGCAAGCGTAAATGTTTATGAACTCTTATTTTTTTAATACAACGCAACGTTGTGCACGTTCAATTTTTTAAGTTTGAAGAAAATATTGAGTTATTTTATCTAATTAATCCTACTATCCTACTAATACATATTATAAAGGCGAAAGTTTAGATGTATTGTATGTATGAATGTATGGGTGTTTGTTACGAGTACTCTTTCACGCAAAAACTACTGAACGGATTTTAATGAAATTTTACGATAATATAGCTTATACCTCAGAATAACACAGAGGCTACAATTTTAACCGACTTCCAAAATGGAGGAGGTGATACGTTCGTTTTTTTTATGTTCAACAATTACTCCGCCGTTTGTGAACCGATTTTCAAAAATTTTCTTTTGGTATATAGGTTATCATCCGAATTTGCCATTTAGTACCATAATATTCATAAAAGTAGTGACCTGATGAAGGAATCCATAAGTAATCGGGAACTCCTCAAAATTTATATGGAAACATATTGTGGTGACTTCGGTTTCGTGATCAGTATTTTAAGCATTTGCTACAAACAAGTAAGATTTTGCATTAATGTATACCATGGTTCGGCAGGTGCTGAGAGAACTCCTGACTCTTTATAGACACAAGTTTGGGAGTTTCGACGTTGTTTTAAGAACAGAAAGCATATGCTACTGATTACTATACAAATTACATTCACCGTCATCATCATCATCATCACTGCCATAAACCATTTTGACCCTATTATTGGTACTTTTCATAGTCTTTTCTTACATTGTGTGACTTAAACCGCGGGTAACACCGCAGGGCACAGCTAGTAACAAATAAAATTATATCGAAAGCATTAACGGAAACTTTTCTAATATTATGTCATTCCGTTCAGATGCCCAAAGTAATTCAGATTATTAAAATCAAATAAATAAAAAATGTTTTATTTCTGAGTAAATTTAAATATATTTTTTTCAGAATGTCTACCTGATGTCTACCACCGGTTTGGGAACTACCCCGGCGAGAAGAACCGGCGTAAGAAACTCGCAAGGGTCCCACTTTTTACCAAAAAAGTGAGAGAAAAATTGTTCTTTTTAAAATAAAGTTTACAATGTTGTAACTTATTATTATATACAATATCAATTGTATTTAATATTTAATCCTTGTGTTTTGTGTATTTATGTACTTATTTAATCCTTCGATGGCGGATTCTTGGAAATCTATTATTATTCTATTGTTGTCGCGATCACCGGTGATCTTATGGGCCTTGATAGGTTAAATTCAAATTAATACATTATGTTCTTAGTTAGGAATTTATTAAATGGTGCTTATTATTATTATTATAAATGAGGTTTGAAACGATTGTTAACACATTGTGTCGTAAGTATTAGAAAGGTTTTAATGTTCAATATCACCAATTCCTGGAAATCTTTTGTTATCACGGCCCATATGGGCCTTACGGGGCTTGATGGGTTAATTGGAATTCGGATTGTTATAGAATTCCTTTTATCACACGATTACTCTAAATACCCAAATTGTGTTCACGTTTTTCTAGACAATTGATTTTTCCAACGGGAAATAAATGAATAATTAGGCTAGCAACAGAAAATTCCTTGAGGACATAATATTTAACCCATCAATACCCAAACGGCTGCCGCATAACAAGTGAAAATATATTGTGTCCGCGATACCAATGGCGATACCCACGACCTATCGTGAAAATTCTTAATGCCTAGTTTATTAACACCTCCCAAGGTGTTAATAAACTAGTCATTAAGAACTTTCAGTTACGTGCTTTTACATGTGAGGCTTCTTATCGCAGGTATAAAAGGCAGAAAACCATGTGCTCCTGCGCATTTGGACGATGACGCGGGGCGTGAGTATTACATTTTTGTTTTTTCCCTTTGTATTCACTAGTTAAAAATAATAATTTTTTTAGACGTATTTCTTGTTAAACGTACTTATAACATACTTACAATATTATGAAAAACTGGTCGCAGACGTGTGGAAATGTAATAGTCGATTGATTTAACTAGAATATAGAAACTTTGCTAGGCAATAATTTGTTTGTTTTTTTTTTGTTTCAGTGAGCCAGGGCTACCGCCTCTACGACCTGTTGTCGGGAGGTAAGTTTTTTTCTTAAATATTTTAGTGCTGTATGTTTTCTTAATCAACAATGACAATGATGATCAACACGGTAATAATGTATTATGTTACAATTTGTTTTTGATTTGGCAAGATATAGTTTTGCTGACACGTCGCCATCTTTTCGTTCCGCCATTTTAAATATCGTTCCATTTACACGGCACACCGTTGGCGAAGAAATCCCATACACCCATTATGCTTACAAAACCATCGACTGCTTTTTGACTAAAAGCTTAAAAGATATCTCTTAATCAGAAATCAGAATTAATGAAATCAAATCTTACAAAATCTTAAGCACAGATGTAAAACTTAGTTTTGACTCGCGTTAAATGGTCACTTTTACAATTAGCCGTAGTATATTTTGCTCTCCTATTTTGCCGTGACGAAAAAACGTGCCGCACCGTGCCGGCGTCACGGCAAATTATAACACCGACCAATAGCAACTCTTCCGCTCTCTTAGTAGGTAAATTACTCTCCCCGCTGCATCGCATTATGCTAAAAGGTTACAACATCTCGTAAGCCTTTCCTCCTTCTCATGATGTTCCTGCCAGGGGAACCCAATCAACCAACCAGCAACCCAATCCTATTAGCAATAACAACCCTTTCCACTCTTCTTGATTTCTCATTCGTCTCCACAGACCAATAGCAGCCTTTCCACTCTTGCTGGTTCCTCTTCTCCACGTCTCAGGTCCATGGACCCCCGTCACCAGGCCACCTCTCCTCCTCGTGATATTTCACCTTCCAGAGCAACCAAACCAACCAATCAACCAGCAGCCCAACCCTATATTAGCAACCAGTCGTAACCCTTACTCTCTTCTTACCTGTTCCTCAACTCAATCCTATTAGCAACCTAATAGCAACCTTTCTACTCTTGCTAGTCTCACATTCTCCTCCATGTTTCAGGTCAATGGACCCCCGTCAGCAGGCCACATCCGATGCCGCGGCCGCATCCATCGTCACGATGGTCGCCGGCCGCCCGCTGGCCTGCGCCGCTGACGCCCCTCCGTGTGGAGACGCGCTCAGATCTGCGCTTAGTTTGTAAGGTTATATTAATGTGAGTATTGTTTAATATTTTCTGCATTTTCCTCTAATAAAGGCTATGCTATGTTTAAATGAAGGTAGAGATAAACTACGATAACATGGCGCACCCCTCCAAATTACAGTTTCAATGTGTGTAGCCACATCCTTACGAAAGAGTTTGTATGTAGTAAATATTCAACCAATCAACCAGTACTCACTATATTTCACTTAGGGCCTGTTTCACCGCTTCCTGATAAGGCTATCCACCACTTAACTTGACACATAGAGTATGGAGAATCTGTCAAATAAGCCTATCGGGTACCTTATCAGGAAGCGGTGAAACAGGCCCTTAATGTCACTTTTGTTGGTCAACTAATCATAACTAGCCGACCGCGCAAGACAACGCACTTCAAACGTTTTGAATTTCGGAGGGACGCGCCATGTTATCGTAGTTTATCTCTTTACAAAAATCAATGCCGAGTCTGGTCTGGCTGGGCCTTTAAGGGCGTTCCTTAGTCGGGATACCGCAATTTACCGTATTTCAAGCCTTATAAACTCATAATTTGAAAGCTACAAAGTTATAATAAAAATACAGCAATAATCTTCAGCATATCAACATTCCTTTCATCGTTTTAAATTTTCTATTTTTGTTTATTATACTCATGATATCAGCTTCCAAAGTAAAACCAATTTATTAAAATTCAAGCATACATTCAGCATCTCCTTAGGATTTACAAATTACTTTTATTTGAAACACACGCCAATAGATCGACAATATCATAAACTACATATTCCCCGCTTTAAATTTTTTTTAGGATTATTTTGAACTAAGATAAGTAAAAAAAATAGGGTTTTGGTGCGATCTCGGCAACGCGGCAAATGTATGGCCAAGTTCGTTTGTTCGGGGGACGGCCTTAAGTATAATGTGTTACAGACTATTTTATGGATAGACAGACAAGCAGACGGACAAACAGACAGGCATGTGTCAGATAGATAGGTAGAAAGACAGATAGTCTAGACCGATAGACACGACTATTTCCTGTTTATGGTAGAAGTATGCATAATATAGATTGAAATTTTTAGTCAGTTAATATGCAGCTATTTTTTTTTTATAAAACTTTAGCTCGTTTGTAACTAATATTTAATTTTTAAAATGTTGTCCAATACAGCCATTTTTAAACGGCTTTAGCTCCGTGGCTTTATATCTCCTGTGTCCAAGACTGACAGCGTGGTATCCTACAACTAAACTCCTTGAATTTTTTGAACATTCTTAGTCATTAACCCAAATATTTCTTGTTTCAGAAATAATGATATTTATATACAGAAAAATGGAGTACGTCGTTAGAATTGACTCTACATGTGACATCTGTACCGAATTCCTCGGCTGGAGATGTGTTTAAATGTTAAATTAGTTAGCGCGTGATGAAACTGATGTAACTCTATGTAACGATATAAGTGGGGATATTGTAACAATGAGACTAAACTTATTGTAAACTTAGACTAGTGTGTGTAAACCAATTACTTTTCCGTTACTTTTGTACTTTGCGATAATAGATTAAGGTTCTAGTGTAAGTAGTGATTAAGTTTAAGTAATTCCTGTTATCAGTCGGCTAATCGCAGAAAAAACAAGTAGTGAAGCGCAATTTTTTGTTTGACGTAGGTATAAGTGTTCAACTTTTTTGATATTTTATTACATCTTTTTTCTATAATTCGATATTTTTATTTCAACTCCCTAAAATCTTAAATACTTTTTCAGTGTAATTTAGTGACAAAGCCTTTTAAATTGCAATCTAGTCTACTTTGCCCACATAAGAATTCACATTCACACATAAAGTTCAAATTGTTTTTGTTTTTTGGTTAACTCTGCAATAATTTTTGTACAATTTTATTTTCCAATATTTGCGAAAACTTTTAAATGGCTTATAGTTACAATTTAGTTAAGTTAATTTATAATATAAATAGTTTATAATATAAATAATAGCTGTAAGTTTTCCGAAGAAATAAAAATAAAATAAAATCACGATATCAATCTCGTAGATAGTGTATGAACAAACATCTAAAAAAAGAAGTAATACATGACTATATTTCAGGATTCCAGGTTTGTGCAAGTGGGTTTTTTATTCTTTATACTTTTTTATTATTTTATAAGTATGTATGTTTTTTTATTCTTTTATGAGTATGTATATCTAAATTCCTAGATATGTTAAAAACATAAGTAATGAACGACAATTTTATTTTGGTGTTGTACTAGATACCATTATTATGTTATTTACCTTATATGTATGCAAGTTAGTCCGATCATAGTTAAAAAAATTAACACATTATTGCATTCGTGGTGCAAGTCTTGCGCCAAGACAAAGCTAGTGAACCTACTTTGCAACCATACAAAGTAGTAAACCGTACAGCTTTATGAAATTTAATTGATTGTAATTTACTTAGCTTATGTGACTATAGCCTACTTTTTCCTAAAGGGGTTTGGGTAATATTGGCGTCATTTTCAAATCCCGCGGCCACTCACCAAACCGGCATATTATGAAAGAACATATCAAGGGGAGTAAACTTTATTATGGGGGACATATAGCTAAACTATATCGGATCCGAGATATAAGGCATTTTATGTTCGTATTTTCAACGAAACGTAAATTCAATTTCAGCATGAATATTTAGGAAAATACAAAAAAACGGCATTATTTATTAGCTTTAAGCCTTCCTCGATAAATGGGCTATCCAACACAAAAATAATTTTTCAAATCGAACAAGTAGTTCCTGAGATTAGCACTTTCAAACACACAAACACTTCAGCTTCATAATATTAGTATACAGGGTATAACAAAACTAAGTGATAATACTTTAGGGTGTGTACTGTGTATGAGTTCCATCTATAGAGTGTACTGTAAAAGCCCTGAAATAACTTTTTTTTTCATTTTTATATGGGGAAACTTCTTCCACAGTGAACTCTGTATAAGGGACACATCCTCCTGCTCCTCCAGTCATGTTCCTCATGTCTGAGGACCACGATCCTTCTAATGGTCTTACGCCAGCTGTTCCTATCCTCCGTCACTCGAAGAGCGTCGTAGACGGTGGACTCAAGTGTGGTGCGGATTTGATCAGCCAACGCATGGGACTGCGACCTCGTGGTCTTTTTTCCTCAATCTTGCCAGTTACCATGAGTTTTTCAAGATTGTCTCCTTTTTTTCTGGCTATGTGTCCAAAATATTCTAAAATGCGCTTGAGGCAGATGGTAGAGAGACTTGTTTTTATGTTAAGTTGAGCTAGTATGGATGCGCTGGTTCTGAATGCAATCCATGGGATTCCGAGCATTTTTCTCCAGCACCACATCTCGAAGGCGTCTATACGTCTGCGGTCAGCAGACTTCAGAATCCATGTCTCGGATCCATAAAGAAAGATGGAAAATATGAGCGACGTGTGCACAAGTTTCGTCTTGGTTCTTAGCGAAATCTTTCTGTCACGCCAGGTTTTTTTTATGCATTTGAGACATGGCACTCTTAGCCATCCCAATTCTCCTACGTATGTCTGGTTCGCAGGAGCCGTTGTTCGTGATAGTGGACCCAAGGTATACGAATTCGCTAACCATTCCTAGTTTTAGAGTGCCAGTCAATGGTAGTGTGTTTCCACTATCTATGACCATTATTTTGGTTTTCCCTTTGTTAATTGAGAGGCCCAGGGTATTGCTGATTTGCTCCATTCTATCCAACAATTCTTGCATCTCGACTTCATTTGCAGCCAAGAGAGCTGTAGTGTCACCAGCATATCGGAGATTATTTAACTTTTTTCCACCTATGCGGACCTTTATACCTATGCGGACATAATATACCCCTCCATTGGTCACAGGTTTTCCGCTTAATGTATTCGCCGTATGTGTTAAATAAAATTGGTGAGAGAATACAGCCCTGTCATACTCCTTTGCCAAACTTAAAGAGGGATGGGACGTCATATCCTTGATCCTTACTACGCCACGGCTATTGCAATAGAGAGACTGGATGAGATATATTAGATGATCCGGAACCCCAAGTTCTTTTAGTACCTGCTACAAGGAATTCCAGTTGACGCAGTCGAAGGCTTTGCTGTAGTCGACAAAGCACATTATTACGTGTGTTATACTCATATGATTTTTCAATGACCTGTCTAACGTTTAAGATCTGTTCGCGAGTTCCCCTTCCCTTAACAAAGCCTGCCTGTCCCTGAGGAATTTGCCAGTCCAAGTAATGCCGAATGCATTTGTTAATTATATGGAGCAGGATTTTACTTGCATGTGATATTAGGGTCAATGTGCGGTAGTTCTCACATTCCTTTGTAGAGCCTTTCTTATGTAAAGGCAGCACACTTGACTCGGTCCAATCTTTTGGCCACTCGCCAGTGGTCCAGATCTTATTGAGAATTGCATGCAGTACGTCCACACCGGTCTCGCCTAGTAATCTAAGATCTTCTGCGATTATTCCATCAGGACCTGGAGCCTTCTTTAATTTAAGGAAGTTTATCACAGTCAGCACCTCGGAACGTAGGATGCTTGGCTCCAAACTTAAATTGTTCCAGTTCTCTACAGGCTTAGGTTGTTGTTAAGGGCCTCTTTAAAAAGTCGTTGAGAAGAGTTTTTAGTTGATTCCAGGATGTGTCAGCTGAGCTCAAGTCCAAGCACAAATAACTCAGTCTGTCCTCCATGGTCTGTCGAAAAGCGTTTCTTTCAGCTTCATTGGTGACGTTTGTTGACAATGCGTTTTCTAGGTGTTTTAAGGCGCAGATTAAAGCAAGCCACAGGGAGATTATGATCAAAACCACATTCAGCTCCTGGAAACGCCTTAACATTGCTCACAGATGATTTCCATCTCGAATTGATATTGATATAGTCAATTTAATCTCTGTATCTATCACCTGGTGATTTCCATGTATACAATCTTCTAAGATGGTGTTGAAAGCAGGTGTTTAATATGACAAGATGTCGGTTGATGCAGAAACTGATTAGTCTGTCGTCTCTCTCATTTCTAGAACCAAGTCCACGACGACCCATAACCTCGTGTAGGTGGTCGTCTTTGGTAGTTTTGCCTACCTTTGCATTTCAGTCCCCAAGTATTAAAGTTATTTCTCGGTTTGGTATAGAGTCTAGCGTTTCTTCAAACTTTCCGTAAAACTGTTCTATCTCTTCCTCCAATGACTGTGAGGTGGGAGCATATATTGATATGATGTGTAAAGCGCAGGGGCTAGTATTTAATTTCATCGTCATAATTCGATCTGATATTGGGTTGCAACCAAGAACATAGCGGTTTAGTTTATCGGGTATTAAGATGCCTACCCCTTTCAAGCTGGAGTCGTCCGATCCAGAGAAATAAAACGTGTTCCCAGAAGATGTTTTAAAATGGCCATTGTTTCGCATGTGGGTCTCACTTACAGCCAGTATATCGATTTTGTTGGTGTCCATTTCCTTCTCTACGATGCTCAGTTTGCCTGGTTTGAGTAATCCTCTAACCTTCCAGGCTGCTATACGATGACGTTTACGTATTGATGTTTTGACGACCTCCGTGGCGCAGTGGTGAGCGCGTCGGTAGCTCAAGCCGGAGGTCGCGGGTTCGAGTCCCGCCGACGGAACAAAAAGTTTATAAAGTTCCTGGGTCATGGATGTGTATTAAATATGTGTATCATAATATAATAAAAATCTTAAATATATGTATAGTATAAAACCACTACCATACAACGGAAATATATTAAATATATTTCCGTTGTATGGTACCTGTAACACAAGTCCATCAGGTACTTAGCACAGGGCCAGACTGACGTGGTGTGAAGCGTCCATAGATATTATTATTATTATTATTATTTAAATGTTTAGAGGTGGTAGATACGCTGATAAATCCTCCAAGTGGAGCTTGGGTAGCATATTTCACACCATCCGGCCCGGGTAGCGAATGGCACCGAGTGTTAGTCGGGTCGCCCAACAAATCGCTCTCATTGCGGGGGAGGTGTACTCATGGTGGACAAGGGACACATTATAATATATATTATTACCTATGTATGTGTTTTTTGTGTAAGTACGTATACTTACGTACACAAAAAATACATACTGCAGCTGTACTTCTATAATGAGCCGGGAAGTAGATTAAAAGCTAGACTGAAAATTCTGCCGAAAGGTGGCGTCCAGCGTCATACTGCACAGTGGCCAAAATTCGCTAAATAGTGGAAATAATCAACGTTATATTATGGGAACAACACTCTAAAGTCACTTTACCCTTCATATTTGACGCGGACGAAGTCGTGGGCAATAACTAGTGAGAAATATATATCTAACAGATTAAATATACCCTTTCTACACCTGTTTGTTAAGGATAGCTCCATAAAGTAACGTTAATTACTATTGATTTTGTGAACATAAGGTGCAAAAATAAATGTACTAAAATAATCGTAGCTCAGCTCCGATATTACTTAGAACAATTTTTATCACTAATATGTTTCTCTAATATAGCGCTACAAAATAGTATTGGTTTTATCCCTGGCCGCTGGAAAAAAAATGACGCCACAGGTCCATACAAAGTTACCCAATGCCCTTTAAAATCTAATACTTTTGACATTTGAGCTTACTTAATTAAAATCAAAATCGCGCCGTAGCAAGAAGTTTTGAAAAGCCCCCTCTGTCCGTTGTTATAATGTCGGCGTTTTGGGTAAATCCCGGTTTTTGGGCCGAAAATATCGTCGCCTTTGATCCCTTGTATTGACTGCTCACACTGGGCGATTTTCTTCGTATAAGATTATATTGAGCTAGAAACAAAGTATATTATTGAAGGGAAATTGTGCGTTTACCTTACCTATAAAACCTGGCCACAGATGCTCCTATTTTAAACTAAGGTTCTTTCTCAAGCTATTAAGACGCCGACAACTGCCAATGACCTTGATCTCGCATCACTCTCGCACCTGTGTCGATTTTCATGCCAGAGAGACAGAGATGTGTTCACTCGGTAGCGTGGATATATTTTTCGTTTGTTAGAGGAAAAAATAAATAGTATGGGAAATCTAGATGTCAGAACCGAAAATTTAATCTGGCAATCTTTGGATTTTTATAAAAGGTATCAAATAAACAAATTTTTAAAGCATATATTGTATTATTACTTTAGTTATAACTGTTTAAAGTTCCTGAAAGATGTGATTTTGGTATTTTTTTTCATCCAGTAGCAGTACATTTTTTTATTTTTAAATTCGACAAGCTTTTCCAAATATAATCAAAAATACCATATATATTTGTGGCGGTACCCACAATTCGCCTAACATTCCTGCATCGCGCTATCGAAGTTTTCTAAGCGCGTCAGTATATATAAGACAGCTGAAACGTATCACGTGGGCTTCGGCCTGACCGATCATAACACCTCGCTCGGTCGGAAGATCTTCATTTGGCCTCCACACATATTTCCCACATATTTTTTTGTGCCAATCAATGAAATACATAATATTTCTAGAAAACTGCACATAGATGTCGTATTAGCAGCTGTCACAATAATAAAGATTCTACTATTTCATTGCAACAGGTACCGACTTATAGTCTTCGAACTTACAACGGCTGAAATACTATACACATTATACATTTTGAATGTAATCCTGGCCTTTCTTTAGTGTTTAATCCTACGATCGGTTATTCTTGGAAATGCTGTTGTATCCTATTGTTGTCGCGATCACCGGTGCTCGTACGGGACTTGATAGGTTAAAGAGGTAATAAGCAGACAGACAGACACACTTTCCTATTTATTTACTATCGAAGTGTTGAGCTATCCGAAATAAAAACCAATTTGATGTTTCACAACTGCCGGCTCGTCTTATTGGATTTTCGAGAAGATTTTTACATTTTAAAGTATTGACACAGCTTTTACAGAAGGGGGTAGTGTGAGTGCACCCTCCACCTTCCCTCGGATATTCAAATGAGGATGATCTGTAACTTTCCACTCTTACAGTCTATCTATCTTTAGTTTTTCGCTTAAATAATACTAGATTTTTCCAACGATGTTATTTGCAAAGTGGCATCCCGTGGTAATATGTAGGTACTACGTATACATGTTTTTCTTATGCCCCTTCCTGAAACTTAAAGTATCTCAATATCAAATTACAATGTCGGTTCACCGTTAAGCGGTGTGAGCGTGAAAAAGTAACAGATAATATACTTTTGCCTGTAATTTATGATATTAGATAGATAGATAGATAGATTTATTTGCCTAGAATGCCGGTACAATAATAAAATGTTACAATATTTTTCAGAGCCTTATACATCATCATTATTATGTAGATATTTTGTACTATCCATAAGTATGCGTATGTTAGCAGCCATTTCATTCGCTTATCCATATAACTAAGTATATTTAGTTACAAAAAAAGAAAACCTAATACCTATTCTATCCTAATTCCTATTAAAGTGCACGTCCATACCTAAAAGTATTTTAACTAAATAGTTTTGAGTTTAGACAGAAACAACAAATAAAATGCATTATATATGTCGCAGTCATCTAGTTTAATCCGCGATTCGATTGAATGACTAGCGCGTTCATTAAATGACACCATTCAATTGAATGACTCGGCGAACGTTAATCACGAAAATAAATATGGCGTCAAACAGCTTACACAGCTAATATCACTGTGGTGATATTTTTTCGATTAAATTTACTTTTAACGTAAGTTACTTGTAATAAAATAATATGATAGCGTGGATTTACCTATTACTACACCGCCAACGGCTACTTAAAAAGATTTATAAAATCCCATTTAACGACTTCACTGTCTTGTCTTTTAGACAAGACGTCAAACGTCACAGTCAACGTTTTGACGAGTTGTCCTTTAGTCATTCAATTGAACGGAGTCATTCAATGAATGCGCTAGTCATTCAATCGAATCTCAGATTGAACTAGATGACTGCGACATATATAAGATAAAAATTTAAATTGAAATATTGAAAACGTGGAACATTTTTAACCGTGTACAAGTTGGAGCGACAGGTACAAATGCCGCAAAGCCGTCGCCTCTATAAATTGAAATGAGGTGGTGAATTAAAAAATAAATCAAAAGAGGATTTTCCCGACACGTCGTCGGCGCTCAAATTGGAAAAAGTGCGGCGAGAGCGCGGGCCCACGACACGGCGAAATTACTTTTAAGTTTTGAACGGCATATTCGCATTAAAGCTACATGTAAATGGTAAATCCACAGGATGATTAACTTTCTTGCATTATCTGCTGTCATCTTACCGGTCGAATATATAGCAGGCTAGTTCGACTTATGCGCAAAAAAACAATAAAAGTGGGTAGCTTCTCTAATCACTTTCTGAACTGTCATGTTTCGACAGTGGATTGCGTGAAATTGATTAATGAAATGGAACGAAATTACCTATTTGACAAAAAGTTGAAGTTTATGTAAATATCTTCATTATCTAAACTTCAACTTTTTGTCAAATAAGTAATTTCGTTCCATTTCATTAATGTGTAAAGTAATTATTAAATATCTCTGTTTAAATGGTTATTATACTTGAGACATAACAGTCTTAAGACAGACTCTTGCTACTAAATAAGTATATTATAAGTACTGTCTGAGCGTCGCGTCGTGCCCCAAGTAAGCGTTAGCTTTACGACCCCAATAAAATATGTGTGTGAGTTTTTGTCGCTTTTCACCGTGAGAAACGCTAATAAGAATTTTATAGCGTAACTATTATAACTGTGACCATTTTTTACAGGGGTAAGGTACTTCCCCTAGTGGTATATTACTCTAAGATTCACACAGTCAGAAATTATAACATAAAGACTGGTACTTAACAAAAAACTATGATTATTAATTGTTTTACTTATACCTATATTCGTTTCGTAGAACTCAAGTAACGTAGATTTATCACGCGATCGCATGTAAATAGACGTTTCTGGATAAAAACTTATGATGTGTGAATGCGAACAAATAGTTATTACTCATTAAAATTGCCTGTGTTTTGTCCTCATTCGAATCACGAGATCTTTTTCCCGTCGACTTACAAACAACGAGGTAGAGGCAAAAATCATCTCATCCATACAAATTAATTTTAGGTTCAAAATTCAAGGAGATGACATTACTAAGTTGGGTTAGCAGGCCCCTATACGAACAATTTTATTGCGCAATATCACATATTGTGTAATATTATTGACTGTCTAGGAATCCGTCCAATTGAAATAAACTGTTAAATAAAATTAAAGCGTTTTTTTTTTTTGCATAATTATTGATCATCTAGGGGCCGGCTTATGAGCATTTTTCTGTCAAAAATGCGCTGGAAAAGATATCGAGCGTAATTTGAAGTCTTTGAGAACACGTGCACTAACAAATCATCTAACAATTATCGGTGTACAATGGAAACAGGACAGGCGAAAGATAATAAGAATGTTAGGTACATATTAAACCGCTCGCAGCGACTGTAATACAGAACTCATTTAAATAAACATGATCAAATTGAAAATATTACAGGCGGGGGCCTTGACAAAATATGATTAAATACATTGAAAAAACACGTAATGTAGATGAAAGAATGCTTTGGTGCTTCTGTTTTGATGTGTATTTCAAATGTTATTATAACCGACATGATAAAGAGGCGGTTGTGTTTAAATGTACTTACTAGTGATATTTTCCTAATATAAAGTTTTTTTTAGAGAATGTTACGAGTAGTCTTTTACCAGACTAACAACTAACAAGCTAGCTCACAAAGTACAGAGTCAGGCATCTATTACACGGTAGGTTCCTCGTCAGTCGACAGTCAATTCCATCAATCATTAATTATGTTTGACTGATGGTGACTGATGGACTGATCACTGACGAATGTATTCAGATTTTCGTCAATCTCCGTCAGTCAAGCTCTTACGGTAGGTTACCCATCAGTCACAGTCATGACTGTGGTAAAATTGACAGCAAAACCTACCGTCTAATGGATGCCGCAGTTTTGAAATCCTAGAATGGACATTGACACACAGACAGACAGACTGGTACGTCTAACTATTATCACTCTTTGTGTGAAGGAGGTTAAAAACCAACACTTTTAATACATCTATACTATTATAAAACAAAGTCGCTTTTCTTTCCTCATGTCCCTTTGTTCCCTTTAATCTTTAAGGCTGCTCTTTCGAAAAAAGCGTACAGATGAAACAACTTTACATCGGCATTAACAGAGAAATTATATCTGAAAAAAATAATTAGTAATCTACATGATATGATACGTAATTTGGTTTTGCCATATTTTTTCTATCGGTATCACATAATAAAGAAATAAAAAACCAAATCACTTCCAAATCGTTGAATGAAACCAGTTTACTCCTTCATTAATTATCAAAAGAATATATAAAAAATATCTACTGCTTTGCAATACATAAGTTAATAATTTGTTTTTTTTTTTTTTACTTTTTTGAAATATGTATTATATTAAGCCTTAAAAAGGTTTTTTCTCCTATTTCGCCCTATCATGGACGCGGCGAGCGTCGTAACCGTACAAGGCGCGCTGTTATGAATGTTATTTTAATGTCATTTACGTCGATATTCGCACTGACAGACAATCGACCTATTATACTAATTTAGGGAGAGAGGGCCCTTAAAACTACGCAACGGTTTTTGATGATTCTTTCAGTGTTAGATAGTCCATTTATCGAGGAAGGCTATAGGCTATATTTTATCACGTTAAAATTTATAGGAGCGAAGAAATAGAGGAAAATGTGGAAAAAACGGGGAAAATTATTTGAAATTAAAATGAAAAAATACTTTTTAACCCATTTTTTACGAAAATCGATTTTTAAAAAATCGACAATCAAGTTGTTTCGATCAAGTTTCGATCAAGGTTTCGATCAAGGTTTCGATCAAGTTTCGATCAAGTTTCGATCAAGGTTTCGATCAAGGTTTCGATCAAGTTTCGATCAAGTTTCGATCAGGTTTCGATCAAGGTTTCTATCAAGTTTCGATCAAGTTTCGATCAAATTTCGATTAAGTTTCGATAAAGTTTCGATCAAGGTTTCGATCAAGGTTTCGATCAAGTTTCGATCAAGTTTCGATCAAGGTTTCGATCAAGTTTCGAACAAGTTTCGATCAAATTTCGATCAAGTTTCGATCAAGTTTCGATCAAGTTTCGATCAAGTTTCGATAAAGTTTCGATCAAGTTTCAAATTGAGTTCGAGTTCGAGTTCGAGTTCGACACAAAACACTACTCTCCAACCGTCTTGCGCGTTTTGTATGGTTTTTCGATCAACACGAAAATCTATCGCGAGTTTCACAGTTTTTACCCATCCCACAAGGGCTCAACGCCGCTAAAGAAGCTTTCACTTCAAAAACGGGGAAAATTATTTGAAAGGGCTTATCTCGCGAACTACTGGAGCAATTTTTATGTTATTTGGCACAGATAAGAAGTAGACCACGTGAAGGATCATAGGCTATCGATTTTAATAATTTTTCAGTGGCTATATTATATTTTATACCCATGCGACGCCGGGGCGGGTCGGTAGTAAACTATATTTAGTAGTTTTGAACGTATATTTTTCGATATCCACAAATACTTAGTCTATATGCGTTTTTTTCATTAGATAAACAGGTTATGTTCCTAATCCAAAAATATAAAAAAAAGTCACGTGAAGGTTTGTCTCAAGGTGCTCCCTTTTGACTTGTAAATGACGAGGCCGTTACCATAAAGAAGACATTGCAACTCCCCAGTACTCGGTGCACGCCAAATGAGTTACTTTTTAGAATACCTCCTTTTTAGTTCTTTGCTTAAAAAGTCTTGAAATTTCATTTTAAAACGTAATAATAAAGGGGATGTTTAAAGGCCGATCGAATCTGGTTAGACTGAGTGCAAACCGACCTGTCGAAAATCTTGCACACACGCCACGTTGAACGTGAGAGAGCCATGCTTCAGCACGAATGGGCCGGCTCGACCGGAGAAATACCACGTTCTCGCAGAAAACCGGCGTGAAACAGCGCTTGCGCTGTGTTTCGCCGAGTGAGTGAGTTTACCGGAGGCTCAATCCCCTACCCTATTCCCTTCCCTTCCCATCCCTACCCTCCCGGGCTATTACCCTATTACCCTCTTAAAAGGCCGGCAACGCACCTGCAGCTCTACTGATGCTGCTAGTGTCCATGGGCAAAGTTGCTTTCCATCAGGTGACCCGTTTGCTCGTTTGCCCCCTTATTTCATAAAAAAAAACACGCGAAAATGCACAAAACGAGCATAAGTAATATTATTAACTACGAAGTACTATAGTAGGTAGTGGACTTCATAGTTCGTGCTGTTGTTATTTGTAGCAAATTATAACTTGGACTGTCCGTAAAAAACTGAACAAGTTATAATAATTATTACATAAGCTACTACTAACTACGAAGTCCGCTTCAATAACCTAAAACTGTTCCAAGAACCTCAATCCTATATTCTTCCGATATAATACTGTATCACGGAAATATCCAAACATTTTCATCCCTAATTCATCTGGCGTAACCGAACACAAACAAAACATCCCATTAAGATAAACAGCAATTAGCATATCCAGTCTTTTTCTAATTCCAGAATACAAATGGTAAGTACCACTTGACACACTTCCCCGCCTACGCCCCGCCCACCACAAGCCCCGCCTAGCGTAAGCCCCGCCCAATACACCCCGCCCACTCATCTTATCAGAAGCTTTTACCAAGTTTTATTGCTACTTGAAGTTGTTTGTAAGACCGTTATGTAACTACTTTGTTTGCTTCTAATTTAAGTTTTTTCATTAGCGACAAACGCAAAACCATCTTGCTAATGATGTTCGACAGCCTTTTTACCCGACAGCGTAAGGAAAGTTTTATTTTTCGAGGGGTTCTTATATTATGTACTACGAGAGAAATACCTATTAAAAAGATATATAGAGATTTACAAATTACAATAAGTATGAAAATGTATGCAGGCGTTATACGTTACAATTAAGTATGATCTAATAATAATAATATTGATCTGTGAAATCTGGACTTTTCTTAAAGCGCCAACTACAAATGTGACAAAAATTAAGCAATTTCGGTTTGGCCCAAACCAGAAAAATATATAGCTGCATAGGTATGCGGAACGTTGTATTATGTATGTAATAAGTTTGTATGTAATATTATGTATTATTGTATTATGTATATTTGAGCCCTTGTCGACAACTTTACGAATTAATATTGTTCTTGCTACTTGCAATGAAACTTAAACGATCACAAAAATCTAAAATCGATGCCCATAATTCAATCGTTCGATTGTTTCCATCCTTGATTCGATCAGAACCAGTTTTTACCATCATCTGTTGGAAGGCATGATCAGAGATTACGTGTAGGTAACAATATCTATCCATATGATCTTATATTATTAATAACTATAAACGCCAATTTATGTGTGTCTGTCTGTCCTCTTAATGATTAAACCACTGAACCGATGTTTATGAATTTAGGTATGGCAGATACCTGCTTAAGAAAAATTAATATTGACGTTTCTAATATTTATATAGTCGGGACATTTTAATAGGCCACATTTGACAGTTCATCAAAATTGTACCTGGTAACCTTATAGCGGCGTACATAAAAAATAAATATTTTCGTTTTGTTATAACTGCACAATTGATTAACTTTTTTCAATTACGATTACATATTTATTGTAAATATGACCGATATAAATTATTTAACGATTTGCTTTTACAGTCGGGGCATTTTAATAGGCCACATTTGACATCTGTCAGATTAATCTCCATAGTGAGGTGAGCTGCGTAAAAACATCGACCAAAACGAATAAATCGCTACGGACTTGAAATAAAATATTTGAATTTTATACGTTTGAAACAAACTCCTGTCCCATTATTACTTTTTCTTTTGCAAATTCAACGAGCAAAATAAGACAAGTACATAATTTACAAAAAAAAAATGCATTTATTCGCTTGAATTATAAAAACTGTTAAATGTAGTATTATCATTATTCATTTCACATAAATATGTGTTACTTTTCACAACGTGGTTATCAATTTATGGGGATATTTCGTTACAAGTAATCAATGCATCGATCATAAAAGTTTATTGTGCATTAACCGTACATTTTTCCGGGACAACTTTGGTCTTCGGGACTCAAAGTATCTCTATGCCAAATTTCATCGAAATCGTTTCAGCCGTTCAGGCGTGATGTCGTGAACACGCGAATATGGATTTATTTTTATATATACTTAGAGATTATAAACAGACGAACGTATAACCTCCCTCTTTTTGGAAGACGGTTAAAAATCGGTACCAGTACCACAGATTAGTAAAATATATACACTACATCCTAACGTAGCTACTAATTATACTGCCAAGAACCCTATTTTCCTTTTTAACCGACTTCCTATAAGGAGGAGGTTATAATATGTTCCGCTGTGGATATATTTTTTTGGCTTCACCGTATTCGAATAATAATATAAATACAACCTTACCGAAAACTTATTTCCTTCATTATTACTATACAATAAGAACATAAAGAAAAGAAAAAAATAACGCAATAAACTGACCGATATTGGGCGGAATTGATCCCGGGACGATCTCGGTATGATCCCGGTTATCCCACAGGACGTGAGAACTATCGAGTGGACATTAGAGAGAGATGATGGAGCTCAAAGAGATCCAAAAAACATCCGTCCGGCCTCTCGCCGCTTTATTAAGAATAAATTTGGGGAGCGCGGCTGTGGTGCAACGTGGAAGCTGAAGCGGTTTAAGGTTTTCTCGATATTTAACTTGGTACAATATATCAACTGCAAGATAAAACTAAAGGATTTAACTCATTACAACAGCTTATTCTAGACAGAAAAAACCTATAGTTACATACTATTTTATTTTGCCTTCATGTTCAGAGAATGTCTACATCATACTCTAATTTCAAGCATTATGAAAGTAAATTTTACCAGTCAATGCATAATTATATGATTATAATTATTATGAAAAAAAGTCTAAAAAATACATTGTACGCTTAGCTCAGTATGTATTAGCAATTAGTGCTGAAATCCCTGTTTACCTTGCAAAAGAAGGTAGGTACTAATTATATGAATCTTAAAATTCATAATTCTAACAATTATTAGAATGTAGCCTGTACAATGTAGATACCTTCTTTAGCGAGGTTATTACAATCTAATCTATCCTTAGAGTGAGTCTTAGGGTGAAGCCAAACGAGCGTAATTTCTAAGTTGTGAGTCGCAGAATTTCGGCTGGCAGAAATTTTGCTGCATTCAGTTTCATACAACAAAAGTCCTGTTTGATTCACACGAGCATAATTCTGTGAGTCATGATATTTTGTATGAAAAGATATTTACACGACCGAAATTCTGTGATTACGCTCGTTTGGCTTCAACCTAATTGTTACCACTTCAAGTTTGAGCCGTTAAACCGATCTACTTCAATTTCATAAATGAAGATGCTTTGACTCCTGGGATCTTTTCCGGGAATTTTTACATAGTATGATATTATTGTTACGTATACAATTTCAATGCAAGAAACAAATGCCTTCGCGAAAGTCAACATCCAGTAACAAAAATTTTCACCAAATCGCGTCATCGCCTACCCCACAATATACTGCGAGGTGCCTATCTTCAGGCTAATGCATTTATGCAACAGGCGCGGGTCGATACCGCGGACCAAATATTGTACCGTTTATTTTACTTTGTACCTTCGCTTTATTGAAGGAACAAAATTGCCACGTGCAATGGTTTATTATATTTGAAGGTTCTTTTTACCTAGGAAGGCCAAATATTTGCCGTCTTTCAATCAAAATATTGAAGGGATAAAATTGGCACGCGAAACTATTTTTCCTTTATCTGCTTCCATTTGATGGTTTATTGTTGTCTAGGAAGGCCAACATATTCAATACATAATATTATGTACTTTTTTGACCTTCAATCGTGATGAAAGTCTATAAGCCTCTTGAATAATATCAGAGATTCTGTTTTAGTTAACTGTTAAACAAATAAGTTTTACTGAATATAATATCGTCGCATTAAAATTTTGCTGTGTTTCTTGAAGTAACAAAATTCAGTACTTTAACAGCATCTGAAAAAACAACTGGTTTATACCAGCTACTGACAACACAAGTTACACGATACATCTACAGATACAAACACCATTGAACGTTAAAAAGTTAGGAATCTCCTAAAAATCGAAATGTTCAAATCTCAATTTGACTAGAAATAATGACTTAAGAAACTACTTCATACGACTGGAATGACTCCCTGACTTCCGGTAATGTACCTCAGGTCGGAAACGTCACTACAGTTCTTACAGATCGATATTAGAAATTCATAATCTAAAAATCTTAATGTACTTGTATATTATGGAGCATAATTATTAATTATACTGAATACTGATATTGCATAGTACTCCGATGTATAAATACGGCCAGCCTTCGTAAGTTTTGAGTATTTAGCTGATAGTGGTTGGTAGTTATTATACTAGCTACTAGCTAACCTACACAATATAGACATCTTCCCATCTTTCCGAATTCATCTTTTGACAATTTTTAGATAACTTTACTCAAAGTCTTGATTTTGTTCTGATAATAAAGTTACTAGCAAACAAGGTTTAACTCCAACAATGGAATAAATAAAAGTTGTGCGTAAGCAGCCTAAAGTTAAATAAGGCCCTAACAAGACGGAATCGGATTTGCGACATTTGAATAAGAAGGAATCGCAGTGAGATTTTTAAAGCCACCTAACTTTTTACTTAAACATTACTTAGCTGGGATGGACTTGCTTTTCTTTTTTTTTCGTCGACTGTAAAAACTAATTAGATGTTACAAAGAAACATTACTTTCTAAAAGCGGGTGTTAATTAATTAAAAGCTTTGAATAAAAGCACAGATTTTTATAGGCACAGATATACCTAAAGACAAAGTGGACCAAAGGCGTGCGTTTAATTATGATCAAACTAGATGATACCCGCAACTCCGTTGCGCCAAAGTTCGTTTATCACGCGGGAACCGTACCTTTTTCGGAGATAAAAACAATCCTATATCCTTTCTCGGGACTCAAAATATCTCCATGCCAAACTTCAGCAAAATCGGTTCAGCGGTTTGATCGTGAAGAGGTAACAGACAGACAAACGGTCAGACAGACAGACACACTTTCGCATTTATAATATTAGTATGGATAGTATGGATATACGGTTTCCGTGGGATTTCATTTTGCTTGTGCCGTCGAAGAAATTGATTCCTAGGCAGTTGACGGACCTAAGTACGTCGCTTTGGTAGGCTTATCAATGTTATAGCTGCTATGATCGTTCGGGTGGGTTTGAGGCACTGACCTCCATTATACAAGTACGCTGGACTGATGATACCCAGATATATTTTGTGCCTATTTGAAGCGGAATCAGCTCCCCCAATATTCGGGAAGAGAACTAAATCTGACGTAACTTGCAAATGGCCGCTCAATCGCTATTGGTTGTAGAAACCACAGATAATAGTATACCTCCACGGTAGAAACTAGTATTAGTTCCAAGTACTCCCACTACTGCTATCAGCGCCAATTTTTACGTCAAATTTAGTTCTCTTCCCGAATATTGGCGGAGCTGATTCCGCTTCAAATAGGCACAGAAAATAGCTGTCATTTCAAAGCGTACTTGTAAAATGGAGGTCAGTGGTTTGAGGTAGCGCGACCAAATTACTTATCCATCTTACTCATCTGATAGTACCTACATCAATGCACTATCCAAAGCCTTAGAGCTAGAAACTTAAAATTTCGCACACGTGTTTCTCATCAAGTAGCTGTAGGGTTTCCCTAAGAAAAATTGTATAAATTCCACCTCCCATATTGTTAATTGAAGTTACCAAGTAGGTACTTTATGACATTGTAAATTCCAAAAATACTATTTTTGCGGACGAAACCTCAGAATAACCTAGTCTGATACAAAAGTGCGAAGCAATTACTGAAAAAAAGATTCCAATATCAAGAAAAGATGTCCCACCTTAGAATTGCGATGATACATCAAAAACCGCTCTTTTATAGTACAGTCAATACGGTATTGTGGTACTACTGTATCGAATATTTGGAATATCGTAATGTTGGTAATATTGGGGGTGTACAGGGTGTCGGAAATACGGCTCATTGTGTGCGACCATCATCAGTATAATGTACGGGGTGATGTATTAGTGCTAGATCCACTTTTTTATTTATTGAATGTTCCAGTTTGTTTTACTGGAGAGCCTAAACTACTGATCCGATTTTAATAATATATCATAAGTATTACGCTTTATTGTATATAGAATAAACAGCTAGCGAATCGAACCTAACAAATCTTCCCGGGAGATAAAAAATGAGTTGTATAATGTGTTAGTATATTATAATTATACAGACCCTGTACGAGTCTGATATTAATATGTTTTAAGTTTGATTTGGCTGATCATAAAATATTTTGTATATCATCTGTACCTATAGCGTGGATCATAGCTATATCTCGTATTATAAAACAAAGTCGCTTTTTTCCCTCATGTCCCTTTGTTCCCTTTAATCTTTAAAACTACGCAACGGATTTTGATGATTATTTCAGTGTTAGATAGCCCATTTATCGAGGAAGGCTATAGGCTATATTTTATCACGCTAAGACTAATAGGAGCAAAGAAATAGAGGAAAATGTGGAAAAAACGGCAAAAATGATTTGAAAGGGCTAACTTGAACGCGCTAATCTCAAGAACTACTTTAAAACTACGAAACGGATTTTGATGATTATTTCAGTGTTAGATATAGCTAATCTATCGAGGAAGGCTATAGGCTATATTTTATCACGCTAAGACTAATAGGAGAATGTGGAAAAAACGGGGGAAATTATTTAAAAGGGCTTTTCTCGCGAACTACTGGAGCAATTTTTATGTTATACATTATTTGGCACAGATAAGAAGTAGTCCACGTGAAGGATCATAGGATATCGATTTTAATGATTTTTTCAGTGGCTATATATTTTACCCGTGCGACGCCGGAGCGGATCGCTAGTTTTAAAAATAAGTGGCAAAAACTTTATTAGGTTAAAGTATCTAAGATCTTTTCTGCTGGAAAAAAGGAATAAGCGAATATTATTTACAACTTGTCATTTGAGTGAGTACCTACTCAACTCTAGCGCTTTAAAATAATGTAGACGCTACTGCACGCTCAAAGCTTTAATTTTTTTTTAGTATTTAGGGTGAATCTATATTTCTGTCTCATCGATGGTGTACACGAATAAACACGGTGGCGGACACAATGGACTCAACGGGCAACACAAACAGTCCTGCCGCGTCACCTCTATACCAGATTACGTTTGCAACGATTGGGGCACAGAGGTAGAATCGTGGATGTGGCATCACCTTAAGGCTGCGTTTCCACCAGAGATGTGTTGCAAGGAATGTGTTTGCAGGGCCCCGCTACCATATGTGCAATGTGTGCAATGCACACGGGCGCCATCCTCTAGGGGCGCCAAATTATCATCTTTATGGGCGCCACAACCAAGGTCCCAAAAACTTTGCCTAAAGAGGCGCCAAAGTCCTTTTTTTGCACACAGACGCCAGTAACCCTTACGGGGGCCCTGTGTGTTTGAGATCCAATAGCATCGCCATTCGCCGCGCTGAGCGATGCAATGTCATGACAAGCTCACGTCAATGAAGCGATTCTATTGGTTCTCAAAAACAAATTCCTCGCAACAAATATCTGGTGGAAACGCAGCCTTAGGCTCGATTTATAATACATCAGCCTAAACGCGCGGTTTAGCGGCTACATCGCCAGATCAGAGGCAATTGTATGTAAATGACAAGACGACCACGCCGCTTATTAGTTATTACTTGTGATATCGCGGTGTAGCGGCCAAAACGCGCGTTAGCGCAGATAATTTCAGCCTAAAAAGTATTGAGAAGTACCTACTATCAGAGAAGTTGAAGACGAGGCAGATGGTAGACTTATGTAATATGGTGGACTGATCAAAATTGCATAGATCCGTCCGCCATGGGCCTCCAGTCTCTTCACTTACCTCAGTCATTTGGCGAAACACTACAATAAGCGCTGTTTCATATGTTTACAGGTTGCAGCGGCCGCATCTCTTGGTATAAATCTTGGACTATGGAGTACTCCATCGATGCGTGAATACTCGCTGGCCAGAAACTATAAACATTAAACAGCCTTAGGTAAGTGCATAATGTGAAAAACGATTACATTTCTTCCGTAGTAACTAGTAACACACCACTTACACCTAGGGTTGCCACTCGTACTTTATTATATAGTATTGTACGTTATTTAAGGTTTTTAAAGTTAATTGTACTCTGTACTTTATATAATAAAGTACGCAAAAATCTGGGTGCACGGCAGTGCACCCGCCGAAACGAGCCAAGCGGAGTGCAAGGGCACTACCTACCTTTTCTCGAAGTGTTTCGCCATTTTTTGAACCTTTATAGAATTGGTTTTCGTTGTAACAGATAGTTCATATTTTTAGGATATGATTTCATCAATAGACTTATTAAGCATACAAAGTCTCAATTGCATAGCTCTTATACTTTAGATTTTATTTATATCTAAAATACGCCGATTTCGTCACTGACACACTGATGGTCATCAAAATGTTTCGCTACTTACTGAAGTGCTAGAAAGCTGAAATTTGGTATGTTATCTAAGTTTAGTATACAGCCAACAAAAAAATTCATAAACTTGTAATTCGTCCCCCATCCCTTTAAAATTGGGGTGTGGAAGTTGACCCTTATAGAGTTGGTTTCCGATGTGCCAGATAGTTTATATTCTCAGGACATGATGTTAATAATAGACTTATTAAATATACAAAGTCTCAATTGAATAGGTCTAATACTTTATATTTTATTGATATCTAAAATACGCCGAAATTTGGTTACAAGTTATAACTTATACGCCGTAAAATAAGTTTAGTAGAGGGCAGGGAATGCAATCCCGCAAGAGAATTTCAATCCCGGAATTTGCGGGATTGAACCATCACAATCCCGCTGGATCCCGGTATTTGCGGGATCCCGCTGGGTGGATTTAAACTTTTAAAATAAATCGTTACAATGACTTTACTAAGGTTTAACCAATGTACTTACTTTAAATGCATAAATAAAAGGTGGCAACCCTACTTACACCTAGACAGTTACACAACTAACGATATACTCGCAAATGTCTGTCTGTCTGTACGATGGGCATGGAGAATAAAAATTCCTACTTATTTCGAGTCCTAGGAAATAACATAATATTAGGATTCCTAGCTAATATTGCAGCAAAATTAAAACTCCATAACTAATAATGAAAATGCGAAAATATGTTTGTACGTTGGGCATGGATAATAGAGACACTTCGAGTGTCAGAACAAGGAATAGGATATATACCTTGTAAATATCGCGGCAAGTTGTATATTCAGAGACCTACATACATTGGTCGGGTTACTATCTAGCCGTCGGATCACGACTTATATTGAATTTAATAAACCGAATATAAAACTGCCTAGGAATCAATTTCTTCGAGAGTACATAAAATATTAAGATTTTCATACCAATTTTCACACCTCCATGTTTTTTATGAAAAATTGCCAAATCACGTCGATTAGTGCGGTCCTCGATATTGTTGTCACCACAATGGCACCGATACCATGCCTTACACAATTCAATACTACGTCACTAAATGCCTATTTAAGGGTGGAAAACTCTCCAATTGCCTTCAGTCATGAAGGAAAAGCCGGAAGAAAATCTTGAAATATTACATGTTACAAATCGGTTTTAACAAGCTTAAAAAGTTGTTCAAAAAATTGTGGCTGAAAATTTAAATTATAGAACAAAGTTTTTTTTTCTATTTTCTATTAGCAGCATACAACACAGTTATTTTTTTTTAATGTTCATAATTCGAAACTCTGTGCTGGCAGTTAACATTAATCCTAAAAAAGTGGCATTTAAACAAAACAAATTATTATTCCAATAGGATACAAAATTTAAAAATCGAATCAGAAATTCAAAACGCTCTAAAAACTTCTTATTTTATTCCAAAATTAAAATATGAACGTGCAAACGGAACCCTTGGATCTATCAACTAAGAATCGTCCTAAAATAGTCAACATCATAGACTTGAAGTTCCTCGCTGGTTTGAACGAGCATCTAGTACAGTTATACGAGCGGACAAGCTTCAAAGAGAGACATCGTAAAGTGCTGCCCTGCCAGGTCTGCTTGAAGACTTTCGACAGACCTTCGCTGTTGAAGAGGCATATGAGGACACATACGGGTAAGAATCTTAGGACTCAACGAGGGACAATAATCGCAAAAGCCTTGATTGGTCGTTGTGGTTATATCCTAACTACCATAGGTTTTGGTACTACAATTATTGGTACCACACGTCATGGTCGCGTAAATCTTTTTTTAAATTTTGGGACTCTGATTCATTATAATAATAAACTAGATATTTCCTCTGAGGGAACTTATAAAATTTTATAAGTTCCCTCAGAGGAAATTATATTTTGTTTTATTGTAACCACATTGTAAATGTCTTTTTTCCAATCGCTTAATTTTTTTTTTCAATATGTGTCTCTGCAATCTGTTTCATCGAACATTTAGCAAAAGTTTAAATATGGATTTAATCTTGTAGGGTCGGCTAACCCAGTGGCTGCTCCCACTAATCGTTGCTTTCCCTATAAGTCTCTGGGGGTTTTTCTCTTGAGCCTTTGAAATTTTGTATCAATGTTCATTAACTGTGTTGCAAGTATGTTTGGATGCTTGTTTAGCCTTTGCTTGTAAGATTCAATTATATGTTTTGTCTCCTCCTGGACAGTTCTTATTTTGAGGTCATTATGAAGTTGTTTATTTGTTATAAACCAAGGAGCCTTTGTAATTATTCTTAGTATTTTTGATTGAAATCGTTGTAGTATTTCTAGATTTGAATTTGAGGTTGTTCCGAAGAGCTGTAATCCATATGTCCAGATAGGTTTAAGTATACATTTATAAATTAGTAGCTTGTTCTCTAATGAAAGCTGTGATTTGTTGCCAAGCAGCGAGTACATTTTTGTAAGTTGGATACCAAGAGCTTTTCTTTTCATTGTAATATGTTTTTTCTAGGTCAGGAGTCGATCCAGCCATAGTCCCAGATACTTAGCTTCATTCACTTGTGGTATCTGGACACCATTTAGAATTATGGGTGGGCAGTTTTCACGCCTCAAAGCGAAGGTTACCTGTGCCGATTTGGATTCGTTAGCTTTTATTCGCCATTTCTTTAACCATTCTGTAATCTTATCCAGCGAGTGTTGCAGTATGCGACTTGCTTGAGTCGGATCATCGTCGATAGCCAATGCAGCTGTGTCGTCTGCAAAGGTGCCGATCAATACGCCATCTGATAGAGGTAAGTCGGAAGTAAATATTAGGTATAGACTCGGACCGAGCACACTTCCCTGGGGTACTCCTGCGTAAACTTTAAATAGTTTAGTTGATGATTCTACTTGCTTGACGTAGAAATATCTGTCAGCTAAATATGATTTAATGAAGAGGTAATAGTTTAGTGGAAGTAGTTTTTTTTTTATTTATAGAGCAGACCTTCGTGCCAGACTCTGTCGAATGCTTGAGAAATATCAAGAAATGCAGCGCAGCAGTATTTTTTATTTTCGAAGGCTTTGTATATCTCTTCTACTAATCTATGTATCTGTTCTATTGTGCCGTGTTTTTTCCTAAACCCAAATTGGTGATCAGGTATAATTTTATTTTCTGTGAGAACTGTGTTCAGCCTCTTCAGGAAGAGTATTTCCATTACCTTTGACATTAAATGTAGTAAGCTTATTGGCCTGTATGAGGACACCTCTTCTGGAGGTTTACCTGGTTTAAGGATCATTTTGATCTGAGCTACCTTCCATTGCTCCGGGAAAATTGCTCGCTTCAAGATGCAATTGATTAAGTGTGTCATAAAACAGATTGCTTTTTCGGGTAGCTCTCGGAGTATTTTGGCAGTTATCAAATCGTATCCAGGGGCTTTGTTTAGGTTTAATTTAGAAATGGTTTCTATGACCTCAGATTTACTAAATTTTGTAATTGGTAAGTCAAGTTGGTAAGGTTCAGCTATAAAATTGCTTATTTCTTGGTGATTGTTCTTCGATTCGCAGTCATTTGTTGTGAAGACATTAGCAAGATAGTATGCGAAAGCTTCGCCCTTCTCTGAGTCACTCTTAGCCCAGGTGCCATCATTTTTCCTTATAAGTGGATTGGAAGTGGTAGGCATTTTGAGTCGTTTCGTAGCTTTCCAGAGTGAGTAGTCACTGTTGGCAGTCGCTGTTAACAGTTACGTAGCTGGTTTTCAATGTGAGCATTTTTTTCAGAACGCAGCAATAGTTTGAGTTTTGCAGTTAAATAGTTTAGGCGAGTTTTGTCACCTGGAAATCTGGTGGCTTGCGTGCTTTTGTGCATTGCTTACGTGCTTCTCTTTTTTCAGCTACTAGTTCTCGGACCGCTTAATTTGAATGACATTTTTTTTTACCCCTAAAAAATACTTATGACTGAGGCCCGCGACACCAAGACTAATGACTGAGTACTGAGTTTCTATAAATTAGGTAGACGCACGCCCGTAGTTACCTAAAGAAATCGTACTGCGTAACGTTATCAAATCTCGCACCAATAAATTGAGCCACCCAGTGTCATCCAAGTGCCTCAAGATCCTTGTAAGTTGTAAGATTGAATGTAGCTGTGTAATAGGAACTTATAGTAATTACTCAATAAGCTTATGGACTATTCAGTATTCACTATTATAGTGCTTAGCTGTACCTATACCTAATATTTTGTAAAGCTATAATCACAGACATAGATTAAGTAAGAAGATCTTGATCTATGTCTGTGGCTATAATGTTGGTTTGTTCCAGGTGAGAAGCCGCACGTGTGTCCGGTATGCAACAAGGGGTTCAGCACATCCAGCTCTCTCAACACGCACCGCAGGATACATACAGGTAAACGAGCTGAGGATTAAATGAATAAATATTGGAAAGTGGTAACCGCCGCCTTTAGCTAGCGTCTGCTTGTATTGCCATTTGCCGTTAGTTAAAGAACTAATTATAGGGCTGATTGTAAGTTTTTATGACTTCTTATAGTTATCACCACGTTATCCAATAGAATATTAAGTTACAATTTTTTTGGGCGCTGTCAGTGCCGTAAATGACCTTTTTTGCGCCCTGTGCGAGCTTCTATTACTGCGCCCTTGTTTTTTTTTAGATATTATAGGTACCCAGAACAATACTTGTATAGGCCTCCCTGGTCTGGCCATTCTTGCGCCCCCCAGAGTCTACGCCCTGTGCCTGGGCACCGGTGGCACCGCCCTATTTACGGCACTGGGCGCTGTTAGGTCAAACTGTAGTTAAGTACGTCTTTACCCTAGTACAGGTATGGCCAACCTTCTCGTACTTTTTCTGAAGAAATCTTCAGTTAAGTCATAAACGCATTTAATATTTTTTTTGGTCCTATGCGTATTTCAAAATTTGTCTAATTTGGTGCCCACTATGCAGAGGAGGATAACCTTAATAAATTATTGTTGGTTAAAATAATTTCGATACTAGTTTTGGGTCCCCAAATGCAATCAAAATGTACTATCATCTTCATCAGCAATACCAGGTGGTTAATCTTGTATGTTTGCAGGTGAAAAGCCGCACAAGTGCGGGGAGTGCGGCAAGTGTTTCACCGCCAGTTCCAACCTCTACTACCATCGTATGACGCACACTAAGGTACTAATTACTATATCTTATAGGTACCTATAGCTGCGGAACTCAGAACTAACTTTAATTTAGGGACTGTATTCACTTTGATTAGTGCGAATGCAAGTGATTAGTGATTAGGAGAAATTAAAGGACTTGCACTAATCTGCAGTCTCTGTCCATTTCTCCTGTACTAATCAGCTGCAATAATCACCTGCTTATATATAATCACTTATCACTTATTCAAAGTGAATACAGGCCATTAGTGAAGACTGTAGAGTTTATTCTACCAAACTCTAAATCAAATAAAGTTGCGGCCGTACGAACACACAGGCCATTTGCAGGTGAGCGATTACGCCCAGGCCAGCTTTTTGGGCTAAAACCCATCAGGGCCCCGAGAGTAAGCCAAGAGAAAGTAAAAAATAGACGAAAAGAATCCACTTGCGAAAAAAATCCATAATTTTACTAATCAGGTCGTGTGGTTTGCAACTCTGCGAACCATACGATCAATCAAACCCTTAAGGGCTCGGGTTACGCGCTCGATCAAATGAAATTCGATACCGCGCCAGTACAAGTTTTATATGTTGCTGTCTCGTACGCCGTGCGCCCCGCGCCTGAGACCCCCTCCACGGCAGCGTATTATATGTGTGCGTGCGTCGTCATTCATTATTTTACTCTGATCAAGTTATTCAAGCCGTGCGTTTGTTGCGATTTGCGAAGTATTATATTTTACTGATTTTCATTTTCATGAATCATTAACAATATTGTTTTTGTGGTTGTTTTATATATTGGAATAGTAGGAATACGGGCGCGGGCGTAGTGTCGTCGATCTTGTCACTGAACTGAACAGAATACAGATTCTACATAATATATTAAAATAATATACTTACTATAATATCTACATTGGACTCTTCACAGATCACACCACGTCAGCCTGGCCCCGTGCTAAGTACACTAAGGACTTGTGTTACAACTTACAAGTACCAGACATATAATACCGAATATATTATAATTTATACTAGCGACCCGCCCCGGCGTCGCACGGGTATAAAATATATAGCCACTGAAAAAATGATTAAAATCAATGATCTATCCTATGATCTACTTCTTAGCCTATGATCAACTTCTTATCTGTGCCAAATAACATAAAAATGGCTCAGTAATTCGCGAGATAATTTTCCCCCGTTTCAAATAATTTCCAACGTTTTATCCACATACTCCTATTAGTCTTAGCGTGATAAAATATAGCCTATACTCTATAGCCTTCCTCAATAAATAGGCTATCTAACACTGAAAGAATTTTTCAAATCAGACCAGTGTTCCTGAGATTAGCGCGTTCAAGTTAGCCCTTTCAAATAATTTCCCCCGTTTTTTTCCACATTTTCCTCTATTTCTTCGCTCCTATTAGTCTTAGCGTGATAAAATATAGCCTATAGCCTTCCTCGATAAATGGGCTATCTAACACTGAAAGAATCATCAAAATCCGTTGCGTAGTTTTAAAGATTAAAGGGAACAAAGGGACATGAGGGAAAAAAGGGACTTTGTTTTATAATAAGTACCTATATTATTTAGATATAGATTTCCTTTTTATTATATTCAACTTATTTAAGATCCATACTTCCATACTAATTGTAAAAAATTAATAAAAAAAGTGTGTCTGTTTGTCTGTCTGTTATTAGCTTATTACCTCTTCACGCCCAAACCACTGAACCGATTTTGCTGAAATTTGGCATGGAGATACTTTGAGGCGGTCAAAAACTCGTGTCCTTTGACATATAATACTTTTTATCCCGAAAAAATGCACGGTTTCCGCGCGATAAACTAGTTTTGGCGCAACAGAGTTGCGGGCGTCATCTAGTTTTTACAATATTATTATACACATATTTAATACACATCCATGAGTCATGACTCATGAGTCATGAGTCATGACCCAGGAAAACGTTTTGTTCCGTCGGTGGGATTCGAATTTCGAACCAGCGACCCCCGGCTTGAGCTACCATGCGCTCAACCACTGCGCCACAGAGGTCGACGCTTTTATTTAAAAATTATTAAAAGACAGTACGTAACAATAAAGTTTCAAAAACAGAAAAAAGGCTACTCCAAATATTCCTCACATTGTTATCATTCAAAATAATAAAATCGGACAAGTGCGAGTTGGACTCGCCCATAAATGGTTCCGCAATCCGCAGCAACAATAAGGTTTATTTTTATGAAATTATAAGGTTTTTTTTATAGTTTCGGAGAAAAGTGGCTGTGACATACGGACAGACAGACACACAGACATGACGAATCTATTAGGGTTCTGTTTTTTGCCATTTGGCTACGGAAGCCTAAAAATCAAAAGAGTATTATTAATTACTAGCTGTTGCTGTTCAGTGTTAGATAGCCCATTTATCGAGGAAGGCTATAGGCTATATTTTATAACGCTAAAATTAATTGGAGTGAAGAAATAGAGAAAAATGTGGAAAAACGGGGGAAGTTATATGAAATTGCTTATTATCTTAAGATCTACTGGAGCAATTTTTATGTTATTTGGCAAACATAAAGAATAGACCACTTGAAGGGACATAGGCTATTTTTTGCGGAAAAATGTACGGTTGCGTGAAATTCCTAAATTACGCAAGCGAAGCCGAATAATAAAATCGTAGGAAAGTCAATTCTGTACATTGAATATTTTTGTACAAAAAATAATACTTGGGATGTGATCTACTATGATAATGCGAACGAAGTCGCGGGCAACAGCTATATTATAATAAAGTCATAGGAAAGTCAATTCTGTACATTGAATATTTTTGTACAATAAATATTAATACCTACTTGGGATGTGAACTACTATGCTAACGCGGACGAAGTCGCGGGCAACAGCAAGTATGGAATATCTATTTCTTCGCTTCTATTAATCGTAGCGTGATAAAATATAGCCTATAGCCTTTCTCGATAAATGGACTAACACTGAAATAATTTTTCAAATCGGACCAGTAGTTCCTGAGATTAGCGCGTTCAAACAAACAAACAAACTCTTCCGCTTTATAATAATATTATTTAATTATTAAAGTATTTATATTATTTAATTGAATAAAATTGACATCAGGAAATAATTACTAAAAATACAAACTAAAATAAAATATACAAACATAGGTATACAAACTTAGAATACAAGTTCACTTTTATATTTTATTTTATTTCAAGACAGAAATTAGCAAGTCTGTTCAGAAGTTCTCGAGTTTTAGCGAGACTAACGAAATTAATTATACATAATATCAATGTATATTGTATAATCATATTATAATATTATGACTATCGCTAATATTCCTAAACGTTATTTACAAAATACAGTATATAAGAAAATAATAATATTATGATTTATGATATTCATAATTATTATTTATTTTAAACTACTGTGTGATACATCATACATCCCACCTTTCGGTATCCATTATTAATTATTATCAAAAGTTTAAGCAATAAAAGCAAGTTGTTCAAGCAATTGTCTTCAAGTATCACATAAAAATTTTCAAAATCAACATTCAACAACAATAACATTCTCTCGATCGCGGATTCTTGGAAATCTACTGTTATCGCGCGCGCGGTCGCATGCGACCGCTTGGAGCTTGAGGGAATATTGTACTTGAATAATGAATGCCTTGAATGAATTATTGTCACGTGCACCGGTTACAACACTCCGCCACCCTGAACGCGCCTCCCGCCCGTTGCCGCGCTCTGTCGTGTGAGCGGATCGGCACGATACCATGTTGGAAATTATAGAGAAATTTCGTTGCGTTTACGAATACCAAAAATTATGAATGAAAATTTATTATATTGCCATTCTTTTGAAGACATTCTGTAACTACACAATATAAGCTGTGTTCCCAGGAAAAATACATTACGATTCGATGAGTTTTAATATAAAACAAGTGTGCGAAAAGTATGTCGACAATGGCGTAAAAATTTATGAAATGTAATCGCTTATATTTTTTAGTGTGTAAATATTTTGAAGTTAATTTTTGTTCAGGAACCTAGGTAATTACTATTTTAAGCTGAAAAATAACTCAAACATGTTAAATATTTTCGTATGACAAAATGATTTTGGTATTACGTTTGTATGAGAATTTCGAGGGTAACCCGGCCCCTTAAGTATACGTTCAGGGTGGTTTAGGTTATACTGATTTTTTGTTCCAGAACAAACCTCACAAATGCACCTGGTGTCCCCGTTCGTTCCCCACACCAGGGGAATTGAGAGTCCACCTGGGGGGACATTCACACAGGGGACTGTCCCACCTAGAGGGACAAAGGGACATGTCACACCCAGGAGCTCAAGCGAGATTGTCCCACCAAGGGACACAAAGGGAAATGTGCCTGGTACAAAGGGAACACAAAGATTCCCAAACCAACTATCAATATCTCGACTATAACTACAATATAGCAAGTGACAAATAAATTATTGTGAGTCGAAATTTGTTTTATTTGTATTCTTAAAATTTTAATTCAGTTGATTACCTCACATTTTTTAATCTATGCTACCCTACTAAGAACTGTTAAATTATTGTACTAATTTTATTCCCAATTCCCAAAAGGCTTCACACAATACTCTTTTAAATTGCTAATTTTTAAACTAGTAGAGATAAACTATGATAACATGGCGCGCCCCTCCAAATTACTGTTTCAATGTGTGTAGTCACATCCTTATGAAAGAGTTTGTATGTAGTTGTAAGTATTCAACCAATCAACCTGTACTCGTAATATTTCACTGTTTATTATGTCATTGTCAACTAATCATAACTAGCCGACCGCGCAAGACAACGCACTTCAAACGTTTTGACAACGCACTTCAAACATTTTGAATTTTGTAGGGGCGCACCATGTTATCGTAGTTTATCTCTATCTGGAAACTTATTCAAACCCCTACCATACTTTGTTTGAAAACGATTTACTAATTATTAGGCCTTATATATTATTAAATAATAACTTGAGAGGTGTCAAGGGCAGGAATGGAAAGAACTTATGAAAAAAATGACATCTATTGACGCCCAGAAATACTCACAACGACACTTTTGTGGAATTGTAATAAAATTTATTTAAACGTCCGGTAGATGTCACTGTTTATTCTCAAAAACGCGAATTGATAATATTCATGGGCGTCAGCCAGCAGCCTATGAATACTATCAACGCCTTCTGCCCCTACAGTGCAGGAACTAATAAAAATGTGTCGTTTCCGTCTAGCCCCCTTTCGCAACGCGCGATAAGGAACTTCGTTCCAATTATAAAACTAAAACAAAGATAAACATTAATAAAATTTAATTAGCTTTCACCTTCTTATTATCAATATTGTCAACATCATTAACATCATTATCATTCTTTCTCTTTTCACCGCCGTTTTCTGTCTGTCCCGCCTTTGTCTGTCCGTTCATCTCCGTCTTTCCGCCAGTTTGTTTGTCTGTCACATGGTAGTTGTTCAGCTGCGCCTGGCTCTCGCTGGACGTATCTATCCTGAGTAATTCCCGAAGAGCCATCGTCGCGTAGCAGCTTGAAGGTAGATCCATCGTAATTAGTAACGCTTTGTATGGGCCATCTGGAAATAAAATTAGGCTTTATTAATAAATTTTAATAGCATTGCTCGTCGTTTCGGAACGCGATATGGCACGCAAAGTACATACACATGCGGTATCTATCTTAATCTATGTCTGTGGTCAGATATATGTCTGTCTCGCTCACACACACAGTCAGTTGTATTATGTCCATCTCGCTCGCATACACAGTCTGTCTCTCTCACCCGGGTCCTCGGCGGTGGCGGCGCCGTCGAGCTCGTCCGCGTCAGACAGCAGCAGGTCGCCGTGCGGCCGTCGGTAGTTGACGGTCCGCCATGACAGGTCGCCCGCGCGAGTCACGACGGTCCGGTAGCCGCCGGATAGACTGTAGCTCCTGTAAAAGTATTTAACTATTATTATTAAATAAAAACATCAGTATTAAACATACAAGGGACACAACATCTAGTTTAAAGAAAGAAAAATTGGTATCAACTTAACTTAGTTAAGTCGGGACATTTTAATAAGGCCACATTTGACAGTTCATCAAAATGGTTTTTTCAATTAAGATTACATATTTATTGTAAATATGACCGATACGAATTATTTAACGATTTGCTTTTACTGATAAATAATTATAAACGTAATAAACAAATTCTGATCTTAATAATTGCACGTCGTTACAATGTTACGTCAGCTGACCTTTTTTCTTTTTAAACTCTAGGGAAGTTACCCTAAAAATCGAAAGCGAATAAATAGTATCGATGGATTGATTACTTGTAACGAAATATCCCCATAAATTAATAACCACGTTGTGAAAAGTAACACATATTTATGTGGAATGAATAATGGTAATACTACATTTAACAGTTTTTATAATTCAAGCGAATAAATGCAATTTTTTTTTTTTTTTTTGTAAATTATGTACTTGTCTTATTTTGCTCCTTGAATTTGCAAAAGAAAAAGTAATAATGGGACAGGAGCTTGTTTCAAACGTATAAAATTCAAATATTTTATTTCTCACCTCACTATGGAGATTAATCTGACAAATGTCTGATTTAGAGATTAATCTGACTGTACATACAACAACAGTTAACTTCAAAACAAACAAAAGGTATACATTATAGGTATGCAGGACTGCATTTAGTTTAATGCTAACGTGGTCTAGTGGTTAGCTTGACTCTTGAGAGGAATCATGGTTACAGTTTATATAGTACTAGATGACGCCCGCAACTCCATTGCGCTAAAATTCGTTTATCGCGGAGGAACCGTATATTTTTCCGAGACAAAAAGTATCCTATGTCATTTCTCGGGTCTCAAAGTATACCCATACTAAATTTTATCAAAATCGGTTCAGCAGTTTGGGCGTGAAGAGGTAACAGACAGACAGACAGACAGACGGACAGACAGACACACTTTCGCATTTATAATATTAGACTTAAAAAAAAGTATAGATAGGTTGGATGGAACAATGCAGGCTGACCCTTGCATAAATTTTCTGGTTTCAGTTAAACCATCAACAAAACCGATGTAAAAGACTGGTTGCAGTACAATAAAAACATTTAAACAGATAACTATACAAGGTCTGCTTGTCTTAGTCTGACGTATTGAAAACATGACGGACGTAGACAGTAATCTATATTTTGTAAGGTGGAGTATAATATACAGACGATAATATGCTATAAGTTATACAATATTTTGTCCTTATCAACCCACTTTCCTAACATTTTGGACAAGAACGACACACGTTAAGTAAAACATCCTTAGATATAAAATCAAACAACTCACTTAAATTTATGCACCATGTCCAGTTTCAGTCCATCTTTCTGTAGTTCTTCTTCATAAAAGTCCTTCATATTAGGCGGGTAGGTTACTTTATACCCTGGTAGTGGAAGAACTATATCTGACAGTGAATAACTACCGCTATCAACGTCTTCTTGAGTCAATACTTTAACTTTAATCAACTCTTTCGGTACTCTTTTATTTTTATTTTCTTTCTCTGGTTTTTCTTCTGTTTTTTCTTGTGATTTTTTATCTTCCGTGTCTGCATTGTCAGTTTCTTCGTCGTCATTTTCGGAATCATCTTCTAATGCCTCTGTGAACATTTCATACTTTATTAATGTATTGAAACTGTAAAATATGATGTACAGTGTTTTGCAGACATTACATATTAATATAAATTTCACAACATATTATATCAAGAACACAAGCATAATAATATAATTAATAATAAATAAAGATAGCGCCATCTATTATACTATTTTGGTATTACTAAGAAAATCCAGGTTTGACAATGTCGTCTCGGGTTTGAATCCTTGTCATGCTAAGTTTCTCTTTAGTTATCGAAGCTCTGCAGTGCTGTACTGCATATTGGATCGAAGTTCCTAATGGCGCGTTCGGCGTTGCGAAAGGAAGCTAGACGGAACTACACTTGACCTCGATACTTTTATTAGTACCTACCTATTAGGGATAGAGGGCGTTGATAGTATTCCTGTGCGTCAACTAGATGACGTTTTTGAGAATAAACAGCGACATCTACCGGGCGTTTAAATAAACTTTATTACAATTCCACAAAAGTGTCGTTGTTAGTATTCCTGGGCGTCAATAGATAGCGTTTTTTTAATAACTTCGTCCCATCCAGGTGTCCCTTGACACCTCTCAAGTTTTTATTATTTACAAGTGTCATTATTTATCCAGTTATAACTAAACACTCTGCCGTTAGTTAAACCTACCGAAGGCAGCGTCGCCCGCAGCGGTATCAGGTACGAGGTCACCGGGCAGCACGCAACGCGCGCGCCGCAGCCGCCGCGACGCCGCGCGGTTCCACAGCAGCGACTGGTAAGCGTGCAGGTACAGGAGGCGGTTGTTGCGGGATATCTAGAAATAAGCAATATCAGATGAATTAAGGCCGCACATTTATCAGCAAGCACGCGCCGTACGCGCCGCATTTTATAATTGTATGAAATTATGTGAAACCTCACACATTTGTCCGCACCATACGCGCCGCATTTCGTGCACTATGCGGCGCGTTCGACGCGTACGGCGCGTACGGTGCTGACAAATGTCATTAATCGTCAGATAGCGGATATAATTTGGTCGGATTATGATAAACACGGGCGACAGCCGACTAACGCTGACTTGACATAATCCTTGCCACGTGGGCCACCGTAATGCGGTGATTTATTAACCTGACCTTCTTAATTATTACACAAAAACATACACAATATGTAACTGACAGACTTACTGCTCGAGAAGTGGGGATGCTAGTTCCAAATTTGAATGACTTATTTAATAACGCAACCCGTCATGATGTTACAATGTGAACAACATATTGTGACACAACTTTCTTGACAGTTGTGTCAGTGTAGTAAACAGTATACCTGCGCCAGCGCCCCCAACAGATCGTTAGGTCGCTCTGCCAGCGCCTGCAACAGGCGTGACTCCACCGGGTGCGCGCGCGCCACGCTCGCCGACAGCGCGCCCAGCGCCGCGTCTATGTCGCCAGAGTGGTACAGCTGGAGTGTCTCCGATAGTGGACCCGAGCGGGAAAGGAGGATTAGGTCGATGGCCTGGAATAAGATACGTTTTTAAATTATGATGAAACCCAAAATGCCAAATAATTTGTGTAATATTAGGAAGCGTAGCGTACCTTTCCCCATATAAAAAATGTTGGAGGCCCTTAGGTAAGTTAAAAGTTTTCACAAAAAAAATCGCATATGGTTACTATTGATCTCACGCTTTACGAGCGTAACAAAGGAATAGCTTTTTGATTTTGTCATTTGTGAATTTTAAAAAATAATATTAGTATAGATTTTGTTATTTTTTTGGATGGACGACGCACGTTGGACATGGACCCGGGGCCTCGTAGATACGGCGGTAGCTACGCCCCTGGTAATATTACAGTCTACAGATTACAAAATAGTTACCACAAAACATTAAACACACGTCATGTTTACTACATTGAATTTCCTTCATCGCTCAAAAATCCGACATTTTGCGAAGACAAAAACTATCTTACGACCTTTCCCGGGGCTCAAAATATTTCCATACCAAAATATACTCAAAATATTTTAATAGGTATCAGTAAAGTGTTTTAAGCATGAGCGGGTAGATAACAAACACACTGACAATTTTTTTGTTGCATAAAATATGTCATAATTATAAATAATTACCATACTCGTTACGTGTTACACGTAATCACGGAGAACCCGTACATTATGCACCTAATAAAGAAAAATGAATTTCATAAAGACACGTTAGAAAATACCTCTTTAAACTTCCCCTGTAACATCTTCTGTCCTATGAGATAAGTCGGCACGTCCGCCCGGGAACCGAACCGCTGTAGACCGTAGTAGTTGATGAACCCGTTATCCCGGAGAAGCGCGCACGCCTCGTCCACTATGCTATCGGGGGCGGTCACGTTGCGGAGACATATACGGAATCTGGAATTAAAATTATAGGATGTCACCTTCTGTTTATGGTTTTAGCAGCAATTTAATATTGGTTTTCTTTTGACCTTATGTCATTTGCTTTCATAACAGATTCTTAGATGTATCTGCTAACAATACATATTATAAAACAAAGTCGCTTTTTTTCCCTCATGTCCCTTTGTTCCCTTTAATCTTTAAAACTACGCAACGGATTTTGATTATTCTTTCAGTGTTAGATGGCCCATTTATCGAAGAAGGCTATTATAGGCTATATTTTACCTATCACGCTAAGACTAACAGAAGCGAGAAATAGAGGAAAATGTGGAAAAAACGGGGAAAATTATTTGAAAGGGCTAACTTGAACGCGCAAATCTCAGAAACTACTGGTCCGATTTGAAAAATTATTTCAGTGTTAGATAGCCTATTTATTGAGGAAGGCTATAGTCTATATTTTGTCACGCTAAGACTAATAGGAGGATGTGGAAAAAACGGGGAAATTATTTGAAAGGGTTTATCTCGCGAACTACTGGAGCAATTTTTATGTTATTTGGCACAGATATGAAGTAGACCACGTGAAGGATCATAGGCTATCGATTTTAATCATTTTTTTAGTGGCTATATATTTTATACCCGTGCGACGTGGGGGGGGGGTCGCTAGTAATAACTAAAATAAACATACATAAAACACAATAATATTATGTATGTACTTACAATTACTACATACAAATAATTATAAAATCTGTCTTTTATAGACTCGGTATAGACTCAGCCTTAGAAGAGCCCCATTTAAAAACTATTTTGGGAAGTGTGATGAACAAGTGAAGATTTCACCCACAGGTTTAAGGTCATTATTAGTAGATAGTGATAAGACACATTATTGGTAGTTACTAACTATTAGTAACTTTATTAGAGTAAATTTTAATCCTTCGATCGCGGATTCTTGGAAACCTATTGTTATTCTATTGTTGTCGCGATCACCGGTGATCTTATGGGACTTGTAGGTTAATCGATCTTAATGTGTGATTCAATCACACAGTACATGCCTATTGCCCTTCAACATGCCAAGTTTGAGCGGCACAGCCCGGAAGCGGTAGTTGCCGACGCGGAGGGGACGCAGCGCAGTGCACGCAGCGGCGACGCGACGTGGGTCAGCGCGTCGCACGCTCACCCACTGCGACGTCTTCGCGCGCCTGTCCTTGGTGCCCGCGTACCCGATCATTGACGGTTTTATACTGAAATAGTAGTAATGAGCAGTCATTATAAAGAAGCTGAAGATTATATAGAAAATTGTTGCATTTCATATATTTCGCAATGTATTATAATATAATATTTCAAAGCTTCTAAAATTATTATTTTTGAAGTGAAAACTTCTTTAGCGGCGTTGAGCACTTGTGGGATGGGAAAAAACTGTGAAACTCGCGATAGATTTTCGTGTTGATCGAAAAACCATACAAAACGCGTAAGACAGTTGGAGAGTAGTGTTTTGTGTCGAACTCGAACTCGAACTCGAACTCAATTTGAAACTTGATCGAAACTTTATCGAAACTTGATCGAAACCTTGATCGAAACCTGATCGAAACTTGATCGAAACTTGATCGAAACCTTGATCGAAACCTTGATCGAAACCTTGATCGAAACTTGATCGAAACTTGATCGAAACTTGATCGAAACTTGATCGAAACTTGTTTCATCAAGTTTTCACTTCTGCCGGCACTCCCGGAGTGCAACCAGTCTTTTTTTTTATTAAATAAGGGGGCAAACGAGCAAACGGGTCGCCTGATAGTAAGCAACTACCGTCGCCCATGGACACTCGCAACATCAGAAGAACTGCAGGTGCGCTGCCGGCCTTTTAAGAGGGAATACGCTCTTTTCTTGAAGGTTTGCAGGTCGTATAGGTCCGGAAATACTGATGGTGACAGTTCGACCCAGAGTTTTACAGTGCGCGGCAGAAAGTTACGCGAAAAACGCACTGTGGAAGACTACCACTCATCAAGGTGATGAGGATGGTATGTTTTTTGCGTGGGACGATGGCGAAAAGTTGAAGGTGGTATGATTCCGAACAACTCAGAGCACTCCCCATGATACAACCGATAGAGGATGCAGAGTGAAGGTACATGCTATGCACGTGAAGCTATTTTTTTTCAACCAGCGTAATTTCTGCCTTGCCACAAAAATGCTAATTTGCAAACAGTGAAGGGAATAGCAAACACAATAGTATGTTAAATTGATAAGTTTATCGAGTTCATATTTTGACGACCTCTGTGGCTCAATTGGTTGAGAGTGGGAGCTCAAGCAGAGGGTTACGGGTTTGAATCCTGCCGACGGAACAAAAATTTTTCAATGTTCCCGGGTCTGGATGTGTATTAAATATGTGTATGATATAATAAAAATCTTAAATAATATATGTATTATGTAAAGTATATATTATATAACTTGTATTAAATATATTTCCGTTGTCTGGTACCTGTAACACAAGTCCTTCAGGTACTTAGCACGGGGCCAGACTGACGTGGTGTGAAGCGTCCATAGATATTAGATATTATTATCATTAATATATCTATAATCCATTTGTAACATAATATAAACTGACATAGCAAGTAAATACGTATATAACCCATGATTTACCTAAATCAGCCTTGCAACAGAAAACAACAAAAGACTGGTCACACAAACGAAAATGCGAAAAGGAAAAGATCCGAGACACCCAGCCCCAGTGATCCGAGCCTAAGCAAAAACCAAAATCTCTCTAAGGTTATACGGAAGGATGCATTTCACCTCATACATAATATATATATATGTTATCTGCCAGTGTATACTATGTTATCTGTTGGAGCGGCCAGTACATCCGGATGGGGTTTTGAGTGACGCTGTCTAACTGACGATGGACTTTTGAGAGGTGCAACCATCACCTGCCAAATATCTAGAATTATTATGAATGTCGGAAGGAACGGCGTATGCTCCCAAACCCATCGGCTCCAAATCTGACGATATCTGGTTAATCACGCTCAGTGTAGATAACTAATATACGCCCACAGTCTTGGAGGATAAATGCAATGTTATTCCATGGCCATCGAATCAGTTTCTTATACCGCTCGGCGATCCGATATCAGAACTGGGATTACTCGGAACGGATGGTGAAAATTTTCAGGTCAAATTTTTCTTAATGTTGGAGATAATGATTTAACGATTTTTGAAAGCAAATTTCAGAGTTGGTAGATATCACAAAATGATAGTTGGTTTTTTTTTTTTTTTTTTTCGAAAGGGTCTAAGCTACTGGTCTGGTTAAGACCATGGTAGTTTAATCGTGGCTATAACTAGTCTGTTGCTAGTTGGTTTGGAGATAAACAATGAGAAGGCCTGGCCCCCTCCCCTAAAGTCATACGTGTGACATTCTAATCGGGCAATATTGGGGAGAGCTACGAAAATAAGCTATTTTCATCTGACGTGGGGACACGGATCCCCCCTGCTCTTAAGGGGTCCGACCCCTTACTCACTCTCTGACGAGTGAGGCTGCTCGCGCGCGATAGCACAAACTAGCTGCGTACGAGTTATCGCGGTAGATGAGCTCAAGTTATTAATGTTATTGCATAAAAGAGGGCCGTCCCTCTCCCCTTCCGAGTCCGGTTGGGGTGACATACGCGTGTATGTTCTAATGTCAAAGTAATTGGTAGAGCTCTCTACGACAATGTCGCGGTCGCGGTCATGATTTAGGTGTGTTCCTATGCTATCCGCATGCGAACTCGAACCCGGGATCGAGCTCGGCACCGGATTTCGGTCGGTCTGTCTGTTTGTCGTTCGGGTCGTGTTAAGTCCTCGGGGAAGGCGCCGGCGTCGTCCCCGGTGCAGTACTAACCACGCGGGTGAGTGTGATTTGTGTTTACGTAACTGTACACAGTACGTTACGTATTCTGTGATGGGGTCTACAGGGTCGGCTAAGATATGCTTAGGCCGTCTGAAGGGGTATCGGAATGTCCGTGCGTCATGTTCATAGTCCACAGCCTTACGAATGAGCGGATTGGTATGTACTTTGCCTTTCTCAAAGAATCTCTCTGAGAGTTCTTTGATATAGGCTTTGATAGTGATAAGCTCGCAGTCTCTATGCAAGTCGATGTTTCGCATGTAACGGGGGGCACCTGTTGCCATGCGCAAAAAACGGTTTTGAACTCGTTGCAATTGGTTCATCTGATTGTCACTTATGTGTGCGAAAGAGACGCACGCATAAGTGAGTAAATAGTTGGTTTGTAAAATCAAATCCTAGTCAAAATCTATGCGAGATTAATAATAAGAGATCGATTGATAAGATATTTTGATATTTCCTGAATTTAACCCCGGATCTTTCGTAGAGTAGAGCGCGGGCTTAATATAATGCTATGTATTTGTAGAGACAGAAAAAGCCGCTAAGCAGTGCCTAATTATTGCAATGAGCAGGGCTTTAGCCTCATGGTTAACGTGAAATAGCTTTGTTGGTATAAAAACATGGGATCAATTGATGGATTTTTATCGGCTCCAAATCTGACAATATCTAGTCAATCACGCTCAGTGTAGATAACTAATATACGCCTTTATTTTATGACTTTATTGACACACCAAACCTCTGAGTTTCACGACTGTAAGAATATAATACGACGTATTTTTCGCTTTAGATTTCGAGCGTACCAGCCGATTACCAACTTCTGGGAAATCTTACAACCAAAGCTTAGCTGTATTTTAGAATCCTATCAATGAATCATATTTTTATGTAATCATTGTAATGGACTGAGTTTATAATGTGATCTTTAACGATTTTGGACGGAAGTCTATGAAATTAATGCGTATCTTTGTGTGTTTTTACGAATTTTTTAATTATTTAAATTTTATATGATAATCACTTAAAAAAACCTATGAAATTACATACTTTTTATTAAATATTAAAATTTGGGAAACCATACAATCCCTGAGTTCAACTACGTCTTATCTCGTAGTAATGTGAATATTTCTGTTCCTTATAATCATATTATGTAATTGACTTTTAAAAAAGAAATATAATATTACTGCTACCAAGTCTAAACTAAAAATGAAATTAATTTTACACATCAATTTATTTTTACTGAAAGCCTTGTAAAGGGCGCCCAGCATCTGCGTTGCCAACAACGAATAGTGCTCTACTGCACAATATATTTTGTATGGAAGAAACCTAAGAAATTACTATTATTATCATTTTAAAATTTACTGAAGTTATAGAAAATAAGAATAATTTAGTAGCATTTACTCCTTAACAAAAATAATGGCCTTATTTTGTAACACCCACTTTATCAAGAAGATTTCTCTATGGCCCAATCTTCAATCCTCATTAAAATAGTAGGATAATATTATTTGGCTTAACGATTATAAAATTATACTAATAAATAACTCAACTATTTAAAATAAATATAATTTGAATCTCTTTAGTACAAAATATTGGCGCTTTGATTTTTGTCGGCAATCGCGGCACCGGTTTCGCAAATACCTTTTTTGTATCTTTATAATATTGTTATAAACAAATATTATGCAATTTTAAAACAGCAACTTTATCTTGCTCACTGTTATCATTTTATTCACTCGTTTTTTAAAATAGTATAAATTTTAGGCGTTTTCTTCACAAATTACCGATTTTTGGCTACTGGGTTAGGCTTAGGGTAGGCATGTTAAATGACCTACCTTTGCTATTTACACTGTTAAATTGCTTTTTAAAATCATTGTACATATCTATAAAGATAAAAAAGACTTATTTTGAATGACAGATTTCGTGTTAAAGTCCAATTTTCCAAATCCAAATGCGCGCGTCTTCAAATTTCTTCTGACTTGGCGTAGATGGGTGTTCAATTTTTTTTTCCTAACAAAGCAATCTACAAAAAGCGTGGGTTTTAGGATAGTTAGGAATGGTTCCATATTTGGTATAAGTTAAACGCTTATAAGTCACGCAGAAGTACGTCAGGTACTTTTCAAACAGCCCTCGTATATAGTAGACGTTCCATGTGGCTCCGCCCACGTAAATTAGGAATTAACAGGAACCGTACGTTTTCCTGCCAATAAAATTTCCTATGTCTCTCATCGTGGTCTACTCTATATCTGTGCCAAATATAATGAAAAATCATCCAGTAGTTCGTGAGATAAGCACTTTCAAATATTTTTCCCAATTTTTTCCACATTTTCCTCAGATTACTCGCTCTGATAGGTCGCAGCGTAATTTTATATAGCCTCAAGCCTTCCTCAATAAAGAGACTATCCAACGCAGAAATATATTTTTTTGATTTTTCGAGCAAAAAACATAAACAAATTCTTCTACTTCATAACAAGATGATTTATATGATTTTCCCAAACTTTGACCCACTATTTATAATGAATGGTAAGTCGTTTAAATAGAAATGATATAATTTTTTATAGAGTTTTTAATGATCTACAATCTTGTCGTACATTATTTTTTTATACGATTTACCTTTTGAAAAAAAACAGAATAAAACCACATTTTTGTACATTTGACATTAAATATTTTTTTAGAACAAGGGGATTGCCGGGGACTTTTGAGGTTTTATTTATAATGGTATACTTAACATCACGACAAATTTTCAGATCTATGCGAATTATTCCTAGGTCGAAAGTTTGCATTTCCTATGCTAATAAGTTTACGTAAACGATACTAGAAAATATGCGTAGGAGTCAAAGGGATGCAGGCGTTCAGCGTAACATGACCGTACGGCGCTGGGATTACAAAAAAAATCCGGGAAGGCGTAATAGCTAGTACGGCGTAATATGTTGTAATATGTTTATTACCTAAAACGTGGTTAAATTCAATACTCTTATTGTTTGCTAAGATACGTAGTGTTAAGATATTCACCGGTTTTTTGTGTTATGTTTCATAGAGTAATGTATGAATACATTTTTAGTTTTAAGAGAATTTTCCGTGTTCCGCAATAAAGCTGGGGTGATAGACCGATACTCAGAGAAGCCAAAAATCGAATACCACCGGCGTTTACCACTTTATTGCCCGGGGCCAGCGATATATATATATATATATATATATATATATATATATATATATATATATATATATATATATATATATTCGCGTTATGGTCTTTTTGTGATTTGTGATTGCCAGAACGCGTCGTGGCCGTTTTCATTAGAGCCACGACGCGAATTTCACGTCGTGGCTGTTTCACTGTGACCACAACGCGTTGTGAGCCAATTTTTCGCTCAATTATTGGCTTAAGTGAAATACAGATTGGCTTAAGTGAAAGACAAGGAGAAAAGATTTAAGACTGTGGAGACTTCATTTTGGGCGATAAACCAGGCAAACATGGAATTCATCATAAAAAGCTGCTTAAGAGAAAATATAACAGAAATTATAGGGATATCGGATCGCATTGCAGTCCTGAATATACACATCCCCCCACACAAGGACGAATGGTCGATACTACAAATATACTCACCCACCGAGCAATCAAGCAACTCCGAAATAGAAACTTTCTACAGCGAACTTAACGCATGTATTAAGAAACACACTCATAGCAATATAATTGTAATGGGGGACTTTAATGCCAAATTGGGATGCAGGAGAGACGGGGAAGAAACAGTTTTAGGACCATACAGTACGGGAGTGAGATCTAGGAATGGGGAAAAGTTACTGAACCTAGCATACGAGAGTAACCTCGCAATAAAGTACTGGAAAGTGAAGTAGAGAAAGCTATTGAGACACAGAAAAAAGACAAAGCCCCAGGAATGACAGTATATATTATAAGTCTATGCCAGGAACCGACAAAATAACTAACAACCTACTCATAGCCATCAAGGAACATATTACACCTGTACTCACAAATTTCTTTAATGAAATACTGAAAAAAGAAGAAATACCAAAGCAATGGTCAGAATCTGAAATCATACTACTGCACAAAAAAGGGGGAAAAGACGATATAAATAACTATAGACCAATTAGTCTGATATCTAATTTATACAAAATTTTTGCTAAAGTGATTCTGCAGAGAATAACAAAAATCCTCGACGAGAACCAACCAAGAGAGCAGGCGGGCTTCCGCAGTGGCTATGCTACACTGGACCACATACTAGTAGTTAAACAAATAAGTACTCGAAAAAAGCAAATAATATAACATCCCAGTGTACTGTTGTTTTGTAGACTACAACAAAGCCTTCGACTCTCTTAATCACAGTATCATCTGGAAAAGTCTTAAACAACAAGGGGTAGAACAACAATACGTACGGATTATAAGGAATGTAGATGTTACCGCTAATGTGCGTAAACCAGTTAGACTGCAAATTAACAATGTATTCTGCAGATTACCTGGGTAAGTTAGTTAAAGTGCAAAAAGTTTATTCTATTCTCATTAAATTACATAAAACAGGTTCTTGTTTGAATGAAACATGTTATTTAGATGTAGAGAATTATTTAGTATAATTTTCTGGACATAAACAAAGGAATGAATTATAAAATTTTACGTAAAATTTTGCTCCACTAATAAAATATAACAGTTCGTATCAACTAGAATAAAAGCAATCAAATCAACAATAGTATATACCATAGATAAAGTATTAAAGTATAGATGTAATCTTAGCCCGTCATCGCGTGGCCATTTTGTGCTTATTTTCATACAAGTAGTGTGCGTGTATTTAATTGAATATTTTTATTTGTCGATCATTTCGAAGCACATTAATATACAGAAAAGAAAGTCATTTAGTTCATGATATCGGTAAACTATAGTTCAAGTAATGAGAATCCGTAAACACCAGTAAAAAGCTATGCCATTTTTGTAGACACATTATTAATTGATGTGAGATTTTTAGCAGTAATGCCTTATATAGCACGAATAAGGGATTATTATACTTATAAATTATCTTTTTAGCTTGCAAAAATACCGGTTGTATAGCTCAAAAAACGTTGTTCAAAACTTACGTATTTAATGTTAAATCCACGTGTTTGAGGCATTGTTTGGCCATTCTTATGGTTTATTATTTAGCGGAACCACAAAACTCAACAATATCTAGCATAAAATGTTCACTAAAAACTATTATTAACACTTTTATTACATGAAATATGCAGACCGACTCCTTTGTTATGTCCTAGTAAGTAGGACATAACATTACACGCTTTTGACGCTTATACACCGATGTAAGGCTCTCTCCTAGTATATAGTATCTCAATGGTATATACAATAACTTAGGTTGACAAGCTTACGTCAAAGTTTTTAGGACTTTTACGAAGGAAGAGAATGCAAATTATCTAGGTAAAGTGCAATAAGCTTTGTTTATTTAAAAATTTCACACTTTAACGGATAGTATCAGGGAATCTGCATATTACCTAGGTTATGTGCATGTTAACGTATTCTGCATTCTAACGGTACAAAGATAACACAGCCAAAATCAAACTTGAAACGAAAGGCACAGAAATAAAAATAGAAAGAGGAGTGCGTCAAGGCGATCCCCTCTCACCAAAAATATTCTCGGCTGTGTTAGAACAAATGAACTGGCAAAATTACGGTCTTAATATAAATGAGGAAACACTGTCAAATTTAAGATTCGCAGATGACATAATAATATTCGCACCATCACCAGAAATGCTTCAGGAAATGCTTCATGAATTGCAGAAAGCTACAAAGTAGGCCTTTCCATTAATACCGACAAAACCAAGGCAATGACGAATTTGGAAAAACGCTCTATACATGACATAAACAATACAAATATAGAGTATACAAGTGAGTACACCTACCTAGGACAATTAATATCACCAAATGATATGATGCAAAAAGAGGTAGAAACACATATAGCGAAGGCATGGATGAGGTACTGGTCCCTCAAAGAAGATATGAAAAACATGGAAATTAGCACTCACATAAAAAAGAAACTCTACAACACATCTATTCTCCCTATCCTCACATATGGGTGCCAAACATGGTCATTAAGTAAATCCCAAAACATTAAATTAGAGATATGTCAAAGGGCGATGGAACGAAGCCTGCTCAACAAATCAAGAAAGGATAGGATAAGCAATGAAAGCCTCAGAAACAATACCAAAATAGAAGATATAACAGTCAAAGTTAAAAAACTAAAATGGAGGTGGACAGGCCATATACTGAGAGGAACAGAAAAGTGCAATAAAACCATCCTGGATTGGTACCCAAGAACTGGAAAAAGGAAAAAGGGAAGACAATTTAAAAGATGGACAGATGATATAAAACAGGTAGCACCTGGACTAGACTGGGGAGGAACAGGGAAAGGTTTAAAGCCCTGGAGGAGGCCTTTTGCCAAAAGGGCAATCAAGCATAAGATAGAAGAGCAACAAAGGAACGAAAGAACACTGCAGCTTGATAAAAAGGCTAAAATCAATAAAAAATAAATAACTAACATTTTCACTCACTTCATTCTGAGACGCTCTGCGAGACGGGAGACAGCCTCCATTGTATCACAGTTCTCTTTGTACAGCACAAAATACAAGTACTCCTCCGGCCATACCCACTTCACTCTGTTGTCTATGCGAACTGCAAACACAAAGCATTTTATTTTTTATGAAATGAATACATAAAACATTACTGTAGTCCAGCTACAACTTTTTTTTTTTTTTTTTTTTTTTCGAAAGGGTCTAAGCTACTGGTCTGGTTAAGACCGTGGTAGTTTAATCGTGGCTATAACTAGTCTGTTGCTAGTTGGTTTGGAGATAAACAATGAGGGGGCCTGGCCCCCTCCCCTAAAGTCACACGTGTGACATTCTAATCGGGCAATATTGGGGAGAGCTACGAAAATAAGCTATTTTCATCTGACGTGGGGACACGGATCCCCCCTGCTCTTAAGGGGTCCGACCCCTTACTCACTCTCTGACGAGTGAGGCTGCTCGCGCGCGGTAGCACAAACTAGCTGCGTACGAGTTATCGCGGTAGATGAGCTCAAGTTATTAATGTTATTGCATAAAAGAGGGCCGTCCCTCTCCCCTTCCGAGTCCGGTTGGGGTGACATACGCGTGTATGTTCTAATGTCAAAGTAATTGGTAGAGCTCTCTACGACAATGTCGCGGTCGCGGTCATGATTTAGGTGTGTTCCTATGCTATCCGCATGCGAACTCGAACCCGGGATCGAGCTCGGCACCGGATTTCGGTCGGTCTGTCTGTTTGTCGTTCGGGTCGTGTTAAGTCCTCGGGGAAGGCGCCGGCGTCGTCCCCGGTGCAGTACTAACCACGCGGGTGAGTGTGATTTGTGTTTGCGTAACTGTACACAGTACGTTACGTATTCTGTGATGGGATCTACAGGGTCGGCTAAGATATGCTTAGGCCGCCTGAAGGGGTATCGGAATGTCGGTGCGTCATGTTCGTAGTCCACAGCCTTACGAATGAGCGGATTGGGATGTACTTTTCCTTTCTCAAAGAATCTCTCCGAGAGTTCTTTGATATAGGCTTTGATAGTGATAAGCTCGCAGTCTCTATGCAAGTCGATGTTTCGCATGTAACGGGGGGCACCTGTTGCCATGCGCAAAAAACGGTTTTGAACTCGTTGCAATTGGTTCATCTGATTGTCACTTATGTGTGCGAAAGAGACGCACGCATAAGTGAGTATCGTTCTTATACATGTTTTGTATAAGGTGAGCTTATGTCTTAAGGACATTTTGCTACTCGCGTTGAGTAAAGGATATAATTTGTATAATACAAATTTCGCTTTACGTACGGTATTCGATATATGGTTCGTGAATGACATCGACTTGTTTAGTACTACTCCTAAGTATTTGACAGCCGTGACTTCGGGAATTAATTTTCCGTGCAGACTAATAGGTTGCATTTTCTTACGTTTTAGTCCGTTAAATAATATAGCGTGACTTTTGTCGGGGTTTAGTTCGATTCTCCATTTTGCGAACCATTTACCGAGTTCGGTAACTGCTTCTTGGAGTTTTTTGGACGCGAAAGCTATTTGGCGATGAGCAAAGAACAGGGCCGTGTCGTCTGCGAATAGCGCTTTTTGTACTCGAGGGTGGGTGGGCAAATCGGACGTGTAGAGATTGTAGAGGGTCGGGGAGAGAACCGAGCCCTGCGGTACTCCAGCCTCTAGATCTCTGAGTGAAGACAGAATGCCTTCGACTCTGAAACGAAATTTACGGTTTTTGAGGTAGTTACTTATTATTATAACAAGACTATCGGGAATGCCGAGTTTAAAAAGTTTATAAATTAGCCCATTGTGCCAAATTTTGTCGAATGCTTTTGCGACATCAAAGAAAACAGCGCAAGTCGGTCTCCTATTGTTCTTTTGTTCTAATATGTACTCCGTTAGGCGGTGTACCTGAGCGGGACAGCTGTGGAATTCGCGGAATGCGAATTGTTCGTCAGGTAAGAGTTTTTTATCAACTATGACGTCTTTTAGGCGTCTTAGTATAACTCTTTCGTAAATTTTACCGAGGCAACTAATTAAGCTAATTGGTCTGTAACTACTTGGTTCCGTCCGGAGTTTACCCGGTTTGTGGATACCTATTATTATAGCTACTTTCCATATATCTGGGAATGAACATCCTAGTAAAAGGGCGTTAAAGATGTTCACGAGCAATTCAATTATAGTGGCAGGTAGTAATTTAAGGGTTTTATTTGAGATACCGTCCAGGCCTGGGGCCTTTCTGGAATTCAAATCTTTAATAATATCTTTGATTTCCTCCATATCCACCGGCCTGAGAGGCTCTGATGGTGGGGCCATGAGTCGGCTTTCTACCTCGGTATTGACTAGATTATCATGATCAGGGTCGGTCGGGAGAGTACTAGGTCGGCACTGATTTTCTATGGTGTCGGCCAAGCATTCGGCTTTGTCGATATCCTCCAGTGCAGGAGAACGATTTGGTCTGTTTAGTGGAGGCATGTCGCTCTCCGTATCTTTTTTGAGGGACTTCGCGAGCGGCCAGTAGGCCGTGTGAGACGGTTCGAGTTCGCTAAGAAGTCGATCCCACCTCTCGGCTTTGTGTTGTTTGATTTTATATTTAACTTCCCTCTCGTAGTGACGGAGGGCCCTCCTCCAGTCTTCCGATGGGTAGCGATCGTATGTGCGTTTAGCCGCGTTACGGAGTCTGATGGACTCTTTTATATCATCTGGGAGAGGCCAGCGATTCTCATGAATCGTTGGCATTTCCCTAGAAGATTTTTCGATGTTCTCTACCAGATGATCAGTCAAGTGGAGAGAGGCCTCAAGCGCCACTTTAGAGTTTTCGATGAAATCGGGAATGAGATCGAGGTGACTCGATTGAAGGTTTTCTAGGTTATCTGCTAGTAATTTATAATCAATTATCTTTTTAGTACTAGCAGCGAGTTGGTTAGAATTGCCAAGCGCAATTTTAACTGGTCTGTGGTCCGAGTTAAGCTCGTGGATTGTTTCCAAAGAGATGTTGAGGTTAATGTTTTTAACTAACGCAATATCAATAACACTAGGGTTATGAATAAGGTTGTTACTACGGCTAGCAGTGTCGTAGCGAGTGGGGTCGTTAGGGGCTAAAATTGCAAAATTTAAGGAGTCGCTTAAGACGGATAATCTAATGCCATTCGTATTAGATATGACATTGCCCCACTCTGTGTGTTTGCAGTTTAGGTCGCCGGCAATAATGACGGCATTGCCTAAATTAAATAGCGATCTTAATTCGCTAGAAGTTATGGGCATTTTGCTGGCTAAATAGGCAGATACAATTATGATAGGTTGATGGTCTGTCATGCTAATGTGACAAATAGAAGTTTCTAAGTTAGTTAGGGATGGGGGTTCTAGGGGAACACAGTGCAATGATTTTTTGTAATAAATCATTGTGCCTCCGAGTTGGGATCGGGTTCTGTCATTTCTAACTATTTTATAGTTAGCTATTTTTGGGCTTTTTCTACTAGGCTTAAGGAACGTCTCCTGCATTAGTAAAATATCGACATTGTGGTTTATGACGAATTCGCGGATTTCGTCTATATTATTATGTATGCCGTTTGTATTAAACGTAACTACCTGTAGGGAGCGCGGTTTTATTCTTCCGGTTGAATCCATTAGTTAAACGATAGTGATAAATTGAGAGAATTGATCCTGCGGATCAAATCGTTGTAAGTCGACAGACAGGCGGATAATTGTGAAAAAGTCCTAGCCGTCCGTAGTCCGTAGGAGAATTCGGCTACCTCTGACGGGTTTATGAGGCTTAGGAAGTCGGTCACGTCACGCAGGTCGTCTCCGTAATTGGAGGTTATATTCGCGGGGGGAGTGCGCTTTTTCGCGGGGTGCACGGGTTTTGCCACGGGTGTTGCGGGCTTTGCCGCTGGGGGCGCAGGTTTTGTCGCGGAGGGCGCGGGTTTTTGCGTGGCGGTGGGCTGGGCCCTGTTGGGGAGCACGGGGAAGTTATTAGGGGCACTAGTGCTGTTCACCCAAGGTGATTTAGTGGGAAGCGGAGCAGGGATAAATCTCTGCTTTGTTTTTTCCTTATTGTTTTTCTTTGTTTGAGGCGCAATTCGTCTCTTTACTTTGGGTGCTTTTACACACCCTCTGTAATTAGCCGGATGGCCTTGTGTTTTGCATAGCACACAGCTGGGGGGTTCGGACTCCTCAGCTGGTGTTTTGCGTGGGCAGTCAGAGGTGCCGTGGTCTCCTAGGCACTTGACGCAACGCGGTCGGGCTTGGCAGTTTCGCGCGGAGTGCCCGTAAAGTTGGCACCTGTGGCATTGGCCAGGAGTGCCTCTTTTACGGGGGGGTTCCACGCGTATTCCGGTTATATTACATACGGCGCGTATGTTAAAAATTTCCTTACCCTCGGGGGTAAGGGGGAGGATCACTAGTACCATGTTGTACACGTGTTTTTTGACGGGGTGGTACATCCTGTGTACCTCGGTCGCGGGGTAACCTTGGGCTATTAGGTCTTCAAGTACATCCCTTTGGAGATGAACTTGTCGACACCTACAATGACGACGCGGAGGACACGTTCGTCCTCTAAGGCATAGGTGTGGTAACCTATGTTTTTTCCACGGAGGAACGCAGTTAGGAGGCGATGGTCCTGAGGCGTTTGGACCTGGACCTTTATCCCGATCGGAGTTGTGGTAGCCGACGAGTAACGGAGCTTTTTCTCGTTTATCGCGGCCGAGATGATGTTCCATTTTTCCTTCTCCTGTACTATGACAGGAGGAGGCATTTTGGAAGCGGGTTCCGTCTCGGAAGTCAGAGGGGCCTGAGACGGAACTATTTGAGAGGCCTGCGAGGCCTGGGATGCCTGAGGGGCGATTGGGGGGCGAGCGGGGGACGCGGCAGTACTAGTCTGCACGGACATCGCGGGTAGCTCGGGCCTAGGGGCCGGTTTAGTCTTTCTAGACTTTGGTTTTCCGGCCTGTTTAGTCGGGGAGGACGAGACTGGAGAGGAAGAGCCTTCAGCGCGCTTCCTCTTCTTGGTCTTTTTACTGACGACCGTGGTGAAGTCGCCTTCACCAGGGTCAGTCTCTTGCTCCGAGCAAGACATCTCAGAAGGAGACGAGTATGTAAGTCGGGGGACTACGGACTCTACAGGAGTCACGGCGGTGTCACAGTCGGGAGACGCGGGGGAAACAGCATCGTGATTTCGCACGAAGTTGTCCCACCTTTTCGCGGCGTCAGGGTATTCTACTTTTAAGAAAGATAAAAATTTATCAATCATGTCGGCCATGATGTCGGTCGGTCAGTCTGCTCTTAATGAAAAATTTCCGAGAGGGTACAACCCCGCCCGGCAACCGGGAGGGGAGGTGTGTAAAGAGGTATAAACCTCGTGTAGTGTACCTAGTTTTCGTGTCGCCGTACTTACGATGTGTTCCAGGCGGTCGGGAAACACACACAAAACTCACAACACTAGCAATCGGGCGCTGGCGAGCAAGGCGCGGCGCGACCTACGGCGGCAAGCGCGGGCGAGAGCCCGCACTCGGGCGAGACGAAACAAGCGCCGGCGCAGAGTTCGCTCGATCGCGGACACACTAAAATCGAAAAACCTCGTGGCGCGGACGTGATCGCGAAATCGCAACAAGCACAAAGTGTGCCGAGCGAGAGCGCGCTGTCTATAGAAAGAGACAGCACCACAGTCGCCTAGCAGCGTGCACTTGAGCGGGAAACACGTGCTTATCGGACGGGATCCGTAAGCAGACTCCCAGCTACAACAAAATAAAGGTTCATATCAATTAATCAAGTCAATTAATTTCTGAAATAGAAAACATTTTATTTTAATTTTGTTAGAATCTTATTGCTAACTAGCGCCCCGGCGTCGCACGGGTATAAAATATATAGCCACTGAAAAATGATTAAAATTTAAAGCCCATGCCCTTCATGTCGTCTACTTCTTATCTATGCCAAATAACATAAAAATTGCTCCAGTAGTTCATGAGATAAGCACTTTCAAATAATTTCCCCCGTTTTTTCCACATTCTCCTATTAGTCTTAGCGTGACAAAATATAGACTATAGCCTTCCTCAATAAATGGGCTATCTAACACTGAAAGAATCACCAAAATCCGTTGCGTAGATTTAAAGATTAAAAGGAACAAAGGGACATGACGGAAAAAAAAGCTACTTTTTGTAATAATATGTATAGATATAGATACTCACTTCCTTTCCTGTACTTCTCAAACTTAACAAACTTCTTGTCATCAAGAGTAACAGTGCTACCAACTACACTTTCTCCGAATGCCTTCTTCACAGCTTCATGTATTTTTGTTCTCTGATCTTTAGCCATTCCAGTTACATCTATCTAAAACAATTCATGCTAATATTATAAATGCGAAATCTGTCTGTTACCTCTTCACATCCCAAACTGTTAAACCAATTTTGCTGGGTATGGAAATACTTTGAGTCCAGTAAAGGACATCTAAGGATATTTTTTGTCCCTAAAAATGTACGGTTCCCGCGCGATAAATGTCTTAGTACATAAAACCAGTGCCGTAAATAGGTGGTGCCACAGGTGCCCAGGCACAGGGCGTACACTCAGGGGGGCGCAAGGTTGGCCATCAGAGAGGCCTATACATAGCATTGCTCTAGACACCTATAATATCTTAAAAAAAACAAGGGCGCAGTTATTGAAACTCGCACAGGGTGTGAATAAGGGTGTGATTAAGTAAGTATAAACATAATTTTATAAGTATAGTCTAGCTCCAGTCTGAAACTATGAAATTAAGTTTATAAATCAAGCCAATTTTCTCTTTCTAATGCTAAGTACCTACTCACATATGGTTTTGCTCGATAGTTTTACTCCAAATTGAAGGAAATGACATATTTGACATATTTAATTCCATCGAGCCGGCTCGAAGCGAGGCCTTCAAGCTGTCAGCTTTGCCAGGGCCCCCATAAAGGCTACTGGCACCTGTGTACAAAAAAAGGATTTTGGTGCACCTTTATGTGAATTTTTTGGGTTTTGGTGCCCCTAAGGAAGATCGCGATTTGGCACCCCTAGAGAAAGGCGCCCGTGTGCATTGCACACATTGCACAATTATAGTAGCAGCGGCCTTGAGTTTTGTGGTCCTCACGGTGATTATTGCTTGATTTGGAGTAAAACCATCGAGCAAAGCCGTATGTGAGTACCTACTATCAGCATTACAAACATAATGTAATACTAGAATGTTATTATTATGCAGCATTCTAATTTAGGAATGCATACCTTAAGATTATTATTATAAAATCAAACAACATACTTCCACTTTTTCCCCTTTTGTGTTGGTATCTTGCACAAGTTGGTTTATTTTGTCCCAGGTCTCCATGGGCAGTATCTCTAGGTTGTATTTATTAAAGAGCAAGTCTTCGTCTTCATCAACCGCCTCATCTTTTGGCAACTCTGGTGGTTTAATGTCTGTTAATTTGGCTACCTCCCCTTGTTCATTGATCTCGGATACTTGGAAGTCTGAAAATCTGTGGTAGTAGTAGAAGGTTAAAATTGTATATTGATGTAAATTGTAAGTATCAGGATATGCAAAATAAACACGAAGATTAAGGTACACAGTGTTAATTTGCTGCTAACCTTGATTTAATAATTCCGCTAAAACCTTTATGTTCACTGATATATTCTGTTACTCCAATCTCCTCCTCGGTCAGCCTCTTGCTTGGTGTGTCACGTTTGTACTGCCTATTACTCCCAAACTGGTTGTTACCGGAGCGATCACCAGAAAAGTTTCTACCGTAGTTATTCGTCTGACGAGCCCCACCTCGCGCCCAAGAACCTCTGCCACCCCTTTTCTGTCTGTTCCACGGCCGCCTTCCACCATTGTTGCCGCGAAAATTGTGATTCATTGTAAAAAATGACGAAGTTACACCGAAGTTATAACCTTATTAGTTCTCGATCAGTGTGATGATGCAGGGTTGCCAGATCAAAGACCGGTCAAATCGCCAATACGCGATAAAAAGATAGCCCAAAGTAGCCCAATAAAAAAAAAACACGGTAATTAAACGTAATGTCAATAAAACGTATGAATAATATTATCATGCATGCTACTGTTTTTTCTTTGTAATACAATTTTAATTATTAATATTATTTATATAAAAATAATATGATATGATCATATGACATGTCTAAAAAAGTATAAAATATAAAACAAGTAACAGATAGGTACTTCTTTGTAGACAATATAATGTAATATATCATATTACATTTTTAATTTTTATATAATATAAATATTAATAATTTAATATATATATTACAAATACTGAATAATTAAAGATGTAAAATAAATAGTTTGCACTATTAGTTTTGAAGATACAAAACTTGCCATAAATTATCTCTTCTGGCAACACCAACCAACAAACAGTCCATCGAATGACTGATTGTGCGAGTGAGGCCGAAATATATATGAAAACGAACGGTTAGAATAAGAACTAGATTAAATAGTTGCATGCAGTTTACAAATAACCACCACCTTTGGCCCAAGCTTCCTTCTCCCATTCACGATTATAATGTTTTTCGTATTTACCCCACTTGCCCATTTTCACTAATTACTTTTGTTTATTTTTGTCAGGTCACTCACTCACTCACGGCTCACCAATGAATAAGTGTCAATGTCACAGTCAATGTCACTCACCCACCGACATGTCACATGACACCACAGATACCTAATCACGATTCACGAGTCACTCACGAGTCACGACTCACGACATCTAGCCAAACCACAGAATAAAAATAAACAGCCACCCACGCGGCGAACCACAGATTATGAGTGGAAGTGGCCGCGCATAGACAACGCATCGCTGCGTTTGTTGATATTATGGCCGCGTTCACGAAAATACCATAGTAGGCAGTAGCCCAATAGGCGATAAGTAAAAAACCGTGTCGCCCAACAGGCGATAAGTCGCCATTCCAAATTTTTTGTAGCCGCGGGGGACCGCAAAATAGCCCAATTGGCTACTTGTCGCCCAATCTGGAGACCCTGTGATGATGTTGAATTATAACAGATTATTTATTTCTTATACATAATAATGGTTTGTATAAAAACGCTAATAAACTGAAATTGAAAATATTTTCCACGAAATTATCTCACTTTCTAACATTTATACCACATTTTATACGAGAGAAACAAATAAAATATTAGTAGGGTAGAAATATTCAAGAAATACCTATTATCACCATCACCATTCTCCAATGGGGTATTTGGTACTACTTCTTCTTTTTAAAAATGGCCCCGTAGTGAGTCGCCAATGTCAAAGTGGTGATAACTGATACCGCATTTATACATTCGCACGAATAGCGAGGCGAATCACGAGGCGAATAACGAACACGAATGTGTAAACAGGCGCTCGCTATTCGCCTTGCACTTCGCCTCGCTATCGTGGCATTCGCGTTGAGAGCGGTTTTTCGGACGCGAATCAAAGGGCACGAATAACGAACACGAACTTACTGTTTACACATTCGCCTGCATTCAGTTGACAGCTAGCGTCCGGCCCTACAGGACGTGTACAAAGCTAAACATACATATTATTTGACTTAAGTACACTGTACTAAAAATTAACCTATATTTAGTATAATGTATAACTGTATGTTATTATAATGTTATCATGTTATTATTATAATAATGTTGGTATATAGAATGTTATTAGTTATTTATTACAGTCGTTTCTTTTCTTACTAATGCCATATAATATGTGTACCATTGTGTAAACTTAAGTCATAATTTAAGATATAATATATACATACTTATACAAAAAGATTATATACCGTATTTTGTTGTTAAAGTATGATATTATATATTTTATTAGTTTGGTGTTTATGAGCGCGTAGCCCGCCGACAAACTACTGCAACTGCAGTTAGGCGGGCTAATATTATATTATGGAAATATATTTTGGTTTTCAATACAGATTAATAATTAGTATTTGGTATTATTATTATTATCTAATAAAAATGGAGTGGAGTGAAGGGCGAATTTCAGAATTCCTAGAATTTTACAAAAAGGAAGAGCTCATATTATTTTGGAACCCAAAATATCGCTATCATAAATTCCATAATATTTTTCATTCAACGTCGCTATCATAATATGAACACGTCCTCCATGTTCGTGTGCGAATGTCAAAATGAATCACCCCACGAATGTGTGAACGGTAGTTCGCGACAACATTCGTATACGAATGTTTCGTCGAATGCTTCGTCGATGACGAGGCGAATGGCGAACGCGAATGTGTAAATGCAGTATGATATGACCTTGAAGGTGCCAGACATGTGTTGAAACTTCAAATACGCAAATACCTACAAATTCGCCAAGTGTGGCACTGACATTTGCCTATTTGTGCAAAGTTTGAACACACATTTGCAATTTGCCGACATGTGTCGGTTTTTCTGCGAACATCAAAGTAAACAAACTTCAAAGTTTGTGCGGCCTGCCACACTTGTCTCAGTAATTAGTAACGCTATCGCGTGCGCCGCTGAACGGAGCAGTTGTCTAGGTACACATTTTGAAAGTCAATAACAATAGGTTATAATTTGTTTGGATTGTAAAAGATTGTAAGTCAATATAAAAAGGCTGATGACTGTCTGACTGAATATCTGTCCGTCTGTCTATTACTTTTGGACTTCGTAAAAGCTAACATGATCTCTATTTATACAAACAAAACTATGTTTTTTGTTTGTGCCAAATCTGAAAGTAATACTGGTATATGAGCTCATGGTAAGGCTAAGGGGGCAGATCATCGGTTTACCTGCAAAGTGATTAACTTACCGTGTCCTCTTACGATACAGTGTAGACATCCATTCACGTCTTGTTCTTGGAGATTTCACATTATAATGTAAAGAATGAAATAAAAAATTGAACGTACTTAAATAAAATAGATTGATGGCGTCCATAAAATCGTCCTCCGATCTGTCAGCCATCTTTGCAATAACTGTGCCGAAACATTTGAAAACAAGCTTTGAAAACAAGAAAACAAGTCTGGCAGGCACATTTGTGCCGCCGCCCGATATGTGTTTACGCACGTCAAAGTTTGCTCAAACTTTGAAGCACATGTCTGGCGCCTGCATAAGGATATGAACATTGAGATAATAATATAGACTAGGAGAGAGCCTTATATCGGTGTATAAGCGTCAAAAGCGTGTAATGTTATGTCCTACTTACTAGGACATAACAGAGGAGTCGGTCTGCATATTTCATGTAAAAAGTGCTATTAAAGGTTTTTAGTGAACATTTTATGCTAGATATTGTTGAGTTTTGTGGTTCCGTTAAATAATAAACCATAAGAATGGCCAAATAATGCCTCAAACACGTGGATTTAACAATAAATACGTAAGTTTTGAACAACGTTTTTTGGGTTTCAATCGGTATTTTTGTAAGCTAAAGAGTATTTATAAGTTTAATAACCCTTTATTCGTGCTTTATAAGGCATTAGTGTTAAAAATGTTACATCAATTAATAATTTGTCTACAAAAATGGCATAGCATTTTACGTGTGTTTACGGATTCTCATTACTTGAAATATAGTTTATCGATATCATGAACTAAATGACTTTCTTTTCTGTATTGTAATGTGCTTCGAAATGATCGACAAATGGAAATATTCAAGAAAATAAACACCCACTAGGCCACTACCATATGAAAATAAGCACCACATAAGCACAAAATGGCCACGCGATGACGGGCTAAGATTACATCTATACTTTATTACTTTATCTATGGATATGACTCTGCTTTATGATGGGTCTTCTTCTTCTTCTTCTTTTCTTTTTTAGTAGTTTGACATTGACAAATTCAGTGAGCAATGACGGATGATTGGACGGATGACTCATGAGCAGGGACTTTGGCAGGGACAGAAAACGTCTCCGTTAGGAGTCTTACTCCTACTACATAAAAAATACTGTTCTGTGGAAAACGTTATCAAAAATATAACGTTATACCTACCAAAACATTCGTTATTTGGAATCGATAAAAAGTATAGGTAGCATTAGGTAGTCTTTGAATCTTTGAATCTTTTGAGTATCGATACTTTTTACCACTATTTATAAGGCATCCATTAGACCCGCTATCCCCAACCCGCGGCCCGCGGGCCGCATGCGGCCCACCGGGACTTTATTTGTGGCCCGCGTGATGTTAAACAATTTTGAAATTCACGCCCACCGGCAAAATAACGTAAAACCTACGTGATGGTTGTAAAATTTTTTCCACTTTTAAATCGTTAATTTTGAAGAATGTTATTTTTAATCCTAAAAAAATTTTGTTGCGGCCCGCGACACCAAGACCAAAACATGTTTGTGGCCTGCATGAAAAAAAGGTTGGGGACCACTGCATTAGACGGTAGGTTTTGCTGTCAGTTTTACCAGTCATGACTGTGACTGATGGGTAACCTACCGTGTAAGAGCGTGATTGACGCTGATTGACGAAAATCTGGATACATTCGTCAGTCCATCAGTCAAACATAATTCATGATTGATGGAATTGACTGACGAGGAACCTACCGTGTAATAGATGCCTTACGTTATTTTTTTCGTTACCATTGGTCTACGCGCGACGTTGCCAGACCTCTGTGGTGGCAAATGGGCAGTGGCAACTGGCAACGTCGCGACTCGCGTACTGCAACGGGAGTCGGTGGCCGGTGCTACATTACTGTATTATTATTATGTGATCGGTCGGATGAGTTTGCCACGAGCGACCGCGACCGACGAAAATTCAAACGAAATGCCACTTTATTACAGCGATAGATTTTATTAATCATTTTACTCTACCTACTAGCAACTGACATTAGCGTGGGTCGCCACGCTAATGTCAGTAGAAAATGATACTTATCTTCTTTATAAGGATTCAAAAGTTCTGTTCGGTACCTTCGGATCCAGGGTATAACCTGGTGCGAAATCTTACTTTTTGGAAGCATTTACTTTTTATTTGCTTCAAAAAAATTGAAATCACTGTATGTTTCCATACAAATTTTAAGGAGTCCCCTCGATCCCTCATGGACCCTGTCATCAGATCACCACTTTTGTGAACATGGTACCAACCTCGGATTCAACCCTGTATAACAATAAAAGAATCATGAAAATCGGTCCACAAACGGCGAAGTTATGGTTGAACAATGAACATACAAAAAAATAATAAACAGACGAACATAATATAACCTCCTCCTTTTTGGAAGTCGGTTAAAAATGAGCTATCAAAAGTTTAAAATTATCTATTCAATTGTTTAAGTAGAGTTTATATTTTAAAGAGTGTAAAAAAATAAGCAAATTAACCATGTGAAAAAATATTATCTAAACTGTCAGGAAATGTTTAAGGGCCTTCCCTACGGAGAATCCGTAATTTACCGTATTTAGAGCCTTAAAAAGTCATAATTTAAAAGCTACAGAGTTATAATAAAAATACATCAATAATCTTCAGTATCTCAACAATCCTTTCCACATTTTAAATTTTCTATTTTCGTTTATTATACTCCTGATATCAGCTTCCAAAGTAAAGCCAATTTATTAAAATTCAAGCATACTTTCAGCATTTTGAACTAAGTTAAGTAAAAAAAAAAAGATTTTGGTGCGATCTCGGCAACGCGGCAAATGTATGGCCGAGGTCGTTTGCTCGGGGGACAGCCTTAATGTTCAATACCTACTTATTTTTATGAAAAAAATCGGTTGTCTGTAAAGTCGGTTTACTGACGATAGTTGAACGTGACAACGTATGACGTTGTCACGTTCAACTATCCTTAACCCCTTAACCCTCGCTTCCGAATCTCTATAAATAGAAACAAACTTTTTCGACTGTAACCTAAAGTTATTTCGATGTATTTCATTCAAATCGACCTATGCAAAGAACAAAGTTCTATTTGAATATATCACCAAAGTACTTTTATTGTATTTTTTACTGCTATCGGACCTCTACATTTTATAAAAAATTAAAAATTTAATAAAAATGTTACGTAAAAACTATAGTTAGGTACTACAAGTGTCACTGTGAAGTGACATTTGTACTACCTAAAATTCGAGTAGCAAGATATCGACAATTGCAACACTTACGCCAGCGTTTTGTTGGCCCAGCGGGACAAGCTAGATATCACAGCGATAAGTTCCACGTTCGCGTCCACGCGGCGGCAATACTAAACTTTTCGCTTTCTTTAAAAAACATATTGTAAATGTACTATACCATACTAGCTGTTGCCCGCGACTTCATCCGCGTGGACTTCAGTGTACTTATAGCGCACGGTGTCAACAAAATTGGTGTCAAATTTTAAAGGTTTTTAAAACCCTGGTAGGTACCCCTTAAATCAAAATAGCCAAAAACAGCTGTGCAGTGTGCACTGTGCACATAATATTTCATAACTTTAGTATAATATTTCATAAAATTTCATAACCCATAAACTATTTATCATTGATATTAGATTGGTACGTTTAAAGGGCCCCCGAGACGATCAAACGGTTTGACTCAAACACGTAAATTTTGGTTTGACTCAAACCATTTTGATCGTTTACAAAGCTAGTTTGAACGGTTTGTCAAGCATTTACGTGTTTGAAGGTCGTTTGATGAAATTTCATATTTTTGTTGTGTTTGACGCGCCGTTTGATCGTGTTCCGATGCGTTTAAACAATCTTTATACCATTCTTTGGAGTAGGTATATTATTTTTAACCGACTAAAAAAGAGGAGGTTATCAATTCGATGCGTATGTATGTAATATTTCCAGAACTGCCCAGTTTTCGTATATAATGTTAGTCTTTATCAGCATCTGAACAAATGTGCAAAATTTCAAAAGTGTATGTATGTTTTTATGTTTGTGTTCACATATCTCCGGAACTACAAGTCCGATTTAAATATTTTTTTGTTGTATTATAATAGATATTGTTTAACTTGGGAGACGTCTGCAAGTTTCATCAAAATAGGTTTAGTAGTTTTTGAGATAGGGAATTTAATTCTCAATATCGTACAATTTTTGAGTCGGTTTTATCTTTTAAAACATAATATTTATTCGTCACAAGACGTGTACTCCACAGCGAGTTTTGAACCAAACTGCGCAGTTTCGTTTGACAAACCGTTCAAACCGACATCAAATGGTTGCATCAAACACGTAAGGTTTGAATCAAACCGTTTGATCGTTTCGGGGGGCCTTAAGGTTACGTCACTCATCACTACATAGATGAAGTACTGAGTAGTGAGTTAATATCAACGTGTATAACAATCGAAAGTACCGAAACCCGCATTTTAACATGGTACCACGTCTTATAGAAAGACTTATGAGCAAGCGATAGCGCGATGTAGGAGACGCACGGCGCCATCTATTATGAATTTTTGGAACTAACTTAATTTACGCAATTTCACCCCCTTACAACCCCTTTTTCCAGTTAAAAAGTAGCCTTTCTCAGGCTTTAAACTATCTGTGTACAAAATTTCATTACAATCAGTTCAGTAGTTTTGGCGTGAAAGCGAGACAGACAGGCAGACAGACAGACAGACAGACAGACAGAGATACTTTTGCATTTATAATATTAGTATAGATAATATAGCAGCCATAAATATAGAATGAGCGCAGAGCGCGAACCTTGCTAGATCTGTGATAGCAGCTATCCACGCAGACGCATCGCTCACTCAAGTAGGACTTAGGAGAGAGCATAAAGATAATATACCTATCGGAATAGAGAAACAAAGGCCTGAGCAAGCGAGATGTCACTATCAGCAATACTGCGTGGTAGAAAGAGAAGCGTGATTTGAGGTTGCATAGCTTTTTTTTCATCTGTTTGACATTCTGCCTGACCCTGTGCTGATCGTTGTCAATTTGGGCTCTCAGAAAAATTGTGATTTTAAGTTAAATAATGAATAGTTTTTTAGAAATACTGCTCTAGAAACATGGATATAAGTTGGAAGATTGACTGTGATACCACACATCGAAAAAACCCGGACAAATATTCATTTCACAGGTGAATTATTCTACATCGACAGGACCTAGTTTTTAGTTTGTTTTGCCAATTCCCTACGAGTTATTGGTATTTATTTTGATAATTCACTTCTATATATGTTTAATTATATGGAAAACATAACTTGACTAGCCATGGTGCACAATTTAAGGATATTTTGTGTAAACAATTTTCATCTATTTTACACTAGGGCTGCATCAAGTTATCGATCAGTAGTATCGATATGAAAATATTTTTTAGTTAAGTATACTAATTATCTAGGAATGTTGAAATAATAACATACTCATCCGTAGTTTATAATTAGTTTAAGTATATTAATATACTATCATACATAATTTATTGTTTTTAAGGTTCCGCACCCAAAGGGTAAAAAGTCCTAGTAGTGGGGTCCCGCTCTACTACTAAGACTTCATTTCCTGTCCGTCTGTCCATCCGTCCGTCCGTCTGTCTGTCTCCAGGCTGTATAACAAGAACCGCTATAGTAATAGATTTCTGAAATTTCCACAGGTATTGTAATGCTCATCCAAGATAGGGGAATAGTTAAAAGCACTTCCGCAAGATGGGCATCAAATAAAAGGGCTCATTGAGAGTGAATTGAAAATTAATAGTCTAGTGAAGTCGTGTCGTGTCGTGTACTGGTGTGACGTGACGTAACCTGTCGTGTCGTATCGTGTTGGGTTTTAGAAAATGCCCGGTTGAAACCTTCATGCGCGAGTCCGACTCACACTTGGCCAATTTTTCAGATTTCCTGCTGTCCTGGATACCAGAAATTCATGGCTTAAAATAATGTACCGTCCAAACTGGACTGCGAAGAAAAATTCATGCATACTTAATTATGCAGCAAGCATTTTGAAGAAAAGTCATATTTTACTTCAAAATTACAATTTTATTAGTATGTTTTATTTTATCCCACTTTATTATTTTTACAATCTTACAATTATTATTCCATGATCGATATTTTGTCGAATTGCAAGATGTTTGTACATCACTGACACGCACACGTAAACATAATTGTATACACAGATGTAAATCAAATTTTGGTTAAGCTTGACAGCTCGGGATTGTTTCTCTATTCCGATAGGTATATTACTTTTATGGGAGAGAGACGGATGTCGAGCGCTGCCGAACGCAAAGGCCGATTGTGCTTCCTTGTCGCTCGTTCCGAGCTCTCGCTTGCACTTCAAGCCTTAAATGGAACGCCGCATGAACTGTCATGTTTTTCGGGCGCGCACCTCATATCGAATTATAAGACGTTATCACGTCAAAAATTGAAATGTGTAATGTTCAATTTTTGATTATTAAAAATTTCGTCGTCAATCACCCATCGCGTAAAGAAATAATTTTAAGTACTTAAAGAAAACAGATTTGCATTTAAAGTTAGCTAGAGTAAGATTATGGTTTAAGTTATTAACGGATATTCTATAAAAACCTAAAAAGCAAAAGTTTATACAAAAAAAAATGAAAGTTCCTTATTCGTAACTTTTAAGTTAAGTATTTTTAAGTATATTAGTTATTATTATTTTATAAAATAAAAAAAAAAAGATTAGTTTGTATTTTTTTTTTCGAAAAAACGGGGGAGGTGTAGTGTATGTCACAACTCCCTCCTATATAAGGTAGCTGATAAATAATTAATAAGTTAGTAATAAAACATATTTTTCGCGAAGACAACGCTGTTTTTAATTAGTCTCCCAAGCCTGCACATTACATTGGAGAGAAAGGCCTGCTGACTCTCTTGAAGACTTTATTAGCACTAAGTGTCACACAAAGCACTAGGTCCACAACACTAAGCACTATCACTGTCCTAGGTCATAGCCAAGTCGTAGGTTCACTGGTTCACTCACTATTGATCACTTGTTATCACTTCGAAGTCGCCTTGAAGATCGCTCAGACTAAACTAAATTGCTGGCCCGCCTGACTGCGACTATTTATATGATCCGACTTCCGAGGCAAATGTCAGAATATTCCAGAGATTTTTTTCAAGTTTACAGACATAAAATACAGTTTCTAGCTTAAATGGATTTCTAAGTGTTGGACTAGCTTTTTCTTTAACGTAAATATCTTCGAACAAATGTCACAACTAAATTGTTTCTCATCTGTATGAACTCTAGTGTGTGCAGTCAAATTGCTTTTCCTTGAAAATTTCTTTGGACAAATGTCGCAACTAAATGGTTTCTCTCCTGTATGAATTCTAGTGTGTACAGTCAAATCTTTTTTTGTAGTAAATTTACTTGGACAAATGTCACAACTAAATGGTTTCTCGCCTGTATGCACTCTTATGTGTACAATCAATTCGTTCTTTCTACAAAAATTCTTTGAACAAAAATCACAGCTATATGGTTTCTCGCCCGTATGAAATCTTTTGTGTAGGGTCAAATATCTTTTACTTGAAAATTTCTTTGAACAAACGTCACAGCTATATGGTTTCTCGCCTGTATGCGCTCTTGTGTGTACAGTCAACTCATTTTTTGTAAAACACTTCCTTGGACAAATGTTACAACTAAATAGTTTCTCGGCTCTGTGAACTCTTGCTGTGTGAATAGTCAAATAGCTCTTTGAACGAAAATACTTTCGACAAAAATCACAGCTATACGGTTTTTTGTCTGTATGAATTTTTGCATGTGCAGTCAAGTTCCTTTTAAGTGAAAATGTCTTTGAACAAATGTCACAACTAAATGTCGTCTCTCCCGTGTGACATCTTTTGTGTAGTGTCAAATATCTTTTAATTGAAAATTTCTTTGAACAAACTTCACAGCCATATGGTTTCTCGCCCGTATGAAATCTTTTGTGTACCTGGGTTAAATATCTTTTACTTGAAAATTTCTTTGAACAAACTTCACAGCTATATCGTTTCTCGCCCGTATGAAATCTTTTGTGTAGGGTCAAATATCTTTTCCTTGAAAAATTCTTTGAACAAACGTCACAGCTATATGGTTTCTCGCCTGTATGCGCTCTTGTGTGTACAGTCAACTCATTTTTTGTAAAAAACTTCCTTGGACAAATGTTACAACTAAATAGTTTCTCGCCTGAGCTATGAACTCTTGCTGTGTGAATAGTCAAATGGCTCTTTGAACGAAAATACTTTCGACAAAAATCACAGTTATACGGTTTTTTGTTTGTATGAATTTTTGTATGTGCAGTCAAGTTCCTTTTAAGTGAAAATGTCTTTGAACAAATATCACAACTAAATGTCTCGCCCGTATGACATCTTTTGTGTAGTGTCAAATATCTTTTAATTGAAAATTTCTTTGAACAAACTTCACAGCCATATGGTTTTTCGCCCGTATGAAATCTTTTGTGAACCTGGGTCAAATATCTTTTACTTGAAAATTTCTTTGAACAAACTTCACAGCTATATGGTTTCTCGCCCATATGAAATCTTTTGTGTAGGGTCAAATATTTTTTCCTTGAAAAATTCTTTGAACAAATGTCACAACTAAATGGTTTCTCGCCTGTATGAACTGTTGTATGTACAGTCAAATCGTTTTTTGTAGAAAATTTATTTGGACAAATGTCACAGCTAAATGTAGGTAGTTCCCCTGTATGAGTTCTCATGTGCCCCAGTAATGTATGTCTTCTTGTTGTATAGTTCCTCAAACAATCACAGGTGTGGGGTGTCTTGCTGGACTGTGCTGCGCTGGCAAGGCCTCGCCCCTCGCAGTCATCTGTGTTGGGTCGCTCGTCCTCGTGTTTGATACCTGAACAAAATAATATTCCCATTCACATTAAATTTCATTAAACTAATACGTATTTCTAGTAGAAGTTTGCCTAGGAAATCGTATTTTACACTTAAAACAAAACACCAGGGCATCCCGCGCCAAGCGGACACGAAAAAGGCGATGTCTCCGATTTTGTAAATTTATCCCTGGACTACAATAATACAGGTAGTTTATTAAAAATGTTTATTTAAAAAAAACATAATAATACAGGTAGTTTATTAAAAATGTTTATTTAAAAAAACATAGAAAAACAAAGATAAATGAAAAAATTGACAAATTTTTATGTTTTCTTTTTAACTATTAGCTTTTTGGTTTATCAAACTGGTTCTTTTTAACCGACTTCCAAAAAGGAGGAGGTTAAAATTATGTTCGGTTGTGGATTAATTTACAACAAAAGAAAATTTTTGAAAATCGGTTCACAAACGGCGGAGTAATCGTTGAACATACACAAATTAATATATATATATATATATATATATATATATATATATATATATATATATATATATATATATATATATATATATATATATATATATATATATATATATATATATATATATATATATATATATATATATATATATATATATATATATATTTGTTTGTTTTCCATTGTTTTCTTTTTATTGATGATATGAACAAATATATATAAATATACTAATATACGCCCGCAATCTTGGAGGATGGATGCAATGTTATTCCATGGCCATTGAAATATATATATATATATATATATATATATATATATAATACACTGAACGAGATTAACCAGATATCGTCAGATTGGAGCCGATGGGTTTGGGAGCATACACCGTTCCTTCCATAATTCTAGATATTTGACAGGTGATGGTTGTCACCTCTCAAAAGTCCATTGTCAGTTAGACAGCGTCACTCAAAACCCTATCCGGACGCACTGGCCGCTCCAACAGATAACATACATTATAAAACTTATTTTATTTTATTTTTTTATTTTATTAGGAAAACTAACAGCATTTAACTATAACAGTGATAATACATATAAAGTAACGACATGCCAATAATAAGTTGTCACTAGTAAATAAATAATAAATTTGAACTAAAATTAACAAAAATTAACAAAGTCCTGACAAGACACATAACACATGACTTATGGAAATCTAAAAATTATTTAAAGTATAAATTATTTTACGCAAACTACAAAATATTATATTAATTTTATTAAATCACAAGAAATGTGTGAGGGATTTAAAATTGTGAGATGATAATGAAGATAACAGTACTTAAATAAATAAATAAATAAATTTATAAATTTACACTCAGCAGATGGCACAATCATTTAAATTTCATTATTACAATAGAAATTCATTAGAAGTAATGCAGTACAGAAATTATGTTTATTTTAGTTAAAAAACGTATCAGTCATAGTTTTTCTAATTTGGTTTGGTTTTAGGGAGAACATGTCTTCGAGTGGATGGGCAATAAAAAATCTGTTAAAAATGAACTAGACCTAAGTATAAAAGAATTTCTACGGTAGTATATAGTTATCTCAAAATAAGTTGCAAATAGACAAGTTAATCGCGCACGCCGATATATGTATATATATATATATATATTTTTTTAATTTGTGTATGTTCAACGATTACTCCGCCGTTTGTGAACGATTTTCAAAAATTTATGTATAGGGTTCAACTCCAATTTGGTACCATGTTCACAAAAGTGGTGACCTGATGATGGGATCCATGAGCTGTAATCGAGGGAACTCCTCAAAATGTATATGGAAACATACAGTGTGCAATTAAACTTTCCTGCCAGATTTTTTCCAGGGCTTAGGTATCATTAGGAGACTCCATTTAACCAAAAAAAAATAATTGGGTGTTATTTTTTTTCAATGACATATTTTATCCCATTTAAAATCGTTGCAGAATTGTCACTCGCGGCGCAGGGGAATGAGAGGGGGTGACGTGGGATGAGAGGCGCGCGCGGGGGCAGGTCACGAGCAGCCGACGCATCGTATCCATTAATTGTAGTATTTTTTAATGCATTTACAGTAGGGTATGGCTCATGGGCCATGGCTTTTGAGACATAGCATAAAACTTTTTTGAAAAATGCCTGAGTATAGTAGTTGTGATAGTTTCATACCTAAATCCTATATATCTACAACTGACAGCTTATATGTTTACCGGTAGGTAAATAACTAAAAAGAGTGAAATTATTATTTTTAACAAAAAATTAAAACCGACTTGCTATTTTATTTTATTATTGCTATATATAAAATAATAAGTAAATAAATAAAAAATCTGTGTATTTCCGGTAACAAAAAAAAAACCAAACACAATACAACAATACTAAACTTATGATTGTAATCTCGTGTGAGATTTTATACATAAGTAAGGAGTTGCTTATTTTAGGGCTGGTTTACACGTATTAAGTAGATAAGTAATTAACTAAATTTTAACTTAATTTTAAGTTGTTAATTGCGTGTAAACACAAAATTTAGTAGCAAGTAGCAAGTTAAAATTTAGTAAGTCCTAAGCTAGATGACAATTAGAATTTAGTTACTACTTATCTACTTAATATGTGTAAACCAGCCATTATATAACTAGAGATCGCCCAATGGTCGAAATTCGAACTTACTTGCAACGACATTAAGACTACTATATACCTATATTTTGTAAAAAAAAAATTACTGCATCATAGTTTTTTCAAGTCTTGTCTCTGGGACTCGGCTGATCTCAGACTGGCCGTTTAAGCATTGTCTAATAATATTTAAAATTAAATAAAAAAACAATTATCCATATTCAATTTGTCAACTTGTTGTCAACAGACTTCAACCATAAATAAAAGAGTATAATTCGTATGTATAGGCTTGTCACTCAAAAATCTGTCATCTTACCTAGGTAGTAGTGTTGTAGTGTGTGTAACGTTTTGTTTGTTAAAAATATATATGATAAAAGCATAATTTTAAAATAATATTGGTTCGATGCACTCTTTCTCCATATAAACTATAACTGTGTGAAATTTCATGCACCTACGTTTCCCCATTTTTCGTAAAAAGGGTTACAAAGTTTTTCTCTCACGTATTAATATATAGATAATACACTACTATAAATTGTTAGTTGTTAGTTGTGAGTATATTATTATTTTTAACTAAAAATAATACGTAATAATATGAACAAAAAAGTATTAAATAATTCTTACTCTTTAATAGTGCCTCTTTCAGAATTAGTCTAAATCCCAACTATTTCTGTACATACTACAATCTTCATTACTTTGAAGTTGGTACCAGTCCCAAAAGTTTCAGATATTGTGACATTACTGAACTCACGATTAAATTAGCTAGTACCGACTTCAAAATAATGAAGACTAGTATGTACAGAAATAGTTGGGATTTAGACGAATTCTGAAAAAGGCACTATTAAAGAGTAAGAGTTATTTAATACTTTTTTTAGGGTTCCGTACCCAAAGGGTAAAAACGGGACCCTATTGCTGAGTCTTCATTGTCTGTCCGTCTGTCTGTCTCCAGGCTGTATCCGGTGTAGAAGACTTCTAAAATTTTCACAGATTATGTATATCTATTGCCGCTATAACAACAAATACTGCAGGGCAATCGCGCTAAATTTATTCAACTGAACCGCAAATGAAACTCGGACGTTGATCGACTTTTGGAACGATTCGGAATCGCGCTAACGTTATGACAGCCAGTTGAGACGTTACTGAACCTCAGCCCGAGCGTAAACGCTGTCAAAACAAAAAGTTGATACAATGCAACTTCTACTCGCACGTTTCTGAAACGTTTCTTATTTTGGTGTGTTAAATTGACGAAAATCGATGGAAAAATATAACATAAGCTATATTCAAATTATAATATTAGCTTATGTTTAACTTCAAAGCTGTAAAATAACACTACGGACTATTTTAGTTTGTTAAAAAGTGAATTGAATTTTGACATTACTTCTTTACAGTTTACGTAAATGTTTTCTACTTTTGCAACAAGTCACAACTCACAAGTCACTATTCAACACTTATGACGTTTGTAAAATATAGTAAAACAATGTTATGAATTCAACTACGTAAAGTAAAAACTCCAAGTAACAATCATTCACATTCATAAGTTCTATACCAAAACAACTTCACTCGTGTCATAACCATCCATATTATGTAAATAAATAATTTGTCAATTGACCAATTAACGCATCGGAAAAATATTGTTTATATTTAAGCCAATCAAAACTAAATCAGAAGGGCGCTGATTGGTCCGCTGCAGTGTCTGTCTAAAGGTCAAACGCTGCGCTTCGTTCGAGTTCCATCTAAGGTTGAGTTACGGTTGGAACGTTAGCACGATACTGAAATTTGTTCAGACGCAGCGGAACCAAACCGTAACTGAACCACAACCAAAGCAGATGTGAACCTCAATTGAAACGTTTAAAAATAACGCGATTGCCCTGCTGAAAACAAAATTAAATTAATATTGAAGGGGGGCTCCCATACAACAAACGTGATTTTTTCGGCCTTTTTCGCTCTATATCAATAAGGGCAAGAGATAGGCACTTGTATTTTTTACACATTCTTTTGTAATATGTGTACTTTAATATTTAATATTAATAATATTAAAATATAATAAAAATTTAAGTTTTTTGCCTATTTTTGCTTTGTATCGGTACGGAACCCTTCGTGCGCGAGTCCAACTCGCACTTGACCGATTTTAGTTCATATTACTATTGTTTTTACCTTGGAAGTCGGTTTAAATTTTTTTGTTAAAAATAATAATTAGTTGTACATAAGTTGATTAAATTTTTTAAATACGCCTGAATGTAAAGGTTGTGGTTTAGATTTCTTATTTTCTAAAGTACTTATTGTTCGTAATTAAAAAGTTGTAATTTTTTCATTCTTTTCATGTATATCAATTATTTTATTCTAAACATACCAACGTCCTTTACATTTTGACGGTCCTAAGCCCGTCAAAGTATGAAGGGAAAATTCGCAACTTATGATAATAATAAGAATTAAGAAGTCAATGAAATGCGGGATATTTTGTGGTGTTTGGTAGGATAACTTTCGGAAGTTATTTCTCAACATTTTAGTACTGAGTGATTATAAAAGAAAAAATACGTGTATTTTTAACAAGGAACAATATATCCAAATTTGGCAGGAAGGTTAAATTGCACCCTGTATGTCACAACTAAATTGTTTCTCACCTGTATGGACTCTACTGTGTACAGACAAATCTTGTTTTGTTGTAAATTTACTCGGACAAATGTCACAACTAAATGGTTTCTCGCCCGTATGCACTCTAGTGTGTACAGTCAAATATCTTTTCTGTGAAAATTTCTTTGGACAAACATCACAACAAAATGGTTTTTCTCCTGTATGAACTGTAGTGTGTACAGTCAAATCTTGTTTTGTAGAAAATTTCTTTGGACAAATGTCGCAACTAAATGGTTTCTCACCCGTATGAATTCTTTTGTGTGGGGTCAAATATGTTTTACTTGAAAATTTCTTTGAACAAATATCACAGCTATATGGTTTTTCGCCTGTATGATTTCTTATGTGTACAGTTAATTTATTTTTCTGTACAAATTTCTTTGAACAAATGTCACAACTAAATCGTTTCTCGCCTGTATGAACTCTAGTGTGTGCAGTCAAATCTTTTTTTGTGGTAAATTTACTTGGACAAATGTCACAAATAAATGGTTTCTCGCCTGTATGAATTCTTGCTGTGTGTATAATTAAACAGGTCTTTAAACGAAAATTCTTTCGACAAAAATCACAGCTATATGGTTTCTCGCCTGTATGAACTCTAGTGTGTGCAGTCAATTTACTTTTTATTGAAAATTTCCTTGGACAAATGTCACAAATAAATGGCTTTTCCCCTGTATGCACTCTTGTGTGTACAATCAATTGGCTCTTTCTACGAAAATTCTTCGGACAAAAATCACAGCTATATGGTTTCTCGCCTGTATGAACTCTAGTGTGTGCAGTCAATTTACTTTTTATTGAAAATTTCCTTGGACAAATGTCACAAATAAATGGCTTCTCCCCTGTATGCACTCTTGTGTGTACAATCAATTGGCTCTTTCTACAAAAATTCTTCGGACAAAAATCACAGCTATATGGTTTCTCGCCTGTATGAACTCTAGTGTGTGCAGTCAATTTACTTCTTATTGAAAATTTCTTTGGACAAACATCAAAGCTAAATAGTTTCTCGCCTGTATGCATTTTTATGTGTCGAGTCAATCCGTATTTTGTACAAAAATTCTTTGAGCATATGTAACAGCTAAATGAGTTAAATGAGCGTGTATGAGTCTTCATGTGCCTCAGTAAATGGCTTGTTGTTAAATAGTTCTTCAAACAAACATCACAGGTGTGGGGTGTCTTGCTGGACTGTGCTGTGCTGGCAAGGCCTCGCCCCTTGCAGTCATCTGTGTTGGGCCGCTCGTCCTCATGTTTGATACCTGAACAAATATTCTCATGTGATACTGAACCTATCCACGTGTACATCACTTGTTTGAGCATTACTCCACTATACAAGACGTGGTAACATTAACTCACATTTGAATACTCTTACAGAATATTTTTAATAACATTGCAATTATATTATTCATACTAATATCCACTACCTATTTGACCGAGCTTCGCTCGGTATTCGATAAGTCACGAATAAAATGACATTTTCTAAAAATGATTCCTATCTAGATCGATTTATCGCCCCCGAAACCCCCTATATACTAAATTTCAAGAAAATTGTTGGTGCCGATTCGGAGATTGCAATTATATATATGTTTATATACAAGAATTGCTTGTTTAAAGATATTAATATCCATACTTAATTACTTAATAATATTATAAATGCGAAAGTGTGTTAGTCTGTCTGTCTGTCTGTTACCTCTTCACGCTCAAACCGCTGAACCGATTGTGCTGAAATTTGGCATGGAGATACTTTTGAGTCCCGAGAAAGGACATAGGATAGTTTTTATCCCGAAAAATGTACAGTTCCCGCACGATAAACGATTTTTGGCGCAACTTGCAACGCAGTTGCGGGTGTCGTCTAGTACACAATAAAATGGTTGATCAATCAAGGAAACAAGGGCTGTACCACGAAACCATGTTGAGACTCAAACAATCGTATGAGAATGCCGCGTCCTACTCTAACAAACGAGAAATGACGTTGTTAAAGCAGGACGCGGCATTCTCTTTCGATTGTTTGAGTCTCAAAACGGTTTCGTAGTAGGCCTACAGTATAATTGTGATGATGTTAATACTCAAAGTTGTCTGTATAATATATTATATTACCTTTAGCTCTTGGCTGACCCCTCCAGTCCTTGGGATCTTCTATGACTGGGTATGTTGTTGGACTTTGGCATACATATTTGTTAATATCACTTTCAGTTAATCGCACTATGACTACTCTAGGAACCTTCTGGTTTTTCTGAGCATAAATACTATCCACAACCCGTGAATCTTGCACGGTTTCATCATTTCCATTTTCATAATATAGATTGGTGGTTTTTTCTTCCTTTACTTCATAGTCAATACTGTTTTCTATTATTTCAATCTTATCAATATCTATAATTCGTCAGAGCGTAAGAAACAAAGTTAATAATAATAATAAATGATAAAGTATGTGAAGACGGATGGATGGATGTTCAACTGTCATGCAAAACTACATGTTATCTTGAAGGTTAAAGATATGGGAGATAAATGATAATTGATGTATGTTTTATATTGATTGCAGATTTAATGATAATGAATAACCTCTGTGGCTCATTTGGTTCAGTGTGTGGCAGTTCAAGCCGGAGGTCGCGGGTTCGATTCCCGCCGACGACGGAACAAAAACTTTCCAATGTTCCCGTATCTCAATGTGTATTAAATATGTATGATATAATATAAATCTTAAATATATTATGTATAGTATAAAAGTATTAAGTATATTTCCGTTGTCTGGTACCTATAACACAAGTACCTACTTCAGGTGCTTAGCACGGGGCCAGACTGACGTGGTGTGAAGATTCCATAGATTAATTATATCGTTATTATTACTACTTCCATCGTCCTGCCTGAAAAAGTCAGGTAAAAATATACTTACACTCACTCTCTATTTCAGCTTTTATGGACACATCATCATGTTCTATGTGTCTGTCCTGGACATACTCAAATTCCAGAGGCTCATGTTTGGCTAACACAACGTGGCACTGAATGGTTTCATTTTCAATATTCCGTGTCGTAAGATGGACTAAAGTTTTTGGTAACTGTAACATTATATTTAATAGCAATTTTAAATAAATATTTTCAAAAAATTACCTAATACAACATCATTAAGAGGATACACTAAAGTCGTTTTTCCATACAAACACTGTCCCCTGTTTCCTCCCTGGATAATGCCGGTAGAGTTATAATTTTTTTCTGAATATCTACGGCCACTAATACAATGTCCCTATGTTTCCTTTTTTTTCATAATTTAAGTATTAAAAAAGATATGAATGTTCAAAAACCCAAACAAAATGGCCAGGTTTTCTGCTGTGTTCAAACATCCAGAAAAAAAAATTGGCTAGATTATACAAAAAAAAAAAAAAACATAGGAACACAGCTCAAGCCTTGCTTTAATTTTTAAAATTTATTAATTAAAAAAGGTACTTAGATCGGTTAAGTTATGGAAAAGAAATCAGGGGACAACAAATCGTTGATTTTCTGCAGTTTTCTCTGCGGTATAGGCTTGAGGTAAGGTAGATAGCAATTGATATTACAAGTACTTTTTTTTCATTTCTCTAGCCCTTGGTGTATCCTCTTAAGGATGCTCATTTTAAAACTTTTAGGTACCTGGCCACCGCTTGTTACGATGTTCTGAAGGTGCGCAACTTGTCGTAGTCTCGCACAACATATGTAGCATAGAAAACATAACTCCACTTTCGCCTGTTTGGAAACAATGACAAGATAGATATAAAGTCTAATATGAAGTTAGGATTGCTAGATAATGATTTTATTCAGTGGCGGCGCAAGACCGACATTTTATGTGGGCAAAATATATTTAGCGACGCCCCCTGATGGATGATGCAAGACGGATTTTGTAGAAAGATTTTTTTGTACTTGTAAATCCTAAAAAAAAAATCGGCCAACTCGCGCACGAAGGGTTCCATACCGGTATAGAATGAAAGTAGACAAAAATTGTGTTTTGTGTATGGGAGCCCCCATGTAATTTTATTATTAATTATTAAAGTACAAATATAATTAAAGGATTTAGTGAAAATTTCAAGTGCCTAACTGTTACCATTATTAATTACGAGCAAAAAATTACAAAAAAATTAATAATAAAAGTGTGTCAGCTCCTTAGCAACTCCTTAAGTTCGAGTATCTAACCATACGCAAAAAGAGTTTATTCAACTGAAAAAAGATTAATATAATATGAAATCAGATGTTCCGGCAATATTATCTACACCCCTTTCTGCCATAGTTATTTCAAAATATTTTTTTCTCGATTCTAAGGCCAGAATCGAATAGAGGAGAAAAATCCAGGAAGATCAAGCCGAAGAAACTCATATCCAGGACAAATAGTTGCCGAGTTACAAGCATTCAAACTTTGACATTGACAGCTCGGCAACTGTCAAACGTCGAACAAAAGCGGCCATAACTCAGTTTCCAATAGGCCTAGAGGAACGGGGTTTCTTCTAACATCAAAGGCAACACCTCGGCTACCCCCTCCCTGAATTTGAACTAAATCAGAGACATCATTTTTTTTCTCAATTCTAAGGCCAGAATCAAATAGAGGAGAAAAATCCAGGAAGATCAAGCCGAAGAAACCCATATCGAGGACAAATAGTTGTCGAGTTACAAGCATTCAAACTTTGACATTGACAGCTCGGAAACTGTCAAACGTCTTGCTAAAGTAGCCATAACTCCGCTCCCAATAGGCCTAGAGGAACGGGGTTTCTTCTAACATCAAAGGCAACACCTCGGCTACCCCCTCCCTGAATTTGAAATAATTATATTATTATATAATTATATTATTTTATATAATAATATAATATAATTATATTATTTTATATAATATTATAATATAATTATATTATATTATTATATAATTATTTTATATAATATTATATTCCGATAGGTATATTACCTTTATGGTCTTAATACACTCACAGCCAAATTAGAAAGTTTCCGTCGTCCAAAAACGTGACACATTTTCGTTACTTGTTAGTAGGTTTTACCCCTCGGATTTTTCTCATACCGGGCGCCTTATATATGAAAATCGATTCTTAAGGAGTAAACTTCAAAAATATGTTTCTTGTATTTGAACCCCCCTTGACTATTAACTTTTTGGAGTTTACTCCTTACCCATGACTTCGTAATATTGTGGGAGCCATACATCTAGCTGCGGTTAAAAGAAACAGTTACAATAATATAATATTGTGTGCATGATAGTAGTCCGGGTTCCATAGAACAATTTATGAAATGAAATGAAATGATATTTATTTGGATAAAATATGGTTGCTAAAGATGTTACATTTTGGTAGATCGCATATTTTGTCGTAGTTGACGACGTCCAAATATTATAATCACGATATTATAATTTGACACATTTTTATGGATGGCAATTTATAAGTAATTACATCATTCATTAGTCATAAATCATAATAATTACTAGTAAAAGTTGTAATTTCTAATTTCTCGTCACAAGTCGAAATTAAGTTAAAAAAATGTCATAATAATCTAAATATCAAAGTTATATAAATCAGACTAAATTTTGTTATGTCACTATACCCTTAAAACTAAACCAACTAACAATTATTTATACATTAGAAAAAACATACTATTATACAATAACTCTAGATAATTTTATATGTCAGTTTCATCAGTCATCACTCATCACAAGATAATATTAATTCCAATGGTCAATACAATATTATGTCAAAATACAAATAGCAAACTATAATGTCAAAGAAAACTCAATTAAGTATGGATTTAAATGTAATAAAATAAAATGTAATTAGTCACAGTATACTTTATTAATTATTAATAAAAAATTCTTTGATGTCATAATATGCCTTCTGTATTAGTATTTTTTTTAATTCCCTTATTGAACGAGTTGTTGTCATTGATTTTATATGTGCAGGTATCTTATTATAAATCTTTACACACATTGCATATGCATTATTTAAGAAAATATTTGTCTTTGGTTTTTTATCTATAATTAACCTATTCGAGTTTCTAAAAAATTTTGTGGGTACTTGATCTATTAATTGGGTAAAGATATGTTTATTGTTACTTACAAATTTAAATATTTCTAATATATACATGCTTGGTAAGGTCATAATATTATATTTTTTGAACAAAGGCCTACACGATTCATATGGTGGAACCCTTGCTATGGCTCGGAGACATTTTTTTTGGACTATAAATGCCTTATTTATTTGGGTTGAATTTCCCCAAATTACTAGTCCATAGCGCAGGATAGATGAAACGTATCCGTGATAGGCCATAATTGCAGTCTGATCACTTACTGTCCACGCAAGTCTTCTCAAGACATATACGAATCTGTTTAGCTTAGAACAGACTTTGTTTATGTATGCATGCCAGTTGCAATATTTGTCCATTTGTATACCTAAAAATATGTTCTCATCTACTAGTCCTATATTTTCATTTTTGTATTGCAAATTGAGTTGCATTGGTTTTTTATTATAGTTTGTGAATTGCATATATTTTGTTTTGTTAATATTAATTTTTAAATTATTTGATGTCAGCCATTGTATTATAAGATTAAGTACTAAATTAATGTCATTTTCGATTTTGTTCACGTCTGTTTTATTATTAAATGTAAATAGTAATGTTATATCGTCAGCAAATAATGTTAATTTATAATTAGTCATAATAGGAATGTCATTAATATAAAACAGGAACAATAAAGGACCTAAAACTGAGCCTTGAGGGACTCCAAATTCATTTAATAGACTACTAGATCTACTATTTACTGATTAATTGCTTAAGTTGATATGTTCTATGACTGTGTATTGCACCCTATCCTCTAGAAATGATTTAATCCATTCAAGTCAAGGTCCTCTAATACCCATTTTGCTAAGTTTATCTAGTAATATTTTGTGAGAAACAAAGTCAAATGCTTTAGTCATATCTATAAACATAACTATACAATGATCTTTATTATCCACACAGTTAATAATTTGATTTGTAATATTAAAGCAAGCTTGTTGTGTCGATTTATTCTTCTGGAATCCGTATTGTTTGTTTTTAAGTAACTTAAATTTGTTTATAAAGGAAGTTAATCTCTTGTGCATAGCCTTTTCAAATATTTTAGACATAATGGGAACTAAGGTAATTGGTCTATAATTGTTCATTTGTCTACGATCACCTTTTTTATGCAGGGGCTTAATAATGGACGTTTTTAATTTATTAGGAAAAACGCCGTCAGTAAACGATTTGTTTATAAGTACTGCCAAAACTGGAGCTATTATATCTTTGCATTCTTTTATTATTTTTGTAGAGACTTCATCATGGCCAACTGTGCTAGTATTCTTCAGAGAAGTGATAATTTGTTTGATTACATCACTCGTACATGGACTTAAGAAAATGCTCATAGCATTTTCAACAATATTGCTTGTTGCCTTAGAATCCGAGCTTGAAATGTTAACATTGGTAGTTTTTATAAAATAATCGTTAAATGAACCAGCCAACCAGCCAGCTGATTATTTTATTACAATCAAGCTAATTTTTAGTGAGTAGCTTCATTTTGATAAGACGAATAACAATTTTATTTGCGAAAAATCTTGAAAGTGGTAAGTAGCTAACAGAGATTAAGATAGAAAGGATTTAATACTTTGATTTGATAGTCCTAAAATATGGATCGTCAACCAAGTTATATTGATTACAGTAAGTACCCTAAAACGGAACCCCAACCAGCTGATTACTTGTTAAATTAATAATCACACATACAAGTAATAAAAAAATTTGGTGTACGGAACCCGGATTATAGTTGGTTTTTTAATCATCAGAATGAATCAAAACTTCGGGTAAGGTTCACAAATCTACCCCAATTTTTTGGTGCTCACATGGGTTGAAGGATGATTTGGGTCAGAAAAACCTCCTCGTGCCACTTCCACCTCTAGAAACCCTCTCCCCCCCATTCAGGAGAAATTTAAATTTGAAATTTTCGTAATCTTGAGATAAGGTCATCTGTTTTCTCGTGTTTATGTGTTTCTTACTTACTAGGGAGTGCCTCCCACTGGCCAAAGGCCAAAACAAAAACAAACACAATCCAGAAAGTCCAAAAGTTGGTTAGGTTAAAACTTAGACCACAACACAGAGGGCGGTGAGTGAGCGCAGAGTGTGCTGTGGCAGCAGCCGGCAACCGTTATAAAACATGCCTCAGAATTCCAAAAATTTCAAAGGTGAGTAGCTCCAAAACTGGGGGGTTTCTCAGTGTAGGTTTGGTACAGGGGCACAGTCCCCCCGAAACACCAAAACAAACACAATCCAGAAAGTCCAAAAGTAATTTAGGTTAGAACTGTGACTGCGCTGCGGCAGCAGCCTGCGATCGTCACAAAACACGCCTCAGAATTCCGAAAACTTCAAAGGTGAGTAGCTCTAAAACTGGGGGGTTTCTCAGTGTGGATTTGGTACGGGGGGTGTTCACCCTTCCTTCCCTCCCCCCCCTCCCCCCTCACCGCGCTCCCATCAATCTTGGGGTAGGTTTCCGAACCTTAGACTTCTGGTTAGTAGCCGACACATCGAGCGAAAAGATCCGTAAGTGTGGTGTCTCGTACAAGAACTTCCAACTATGTGAATTGTGAAACATTCGAAATAGAAAAATAACAAAATGTGTTTTGATTGATACGGATTCTACTACATTTATGATTTATCACAATTCACAGTTTTGGAATTCAAAAATAAGTTTTAGGTGGTTTTACCTTAAATTCAGCTAGTTTCTCATAAACATTTTGCAGATGTGTACCGTAAATGTTGATAGTTCTTTTATTTACTGATAGGCATAGAGAGCAGCCAGTTTTTTTTAACATTTCGTGGTAGGTACCGTATTTTATTTCAATAATTTTCAACGAGGATAAATTTGTGTTGTTTCCAAATTCCAATTTCCAGTTGATTTCCAGAGATATTAACTTCCTTCTTCTTCCTTTGGCGTTAAACATAGATAATACAGTACCTATATATTGGCCATATTGCCGTTATACTGCACTTACACATTCGCGTTCGCCATTCGCCTCGTCAAGTTTCTTGGCCTCGTCCATAAAGGTAATATACCTATCGGAAATCGGAATAGAGAAACAATCCCGAGCTGTCAAGCTTAACCAAAATTTGATTTACATCTGTGTATACATTATGTTTACGTGTGCGTGTCAGTGATGTACAAACATCTTGTAATTCGACAAAATATCGATCATTGAATAATAATTGTAAGATTGTAAAAATAATAAAGTGGGATAAAATAAAAGTGCATAGATATTATATATATTATTAGGTATTACTATATTAGGTATACCTAATAAAATTGTAATTTTGAAGTAAAATATGACTTTTCTTCAGAATGCTCGCTGCATAATTAAGTATGCATGAATTTTTCTTCGCAGTCCACTTTGGACGGTTAATTATTTTAAGCCATGAATTTCTGGTGTCCAGGTCAGCAGGAAATCTGAAAAATTGGCCAAGTGTGAGTTGGACTCACGCATGAAAGGTGACCGGTTTCAACCGGGCATTTTCTAAAACCCGACACGATACGACACGACAGGTTACGTCACGTCACATCAGTACACGACACGACACGATTTCACTAGACTATTAATTTTCAATTCACTCTCAATGAGCCCTTTTATTTGATGCCCATCTTGCGGAAGTGCTTTTAACTATTCCCCTATCTTGGATGAGCATTAAAATACCTGTGGAAATTTCAGAAGTCTATTAATATAGCGGCTCTTGTTATACAGCCTGGAGACAGACAGACGGACGGACGGGTGGACAGACGGACAGGAAACGAAGTCTTAGTAGTAGAACGGGACCCCACTACTAGAACTTTTTACCCTTTAGGTGCGGAACCTTAAAAACAATAAATTATGTATGAAAGTATATTAATATACTTAAACTAATTATAAACTACGGATGAGTATGTTATTATTTCAACATTCCTAGATAATCACTATACTTAACTAAAAAATATTTTCATATCGATATAACTACTGATCGATTACTTGATGCAGCCCTAGTGTAAAATAGATGAAAATTGTTTACACAAAATATCCTTAAATTGTGCACCATGGCTAGACAAGTTATGTTTTCCATATAATTAAACATATATAGAAGTGAATTATCAAAATAAATACCAATAACTCGTAGGGAATTGGCAAAAACAAACTTAAAACTAGGTCCTGTCGATGTAGAATAATTCACGTGTGAAATGAATATTTGTCCGGGTTTTTTCGATGTGTGGTATCACAGTCAATCTTCCAACTTATATCCATGTTTCTAGAGCAGTATTTCTAAAAACTATTCATTATTGAACTTAAAATCACAATTTTTCTGAGAGCCCAAATTGACAACGATCGGCACAGGGTCAGACAGAATGTCAAACAGATGAAAAAAAAGCTATGCAACCTCAAATCACGCTTCTCTTTCTACCACGCAGTGTTACTGATAGTGACATCTCACTTGCTCAGGCCTTTGTTTCTCTATTCCGATAGGTATATTAACTTTATGCCTCGTCATCGACGAAACATTCAACGAAACATTCGTATACGAATGCTGTCGCGAACTACTGTTCACACATTCGTGGGGTGATTCATTTTGACATTCGCACACGAATATGGAGGACGTGTTCATATGATAGCGATGTTGAATGAAAAATATGAAATTTATGATAGCGATATTTTGAGTACCAAATGAGCTCTTCCTTTTTGTAAAATTCTAGGAATTCTAAAATTCGCCCTTCACTCCAGTCCATTACATAATAATAATAATACTAAATAATAATAATAATTTTTACTATTTTTAATACCAAAATATATTTCCTTATTCTATTAGCCCGCCAAACTGCATACTTAGTAGTTTGTCGGCGGGCTACGCACTCATAAATACTAAGAAACTAATAAATATATATAAAATACTTTAACAGCAAAATAATATAATCTTTTTGTATGTTTATGTTATACCTAATATCTTAAATGACATAAGTTTACACACAATGGTACAAGTACACGAAACGACTAATAACTACTAACATTATTATTAATAATAACATGATACAACATTATAATAGTATACACTGTACATACTAAAAATATGCTTATTTTCATTACAGTGTACTTATGTCAAGTATGTATGAACAGCTTTGTACACGTCCTGTAGGGTCGGACGCTAGCAGCTGTCAACTGAATGCAGGCGAATGTGTGAACAGTAAGTTCGTATTCGCTATTCGTGCCCTTTGAGAGCTTCTATATAATAATAATACTAAATACTAATAATTAATCTGTACTTATTGAAAACCAAAATGTATTTCCTTAATATAATATTAGCCCGCCAAACTGCATAGTAGTTTGTCGGCGGCGATATAATATTTTTGTATGAGTAATAAGTATGTATATGTTATATCTTAAATTATGACTTAAGAGCCCGGGTTACCCTCGAAATTCTCATACATACGTAATACCAAAATCATTTTCTCATACGAAAATATTTAACATGTTTGAGTTATTTTTCAGCTTAAAATAGTAATTACCTAGGTTCCTGTACAAAAATTAATTTCAAAATATTTAAACACTAAAAATAGAGTAAAACACTAAAAAATATATACATAAATATTAAATTTACTACAAAATATTTCAACTCTAAAAAATATTTTTTAGTATTTTGAAAAATAACTCAAACATGTTAAATACTTTCGTATGACAAAATGATTTTGGTATTACGTATGTATGAGAATTTCGAGGGTAACCCGGGCTCTTAAGTTTACACAATGATACACGTATGTGGCATTAGTAAGAAAAAAAGAAACGACTGTAATAACTAATAACATTATTATGATAATAACATGATAACATTATAATAATATACTATACACCTAGCCTATTTAGTACAGTGTATATATAATATACATTGTACTGAATAGGCTAATTTTTAGTACAGTGTACTGTCAAATATGTATGTTCAGCTTTGTACACGTCCTGTACGGTCGGACGCTAGCTGTCAACTGAATGTAGGCGAATGTGAAACAGTAAATTCGTATTCGCTATTGTCACAGGCTACACGGTCAATTTTTCATCAATCTGATCCATCAATCTGGTACGGATTGACGATAATTTGATCGTGTACGCCACAGATTGATGGATTGATCGTATTTTTAATATGAACTTTTTTATCCATCAATATTCCGAATGCCACGAATCGCGAGGCGAAGTGCGAGACGAATAGCGAGCTCCTATTTACACATTCGTGTTCGTTATTCGCCTCGGGATTCGCCTCGCTATTAGTGCGAATGTAAAAGCTGCTGTAAAAAGGAAAAAGTAACTTGTGATTCGATATAACCTAAAATTGCATTATCAATCAAATCAATTTTATTTGAGTTGCATTTTAATAGGATATAAATTATCTATTGTTTTAGTGTTGATGGATCACCATGGTCTCTAAAACTCGACGACAAAACTTGCAGTGATAGTTTCATAGAATATTTCATTTAAATCCAAAGTATTAGGTGGAAGAAACAGTGACTCACAAATGACTATAAACCAGATATTACATCTGGTTTAAATTATCTTTTAGAAGCTGGAGTTTTGAGCAAAACAAAACTAATACTCTCAACTGTCTCAAGAAGAAATCGAAGGGACTTATGATATTGCTCGAGTAAGAATCCATATTGAAAGTGTAATGCAAAGACTCAGATGATGAATAACACATCAAGAATGTTTACAGCGTTTTAGTAAATTTATAGACACCAACTTCTTCAAGAGTATTAATGTTGTACAAAATACTTAAATAAAAACAAGATTTTTATAAACATTACTTTTTATTTATTTTAAGTAAAAAAGTATCTCACACAATATCTTTGTTATTGTTGTTCTTGAAACAGTCACCGATGCTTGACGAATGCTAGTGGCTCGTATGCTACCATTAATTCTCAGTTCTTCTACATCCCTACAATATGTTCTGCTAACACAAATTTATTTCCTTTTAGCATAGTTTGGGGCTGGAAACTTGTTAAGTATTTTACACTTATCAAAACCAATTTTTATAATGAAATTAATTTTCCATAAATAGATTTTAACAAATTCATCTAAAAAGATCTAAAAAGATTTGTGAATTTATTGTCTTCCGAAAATATTTGATTACAATAAATAATTCATAATTCACAGACTAATGACTAATAAGGGATAGGTACTAAAATAATTCATAAGTTCTTATGTCGGCACTACAAATAGGCGAACGCGTTGGCCAACGCGTTGGCCAACGCGTCGGCCCAATGTGTAGAACAGGCGTTCGCGCGTTCGCGGTAGGTATTTAGACGTTGGCCAACGCGTTTGCGAGCTTGCCGCGCGGTGTCGGAATGATCAAAGGAAATTTGTCGCAAGGCTTGCGTTCCATCCACACATAGGCCGCGCGATCAGTTCGCCCGGAGCAGCGCTGAAGAGTGCACGTTTCCTTCTTGTGGCGAATTAACATCTAACTTGAGGAAATAGCGAACAATATAAGTATCAAGTAAACATTTAAATTTATTGAGTTAACTATCAGAGTAAATCTTCCTGTGGAACAAAACAATCATATCAAAAGTGCTAAAAAAATAAGGTTCTTGGACATGCTATTTTACTCACGATGTTTTTTAGGGTTCCGTACCCAAAGGGTAAAAACGGGGCCCTATCCCTAAGACTTCAATATCTATCTGCTTTTCCGTCTGCCTTTTGTCCGTCCTTCTGTCTGTCTGTTTGTCCATCTGTCTGTCTGTCTGTCTCCAGGCTGTATCTCAAGAACCGCTACAGCTAGATTTCTGAAATTTTCACAGATTGTGTAAGTACTTATATATCTGTTGTCGCTGTTAACAATAAATATACTAAAAACAAAATAAATTAAATATTTAATAAAAAAAAAGTATATTTTAATCATAATAATTATAATTATAAGGTAATAATTATTATTATAATGTAATTATAAGCTGTGAATAAATATACAGCTGCAGCTGTTAGCGACTCAGCATCCATTTCGAATCCGTCCGCACATTGGCGCGATCCAAAGCATACTGAATGACTTTCCAATGTGTGGATTACTCACAAGCGCCGTTGCAAACGCACCGCCGTTCGCGTTGGCCAACGCGTTGGCAGTGCGTTCGTCTATATGGGGAGGCGGCTTTATGTACAAAAAAAAGTGACAGACTCACAGAATACAGTTTTTTTTTTGGCACTGACACCGGCGTCCGGCGGTGTACTTTGCCATATGCAAAGGTAGAATATAGATTACAAGTATATTGAGTGACAGCTATTCTTTTTAAACTTGAATATATAGCATAAATATATAGCTTATACAGCCAAATAGAAAGAAAATAATTATTTTTCTATCAGACTTGAAAGTTGAAGCAGGGCTTCATAACGTTATCGAATAACAGAAAAAATATCGTTACGTACCGTTATTTTCATAATGGTAGCCAGATAACGTTATTTTTTTAACGATATCTAGTAAAATAACGTTATATTTACCGTTATTATTATAACGTTATTTTTTCGTTATGGCATAACAAAAAAATAACGTTATAATAATAACGGTAAATATAACGTTATTTTCTGGTATCAGGTATGCGATCGTGCACGGTGCAACAAATTATCACTCATATTTAAAATGTAATAAGCGTTCTCTGTGAAAATACAAAGAAAAAATACACCTTAAGAGCGCGATTACGTTTAGAAAATTTTCCCGCCTGTCATGACTTTCTTGTCGGACTATAACGTTATCAAAGAACATATATTTACCGTTATAAATCCTATATAACGTTATAACATTTACCGTTATTAAATACATTTATAACGTTATTTCTAGTATCGGTTAAATTTTCATAACGTTATCTATGCCCTTGAAGCAATAACGTTATGAAAAAATAACGTTATTTGAAGCCCTGAGTTGAAGAAACCACTTTAGTGGTAAGACCGCCTTTATTTTGTACGGATTATTTTATCGTTTTTCTTCTGTAGTTTAGTTTTTGTGCAAATAAAAAAATCTTCATGCTTCTTCAAAATAATGAAGACTGTAGTATGTACAGAAAAGTTGAGATTTAAACGAATTCCGAAAAAGTCACTATTATAAAGTAAGAGTTATTTAATACTTTTAGTTCATATTATAACTATTGTTTTTTACCTTGGAAGTCGGTTTTAATTTTTTTGTTAAAAATAATAATACCAATAATGAACATCAAAAACCCAAATAACACAATTTGGGAAAAAATAATAAAAACCATTCCAACAATAAAAAGTAGAAGTTTGAAAGTGACATGCCCGCTAAAACCAATGAGGTGCCATAAATCTCTCTTTCAGTTGTCAGTTTTCAGTTTGACGATTTGCGTGTTCCTACACTGTTACTGCCCTCATAAGAAAAAAGGCCGCTAACCCACAAAAGCACTTTTTGAGAAAACGCAAAAAAACCTGCGAAACTTAATTTCTTGAATTCTACGAAAGATAAAATTTTTGAAATATTGTCACATAATAGCAATATTTTTTACGTATTATCTGTATATATTATTTCCTTAGAATGACGTTACACAATTTGAAAAAACGGTAAAATGTACTTAACGTATTTATAACAGTGTATATTTTTTTTATTATCACTAAGCTAAAAAGCAGTTAAGTATACCTTAGCGGCTTTATTGCTTAGTGTCAGTTTTAGTTATAAGCATAAAGGCGGCTAAACAACAATAGCCGCTTTCAAGCCTCTGTTGAACGATTCAAACTCTATCTGAGGAACTACCCGTAAAAGACGTTATGTGATTTAACCGCCTTTTTGTTTAGTTCTATATTTATAAAATAGAAAAGAACCACAGGAAAACTAAGATAAAAGGCAGTTAACTTACAAACTATCTCAATTAGCCGCTTTCTTGTTTAGGATGATAATAAATTAGAAGAAAATAAAAATGTATCAGCAAGTGAAAAAAATCAAGTGTTATTTAAAAAAACGTAAAAATTTAACTTCTAAATTCACATTTTTTTACATATAAACAATAAACATGAATTAATACTTAACAGACATATTCTTGTTACTTAAATCTTGTACATCTTTACCGTCCCGCGCTAATACAGCTAGTACACGTTACGATGATAACACGGACGGCCGTCCAAGGGATTTCAGTCTCAGGATAAAATACTCGTAGATTAACATAATAATTGTGACGTTATCAGCGTGAAGGGACTTTATTGTCGGTATTGAGTTATTAGTATCTCCATAATCTACATTTAATAGGCTATCGAACCATGTAAATAACATGCGTGTAGGTCTGGAAAATATTAAAAAAAAATGTTTAAACTCGAAAGTCGTAAAAGGTGATATTGAGAAAATCGCATTCAAACTTCGACATCCTAAAAAAGTATGTTATTGTAGGAAGTTACATAGATATCATGTTTTTTGAGAAGTTCGTTATATGGTCTTTTAGAATTTAACTTCAATTATATAATTTTATAACTCTATTCCTTTTGTTTACCACGCCAAAGTGCATGATGTAATGAAGATGCCCAAGATGGGTTTTACTAAATATTTCACTTATAGTATGTTTTCTATTGGATTTTATAAAAGAATAATATAAAACGGATCAGTTTTTACTAAGTAGAGACGTCTTCGATATTAAACAACATTGTTTATTGCATTAAAAAAAAATTGAACAAATAAACATTGTGCTTCTACTAATCTTATTAATCAGTCAAAATCAACAAAAATATATATTTACTAAATTTAAACATAGTCAAATGAGATCAAATATATAAACTTCTATTTAAAAAGTAACTTTTTTCTGTCTTAAAATTCAAGGTAAAGTTTAGTAAAAAGCTGGTACAGACACTTGAAACTTTTCAAAAGGGTCCTTATTGTCGGTGATTAAAAGTTTAGTGGCATAAAAATAAATATACATTTTTATTAACATTGAAGTTCTTATTTTTTAAATAACTTTAATTATCCTTTAGTAACAAGACGTGTACCAAAAACATGTAATTTCTCATAGTTACCATAGAAGTATTCATAAATATTAAAAGGGACCTTAATGTCGGTCGTTACAGTTTTAGTAATAAAACTAATAAAGTTAAAAGAACATACAAAAATACTATTAATTTCGTAGGTGTAACATAATTTTTTATTGTTAGTTTATTTTTTATTTTATTTAAATATTCATTTACTGAATCATATTTCTGAGATTTCTTTATAAAAATAAAGGAACCTCAGACTTGGTACGACTTTATCTAGATTTCATTACTTTTAGGGTCAACAAGGAACCCTTGATCTCGATGGAGCTGCTTGTTTATCTCTATAAACAAGCAGCTCCATCGAGATTCGAGACTTGGCTAGTTTTTTTACAGAATGTTTTTGGTGGGATTTCAGTTCTTTTTATAGAAACGTGGGCATATTGATTTTTTAAGCTGAGCCGTAAGAAGTGGGTTTCATCATATCGCTCGTGTAGGATTGCGCGCTCGTGTAAACGTCACCATCAGCATCACACGTGTTACATACGCCTCCGTGGTCTAGTGCTATAATCATGCGTGGCTCTAGACTCGGAGTGAGTTCGATTCCCGCGTTGGAAACGTATTATTTCCAAGTTTGGTAAGGACAATGCAGGTTGATCACCTTGATCAGGATTAAATTGAAATTAAAATTTAAGGGGGGCTCCCTTATAAAAAACCTAATTTCGAGTCCAACTCGCACTTGGCTAATTTTTATGGTTTTCCCTATAAATGGCCATTAAACCCTAAACTCTATGCTAAATTTTAGCTCTCTGAGTTTATGGGAAGTACTAGTTCTATTTTGATGATCATGAGTGAGTGAGTGAGTGTCATAAATGAGAAACTTTGCTTTAGCTTAAATTCGGAACTTAATGACCTCTAGAGGTTCTCAAATAGGGTCCTAAAATGAGGTGAAATGGTTCCTGTAAATGATGGTACTGCAGTGTTTGCTTCGCGCTCTACTTGGCGGGGGCACTGCCGTGCCCCCAGATATTCTAATCAATGTTACCGATTTTCAGCTTGGTGCAAATTTCTAGTAGTATAACAGTAGATACCGTGCCGAAAGAAAGCCGCAATCGACTCTCGATTGCAGCACCGACAATAAGGTCCCTTTTTTACTAAACTTTAAGATATATTTTAACCTATAAAAAATCGTTTTTAGAACCTGTGTCTTTGTCATATCAAAATTTAGAGTCCGTTAAAAAATGATTTTTCTCGACATTTTACTTTAAATGCGATTATCTCGGAAACTAAAACCCTCCATAAGGTCCCTTTTCCCAGATAACGTCACAATTATTTAAGAACGTAATCATAAAGTTTGCAAGAGTAATAAATAAATAAAAACAGTTGTGCAATCTACTAGCGAATTTCTGTTACAGAATAAAGTACGTCGATTTCAATATCTGTCAGATAACCAGTTCGGTTATTAATACCATGTATGCCCTGTTTTTGGAACTAATGCCACATTGATTAAAAATCAATTAGCGGCCTTATAGCTTAGTAGAGTGAATTAGCGGCTTTTGAGGTTCATCCAAAATTATAATTTTAATCATACAAACTAAACTATAAAGCTATTAAACTAACTTAGCCGCCTTATAGCTTCTGTTACTACAGTTAGCGGCGTTATTGCTTAGTAACAAAAACAATAAAAGGGAATCAATGCTAAGAAATAAAGGGGTTAAACTCATGTAGCTGCCTTATAGCTTATTCTATTCACTTTGCGGTCATTTAGCTTAGCACTTCAACAAAAAAAAGTACATTATAATGAATAAAAAAAGTCGTTAGAGTCACTTATCGGCCTTAAAGCTTAGTGAATTCAGGTAACTGTTTTCTTGCTTATGACATAATTTTAGAACTGCTAGTTAACGGCTTTTAAGCTTAACGTATCTCTGGAACAATAAACCGTAAAAATATAGATCCAAGATACGTCGATGCGTCTCATTTTGCTTAGTCCAGTGGTACCGAAACCTGGAAATACGCGAAAATCACTTAGCGGCCTTTTTTCTTATGAGGGCAGGTTACCAGTGTACCTACTGGCCTAATCGCTTAGGCCAATGATCGTTTAAGCTTATGCTCTTCGTGACTTGACATTTGACAGTACACTGATATTTTTTGGAAACCAATGATGATTATAGAAACACTTTGTCATTGTTGGAAACATAGCCCATATCACAGTTTATTATAAGTTTATGGCTCATATGTAGTCAGTGATGCCAACCTGCAGATAATTTCAGATCAGTGGGGAAGTGGGGAACCAACAGAAAATCTAGAATTAGTGCAAATATTAAATACTATTAAAGGTGTACCAGAATCTGATGGCAAAAAGTGAGAAAATAAATTGACTCTAGTCTCTAGCAATACCGGGGTAATTGAAATAAAATATTTTGATCCTTTTCTTTTAGCAGCTAATCTGTGTATTAAACATGCAAATATAAAAATTTATCCAATGATTTAGGATAGTTTTCAAAAATTTCCTGTCAAAAATTGCTATCAGATTCTGCCTTTTTTTTTTTTTTTTCGAAAGGGTCTAAGCTACTGGTCTGGTTAAGACCATGGTAGTTTAATCGTGGCTATAACTAGTCTGTTGCTAGTTGGTTTGGAGATAAACAATGAGGAGGCCTGGCCCCCTCCCCTAAAGTCACACATGTGACATTCTAATCGGGCAATATTGGGGAGAGCTACGAAAATAAGCTATTTTCATCTGACGTGGGGACACGGATCCCCCCCTGCTCTTAAGGGGTCCGACCCTTTACTCACTCTCTGACGAGTGAGGCTGCTCGCGCGCGATAGCACAAACTAGCTGCGTACGAGTTATCGCGGTAGATGAGCTCAAGTTATTAATGTTATTGAGACCATTGAGACCATATTGAGACCAGATTCTGCCATTCTGGTAGACCTATAATAATCTGTGATACGCACTAGAAGTCTGGCTAGCGAAAGATGAGACTGGAAAAAGGCGGCAAATTCAAAAAATCGACGTATGGCAACCTTGTCTATAGTCGGAATTATAGTTTTGATACTTGATTATTTATGAAAATAATAATATAATATTTATTTTGTTAGGACAACTTATTTCAAGAAAATTAAGTTATTTGTTGTTGTTTACTTAAATTTTACTTTGCAATACATTTTCATGGTGAATTAAACGCATGTTTTTGACGAAAACTCTTGAATGTTTTTGTCGGAGTATTAAAACTTCTTCTTTTGTACTTACATCATGAATTAATATATTACAAAATGAAATTTATCCAAAATAAAAATATAACTCAATTTAAATGTTAACGAATTTCCTATATTTTATTAATATTATGCAATTTAAAGTGTATTAGCACAAATGCTCGCAAGCATCATAGATTGTATTGATTATACTCAAATATGTTTATTTATTACATACTACTTGTTCATGCCTGAAACTAATAGCCCCCCCCCCCCCTTTGCAAGTTGATTAATCAAAATATATTAGGGATATAATATAATTTTTTTAAGTATATTATAATAAGGAAATATATTAGTTGAGAATATCAAAATATAATATTAGGTTGGGGAAAAAGTTTCTTCACATTTTATATAAAAATTCAAAAGGTTTTTTTAAGTTGTGGCCCTTTTTACCTATGTTCCTCTAATTTTTCCCGTGTATGTATAATGCGAAAAAACTTTTTCCCCAACCTATTACAATTTAATCAGACTCGAAATCTGATTCTAAAAATTCTATCTCAAGTGAGGAATCCGAATCTGAACTGCTAATATCGTCTCTGACCCTAATTATAAACTGTTCCATGTCTGCAGTGATCCCGTCTCGTCTTTTATACTGCTCCTCAACATGCATCACATGGTCCGTATTTTTTTTCCTATCTTCAGCTGTTACACTGTTAAATGACTCTTCAATTAATCTTGCCATATCTTCTGCAGACAAACCAATATTTTTGCTGGCAATTTTACGTTATGCCAAACTCCATATTAACTCTATAGGGTTCAAATCGCAGTGGTATGGCGATAGTCTAAGAACTTCATGCCCATGCTGCTTTATAAGTTCATCAGCTTGGTACACTGGGGCTTGCCGATGTTCTTTTGTCAATACTAATAGCTCTTCTCGTGTTAGATATTCCTCATAGGGAATGCCATTTGAAGAGAGCCATGCTTGTATATCGGTTTTCTTAGAATTAGTCGTTGGACACTTATTAATTTGTACACAGTGATAGCTAGCATTGTCCATCACGATAACACTTGGTTTGCTTAAATTCGGTAATAATTTTTCAGACATCCATTTCATGAAATTTTGAGAATTCATGTCGTGATGATAGTCTGCATTTTTTGATTTTGTACTAAATACAAGAAGAGTGTTTGGTACAAAACCTCTTTCTGATCCGGCATGAACTATAATGTATCTCTTGCCTGAAGAGATATTTGTAACAGCACCACTTGTGGAAGGACCCTGCCATGATTTTTTTGATTTATAGTTCTGATGAACATAAGTTTCATCAAGATATACAATTTCTTTGCCTTCTCTACGTTTAGTAGCAATGGTCCGCAAGAAACGGTGTCGCCATGCTGCTACATCATACCTTTCAATAAGGATTGTACGTTCATCTTGGTTTTTCTTGAATTCAAATCCGTTTGATAAAAGGATGCGACGCAATGTTTCACGACAGCCAGTAAAGTGAATACTTTCTCTTAATTCACTTAAAAGAGACCTTAATGTTGGGATTTGTTTCTTTACTATATAAAACTCGTTGACTTTGTTTTTTATTGCATTAATATCAAAAGTATTTAACGCTGATACTGTTGGTTTATGTGGTCTTTTTTTTCCTGGTGTATTCCACACGCCTTTATTTATTTGGCCTTCTTTTTTAATCCTTTTTAGGGTACAAACGCTGACATCTGAAAACATGTTCATAAATAAAGTTAGCATTAAATAACAAGGTTGCTTTCAGGTATTTTTTAATATAACGTTAGGGTCTTACCGGTCAAAGAAGAAATCTCATCAAGGAACTAATTTTGTGTCTTTAAACACTCTTGTTGAAACACATCTCTTAATTTATTTATGGTTGATGTTATAGCTTGCTTATCTGAATCCTTTGCATCATCCATGTTATCTGCAAAACAATAAATTCATAATATTTAAATACGTGTGATAAATAATAAAGATTTTTAATTAAATTTCATTGTAACAATTATTACATATATTTCATTGTAACAAGTATCAAAATCTTTTACCCGTACTTACCAATGCATTTCATGTAAACAATCTTGTTTTTGTTTAAAAATTGCATCCCTTTCACTTCTTTTTTGTTCGTATTTACTAATCATAGCAAAAAGCAGTTTTCGCAAATCTCTTTTCAAAGTTTTCGTCATGTTTATATTAGAAAATCACGTAAATCACAGAAATATTTTTCTCTTTGACACATAAACAACACATGTGTTATATACCACCAAGCCTATTATCTGAAGATACTTACACTTAGAAGATTCAAGATAGTAAAATCTACAAGTTAATAACGCCTCTATACCATTACATAATCTTTGGTATATTTTATGGTCGCCTCTGCGTATAACATACTCATCGGTAACATTCAGGGAAACATTCTGCTGACTTCGCGTTGACTTCGAAATTGGATCGCCGCTGTGGATTCTACCTCACTTAGCCTCTAACCTCGAGCAAGTCCATTTGTACTTAACGTAATTTTAATGTTTGATTTTAATTTGTAATTTTTTGATTTTTCAATAAAGTAATTTTGAAAATTGGTTTTTTTTTGGGACTCTCGGGCGCGTTAAATATAATTGGCGCAGTCGTTAGGATTTTCCGGGTCCCCCAGGATAGAAAATTAGGGAAAATTCTGGTGGAGATAGGCGTTTCCAGCCGAACCGGAAATTGAGAAGAACAACGTGGCCGAGCATCCAAACTTCGATACCTCCCAAGAAATGCCGAGATCTATGTGAGTACACTTTATTTCAGTGATTGCTCCTTTATTTCCTGTGTTAGTTTTAGAATTTTTATTTCAGCACGTGTTATAAAATTTTCGATCCTGAAAATTAACGAACAGTGTAGAAATATTTTATAGGCATATAGGAATTAATATTAATAAGAATTATTTTTTTCTTTTGATTAAATAAATTAGTAAAATTTTAAAAAATTTAACCGAAGAAAATTAAAATCATTTTTCTATGATAATAATTATTAAATTTAGATTTGTGTTAATATTTTAATTAAATGAGTAGTAGGGAAGAATTAATTGATAGATTAAGACAACTTGACGATTCAGAAATTAGCGAAATTAACAGGGATATTTTAGCTGATAATTTAAGACAATTTGAAGAACCTAAAATGGCTACCCTAGATGATATCTGTAAAGCCCTCCGTTTAGTTCCTGAATTTGATGGGAATTCTCATGTTTTAGTAAGATTTATTAATATTTGTGATCAGTTAGTTGCAAAGTATGGTCAGGCCGGTGATCAATTAATTAATTCGGGTCTTTTAAATGGAATTTTGAACAAAGTAGTTGGTGCTGCCGCGCGACAAATTAATGCCAACGGTATCCCCAACGATTGGACTAGCATTCGTAATTCTTTAATAAATAATTTTGCAGACCAAAGAGACGAAACTGCACTATACAATGATTTAGCTTTATTAACACAAGGATCTAACACGCCGCAAGAATTTTATGAACGTTGCCAGAACTTATTTAGTACAGTTATGACTTATGTTTCACTGCATGAATCTCTCGTTTCCACTATCGATGCTAAACGTGAACTTTATAAAAAATTAACCCTTCAAGCATTTTTACGTGGACTAAAAGATCCATTAGGTTCTCGAATTAGATGTATGCGTCCCGAAACAATTGAGAAAGCTTTAGAGTTAGTACATGAGGAAGTTAATACTATGTATATTCAGAATAGGAATTCACATATACCAGATAGAAAACCTAATGATAATAATCAGTCTTTTAAAATGCCTAATCATAATTTTCAGCCCTTCAGGCCTAATAATTTTAATATGCCAGGTCCGTCTAGACCACAATTTATGCATAAGCCACCATTTTCACCCCAGCATCAATTTAAAATGCCTTTTAATCAACCTCGAATGCCCACGCGCACTCAACAAATTTTCAGTGCACCACTTCCTAATCATAATCAAGGTTTTCAAGTACAACCTAGACCGCAACCCTCATCTCAAGGCCCTAAGCCTATGAGTGGAGTTTCTCATTTTGTGACTAGGGAAAGACCCATGCAACCAGGTCCCAGCGGATGGAATTGGTCCAAGCAGGGCAATCCACCACCCTCTAATTATTTTAAACCTCGTGATGTTAATATGAATGAATGTGCAAACTTAGAATACGATAATTCTGATTATTATAATTATGACGAATACTATAATTACTGTGATGATTACTACAATTATGAAGGTTATTATAATGACTATCCTGAAATGAACCGGTATGAATATAGTGAAAGCCCTATAGTTGAGGAGTTAGTAGAACAGCCCCAGTCAGAACCAAAATCATCATCAAGTGAAAATTTTCAGAAGGTTCAGACTATAAAAAAGTTAAAATAGAATTAAATCTTCAAACTCAACGTCAATTGCCGTTTATTCGTATTTCTCTTGGAAATGGATTTTATTTAAAATTTTTGATAGATACTGGAGCGAATCAATCCTTTATTAGTCCACAGGCCGTAGAACAATATTTTCCAGACATACCACTAAATTTTGATCCGTTTGAAGTCACTAACGTCCATGCAACTAGTAGAAACAATTATTCAATAATCTTACCTTGTTTTGAAGAATTCAATGATAACTGTAATATTAAATTATACGTATATAAATTTCATAATTATTTTGAAGGTTTGATAGGGATGGATTTGTTAACTAAATTTGAAGCTAAATTAGATCTTAAAAATTCAACATTAATTACTAAAAATGCCATAAACCCAATTAAATTATATAATTCCCGAAATTTAAATTTGTATGAAAAAGTTATTCCAAGTGAAACCTCTTTACTTCTTAGATTACCAATAAACGCCGCGGATGGTGAAGTTTTAGTGCCAGAACAAATTATTTGCAATTGCATTATAAGTGAATGTTTAACTACAGTAAAAAACAATAGAGCCATAGTCCAGGTAACCAATAATACTAAAAATGACATAATTTTTTCATTAGATCATCCGACGGAAGCAACTATTTTTAATTCCGAATTTTCACAAGAATTCTCAAACCGTGCCAGTGACGTTATTTCACGTTTACGAATAGACCATTTAAATGAAGAAGAAAAAGCTAATTTAACAGCACTTTGTAGTAAATATGCAGATGTTTTTTATATTGAAGGAGAATCTTTGTCTTTTACGAACAAAATTAAACATAAAATCCGTACATATGACGAGGTTCCCGTACATACGAAAAGCTACCGTTATCCATATATCTTGCGTGATGAGGTAAAAGATCAAATTTCAAAAATGCTAAGTCAGGGCATAATTAGACCATCGGAATCTGCCTGGAGCTCTCCGATCTGGATTGTCCCAAAAAAAATGGACGCCTCGGGGAAGCAGAAATGGAGATTAGTCATTGATTTTCGCAAGGTTAACGAAAAAACAATCGACGATAAATATCCCATACCTAACATCAATGACATCCTTGACAAATTAGGGAAATGTCAATATTTCACAACCTTAGATCTAGCATCAGGTTTTTATCAGGTGGAAATGTCAGAGGAGGATATACATAAAACTGCTTTCAGTGTAGAAAACGGCAAATATGAATTTCTCAGAATGCCAATGGGCTTAAAAAATAGTCCCTCCACGTTCCAAAGAGTTATGGATAATATTCTTAAAGGACTTCAAAATGTCATTTGCTTGGTCTATCTCGACGATATAATTGTATTTTCAACTTCATTACAGGAACATATAATAAATTTAGAAAAAGTTTTCCAAAGATTACGTGAATCTAACTTTAAAATTCAGCTTGACAAGTCAGAATTTTTAAAACACGAGACAGCATATCTAGGACATGTAATAACTGAGGAAGGAATAAAACCTAATCCCGACAAAATTTCAGCAATTCAAAAATTCCCTATTCCTAAAACACCTAAAGAGATAAAATCATTCCTGGGTTTAGTAGGCTACTACCGAAAATTCATTCCCGATTTTGCTAAGATCACAAAACCACTAACTCAATGTTTAAAAAAAGGAAAGAAAATTACTTTAGACTCAGATTACGTTAACAGTTTCGAACGATGTAAGACACTTTTAACTAATGATCCTATTTTAATATACCCCGACTTTGACAAGGACTTTTTACTGACAACTGACGCTTCTAATTTTGCAATAGGTGCAGTACTTTCACAAGGACCCATAGGGTCCGACAAACCAATAGCGTACGCTTCTCGTACCTTGAATGATAGCGAAGTAAATTATAGCACAATTGAAAAAGAATTGTTAGCCATAGTATGGGCAACTAAATATTTTCGTCCTTATCTTTTTGGCCGTAAATTTAAAATTTTAACGGACCATAAACCATTACAGTGGGTTATGAGTCTGAAAGAACCAAATTCTAGACTAACGAGATGGAGATTAAAATTAAGCGAGTTTGATTTTACCACCCAATATAAGCCTGGCAAAAAGAACACAAACGCCGACGCCTTATCTCGTGTGGAAATATTTAACGAAGAGATAAGTTCAATAGTAGGCAATACATCCAAGGTATCTGTAGCTGACGACTCCGAAAGTACCATTACCGCCCATACCTCTAATGAAAACCCAATCCTTGAAATACCTATATCCTTTGATCCTTTAAATAAATTTCATCGCCAGTTAGTTTTAAATATTGTTAGTGATGTAAAGAAACGTGCAATAGTTACCAAACCGTTCGATACTCATTCCAGAATATCTATACAATTGTCAGAATCAAATTTAGAAACAGATTTAATCAATGCTATTAAAGAATATGTAAACCCTAAAATAAAGACCGGTATACTTATTAACCCTCCGTTAGGTATGTACAAAATAGTCCCAATATTACAGGAAAAATTTAAAAGCTCTTGCATGAAAGTTTTTATAGCTAAAATAGAATTAGAAAACGTCAAGGAATATCTTAGGCAACAAGAAATTATTCGTAATTATCATGAAGGCAAAACTAATCATCGTGGAATAAATGAATGCTACCTTGCACTTTCAGCACGCTACTTCTGGCCTAAAATGAAAGAACATGTTACAAAGTATATTAATGATTGCACAATATGTGGTCAAGCTAAGTATGACAGGAACCCTATTAGACCTAAGCTTAATTTAGTACCCCCAGCTACAAAACCTTTTGAGATCGTACACATGGACACCTTTACAGCTAATAATGAAAAATATGTAACTCTTATAGATGTTTTTTCGAAATATGGACAAGCATACTTACTTAGAGATGGTACGGCACTCAGTGTCATACAGGCTTTGTTAACATTTAGTACTCACCACGGCTTACCACTTACCATAATTACTGATCAGGGTACAGAATTTAATAACCAAATATTTTCAGAATTTTGTAAAATTCATAAAATAATTCATCATCAAACTTTGGCTCATTCCCCTAACGCTAATGGTAATATAGAACGTTTTCATTCGACTTTGCTTGAACATCTCCGTATATTAAAATTAAAACAGCGTGATCAACCTGTAATTAATTTAATGCCTTACGCTTTAATTGCATATAATAGCTCCATACACAGTTTACTAAATGTAAACCCTATGACCTTATATTAGGGCATACTGATCCACGTGACCCTACTGACGTCGATTTAACTATTCATTTACTTCAACAGTATATGCAATCTCATAGAGAACAAATGAAACAGGTTTATGACGTTGTAAATGAATCATCATTAGCTAACAGAGAAGCTATCATTGAAAAACGTAATGAAACTAGAGAAACTGAAGTAGATTATGAACCTAACCAGCAGATTTTTGTCAGTAACCCCTCAGCTTCTAGATCTAAACTCGCACCTCGATATACCCAGGACACTGTTTTAGCAAACTTACCTATTCATATTTATACATCTAAAAAGAAAGCCCCTATAGCTAAAAATAGGCTAAAACGAATCCCTAAGACCGCCAAATTGTTGCAGGATGCTGATCATGATGCTTCTCACAACGACACTAGCTCTCGAGATAAAACTTGAAGATCTTGGAGAAAGCCCTGGAATTTTACCCTTTAAGTTAGGTCCCATGCGACTAACCCATCATTATCATACATTTTTGCAGTTTATAGAATTAAGGGAAATAGATTCTAACATTAGTTTAGTGCAGTCTCAGTTAAGTGAAATTAGAAATAAGTTAGATAACCTTACTTATGCTGTTTATGAATCGCAAATAGATTATTTAAGTGATAAACTTGATTTTGCTTTGCAACAATTAAAAACTCTAGAACCCTTAAGGTTTAAGAGAGGCTTAATAGATAGTCTTGGGTCAGTAATAAAAAGTATAACTGGAAATTTAGATTATTCGGATGCAGTAAAGTATGATCAAGCTCTTTCAGTACTTAAGAAAAATCAAGATAAAATAGTTATTGAGCAGAATCATCACATCAGTCTTAGCAAAGATTGGATGGATGAACAAAATAAAATAATTGCTGAAATTATAGAAAGTCAAAATAAAATTAATAAAACATTATTTATGATATTAAACCCTGACTCATTTACTTCACCGGATATAGTTAAATTTGCGAAATTCGCACAAGCATTAGCAATAAGCAGTAATAATGTAGACAGTTTAGTAAGCGAAATAAGTAGGTTAGAGAATGCGCTAGCATTTTGCAGTGCTTCGCGCACTCATCATTCTATGATAGGTATAGGTGTAATGAAAAATATGTTAAGTAAACTTAAGACATTTTATAATAAAGAAGAAATATTAGATTTAGAAATTAGAGACTATTACAATATAATTAAGCCAGCATCTTATTTTAATGGGGATCAGTTAGTTTTTGCTTTTAAATTCCCTATAGTTTCACCACTTGAATATAACTTTTATAAATTAGCTATTGTTCCTAATAAAAATAGGCAAGCTATAATCCCTCCTTCTCCTTTCCTTGCAATCACTGGTAATATGCACGTGTACATAGAGGCAGAATGCCCGAAGTTAGGCATGAGGTATTTATGTGAAGACGAGCTCCACCACATGCTGAAACCCCAGCCGGACTGTATCAGCAACATCGTTGAAGGAAATCTCCATGAAGAAAAGTCCTGCGAAATGACTACCGTAAACCTGATGAAACCTGCAATGGAAAAACTTGATGACCGCCATTACGTCGTCGTGTTCCCGTCTCCAACTGAAGCCCGGTTATCCTGCGAAAGAGAAGAGATCATTAATCTCAATGGAAGCTACCTCGCTACAATACCACCTACCTGCAAGCTGCACACAGAAGACTTCACCATCGTCAACACCAACGATCACATCAAAGGGCAGCCCATAAAAATTACTAAAATTTCGGCTCATGTAAAAGAGCCTACCTTATCCTTCTCTATTAAAAGTAATTCAATCAGCCTAAAGAAACTTCATGAAATTCAAGACAAGATTCACCATCAAGAACCTATTCAATTAGAACAAATTCCAATGTTCTATAGTACAACTATTCCTTTCTATACTATATTATTCAGTGCTATTGCACTTTCTCTTATAATTTTGGGCAGAAGATTCATCCTGAACAGAAGAAAGAAGAATGAAGAAAGAAGCCAATCAAGTAAGAAGCCTCGCCAAGAACCAACTTATGCTGAACCTGGACCAAGCCAAGACTCTGGCTGCCAATGACATTTTTTCCTGTCGTTCAAAAATAGTCCTTGAACTAAGGGGGGGGGGGTGTTATATACCACCAAGCCTATTATCCGAAGATACTTACACTTAGAAGATTCAAGATAGTAAAATCTACAAGTTAATAACGCCTCTATACCATTACATAATCTTTGGTATATTTTATGGTCGCCTCTGCGTATAACATACTCATCGGTAACATTCAGGGAAACATTCTGCTGACTTCGCGTTGACTTCGAAGTTGGATCGCCGCTGTGGATTCCACCTCACTTAGCCTCTAACCTCGAGCAAGTCCATTTGTACTTAACGTAATTTTAATGTTTGATTTTAATTTGTAATTTTTTGATTTTTCAATAAAGTAATTTTGAAAATTGGTTTTTTTTTGGGACTCTCGGGCGCGTTAAATATAATTCATGCTATAAGTGACAATGACGTTAGTGACAGTGTTACCATAATCATTTTTTGATTAAAATGCCAGTCTCATCTTTCGCTAGCCAGACTCTATATCTATGGTCCGTATTTATTGTTATTTTAATATAGCAACATTTTAATTAAATTGCCATTTTTTTGCTTGTAGCAATTCCATTGCCATTTCAGTGTTCCCAACTTAGGGGTTTTCCCCCCAGATTTAGGGGTTAAATAAGTGAGATGAGATTTTTTTAGGGGTCTTAAATTTTTTGGGGGAATTTTCAGGGATCTTTATACCCTTTAATATTTTTAAATTGTTGATATTAATACTATTTATTTCTTGACCTAGCGACTTCTAGCGACATCTATTACGTAATTCTATGACCACTCTGTGGTGACTGGCGGCAATATCGGCGCGGGGCGCCACTGGCGGCCATTTTATTGTCTGTGCTGTGCGTGGGCGAAAAACCATAGACTATTTTTTTCAAACTTTGATGATTAAGTTTGAAAAAAAAAATACATAACAAGATGAAATATTTAACGTATTAAATCAATAATTATTATAAAAATATTTTAAAAATATTTCGGTATATTATTTCTAAACTATTATGAATTTATATACAGCGTGTCCAGTAAATAGTGCGACATACTGCAGGGGGTTATAGCTGGGATCATTACCTACCAAAAAAAACACAATTTATGTTCAGCAAAATGTTACGGATTTAAAGTTATGTAACAACATTAAAAAAAATCGATAAATCTCTACCTTGAGACAGATTTATTAGCATATCGCCAAGGAAAAATCCTTTTCTAGTATTTTTTACGTCAAATTATTCCTGAATAGTTAGTCTACTTACTGATAAGTCATTTTATAATCTTAAACATTTATTTTTTAAGATATACTATTTATATATTTATATATACTATATTGTTTTAATTTTCGCAGAATGATTTTTCATCACTTAACTTTAACCTTCAGTAGTAAAAAAAATTTGTATGTGAGCGTTTTGTACAATAAACTTAAAACGTTGCCAGTTTAATGGTGATTTTGAAAAGGTACAATACTAGTGGATATTCATTTTTAAGTTATCAAAAATATTTATTCCCATCGACTCCCAAGCGGCCACATGCGGCCGCGATAACAATAGATAAGCTTTGTGTCTGGTTTTTCCACGATCGAGGTAAATTACACAATAATAATTAATCCATGGCCAACCAGACTGTTAATTTAGTCTCGAGGGATAATGTGATAATAATAAAAAACAGGAATTTTATAAAAAAAATATATTTAAACAATAAATCACAATAAGTGCTCAAATTGCCTCCCTTGTGCCCTGATACGTGCACGACATCTTTTGAGAAATGAGCTTTTGAGTCTTCTCAGGCTCATTTGGGCTATTTCTCTTGCTGCTGTGTTAAAATAAATATTTATGATAATTTAAAAATGAATATCCACTAGTATTGTACCTTTTCAAAATCACCATTAAACAGGCAACTTTTTAAGTTTATTGTACAAAACGCTCACATACAAATTTTTTTCACTACTGAAGGTTAAACTTAGTGGTGATGAAAAATCATTCTGCGAAAATTAAAACAACAAAATAGTATATCTTAAAAAATAAATGTTTTTGATTAAAAAACGACTTATCAATAAGTAGACTAACTATTCAGGAATATTTGAGGTAAAAAAACACTAGAAAAGGATTTTTTTCTTGGCGACATGCTAATAAATCTGTCTCAAGGTAGAGATTTATCGATTTTTTTCAAATGTTGTATAACTTTAAATCCGAAACATTTTGCTGAACATAAATTGTGTTTTTTTGGTAGGTAATGATCCCAACTATCACTCCCTATAGTATGTCGCACTATTTACTGGACACGCTATATATTATGTATATTTTAGGGGGAAAACAGAAAAATTAAGGCGAAGTTAGGGGTTTTTGACACCAATTTAGGGATAAATATTTTTGAGAGGTGGTAACACTGTGCCATTTTGACATTTAATCAGTTTTTACTATTTTCGTGTAAAATTTTGTGTAATAATAATTTAGAATTAGAAATTTAAGAGCTCCGAGCACATATTTCCCAAAAGAAATACGCGTTTAAGTTATAAATCATGCAATTTGTTTATATTCAGTGATTAAACCACAATTATATTATGTCTAACGAAGCCGCTTGCCAGAGTTCAATAAACTCGTAAGTCAAAAACGGTTCTAATGCCTTTTGGAAATGTCAGTTTTAGTTGTGGGTAATAATCGCTAAACGCTGAGCGATATTCCAAGTTTTCCCGTGGTCAAACAGTGAAATATGGATCCGAATCCCCAAGAACGGACGGCACCCGTGTACGTTAGATCGAGGGCGTTTCGTCAGTTCAAGAATCCTCCTCAGCCCCATATGTGTATACAAGACACGATAAAAGATACGTCGGAAAAGCTCTACATCAATGTTTTGGGATGGCAGAAAATAGCTAATCCCAAGCAGTATTCTGATCCAATACCTCTGTATGGAGGTATGCAGGTGAGGTCATTTTTCTAATAGAATGTAAATAAAAAAATTGAGTAAACAGTACTTATCAGAGCGTGACTTTTAGGTACATCAAGGTTGTGCGCCAAATAGTAACAGGCCACCTCTTCTGGTCTTCGCTGTGATGGTTAACCCTGACATATTAAAAGAAAATGGAAAGAATGCAACAAATCCAACGGTGAGATTGATTTCAATATTCTGTATCAAAACATTCTAGTTACCATAAAACAAAGAAAATAGTAGGCAAGTTTTTGATAAGTCATGTTACTGCAACATTGAAATAGGAATCTGGAGTCTGATATGTATACTTTTTTTCTTATTAGTCATTGCTCAAAATTTATAGTTGATAAACAAGGATGTACATAGATAAATATTTTTTTCAATATTTAACCCATTTAATGCAATTTATATTTCAAAACTCTAGGATCGTGAAGCACTTGTCAGTCTGCTGTGTGATTTTGTTGAAGCTATGAACCCCGGTCTAGCCTTGTCCAGAAACCCAGTTATATTAAAGGACCGGGATTTAGCCGGTGAGCTCAAAGACGTGTGGCTCGCTGTACAAAACAAAAGAGAGAGAGAGAAAGGATTGAACCAAGATGTCATGTACAAGGTGTGTATTTTAACAATCATTGCTGTTCACAATTCACTTCATATAAATTTACTAGCGACCCGCCCCAGCGTTGCACGGGTATAAAATATATAGCCACTGAAAAAATGATTAAAATGGATAGCCTATGATCCTTCACGTGGTCTACTTCTTATCTGTGCCAAATAACATAAAAATTGCTCCAATAGTTCGCGAGATAAGCCCTTTCAAATAATTTCCCCCGTTTTTTTCACATTCTCCTATTAGCCTTAGCGTGATAAAATATTGCCTATAGACTTCCTCAATAAATGGGCTATCTAACACTAAAAGAATTTTTCAAATCGGACCAGTAGTTCCTGAGATTAGCGCGTTCAAGTTAGCCCTTTCAAATAATTTTCCCCGTTTTTTCTCAATTTTCCTCTATTTCTTCGCTCCTATTAGTCTTAGCGTGATAAAATATAGGCTATAACCTTCCTCGATAAATGGGCTATCTAACACTGAAAGAATCATCAAAATCCGTTGCGTAGTTTTAAAGATTAAAGGGAACAAAGGGACATGAGGGAAAAAAAGCGACTTTGTTTTATAATAAGTATAGATATGTAACCTTTTACTAATGGCTATAAAACTTTATTTCTTACTGGAAAAAGTTTTTTTACAAGTTATTATAAGCAATATCTTAACTTTATCAATATAAAAAGGATGTGTATATCAGTAAGAAGAAATTTTTGGTAAAAATTAAAATTAAAGGAGGATAATATTTAGAGATAGTATTTAATATTTATAAGATAATAATGATACTGTAAGGAGTTCCTTAAGAAAAATATTTGGAAATAAATGACACTAAAGGGTGCATTCCTTACCAGATATTATGAGTTACTTTTATTGGAAGTGGGTTTCAGTACCTTATTTAATTATTGTCATAAAATCCCATCAAAATACTTTGAACTTTTAATTATACTATGTATATTTCTTTTAGTGATACATGATGTAGGGCAGGTAACACAAAAACTAAATTCTTCACTTTTATCTACTTTCTAAAATTATGGCAATGTTTATCTTCAGTATAAATTCACAAGTGCTTTGATTTTAAAGTTTGTTTCATGTGTAGTAAACTAATTTGTATGCTTAAAAATTTTTATTACAATGAAAATAGAATTTGAAGTTGAGCAGTAAATTGATATCAAAATGAATGTTGTTTTCAGGTGTATGACATTGATGGAATCGGCAACGAAGACATGGTTGAAGATGAAAAATCAACTGGAAAAAATGGTAGGTCATACGACAATTCACCGAGCAAGACACAAAACACAGACAAGAAGTATGTGAAATCATCGAAACAGATACTAATGAATGCCGGACAGAAATCAGAATTTGATTCCGGAATGAACAACTGCCAATTGAACCAAAATCATTTAAACAGAGACAACAGGTGTAACAACGACTTAGATCCCACATACTGTACTCCAGTGTATGGACAGATTGTGTCCAGCAGAGAAAACCACAACCAAATTGACGATATCCAGCAAAAGTTCACATCAGAGAAAGAAAGTAAACCATCTAGCTCATTTAGAAAAGACTGGAACTCCAGTCAAGGCAAAACTACACAGGGTTGGGATGACTTCTCCAAACAAAACCTGACCACCATCAAGGCTAACGAAAGTGAAACAAGGAGACACAGGAACAAAGACAAAAACAAACACATGACCAACGGGAAAACGCATTTCGATTTCTTCCCGGTCTTCGACAATAAAGAACAAACGGATGCAGAATCTCCCAGCAAAAAATGTACAGACACAAAAAAGGAAGATGAGACAGATGAAAACATTTCTAAAGTAATTATAGACCCAATGCAGAAGCTAGCTCTGCATTCGACTGATAATAAAATTTGTGATAATAAAACAAGTGCTCTCAACACGTTTAGCTCATAAATTTATGGCGTTTTACAAATGACTTTTTGTATGGCAGTGTGTTAACTTAATGTTTGTAATGTTAATATGTAAAGAGTGAACAATATTGGACTAGTCATGGTCACTGACGAACATTTTATTTCATTTTGAGATGTTTTGACATTATACTTTAAAGGACCAACATTTTATGCAAATATACATAATATTTTCTGTCACATTTATTTTATATTAAACCAAGTTTAACTTTAGTCCAAGATTTTTTGGTTCATTCTTCTTCTTCTGAAGGTTTTTTTGTGTGGCAACATTATGCCGAGTTGTGCTTTATTTCAAGTTCACAACTCATTTGTGAACCTAATTCTATATAATTTGTATATAATTATATTATTGCTTTTATTAATTATCCAATAATAATTACACAGACATTTGTAATGATATGATTAAAGAAAATTATATATTATGTTTGAACTTTGAAGTTATCATGGAACCTACACAATATGTATCACATATTAATGCATGTTGTGAATTATTAAGGTTGTGTATTTCACGATGTTGGTGGTGGCCAAACCCATATTTTATCTGATATGATGTTGAATATAATTTTTTTTATTTATATTTTTGTATATTGCCATATTTCTCATTGTTGCTAAATATATATTTATAATAGCAATGTTAAAAAAAATTATAATTAAAATGCTGATCTAGCCCAAATGTTATTGAATCTTAAAGTGACTATGTGTGTGTTGATTGCTTGGAATGAAATTTTGCTGGTTTTTAAATATGATCTCTTAGTAATATTGTATTTTATGAGTTGTCCTCGGCTTTTGTGAAGTGACACATTTTATTTCAGTAATTTAAAATAAAGTTTAAAAACATTTTTAACGAGTTAAATGTAGCACCTCCGTCGTGGGTATCGCTATATAGATTTTCAATGTTATGCGGCAGCCGGCTGCCGTCTGGGGATTGATGGGTTAAAACTAATACATACTTAAATAATGGTTACTTTGTAGTTTAATGATTTATTTGTCTCCAAATCCCGGAGTAAAATGAAATTAAAATTTAAAAAAAAAAACAATTCTGCTGTATGCTTAGAGGTAATAAATAATAAGGTGCCTTTAAGGTATTGCTCAATATAATGTTTCGCGTTTAATTTCTAATAAGAATGTAAGAAATGTGTCAGTTTATGAAAGCCTTTAACATCCAACACTGCCAAATTATCATCAATTTAATCGCATTTTTAACTAATCACTAACATCTAAATAAACTATAAATATTTTTATCGTTTGACCAGGAAAATAAAAATCATCAACTTCCTTTAATTTTTTTACTGTAGCAACACAGGAAGCAAAGAGATTTATAAAGTGGTAAATAATCCCATTGCAAAATTTTAATTAATACCTTCATTATCTGACAATTTTTATTTCCCTGGTCATGATTTATATTTTATTAATTTTCTAGAAATTGTAGATAATGTTTTTAGCCTCACATATTTTAATGCAGACATTTTATACTTGGCTGCTATAGCGTTTATATGTAACAACTAACAACTGAATTTTAAAGATTTTCATAAATCGTATTCTAAAATCTTTCCTCTGAATCGAACAAAAAGAATTAAGATCTTTGTTAATGCAAGCTTAAAGTATAGAAATTAGTCAGTTAAAATAGATTTTTTACTCTAGAAATGTTTAAGTGGGCTGTGGGCTTATAAATTTTCAAAACAAATTCTACTTTTAACTTATAAATCAAAGAGAAATTGTATTTCGAACAAAAATAAATTTTAATCTATGGTAATTTTACCAACCCGGATATTCTTATATCAAGTACTTTGAAGATGTATACCATTTGATAACTTATGCAATTATTAAAAGCAACTTTTGTTATGAAACCACTTTCATAAACGCAATATTTAATATACCTACCGAACAAAGTTCTATCTCCCGATGCGTACAAACTACGAAAGAGTGACGTCATTCTTTTGTAGCACTTTGTATGGAGCGTTTCGGGCAAGTCTATTTTATGAGATGTTTTAATTGTCATATCTTGGTGAATTTTTAAGCTACCAGAGTCATTCTTTCAGCGATGTTTCCTTTTTTTAAGGGTTTTTCAATTAAGTACCAATAAGAAAAAAAAAATAGTCATCATGCCTATTGTGTAACCCTGGTTAAAATTCTGTAATATACGGTACCCTTAGACATTTTTTTATCTTCAGATTTATACTCAGATTATAAAGTAAGTTTTTATTGTAAGTTTAATTAGTTGGCGTAGTTTTATAACTCATGTTTATTGCATTTATTTTCGTAAATGATTTTGTTTATATTCTTATAGCGTTTTTGATATTGCGGTTTCTTTTCGAAGCGAAAATATTAGATTTAGACACAATTTAGACTTTATTGACACCTATTATGTTCCTTAGCCTTCGAGCGCTCTAATATAATTTCAAGTAAAGTAGTACTAACTCTTTAACTAGTCTTAGTTTTGATTAATAGCATTTATTTCATAGTTGCAGTGCTTCTGGTTATGTGCATTATTCGAAGCATGGTCGCCTCCATAAGTATACGTCAGTGTTGCCAATTAATTTAAGCTAAATTATTGTACTTCGAATTTTTTAAATTTGTTCGAATTTTGAATTGTTCTCTAGTTGGATGTGACGTTCTCTTGTTCGAACTTGAAGTATATTTTTTTAAAACGAGCTTGAAGGAGCCGTTTATAGGCATGAAATTGGCGGCTTTAAAATTTGTGAGAACGGTGCGCCCGTGTATTTATGGCTCTACTGGCTTATAATAAGGTAACATAAGCTTTTTTTTATTTATTGTGCCTGACCTCTATGCAGATACAAAGAGGTCAGGCATAATATTAAATTGTTTTCATAACACATAAATATGTAATTGTATTTTTTATTTTACATCTAAGATGTTGATTTAGGCTTTAGCCATTATGCCATATAAACGATTGCACTGTATGTTGGCTTGGGTTCCATACTCAGGAAATGCGCTGAAATAAATGTACTTTATTGCAATATTATTTTAATGGAGTTGTCAGTTGGTTTATACCTAGGTCGTTGTAACATATACGTCGTACCTTATAATGATTGTAAAGGAATTTGATATTCGATCTCTTGTTTACAGTATTTAAAAAAATTACACGTCATTTACAAGACTGGTCCGATTGTTTCATTTAAAACTTGAACAAAACCCTGTCAGATTGTACAAATAAGTTCCTAGTATTCTTAATTCAATTTCTCACTGCTTACGGGCGCGTCCTACCTGGCACTAGCGCCACCTATATGAGCGATAGGCACAAAAATATATGCAAGTAATTACTAATTAAAAATTTTAGGAGATTGTAAAACAGACCCTAAAATGCAGGAGATGCAGGAGACACTTGCAGGATCTTAAAAAAACTGTCACATTCATTTTATATCATTTGAGTAATGTGATTTTTTAACCGACTTCCAAAAAACGAGGAGGTTATATGTTCGGCTGTGGATATTTTTTTTTTTTTTTTTTTTTTTTTTATTTTTGTATGTTCAACGATTACTCCGCCGTTTGTGAACCGATTTTCGAAATTTTTGTTTTGTTGTATTAGGTTTCACTCCAATTTGGTACCATGTTCACAAAAGTGGTGACCTGATGATGGGATCCATGAGTAATCGAGGGAACTCCTCGAAATTTATATGGAAACATATGGTGATTTTGGTTTTATGTGAAGTGTACTAAGAATATGCTACCAAAAAGTCAAATATTGGGTCAAAGTATACCATGGTTTCGAAGATGCTGAGAGAACTCCTGACTCCTTATAGATACACGTTCGGGAGTTTCGGCGTTGTTTTAAGAACAGAAAGCATATGCAATTCATATTCATCATCATAATCATCATCATCATCGTCATCATCATCATTAAGGTCACCAATGTCTCATGGCACAGAATTAATAATAGTACAAGGCATAGGTATGGATATACTAATAATAATAATTATGTACTGTATAACAACACCTGTTTGTTTAATACATGGCGGTCGGCGCCGCAGAGGCGACGGCGTCGCCGCGCCGCCGCGCCGCGTGGCGCGTGGCGGCAGACAACAGATCGAATACTTTACTAATTACTTTATAAAATTGAAATAGACAAATAGAATTAAAATAAAGTTATTTTAAAAAGAGCGTTTACACAAAACAAAGTCATTAAGTGTCTTTTTAATCAGTTATACTTATTAATCGATAGATGGCGCACTAAGTATCGATTTGAATTCTTGATTAAGCGCTTATTGCACTTATCCTAGCTAGGAAGTCCTAGCTAGGGTCCTAAAAAATTTAGTCAAGTGGAATAACATTTAGAAGCTAGGATCCTAGCTAGGATCCTAAATCGGAAAAAATTTAGTCAAGTGGAATAACATTTAGAAAGCTAGGATCCTAGCTAGGATAAGTGGAATAAGCGCTTTACAAGAACAGAGCTGTCAATAATTATGATAATATTAAATATTATGAGTAGCTACGCTACATCCTATGCAAGTTTATACAATTTTTTATCTGATAGATCCTTCGATCGTGGAAAAACGAGACACAATAGCCTTTCTATTGTTATCTCAATCGCCGGTGACCGCTTGGGGCTTGAAGCACTAAAATTGTTAAATTACTTAGCACAATCTGTTCACTTCACTGATAATATATGATTTTGTGAGTGCGAGTTGTGACTCTTGACAAATTGTAATAAGATACGTAAAATATACGCGAAGGTTTACCTACTAGTGTAACTAAAAAGAGTGAAATTATTATTATTTTTAACAAAAAATTAAAACCGACTTCCAAGGTAAAAACAATAATAACATTAATATGAACTAAAAAGTATTAAATAATTTTTACTATCTAATGGTGCCTTTTTCCGAATTCGGCTAAACCTCAACTATTTCTGTATTCAATCTTCATAATTTTGAAGTCGGTGCCAGTTCCAAAAGTTTCAAATATTCTGTCAGAGGACTGAAGATTCAGCTATCTGGTACCGACTTCAAAATAATGAAGATTGAATACAGAAATAGTTGAGGTTTAGCCGAATTCGGAAAAAGGCACCATTAGATAGTAAAAATTATTTAATACTTTTTAGTTCATATTAATGTTATTATTGTTTTTACCTTGGAAGTCGGTTTTAATTTTTTGTTAAAAATAATAATATTTCAATAAGTAATAAAATAAAAAAAAACGGCCAAGTGCGAGTTGGACTCGCCCATGAAGGGTTCCGCAGCAGCAATAAGAATGATTTCTATGAAATTATAAGGTTTTTGATTTATTTTAATATTTCATTTTTGATATAAGGGGCGTACCACGCCAAGCGGACAGGAAAAAATAGTCGATGTCTCCGATTTTGATAATATTTGGATATGTTATACCTGCACGTGTTATTAATACGTGTGCCAAATATTTTTGTAATATAATGGCTAGATTAAGAATGATGGGACTTTGAAACGCGATTTTTCTATTCGGCACTCAGTGCTTCAAAGCCGATTATAGATTGAAAAAATTATATATTTGAATAATTAAATCACCGAACTTGTTACTCCATTTAATGAGCTTCTTAACTGCATTTTTGAAAACAAAAAAAAAATTTCTTTTCTTTGAAAAAAAATGCAAATCAGTTTTTTCTTGATTTTCTCAAAGAGGGACCCTTTTGATTTTATTATTTTTTGCGTAAATAGCTAATATTCTATAGAATATCCCTGCATAACTTCTATAATGGGCCGGGAAGTGGATTAGGAGCTAGACTGAAAATACTTCCGAAGGGTGGCGTCCAACGCCATACTGTACTAAGGGCAGAAATCGCTAAGTAGTGGAATTTGCCAAAAAACTTCGATTTTAATGAGGAGAAATGTACCCTTAGATAAGTTTTTTTTAAGATTACCATAATTTAAAAAAAAAGAAATAATTTTTGACAAAAAAAAAAAAAAACACGAATTTTTTTTTCTTGTAAACCTTTTATTGTCTGTTTCTCTTTCAAATATCTATTGAATGATATTTTTCACGACATCAAAATTGATATTATTTGCTAATTTCCACTATGTATCGATCTCTGCCCATAGTATTGGCTCATTATGGAAGTTATGCGGGAATGTTCTATAGAATATTAGCTATTTACACAAAAAATATAAAAAAAATCAAAAGGGTTCTTTGAAGGGTTCAATAAAAAACATATGATTTGCACTTTTACCAAAGAAAAAAATTTTTTTTTTGTTTTCAAAAATGCAGTTAAAAAGCTCATTAAATGGAGTAACAAGTTCAGTGATTTAATTATTCAAATATATAATTTTTTCAATCTATAATCGGCTTTGAAGCACTGAGTGCCGAATAGAAAAATCGCGTTTCAAAGTCCCATCATTCTTAATCTAGCAATTATATTACAAAAATATTTGGCACACGTATTAATAGCACTTGCAGGTATAACATATCCAAATATTATCAAAATCGGAGACATCGACAATTTTTACCTGTACGCTTGGCGTGGAACGCCCCATAATGAAAGTTAAATTAAGGTTTATCATTTATGACGTATAAAAAAAACTACTGGCTAGATCTCGTTCGAACCAATTTTCGTTGGTACTTTTTATAGTAATGTACATCATATATTTTTTTAGAATTATCATAGCACCTACTTTAGAAGTTAGAGGGGGGGGGGCACATTTTGCCACTTTGGAAGAGTCTCTCTCGCAAACTATTCAGGTTAGAAAAAAATGATTTTAGAAACCTCAATATGATTTTTGAAGACCTATCCATAGATAGACCACACGCATAGGCCAGATGAAAAAAAAATTTTTTGTTTCAGTTGTATCTATGGGGACCCCTAAAATTTTTAATATTTTTTCCATTTTTGTTTCAAAATCTTAATGCAGTTCACAGACTACATCTACTTACTAAGTTTCAATAGTATAGCTCATATAGTTTCGGAAAAAAGTGGCTGTGACATACGGACGGACAGACTGACAGACAGACATGACGAATCTATAAGGGTTCCGTTTTTTGCCATTTTGGCTACGGAACCCTAAAAATACGTTTATTTCTGGCTTTTTAACCCATATTAAGAAAGAAATAAATAAGTTAGTTTAAGTACTTGCCACCTTCTGGCGCTGCGGGCGCATGCACATGTGTATGGATCTAGTGCCCCAGAAGGAGGCTGTCCAGCTTGACGCTGAGCACTTTCAGGATGCTGTTGGGGCTTCCCCGCATGCGGAACATCAGCGATGCTATGCGACGTCGCAGTACGGCGTGAAAACTGTCTGTACGAGCGTGCGCAAACATCGCTGATGCACTACACCAGCGAAGGAGCCCCACCAACACCCTTTTATTATACTGTACTCGGAGAGCGTTGATGGCCCGCTGCGTATAGTTGACCTGTGGATTGCAGGTGTAGAGTGTTTGACAGAATGCTTTAAATAGTGTTATTTTAACATCTGTACTACACCTTGCGAATCTGCGCGCCAACATATTACAGCGGACCGCCATCGCTCTCCTCTCCCTTTCGATGTCTCCATCGTCTTTTAAGTTAATTAATAACTCACTATTATTTTCACCAAATACCTTTATTAACATTTAATCTGCTTCTACTGCCCAAATTGATGATTCATTATTATTTTCGAAGCAGCGTATAGTAGCTGTACGCTCCTTTGAGTATCTGTAAAAAATATTAATATGATCTAAATTCTAAGCAGTTTATATTCATAGGTACTATGCAACTGCGCTGCGCAGAAATTTTACTGCGCGAAAACTTTACACTTTTCTACAATAAATCCTATGTAATGAATAGGGACCAGATCCTTGCGATGACAGGAATGCAGTTAGCTATAGGTACTATCAGAGAAATTGATTCCTAGGCAGATGGGGGACCTACGTTGTTTGTATGGAGGGTAGATGGAGGAGAACTATCTTATATGGGGGATATTTGAAAAAGTGTCCAGCTGTACGCAGTAAATAACAGTTGAAAGTGGCGCTAGCTGCAGCAAAGGGTATGGAATGAATGTAGCCGTTTTTTAAATTTTTAATATTTTTTCCATTTTTGTTTCAAAATCTTAATGCAGTTCACAGACTACATCTACTTACTAAGTTTCAATAGTATAGCTCATATAGTTTCGGAAAAAAGTGGCTGTGACATACGGACGGACAGACTGACAGACAGACATGACGAATCTATAAGGGTTCCGTTTTTTGCCATTTTGTCTACGGAACCCTAAAAATACGTTTATTTCTGGCTTTTTAACCCATATTAAGAAAGAAATAAATAAGTTAGTTTAAGTACTTGCCACCTTCTGGCGCTGCGGGCGCATGCACATGTGTATGGATCTAGTGCCCCAGAAGGAGGCTGTCCAGCTTGACGCTGAGCACTTTCAGGATGCTGTTGGGGCTTCCCCGCATGCGGAACATCAGCGATGCTATGCGACGTCGCAGTACGGCGTGAAAACTGTCTGTACGAGCGTGCGCAAACATCGCTGATGCACTACACCAGCGAAGGAGCCCCACCAACACCCTTTTATTATACTGTACTCGGAGAGCGTTGATGGCCCGCTGCGTATAGTTGACCTGTGGATTGCAGGTGTAGAGTGTTTGACAGAATGCTTTAAATAGTGTAATTTTAACATCTGTACTACACCTTGCGAATCTGCGCGCCAACATATTACAGCGGACCGCCATCGCTCTCCTCTCCCTTTCGATGTCTCCATCGTCTTTTAAGTTAATTAATAACTCATTATTATTTTCACCAAATACCTTTATTAACATTTAATCTGCTTCTACTGCCCAAATTGATGATTCATTATTATTTTCGAAGCAGCGTATAGTAGCTGTACGCTCCTTTGAGTATCTGTAAAAAATATTAATATGATCTAAATTCTAAGCAGTTTATATTCATAGGTACTATGCAACTGCGCTGCGCAGAAATTTTACTGCGCGAAAACTTTACACTTTTCTACAATAAATCCTATGTAATGAATAGGGACCAGATCCTTGCGATGACAGGAATGCAGTTAGCTATAGGTACTATCAGAGAAATTGATTCCTAGGCAGATGGGGGACCTACGTTGTTTGTATGGAGGGTAGATGGAGGAGAACTATCTTATATGGGGGATATTTGAAAAAGTGTCCAGCTGTACGCAGTAAATAACAGTTGAAAGTGGCGCTAGCTGCAGCAAAGGGTATGGAATGAATGTAGCCGTTGGTGGCAAAATAATTAATAAATAAATAAAACAAATAACAAAATAAATAATACCAATATATTTTGAAAAATATAACCTAAAATAGCTGAAAATGATTTAAAAGGACAAGCTCCAACGTCCATACAATTTTGGGCTAATTTTAAAAGTGCCGGCCAACACAAATAAACCCATTATTTAAATAGAACATAATCTAAGGAATAATTTTTATTGTTACGAATACGGACACACAGAACCATGTTTACCTGCGCGCGCTTTCTAGAAAAGTCCAACCCTTGTTGTTTACGCATATCGCGGAATGTTCTCGTACAGTCTATGGCTCGCCTCGCCTCATATAAATAGCCGCGTAGACGGCCCGAGAGTTCAGTTCGATCCGAGCGATCTTCAAGGCGACTTCGAAGTGAAAACAAGTGATCAATAGTGAGTGATTGTGATTTGTGATAGTGAACCTACGACTCGGCTGCGACCTAGGACAGTGGTAGTGCTCAGTGATTTGGATCTAGTGCTTAGTGTTTGGACTTAGTGATTTGTGTGAGCTAGTGTTTGTGAATAAAGTCTTCAAGAGAGTAACCAGGTCTTTCTCTCCGAATCCTACGTACCCTAGCACGTAACATTATTATTACACCAAAGTTCTAAGTCAGGTCTCAGAGTTGTTATTCAAGGTCAAACTTTTTTTTATAACATAATATGTAATAAAACTTATTTTATTAATTAAAAGCACTAAGTAATCGATCCCAACGTCCCTATCCGAGTTATAGAACAGATTAAGAAGAAGCCAAATACATACACACGATTTGGAAAAATTCAAAGGAAGGAGGATACTCTACGTGCAAGGCTACTTTGGAGAGCTGAAGCTACTTTGTAGAGAAAAGGCTGCTTAGGGGATTAATCAGAGAGATAAGGCTGCTTTGGAGAGCTAAGGCTGCTTTGGAGAACTAAGGCTGCTTAGAAAACTAATCTGTTAGCTAAGGCTGCTTAGGGGACTAATCGGAGAACTAAGGCTGCTTAGGAGAGCTAAGACTGCTTAGGAGAGTTAAGGCTGCTTTAGGGACTAATTTGAGAGCTAAGGCTGCTTAGGAGAGCTAAGACTGCTTTGGGGATTATTCTGAAAGCTAAGGCTGCTTTGGGGAGCTAAGGCTGCTTAGGAGAGCTAAAGCTGATTAGGGAACTAATCGGAGAGATAAGGCTGCTTTGGAGAGCTAAGGCTGCTTACAGAACTAATCTGGTAGCTAAGGCTGCTTAGGGAACTAATCGGAGAGCTAAGGCTGCTTAGGAGAGTTAAGGCTGCTTTGGGGACTAATTTGAGAGCTAAGGCGCTTTGGAGAGCTAAGGCTGCTTCGGAGAGCTAAGGCTGCTTTGGCTCTCTACTAGGGATACTCTACGACCTACGTGCTTAGGGTACGCACGGCGTATACCTATACTCTATAGTATTCCAAGTAAGCAATAAGTTGTGCCTTGCAAGCCCCAAGCACGTAGAGGTTCCCTCTTCCTGTGAATTTTTCCAAATCATTTGTAGGTATCTGGCTTCTAATCTGTTCAATGACTCGGATAGGGACGTTGGGATCGATTACTTATTGCTTTTATTTAATAAAATAAGTTTTATTACATATTATGTTATAAAAAAGTTTGACATTGAATAACAACTCGGAGACTTGACTTAGAACTTTGGTGTCATAATAAAAATATTCCTTAGATTATGTTCTATTTAAATAATGGGTTTATTTTCGTTGGCCGGCACTTTTAAAATTAGCCCAATTTGGACCTTATCCTTTACCCTGTTGCTACTGTAGCGCCACCCTAATTTAACTCATTTCAGCGGACACTTTTTACATACAGAGATAGTTTTCCTCCATCTACACTCCATAGTTGTTTGGTCGTCAAACCTAGCCGACAGATCACAATTTAGGGCTCCATTCCACCGCGGCGCACGGAGAGACTACGCACGTGCGTCAAGCTTCGCTTTGTAAGAAAATATATGTGATTGTGTCCACTGCAACCCACGGACACGCTACGCACGAATTGACTGAAGTCAAAGAAATAAATCCGTGCACGTCCACGCGTGCGCGTGGCCGTGCACAGCGTGCGCCGCGGTGGAATGGAGCCTAGTTAATTAGCATTGAATTGACATGATTCGACCAAATGACGTTGGTCTGCAATCTACCTAGAAATCAACTTGTCTGAAGATGACTGGGTTGCACCAAGTAACTTTGACTTTAACTGTAACTTTAACTTTAACCAGAGATTTGACATTACAGTGCAAAATGTCAAATCTCTGGTTAAAGTTAAATATGGCGTCCAAGGACGCCATAGCTCATACGTATATATCTAAATTTTTCGTGAAAATTTACTATGTTTTACAGTGTTACATTTTCCTGTCGATTTTTACGGATAATTCAATTTTATATCCTCAATACCATCTTAATATCCCTTAAAATTTAAACCAACATTATTTGATGCAGCGTTTAGAAGCACCATCTAGTGCTCAGTATATGAAACTTTCAAAATTCGAAACTAAAGCTGGGGCCTTACTCTCGAAACTGATATCGATTTCGATTTTCGATTTCAACGGCTTTTGACACTTTAGACATCTAAAATAGCGCACGATCGTGCTGCGGATCGGTTTGAAACTAATTCAACCTCAATGGGTTTTGCTATTCCTGACAGCTATGCTAGCGCACGATCGAGCTGCGGCTCAATTTGGAACTAATCAACATCGAAACATTCGCCAAATCGAAATCTTAGGTGCTCGCGACAAACAAAATCGTCTGAGAATCGACTTACAGATCGTTTACAAACGTCAAATTTCACGGTAGCAACAGAGGCATCGACATCGATTGAGATCGATAGTTGCCGAGTTAGGTATTGTAAACGTTTTTTAGGGTCACTAGGGTATCGATTGGTGTGGTGTCGTTTCATTTTTTGTTGATAATAATTATTAATTCATTATTATTTTAACATAATAATATGGCTCGTCTGCAAATGTCGTAGCTCTATAGCTGCTATACGGTCCCATTTAAGTTTGGTATCGTGCTTAGCTTGGCTCGCCCGCATGTACCCTTTTGCGATTACTGGATTTTCTTCCAGGAATCTCAACAACATCTCCATTTGTAGGTGCGTCGGAACTCGGACGGACTATTATTTTCCAAATAAAAACTAATTTTTAATGTCGGCATCTAGGGATACAAATTTTACAAACACTAGAATATGTATGACAATGTTAAGTGTAAAGTACAAAAGAGAATTTACATATTTGTTTAATGTCAAGATGCTCCTTAACGAAAATAACCATTTTAAACCCACTAAAGTAGAAAATGGGCACATCCATCTAAAGTTTCTAAAGATATGTATTTTTATGGTATGACGAAAAAACACAAACATTATTTCATATTTTTCGTTATTTTTCGATATAACCTTCTGCTACTTTATAACAATCTCGATTTTGATACGATTTTGTTCCGGAATTCCTACGCATTACGTGGCATTACGATGACATCAAAAACGAAATCGAAATTAGACTCGTATCAAGTTGATATCAGTTACGGGAGTAAGGCAGCTGTATCGTTTTCTTAAATTCGGTAAAAGTACTGTAGTTTTATGTATTGCAGTTATATATAAATATTATTTGTTTCTATATAGGATAAAGGAATGAAATTTGAAATAATTAAGCTTCTTGAAAATAATTTTTTCAAGTTAATTTATCACGTTCTGTAAAGTCTCGTCTTTTGAGCACTAGATGGCGCTTTTAGAATTTTCTCCGGTTAAAATTAAGGTTAAAGTTAAAGCTAAAGGACGCCATATTTGACTATAACCATAACTTTAACTTTAACCACGCCTCTGGTGCAACCCAACCTAAGGCGATGGCTCGAGCTCGAGGCACCAGAGGCGACAAGGCTCGACAAGGCTAGGGCTAGGTGAGCCGCAGAATTTCTGCCGGGCAGAATTTTTTTCATACAATTTACAAAATATGACAACTCATTTTGAGTCCGCCGTGTGAATCAAACATGTCGACTTATTTTTTAAAAAATGATTGAAAATAATCCATTTGAGCCTATGGGGCCTCGCAAAATGTATCTCGCCCACATAAAATTTTGGTCTTGCCCCGCCACTGTGTAGCAGAATTCTGCCCGGCAGAAATTCTGCGACTCACAACTCACAAATTACGCTCGTTTGGCTTCGCCCTTAGAGTTTAAATTAACGTGGCGGAAAAAGGAATTAACCACAGAACTGCTACATTTTTGACAAAATTTTGACAGTTCTCCTCATGCAGCGTCCCCGCCCACGTTCACTTACAGCCTTGTCAATCTGTACTCTGTAGAATGTATTGTAATTTGTATGATACGTACCGTGATAAAGGTGGGTATAGTAAGGTTGGTGAAGGGTCCAGCGGTGAAGGTGTGCATGAGCTTGAGCTGGTCCATCAGCAGGATTATGTACTTCCGCTGCTGTACGCTGCTGCTGTACCATTCGCTCTCGTAGGGCCCGGATGTGACTTCGTCGAACTGCGGGATTGCGGGAAAATGTAGATTGTATATCAAAACCTTCCTAATTAATTTGAGTTGCCGAACTAAGAACATTTGAGTAGTCAAAGGTTCTTAGTTCGGCCAAAACCAGAAAAACCAGAAGCATAGCTGGTCCCGATTTTCATCCTGTCCCTAATGGTCGATTTACACGGGTGACTAAGGGTCTAAACAAACTAGGCTGAATTACGCCGGCGTAAATTCCGCCGCGTTTACGCCGCGTTTAAATTGCATACAAAATACGGGCCGAATACTAGTAGGCGAAAATCGACCAGTCTAAATGGCAATTCGACTACGCCGCATGCGGCTCAAGCCGCAAGCCCCAAAGGCCAATAGCCGCATCACGCATGCGGCTGGTGACTAAAATCGACCGTACAAACGCTCAGTCGCAAGCGATCGCTTGCTGAGAATTATTGATAGTTTGTCGGCACTAGTCACAGGCGATTTTTGTAGAATGTGTAAATGGGGTGGCGATTCGACTTGGACAGGCGATTCGAATAAGGCTCGTGCCATGTATTATGTTTTATATAGAGATCTAAGTTCTAATGTTTGTTTCGGTAAATTGGCACTTAGGACATTTAAAGGACACACAAAGACTAGTGGCGTGATATTACATAAGTAAATAACCAAAATCAACAAAGTTACCAATTTTTTGAGTCAACATATTAAAATACCAAGTAAATATAATGAAAGCAATAAAACATTATTCACACTATTCTATTTAAAATAGCTTCGTAACGCCTTTCTCTTCCCGAACCGGCAACAACAACAGGTGCTATGTCCACCATTTTCATAAGTCATAACATTGGCGGCACGCTGGCAGGGACTTAAACCCTTATAAATAAAAATGTGCTATGCGTCCCGCTCCGCCGCCTTTATTAAAAGATGTAAAAACCAAGCAAAAAAACTACGCTAGTCACTTAATGCTTATTTTAGGTTATTGGCGATGGCACATAGAACACATTTCTGCAAAAAAAATACGTTTCCAAATTTTGGCACTTACACCCTATTTTATTTCCGGTATTCAATTAGTAATTACTATAGACAAGTAGTGTCAAGTAGGTCTATGTATTTAGTTACTTTTTTATATAAATTGCGATTTGTTGATGACATATTTTGCGCTGGCGACTCACGGCAAACTTATGCAGATGGACTGCAGCAAGTAAATAACTAATGTCGTCACTCACTTTGACGCGCACCTCGTTGCTGTGCCAGCTGAGCGATACCGAACACCAGGTACTCAGCCATTATCAGCATATGGGTCGCGCTGGTTGTCATCTGAAAACCCCACCCATGCAGTTAAGCAGCAACGCTCAAGTCGGTTCAGCGGTTTAAGCGTGAAGAGGTAACAGACAGACAGACACGCTTTCGCATTTATATTATTAGTATGGATAATAATAAGCACGTTATGGAGTGATTTAGTAAAATAAAAATATTTTGTAGTACGCGTGGTAATTCAAATATTATAATCTTCATACCTGTGGACGATTAATCAATCAAGAACAAATCAAGAAAAACGAATAGCATATTAGCCACGACACGAATTTCGCGTTATGGCACAGGCAGTAGGTACCAACGTTATGGTCTAATTTTGTGATTGCCAGAACGCGTCGTGGGCGTGGCCGTTTTCATTAGACACGACGCGAATTTCGCGTCGTGTCTGTTTCACTGTGACCACAACGCGTTGAGCTATTTTTTTCGGTCTTTGAGCGTAACAGATATAAACAAAAGAAAAAAATCGGCCAAGTGCGAGTCAAAAACAGGCCAAAAATTGTGTATTTTGTGTGGGAGCCCCCTTAAATTTTTATTTTATTAATTTAATATTATTATTAATTATTGAAGTAAGTAGATATATAATTGAGGCTTTTGTGAAAATATGAAGTGCCTACCTGTTGCCATTATTAATATTGAGCAAAAAAGGGCATAAAGATGACGTTTGTTGTATGGGAGCCCCCCTTAAATATATTTTTTATTTTTTTAGTTTTTGTTGTTATAACGGCAACAGATAGGTATGCACAATCTGTGAAAATCTTAACTTTCTAGCTATTACCGTTCTTGATCGAGATACAGCTTGGAGACAGACAGACGGACAGACAACGAAGTCTTAGTAATAGGGTCCTATTTTTACCCTTTGGGTAAGGAACCCTAAAAAGCTGAAGTTTTGGTGGTAACCACGAAAAAAAGAAACTAATTCTTCTCAGTAGATGGAATGCCGAATGGATTAAAATATTCATCAAAATATATCCACCAATCCAATAATAATTATTATTTTAATATAGATAAGAGGCGTGACAAAAAAGCAATATTTTACAATGACTGTGTGTTTATTGCTTGCTTTATTGCTTTAGAACAAAATATCATGAAAAAGTAAAAAAAAAGTGGAAGCGGAAATAGAATGAAGCTTACCGCCATTTGTATGGCGCTCATACAAATCATCAATGAGCACATGACCACGTAAATAAACATGACCGGGGACAGCAGAGAGTCAAACAATTTTGTATACCTGAAGCAAAACGATAAATTAATATTTTACTCTTGACGAATCAACATCGCTAATGACCGTAATCTTCGATAGGGATGGGACACGGCCACACGGGTATCGATAAAAATATTCTTCGTTGAAATTATTACCTACTTAGTACCTACACAATTACGCAGTTACACATACCTACATAATAGTGGATATCTACTACATGTCATACTTGTTTTAGCATCACTATAATAATAGTGAAATGTACCTACTTATGAACTTGGGCGTTCGACTGCAGCTGCGTAACACGAAAAATTATTGCAATTAGTGAATAATGAAGATAGATCGTAGCAAATATAACTTTTTTAGTAAGTATGTAAATATTGGCATAATTTAAATTGTTAATGAGCGTAATTGCTAAAAATGTAATGAGCGTAATTGCTAAAAAACGTGAGATAGATAGGTAAAATTAAATTCATTTATTTATATTAACTTACTAGGTATCTATACTAATATTATAATTGGGAAGAGTTTGTTTGTTTGTTTGTTTTAACGCGCTAATCTCAGGAACTACTGGTCCGAAAATTCTTTTACTGTTAGATAGCCCATTTATCGAGGAAGGCTATAGGCTATATTTTTTCATGTTAAGATTAATAGGAGCGAAGAAATAGAGGAAAATGTGGAAAAAACGGGGGGAAATTATTTGAAAGGGCTTATTTGAACGCGCTAATCTCAGAAACTACTGATCCGATTTGAAAAATTCTTTCAGTGTTAGATAGCCCATTGATTGAGAAAGGCTATAGGCTATATTTTATCACGCTAAGACTAATTGGAACGTAGAAATAGATGACAATATGGAAAAACGGGGGAAATTATATGAAATAGCTTATTTGAACGCGCTAATCTCAGGAACTACTGGTCCGATTTGAAAAATTCTTTCAGTGTTAGATTTCATTTATTTAGGAAGGTTGTAGGCTGTATTTTATCACGCTAAAAACTAATTGGAGTGAATAAATAGAGAGAAATGTGGAAAAACGGAGGAAATTATATGAAACTGCGTATTATCTTAAGAACTACTGGAGCAATTTTTATCTTATTTGGCAAACATGAAGAATAGACTACGTGAAGGGACATAGGTCTTTTTTTCGCGGAAAAATGCACGGTTGCGTGAAATTCCTAAATTACGCAAGCGAAGCCGTGCGGAACATCTGTATATAATAAAATCGTAGGAAAGTCAATTGTACACATTGAATATTTTTGTACAATAAATAATACTTGGGATGTGATCTACTATGTTAACGCGAACGAAGTCGCGGGCAACAGCTAGTAGTGTAGTAAAATATGATATTATTATCGTTTTATATTCACATTGTGTATATTAAAATTAATATTATTTAAATATTTAATAGGTAACTAGTATAGCAACAAGCTTCCGCATCCAAGGGGAATAGTAAATTCTGTATTCTGTGAATCAATAAAAAATAGTAAGTTTAATAATAATTGACACTACTTTATAAAATTTTATAATCAGATTTTTAAATTATTTATTTAATCTATTTAATCTATTTCAGGTCGCAGATTGTAAACAGAACTGGATTATTATTTACCTATTATCATAGCTCGTAAAATGTAAGATGTGTTAAATTTTATATTATATAGCTGTTGCCCGCGACTACGACCGCGTTAGCATAGTAGATCACATCCCAAGTATTATTTAGTGTACAAAAATATTCAACACAGTATAGGATTGACTTTCCTACGATTTTATTGTATTATGTATATAGATGTTCCGCGCGGCTTCACTTGCGTAATTTAGGAATTTGACGCAACCGTACATTTTTCCGCAAAAAATAGCCTTCACGTAGTCTATTCTTCATGTATGCCAAATAACATAAAAATTGCTCCAGTAGTTCTTAACATAATAAGCAATTTTATATAATTTCCCCCGTTTTTTCCACATTTTCCACTATTTCTTTGCTCCTATTAGTCCGTAATAAAATATAGCCTTCCTCAATAAATGGGCTATGTAACACTGAAAGAATTTTTCAAATCAGACCAGTAGTTCCTGAGATTAGCGCGTTCAAATAAGCCCTTTCATGTCATTTCCCCCGTTTTTTACATATTTTCCTCTATTTTTTCGCTCCTATTAGTCTTAGCGTAATAAAATATAGCCTATAGCCTTCCTCGATTAATGGGCTATCTAACACTGAAATAATTTTTCAAATCCGACCAGTCGTTCCTGAGATTAGCGCGTTCAAATAAGCCCTTTCAAATAATTTCCCCCCGTTTTTTCAACATTTTCCTCTATTTCTTCGCTCCTATTAGTCTTAACGTGATAAAATATAGCCTATAACCTTCCTCGACAAATGGACTATCCAACAGTAAAATAATTTTTCAAATCTGACCAGTAGTACCTGAGATTAGCGCGTTCAAACAAACAAACAAACAAACTCTGCAGAATTATAATATTAGTATAGATGTATTTTTACCATTATTCAAGTATTATTCTCTGAAGTCTATTCGCCCGTTCCCCGGGTGCCTTGAAAATGTATAAAATTATTCATAACTATTAACTAAAGAAAAGTCTGCTGCACTAACTGTGTAAAATTATACTTTTCTTTCAAAAAGTTGTAATTTAAAATTATCGGTTAACAAGAGAATGTTCTATAGTTACGTTGTCACTTCTATCAATGCCAAATGTTTGTTTAATATCGTAATTATCTTGCTCATTTTTTGTATTTATACGGAAATAACCTCCTCCTTTTTGGAAGTCGGTTAAAAAGGCGTGTGGTTAGGAAAAGTTTACCGTCGAGCATATTCATTTTAGCATAATATTTATTCTAATTTATGTTGCTTGCTTTCTTGATAAAATTCCTTGAAGGAGAAACCTTCATTAGTAAGAAAATTTAATAGTTAACATGACTTATTTCATTTAATTGACGATTATCATTAGCTAGTCTAATAAGACTGAAACAGCACAATAAATAATTGTTATTATTTTAGTGTGACTATTAATTTATTATTAACTTAAAATTCGTACCTTTCCGCTTTTCCGCCGAATATGTTGTATGTTCTTTTGATTGGAGTTTGGAATTTTATAATATTACGTCCAGTTAATATTTTTTAAGCAAATTTGAGTTATGACCGTGCAACGTGTGAGCATGTAACGAACAATTATTACTAAGTTGCTGCTAAAAACCTTAGGTTACATCAATCAAGATCGCTATTGCTTTCATTTTATATCACCGTTAAAAGTATTTTCGGGTTAGCTTTACTTACCTACATGATTTTGTAATTATTATGATGACTTTTCGTAAGTAAAAAGCTCAACGTTAAAGAACGCATACCTACAATACAAACATTTCGCTGAATATAAGCTATAGATCGTAATTCGTATCTGTAATTTTTTTTGACTGGAACATTGCGCAACTATATTAGGTACATTATTTTTTTAAGACACCATAACATCTTGGTAAATCTGTTAAACTTATAAAGTAATGCAGTTTTTATAATATTAAATAGGTTAATGTGGTGTAAAATAATTGCTTATGGATCACCGACTTCATCAGTTATTTATATCTATTTTTCAAAATGACGATTTTAGCCTACTAGTAGGTACACATATTTATTATGTGTGTTATCCTTAGAAATCCCTGGGTTTTTAACACGAAATTAGATTTTTATATTCATAAAGTTATTTGTATCAAATATTATAATATATGAGACAATATTATGTTTACTGTAGATTACTCGCATTTTAATAGGCATATGAAACAAAATATTATAAAGGTAGCATTTGTGTTACCTAAATATTGTCCCAACCCAGGCCCTAGATACTTTTCTTCAGGATTGAGATTTAATCATCATAATATTTTAGGATATCGAAATTTTTAAGAATATCGAAATGCTTGCACTTAAAAAATGTCAACTTATGGAATGATCTTTAGAGCTATTTGTTTGATTACTGCTGCTGTGCTTGATACATTAATTACTATAGTCGATATAAAATTAATAAAAATCCTTAAAATACGATATGCGTTTCATTTATGATAACTATATTATAATATCAATAAAGGCTAGCACTTACTTCAATAATAAAATATGGACGCTGTGAAGTTCAGCTATGGTTGCTTTAAAAATACTGTTTTCGTCACCTACTAGTTTTTTACAACGCTCCTTAAGAATTTCCAATTTTCCTGCGAAGAACACCATGATTACGATTATCGTTGTATCATAAGACACGAGGATTCCAGCTCCGATGGTACACATGAAGGTATGCCATGCTACCGTTATCCAATTACCAGGGAAATTGTATTTATCGAACGGCATCCAGGAGCTGAACACGTGTGGAAAAATCTCAGTACCATTCCTCAGCCCTTCTCTGAACGTAGGAGAGGAGAGGAATACATATGGAGCCGTGGTAGTCCCAATGAGAGTTGCAAAAACAAGCATCCAATAAAAGAAAGTTATGCGCCGACAGTACTTTGTATAATTATCGAGGATTGCATCTTTGATTTCATTCCTCGTGTCCCTTTCATATTTGTCTGCTAACGTAACATATTCGATTACTTTTATCCAATCCTTGTGCCAGAATAGAAACGTATTTCCTTTGACCACACATACGAAACTCAGCATCAAGATCCTCAGATTTGTGAACACTTCTGCCATGTCGGTACGTTTTAGATATAACTCAGCGCATTGGGTTAGCACAAAAAATAGAACTGTTAAATGTAAAAATCTACAACCGAAGCTCACAAATACGTTGTCTGGTAAAATAAGCCAAAATTTATCTAGAATCCAAAGATTTGGACCCAGCAAAGGCTTAGCAGGATCTTCCAAAGGCTTAAAAAAATTGTCTAACAATTTCATATTAACTTGATACCTCGTAGTTTGTATGAAAAATGAGTGAGGTTTTCAGCGTGAGTGTATTTATAACCCCAATGAAACGAAAATGGACAGTTAAAATCAGTGTCATTTCTTTTTGTCACGAACGTCGCTTACATATTTAATGGAATAAAATATTGTCAAATAGGTGTCTATAGTATTAATGTAATGATAGACTTATTTCTCCAAAAATAAAAAATAAAAAAATTTCATTCCCCTACACATATTCATTTTCTAATTTTTGTTTCACATGACACAGCAGCAGCAGTTCTCAATAATATTATAAATTCATTTTGTGGACTCGGTTTAAAGTACCGCTTTTCTTCTATATAAACGAAAATTAATTTTGTTAATCTCGCTAAGACTCGAGAAAAGCTGAACAATGAATTTGTATTTTGGAAGTCCAGGGATGGAAGTGATAATTTGAAATTCAACGGATCATCTAATACTCAATAAAAATGAACTAAGTTTAAAATAACTCAATAGAAATACCGACGACGACGACGATCGCAAACATATTATTTGAGAAAAATCTATTTTGGATGATTACAAAAATGCTTGCCACTTCTTTGGTGGTACCTATATTTAATTGTAGAATTATAATATTATAATTATTGTAATCTATCCATAGTTTAGCGTAATTACATACAACAGCAAATGTTTCGTTTAGTGACTTTTATGTTTTCAAAATAATTAGGTATGCTGATGGTTGATATTTTAAATTTATTATTTTTCTTATATTCTAAATTAGTATTCAAGTGGAATATTTATTTTGCTTTTTAATCTATCAGAGTTTATATCTTGAAATAATGCTAATGCAAAAATACAGCACAGTTAAAAATTGTGCCAACGAAGGAAAAACATAATTTTATCGATACTGCTTTTTCCTCACTAATAAAGATATCGATAGTAGTGTACAAACTGTAACCAGCAATTTAGATGTCTCTATTACAGCCGCTAAATGGGGGCGGGCCGACACGCGGCCATCATCCCCTCTGTAAAAAAATAATGAAGACATCACGCTGCGAACGTAATACATAATTATATGGCGGGAAAATCCTTTGACATGCAACGACGTATTTAATAGTAAAATACAATGATATAATAAAAAAACTCAAGTAAAATAGAGTAAAATGCATTTTTTTTATAATATTATATCATAGGTAAAATGAATATTTTATTTTCGACAAGACGTGTATATTTTGCTGTAGTATTTGAATAAGTAGCGGTAAAGTTGTTGGTAAAAAAATAAATGTACCTAAATAGTATTTTGGATTATGTCGGTTGTGCAGTGTGCTAAATTAATAGCAGTAAAGACTCGATTTGATCATTGTAAGAAATATCGGTAAAGGCTCGATTCGGTCTCTCGCCTCTGCCAATCAGGGGATAAGAGATTGTAGAGGGCTTGGCCCTCGGGTCTTGGCCCCTTGCGCCGGCCCCTTGGACCTTGGGTGTTCTTGGCCCTTGGGCCTTGTGAGCTCGTGACGTCTTGAGAATAGGATCATAGAATTTGTAGAAAGAAAAAACGAAAAGAGCTAATAAAACATGTTTCTGCTGTAGTTACATATTTTTTTATAATTTTACTTTAAAATGCAAAATATTCCTTTACGTCCTATTGCTATAGCTTTTTACTGAATACATAAAAAAACCAGTCAATGTCAACGTCAGCTGTCGTCTGTCAGGACTGTCAGTGTCAATCTTGTTTTCTACTAGGAAGTGTCTAGCGTGCCGCTAGTGGTCGTTTAGGGATGCCCACTAAAATACCGTTGTCGGCATAATATGGAGGAAATCGCTAGTATGCCGCTAGTGGTATTTTAGAAGGAAGTGGCTAGCGTGCCGCTAGTGGTCGTTTAGCGATGCCCACTAAAATACCGTTGTCGGCATAATAAGGAGGAAATCGCTATTATGCCGCTAGTGGTATTTTACCTTGTACAACAAAAAATAACTACTCAAATCGGACTTGTAGTTCCGGAGATATTATGCGAACATAAACATACAAACATACACTTTTGAAATTTGGCACATTTGTTCAGACGCGTTCCATACGTGGTAGAGCCATGCTTCGGCACGGATGGGCCGGCTCGACCGAAGAAATACCACGAGCTCACAGAAAACCGGCGTGAAACAGCGCTTGCGCTGTGTGTTTCGGCGAGTGAGTGAGTTTACCGGAGGCTCAATTCCCTACTCTATTCCCTTCCCGACCCTACCCTATTCCCTACCTTACAGTCCTCTACCCTATTATCCTATTGCCCCTTAAAAGGCCAGCAACGCACCTGCAGCTCTTCTGATGTTGCGAGTGTCCATGGACGACGGAAATGCTCGTTTGCCCTCTTATTTCATAATTTGGTACATATATTAGCACATAAATACGCGTAGAATTGATAACCTCATTTTTTTGAAGTCAGTTAATAAATATTGTAATGCTAAGCCTGAGTAGCTACAGCAGCAGACTAAACACTATGCTTTATTTTACCGACATCTGCATCGGTTTGTTAGCGCACATTAACTATAATACCACTAGCGGCATACTAGCGATTTCCTCCTTATTATGCCAACAACGGTATTTTAGTGGGCATCGCTAAACGACCACTAGCGGCACGCTAGCCACTTCCTTCTAAAATACCACTAGCGGCATACTAGCGAATAGCGATTTCCTCCTTATTATGCCGACAACGGTATTTTAGCGGGCATCGCTAAACGACCGCTAGCGGCACGTTAGACACTTCCTTTCTACTATCTTGTTCAATCTTGTTTACCTTTACCCAATGTTTACCGTATTGTAGTTTCATTTTCACAAAAATTTATGTGAATTATAAATTAAACTAGTTTATTTCGCAGCATAAATAAAAATATGGTGAAGTGTGTGGTAGGATCGTGCAAAAACATATCAAATACTATTTATAAAAATAACAAAAATTATAAATATGCGATTTCATTGCATCGGTAAATGAAAACTTTTCAAATTATAATTTCAATCATTACAAGTTGCGGATAGCTTATTCTTTACTTCTTTTTGTTTGTGGTAATAATTCACCTCCCTTTATGAATACAGTTTTGTTCTAAATTGTTAATGACTTACAGATTTCCTACAGACGAAGTTAGGAAACGAAAGTGGGAGATAGCTCTGAATTGTGAAGAACAGTCAGACAGCGCTGTGTGTTCTGAACATTTTGATGTTGGGGATTACTACTACACTAAGAGTGGTTTACGAAAATTAACAGTAGATGCTGTGCCCCGGATCAAACACAACAAAGTACATGTAAGTAAATAAATAAATAAGAACATTAGGTATAGGAGGAAACATTTGTATGGTTGTTTACATGAAATAACATGTGAAGATTAATTTTTCCATCTTTTTGTGCAAATTTTTTACGCAGTTGTTCTTGCCGGATTTTTTTGTTTTATTTTTGTATTATTACTGGAACCATTTAAATAAAAATTGGCACAGTTATAAAGCAAAAACTAAACAAAATGTTCAAAATAACACTTAAAATAAAAATGAATGTATGAAGTTGTCTGGTATGCTTAATGATTTAACTGTAACATTACAATGTTAAATAATCAAGCCATAATCAATGGCTTTGGACTATAACAATATGTGACCAGTCGTTTTGGTGGAAAATAAATACTGCACAAAGGTAATACTTGTATGTAAAAGCTCTATATTCTCCAAATCCATATTCCTGTTTTTCAGCCTCGCCAAGCGAAGGGCCCAACATTATTTGTGTCTCTCCCACCAAATATAAAGCCAACAGACTCACAAGAAGTTGCGAAACTGAAGCACAGAGTGAGAAATTTGGAAGTTTTAGCGGCAAACAGAAAAAAGAAACTGAACCTGATGAGGCAAAGTAAGAGAAGATTGAAGGATAAGTTAAAGATGATGCAGGTAGTCATTCTAAATCTAATAAGAAGAGAAGGGAAGGATAGTGGGACATCAATTTAAGCTTTATTTCTATTTTATTTATTCTAAATAGTAAATCAGGATGGAGTACCTAAATATTATAATGATTATTTTTATGATAGTACCTGATACTTTCAGCTCATGATATTGATTCAATTTGTTATTTAACCGACTTTCAAAAAGGAGAAGGTTATTTATAGATATCAATAAGTGGAAAGTGTAAAGACTGATTTTTTAATTTATTAATATTATTATTTTAATATTATTCATGAAATACTGGTCTACATTAGGCATAGATAATATTATGAGGCTATAGCATAGTTATGATTTCTGTGTTCATAGATAATAAAAATTAACATAAATCCCTGTAGACATCTACATAATTTTAATTACATCATTAAAACTTAAAGTAAATTATAATAATATTGGAGCTACCAAGTCTCAAAAAATCATCCATATTAATATTATAAATGCGAAAGTGTGTCTGTCTGTCTGTTACCTCTTCACGCCCAAACTGCCGAACCGATTTTGCTGAAATTTGGCATGGAGTTACTTTAAGTCCCGGGAAAGGACGTAGGATACTTTTTATCCCGGAGAAACGCACGGTTCCCGCGCGATAAACGAATTTTGGCGCAACGGAGTTGCGGGCGTCATCTAGTTTTCAATAAATATGTAATATAGGAAATGACTGGTATGCAATATAATATTATACTTACATAGTATTAAGTTAAAATAATATGAAATCAACATTTTCATTTATTTATTTACTTTTGGATATTATATTTTAATATTAATAACTACGCTAGTAACCAAATAAATCATGAAATGAAGTAATTTGTTTATGATTTTTTATTTGAGCTACATACTTCATTCTTATAATCGTAGTAAAATGTGCTTCTGATTTTTAGGTTCTGCTTTCTGTCATATTAATAATACCTATTATATTATAATATGTCGCAGCTATCTGGTACTATTGGCTATTTGATTGAATGACTAGCGTGTTCATTGTGTGACAACTAGGCTGAATGTTGAATGTGGTTCAATAGCTATATGTCCACACTGTGCACTTTCGTCTTCAATTTTCGTCCTGTTTTTTAATTCAACTTTCGTATTGGCGCATTCAATAATTGAATGCGTCAACGAACGCAACGCCAACTAGTACCTAATGAGTGATGAATGATGATTGTTCGGTCAACATAACATTTAAGTTTTAACTAAGTAACCTAATATCTTTTGGTTGCAAAAAAAAGTTTGTATGTTTGTGAGCTATGGCCTATGGTGCTACAAGCCAGACACGTAAACAAGTCAAACTTTTAGAAATTAGATGGTACTCCTTATATTAGTAACTATTAGTACTGTAGTAACTATTTTTCCTTAGCAGTACCATAAGGTACTAATTATGTATTCTGTGGCAGTACCATGTAATACAGTGGTGCCCCACTGGTATTGCTCCAAGGGCTATTTTGAAAATCTCGATAAGACTTGCGGGCACCACGAAGTTAAAAAAAAGCATAAACGATATAAAGAAAACTACGTAGGTAATATTTTAGTTATTGTTTATTTAATTTATTCGTAGGAATGCCATGAATAGTGAATTGGCCGAATACCGAATACCGAATATTCGGCAACGCTGTCGGTTGAAGCGCCGAATATTCGGCACGAAATACTATATACTTTTCAGGGTCGCGGCCGATCCTTACAAGTGGTGATAAGCAAACGATAAACAATACCCAAACCTCTCGGCCAAAGTTTATCTCCTGGAAGTAGCGTGAGGCTGGTAACATTTACGATGAAAAGCATACCTAAAAAAAAGAAGCCGAATAGGCCGAATACCGAATAGTTGCCGAATATTCGTGACATCTCTATTTATTTGACCCATATTGTTCGCGGGCCCATAGATAACAAGCCGCGGGCTTCCAGTTACTGTTGCCCGCGAGCTAGGTACCGGTTGGGCACCACTGATGTAATACATAAAAATTATGTAATACTAGAACCGATTCCCATGTATCATAATTCATAAGGCATAACTGTAACTACTACATAATAGTCGAGCAGTTAAGATAATGTCCACAATAATTACCACTCTAGTACGGTACTCGGGCAATTTTGTTGACCGCAATACTTATCTCGCGTCTGGTGGTTTAGAAACGGGTGCAGCTGACTGTTCAGTATTGTTATACCTCTGATATGGCCCTTATATCAACGTCATAAGAGTCATAGAAAGTCTAGTACAGCTGTTATTGTTTTGGTGCGTCCATTGAAGCCTTGCGCGCGCGCAGTGGGGATGGCCAATCGCGCCAGTACCTTCGCTTCAGCGACGAACGACGCGCGTGTTTATTGTGAGCTTACCCTCAAAACTCGTATTCCCAAACGTGTCCGTGCTATGCTAATCGTGTTATTGTGTGCTTTAAAATCGAACGTGGATTTATTTTAAAGAAAACACCGACGAAAATGTGACTGCTGACAGTTAAAATGGCCCCCATTGACTCCAAATAGTTTTGTAATGTGCCCCAAAATGTGGGAGTTTGTAAGGATCACCTTGGTGTGTGTGTGTGCGTTGCTGCTGGTGCACCATGGATTTTGTGATGATGAAAGGTCCTCGGAGGTGCTGGACGACTCAAGGACGGAGGACCAGAGCGAGAAGACCTTCAGGGCTTCTATACCAGGTAGGTCTGCAGCTCTGGATTCATATAGGCCATGGCCCATGGCCTATGGCACAGATCAGCCTATGGGCGGCAGCTATGGCGTCCTAGGAGGGTGGGGCGGAAACGTCGTAGGATGACGGCAGAGTTCCTACATAGGGGCGGCAAAATTAAAGTGGCCTATACTCATAAAAATATATAAGCCCGTCCGTGTCTACCAGTAGCAGCTGTAAACAAACCGCCATCCGAGTACTGCAGAAACAAAGTTCATCATCATCATCTATTGTTATCATCATAATATCGAAGAGTTCAGCGGTCAGCGGGCTGAAGTTATTCCACCTGTTTCTTTTTAGTATTTAGCACTATTAGCAGGATAGTGGCACTGTTTGGCTATTAGGAATGTCAAACGATACTAATGATGATTATTATGACTTTAAATTAAGAACGTCGTAATCAAAAACATCGGTCATAAAAACAATACTTGTTTTTGTAAGAATTTCCAATACGCAGGCATAATATCATAAACAAATCGCCTCACCTCAATGCCGAAAGTAACGGTTACTGTGGGATTCACTTCCACGAGAAGGTACAAAGTTCAAGAAAACCTACTCCATTCATTCTGTTAATCATAGGAAATTGAATAATAAACCGGTTTGTTGCATTAGGAAAGTTCTTCGGATGTTGATGCTAACGTTATGTAAACTTTACAACATTGTAAATAACAAAACATTATAATCAGCAAGATATTGAAATCTTAGTTTCATCTTGCTTAGGTAAGATCGTTCTTCTAAAGGTCAATAGTTGATTGGAAGTGTCTTTGGTTTTTCCTCATAATATTTCGTTGGGTGATACTTCTTGAGTAACAAGTGATTAAGGTGACTTTTAAGTTTAAAGTTATTATGGGTTACAACTTACAACTCACAAAATAATTTTTAACAACTTAAAGATTTCGAGGTATAACTTATAAGATATTCTATGGGAGAAAACCGGCCAAGTGCGTGTCGGGCCACGCGCAATATAGGGCTCTGTAGTACCGCTAGTTTTTGATGATTTTTGTATGGTCAATAAAAATATGTACATATTTTATAACGAATTTTAGACTACTAACAACATCATCTCAGTTCTATTCAAAGGAATTTGAACGAAACTTATGAAGTTTTCTTAGCCGTGATAGTTTTCCTTTTAAATTCAGCATATTTCCTACTCCCGTGAATTTTTTCACATTTCCAGAAGCAACTGTTTAGCTGGTAGAAGGGGGGGACACTGATGGACTCTAACGATTTTTCCACTTTAAAACTTAATATTTCACAAACGGATCCCTATATCGAAAAATGATCTATGAATACTCACAATAATTTTAAAAACCTATCTAAGGATACCCCACACGATGGGGTGGACGCGAAAAAAAATTTCATCCCCGCTTGGTGTGAAGACTGTAGGGAAGGTACCATAAAAATATTTTTAAGATTTCATGTACCATTTTGTCGCCATCATTAATAAGTGCATTCATGCCAAATTACAGCTTTGTAGGTCTTATACCTAGTGTCTGAACAAAACCGCGAACAGACAGACGGACGGACAGACCGAAACTATAAGGTTTCGTTATTTATTGACGAAACCTTATAGTTTCGACGTTATTTCTTGTTGACTACGGAACCCTAAAATAATACTGGAAGGATTGACAAAAGACTAGCAAAAATGACTTAGAACATGACAGGCTTAGTAGGTGTCTACATGGGAATAAGCTATCCGCATCCCCTGCGGTTTGGGGACATCGATGGGGTATGAGTTATGACTTATGAGGCGGGATCGACCCACTAAAAATCCCCGCTTATGGAATAATCCCTGAGAGAGTAATAGCCACAGGAACAGGCTAAGTAGGTATTCCTACGAACTAGCTAGAAAGTGCAAGACTCTACCTACCAAATATTATCGTCGTTTATGTCGTTATTCTATCATCAAAAACCATATTTAGGTAAGCCATTAGAATGCAAACATGGTTGTGACGAGGCCATTACATAAGGTTATTTGCATCTACAGTAGAAAGTAGTTGGGTCACGGGCTCATTCTCAAAACTTGTATGTTTTAATTGACTAAATGTAGGTTGTTCATATCCGTTTTAATCTTGTTTTAATTTAATTAACTATTTTAACTGGATCTAATTCAGAGCGAGCGTTAATCACCAATCTATATTAATTGACAGAATCAAGTTTTTAAATTAAGTTCTTAGATATGTTGTTTAATCTTTTAAAAGATAACAATGTTAAGCAAAATGATCTTTCTGTAAATTCAACTTCTCATATTCTTCTATTTTCCATCAATAAACCTACCATAAAGGTATTTCGCTTTTGTAATCCTAGACAGACAAGTCCTTCATATTAACTTTTACTCATAGTAAAAATGCTTTGAAGTCCTAAGTTCACATGTCACAACGACTTTATCCATTACAAATAAATTGTAAGTAATCACCCCAGCATTCCTAGTCCTTAATCTGATGAAATTGAGACTCAAATTGACCCGATTCTCATATAGTTAATAGAATCAGGCGTTACTTTGCGGAAATCCATAGCTTAAAATTTAGTTTGTTATTATTTTTAGCAATATTCCGCGAAAAAAACTTCCACCTTTAAGTAAATGAGTGAGTGCACGCATAGGCATGCGTACAGCACCTCCCTCCTCCCACACTGCCTATGCGTACACTCGCATGCAAGAACTTGCAAACACCACCACCACACAAGCAATAATGTTAACAAATCCGTGCAAGGCCCCTCACCACCATGCAGGTTGAAAACCTCGACGCGCGTTTCGCTCCAACACCGGAGCATCCTCAGGATGTGGACTCTACGAACAACGTCCGTCAAGTGCCGCCACCGGCCAAAACCGTTTTGGCACTCACTCATTTACTTAAAGGTGGAAGTTTTTTCGCGGAATATTGCTAAAAATAATAACAAACTAAATTTTAACCGATTCTCATATTTCCCTCATATATCTGCATTTCAAAATTCCTGTCCTTTTATCTATCTCTACATCCATATTCACCTTTGCCATTGATCGTTGGTTGTGTAACCCGACCTCAGTATATGTGAACATCGTTCGCGTGCACAATAAAATAAATACGCTTCCTAAGAAAGCGTATAAATATTTTTGTTTGCGTGAAAGGAAGTATTTTTTGCATGTGCAAGGAGCGGTATAAAATTTATGTAATTTCTGTTATTGTATAATTAAAAAATACTTTTTAGGATGATTGAAAGCCGATGCGGAAAAGTGGCGAAAAAGCGATACAATGTGTTACGCATTTCTGTTGAAAATTTTAATTTTTAGTCAATAGATCTGTCAGAGCCTTTTTCTCGCGGTTCGCTGCGAATACTTTAAAAAAATATTGTAGCTAGGCCAGGTGCTCGTTGACTGTTTATTAGTAGCTAGTCTCTTCTAAGGTTATAATCAAAATAACTGGGCGCAGAATTTCATACTACTTCTATCAAAGACAAAAAAATTGGCTTTAAAGCCCCAAAGTTTTGATTTCTCTACCTGTAGATATATTTTGTAGAATCAAGATGCTGTAGCAATCATCAGGAAAAAAACGTGCATCACCAAGTATAGTCAATATACCTATGTGACTGATTATTATTCACTAGCTATATGACCGAGCTTCGCTCGGTATTCAAAAAACACATAAAATGTCATTCCCAAATGTCGCCCCCAAAACCCCCTATATACTAAATTTCATGAAAATCGTTGGAGCCGATTTCGAGATTCCAATTTTATATATATATATATATATGGGTCGTTCTATTTTTTCGGTCCCATTTGCTTTCAAGGTCAAAATTTGATATTTACGAAATAAATTTCTTCGATCAAATACTTTTAAAATGTTAAGTCTATAGTGTTCTACTTTGCCACGTGTTGTGTATTTCCGTAAGATAATTAATCAAAAAGATATTTAACATCAAATAGCCAAAATTTCATTTCCCACGCCACAGCTTAAACACAATTTTCGTAGAGTTTTCGTAATTAATCTTATCATGTTTTGTACTGGAACATTAGCTTAAATACTCATATTAACCATTTTAAATATAAGAATGAACTCGTGCATGTGCAACATTGAGAGAACGCAGGTTTTAGTTTTGTCACGCGAAATTTTTCATATCGTTTCGAGCAAATGGTTTTTATATTTTTGACCAAATCTGCATCTGTAGATCTACGTACAAACATGTTTCGGAACCCCAGCGCCCATGTCTGCCATACATTATAGGCGAGATAAGATGTGCGCATCGTTTCTCGGAGAAAATTTAATTTTTAGTTGCAAATTCTCGTTTTGTCACGGGTAAGCCTTCATTACCATCCTATTTAAATGACTTTTGTTGCTAGTAATTTTTTTAATACATTATGATAAAGGCTATTGAAATACCTTCTAAAGATATGTTGCATGGCTTTTGAAAAATATAAGAATGCAACAAAAATTTAAATTAAATGCCAAAACTTCATTTCCATCCACTTCATTCCCATCCATTCCTTCCCATTTTTAAACCAATTTTCCGATTTTTTTTGTATTATTTAGTATTTTATAACAGATTTTGTCCAAATCCTATTTATATATTACATTACATTTTTAATATTTCTTGCTGCGAGTCATTTTGTACAAAATTACCGCTAATCTCAAAAAAAGGGAATGGATTGCTTCATCATCAGTTGATTCACTTGAACGGTTCTATTTTGGGCGTTCATTGTCTGTCTCATCACTGTTATCTGCCATTAGATAGAAAAAGGGGGGCTTAATTACGTCTGAGACAATATTTAGTTACGAGAAGTCACTGACGTTCAAAACAAAGATTTTTACCTGACTTGTGGATTGTGGAACTCTATAACGATATTGTAGTCTTACGCCCTGTCAAAGATATGCTTCTGGATGTGTGCATGTGTGTGTGTGTGTGGATGTGTGTGTGTGGATGTGTGCTCGTCGGTTCATTGAAGGGAATGAACCGACGAGCACACATTTCTGACAAATAAATATGAAAATATATCTTCGAATAGTATTATTCATGTTAATCTCATAATGAAACTAAATATGTGATTATTTTAAAATAACTAGTAATTTTAGTAACACACGGATAACCCTGTATATTTTCCTTTTAATAAGTACCTATCCATGTAGTACTAATCTAGCTAGCACTTTATAATTAAGTGATTAAACATAATATTTAAGATTTTAGACTGTTTTTTAAGAATTTAAGATTTTATTAGTTACAGGAACATAATACATATTTTTGTTGCTAAACATCAGTATATCTAATGCCTGTTAATGTATAAAGTGATGTGTAACAAATTGGGATATTATTTTCAAGAGTTTACTAAAGTTTACTAAACTAGTCGGCGCTAAATTGCATAGAACTGCGATTTGTGAAACTATTTCTTAAAATAGTGTTTTCCTTAAAAACTCTAGTAAGTTAATAGCGAGGTAAAGTACATGGAATGTTGATCGTATACGATTATATAGTAGAACTAAAGTTTGGTTGCATTCTTTAAAAATAAAACAATAATGTCTGACCTGTTTCCTACTTTTTAACAAAAGTCTTATATTTTTGTTAATTTCTTAGTAGAGATTTAAATAACTAACACTGGTTTTATCACTCATAAAAATAAAATAATAATAAGTATTCTATATGTAATTGATTGTACTGACGGTTCTTGGTGGAAATTCATGTTGAACACTAATAAAACACACTTTTTCTTGCACTTTATCCACTATATTAAGATATTATTATAACTTTTTAACAAATTACACGACCGGTTTCGAAATTATTCATCATCAGGTGTAAGTTTAACGTCGGTAGTTTTAGAAAATTCTAAAACTACCGACGTTAAACTTACACCTGATGATGAATAATTTCGAAACCGGTCGTGTAATTTGTTAAAAAGTTATAATAATATCTTAATATAGTGGATAAAGTGCAAGAAAAAGTGTGTTTTATTAGTGTTCAATAAGTATTCTGTTTATCCAACATGAAATTCCTTAATGTATTTTTCATTTCCATCCAATCCTTTAAATTTCCATCTTATCGATTTTCATTTCCGTCCGTTGCATCAGTACCATCCATCTATTTATATCGTGAATATAAATAGCAGACTAAGGCAATTCAGGGATCAGAGTAAGTATACGTACACAAGCCTAAATACAAAATTTTGTCGTAATATCTAAAAAAAATAAACGATTCTACAAAAATGGCCAAATGGGACCGAAAAAATAGAACGACCGAGCGATATATGACCGAGCTTCGCTCGGTATTCAAAAAATTCTAAAACACATAAAATGACATTTTATGAAAATGATTCCTAGCTAGATCGATTTATCGCCCCCGAAACTCCTTATGTACTAAATTTCATGAAAATCGTTGGAGGCGATTCCGAGATTCCAATTGTATATATATATATACAAGAATTGCTCGTTTAAAGAATATATATATATATATATATATATATATATATATATATATATATATATATATATATATATATATATATATATAGTAGAAATGAAAATTCTGTACATTAAAGATATTCAAAAAATAATAAGCGAGGGCTGTTACTACATCGCTATATAAGCCAAAAATGTGGTTAGTTTTTTGTCTGTCTGTCTGTATGTTTGTTCTACTATCACACGAAAACTACTGATCCGATTTGAATGCGGTTTTCGCAGATATATTTGTCTTCTTCCAACTTAACATCTGGTGTATAAAAAAAAATCCCCCCACCCCTCTAAGGGGAGCAAAGAGGGGGTCAGATTTTGTATAAGACTTTTGCTTTAACACGAAATCTACTGATCCGATTTGCATATGGTTTTCGCAGATATATTTGCCTTCTTCCAACTCAACATCTGGTGTATAAAAATTACCTCCTCCCACCCCTCTAAGGGGACCAAAGAGGGAGTCAGATTTTGTATAAATTTTTTTTCTTTAATGGACTTACTTCATATTATTAACTGTTTTTCCAACTTAACATCTGGTGTATAAAATTTTTCTCCCCACCCCTATTAGGGGACAAAAGAGGAGCGCAAGATTTTGTATCAACTGATGAAGTAGAAATACTTTAAATGGTAAAACAACGTTTGCCGGGACAGCTAGTATATATATATGTATACAAGAATTGCTCGTTTAAAGATATAAGATGTCTATTAGCTATGTCCATTGTCCACATTATGCAATTTCATCTTCAATTTTCGTCATCTTCTTTTTATTCAACTTTCGTTTGGCATATTCAATAATTGAATGTGTCAAAATCCACCCGCGTTGAAAGAAAAGTGTCATAGCGAGCGCTGCGATTTTAGCGCGCGTCACGGGCATGCCTCACGTTCGCTGTTCGCTGTTGACTGCGCTATAATGCATGCCCTTGATGAACAAACAAACACTCAACGCAACGCAACGCACAGTGTGGACAAAGCTATTAAATGCTAGACATGATGATCATAGAAATGAAATCAATTATTATTTTTAGAATTAAATATTCGACTTTTAGATTTCTCGAAAGAAAAATAATCTAGGTACTTAGGTATCCGTTTAGTAAAAGCGTTGTAGAGCTCATAAAAAGCGTTTCGTCTTTACAATAATAAAAAATGCCAATTATTAGAGATTTTTGATTGATGATTATAGAATTTTGTATTTTCTCTAGTTTTTTCTATACTGAATATAATACTCTCCGTGTCGCAAAGTTTAACTAGGTACTCAGGCCTTAGACCCATGTACGTGCTGAGAATATCAAAGGAACCATAACGTCGGTACCAAATTATTAATAACGGTACGTTACGCAAGTTTGTAAGTATGTTTGCGTCGTTTCGAAATAAGATTTCAGATAACATTAATATTACTCCAATTAGCGAAGTGAAAAGATCGTGTTCATCGCCTAATGTTGTAATTACACATAAAAGCATTTTTGCCGGTCAATAAAGTATAAATGCTGAGTAAGAAGCTTTAAAATTTCGAAAACCGGATCAATTTGAAGTAATTAATTAATAGGTATATTAAGTTGATGGGTTTCGACGGTTGAGACATGATCAACTTTTTTAGCGTAGCCACTTTAAATTTTGGCCCAAACACCTTACCTATGGGTGCGTTGATAAAATGGCTGAATTTTAAAATTTGGCAGACTTCCGATAAAGAAATACAAATATTGCCGACTTCCATTCAAACGGTCGTCCGTCGTACATTTTTCCACGCGTTAATACACTTTCGAATCAATAATATTAAGGATTTTTATGAGTGCTGGCAGGCTACCATAGAATCTATGGAAGTTTCACCACATCGCTGTCAAAATAACCTCAAAATTTTCAACGAACGGTTGCAAAACAATCAATTACCTATTGTTAAGGTACTAGCCTTCGCACGTCAAAGAAATTCTGTCCGTCTGCCATTGCATTGCGAAACATGGTCACCTTGTTCCATCTGCTTGATCGATAGTGATCAAGTACTTATGCTATTTAAACAGTTAACTACGCCCAGAATTTAAATATTTCGCCATAATATGATTGCGGTATCAAAGAGAAGGTTTTAGGTTCCTTAAAAATCTTATCTTCATTTTAGCCATCTAAAGGTGCAAGAGCGAGGGAAAAATTCTGACTCATTTATACTAGTAAAAAGCTCTTATTTTAGGACGCGTAAAATGGCTAAGACTCGCGTCCAATAATTTTATGAAAGATAGAAATAAACTTTTTTTGGTTATTGCATTGATATTGCTATGTGCTAGAAAATAGAAACCTACATACAAAAAGTATTTCAGAAACAATTTTTTATACATAGTAATTAGTATAGTATGGATTATTATCAGCTTTAATTTCTTGTATAAAACTAACGCCGTCATTTAATTTTCAAAGCTAGTTGGTATTATGCAGTAAATATTCTGCATCATATGACTGTTTATATTCCACTTATCGGCCAACTGCACACGAGTTCGTTTCCGGCTGCTGTGAATACTAAACGCTTTCTATACATGACATGCCAGAGTTGATTGTTAGATTCTCTATTTACTGCATTATGTGTTTGAAAATTAAAATAACTGATGACAGTAATTGAACAACGGCAAAGCCCAAAAACTCTGCTGAACGATTAAAGAAATAAAGTTAAGTATGATAACAAGAGTGACGAGGTGTCTAATTTGAGGAAATATATCTGGTTGTGTATATTATAATCATTGATTAATTTTTAGAGTAAATTAAATAATGTAGAGCATAGCTCAGACCAATTTTTGCATATCTTTTTTGCAGGCGATTGGGCCAAGTTTTGCCTTTGTTCTTTGTAAATTGTAATTACAAAAGAAGACATGAAAAAGCTATTATTATAGCCATAACCCATAACCTACATGCAACGCTCTATGTTTGCCATCTCTAATAAGTTACTATAAATGGTTTTATCAATGTGTGAACCAGTCCTAACTATAAAATATTGCAGTATGAGCGCAGCCTTAGTCCGTGCGTGTAACAATGAGTCTGTGATTGAAAAGCCAGAGAAAACGCTCCCATACGATTGTGCCCATTGTGTGTAAACACAGCACATGCCTGCGCATGCGCACCGGTAATTGTGCCGTTTATACCTCGTACTTAGTAGAATAAGTAGTTAGTACTTTTTTACCATACTAGACTTGATAACCCGGTTAACTTAGTATCACTACCCAATACCCATCTTATACAAACCTTTTCTGGAATTCGACATATTCAAGACTAAAATTAGTCAAGTCGGTTTAGCAGTTCTTAAGTTTTAGAGACTAACAAAATTTAAAATTCATTTTTAGTTACCTACACAGAAGATAGAAGATAGATAAATTATGCAAAAACTTCACATAATATTTAAAATAAGGTATGCTAGACCTATACAAAATAACGTTTACTATACTTACTTTTTGCGGGATATAGCGTGTCTTAGCCAATTTTTATGACTAACTTCAAGCTTAACCAGTATATAATATTATGTTATTATGTACCTGGTACCTAAGTATGTAGTGCCTGTTACACAATATACGAATTGATTCATGAATAGTTTTTTAGGCTTCATAATAATAAATTCGACAGTACAAAAAAACATCAACGAGATCCATTTTATTTTGAAAACAATTTCAGAGCATATTTCAGAAATATATTCGACATTAATTTTATCGAATTTAATTGAAGGTTTTAACATAATTATTATAAACTACATAGTCTGTCAAACTCTTTATTAAATTAAAGAAGCTTTTTATTAGATTAAAGTTAAGCGATAACTCTGGTTTCCCTTCAAAACGTAAAATGTCTTTTGAGTGCGGCCGGTAATTATTTTTTGGGTAAAGTGGAGTATAGATATTTTTTTTATGAAATAAGGGGGCAAACGAGCAAACGGGTCACCTGATGGAAAGCAACTTCCGTCGCCCATGGACTTCCGCAGCATCAGAAGAGCTGCAGGTGCGTTGCCGGCTTTTTAAGACGGAATAGGGTAATAGGGAAGGGTAGGGATGGGAAGGGAATAGGGGAGGATAGGGAAGGGAATAGGGTAGGGGATTGGGCCTCCGGTAAACTCACTCACTCGGCGAAACACAGCGCAAGCGCTGTTTCACGTCGGTTTTCTGAGAACGTGGTATTTCTCCGGTCGAGCCGGCCCATTCGTGCCGAAGCATGGCTCTCCCACGTAATATATAATGAAAGACGATAATACACCCGTTTGATACCTGTAGTAATGATCGTAACCCGATACATTGCGTTAGGTGTAACTCACACGTTCCGTTCACTAGTCAACCGCATTGCATCACATTCTCAAACCGAGAACAGGGTTACTTACAACCCGTGTTATTTTGTAACTAGATGACGCCCGCAACTCCGTCAATATTCGTTTATCGCGCTGGAACCGTACATTTTTTCCAGGATAAATTGTATCCTGTCCTTTCTCGAGACTCAAGGTATCAGCTCCATCCCTTTCAGAAAAATATTTGGGTGTGAACAAATTTACACACAAAAAGAGATTAGTGACTTTTGCTTATGTTCAAACGTGGGAAAAGTTAGTACAGATAAGTATTATCTTTTTTAGTGGAAATTTTGGTTTAGCCCATTGAGGCATTTAGCCCTATTTTACCTCGAATTATAAGGTTGGTATGTATAGGACCATTCAGAAAAAAACTGAATGTACGGTAGATTAAAGAAAACAATAATTTATATGCTTACCGAATTAATATTCCTATAATAAAATAAGTCACATTTTCATTCATCACAAATTAAGTACGTTACGTCACATTATAAAAAAGTATAAAATATTAGTATGGATGTAAAATTTTAAAATCTTATTTGTCTTAGATGAAATAGGTATACTAGCGAATCTTTGCATTGCATAATATTATAAGAAGTAGCAAAATTATAGTTTCCTGCCCCACATGTCTATCTGACTTTTGATATTATTACATACTTAATGTGACATACAATCAGGTTTTCTTTATATTATACTAGGCATAATCTTTTTCTGCATCATTATCTTGTTATCACCAACACGCTTAGCATTATCACCAAAAATAATCTCTTCCTTCGCGGCTTCGGTAAAAAGGACAAACTTACAGATTGAGAAAAGGAAACCTCCCAATATCTTTTTCAATTCAATTCAATTTCTTTATTTACAAAATATGTTGTTTTCGTTTCGGTGATCATGCTAAGCCTGTAAAAAGTAAATGATTTATTGTAAAAAGTGTAGTATTGCACCATTTTTTTGTACCAAGTTTCGATTTATTATAATTTTAAAGTGTCATTAACTCAAGTAATCGTCGAGTAATAAAACTTTCTGAAATAAAAGGAGTTTCAGCTTTCTTTCAATTTGTTTGCTATCGGACCGCAACGGCACGGAATTGGGTACTGGCAGGGTGAATTTTGAATATTATCTCTTCAGATTTTTGAGTATCTCTATTTTGAGTATCTCTTTTTAATAGAATACCTAAATAAAAAATTAATTGGACTAAATACCTGATAATTATCTATTGCTAAGAACACTCGATCGTTTTAGCATTAAAACAAAGGAAACTGGACCCAAGTCGGTCCTTCTGTTTGGATGACACCAGGTACCACGGTCAGACACACACATTAGCAGATAATTAAATAATTGACAGCTCAAACTTATAACACCCCCCTTTTTGTCGGGGATTAAAAATGAACGATGGAGGATAAAAATACGAATGGCTGGTACAGTCGAGAGCATGAAGCATTACACTTGGAAGTCTTTGCCTCGATGACGACATTCTAACTTCTAATATCAATGTATAAAACTTTACTACATTTGACATCTTGGGAGGGGCAACTGCCCTTGGCGACGCTCTTGCTGGCCATAATGCAATTTGACTACAGCTTCGTCTACAACAAATCCGGCGAAACAAACTCAATATTGTATAGTGTTACGGATACGGGAAGTTGTTTACGTGTTACGAATACGGGCAGTTGTTTACCTGCGCGCGACAGTTGCGCGTACCTTCTAGAAAAGCCCGACCCTTGTTTATGTGATTGCGTGTTTACGTAAACAATCCAAAATAGAACGCTCCAGAATTCGACGCGGGCCATATAAAAGGTAAACAAGCCGGCAGTCAGGCAGTTCGATCCGAGCGATCATCAAGGCGACAACCAAGTGAGACAAGTGATCAATAGTGAGTGATTGTGATAGTGAACTAACGACTCGGCTACGACCTAGGACAGTGATAGTGCTCAGTGATTTGGATCTAGTGCTTAGTGTTTGGACTTAGTGATTTGTGTGAGCTAGTGTTTGTGAATAAAGTCTTCAAGAGAGTCACCAGGTCTTTCTCTCCGAATCCTCGAACCCTAGCACGTAACAACTGGTGTCAGAAGTGGGATCGAATTGCAGTTGACGTGGCTGGGCCATTTCCTGTAACGGAATCGGGAAACAAGTATTTTATGGTTGTCATGGACTACTTCACCAAATGGCCCGAAGTGTTCGCCATACCAAACCAGGAAGCTACAACAGTTGCTTCTAAGCTGGTCGAGGAAGTGATATCTCGCTTTGGTGTGCCTCTCGAAATCCATTCCGATCAGGGCAGGAACTTCGAATCGCAGGTCTTCCAGGAAGTGTGCAGAATTTTGGGAATGCATAAGACGAGGACCACCGCGTACCATCCACAATCTGATGGAATGGTCGAGAGATTTAACCAGACCCTTGAGAGGCATTTGGCGAAATTAGTAGATGACAAACAAAAAGATTGGGACAAGTATATACCACTCTTCCTTCTGTCGTACCGTACCGCCGAGCATGAAAGCATAAAAGCTACCCCGGCGTATGTCAATTATGGTAGGGAACTAAGAGTTCCAGTAGACCTTTTGACAGGAGGGTCACCGGAGGAACCAAAGACCGTACCAGACTATGTCTGCGATTTAAGGGAAAAGATGCACTACATACACGCCATGGTTCGGGAAAATGGGTTACAGTCAAGTGAGAACATGAAGACCAGATACGACCGGAAAGCGAACACGAGCGGCTTCGAAGAAGGGTCACTGGTATGGCTGCATAACCCAACTCGCCGAAAAGGGAAATCTCCAAAGTTGCAGACCAAGTGGGACGGCCCATATAAAGTGGTTACCCGATTGAATGATGTGACTTACAGGATTCAAAAGCCACCAAGAGGCACATTCAAAGTGGTACACATAGACCGTTTGGCGCGTTATCATGGCAGTAACAACGATGCTCGGGACGAGCATCTCTAAGAGGGGAGTAGTGTTACGGATACGGGAAGTTGTTTACGTGTTACGAATACGGGCAGTTGTTTACCTGCGCGCGACAGTTGCGCGTACCTTCTAGAAAAGCCCGACCCTTGTTTATGTGATTGCGTGTTTACGTAAACAATCCAAAATAGAACGCTCCAGAATTCGACGCGGGCCATATAAAAGGTAAACAAGCCGGCAGTCAGGCAGTTCGATCCGAGCGATCATCAAGGCGACAACCAAGTGAGACAAGTGATCAATAGTGAGTGATTGTGATAGTGAACTAACGACTCGGCTACGACCTAGGACAGTGATAGTGCTCAGTGATTTGGATCTAGTGCTTAGTGTTTGGACTTAGTGATTTGTGTGAGCTAGTGTTTGTGAATAAAGTCTTCAAGAGAGTCACCAGGTCTTTCTCTCCGAATCCTCGAACCCTAGCACGTAACAATATCAAATGTAATGGTTTCCGTTATACGGCAGGTTCTGTCGCACTGGACCGAGGTCGACGAGTTTTGTCTTCACTAATACTCACATATTTTGTATTCCTACTAATTTTTATTATCTGTATCGATTTTCATTGGAATTTCGTATTAATCTAGAATTTTGGTAGCATCAAAAACAAACTTGTTGCAAGCAACATGCTTTAGATGTATCTTTTTCCTCTTTTAACTATTATTATTAATTACATAGTACATACATTTAATATATTACGATTTGGGCTCTGTTTTTCTCTCTATCTTCCACTCTTTTTAGGGTTCCGTACCCAAAGGGTAAAAACGGGACCCTATTACTAAGACTTCGATGTCTGTCCGTCCGTCCGTCCGTCCGTCCGTCTGTCTGTCTCCATGCTGTGACTCAAGAACCGCTATAGCTAGACTTATGAAATTTTCACAGATTGTGTATTTCGGTTGCCGCTATAACAACAAATACTAAAAACAAAATAAAATTAAAATTTAAGGATGGCTCCCATACAACAAACGTGATTTTTTCTGCCTTTTTTGCTCTATATCAGTAATGGCAACAGCTGCCTGATTCACGATCGTCGGAAAGTTTTCACGTGAAAAGATCTCATATTCTGTCAGTATTACAGCGATTCACAAACTTTCCGCCGCGGGAATGAATCCGAAACCAAAGAGAATAATTGACACTAGTTTTTTTTAACCGACTTCCAAAAAACGAGGAGGTTATATGTTCGGCTGTGGATATTTTTTATTTATTTATTTTTTTTTTTTTTTTTATTTTTGTATGTTCAACGATTACTCCGCCGTTTGTGAACCGATTTTCGAAATTTTTATTTTGTTGTATTAGGTTTCACTCCAATTTGGTACCATGTTCACAAAAGTGGTGACCTGATGATGGGATCCATGAGTAATCGAGGGAACTCCTCGAAATTTATATGGAAACATATGGTGATTTTGGTTTTATGTGAAGCGTACTAAGAATATGCTACCAAAAAGTCAAATATTGGGTCAAGGTATACCATGGTTTCGAAGATGCTGAGAGAACTCCTGACTCCTTATAGATACACGTTTGGGAGTTTCGGCGTTGTTTTAAGAACAGAAGGCATATGCTACTATGCAATTTATATTCATCATCATAATCATCATCATCATCATCATCGTCATCATCATCATTACCACGTCGTGTTAAGGTCACCAATGTCTCATGGCACAGACTAGATAATAGTACAAGGCATAGGTATGGATATACTAATAATAATAATTATGTACTTACTGTATAACAACACCTGTTTATTTAATACATGACGGCGGTCGGCGCCGTAGAGGCGACGGCGTCGCCGCCGCGCGGCGCATGGCGGCAGACGACAGATCGAATCCTTTACTAACTACTTTATATACAGATCGAATACTTTATTAACTACTTTATAAAATTTAAATAGACAAATAGAATTGAAATAAAGTTATTTTAAAAAGAGCATTTAAACAAAACAAAGTTATTAAGTCTTTTTAATTAGTTATACTTATTAATCAATAGATGGCGCACTAAGTATCGATTTGAATTCTTTATTACAAGAACAGCTGTCAATAATTATGATAATATTAAATATTATGAGTAGCTACGCTAAATTGTTAAATTACGTGCTACGCTTGTTAAATTACTTAGCACAATATGTTCACTTCACTGATAATATATTATTTTGTGAGTGTGAGTTGTGACTCTTAACAAATTGTAATAAGATACTTAGATAAAATATACGCGAAGGTTTATCTACTAGTGTAACTAAAAAGAGTGAAATTATTATTATTTTTAACAAAAAATTAAAACCGACTTCCAAGGTAAAAACAATAATAACATTAATATGAACTAAAAAGTATTAAATAATTTCTACTATCTAATAGTGCCTTTTTCCGAATTCGGCTAAACCTCAACTATTTCTGTACTCAATCTTCATAATTTTGAAGTCGGTGCCAGTTCCAAAAGTTTCAAATATTCTGTCAGAGGACTGAAGTTTCAGCTATCTGGTACCGACTTCAAAATTATGAAGATTGAGTACAGAAATAGTTGAGGTTTAGCCGAATTCGGAAAAAGGCACTATTAGATAGTAGAAATTATTTAATACTTTTTAGTTCATATTAATGTTATTATTGTTTTTACCTTGGAAGTCGGTTTTAATTTTTTGTTAAAAATAATAATAATTTGACAATAAGTGCTACGGCAATAACGCACAATAGCCGAAAACATACTAATCGCCCATAGTCTATATTGTAGTATTTTTCATTCAGAATGTAGCCAATATATCAAGGATCGTACGTCTAATGAAACTTCTTTATTCTCAGTATATTTATACTGTATTATCTATGTTCTTTATTCCGTCAAGCCCCATAAGGACACAGGTGACCGCGACAATAATAGTATACAATAGCATTTCCAAGAATCCCCGATGGAAGGATTATACAAAAGTAGTCTGTAAGTCAGCGAAATATGTTACATAATTGAATAAAAGAGCGCGGTAACCGGCTGCCGCTTGGGGCTTGAGTCTTGAGTGAATGGCGTACCGCGCAGTACAAAGTGCAAATAGCGCGGCTGCCGACTGCCGCTTGGGGCTTGAGTGGAATTAAAACAAAAAATATTGTTTATGTGCCGACTGCCGAGTGACAATGACAATCTGTCAAATCTGTAAATCGTGTGTTGAGTTCCGATAAATCACAGAGTAACTACTATAATAAATTAATAAATCGGTAAATCTTGTTGTGTGAGAATACCTTTTATTTATGTGTAAAACAAACTTATTAATTTACTTTAAATTTTATATAAGTTTCTTTTGTTTTAAATTTGTTTTTCATCTAATATTAGTTTTTATTAGATATACTATGGGAGTTGCAGTGTGGTGAGTATGACCTTGGAATTATAATGATATATACATAAATAACTATTTAAAATTATTGTAAAAGCACAATAATGGTTTAACATAATACATAAGTATTAATCCTTCAAGCCCCATAAGGACACCGGTGACCGCGACAACAGTTGAATACAATATCATTTCCAAGAATCCCCGATTGAAGGATTAATACAAAATTTAAAAATTATCATACCTATTTCTAAATCTTTAAGTACCGAATATTAATACATATACCTACTGCATTTATCAATAAAAATATTTATTGTTCAATGAACACTTCCTAAAGATTTAACACATAATTATTACAGTACGACATTTATTTAATATTTTAAACAAGACACGACTAAGTATTAATAATTGCTTTGTTTTATTCTTATCATTAAATAATTTCATCTAACAATATCCGCCATGACACGGTTCTCGAAGTGAAAAGATTTCACGAGTCTCGGAGGTGGCGGGAACATTCCGCGAAAACGAGTCTAATCCTCGGATATTTTCCCGCCGTCGGATGTCAAACTCCCATCCGCGGTGAGATCTTTTCGAATCCGTGGCGGAAACTATTTCACTCATACAAAAGAAATGTCACTACTGTCAAAATGACAGCAAAATCGGAAAGTATTCACTTGTCATTTGCTTGAAAGTGAAATAGTTTCCGCCAGCGGGAAGATTCCACGCGGAATCGCTTTGTGAATCACCCCGCTGGTAGGCACATGATATTTTCACGAAGGCCCTTATAGCCCGGTCTAATTAGACGCAAAAAAATCGTAACCTCGGAATAATTCGCATAGAGCTGAAAATTAGTAGAGACGTTAAATACACCATTATAAATAAAACCTCAAAAGTCCCCTGGGATTTGTTTGATTGTGCTAAAAATTTTATTCAAGGTCAAAGGTATGAAAATGAGGTTTTCCCCGTTTTTTATCCAAACTGTACATTTTATCACAAAAGTATGTAGGACAAGAGTGTAGATCATAGAATTCTCTACAAAAAATATTCTGACACTTTTTTCATACGACTTAACATTCCTTATAAATAGCGTGCTTAAAGTTTGGGAAAGTCATATCTATACTTATATTAAAAAGTAAAAGAATTTGTGGAGCTACTGCTTTGAATTGAAAAATTCGTTCGTTTGGATAGTCTTATTTATAACATTCCTTATAAATAGCGTGCTTAAAGTTTGGGAAAGTCATATCTATACTTATATTAAAAAGTAAAAGAATTTGTGGAGCTACTGCTTTGAATTGAAAAATTCGTTCGTTTGGATAGTCTTATTTATCGAGGAAGACTTGAGCTACATAGCATCACGTTGGTACCAATAAGAGCAAAGCAACAGAGGAAAATGGGGAAAAACGGGGAAAATTATTTGAAAGAGCTTATCTCACAAACGGCTGAAGCATTTTTTATGTTAATTGGCACAGATATAAAGAAGACCACGAGGAAGGACATAGGCTATTTTGTTTCTCGGGAAAATGTACGGTTTCCGTGATATACATAATTAACAGGGCGGAGCGGAACTTCTTGTACCACATCATACGAGGGCTGTTCACAGCCAAACATACAAACAACTCTGTATGACTAATTACCGTTACTAAATCTAAACTTTTCGAGTCGCGAAGAGCAACAGTACGCTTGCAAGAGGGAGGCTTGAAGGCCGAGAACATTTCAATTTTTTCAAACAACCCCTTTATTAGATGTTAAGCGTGGGTCCGCCTAAGCGGGTATGTTCCTCCACGTGGCCTATTCTATATCTGTGCCAAATAACATAAAAATTGCTTCAGCCGTTTGTGAGATAAGCTCCTTCAAATAATTTTTCCCGCTTTTCCCCATTTTCCTCTGTTTCATTGCTCCTATTGGTGGCAACGTGATGTTATACAGGTTAAGTCTTCCTCGTTAAATAAGACTATCCAACAAAAAACGAATACTTCAATTCAAAGCAGTAGTTTCACAAATTCTTTAGCTTTACAATATAGTACAGATATGATTTTCCCAAACTTTAAGCCCGCCATTTATAAGGAACGGTAAGTAGTATGAGAAAAAGTGTCTGAATATTATTTGTAGAGAATTCTATGATCTACACTATAATTGCCCTACCTATTTTTGTGATAAAATGTACAGTTTGGAAAAAAAAACGGGAAAAACCTCATTTTCATACTTTTGACCTTGAATAAAATTTTTTGCACAAGGAGGATCGCCGGGGACTTTTGAGGTTTTATTTATAATGGTGTATTTAACGTCTGTACCAATTTTCAACTCTATGTGAATTATTCCGAGGTTGAATGTTTAATTTTCCTGGAGTATTATTGTATGTCTACGTCAATAATTAATAATAATATTTAAATAAAATAAAAATTTAAGGTGGGCTCCCGTACAAAAAACACAATTTTGGCCTAATTTTTCTCTCTAATGGTACGGAACCCTTCGTGCGCGAGTCCAACTCGCACTTGGCCGATTTTTTTCTTTCTTTATCTTTTTCACTCTATAATGAGATAAAACTTCTATAAAATTATTTTTTAGATTATTTTTTTTAATTTAAATCCCAATAAAATCTATGATCAAAATAACGAGGTAGAAATATTTCAATTTAACATTTAAATGTTTGTACCTCGATTCACCTACTATACTATACTATATACTTATGTATACTTATGTATGTGTTAGGTGATTGACTGTATAATAATCACGTTAGATGTTGATCCTTGATAGATCGAAATATCGACCTTGCGATCCTCGCCATAGTGGGCGAACGAACTTGCCGCACCTGCTCGCAAGTGATTCAAGAGTATGTAATAGTTAATACTATTAGCATGTGATATGTCCTTATTGTTATTACATAAAAGGTCGTAGTCAAGGCAAACATTATTTTACATTTTATTTCCATTAGACACCGGTAAAATTAAGATCAGACTAAAGATTTAATAAACACGTGCATAGGTACTTTGTTGTTATCATAATATTAGATTCTTATTGGATTTGATAAATTTTCTGCTTTAATGAAAAGCTTTATATTTTACCATGCAGGTAAAAGTTTAAACTGAGTAATAACGTATTAACAACTCTGAAACTCAAATAGTAACGGCTAGGCCTAGCAGTTTAATTGTGTAAAATCTAAATAAATTATTTTTAACAAAAAAATTAAAACCGACTTCCAAGGAAAAAACAATAGTAAAATGAACTAAAAAGTATTAAATAACTCTTACAGTCTTTAATAGTGCCTTTTTCAGAATTCGTCTTATCTCAACTATTTCTGTACATACTACAAGTCTTCATTATTTTGAAGTCGGTACCAGCTAATTAAATCGTGAGTTCAGTAATGTCAGAATATCTGAAACTTTTAGGACTAGACTTCAAAGTAATGAAGACTGTAGTATGTACAGAAATACGAGTAGTTGAGATTTAGACGAATTCTGAAAAAGGCACTATTAAAGAGTAAAAGTTATTTATTACTTTTTAGTTCATATTACTATTGTTTTTACTTTGGAAGTCGGTTTAAATTTTTTTGTTAAAAATAATAATTTCACTCTTTTTAGTTTTCTACAAAATTAGGCTTTATGTGTAAAAAACCAATACGAATGTTAACTATTCACATTATGTTACTGTAAGCGAAATTGTGGTAAATGCTTGCAGTTATCTAAGCGATCGATGGTGCAATTTCCAAACTTTTATCTTTAAAGGTTCAGGAGTTCTGTTCAGTGCCTTTGGACCAAGAGACGCCTTCGTATAAAATTTCTCTTATTCGTAACATATGTTTAACTTACTAGAAACAACATTTTAACCACTATGAGTGTTTTGATAAATTTCAAGGATTTCCCTCTATTGCTCATAGATCCCATCATCAGCTCACCACTTTCGTAACTGTTATACAAAATTAAGATTATATCCTATACAACAACATGAGAATTTTAAAAATCGATCCAGAAATAGCTAAATAATCATCAAAAACATAGCTGCTTCGATGCAAAATATCACGAAAAGTACCATTAAATGGGTCATAACTCATAGTGTGATGACCCATGGTATAATTATGGTTGTGATGATGATGATCAATCAAATTAATGTGTTGGCTTATGCTTTCAGTAGTTTAAGCGACGCCGAAATCCCCGAACCTGTACCTATAAGCATTCAAAAGTTCTGTTCGGTACCTTCGGATCCAGGGTATAACCTGGTGCGAAGTCCTACTTTTTGGTAGCATTTACCTTGAATGCTTCAGAAAAAATCGAAATCACTATATATTTCCATACAAATTTCATGGAGTCCCCTCGATTCTTCAAGGATCCCATCATCAGATCACCACTTTTGTGAACATGGTACCAAATTCGAGTTAAACCCTATACAACACAAAAATAACTTTGAAAATCGGATCACAAACGGCTGAGTAATCGTTGAACATACAAAAAAAAAAGATACAGCCGAACGTATTACCTCCTCCTTTTTGGAAGTCGGTCAAAAACTGATACATAATAATGTTACGTATTGAGAAATATCACATTCCTTAAATTATAATAATAATTTTCGGATTGTAACATTTTCCTGAACACATTTTTGTGCTGCTAAAATGCTTAAAATCTTGAACATTGACATTATACTCTTCAATAAGCAATGGGTATTGGGTACATCGCGGTTTTTAAACTTTTGGAGTCCTTTTATATAAACCCGATGTGAAATTTTTGACGGACCTCACTAAACATATTTTGCCTTCGAATGAATAGGCATGATGACTATTTTTTTTTCTTATTGGTAATTGAAAGACCCTTAAAAAATAGAAACATCGCTGAAAGGATGACTCTGATAGCTTAAAAATTCACCAAGATATGACAATTTCAAATATCTCATAAAATAGACCTGCCCGAAACGCTCCATACAAAGTGCTACGAAAGACCGACGTCACTCTTTCGTAGTTTGTACAGATTGGGAGAGAATTTTGTTCGGTAGGTATATTAAATATTGCGTTTATGAAAGTGGTTTTATAACAAAAGTTGCTTTTAAGTTAATAAGTTATCGAATGGTATACAAATTTAAGAAATTTAATTGAAAAAAAAATCAACTTGATTATCCAACTTTGAAGGCGTATAACAAAAAAAATACAAATGCAATCAAGCTGAAATTTTGGGAACACTTATTTTTTACCGTGATTTCTTTATTTTATTAACAAAATTCGCTAATCTTGGACCTTGTCATCATCCCTAATGTCTCCATAGTCCATGCTGTTCTTTGATGACATTTCTAAAAATAATGTATATTGTACTAGATGACGACCGCAACTCCGTTGCGCCAAAATTCGTTTATCGCGCAGGAACCGTACATTTTTCCGGGATAAAAACTATCCTATGTCCTTTCTCGGGACTCAGAGTATTTCCATGCCAAATTTCAGCAAAATCGGTTCAGCGGTTCGAGCGTGAAGAGGTAAAAGACAGACAGACAGACAGACGGACAGACAGACACACTTTCGCATTATATCGCATTATATATTAGTATCCGCTAGCGGAGCTCCTAGAAACCCCAGAGAAAAGCACAAAAACAATTTTATCTCTCTCGTAAAATCTCTGCAAAGCACACTAGAACGGCTGGGGTATAATACGAGTCGAAATGCGTAATTTCGTTTACCAGTATCTGAGGTGACCTCCAAAGTCCATCGCACCACGTCCAAAACGCAAATATTGCTATTGTAAACATATCGTCATGTGTTTTTTGACCTTCGCGTCGTTGGTCCATTAGAGAAATATTTTTCTCAGCTGGACTAAAATTTTATGAGAACTGATATGATCAATAAGAAGGAATATTGAAAAATAAAAAAGTGCCTTTAGAGAGCCTAACAATGCAGTATTACATAAAACTTGACTTACACCCGGTTTCTGAAAGGTCTGTCAAATCACTGATCAACTAACACTGCTGTTAATTTAGCATGGATGTCAAATCAATTTGAGTTTCTGATACATTGATCAGCCGAAAATTAACTAATCTATGTTCATTTTTAATTTGACTAGCAATTTGTTATTTTTCGTTCATTACTTCACTATTTACTATCAAAAATGCCAATGAAATTTCAAAAGAAGGAATTGCAGACTGTCATTGCTATCAAAATGTTCTGGGAATTTCAAATTTGATGTTTTCTGAAACATTGATCAGACGAAAATTAACTAATCTGTGATCATTTTGATTTGACATGCGAAATGTTTATTTTCGTTCATTTGTCAGAATATTGATTTTCAATTTTTCAGACGTCATCGATTCCTAAATTCTTCTTCATTATAGAAATGAAATTGATTATAATATACATTTTTTGAAAATAAAACGAGTATTGCGAATAAAACAGTTTATTTGCATTATCGACGTATTTATTACGAAGTTTTATTAAAACTTCATAATAAATGTGTTTACAAACCTTATAGCAACGTAGGTTCAAAGTGAAAATGTAGATTTACATAAAAAATGAATTGAATTCATAAGTTAATTCACCCACAATTAACGATTAGTTGACACAGCTTTTGACAAACGTTTAATCTATGATCACGGCTTGATAAGCGTTTCTGAAACTCAAAATGGCGGTTGACTTATGATTCTCAAATCAAATTGAACAGCCGTGTCAACTGACGCGCTGATCAAATTAAACTAACTAATCATGCTTCTAGCAACCCAATTGGTACTTGACAAGAGATTTAACAGGCGATTAGTTAATTTTAGTGTTGATCAGCCTTTCAGAAACCGGGTGTCAGTGTTGCAAATTTGATTTCAAGAACAACTGACGAGATTGATTCAAAATTCAGTTACGGATATTTTGAGCAGAAAAAATATTGTTCTCGTTGTTTAAAATACTGCCTTTATACAGTCTAAAGACAATTATTTTTTAATTATAACGTCTATAATACAAACTGTACAGATCACATAACACGTTACATATTCTGTATTGTGTGATATAGTGTTTAAATTTTAATTTTACCTCAAAACTCTTTAAAATGTGCTTTATGGACAATAATTAACTAAAATAAAATATACAAACATAATATACAAACTCCTTAAATTATTTCTTGTAGAATTTATAAGGGCAAGATTATTAACATTTCTCGCGTACAATTATAATGTTGTGAAATATTCAACCTAAGGCCTTTGCCTCGGAATACCTCCAAAATTGAACGAGTTTGGACGTGGAATGCTGAATTTTTTCACTTTTTTGTTGAGATACTGCAGGTAAAGTTGCAAAATTAATAGAGTAATTTGTAACTGTTAAAAGTTTTTATTTATGAGATAACTTAAGAAAAAAAAAATCGGTTGTCTGTAAAGTCGGTTTACTGACGATAGTTGAACGTGACAACGTCATACGTTGTCACGTTCAACTATCCTTAACCCCTTAACCCTCGCTTCCGAATCTCTATAAATAGAAACAAACTTTTTCGACTGTAACCTAAAGTTATTTCGATGTATTTCTTTCAAATCGACCTATGCAAAGAACAAAGTTCTGTTTGAATATATCACCAAAGTACTTTTATTGTATTTTTTACTGCTATTGGACCTCTACATTTTATTAAAAAAATAAAAATTTAAAAATGTTATGTAAAAACAATAGTAATCACTACAAGTGTCACCTCACTACCAACTTCGAGTAGCAAGATATCGACAATTGCAGCACTTACGTCAGTGTCTTGTTGGCCCAGCGGGACAAGCTAGATATCACAGCGCCAAGTTCCAGGGGGGTTAGTCAGACGAATTCGTAATCGCTTCGTTATAGAATCGCCGATCAAAATGTATGGAATTGACATAAGACGAGTCGAACGTCAACGTCATATTAACGAACGCTTATGTCAATTCCATACATTTTCATCGGCGATTCTATAACGAAGCGATTACGAATTCGTCTTGACTAACCCCCCTGGTTCGCGTCCACGCGGCGGCAATACTTACTTTTCGCTTTCTTTAAAATATAAGCATCGCTCACTCAAGTAGGAGAGAGACGGATGTCGAACGCTGCCGAACGCAAAGGCCGATTTTGCTTCCTTGTCGCTCGTTCCGCGCTCTCGCTTGCACTTCAAGCCTTATATGGAACGCCTCAGAGCGAGGTAACGCCGCATGAACTGTCATGTTTTTCGGGCGCGCACCCCATATCGAATTATAAGACGTTATCACGTCAAAAATAAAGTACTAAAATAAATACATATACCAAAAACCTTTCATATCACTGACGTAAGGTCCGTGCATACATCTTAATAAATATGACCTATCGCGAAATCCACACTGTAATTTATAATATTAGTATGGATTTCTGATAAATGCGAAAGTATGTGTCTGTCTGTCTGTTACCTCTTCACGCCTAAACCCCTGAACCGATTTGGTTGAATATGGAAATACTTTGAGTCCCGAGAAAGAACATCTAAGGATAGCTGTTATTATCTCGAAAAAATTTACGACTGTCGAGCGAAAAACAATAATTATTGTCGGCGCAACAGGGTTGCGGGTATCAACCAGTGGGTAATAAAAATGTAAGAAAATGCGGCCCACTCCGCTGCGGGTCATCATAAGGTACGCGTATAATCTACAGCTTCATTAAATGATTGTCAAAACAAAATTTCCATCATCTTCTCGAATCTTTATCTTGCTAAACAATTTTAACCTTTATACCGCCCTGCAAAAGGTCCGAGCCCTCCGCTCGTAGTTCGAAGGTCGAATTTTAAACTCTGCCCACAGTAACTTGCATTCTTGTCGATCGTTAAGTTGTTAATATTGACGACGTACATAATATTAAGGTCGATACAGGAAGATAGTTGTCATTCGTTAATTTATGATTCTGTTAAAAGATAACAAATCGATGACATTTTTAATCATGTTCTGAATGCAAAGGTCTGCTTTGTCCACACTGTGCCTTTTTCTGTTCGTCAAGGGCATGCTTTATGGCGCAGTCAACAGCGAACGTGAGGCATGCCCGCGACGCATGCCCTCTGACCGTATCCAAAACTTAAAAAATGACAATGTCGGCGTTGCGTTCGTTGACGTATTCAATTATTGAATGCGCCAAAATGAAAGTTGAATGAAAGAAGATGACAAAAATTGACGACGAAAGCGCCTAGTGTGGACATAGCTTATTGAAAATTCAATTTATTGCCTGTAATTATAATGTTGAAAAATGTGATGTCCAGATATTGCAGTTAACTGAAGTAAATGCCGAGTGTGAGAGGTAGCACTCACAGTAAGGACGTTAACTAGATTTCGTATAACCACGAAATAACTCCACTTGTGGCCAAAAAAGGTAAATAATTCGGTGGCATATTGATTAAATCTATATATATAAAAATGGATTTTCAAATGTGTTAGTCGCGCTAAAACTCGAAAACGGCTGAACGGGTTGGGCTGATTTTAGTCTTAAAATATTCGTAGACGTCCTGGGAAGGTTTTAAAGTGACACGAAGTTCGCCGGGACAGCTAGTAATTTGATAAATTCTCGGACAATGACAAAGATCATGGAAAAGCGAATTTGTAGCAGCAATCACTAAACAATTTACGCCATATTTTAATGGGCCAGCGCTGGGCCATCTTGTAGAGGCGCCATTACACTAACTTAGTATTGGATTAGAAGACGTTATGTTGTCTTGTACTACTGGTTGTTATTATATTATATTTTAAGATATGAGTGGATGAACCACATAACTAACTGAAGGCTTTAGAACCGGGAAAAATGATTTGAAATCAAAAAATGTGGATTCTATGTATAGCTAGATATGTTAGCTAGATAATGAAGTAGGGAAGTTAAAAGGTTGGGTCAAATTATAAGGGAAAAATTAGTAATCGCTCTTATGTTGCAAAATTTTAGTTATGGATTCATCCACTCATGTCTTCGATTAAAATGCAGAGCTATTATTTTGTACAGCGATAGAGAAAAGAGGCTTCCTACGTTATATTTATGGTTTTAGCACAATATAAACAACCTTTAGTTCAGGATTTAAATTCCCACATCTTGCAGACTTTCTAAAACGACCTACCAAATAATCAAGTCTAACAACACGGGGTAGAGTTTAAAATTGCATAACTCAGCTTTAGATTGTTCGTTATATGTGTCTAAGTTATATTTATTGGCCTCTTCCTTCGAGTAACCTCGTTGATAATATCAGAATTTAATTGCAGCAAGATAGCTCGTATTGCAATGCAGTAGAGTTCATTTTACCGTTTCGAAAGTGTTCAGGTTTCACATCACCGTTTCCTGGAGGCTTCCTTATTTAGCATAAAGGCAGGGATCAGAATTGATGATGTAACAAGCTGAATGGTAGAATGTATCTGCTATTTCCAATGCATTAAAAAGCAGCCATTACTGACGTATCAGTAAGTTACTTATGCCTAATCTGAAGTTTTTGAGGAGTTTATCTATTCAACAGCGTTCAACCTTTGATTAGTTAAAACTTAAATCTAATAAGTAATAAAAACTTGAGAGGTGTCAAAGGACACCCGAATGGAACGAAGTTATTTCTTACGTTCAAAAAACCTGTAAGTATTTTTTAAAAAACGCCATCTATTGACGCCCAGGAATATTAACAACGCGTCGCTATTTATTAAAAAAAAAAAACGCCATCTAGTTGACCCTTAGGAATACTTACTATCAACGCCGTTTGTCCCTACCATGCAGATACTAATAAAAAAGTGTCGAGGTCAAATGTCGCTCTGTCTAGCCTTCAAGATTTACGCCGAACGCGATATAAGGAACTTCATTCCAATAACTATTAAAAGCGTCACTGGCACTTTTGATTGGCTTATGTAGATCAACTCCCGCGTAGCAAGCGTTTGCGTATCTTGCGCTTACCAGCCTGTATATTAATTGATCTTGTCAAATAAAAATACTTCACCATAACGCGAATCTTTTGTAACAAATCATACAAAGGAGCACCATGAATTATTTGCCATATTTGCAACAATTTTTAAGGACAGTATTAAACTGTGTAATATTTTAAAATATTTTAGGCAAAGTTTTGATAATATTCGTGCGAAAATAGTACTTGCTAGAACTCTAGCTAAATCTTCGCGCACATTGTGACAATCCGAAGTGAGCGGGTAATAGCTTTTAAGATCGATTACGAGATGGATCATAATGTGCCTACCACACGTGCATGCTTGACCACAGTTTTGCTGGCGCATGCTTCTCGCATAAAAATACGGAAGACTGACTTATCTATCGACTATCACACCACACGGTACAGTTATGCATGCGCAAGCCACATTCTTGCCGAGATCGACGGCGTATTATATATAAAAAACTTGGATTGAACACTGAAAGTCCAATCACACGTGCAGAAAAGTTTGTACACGAAGGCTTGCATGCCAGAATGTCAAGCAAATTTAAAAACCGTCAGCCAAACTTTGGAGATTGCGCATACTATTGCTTAACCAACCACACGCACAATGTTCAGTGTACAAGCCGGCATGCGCAAGCAAAACTGGTGAGCATGCACGTGTGGTAGGCGCCTTAATCATAGAAAATGCAGCCTGCTCCGCAGCGTTGTCACAATGTGCGCTGCTCTCTCGTCAGTTCCCACGTGGTGTTGCGACAGCGTCGACAGACTGGAGGTGATCAACATTCGCTCAACAATCGCGATAGGTATTTCTAATCACTAATCAGTTTCTGAGAAACAGGAAATGGTTTGAATTAGCGAGGTATTCGCGCTAGTTAGTACCTCCAGTTTTGGTTGCGACTTGCGAGCTACGATATGAGTTTTTGAACTGTACGATACGATGTTTCAGTCGCATGGATATATTGCAGTTTTAGTTGTGAGTAACGATATTATTTTTGAACTATACGACATATTTTGTTCCGATGCGATCCGATTGGGCATGAATGGTATGAAGGACTATTTAGATTCGCAATACTCAAACTCTAACTACTGCAGTAGTCTGCTCCCTCTTCACTTAAAAACTGCTGAATCGATTTTTATATCTATTTGGCAGTAGATTCCGGGGAAGGCCGAAGGGCATAATATTAAGATGTGGGCTAGAGCTTCTGATTAGGGCATAAAGTCTTTCTCTACTTTTGTACAGCATAAGTATACTTTCGCACTTTCGCGTTTTCTACGTAATTTAATTAAATACAAAGGTTCCTAGTGGTTACTACGAATCCTTTAGCCTGGCCGCACAGTATCCGAATTTCTGATCAGAAAAATTCGAACGTTCATACATTTTGACACGTCAGAATTCTGATAGTTTGCGGGGTCCGCAACAAAATGTATGAACAGAGTGCGTTTCGGCGGGGCGTCCGAATTTTACTGATCAGAAATCCGGATATTGTGCGCTGCTCTATGCCACTTGTCAACATTATATCTCACAACATATTAAAATATTATTTTTAGCGTGCCTTCGTAAAGTAGTATTTAAATATCGTGTCGTGTAAACAAGTCAAAGACGGAAATTAAAATGTAGGACGTAGGTGTTAGCTGGATCATAATTGATGAAGTATACATTTACTAATACACCGTGACATGAATAAATAGACATAGTCAAAACTTATGATGAGAGATTAGTCCATGTAGAGATCACAATAGAGAGAACAATGTTGATAAATTAAAGATCTACCCACTTGGTAGATCAATGTCAAAACGAATTAGTTTTGAATATGAAGTTATAAAGGACAATCGTATAATAGAAAATCCGGACATAGCTGGTAGGAACTAGGAAGAATTCCCAAGCCATATATGGGTTAAGAAGACCTTTACATTTTTTTTTATTAAATAAGGGGGTAAACGAGCAAACGGGTCACCTGATGGTAAGCAACTTCCGTCGCCCACGGACACTCGCAACATCAGAAGAGCTGCAGGTGCGCTGCCGGCCTTTGAAGAGAGAATACGCTCTTTTCTTGAAGGTTTGCAGGTCGTATAGGTCCGGAAACACTGCTGGTGACAGTTCGTTCCAGAGTTTTACTGTGCGCGGCAGAAACTTACGCGAAAAATGCACTGTGGTACGCTGCCACTCATCAAGGTGATGAGGATGGTATGTTTTTCGCATGGGACGATGGCGAAAAGTTGCAGGTGGTATGATTTCGAACAATAATTCCTCAGAGCACTCCCCGTGATACAAGCGATAGAGGATGCAGAGTGAAGCTACATCTCGGCATAATTCCAAGGGGTCCAAGCTGTTTGAAACACTATGGCAGTCAACAATTCGAGCGGCCCTTCGTTGGATACGATCCAGAGGGAGCAGTTGGTATTTTTTCGTCCCTGCCCAGAGATGAGAACAATATTCCATATGAGGCCGAACCTGCGCCTTGTAGACATGGGAAAACTTCAGCATTAATGGGCTTGTGTGACCCTAATACCAAAACCATAAGAGAAATTGATTTATAGGTCCATCATCTAAGCGTTATGTCAAGCCCAGCTGCCTGATTACGATTAATATGAACCTGATAGAATCCGACCAAATAACGTACTAGCCCTAGGTCCGCTATCTATCCATACTTCCATACTAATATTATAAATGCGAAAGTGTGTCTGTCCGCTTAACGCCCAATTTGCTGAATTGATTTTTCTGAAATTTAGTGTGGAGACACTTTGATATCCCGGGAAAGGACATAAGATACTTTTTAACCCGGAAAAATGTACGGTTCCCGCGCGAATCACGAGTTTTGACGCAACGGTTTACGGGCGTCATCCAGTTGTAAATCATACTTAGTACGAGGGGACGAAATGGAATCTTGTTTTCATAAGGGAAAATTTCTTTCAGTAAAGGGAACTTCCATTGAAGATGATGATAATACTGATTACAGACACACCAGAGGAAGTCAAGCCGGTACTACCTTTAGGTATAGGTAGAATTCCATACCAGTTTTTACATAACCATAAAATCTGAAACTAGTCTTTGTCTTACATAAACGTATTTAATTACTCAGTTCTTGTTCATCATAAAACTCGACCCGGAATATCAAATCATTGTAAATATCAAATAATCTTTTCGCTTCTGTTGGCGTCATACTTTTTCATAGAAATCGGCAGACGTCTTGAAAATTGAGGTTATTAGAGTTTAGAAATTGTATGTTCCATAAAATTTCAAATCGTTTTCGTCCAAAATCTATACTTTGAATATAATTCAATACTAGCTGTTGCTCGCGACTTTGTCCGCATCCACAAACACAGGTTAAATTTTTTTTAAGTTATTTCCACATTTTCCACAGTATCTTCAGTGCTATTAATCGCAGCGTGATATTAAATAGAATAAAGCGTTTCTGGTAATCCAATGAATGCAATTAAATTCAATTTACTAAAGGCCTTAACGGTAAACAGTGGTGGGACAGTGAGCATTGTTAGTGGTGGGACAGTATTACAATGGCTGGCATTGGCAATACCTTGACCCATCTCATGGGACTACGAGTGCTTGTCATTAGTATTGTCAACATCATCATGTTTGAGCGATGGTTAATCATCATTGATATTGTCAATTGTACTTAGATGTATTGGTTATTTGAGTTAATCATCATCATTGTGGTTGTCAATATCATCAATATCGTCATTAGGTACTGTATGCTCGTAAAACTTCATCATTATAATTGTCGCCATTATGTTTGTCTTCATAACTTTATAAGGACAATCAGTCCTAATAGCTTTCATTAACATAATAATCATCAGCTCCATGCTCCCTAGTTTGCGTTTGTTTCGTCATTGTTACAGTATAACAATTATTAGTAACCACAGCCAAGAATCCTAAAATGAAATACGAACGTAATACGAAACCTGATTAAGACGAAAATTACTAAAATATTCGATAATTAAAGATTAATTTCATTATCGCGGCTCGTGATCCGTTACGCGTGTAATTTCCGATCGAATCTATGACATAACCCGATGCAATAAGGTCTAAAGTGGGTTGACACGAATTGCGAAAGCATAAACCATCGTTGCACGCAATTAGATGTGCGCGGGCGCCTTTCCCGGCTTTCTCGCGCTGCACGCGTGACGTTGACAGAACTATATCCGTCCTTGTCTTTCGTTTGTTATTATTATCGTCGTCTCAAGTTCGAATGAGACGATCATTGATTGCTGTTGCAATTAAAATTTCATTAACAATTAGTTCAATGCACACCTGAGGAATCTGTTGATTGCTTTAGTCATTTCAGATATGTGTTGTTACATGATTTATAATATGGATCTTTGCGTTCTTTCAATATTTCTAACAGTTGATATACTTCCTGTAGATTGTTATTTACGATATTTTAAAACTTCAAAGACAAGCATACATTATTTGTCAATCAAAACTTCCAATGATTTATTTGTACTAATTTAATTATTATTTGTCTCTTTGTACTTATCCTGCAGGAACAAATCGACGGCTTTAATTTACTTTTCAAATCTATTCTTTTACTGGTGGTTTTCTTCTGGAATTTACCTGAAATTTTCTATTTGATACTTATTATTCGGGACTTAACGCGACTTATATTCTAGTAGTAATGCTAGTAGTAATCTGGGGGCACGGGAGTGCCCCCGCCAAGATGAGCCAAGCGAAGCGCGCAAGGGCACTACCTACCTTTTCTCGAAACATTTTGTCGTATTTTTGAACCCTCGTAACTTTGGTTTGGATAATGCCATATACTTGAAATTTTTAGGATATAATGACATGAGTAAAGTAATGAAATGCTCAAAGTTTGAATATCGTAGCTATTATACTTTAGATTTTATAAGTGTCCAAAAACCCACAATTTTGGCACTGACTTAACCTATCATCAAAACTGTTAGGGTACTTCCTGAAGTCTGAGATAGCTGAATTTTGGTATGTAACATACTATTAGTATAGAAACAACAAAAAAATTATCAAACCCAACCTAACCTATATCCGTACACTTATAGAGCAAAATTAGACCAAAAATGGTGTTTTTTGTATGGGAGCCCTCCTAATTTTTTATTTTATTTCAATATTATTATTAAATATTAAATTAGACATATTATTAAGGACTTTCAGAAAAAATCAAGTACCTACCTGTTGCCATTATTGATATAGAGCAAAAAAATCACGTTTGTTGTATGGGAGCCCCCTTTAAATATTAATTTTATTTTGTTTTTAGTATTTGTTTTTATAGCGGCAACAAATATACATAATCTGTGAAAATTTCAACTATCTAGCTATTATTCTTGAGTTACAGACTGGAGACAGACAGACAGACAGACAGACAGACAGACAGACGGACAGACGGAAAGACAACGAAGTCTTAGTAATAGGTTTCCGTTTTTACCCTATGGTTACGGAACACTAAAAAATACGTATTATCCTTGAGAGACCACAGAGTCACAGAAAACCGGCGTAAAACAGCGCTTGCGCTGTGTTTCGTCTAGTCACTAGTGGGTGAGTTTAGCGGAGGCCCAACTGCACTCTATACCAATACATTATTCCCTATCCCTATTCTCTTCTGCTTATTCCCTTAGCCTATTCCTTCATAAAAAGGCCAGAAACGCAAAAATGGCCAGGCCACCGATTTTGACTAATGTGTAGAGTTTTTAGATTCTTTTCGTGAGGCTGACACATTTTATCAAGTATTTTGTCGCGATTTATGTGTAAAATTAAGGTTTTTAGATTTAGGGCTGAGTGTGTAAGGTTTGAAACTTGGCTCTACATGAGATCTCACTACTTTTTGACACCATGAACATTATGTTCTCATCTTGGCAGCATTTTTACATGAAAATGTTTTTTGGTGGGATGAAATTTTCTAATTAGACTAAGGGCCTGTTTCACCGCTTCCTGATAAGGTGCCTGATAGGCTTATTTGACAGATTCTCCATACTCTATGTGTCAAGTTAAGTGGTGGATAGCCTTATCAGGAAGCGGTGAAACAGGCCCTAAGACAAGCCAAGTTTTAATGGCTTGAATAAAATCCACGCAGATTAAGTCATAGGTAAAATCTAGCGATTTGATAAACATACATAGCCGAATTTCTGAGAAGCACGTTAGTTGGCAGTGTAGACTGTAGATACACTATCTTACAAGCACTGTTGTACATCTCAACCTTATGTACATAGGAATAAGCTTCAAAAGTGTTAAACTGCTGATGATTCCGACTGTACATGATTAATGCTGGTGTCGCAAACATCACGTCTTCAAATATAGTCACGACTGTGCGATAAGGCATGCTGTGTACGTGGCCAAGTGCGAACCGGTTATTACCTATTAATTGTCGAGGTTTATTATAAGCATCACCGCAATATCAATGTTGGCAGCAGAAATTTGCAAATCGCACGGCAGCTATTCTTCCGTGATTATTATTATTTTTAACAAAAAATTAAAACCGACTTCCAAGGTAAAAACAATAATAACATTAATATGAACTAAAAAGTATTAAATAATTTTTACTATCTAATGGTGCCTTTTTCCGAATTCGGCTAAAACTCAACTATTTCTGTATTCAATCTTCATTATTTTGAAGTCGGTACCAGATAGCTGAATCTTCAGTCCTCTGACAGAATATTTGAAACTTTTGGAACTGGCACCGACTTCAAAATTATGAAGATTGAATACAGAAATAGTTGAGTTTTAGCCGAATTCGGAAAAAGGCACCATTAGATAGTAAAAATTATTTAATACTTTTTAGTTCATATTAATGTTATTATTGTTTTTACCTTGGAAGTCGGTTTTAATTTTTTGTTAAAAATAATAATAATTTCACTCTTTTTAGTTACACTAGTAGGTAAACCTTCGCGTATATTTTACGTATCTTATTACAATTTGTCAAGAGTCACAACTCACACTCACAAAATCATATATTATCAGTGAAGTGAACATATTGTGCTAAGTAATTTAACAATTTTAATGCTTCAAGCCCCAAGCGGTCACCGGCGATTGAGATAACAATAGAAAGGCTATTGTGTCTCGTTTTTCCACGATCGAAGGATCTATCAGATAAAAAATTGTATAAACTTGCATAGGATGTAGCGTAGCTACTCATAATATTTAATATTATCATAATTATTGACAGCTCTGTTCTTGTAAAGCGCTTATTCCACTTATCCTAGCTAGGAAGTCCTAGCTAGGATCCTAGCTTTCTAAATGTCATTCCACTTGACTAAATTTTTTAGGACCCTAGCTAGGACTTCCTAGCTAGGATAAGTGGAATAAGCGCTTAATCAAGAATTCAAATCGATACTTAGTGCGCCATCTATCGATTAATAAGTATAACTGATTAAAAAGACACTTAATGACTTTGTTTTGTGTAAATGCTCTTTTTAAAATAACTTTATTTTAATTCTATTTGTCTATTTAAATTTTATAAAGTAATTAGTAAAGTATTCGATCTGTTGTCTGCCGCCACGCGCCACGCGGCGCGGCGGCGCGGCGACGCCGTCGCCTCTGCGGCGCCGACCGCCATGTATTAAACAAACAGGTGTTGTTATACAGTACATAATTATTATTATTAGTATATCCATACCTATGCCTTGTACTATTATTAATTCTGTGCCATGAGATATTGGTGACCTTAATGATGATGATGACGATGATGATGATGATGATGATTATGATGATGAATATGAATTGCATAGTAGCATATGCTTTCTGTTCTTAAAACAACGCCGAAACTCCCGAACGTGTATCTATAAGGAGTCAGGAGTTCTCTCAGCATCTTCGAAACCATGGTATACTTTGACCCAATATTTGACTTTTTGGTAGCATATTCTTAGTACACTTCACATAAAACCAAAATCACCATATGTTTCCATATAAATTTCGAGGAGTTCCCTCGATTACTCATGGATCCCATCATCAGGTCACCACTTTTGTGAACATGGTACCAAATTGGAGTGAAACCTAATACAACAAAACAAAAATTTCGAAAATCGGTTCACAAACGGCGGAGTAATCGTTGAACATACAAAAATAAAAAAAAAAAATAAAATAAAAAAAAAAAAAAAAATATCCACAGCCGAACATATAACCTCCTCGTTTTTTGGAAGTCGGTTAATAAAATCTATTCTTTGTGCTTTGGTCTCAAAGTATTTCCATACTTAATTTCATAAAAAAATGTGGTTTTAGCGTAATGAGGTAACAGTGCGACAAGACAGACTGACACACTGACACTTTTGCATATTTATTAGCATATTTTAAATATTAAAGTTCTAAACAATAACTTCAGCAAATTAACTCAATATTTACAGTAAAATTTGAATACTGTAGTATGGTACCTACAGCCTACTCGTGAGATAAATATTTTGTAACAAAGTTTTAGCTCCTTAGTAATTAAAAAAATAAACTTTTCTTAAGGCTTTCTATGCTAAAGGTACTCTGTAGGCGACTTCATAATTGTTCACGTTCTACTTACAAATGGCACATCAAAGCCAAGTAGGACTTGGCATTAAACATTCGGCAAAACCCGTATGTTTTGTGTGTTGTGTACAAAAGTGAGACCTACTGACCTTTTCACTAAATCACTGTGTCCTAGTGCTCTCGATGCACTAGGTGAACTGACTTAATACCTAACTGTGAAAGGAGGAAAGTGTATTTTTTGTCTATTATATGTAATTTACCTAACAGTTGACAGCTCTGTGTTTTGTTGTTAGAGCAGAATGCCCGTGCTCCTTTGTTTATGAAAAATACTTTTGTTTTTCACTGGTCTTGGAAGACTAAATAATTAACCTATCTTCCTTTGCATACAAAATATTATTTCTCCTTTTTACTTGTTTCGAAACCAGAATATTCATCCTCCTTTGCTAAAAAGTCGTCTTTTCCATCGGTTTCTCAGTTTCTGTCTGCGAAATTTATAATAAGTATGAATGAATCATTTGAAAATTTCTCATTAATCAACAGAATTTATCTTATCATTTTTATTGCCTTTTAATGTTATCATTACGTAAATTTTTTGTAATTTTATGCTAAAAACTTGCTAAAATGTACATTCAGCTTACTTTTGCTTTCTAAACTGAATACTAAATGCAAACATTATGCTAATATTATCGTTAGATAAGTGCTAAAACAACTTTATTAATTTCTCAAAAGCGAAAGTTTTATAATAATTTATGTTTTTATTTTATGTTATTTTGAGTAGGTATCTACCACTGCACATGCTGGTTGACAATTGGTCAGAAAATGTATGGCGACTTGCCAACCTTCTTTAAAAAACAAAAACTTCAGGCATTTAAAAAATCTTCAACTATGTATTATAGTTCACTTACCATTAGATACTCAATAATCTCGTTCATCCAGATATTATTTAATAGCTTAATATAACGTAACGACATTTGCGTTGGACTTTCACTAGTGAAAGTAACCGGGCTAACTTGTCCTACAAGCTTAACTCGCGACTCGGCGCAGACCGGCCACAGATCGCTGCAGCTTGCAACCGCTACTAAAATGTGGCAGGGTTTTGAATACAAAATACCGGTATACCCAAAACCAAATATTAAATAGTATTTATTACTAAAGTGGGAGCATAATTTGTTGGCTATTACTTAATGGAACCCATTTTTACATAGCATAAAACATATAAGTCGCTTGCCCTGCCTGTCCCACTGGCTCTACCTTTAAAACCGCACAACGAATTTTGATACGGTTTTTTTAATACATAGAGTCAATCAAGGGAAGCCGGAAAAGTTTACGATTTGTACATATAATGTAAAATATTAGTGTGCAATGTACATAGCTAAACGAAGTTTGCAAGTTTAGTTATAAATAGAAAGAAGTCGCTAGCGGTCGCGTTTAAAAGTGGCCCGTCTGCATAGCTCGCAGTTAAAAAGATCAGTTAATTGAGTTAACCCCGACGCCGGCGCAGGATGTTATGAATAGTTATGATAGACGTAACCTCTAGTTTTTCTGAGTTTCCAATATTTGGAGGTTATGTTTACGTTTTTCTTTTATATCTGTAGCTGCATTCATAGATGAAATACTTAGGAGTTACTTATGTTGACATAAAGAATAGGTTTTAAATAAATATCTACTGAATCCTTCGATCGCCAATTCTTGGAAATCTTTTGTTATCGCGGCCCACTTGGGCCTTACGAGGCTCTTCTCCATAAGTAGGCTTTATTTACAACCGTTACATAATAATATAACATAATATAACTTAATTTATTTGTTGTATTTGCGATTTTTCGATTTTTTGACAACGATAAAGGTGGACCCGTGCGAGTTTCTTACGCCGGTTCTTCTCGCCGGGTTAGTTCCCAAACCAGTGGTAGGCCTCATGGAGACTCGACGTTCTAAAAGTGTTAACTTTGTAGACTTATTTAGAAATAAATATTTTGATTTTGGTTTTTGATTTTTGTCAAGCTACTTTATGTTTTAAAAACAGCTTCAAGTTAAACTTTTAAGTTAGAATTGTAAATTTTATTTTAAAAAGATTACCTAATTTTTTTCTCACTATTTTGGTAAAAAGTGGGACCCGTGCGAGTTTCTTACGCCGGTTCTTCTCGCCGGGTTAGTTCCCGAACCGGTGGTAGGCACCAGTAGTATCAACGTTCTGAAAGCATTTGTTGCAAATCTATTCGGAAATAAAACAATTTTTATTTTATTTTATTTTACCGTTTAAAACTTTTACCTACGCATACTTTTTGTTTACATCAAGTTGACAATTGTCCATGACTACATCGTATCTGTGGGGTCAAAGTATGGAAAACACGGAACCAACAATTTCACATGGGCGCGGAATGCCGTCAATGCCAGCGGGTTGACCGCTCGTTTTGATGGAAATTAATCGTACCCGGCAGTACACATTGCGCACACACAAGGACGACATAGCCCTGCAAATAGCAAGCTTTGTAAGTAGCCCCCATATTTTTTTTTATGAAATAAGGGGGCAAACGAGCAAACGGGTCACCTGATGGAAAGCAACTTCCGTCGCCCAGTATGGACACTCGCAGCATCAGAAGAGCTACAGGTGCGTTGCCGGCCTTTTAAGAGGGAATAGGGTAATAGGGGAGGGTAGGGATGGGAAGGGAAGGGAATAGGAGATGGTAGGGATGGGAAGGGAAGGGAATAGGGGAGGGTAGGGAAGGAAATAGGGTAGGGGATTCTCTCGGCGAAACACAGCGCAAGCGCTGTTTCACGCCAGTTTTCTGTGAGAACATGGTATTTCTCCGGTCGAGCCGGCCCATTCGTGCCGAATCAAGTAATGTGTTAGAATTTAGATGATTCCCTTTTCTACAGACTTTAAAAGGGAAATATCTAATACATTACTTATGAAACAACCCGCAGATTTGACAGCAACTTTTTTTTGGTTGCTTTCTGTCCATCAAATTCGGTCCAGTCGTCCTGAAGCCAATGCAAAGACTGTAAAGAAATAAACGACATATTTTATTCAAGATTTAAGAATTGTTGATTATTGTTAAATTACCCTAAAATAAAGTTCTGATACAGTCTCTATATTTTAATGATTAAATAAGAAACGTTACCTCAAGCTAATCAGATTACAATGATGCATCGCTAGAGATGAACGTTTAAATATCATCCACTGTGCAGTGTACGGAGTAACTAGCTCTTGTAGAGATTTAGGTCAAGATAGAATTTAGGGCTGACAAAATATAATGAGCTTTTTAGACGACTCTCAATAGAGAAGATTGTTAATTTGTAGGGACTAAAAGCTCGTGTTTGTGCAATGTGTTACGAGAAGAACAAAATATGATAGATTTATTTGAAATCTTTATTTTAAATATTTATGTGAATCTCTAATAATTTTGAATTATAATATTGGTTATAACTAACTACATATTTGTTACAAACAAATATGTATGGAAGACGCAAAAATATAGCAGCAACAGCTGATTTTTTTTATTATCATGTAAAAAAAAAAATACTTACATGATATTTTACGAGTATTATGTATAATATTATATTGCAGTATGTGCTTTAAGTGCTATAACGCTAGTGTACAACGCACTCTATGTTAGAGCAATGTGCTAGGAGAGCAGCGGAAGTTGTTCGATAGAGTACCCGTTGCTCTTCTATCTGCGGAAGTCTGTCCATCGCAGGGGTTTTAGTGGGTAAAAATCCCACATATCCTACCCAGGAATCTTTGAAGATTTCCCCTGCGTCAACAAAAAAAAGTGTACAATGCACTAGCGTTATTCTTATTTATATTTAATTAATATTTAAAAATCTAACGTGTGGCAACCCTAATGTATGTCATTGAAGGCTTTGTATGTCGCATGTATGTAGCGTGTTCACCGTGTGTTTGCATTCATCATAACTCGAAAACTTCACGTCATGAACTTAGAAAGTTGGACTTTCGAATGTGGGATTGGGTATCCGGGTCCTTTTAAAAGAAACCTTTAAAAGGATTGACGAAAGTTCGCTCGGATATTTTGCAGCATTTCTTACTGACGTAAATCAACCGAACAAACTTAAAAATGGCTAACCTAAAAAATCATACTAATAACCAAAAATCATTAAAATATTACCTATTTAATTACTTTTTTGCTATTCTACTTACTTTAATTTAATCAGCTATCCTATTTAGCAGGCTTATTATTGACCTCAACCTATACCTAATCAGTGATCAGGTTTTTACATAACCTGATCTCCCTTCTCTAAAAGGTTAATGTGTCAAAAAGGCCGCCTTTAAGATAATAATATTCACAATTATTATTAGTGAAGTGATGTAAAATGATTAATATAAGCTGGCGCCTACGAAGCGATTTAGTAATCTGTGTCTAAACATGTCGAAAACTCGTAAAAAATGAATACATTATGTTTGTATACATCGAAGAATGATTGTTATTTTGGTAAAATTATGTAGTAGCTTATTATCAACTCAATATCAATAGAAACCGTTAACCGATTGTTATGTATCTTACTAATATTTTTAAACTTGACGACGGTGAACTTCGTATAACGTCCCTCCTAATATATATAACCTTCCCTGGACTTCTACGAATATTTCATGACTAAAATCAGCCAAATCGGTTCAATCGTTCTTGAGTTTTAGCGAGACTAACAATTAATTTGTATCTATATAGATATATAGATATTAAAGATGATAGTATAATAGATGATTCATATAGCTATAGATGTTCACCTTTAATTGTATTTTTATGTTACGGTTCTTCAGCTAATAATGAATCTTCTAAACAATTGATTGGCAACGATTGACGAGGAGCTTACCTTGCTAGAATCGTACATTTTTCACACATCCAATCGAATGCATTCTAGCAAATACAAAATTGCATCAAAATAGCAGTTATACAGACTTTGCATAATTATTTTTATATCGATTATATCACTACAAATAAATCGTGATTATCACGATTAAGTTAGCCGGAAAAATATCTTAATTTAATACCGAAGTAAAGGTTAACCGAAGATTTTACTGATGGTTCAAGGTGTTGAGTTAATTAATAATTAAGTTAATTAGGTAATTGTACGTCCGTGTATCGTTACTGTATCCGGTTGTATTCGATGGTTTAATTTTGATACAGCTTCGATCGAGTCCGGATAGTATAAAACAAGCGAATAGTATTATTATACGCCCTTAAAATTATAATTAAAACAACGATTTTTGAGTTTTGAAGACAAATTAGAAAACAAAGTGTTGTAACGCTTTTGACGTTGTTAAATGTTAATAATACTAAAAGAGACATCGTAAGTCGTAACCGTAAAGTTGTATTACCGAGATTGAAATATTCTATCGTAATATTATTGATAGGTAAACTAATATTTAACAGAATACGGAACTACGCAAAACGGAAAACTCGAGTATCTGCTAAAATATTATAAAAATGTATCATCAATAATTATAACATTGAATCTGTAGTTATGGCCCTACGATTAAGGCCGTCCCCCGAGCAAACGACCTTGGCCATACATTTGCCGCGTCGCCGAGATCGCACCAAAACCCATTTTTTTTTTTACTTATCTTAGTTCAAAATTTTTCTAAAAAAAATTAAAACGGGGAATGTGTAGTTTATGATATTGTCGATCTATTGGCGTGTGTTTCAAATAAAAGTAATTTGTAAATCCTAAGGAGATGCTGAATGTATGCTTGAATTTTAATAAATTGGTTTTACTTTGAAAGCTGATATCATAAGTATAATAAACAAAAATAGGAAAGAAACGTGGAAAGGAATGTTGATATGCTGAAGATTATTGCTGTATTTTTATTATAACTTTGTAGCTTTCAAATTATGAGTTTATAAGGCTTGAAATACGGTAAGTTACGGAATCTCCGTAAGGAACGCCCTTAACAAATACATGCAGAGTCGGCTATACTGTTTTTGTTAGCTATTTATTTTTTACTATACATAAAATAGATGGCTGTTGATAACACAACATAAGAATAGGCTTGTAAGCCTAATGTTACTTGAATTCAACATGTTTTTATGTTAACAAATTGTTGATAGACATAAAAAAATGTATGTTTTGGCACCAACAACTTGCTCATTTATTATGGTTCCGTACCCAATTGGTAAAAAAGCCAAATCTTATTACTGAGACTTCGATGTCTGTCCGTCTATCTGTCCGTCTGTCTGACAGTCTATCTGTCTATCTTCAGACTGCATCTCAAGAACCGCTATAGCTGGACTTCTGGAAATTTCACAGAATGTGTATATTTGTTGCCTCAATGTTCATTAAGCGAGGCTCCTACACAACGAACTTTTTACCTTTTTTGCTACCCATTCTAAGGACTTTACCTATACCGTATCCAAACATCGTTTTGTAAGTAATAGATCTACTCAAACCATCTGTAGTAGATATTATACAGAAGTATAATATGCTTAGGGATAGTATAGATATGTCGGTAATTCTAGCGCATGCGACACGGTCAGTGACTTCTCAACGGAAGCACACCGGGAGCAGCACACATCATCAGGATGTATAAATGTCAGCCAGCAGCCTGACCTTTCCCTGGAGGCGGAAGGTCGAGATGCATCGACCTTACTGCATCATCATCAGCCTATCAACTATCCCGATCAGAAGTGCCACCTTTATTCAAATCGTCGGTCCATAAAGCTATTCTTTTGAGCGAACGCATTTAAAATATACACGACGTATAACGTCATTTATTGTATTGTTCAAAGTTACACCGCAATTCAAAGTTACCCAAAATGAGCGTAACGAGTTTGATTAATTTATATATTGCTAGGCTACAGCTCTGATGGATGACTTCAAAGGATCAGTTTGAAACAACGCTTTCGATGTATATAAGTGAGTTAAGGCCTAAGTGGGTGTTAAGAACTTATAGAATATAGGAGCGCAAAAAACTCACAAAAACACAAGTCACGCATATTCCTAAGCATTTAAATTATTTAAAAAAAAATTATCTTATTCCAGTTATCAGTGCTGAATTCCATCGTCCGTATGCACAACTCACGATAATCGCTTCCTAATTTTTTGTTTATCATCTTAATATTAATAAAGTTCACCTTGTATGACGTATAAAAATCCTCAGAACCTATAGCTCGTGTCCCACACACAAACGTTTATTCGCCCATCAATCAATAATCTCAATAGGTTTAATTAGCCGACTAAAAGATCGTGACGTCCTACAATACCATACTAAGATTAATTGAGGTGATTGGATACGAAAATATTGCATATAAATGCTATCATCATCATCATATCAGCCTATATTCGTCCACTGCTGGACATAGGCCTCTCTCAATGAACGCCAAGATGACCGATCTCCTGCTACTCGCATCCAACATGGACCCGCAACTAAACGGAGATCGTCGTCCCACCTAGTAAATGCTATACAATTTATATATTTTGTTAGGTACTGTATAAGCATAACTTGATATAACCATGCTATAACTAGATATGAAACTCTAGTCTATGCCTATCAGATGTTGAGAGTTACATTTTTAACCCATAGTAATAAATATTAGTTAAATTTTAAGTAAATAATAGATATTTATATAATCAACAATAGGTTTCCTATGAACCATAATCTAGCTACTCTATTAACATCCGTAAGAACAATTTTAATGTGTATTTTCAATTGTTACAGGTAAATCAATTTTGCAACAATGCGAAGCAATCTTCATATCTTGAAATCTCATTCACACCTTAATAAAATCCTTCGTAGAGGTAAACTAGTTATAAAATTAGTTTTAAAAGCAAATATGCTCACCCGAAATTGATGGAAAATATTTTGTACGATGAAAAGTATCCTATGTCCTTTCCCGGGACTCAAAGTATCTCCATACTAATTATCAAAAAAATCAGTTCAGCGGTTTAGGCATGAAGAGGTAACATACATACACATTTTCATATTTATAATATAATTATGTAAATTATCTAATTATCTGTATGCAGCCCTTTATATTAGCTCCGTGATGCGGCCACCACGCCGCGCCAGCCTAAATCTTGATATTATTTCCCTGATTTCTGAAGAGCAGCTTCTTTCGCTAGTTATCTAACTGAACAACTAACTATGTAACAGTAACTGTTAATTTTATACTAAAGTGTGTCAAACATAACGTAATGGTTTTCCTCTTTCAGCCAAGACTAATCTGTGTATCTAAACTGATCGAGCGTATTATTAGAACTAGTTGTCTAGCTATTAATGGCTAGATAACCAGTGGTTTGCTTAACGACTGGCTAGCGTGTATTGAGTTTACTCCGTCAATGTTCACTGGCTAGCAAGTATCGTAGTTTACTCCGTTTAATGTATTTTTATTCGACTTCCAAAAAAGGAGAATTCTATGTTCATCTGTTGATATATTTTTTTCTAAAGAAAATTTACCTTGTGCGCTCGTGCACATATTGGGATGGGTAAAAATCTGAAAGTCCCGTTAGGACACGTTACCTGATGGCAAAGTCATAAGATTCTTCCAATTCAATTCCATACATTTTTCTCCATTTAATATTTTTATGGTTTTATACAGAAATATTTATTTTGTTAGGTCTACGGGATTAAAAGTCACAATAATTATTATCATTGATGAAAATAAAGCTTATAATGCTAATACCAATTTTAACGTCACATGACAATTATTTTGCCATGCCATGTCTATTATACGGCTATAGCAATACATAATGATAGCTATAATTCGTGTTATTCTGCTTCGCAACTCACACCCAACAATAATTAATGCGTAACGCACTTTTCTTACACGTTCTTGCATATTATGCTAATACTTGCAATACAATCGTGCAATATCACTTGAAAAGTTACTAGGTAGCTACTTTATTAAAAGCAGCCACTTCTTATAAGTAGCCACCTCTTATAAGTTGGTGTTGTGTAATTCAGTGTTTTCAACCTTTTTTGTGATGCGACAACCCCAGGGTGTAAAAAATATTTCGCGACCCCCCCACAAGTCTCTGGTTTTTTATCATATATTATGTATATTTATGAATATATTTTGTTGACTGAAATAAAATGTTCTATACCTCTCATTTCATCAGTGACACTCTAATAGTTGGGGAGGAGACGCACGTACGTTTTGAGTGCAAGCCAGGCGCCAGCGCGTTCCCGAGTGAAGAAAAATGAACTTTTGCGCTAGTCTCACGGAATCCCAAATCGAAATTCCACATTAGGAAATCGAATACGGAAAACTCGTGTATGCGGCAAGCCTAAAACGATCAAAATCATGTCAAAAGCTCACCAATATTTCCGTATGGCACGTAACCCCTCTGTGATTGCCCATCTCTTACATCACCAATTACCAGCCGTGAAATTGTACAGATCTCTCATCTTAGTTCACTCCCATTAAATATGCCACGCCCAAATGGCGTAAGATGGGCTAGGGCTGATGATAGCTTAGTTCAGTGCTTTGCTCAGAAGGTAGGAGAAGGTACTTTAATACCTCGATTCGCAGACACAATAGATTTTCAATTGTTATGCGGCAGCCGGGTGCCGCTTGGGGATTGATGGGTTAAGTAGGTGTAACATGTTCTCATCTCTCTAATAATTTTAGGAAAAACCAATAGAATGTTGGCTAGTGTGGACTTTGGAGTATTGACGTATCGCTCGATACTAGTAGACCTACAGTATACTTCCTTATTCCTAACATTTTTCAAACATTTAATATTTTTTGGAAACTCTATTCAAAATATAATAAGAACATAATATATATTATTTACTTTAGATAAGATTTTGTCTATCAGATGTAGGTATTATTGTTGTAGAATGTACATTATGTTCATAGTTGCATGACTAAACCTAAAAAGCGTTCTAAACCCAAGAAGTCACTTCCTTTATAATATTCAACTTATTTTGGCAAATCTAGATGCACAATGGCAACCCTAATGACAGAGATTCGGCCAAAGCTAATGAACAACGAAATTGCCGTTTTTATCGATTTGTTTTACCACCTATAATCTTCACAGCGTTGCAGATTGTGAAATGTAATTTAGTTTCCATTTCATAATGATAGCGTCGGTGGCATGCAAATTAAAATTAGATTGATTTTTTGTGATTATAATCTTTAATGCTGCCCAGTATTTGTAATGGTTTTACAATGAATTGCCTTTCAATGAGCTGCTTAATTTGTTTTGTATTGCAGGCTACTTGGCTACTTTGTTATTTTATCCGGCAACGGTGTAAACTTATCTTAACTATTAACGGTGGGAAGTTTCTTGGATTGTATAGTATGTCTTTAGCATAGCTCCATAGTGTTTAAACGTCTTGTTTCGACGGGAATCTGACTCGTTTATTAATTCCCGAATACCTAATCGTCTAAAAATGATAAAATCTTTAATATACGAGATCAGTCAAAATATTTCATATTTCTATCTTCAACTGTTAATATCTTATAGATTTGTGATTGCCACTCGGAGTTCTAATTCGTCTAGTAGTTTTGACCTATACGTAAACTGTATATTTAATTAATATTATCGTAAAAATTGGCTTCTGTTACTGACATTTACACACAGGGGCAACGAAAATTGCATGCTCATTGCTCAACCCGAGACTATCGGTACTATCAGAGAAGTTAATTCATAGGCAGATGGCGCGGGCGGACCTACGTATTTTGGTCGCGTTATGTTAAACCCAGCCGACAGATCATAACCAATATTGAATTTACAGTTCGACAAGGCTGTTTACGAACGTGACGAGAAAAGGAACTAACGCTTCTATCATACAAAAACGTCATTTTTGACAGTTCTCCTTTACCAGCAGCGCCCATTGACATCATTGACATATTCATTTAAAGCCTTGTCGAACTGTACATAATTCAACCACACGACGTAGGCTCGTCCACACGACGTAGGCTCGTCCACACGACATAGGCTCGTCAACTGCCTATTTAAAATCAATTTCTTCGATGGTAGAAACAAATCTAGGAGTGTTTTTAGTCTTAGTTACTCTTCTATTGTATTCACTATACGTAGCTTGAAACATATATGCCTATATGTCGCAAACATTTCCCAACATATTGTCTCAGCCGACATCCGCCGCCGTGTCGGTTGGTCAACTCTTTGTTGTATTGTTCTATCAATATGCACTTCTTATGCACTATCCGATTGTTGTCATTTACATTCATTTCGATCGAATTGTGAACTCGGTATGGGCGGCTATAATGTTTTAAATAAGTATGTCACGAATTAACGGCGCAATAAATGGAATTTAATCATAATTTGTGTTTGATTAAGGCGTTATATCGAAAGTAATTTTACCGCAAGGGCAATTTTATGCTTAATTTGTATGACTATAAAGTCGTGAATACGCTACGGCCAGAAGCTATCGGCTCGCTCGGAAAACATGCGAAAAAACGTAATTATAATCATTTAAAAAATAACTAGGAACATTTAAGCAAAATGCTTCTACACGATTTTGCGTTGCAAAGGTGTCGATCAATTAGACTAATTTCCTACAATACATCTATTTTTGTTTAAAAATAATCTTCAAATTTCGTATTTTTAAGAGGTCATTTCGAAAATTAAATGTATCGAGGCAAAATACATAAATCGTGTTTCTAGTTCTTCTCAAACCTAGATAAGGCTACGAAGATATAGTATATCTCATTACCAGATTTGTAACATTTGTGAGGGTCCTATAGTATTACGTCAAAAAGGACAGTTTTTTCAATATAGCGCCTTAAGGGGAGCAGTTCGCGTGTAATGTAACATTATAGATTCGACTTGGAGCATTCCATAGCAGGCTGACTTCACTGTCACGTAGCATTGATTTTACAAGTTGCATATTACACATTGTATCATTACAAGGTGCGCATTGTAATGCTCGACTCTGTAACGTTACATTAGGAGCTAATGCTCTCGAGAGCATTCGCTCAAAATTAGTAATACGACCTGTGGAAAATATTATGCCAAGTTCCCGATTCCTCGAAGCTCAGTATCATTATAATCGGTCTCTTAGGCACTTCACTTTATTAATTGTACTGTCTTATTTCGAAATCAAAATTTTATGATATTTGATATTATGGCATCGCATGACATGTCATTTAGCGATTTCACGGCATCCTAGCTTCTATACCATAGCTTCCCCATAAAGCCTTTATTACAATGGCAGCCAACAATTATCAGACCTTGGCCTGCCAGTATTTAATTGGCACGATAGTCGTGATGAAGCCGCGTCTCTACAAACACGCAGTCGGCATAAAAATTAAGACGATCGTTATGGAATCGTGACGAAATCTGCAATGGGTCACCAACAAAAAATATAATCCACTCATATTAAGTTGTTGTCTCTGCCTGATATATTATTCGAACTTGGAATGAAGATCATAATATGTATTTGGGCAATTTCGAGATAGCCCAGTCTGATAAAGTTTAGTTAAAGTTGTAAGTTGTATATTTTAAGTTACATTTTAAATTGTAAATTTTATTTTAAAAGATTATTTCTTTTCTCATTTTTTTGGTAAAAAAGTGGGCCCCGTGCGAGTTTCTTACGCCGGTTCTTCTCGCCGGGTTAGTTCCCGAACCGGTGGTTGGCACCAGTAGTCAGAAATAAAACAATTTTTATTTATTATTTTATTTATTTGTTTAAACACATCAAAAGTTGTAGTTACAGTGGTAGATAGTTGTATATATAATTAATTTATTATCGCGGCAAAACTAAGCAATTATTCTAGTTTATACAATTTTTTTGACACGCTTTAAATTGTGTTTTCTTTACTTTTACTTCGGCAGCATCTATTGTAATATTTTCTCAAATTATTCTAGACATCTTGTTAGTAAAGTTGAACCTTAATTACCTGTGACCTGAGTTACGACTGACCGCACTTCCGACTTGCACAATCGTTGTGTAATTATAATTATCACGTAGTTCATAGTTGATTGTCTTATCCTTACATAACTTATTATTTAATAACGGTCACACCCGCTTTTTATATGTCAGCGGTAGTAACAATTAATATAATCATCATTTATGCAACTTCCTTTGCGTGTCCTCTTTAGGAACGTGTTGGAAATATTCATGTTAAATAAGGAGCTAAGTTTTATTGTTTTTATTATATAAGAGGTAGTATTACCTTTCAAAAGGCATGTGTGATCATACATAAGCTTACCAATATTACAAATGCAAAAGCTTGTAAGTCGGTTACCTCTAAACAGTTCACACCCAAAACGCTGAACCGATTTTGCTAAAATTTGGTATGGAGATGCTTTGAGTCCCCAGAAAGGACACATGACACATTTTTATTCCAGAAAATGTACGGTTTCCGCACGATAAACGAATTTCGGTCCAACGGATTTACGGGCGACATCTAGTAGGCAAAAAATAAACGCGTTGATTTGAGAACTTCCTCTGGTTTTTTCGTCGGCTTTAAACATAAATTTCTTGGTTGTGATGTGATCTTTTTGTACAAAAACACGTCTTTATTATCAAAAATATGATTCCTAGGCACATCCCATCCTAAATAGATAAGAATAATGGATGATTCAGTGTATTTTCTCACGTTATTTGTCTTAGCGACCTTACTGTATACGGCTGTCGGTTTGCATCCGTATATAATTGTCTATTTACTTTATCAATATTTTTTGCATGTTTCACATGATATGGTTCAAATTGCGATACGAGTTACGAACCTTCACACTCGTACTAAACGTTAAAAGTAGGAGATGCAGTGTAATATAATAATGGACGCTAACGGTTCGGATAATCCGAACCGTTAGCGTCAATATAAGAGTAAGTTATAAGAGCTCAGTGAGATTTTACAGGAAAACGTTTACATCAGCCATTTCTTAATCAGTTCTTTAAACAAATAAAATCAAGTACTTTGATGTTCACAATAGTACATGACTAGAGTGAATCGAGGTAGGCTTTAGGCTATAATAACATCACGGTGTGATGAGCGAAGAAAAAGAGGAAAATGAGTTAATAAAATGGAAAAAAATAATTATTAATTGGTCGCGCTCTATCGAAAAATGAAAAAAATCCATCCAGTAGTCTCACGAACTACGGTTTTTATGATATTATTTGGCTTAAATATAGAGTACCACGGGCAAGGACATAATTATAGGCTACACTAGATGATGCCCGCAACTCCGTTGCGCCAAAATTCGTTTATCGCGCGGGAACCGTACATTTTTCCGGGATAAAAAGTATCCTATGTCCTTTCCCGGGACTCAAAGTATCTCCATACCAAATTTCAGTCAAATCAGTTCAGCGATTCGGGCGTGAAGAGGTAACAGACAGACAGACACACTTTCGCATTTATAATATAAGGAAGTATGGATTTTGCAAAAAAATGTAGGGTTCCCACAACGTCTAGTGATTTTATAAAGAAGTCTAGAAGAAATTCACTACAAGTGACAACAATAAGCTGATGAGTTGACTTATACGTAACCTCTGTCTCAACTTCCTTGTCCAACCACCGCAATTATAGTGTCATAATGATGGTAGAATGGCTTTTAAATTGTTCTTGTCTGTAATTGTTAAAAAATCTCGTAGTTTGTGGTTTATTGTTATTTTAAGCGACACTTGAGTGTAATTTGTGCAATTTTCATGATTATTTAGACCTTAGGCTCAGTTAAACTTTATATAAAAGCTTTGTTTCATGGTTACAAGGTATTTATTTTGTTTAAGCGTGTATACTTTATAAAAACCACGCCTACAACTTTACAAGGTGCAGGCTCGGCCTCATATAGAATATTGTTTTCATTGGAGCGCTTGGAGCTTTGGAGCTTTGGAGCGCCAAAATACCAATTGCTCCCTCTGGATCGTATCCAACGAAGGGCCGCTCGAATTGTTGACTGCCATAGTGTTTCAAACAGCTTGGACCCCTTGGAATTACGCCGAGATGTAGCTTTACTCTGCATCCTCTACCGGCTGTAATACGGGGAGTGCTCTGAGGAATTGTTAGGAATTATACCACGTGCAACTTTTCGCCATCGTCCCACTCGAAAAATATACCATCCTCATCACCTTGATGAGTGGCAGTCTTCCACCGTGCGTTTGTGACAGTTCGTTCCAGAGTTTCACGCTCTGTAAAACTCTGGAACGAACTGTCACCAGCAGTATTTCCGGACCTATATTACGACCTACAAACCTTCAAGAAATTCCCTCTTATAAGGTCGGCAACGCACCTGCATCGCATCTTCTGATGTTGCGAGTGTCCGTGGGCGACGGTAGTTGCTTTCCATCAAGTGACGGAAAAAGATGTTTTAATGGTTAAAGGTGCGTTTTGTCTACACAACAACAAAAATACAGACAGTCGGGGATAGATTTGTATAGGATTAATTAATTATTTAACTGTCTGCAATTTTTATATTTATTTATACTTCCATAGGAAACCATGATAACACGACAAAATACATATTATAATCAGGGACGGGAAAATTCGTTCGCAAATCCTTAGGTTTTTTTATTCAATTCTTGTTTTCCTATAACTTAGACCTTTAGGTTATTGGAAAGTCGCAATGACTAAGTCGCCCTTATATCTATGAACCATGTATGATCTAAGGCCTGATCTAAGCTATGCGGAAGATCGTGAGCAGCCCTCGTGATCGAGTCGGCGACATGGCGGTGATATAACTGCGCCTATAAATGCACCTTATCATATCGTGACGTCATTGTCCTTTCAAAACCTTCACGCGATTTGTTAGTAATTAATATAAACTTTGTTAATGAAACTGTAGCGTGTCAAAAGAAGCATAGATATTTGCGATGTAGATTTAAATTTTCTGTGATTGGAATTTAATAAAAAAGTCCATACGCATCAGAATCTAAGATAATACATCCATATTATGTATGTTAGCTATTATACAAAATATGATACTAGTGAAATGTTTCAAGCTTTTGATATTTTAAAGCGGAGTTTTTCGTATCTTGGTTTTGATCATACAAAATATTTCATTGTTTTAAAGCTATGCTATATCTAAACTAAGATCTTTCCTAATATTATAAAATATGCGAACGTGTCTGTCTGTGTGTTACCTCTTTACACCCAAACCGCTGAACCGATTTTGCGGGGTATGGAGTCACCAATGGTTGTATATCCTCGTTTCGAGGGCACATCTTTAACCATCTCCCCTAGCATTGAGATACTTGGCGTCAACATATCGAGCGAAGTCCAGTTCCGATATCATCTAGAGGGTAAGGCCAAATTAGCCTCGAAGAAGCTTGGTGTTCTTAACAGAGCGAGACAGTACTTCAGTCCGGACCAACGCCTACAACTCCACAAGGCGCAGGTTCGGCCTCATATGGAATATTGTTCTCATCACTGGGCAGGGGCGCCAAAATACCAACTGCTCCCTCTGGATCGTATCCAACGAAGGGCCGCTCGAATTGTTGACTGCCATAGTGTTTCAAACAGCTTGGACCCCTTGGAATTACGCCGAGATGTAGCTTCACTCTGCATCCTCTATAGGTTGTATCACGGGGAGAGCTCTGAGGAGTTGTTCGGAATCATACCACCTGCAACTTTTGGCCATCGTCCCACGCGAAAAGCATACCATCCTCATCACCTTGATGAGTGGCAGTCTTCCACAGTGCGTTTTTCGCGTAACTTTCTGCCGCGCACTATAAAACTCTGGAACGAACTGTCACCAGCAGTATTTCCAGACCTATACGACCTGCAAACCTTCAAGATAAGAGCGTATTCCCTCTTAAAAGGCCGGCAACGCACCTGCAGCTCTTCTGATGTTGTGAGTGTCCATGGGCGACGGTAGTTGCTTACCATCAGGTGACCCGTTTGCTTGTTTGCCCCATTATTTAATAAATAAAAAAATGCTTTGAGTACCGGGAAAGGACAAAGAATACTTTTTATTAAGTAAAAACGTATGGTTCCTGTGCAATAGATGAGTTTTGTCGCAACGAAGTCGCGGGCGTCGTCTAGTGCTGTATACATAAACGTAAAACATGATGGAAAGTTTAAAGAATATAAAGCTTGCTATCGTTCCAGAAATCAAGTTTACCTACAGAAGCGGAGATGACTGACAATTTTAAATTCTTATCTCGGTTAAAAAAACTAAAAATCACGTCAAGGAAGACGTTTAAAAACAAGTTATGAACAAACGAAGACCTCGCACGAATAAAAACAAAAAAAAAACTTGACGAAAAACATTACCACTTCGAGCAAAAAGTTGAGGTTAGGTTGGGCAAAAAACGTAAACTGTTTCTATACATTTTGTTCATACCACATGGTCCATGGCGATAGGCTTCGTTGGTGATCTACTACGGCCTTGCACAAAAGCGGCACGACACTTAGGGCCTTTTTCACCACTTTCTGATAAAGTGTCGAATAGGCTATTCACAGCTTTTTTGACAGATTCTCCATACTTCATCTGTTAAGTTAAGTGGTGGATAGCCTATCAACTTATCTTGGTAAGGCACTTATCAAGTGGTGAAACAGGCCCTAAAATTGCTAAGTTCCATCAGATAAATTTTTGAGTTCCTATGTTTTGACGCCTAAATTTATTATAATGTATACCTACTTTGAGTCTGGATATAGAGTATTGAAAAGTCTTGAAAAAAGGTAGGGCTGTCGACCGGTAAACGAATTTCGGTGTCATGGAGTGCGTATAACATCAGCTGGTTAGGTTTTTTCTTTTTAGCCGTCTTCATAATCACGTAGGAGGCAATATTATTATATGGATTTTTTGCCCTACTAGCTACTTCATTTGGCTTTATTTGATAACAGCATTCAAACCAATAACACGGTTTAACGGAAACCAGTTTGTTAATAATTAACAAAATTACCTAAGCATCAGGTTTGGGGTTTGTCGGGGAATCTGGGTCTCAACACACCGTCACACACGCGACAGCCGTGACCAGGGTGCTTAGACAACTTGCAATCGATATTTTTCGTCAGTAAAACTACAAGTTCTGGCACGTAGCGCTGAAATATTCTATGGCGTTTTCACTACTCGGATAAGCATTTTTAGTTTTTAGTCAATCTGCATTCGAAAATTCGGAAAAAAATTAAATAGAAAACGTATGAGATTTGATATAAGGCAACGCAAACTCCATGATACTGTGTCATATTATCATATCCTATTCATTTCTGATTTCTAACTTAAGCTATTGAAAGTATCAAAGATTAAGCATGATAAAATATATTCTATGCACATTCCTCCTATTTATAACACATACCTTAGTCACTTTAGAGGATTAATCATTAAGAAGTAACTGACAGACATATTATGTTATTACTAGTATGGATTGTAATTTAATTATTTCGTAACTCAATTAAATTTCTTTTTAACTGACATGACGTTCTATATTAGGTAGTGATGTAGCAATATCATCTTCATTCATCTGTCATGATTAAAATGTCTCATTAATACTTTTTGACATGATTGTCATGACGAAAACTGTTGCCTGTTATAATATAGAGTGTATTACGAATATAATTATGATAATACATCCATTGTCGTCGTAACCATACCTTTCGTATGTCATTTGTATATGCAGGGATAATATAACAATAATACTATCTTAAACAATGTATGCAAAGTTACCAAATCAATTTTTTGACTTGGTAATCATCTTTATTATGGCTATGTAATAGCACGACCACGGATTGTAGTCAAGTTGCAATCGTAAATTTTCATGATGATTTAATTTAAAAATGTTTGCAACTTGACATAACGATAAGCTAAGTTTGCATTGGCTTAATTTCATGTATTTTTGTTCTTAAGCTTTATAATAATAACTATCGATAAGCGGTATGAGTACTTCATATTAAAAGACTTAAAGGCTTTATTTACAAAATATTGAAATTCAAAACTAATCTAAATGAAATAACCGGAATACAAAGATTTAAAACTGATTTCAACAAAAAACCCGTTAATTTCAGATTTCCGTTCGCCCACAATAGAGCATCACAAAAACCGTACTACCGCAACTAACGTTAAAATTACTCAATAAAAATGATATTTACTTGAGATCCCAAAAAGTATAGTTGGTTACCGGTTATATCTTTTTATGTAATAGTATTGCAGAGTGTTGCAGAATTCAGATAGTAATAATTATATTATGCCTTTCCTTCGATGATGATTATAGTTAGTCTCTACTTCGCTAGTCTGTTGCGACCAGACAAATAGAAAAGAAACGTTGCAAAGAACGTTTGTGTGCTTAAGGCGACGCCTTGATAATTTGGCTGTAGCGATGCCGATTTTTCTCAGCAATGACTAAAGCTAAGAAACTAAAGTTCATTGTCAGTATTCATCACGTCTTTGTCTTTGAATTGCCCATAGCATAACACGATTGGACAACTTTTATAACAGGGAATTATCAATCGAAAAGACCTCTGTAAAAAAAGGGATTCCTATTTTTTCAACAGAGGAGAGTGATTTAAGGTTCCAAAATTTGTACATAAATTGGTTGAAGCATACACTTTAATATGTGCATAGCTTATATGAAATGTATTTATGGTTTTTAAATTACGCGACAATAACCATTTTATCGCTTACGCCCTTTCGATTTTTTGCTGTTCCATTGCTTGTTTTCTATGAGAGGCCGGCCCGGCCTCTCATAGAAAACAAGCAATCTAAAACATATCCAACACGGTTTCTTACTTAAACGCGGCGTCACCTTAAGCGCAATGTGACCCAATGATTAGGTAACTAACGTGTTAACGTGTGTGTCGTGTAACGTGTCCTTTACAGTATATTATGTATGTATTTTACTAGGTGACGCTCGCAACCCCATTACGCCAGAATTCTTTTGTCGCGAGATACGTTTATGACAGGAACCGTACATTTTTCCGGGACTCAAAGTATCTACATATCAAATTTCAGCAAAATCGGTTCAGTGGTTAGGGCGTGAATAAGTAACAGACATACTTTCGCATTTATAAAATTAGAATGGATAGTCCTAAGTGATACGATTGTTACATTTTATTTTAAAACAATAATTTGGCATATTTTGGTAAAAGACGGCCGCGGCCCCAGCCAGTTCTTGTCAGGCTACTAATCCGTCGAACCCTTCTTTGGGTGATCGCCCGAAATAATAGCCTCAGCCGCAAAATTTTGTCAGATATGATTATATTGGCCAAAGATGCCTGAAGATAAACTTTAGTCGGATACTACATAAGTTAACTTTTATCTTGTTCAGTAGTCATAATTGAGTGCTTTCTCTTCAGTTCTTTGACTTTGGTCATTGCAACTTTGTGCTATCTCCCGCATTTATAAGAAGGGAAAATTTAACAATTTCTGCTCCTAACTTCTTCTGAATACCTCTGCCGATCCTGGCAACACAGTAGATACAGCGGTCGGAAACTATAGGTCTACCAGAATCTGATGGCAAAAAGTGCGACAGTAAATTGACTATAGCAATACCGGGGTAGTTGGAATAAAATACTTTGATCCTTTTTTTCCTTATAGCGGCTGATTCTGTGTGTGAAACATGCAAATATATAACATTTATCCAATGATCAAGGATATTTTTTGAAAATCTGCCGTCAAAATTTGCCATCAGATTCTGGTAGACCTATACAAATAAGACAAAAGTCAAAACGTTATAGTCATAATGTTACGTTAAACAACCGTTAAGTCAATGTTTGTTCACAATAAAAGGAAATAGACATAACAGAGAAAATGGCGAGACCAATCAATTATTATGTGGGATTACTCAACACTCAACAACACAATACAACACAAAAACAGATATCAACGACCTCAGTACCGTTCTGTTACTAATTCACCTTATGAAGTTTAAGTTAAGAAATAAAGTTAAAAGTTATTGCAGTAACTATAATTATTACTAGATGACGCCCGCAACTCCGTTGCGACAAAATTAGTTTATCGCGTGGGAACCGTACGTTTTTTCGGGATAAAAAGTATCCTATGTTCTTTCCCGGGACTCAAAGTATATCTGTACCAAATTTCAGCCCAATCGGCTAAGCCGTTTAGGCGTGAAGAGGTAACAGACAGACAGACAGACAGACACACTTTCGCATTTATAATATTAAGTATAGAATATGGATGTTTGCTTCCTTTTTAGATCTCGGATCTTTGTTTTAGTTCTATGAAAAAAAAAAAACCAGCGAATAGTAATATACACACTATGATAATAGGTATTAGTAAATTCCTGTATAAATAACTGTCCATCTCAGCTTTACCTTTTAACGATTTAACTACTAAGCCGATTATGATGATTATGAAGATGTTTTGAGTCCGAGGAAAGGATTTTTTTTTAATGAACTAAGGGGGCAAACGAGCAAACGGGTCACCTGATGGAAAGCAACTTCCGTCGCCCATGGACACTCGCAGCATCAGAAGAGCTGCAGGTGCGTTGCCGGCCTTTTAAGAGGGAATAGGGTAATAGAGGAGGGTAGGGATGGGAACGGAAGGGAATAGGGTAGGGGATTGGGCCTCCGGTAAACTCACTCACTCGGCGAAACACAGCGCAAGCGCTGTTTCACGCCGGTTTTCTGTGAGAACGTGGTATTTATCCGGTCGAGCCGGCCCATTCGTGCCGAAGCATGGCTCTCCCACGTATATGATTATTTTCATCCCAGTAGGAGCTGTACTTATACTAGCTGTCATTATTGGGACATGCACTAAACCCAAAATTGTATCATTAAGTATGCAAACTGTGACATAACAATACGCTAGTTGCGCAACCGACCGGCCCAAATTGTCACGCTTTGTGTAAAAACGCGAGGTCGCTGTGTGTCAAATACCTCACTTCCTTCTCAAAATCCTTGGTATTTGTGGACATGTTTTATGGTGCTATATGGTGGTGCTATATGGTGCTATATGCCGCGGAAAGTACTAGGTACTTCCCGCGGGCCCTAGTTAGTAAACTTTTTTCCGGGATAGATCCTAGGAATTCCTATGTCCTTTCCCTGAACTCTAAGTATCTCCATATAAAATTTCAGCAACATCGGTTCAGCGTCTCTGACGTGAAGAGTTAACAGACAGACAGATAGACGAACACACTTTCGCATTCATGATATTAGTAAGTATGGATCCCACCAAAACATGAAATGTAAAAGGAGCTAAGCAAAATATTGAATAGCTATTCAATACTTCTGTCGTAAAAAGTTTTCAGATCACATTCAAGCCAAGCCTTCAACTTATTTTGTAATTTAAATCAACATTCAGTAAATGTATCAATAGATTTCTTTATTTTATAATTATTATAGTGGCTTGGCAATGAGCACTAGAAAAATAATCAGCTACTAATTGGATTTATTGGGCACCTTCAGCCACATGCGTCGTTACATATTAAAACACTTTACGCTTGCCGTCTGTGTAAGTATGAACTCCTCCCAATATGCAGTTTTATATTTGTTTCTATTGTGCTGATTGCCAAGCCACTATAATAATTATAAAATAAAGAAATCTATTGATACATTTACTGAAAGTTGATTTAAATTACAAAATAAGTTGAAGGCTTGGCTTGAATGTGATCTGAAAACTTTTTACGACAGAAGTATTGAATAGCTATTCAATATTTTGCTTGGTTCCAGTATTAACATTTCTTGTTTTGGTGGGATTTCATTTCTTTTTTGAAGGTTTTTTTTCTTTTCTTTTTAAGTCACGTTATGACTTTTCTGTACTTAGCTTTGCACCCATTTCCTGTCTTCTTTAATATATTTTTTCTTTGAGGCTTCGTTAGTTCTATAGGTGGACAATGCGACGTAACGTAAATACTTCTGAGTTCTGAGTCGATTATTCATAATATATAATTGACTCTTAAGCTAATACTTGAAGGTGGTCATTTTTAGCATTACCGTTGAATACATAGCAGCACTGTTGTAAGCGTCTTGACGTTCTTCGCAGGAAAGGAGCACACCTTATTTCATGCGATAACTTAAAACTCCCATATTATATCGAGCAAGTAAGAAGTGTATATTATCTCAGTACTGATAAGTGATTAGTGATTACATTTATAATATTCAAATCGAATTTAATTATTGTTTCATTATTAACGTTGTTAATATTATTTTTTATTTAATTAATACCATTTCATTAAGTTCATAACTAAATTAAAGCCTTTTAAGTACATCAAACAAATATGCAGTCAGTTCTTGCAAAATTACAAACATAAAAAACTTTTATTTATTTAACAAGTACTTAAAGTATTATATTATTATTTTTCAATTTCAGTTTTTAGGTTTCCCTGCCCAAAGGATGAAAACGGGGCCCTATTATTAATAAGTCTTCGCTGTCTGTCCGTCGTACATCCGTATGTCACTAGGCTGGATCTCGAGAACCGCAATAGCTAGATAGTTGCGATTTTCACAAATTATGTATTTCTGGTGTCGTTATAAAAGCTAATAGTCTAATCAAAATAAAATAAATTATTAAAGGGGGGCCTCATACAAGAAACACTATTTTTTTCTCTATTTTTGCTTTATGTCCATAATGGTAAGACTAAGGTTTTTAAAAATTTCAGGAAACACTCAATTTTATGTTAACTTTCATAATTAATAATAAAAATTAAATAAACTCATTATTAAAGGGGGGCTCCCATACAAATTTACGGTACGGAACCCTATGTACGCCAGTCCGACTCGCACTTGGCCAGTTTCATAATTTTTCCTTTCATTGTGAATAAAGACCTATCCGGGTACCAATTTTCAAGGTTATAAGTCTGCTAGAAGTACCTTAGAATTTTGATGATCTGTCAGTCAGTGACAAAATGTAGTAACTTTGACCATCCGTAACTATTAAACTATTTATCTAAATATAATGTAATTTATAGGTTAAGCTAGTTTTAATACTTGCTCCTAGTGACCAAAATTTTAAATTCCTAGCTTAGTTAACATCGAAGATAAAGGGGGTGTGAAATAGCTGCGAACCGCTTCGAGAAAAGTATGGTACGGCCGTGCCTTTGCTAAAAAGCTTGGCTGGGGCACTGCCGTGCCCCCCAGATTTATTACGGCACTAGGTTTTTTCCTCAGGCCGAAGCTAGTAGATGTCATTCAAAAAGTAGACGTATATGTGCTAATACTTAAATTAGGTATTTTGTCTGTCTCATCCTGGTCTCATCATGATTGTCTGTTAACTGTTTGTTCGAATAAAGAGTGGTACAGTAATGATACAGTACGACAAGGCTTTAAATGAATATGTCAATGATGTCAATGGGCGCTGCTGGTAAAAGAGAACTGTCAAAAATGACGTTTTTGTATGATTAGTTCCTTTTCTCGCCACGTTCATAAACAGCCTTGTCAAGCTGTAGTTTTTAGATCCTTACCTACTCCAACTTTCGATCCCTATTTTTGGCTCGCATGTCTCCAAAACACTTTTTACGCATGCTTTGAGGTTAGAAAGAAGAATTGATAGCACAAAACGAGTCGGATCATTGCGTCAGTATGATACGGGCTCCGCCACATTTACGAAAAATGTTTAGCCCTTAGCTGGTTTCGCTAAAAAAGGCAACGTATCTGGTATCGGGGGTAAAAAGTGACCCCACTCCATTGAAACAAAAAAATATATCAAAACAGGTTTCTTTCAAATTATTTAGTTTTGTATACTGATATAAAACTCTTAACCTAAATAAATGTCAGCTTTTAAGCCCATTAACATTAATAAATAATATTTTTTTCCTTATTAAAAAAAAATCTAAGTTTTCGATCATACTTAAACAACTGTTACTTTAGAAGCCCTTAAATATATTAAAAAATAAACTTATCTTTTATTTCTTTCTTTATCTAGTTTTCTTATATAATTTAAATAATAAAACACATGAACTTCTTTTGATATCGACAGAAAATTAAAAAATGACAGAGCAAAACAAGAAACCAAAAACTACTCGTAAAATTTTACTATTTTGTATGTGATTTTGGCAAAATTTTCTTTACAATTGCTAATTTTGGTATAAAATTCCCAAATACATCGAAAAAAATATTAAAAAACCATTGCAAGGTACCGTTGAAAAAAACATACACTTCTGGTATCGGAGGTAATTTTTGACCCCAGCACTGTATGTAACTCCGCTTTCAGCAACAGTAGAGCCACGTACGTTCGTCATCCGCCGCACTACCTGACGTAACAAGATTACACAGAATCAGAAGAATGTACATGTTTAAATAGTAAAGATGTCATAGAAAATTCGAACGCCTGGGGTAATTTTTGACCCCCGATACCAGTAGATTTATGTCCATGGGAAATTGCAATTCTTTCCTGCCTTCTAAACCGATGATAATGACTAAATCGATTATGTTAAATGACTCGAATAATGCCGATGACATAACAAGAGCAAAACGTTAATGTACAGTCGCGGAAATTTGCGGCTTAACCACTTTTATGTCTTATTATTACAGCAATAAAGTTGAATTGCTAGTATTATCAGTGACATACATTGCGGTTAGATCAGCTGCCCCATTAAATTGATGTAAAAAAGTTAAAGTCATTTATTATTACGAAAATATTTTTCATGGTCCTTTGAGCTAACATTATTCGAGATATTAGATTTTAGATCCTTCTCCTTGTTGGGACATAATAGAGAACCTTGATTGTGAAGCTGTCAATAGCATGTACATTAATTTGGCGCTGTTAAGCATTTTGTGTATCACCCCACAAAAAATTACGTACCTATCGAGTTACGAATGCAGTCATGTTCCTTAGATCATGATCATTTAGATGTGGGCTAGTATACAAAATACAAATACGTCAACCGTCGATCGCCAATTCCTGGAAATCTTTTGTTATCGCGGCCCATATTGGCCTTACGGGGCTTGAACAGATGGGTTAACAGCGACCAATTAGCACCCTATTGCTAATTGGTCGCTGTTAACCCATCTGTATTAATATTACGCAAACGTAGAGGTCGCCACTATCACGTATAGTAAATAATCCGACCAAAATCTGACATGCTGCACACGCCTAACAGAGAAACGTTGTCAAACGTCAAAGAAAACGTTTTTTTGCTGTATGTGCTGGTTCCGCTTCTAGCGTGAAAATATTGCAGTTATTTATCCTGATTGAAATCGATCGATCAATCATGGACAAAATAAATGTTCCTCTACGTGTTCTATTGGTTTATGATGGTAAATTGGACGTATAATGCTTTTTCTCTGTTGTTCTTTAATTTAAAAGTTTAAAATTATATTATTTTTTTTCCAGGTATGTCGCCACTGTTTTGATGAGGAAAGGTAATTACAATAGCTGGAGAGCGGTCATCCACCTTGTTTTTGCATTCAACGGTACTTAAACATTCAATTTATAATTTTGTAAGACGAGTCGCAACAGATAGCGGTTTTTATGAAGATTTGTTAACATTTGCGCAAAGAGGCTTCTATTCATTATAGGAAAATGTAAATAAACTGGGAGATAAATTAATAAACTTGGATTTAAGAGTAGATGATATAGAATATTCTTTAGCTGTGCTAAAACTGTGGTTTCAAAACCTTTATTTCATTATATTTTATTTTACAATAAAATTTAGCATAATTATTATTATAACATACAAAGCCTTAAAAGGAGGTATTGTTTGACAAGGCATTATCTATTAAACAGCGGCGTTTGGTTAATGTTTTGACTCATAAGCAGGCGTATTATTTCGTTAGTTCATTTTGTTACTTCACAGGAAAAGAGTGTTATGTCAAGAGCTTCGACCTTTTCTAATCCTTATCTAAGGATATGACAAAATATCGGAAATATATCCAGCACATAATTTGCACATACATGAATCATGATGTAATGCGAGTCCCAAACGGTTACGGAAACTCACGAAGTCGTGACACTGGTGACGTTTTTTTTTTCATTTAATGATTAATGGGCAAAGACTTAACAGGGTTCTGTTTCTTCGCGAGTGTTAAGTACGTTACGCTTTGACAAATGGTAGCTTATAGCTTGATTTATTGAGTTTGAAGTAGCATAATACGGCGGCTTGAGCGTTGCAAAACTGACGAAGAGATTGTCAATACAAACATTAAAATATTAACAGTAACTTTTAACTGACTTCCAAAAAGGAGGCGGTAATTATGAACGTAATAGCTAGTTTAAAAAAATATGGGATGCCATAAACAATATACGATTAATTTTTTGGAAATTATAGGACGTTAAAGATATTATAACTGTAATAATCCCAGCCTAAATTGTGTTTGGAAAACTTCTTAAAGGCTTTCATAAATGCTACTTTTTCTTCTAAATAACCAGACCTCGTGTTAAACAAAAGTGCAAAGTGTAATTATTATAATTCGTATACATGATATGTTCACAAACGGCGTAATAGCTCAAAATCTACGCAAAAATATACATGACAAACGCATCTGACAGAATATGAGAACTTTTCACGTGAGAACTTTCCGACGATCGTGTATCGGGGGCAGTTTATTTTTCCTTACGGCGCCGCGCTAGCGGAAATAATACACGCCTAGCTTCCGAAGTCCGAACACAATGTAATATGTATTTTATGTAGACATTAGGGTTAACTCATTTTGCAGCGTCGCTATAGGCGTTGCGATGCACTTTGCTGCCCAGTACTTACTAGCTGTTTGTTCTTTTCAATGGTTCATTTAAAAATGCATCTCGACCCATTACGATTTTGCAAATTGCAATGCGTGTTGACACTTATAAAAGCTAACGTTGACGCTTAGAAATGATGGCATAATGCTCAGAGTTATTTCCTGATATTGTAACAGCCTTCTAAGCGTTATTCACGTTGATTCATTTCACAGGGTTCAATTTTCTTCATAGGCTTGCAGTCTATTATATACGGGCTTTCTGAAAGGTTTCTCATATAGGTCGAGTTGATGCGGAACCACCGCGCTAACGGGCCGGTAACGGTGCAGCTGCGCACGCGCATGCCTGCCAGTTGCCACCGTGTGCGATCGTATCTCGTATATCATATTCGCACGTCAGTCTGGTTAAATGGTTAAATCAATTTTGAGCTGGGTAGAGATTTTGTTATAAAATTTAACGATAAATTGTTATTAAAACAGAATTAACAGGATATTCACAAATACATTTTATGAAAGTTGTGGGTTCTAAATATCAAATCCCTATTCTAATAGATTGATATTTTTTCACAATGTAGAGCTCACCACTAGGCTGCGGAAAATTGGCAATTCTTTGCACGTTGCCCATGATGATTGGCCAAACAAGCGATTACGAATGTTTGACGAACTCGTAGCAAGCGATATTCGTCTATGGTTGCACGTGATCGACTTATATTTGTGCTTGCTTGCTTCGCAATCACGATGACAGTCATGGAAATTTAGAACGGTCTAACGTGAAGAAAGACTTAAGTGCCCATAAATAAAACCATCTGTTCAATAGTAAATATCAGTGAAGTAAGTTTTACTTGGTACTACTAATATATACTCTGTGGTTTTACGCTAAAGTGAGTGTTTAGAAGGGCCGCTCCGTTTCCTTCAACTCACGCGCACGATGTTGACATTTCTGCCTGTCACCTCCGGCGGATTGGCGGGGTATAGTGTGTAAATGTGTTTAATATAGTATTACGGAAATCCATGCTAATATTGTGAATGCGAAAGTGTGTCCGTCTGTTACCTTTCAGTCTTCACGTTTTATTTAGTAGGAGTAGTAGTCCGATTGCGATGAAATTTTGTATTCAGATACTTTGTGCCAAAGGACATATTATGATAGTTTTTACTGCGGAAATTCAATATTATACTGATTCATTTTGTATGTAAAAATACATCGAAGTCACCAAAAAACCTAAGTTCCGTCCCTTTAGGGTAAAAAGATGTTGCCTCCAATATTATTATAATATTTACCATGGCTCATTGGCCAGCTGTCTTAACCCGCGAGCACTCGCGCTATGAGCATTTTGCTCATGGTAAATTTAAAACACGTGCCATTTTGTCGAAATTATGTTTATGGCCATCTTTTCTTCAGTAGCTGAGTTTTGTTTCGTCCCTCACCCCTAGATACAGATAACTTCTCACCAGGGTGCACTATTCACTGGTACGAGGAGGTTTGTTGCGCTGTATACCATCATGCGGCATTTTGCTCATCGCGCGGGTATCGGCGTAAGTACTTTTTTTCCTTATGAATAAATTATTTTTCATCATATCGACAGTTTTACTGCTACTTTTATGTAATATAATGGTTTTAAGTTATTGTTACGGACAACTATTGCGTATTTCTATTATAGATGGATCGGGATCGAAAAGATGAATGCAATTTGGTGTGGTCATATCCAAAGTTAGAACACCTTGCAAACCTTGTATATCCTCTATAAAAACATCGTATTTTAACGTGATTAAATGTTTATTACTAGAATCTGAGTTACCACTACAAGAAAAACCAAATAGAATTTGAGTGGTTTGCCTAAGATGCAAAAACCAGAAGACCAAAAAGGCCTGCATTTACTGCCAAAAAATTTTATGTACCAAGCAAAGTCATACATCTTGTGATATGTGTAAAGCTCGGAAATATAATGAAGAATAATACTTCCCACATATCTAAGTTTTCTTTTTGAAAACATTTTTATTTGTGATTTTTAGGGTTCCGTACCTCAAAAGGAAAAAACGGAACCCTTATAGGATCACTTTGTTGTCCGTCTGTCCGTCCGTCCGTCTGTCAAGACCCTTTTTCTCAGGAACGCGTGGAGGTATGAAGCTGAAATTTATATCAATTACTCAGGTCTACTGTCCCTTGAAGCTGTGAAAAAATCAAACTTCTAAGCCAAAGCAATCAAAAGATACAGCCGTTTATGCCGCAAATTTTCGACACTTGCAAGGGAATCAAAACCTACAGGGTGCTTCCCGTGAACTCAGAATCTTGAAATTTGGTACGAAGCAACGTCTTATAGCATAGATAAAGGAAAAATTACGAAAACCATAAATTTTTAGTTACATCACATAATATATTTTTTTTTAATAATTTTAAACTTACTACCCATTTCCTCATAAACGCGTAGAGGTATTAAATTGAAATTCATACCAAATACTCAGGTCTATAATACCTTTAAGCTGTAACAAAATCAAACTTCTATGACGAACTTTGTAAACCTTGCAGGTTTGTACGGAACCCTCGGTGCGCGAGTCCGACTCGCACTTGGCCGGTTTTTTTCTCCTTAGGCGACTGCAAAATTTCTTGTCATTAATAGTAATGAAAATTAAAAAGACAAATGTTGATAAAGTTTTAAATACATATTTTTTATAATGAACAAAGTATACTTTATTTAATAGAACAATAAAGAGTAAAAAAATAACTTTGTAAAACCTGCATTTAATGACATATTTTATAAACGTGAGCAAAATGCTCTACGCGCGAGTGCTCGTGTAATTTTTAGGGGCGCGGGTGCTGGCGGGTTAAAAAACAAAACTATTATCACTATATCATTAATGTTAAAATTAATATTCATTAATTGGACATAATTTTAAGGAATACAGTTAATTAATATTTGCACACTATTCTAATAGTAGAATATATCTTTACTCACAAAATGTAAACATCTACCGTACCATATTCTTTGCAAATAAATAAATTTAGATTTTTGATATAACCAAGTCGGGTCATGCATCCGTAGTGTATCTGTTAGGCTTGACAGAACCCGAACAAATTACTTTGCCATCAGCCCCACATCAAACTGCTAGAGTACCAATTTTTCTGATTTTTCGCTGACCTCTTAAGGGCATTCCCTCCGGAGATTGCGTAATTGACCGTATTTAAAACCCTATAAACTCATAATCTGAAAGCTACAAAGCTATAATAAAAATACAGCTATAATCTTCAGTATATCAACATTCCTTTCCCCGTTTTAAATTTTCTATTTTTGTTTATTATACTCATGATATCAGCTTCCAAAGTAATACCAATTTATTAAAATTCAAGCATACATTCAGCATCTCCTTAGCATTTGTAAATTACTTTTATTTGAAACTCACGCCAATAGATCGACAATATCATAAACTACATATTCCCCGTTTAAAATTTTTTTTAGGACAATTTTGAACTAAGATAAGTAAAAATAATAGGGTTTTGGCGCGATCTCGGCAACGCGGCAAATGTATGGCCGAGGTCGTTTGCTCGGGGGACGGCCTTAAATTAATTAAATTATTATCCAATCCATGAGAAACTCTACGGACATCAAAGCTGACGCAAGAACCAAATAACTGAGTAATTAGGCAAGCTATCCTTATAAGCCTAGGTATTCTAAGTAGTTAAAACTAGGTGGTCAGCAATCTGCATTCTAGTGTCGAAACATGTGTGCCAACCGCTAGTCTAATTATTTCGAATACTTTAAATGAGGTTACATTAACTCAGGATGTAGGCTAAACTTGTTTGGGTTCTAAACGTGGCCTTTCGGTCTTTACGGCAAGCGACTGCGGCCAACAAATATAATATTATGGTAAGTTTTTGTTAAACCATCAAAATTGGAAAAATATCATTTTTTTAATAATTCAATAAATGTAATATTAATTTTTTGCTTAAAAGTTCATTATATATTATGCACATAATCTATAAATATTCTCCTTTTATCTGGAGCTGGAGCAAAATTAAAATTCATTCTTATTCATATAAATGAAAATGAATTTTAATTTTGTTAGTCTCGCTAAAACTCGAGAACGGTTGAACCTATTTAATTAGTGGAAGTCCAAAAATACGTGCGTAATAACACTAAGTCGCCGGTTAGACGGTCAAATTCTCATCAATCTGCAATCCATCAATCTGATTGACGGAATATTGATGGTTATAAAAAGTTCATATTTTAAAATATGATCAATCCGTTGGTTAGACGATCAAATTTTCGTCAATCTTTACCGGATTGAGGGATCAGATTGATGAAAATTTTACCGTCTAACCGGTGACTATAGTACACTCTTCTAAACGATGCATTACGAGTAACCATACCGCCCTGTCTGATGATTCTGTTCTTCCTCTCCTTAGGACTGCTGGAAGAAATTTCTTTTAGAGATAAGCAGTACCTGTTGTGTCGTCTTTCTTCTAATATGTTACTTTTAATAATTGTTTTGTGTGCAATAAAGTGTAAATGAATAAATAAATAAATAAACCATAGTAACAAATATCATTGCAAAAGCATTGCGTAAATTCCTCGAAACGTCCAAATATGAACGTAGAACGTACCCTTGCCACGTATACGTTGTGCAACGTACGATTATCTACGTTCAATGACAAACGAATTACTGTTATTAGGTAAAACTATCACAAACTTAATTTGAAGACGACCTAGGTCCTAACCCAAGCTTATTCAAATAATACATGACAGATCCTTCGTAAACGAATGTTCTTAAAAATTGACGTTTCTCTCAATTTGAGACTGAAATACTCTTTACTATTATAGGTCTACCAAAATCTGATGGCAAAAAGTGACAAAATAAATTGACTCTAGCAATACCGGGGTAATTGAAATAAAACATTTTGATCCTTTATTTTTCTTCGGCTGATTCTGTGTGTTAAACATGCAAATATAAAAATTTATCCAATGATCAAGGATATTTTTGGAAAATTTGCTGTCAAAAAATGCCATCAGATTCTGGTACACCTATAATAATAACATCTGTTTTTCTGCGACAACTTAACGTTTAATTTTAGGGAATATAACTTAGCAAGGATTTAGTAAGGATACAATCAGCCCTGGATAAGGACTTAGTCTTATATGCCGAAAATCATAACAAGAAAGAACGAAGTTGAAAAGAATACAAAATGTCTAAAGCCGATAATATGACACCACACTTTTTCAGGGCCTGATACTTAAGAAAGGAATGGCCTCTTGCAGATTAATTTAAGGAGCGTCTTACTCCCTAAATCCTTATTACACTGCCTTAAATTAGAGTAAGGAATAGTGATGAGCAAAATTGGTCTTGGTCTTGCAGTCTTGGTCTTGCATTTTTTGCAAGACCAAGACCAAGACTAGGTGTGCAAGAACAAGACCAAGACCAAGACCGACTATGCAAGAGTCTTGCATGGAGCAAGACTCTTGCTAAAAATTTTTTCTTAATCGAAGTGACTATAATATGAGATAAAATATTTATAACAATTGATCTACTTAACACAAATTTCAAGTTCTTGTGATACAGCCTGGAAACAGGCATTTTGTAACCATGCATTTAAACTAAAAATTTAGGAAGATACGTGGCGGCCGAAAAGGAAGATCTCCTAACCGAGAGAGAATCCGAAAATCTGGCCAAGTGCGAGTTGGACTCGCCCATGAAGGGTTCCGCAGTAGCAAAAAGGTTTATTTTATTAAATTAAAAGGTTTTTGATTTATTTTTATATTTCAGTTGATTTAATGAAAGTTAAGGTTTACCATTTATGGCGTATAAAAAAATTACTTGCTAGTTTTCGTTCAAACCAATTTTCCTTGGTAGTTTTTATAGTAATGTACATCATATATTTTTTTAGACTTATCATGTCCTTACTTTAAATGTTAGAGGGGGAGCACATATTTTACCACTTTGGAAGAGTCTCTCTCGCAAACTATTCAGGTTAAAAAAATTATATTAGAAATCTCAAAATTATTTTGAAAGACCTATCCATACATACCCCACACGCATAGGTTAGATGAAAAATAACTTGAGAGGTGTCAACACCTGATGGAACGAAGTTATTTCTTATGTACAAAAAACCTGTATACACTTAAAAAAATGCTTTCTATGAGAGAGAGATACAGAGACAGACTGAGAAAGACGCGCACGCCGCACGGCTTAAAACTATAGCAAAAAGCACAGACATAGATCAAGATAGATACCGCATCTATCTTGATCTATGTCTGTGGCAAAAAGTGTCGGTCAAAAACTGTCGTTACAACTTTTTCCGTCTAGCCCCCTTTCGGAACACGCAATAAGGAACTTCGTTCGACCCCTTTTTTTTTTTTTTTTTTTTTTTTCAAGACGGGAAATGCGCTTAAGCATGCCCGGCGGCACTGGGGAAGGACCACCGGGGTATGTGGGACTCGCTACGGCCGAGAAGATGGTAAGTTGGCCGCAGCTCTACCCACTAAAACCCGTCCGTGCCTTCTCCTCCGCTTTGTGCTGGGCCGCTGGACCCGTCTGAGACGAAAACTGCAGCGGCCCAGTCAGCGGCGTCTGCTTCCAGCGCAGCTCCTCCGCGCGACATTCTGCTGCCGCTTACTCCGGGACAATTTTTAATGATTTTTCTATTTTTGTATCAAAATCTTTATGCGGTTCACAGATTACACCTACTTACCAAGTTTTAATTGTATAGCTTTTATAGTTTCGAAGAAATGTGGCTGTGACATACGGACAGACAGACAGACATGAGTCATGACGAATCTATAAAGGTATCGTTTTTTGCCATTTGGCTACGAAACCTTCAAAATACTATAGAAGAAATCCGAGGGAAAGTTCTTATTTTTCAAAATTTTCATTATCCTTTATGGACATTATTGCCGCTAAAAGATCAGCCAATGCTGAGTTGGCTCTCGACTTTTCATTAGTATTTTCAATTTAAGAATCATTTTCTCAACAAGTTAAGACAAGATCATGTTGCTAGTTTAGATAATTTAGAATTGAAAATGTATTATCTAGAAAATTAAAACGTTTACGAAAAGTTTTGAAAAATGTTTGCAAGAGTCTTGCTTTTTGCAAGACCAAGACCAAGACTAGACGTGCAAGACTAAGACCAAGACTGCACAAGCAAGACCAAGACCAAGACCAAGACTGGTCGAGTCTTGGTCTTGGTCTTGCTTTGCTCATCACTAGTAAGAAATATAAAGCTAATTAACATAAAACAGTTTTGACATAATATTATAGCAGACTGCAATTTTATAAAGTGTATAAGAATTAATGTTTTTGTAATACAGAACCATAGACAATGACTAGCTGATTCAACAGTTTTGCTAGTGCATAAAATCCCTAAGTGGACTTAGGGACATCTTGAAATTGGCCATTCAAATGCACTTACATTGCTTTTCCCACATCCATACACCACAAAGACCTAAATAATCTAACCACTAAACCATGAACATTACAGTAACAGTAACCTCTACAAGTGAAAGTACCACAACGATCACGTAACACGCTGTAATGTTCCATGTGGACGTGCTTACTTTAGAGGTTAGCTTACGGCATGAGTTAGATGAAATCCGCCATGGTCCAGGGCTTTCTAAGATTAATTGATGATGGAGATACAGGCACGAATTTGTACATAGCAGAAAATTGGTGTAAAATAAGGCTGACGTTTTGTTTTACCAAGTTAAAGGCTATCGAAGGTTTTCCAAATATTGGGTTGAGAAACAAGGCCGCGATAATCAAATCAGCGTGATTTTTTAGGGTTCCGTATACAAAGGGTGAAAACGGGACCCTATTACTAAGACTTTGATTTATATTATATTTTTTAAAACAGGTCATGAAATATTTTTTTTAGATTTTACCCCTCATGGGGACAAAAAGTCAACGTTTGCTTTTTTGTTTATAGCTAGGTAGTTTATTTATTTCTAAGTTTCATGATCACGACTCGCCTTATAGTCTATAGCAGAGGTTCCCAAACTTTTTTTTTGTCATAGACCACTTTTAACATTTTGCTGGATCTGGTGGACCCCACAGCTTACCCCCCCCCAGTTCAAGGCCGGTCAAAATCCAACAGTTGGACCTTTGTATTCTAAGTTTGACTCACAAGTCACAGTGCAAGGAACATTAACCTTTACTTCGGAGCGGTAAAAAGTAAACGCAAATATTTTATGTTTTGTAGATATTGAACCTAAATTACCAAACTCATTTATTTCTAAATCTCCTCGCTCTGTAATATTTAATCTGCTATTAATATAATATTGTCTGTCTATATTCATAGGAGAAGTCAAATCGGGTCACCTAATTTTCATAGACCCCCGTTAACGACTCGTGGACCCCCATTTTTTTTCCACGCAAGCGTAGACCCCTATCGGGCTCCCGTGGACCCCATGGGGTCCACCTGGACCACTTTGGGAATCAATGGTCTATAGCAGGGGTCACCAAATGGCGGACCGCGGTCCGCATCCGGACCGCCGACGCATTGTGTGCGGACCAAGCATGTTCGAAGATGAACTTCATTAAAAATAAAATTCGGTCTAGACTTACTGATGAACATCTCCTGGAATTTAATATCAATAGCTTGCACCAATTTCACTCTAAGCTTCACAGAGATGGTGGTGTTGGTGATGGTAGCTATAAAAATCGTCACTTTTCTCGTAGTACCGTATGTACCTTTCCAATTTTCGTATTTTTTATAAAATGTGCGGACCGCGAAGGTCATTTCAGTCCTTAAAATGGCCCCCGAGCGAAACTAATTGGTGACCCCTGGTCTATAGCCTAACTTTAGACTGTTAAGATATTGCCCGGTACAACTGAACTCAATAATATGACGTCAAGTGGCATATATATGTAGGTTAAACTAGTTGCAGGTTGAATGGTTCATAAAATAAGTAGTTTTAATAATAAATCATCTCGGACCACGCCCGAATGCTCAGGCATTATACATAGTGTAAATAAATACAGTAGTTTATCTCCATACTATTTAACGCATTCAGTTATTGCCTGATTTTAGATAACTTTAGAAAACAGAGTTTCAGTGTAAGTTCTTGTTACATCACAGTTTGGGCTTGAGCAAAAAATTGTATAGCGTTTTAGTTGCCATTGTTAGCCACTAAAGAAACCGTTTAATAGCATAAAATTAAATTACGCTTTTTCTCACCGTGCGGTGAAAAGTGTCAAAGCTTAGCACTCTGAATAATTAAACATGTCGCGCACACTTATAACTCGTTTAAAAATAGAACCACACGCTAAAAAAACACTAGTTTTTATAAAATTTGATATGAAGAGTTGCGTTACCGTATGTACATTTATTGTTGCATTTAGTTTTAAGGTGCGGTGTAAATGCACCAGCTATTTAACACTATTTCTGGCGGAATGATAAAATATAGTTACGATTGTATTGACAGCAGCAATGTTGGTGGCATTAAGGTGGTTTGAGAACTGGAACGGAATTTGGGGCGTAGGAAATTTGAAAAATACTCCAAACTCCGCCGCGGGCTAAATAGAGTATCTATTCTACGGGAATACCTTTTTGGGATTAAAAGTAGCTTATGTGGTAATCTACAGTCTTAACTACCTACCGTAACACCACTTTGATCAAAACACTGTTCCATAATCTTTGAGTGAAAAAGGAACTATGAGTACCATAAACACTAAAAAATGTACATAATGCAAACTTTGCTAAAGTTTAGTAATTTGCAGCTACCGTATTTTCTTAAATAAAGAGTTAGGGCCTTTACCCCGGGGCGACTATACCACTATACGGTCCTTTATGTCAGCGAGGGGCCAACTGCACAAACGTATCCAACGAAGGGCCGCTCGAATTGTTGACTGCCATAGTGTTTCAAACAGCTTGGACCCCTTGGAATTACGCCGAGATGTAGCTTCACTCTGCATCCTCTATCGGTTGTATCACGGGGAGTGCTCTGAGGAGTTGTTCGGAATCATACCACCTGCAACTTTTCGCCATCGTCCCACGCGAAAAACATACCATCCTCATCACCTTGATGAGTGGCAGTCTTCCACAGTACGTTTTTCGCGTAACTTTCTGCCGCGCACTGTAAAACTCTGGAACGAACTGTCACCAGCAGTTTTTCCGGACCTATACAACCTGCAAACCTTCAAGAAAAGAGCGTATTCCCTCTTAAAAGGCCGGCAACGCACCTGCAGCTCTTCTGATGTTGCGAGTGTCCATGGGCGACGGTAGTTGCTTACCATCAGGTGATCCGTTTGCTCGTTTGCCCCCTTATTTAATAAAAAAAAAAAAAACGACTAACACTCGGAACATTTTTATTGCGAAATAAAACCTAGATTTTATGGGAAAGCCTCTTTTCTCCTGGAGGAGGTCCGCGGTACCAGGTTGTGGTGATGTTGGAGTAACGCTCGAGGGCGCAGGGAAAGCTGCTGCCGGAATAAACACTAACGGAAACCAGCCACCAGCACGCACGACGCGTGCGCCCGCGCAGCGGCTCTCCGACTACGATTGATGATGTTCATTGTACAATAATTGTACAATTGCACAATCGAGGAAATTGATTGCTAGGCAGTCAACGGACTACATAGGTCTGTCAATTGCCTAGGAATCAATTTCCGTTTGATTGGCAATATGTCAATCCAATGCTAGCTATAACCATCCGACCGATCAATAGATCGGTCGGATGGTTTTGACTTAACGCGACTAAATTACTTAGGCCCGCCATCTACCTAGGAATCAACTTCTCTGATAGTCCAAAATATAACAAAACTAAGTGATAATACTTTGGGTGTGGATATGTCCCTTATATAGAGTTCACTGTAAAAATAGCAGCGCTGAATGAGCACGGTTTTTTGTCATTTGTATGTACAAACGCCTCAGCATCATGAATTTTCCCATGCAAAAGTTACAAAAATGTTGCTCTTTTAGCGCTGCTATTTTCACAGTGAACTGTATATAGGGGACTCATACATGCCACAGAGCAGGGGCCACTAATTAGTTTCGCTCGCGGTCCATTTTAAGAAATGAAATGACCTTCGCGGTCCACACATTAAAAAAATATTAAACAAAGGTAATTACGGAAATTACAAACATATATTTTATTTCCATATCAATGAGAAAAGTGCCATTTTTGCTGCTTGTTTGGAGTGAAATTGGTGCAAGCTATTTACATTAAATCCTGGAGATGTTCATGAGTAAGTAGAGACCCAAATTTATTTTTAACGAAGTTCATCTTCCAACATGCTTGGTCCGCACACAATAGGTCGGCGGTCCGAACGCGGACCGCGGTCCGCCATTTGGTGACCCCTGCCCTAGAGTATCACTATGTTTTGTTACATCTGTATATCCTAGTCGCAGTTATACTAATCTGTTTATCTACTAGTATCTACTACCTTCCTACGCATTTACCTACGTTTCAGTTTATTTGAATATAAACAAAAAATCTACCTCGTACTAATGAATGTTCAACAGTTTTTGTTACCGCTGCCCATACTAAATGTGACGAAACTAATATAAAATGGAAAAGTTTTCCTGCATTGAATGTGTTCCAAATAAAACGATAGATTTTGTTGCTCGCGGATATACAGTAAACCAAGGGGAAGAGGATTGACTACTTTTATCGATAGAAAATGTACTTGTAATTAACGATACGAAGATAAGGAAAATATCTAATATCAAAAAGTTAGCGATAGAAGATAATATATCCTTGTTTTTTTTATTACAAATAAGCGTTGGTATTTCGTTACATCTAAGCTTGTTAAAATACCTCACCATTTGGGCGCTTGGCCTTACAGATGGACCTCAGATGTAGAGTTAGGGGTATCGCGCCGACCCATCTCGCTGTAACAAGACGTGATATTATAACGTCATGTCTGACCGTAGAGGTCAAAATCTGATAAAACTCAGAAATATTTAGGTGCGTCTGTAAAACAGAAATGCATTATACACTACGAAAAAAAAAAAGGTAAGTCCTTCTGAACATATTTTCCACTCTGAGTTTAAATACCATCGAAGAAATTGATTCATAGGCGGACTTCGACCCAAATGACGTACTCGTACATTTGGTCGGATTCATATTATTATGTTAGCTGTGATCTGTCGGACGGGCTTGGCATAAAGCGACTAAATTATGTAGGTCCGCCATGAATTAACTTCTCTGATAGTGCATTGTCTCCTGGACAAAAATATATTTTTTAGCTTTATCTTGCGGCAGGGCCTATTTACCTATTTATTATAGTATCCCGCGAGATTACTTTACTTTTAACCGACTTCCGAAAAGGAGGAGGTTATATGTTTAGCTGTGGATATTTTTCAAGACAAAATTAGCTTATATTGTGATAAACCATATCCTAAGATACTAATTAATTTTAGAATCCATTAAGTGGGGTAAGGCGCGAAATAATATTATACATTTACAAAGTTCACATTGACCTATCTTAAATTGTGGTTTTATGTTTCTTGCTAAAAGTGAAATCACAACAATTTCTTTAACTTTTAAGTAAGGCAATGCAAATTGTCTAGTTCACTCGACTTCCACTTAAGGGCTTTATAGTTAATAAAACCTCATTTGGATGTGTGGTGTAAACAAGAGCTTCCTTATAAAGTCAGAAGTAAAAGTTATCTAAAATAACAGTTTATGTCGTAATTCTGCTTCCCGATCCGGCTTAAAACGAAAGTGAAGCGCGTACACGCAAAAATAGTATTTATTGTATTAATGAAACTTCCTTTTGGTTATTGGCTAATAATAGTAGTTTGTTTTTCCTTTAGACAAGTATCCAGCATCTATCCGCAGGGCCAGCATAACAACAGCAGATATGGGAAAAAAATCGACATACTGACAGATTTTATCGACAAAGTGGCGGATTTACATTGTCTGTCTTTTTGTCTTGTCTAACTGTCACTTTGTCTATTCTTCCGTAGTAAGAAATCGTTTCTATAGTGACCATGCTATGCTTGCAGATATGTTGTTCGTCTGTTTTAGCTTTTGCAGGCTAATCTATTGCGCTTAAATTCGTTTTCTTTTTCATTTCCACGATAAATCTACTCTATCTTTCTATGTCATTTCTTCTCTTTCCGAGCCTCAAAGTATGTTTTACCGAATAATCCAAGCTAGCTAGGCGATGAAGTAGGAGGATTAACACTCTGTATATTTCATGATATTATGAATTTTGCCATTTACAGAACATATTATACTTATTTTACTTTTAAGGGTACAATTATGTGGTGCTCATAGCCGATTCAATTGAACGCAGGATTTATGAAAATCTACCCTGTATATAAATATTCGGCTATGTTAATCAGCACCGATGGGCTTATAACACCTTTCCCGCAAAAGATATTCTGAATTGAGCTTCCCTACTCTAGCCACAGACTGTTCTAGGTGGCTTCTGAAAATAGAGCCTGACAAAATTGGCCACAATTTTACAAAGTTTCGTTTTACACCAAAGTTTCGTTTATGAAATTGACTATAGCAAAATATATTAACTATAGCAAAACGACACTTAAGGCGCTATATTGAAAAAACTGTCCTTTTTGACGTAATACTATAGGACCCTCAGAAGTGTTACAAATCTGGTAATGAGATATACATATCTTCATAGCCTTATCTAGGTTTGAGAAGAAATAGAAACACGATTAATGTATTTTGCCTCGATACATTTAATTTTCGAAATATCCTCTTAAAAATACGAAATTTGAAGATTATTTTTAAACGAAAATAAATGTATTGTAGGAAATTAGTCAAATTGATAGACACCTTTGCAACTCAAAATCGTATAGAAGCATTTTGCTTAAATGCTCCTAGTTATTTTTTAAATGATTATAATTACGTTTTTCGCATGTTTTCCGAGCGAGCCGATAGCTTCTGGCCGCAGCGTATTCACGAATTTATAGTCATACAAATTAAGTATAAAATTGCCCTTGCGGTAAAATTACTTTCGATATAGCGCCTTAACGTCATAAAATGTATATCTCACGAGACAATTTGTATGTCAGCTGCCTCGTTATATTAGAGTCATATACATAATGCCTCCTCTCAGTACCTCATTATGTAGTTTACTATGATACATTGTAGTACTATGTCTTATTTGAGTTATCTATACTTACTTTATGAGGAAATGTTCGTTTGTTTATATCGAACTAGTTGATGCCCGCAACTCCGTTGCTCAGATATTCGTTTGTCGCGTGGGAACCGTAATTTTTTTTGGGATAAAAAGAGTCCTATATCCTTTCCCGGGTCTCAAAGTATATCCATATAAAAAAACATCGAAATCTGTTCAGTGGTTTAGGCGTGAAGAGGTAAAAGATAGAAAGGCAGACATAATATATACTCATTTTAGCATTTTTAATTCGTATGGATATATATCGAATAGAGGTATTTTGACGCAGCGGAGTTGCGGGCGTTGTCTAGTTTGATATTATAGTCAACTGTTACGTAATATAGTGGTTTTAAGAGCTATCGTATTTACTTGCTTGTGTTGCAATACTAGTTGTGGTTTGGCATTCTAAGATACTAAAGTTACGAGTTTAGGTAACGTATTATCTTTAACTTTATGTTTTTCAATTTATTTCACTTGACGAAAATAGCCCATGTGTTGAAATTGAAGAAAAAGGGTCGCGTCGGTAAACTGCGTCGCGCGTTGAAATCTTTTCTTCATAGAAAATTAAGGTAAGTACTTATTATTAAAAAAAAATTAATCATTTTAGTAATTTAAACAGCAAAAAAAAAAAAACACTAACATCTTCTGAAAGTTCTGTAAGTATATTTTTGTTGCAATAAAGATTTTTATTTTTTTATTTTGCCCACGAGTTTTTACAAGCAGGTTTTCGTTTATGGCTTGGCATTTTTAATAATAAAAACTATTCTATTTTATTTTCTAAGACTGAAAGTATCTTAAACCGAAATTCATCGAAATCGATAATGGACATTAAACTTGAAGAAGCTACAGACATAATAATATATTCGTGTTTGTTTAAATAATCATTGAATAGTACACACTCCTAATTTAAATTTAAGTGCCATAAGGCTCGATTAATAAAACTTCGCCGAAACGCGCGTTTTGGCGGCTACACCGCGAGATGATAAGCAATTATTTTATGTAAATGATCGTTTCATACTATTCTTTGTTATCACGCGGTGTAGACGGTGTTGCCTAGTTTACTGTGCTATTTAACTTTATCACGGTATTTACTCACCGCAAATAAATTAGTTGTGTATTACATCACAACAAGCTGCAGATACACCTGATAAGGTGCGGCCGTATCGATTACAATCGGATCCCACGACCCGTTCTATAGTGATACCACAATGGTGGCACAATGGTGACCTGGGCTGGGCATGTTTTGTTTGATGGGGATTATACTCTTTTATATTCACAATTTTCTGTACTCGGAAAATCCGACGTCAATGGATGAACATCAATGTAACGAAGAATGAGACATGTCAACAAAAAATAATAATCTAGTAGTTCATTCCTTAAAAATTTACTTCTTCGCGATCTTCCATTCTACAGTATAAAAGTCTACTTGTTTACCAATTCGGCCACCATACTTGGTTGGCGGTATGTGCACTTAGGTTAATTTATCCTATTTTATTATTGGGGACAGATGCCGAGGCCATAAAGGAAAATCTTCCGACCGAGCGGGGTGCTACGCTCGATCAGGCCGAAACCCACTGCCGTCATTTCAGCCATTTGAAATCTCAGAAACTTCTCTAGTGTTATTTAGGATTGTACGCTGTTTGGCTCCAATTTGACCCAATAAGATACTAAGTGCGTAAATATTCGTAGAGTATTTTGAATACGTAACAATAACCAAAATTTCTTCCTGGTGACAAAACTCAGTACTCTGACTTCCCCTCAAACTCATCACGTAGTATGGATATGTTACCTCATTATCTAATACGACATCCTAGACATTATCACAACTAGGAATCAGCAAACTCGAGAATTTCTGGTGACATAACGTAACGTGACTAATACGCCCATTACCCAGGTCGCCAGGTCGGCAGGCTACGTCATACTTTCACCGCATTGTTAGAAGTATCTAATTAGCTAATGACCGTAACGAGGTCAATTATCTAACAATCATCCGTTTGACAGGTCGTCGATAAAACTGTTTTGGAAGGAGTTCTGGAAAAATATTAAGTCAGAAAAGATTTAAATATAGGCTGATATGATGATGATGAACTAAGGTCCATCATCATCATATCAGCCTATATTCATCCACTGCTGGACATAGGCCTCTCTCAAAGAACGCCAATATGACCGATCTCCTGCTACTCGCATCTAACATGGACCCGCAACTAAACGGAGATCGTCGTTCCACCTAGTTGGAGGTCGACCGATATCCCAGCCTTGGTCTCCATTCCAGAGTAAGTTTACTCCAGCGATCGTCTGTTCTTCGAGCTACGTGACCAGCCCAGTTCCAGTTTTCCCCGCGTGTTATAATATGAATTCTGACATAAAATAAAAATAAAAACGATTCATTGAATTTTCGGGTAGAATGCTGAAAAACACTTTAGTACATAATTTGATTTTTCTATAGCCATTATACATGAATCATGATTCATAATATCATTTAACGTAGATTTCTATGCATGATTTTTTTACACATTATATTGTTCGGCAGATTACCTCTACAACGTCCTATACTTTATTTTGTAAATATTAAATTTTTTATCTATATTTATCAACCTACTTGTCAAAAGTATTGATATGATAGCTAACGTGATCATTCGCTACACTTTCCTGACTCCTGACCCTGGTTATGAAAGGCATTGTTAGTTACATAAGCCGTCGTGACTGACATGTCCAAATTATAACAAATTGCTGAAGGGCTGTGCAAGACTTAGGGCCTTATCATACTAGCGGTTGGCAAGCGGCTTCGGTGCGGGACGGGCGCGCAGCGAATAGGTACCTACGTCACGGACGCGCAATGAACACGCTGCGGATGCTTCGCGAATATACGTCGTGAACGCACAACGAGATAGCAGCATTTGTATATTCGGTGTAAGCATGCTATAAAAACGCTGCGTATCTGCTACGTGTTCGCGACGTCTTCGATGCGCAGCCGCAACGTATTCGCTGTGTACCCGCTCCGTCCTAAATCCGCTCGCCAAACGCTAGTATGACAACAGCCTTAGGTAATAAAACGTAGGGTCTAGCGAATTGTACTATTTCATTTCATTCTATTACTTGCGTCATAGTATAATTTTATATTTATCTAAAGCAAAGATTGGCCGATAGTGACGTATCTGCAGACAGTATTTGCTTTTTACATAAATTACATTTTCACGTAGGTGCAGACCAAACCCTTTTAGATAAAAACTTGAAACGCCTACATCAGAAACGTGAAATATCACGTTTCTGATGTAGGCGTCCACCAAGAAAGAATTTTTCTCACCTCCGGCACAGAATATATATTAGTTGTACCAACCTCCGGGCGGAAAACGTGAACTTTCTTCCCGCTGCGCTTGCCGATGTTGCCGTTTTCCGCCTCCGTCGATGAGAAAAATAGTATATATGCACCATGGGCAGTAAATAAGAAAGACTCAGATCACATGTGATCTGAGACATTTCTTATTTTCCTGCCCTAGGTGCGTAACGTACTATTACAAAATTTCACTCCCATGACATTTAATTAGGGGACCAAACGATTATGTGAGCTTTTATCAAAATCCGCCCTGTATTGTCGTAACTCGTTACGTGTTCGAAGATAAAAGCGATCAGTAAAGCGTATTCGAACGTTTCTCAATTTAGATCATCGTAACTATTGGCTTTATGATATTTACGACCTAACGTGTCTAGCGAGTTTTACTCTATAATCTATATTACTTCAATTAATTATAGTAAGCAAAAAGCGTATCTTCTTGGAAACGAAAACCCGTCTTTTGAGGATCGATTTATGAATATTAATATTTGGAACAGAATCTTACACCTGTGCAAAATAAAAAATTAAAAACAAAATTCTAGATTTTCTACGTCATTAGGTAAAAGTATTTTGAAATGAAAAGTGTTATTGTTTTATTAATAAATTAACTGACTCTTACTATGTTTTTGCTTCTGCTGCATTTCGTATATAAGAATTTCCAAGACCATTTTACCAAAAAACTATAATAGTTATAATATTTAGAAGGGCGCTCCTCTTAAGGTAAGTAGAGTATAAGATTTCGTCCGATTATGATTAAAACATGAAAATTATCTTTTCTAAGTAATATAATAAATTATTAAAAATGCAACCTTAATAGTTTTAGTGCTTATATTAGCTTCAAGGTGATAACCTAGATTAATTTAGCTTTATATAGTCTGTTTATCGCCAAGGTGATGAGTCATAGCTTTAGATATATGGTAACATATTTTTTCTACATCACAACGAAGAAACTTTGAAGAAACGGAGAACGAAAGTTAATGAACGAATCCGTCCGTCATCCACGTCCCGACTTCAAAAGTATCACAAGTACGTTTAACCTCTAAACCGCTTTACATATAGCAGCTTTAACATTTTGTTTATATTATTCTCATCCAGTAAAATCCAATTCAGTGCTAGATAGCTACTGGAATAATGTAAGCGGGCACCGGAATGCGCTGCAGAATGCGATTTATTTATTCCAGTGTCCGTTTACATTATTCCAGTAGCAAAAAGGGAATACGTAATATAAACTGGAAATTATATTGTAATCAAATCGACAAGTTTGACATTAATTGATCATTGCGATTACGATTTGATTCAAGTTTCTTCTATTTTAATTAAAATCGACATGGAATCGGACTCGTGAATCGAAATCGTATTAGGTTCCAGAACTAGACCATAGTGCAACCAATATAGTACTGGTCTCGCTCGAACAACTTTTAATTTCCAGAATTTGACATTCAAAAGAAGATTATCAAGGAAATATTGTATTTTAATGATAATGTTAGTACCTAATCTAAATTTGTTTATGGTTAAAAATACCATAAAAAGGCAAAAATCTTGACATTTTAATACCTTTTTGGGAAGTTGTTTAAAAACAGGTAAATAATATATAGGTTAGTAAATATGTGTAAATATATAGTTATGATAATACGTTTTATATTTTGCTACAGGATGTTTTCAAAAGGACAGGAAATTATAATTTATCAGACTAGGACGTGTTAAAGTTATTAAACTATATTATTGAATATTGAAAACAACTAAAACATGTTTTGTTTGTATAATTTTTAAACCGAATTACAAAAAGGTTAAGGTAAAGTTTATAAAAACACTTTGGTAAATAGTGCATTAATAAAATAGCTGTGTTAAGATTTGTGATGTTTGAAACGACAGATTATATTATTTGTAAGGAAAAAAGTATAATATTTCAGCGACATATACTAGCCCATTTTTATACTGACCTGGCAAACGTAGTTCTATTTTTAAAATATCAGGGGATGATCGTGTAAGGGTGAAAAATATGGAGGATTGCATGTGTTTTTAGTCTCTTACTAGAATAAATTAATGTTACAGTTCTTTTGCGCTAAAATTTGCTTATCGCTTATTATAAACTAGCGACCCACCCCGGCGTCGCACGGGTATAAAATATATAGCCACTGAAAAAATGATTAAAATAGATAGCCTATGATTCTTTACGTGGTCTACTTCTTATCTGTGCCAAATAACATAAAAATTGCTCCAGTAGTTCGCGAGATAAGCCCTTTCAAATAATTTCCCCCGTTTTTTCCACATTCTCCTATTAGTCTTAGCGTGATAAAATATAGCCTATAACCATCCTCGATAAATGGGCTATCTAACATTGAAATAATCATCAAAATCCGTTGCGTAGTTCTAATGTCGGCACTACAAATAGGCGAACGCGTTGGCCAACGCGTTTGCGAGCTTGCCGCGCGGTGTCGGAATGATCAAAGGAAATTTGTCGCAAGGCTTGTCGCAAGGCTTGCGTTCCATCCACACATAGGCCGCGCGATCAGTTCGCCCGGAGCAGCGCTGAAGAGTGCACGTTTCCTTCTTGTGGCGAATTAACATCTAACTTGACGAAATAGCGAACAATATAAGTATCGAGTAAACATTTAAATTTATTGAGTTAACTATCAGAGTAAATCTTCCTGTGGAACAAAAAAATCATATCAAAAGTGCTAAAAAAATAAGGTTCTTGGACATGCTATTTTACTCACGATGTTTTTTAGGGTTCCGTACCCAAAGGGTAAAAACGGGACCCTATCCCTAAGACTTCAATGTCTGTCTGCTTTTCTGTCTGCCTTTTTGTCCGTCCATCTGTCTGTCTGTTTGTCTATCTGTCTGTCTGTCTGTCTCCAGGCCGTATCTCAAGAACCGCTACAGCTAGATTTCTGAAATTTTCACTGATTGTGTAAGTACTTATATATCTGTTGTCGCTATTAACAATAAATATACTAAAAACAAAATAAATTAAATATTTAATAAAAAATAAATAAGCATATATTAATCATGATAATTATATTTATAAGGTAATAATTATTATTATAATGTAATTATAAGCTGTGAATAAATATACAGCTGCAGCTGTTAGCGACTCAGCATCCATTTCGAATCCGTCCGCACATTGGAGCGATCCAAAGCATACTGAATAACCTTCCAATGTGTGGATTACTCACAAGCGCCGTTGCAAGCGCACCGCTAACGCGTTGGCAGTGCGTTCGTCTATATGGGGAGGCAGCATAAAGATTGAAATTGATTGGACATGAGGGAAAAAAGCGACTTAGTTTTATAATATGTATAGATACAAACAAACAAACAAATCTTTATTTACCTCAGATAGAATAATTTTACACGTTATCTTAAACAAAACGCTGCTCCCTACACTAGAATTCGCTGTGTCGTGGAGAGCAAATAGCAGAATCTATACTTATTATAAAACAAAGTCGCTTTTTTCCCTCATGTCCCTTTGTTTCCTTTAATCTTTAAAACTACGTAACGGATTTTGATGATTCTTTCAGTGTTAGATAGCCCATTTATCGAGGAAGGTTATAGGCTATATTTTATCACGCTAAGACTAATAGGAGCGAAGAAATAGAGAAAAATGGGGAAAAAACGGGGAAAATTATTTGAAAGGGCTAACTTGAACGCGCTAATCTCAGGAACTACTGGTCCGATTTGAAAAATTCTTTCAGTGTTAGATAGCCCATTTATTGAGGAAGTCTATAGGCAATATTTTATCATGCTAAGACTAATAGGAGAATGTGGAAAAAACGGGGGAAATTATTAGATAGGGCTTATCTCGCGAACTACTGGAGCAATTTTTATGTTATTTGACACAGATAAGAAGTAGACCACGTGAAAGATCATAGGCTTTCCATTTTAATCATTTTTTTCAGTGGCTATATATTTTATACCTGTGCGACGCCGGGGCGTGTCGCTAGTAAATAATAAAAATATTTTTTTTTTTTATTTCTGAATAGATTTTAAGAAAATGCTTTCATAATGCTACTTTGCCAACCACCGGTTTCGGATGATTCGTATCGGAACCTTACGTTTTCTGGGATAAAACGTATCTTATGTCATTTCCCGGGACCCAAAGTATCTAACCTAAAAATTATCCATAAATCAATAAATATTATTATCATAAACAGCAAAAGCGGTTCAGCGGTTTAGGCGTGTAGAGGTAACAGACAGACAGACACACTTTCTCATCCATATTAGTATGTATTTAGATTATCCATATATTATATGTGACTAACAAGTAACACTACATTAGTGAATAAATTGTTAAACGCGAAGGTCGCGATGTGGCAACATCTCCCAAACATTCTAAACTATAAAGTTTAAGCATTACAGTAATTAACCGTATGATTACATTAATTACAATTACGTTAATGTATTCAAAAATACAGTTCATAATGTTAAATACGTTGTTTAGTTAATATTATTTTGTATATTGTGTGTTTTGCCATCGCAATGCAATGTTATCTATAACTAGCAAATAGTTCTCTCTGAGAGGAAGATATTATAGAGAAGAGACATAATATTATGTTGACAGTCGGGCAAGTGATAGTCCGATGTAGAGTCTACTCTACTTTCAGAATCTTATGGCCTTTCCCGGGACTCAAAGTATCTCCATACTAAATTTCAGCAAAATCGGCCAAATGGTTTGCACTTTCGCTCTTAAAATATTAGTATGAATAGATTTAAACAAAATAAGATTATTCTATGTTGCATTGAGGTGGAATTGCAGTTTGCTTTTAATTATAAATAATGACTTCAAGATTATGGAGGCCGAAAGTCTAAAACAGCCTGTGGTTAGCCCTTTAACCGCAACTCCTAAAATGGCTGACTATGTTTGTTTAATTTTAATATAATTAGTTCTAATTCCATACACAACTTCAAATATGACCACAAAGAGTCGTGACTTCATAAATATCATTTTTTTTTCATTTATTTATTTAACATCGAATGTCATTAGCGTTAAAAATTAATAACAATATTATGTTAGATCACAGAATAATTTAGTCAGTTAATTTTGGAAATTTTACATTTTATTCCCAATCTGATAGACAATATTTTAATGTGGTATGAAGTTTTACATAAATTCTTTCGGGATTGAACATAGGACAATCAGTGAGCAAATGTTTTATAGTCTATTCATAATCACAATAATATATTGAACATTAAGAAGCTTGAGGGTTGGTTGCACCAACTTACTTTAACTATAACTGTAACTTTAACTATAACTTTAACTATAACTTTAACTATAACTATAGTGCAAAATGTCAAATCTTTGGTTAAAGTTAAATATGGTGTCCACGGACGCCATAATATTTAACCATAACCGCTCATACAGTACTCCAAAATTAATAATGCGCATGAATGAACGTGTTACAAAAGCTACAGGAATATCACGACGAACTTTGACTAATACATGTATCTTAAACGCAATGCAATTAGAAAATGTAATATCGTCTACCGTCGCTCGGGAAATACCGGTCGTAAAATTTCTATGCGCATTATCACTTTGGGAGCACTGTACGTAAATCTGAATTTTTCGTGAACTGTTTTACAGTGTTATATTTTTCCTGACGATTCTTACGGATAATAAAAATTTTTACACTGTCAATCCCGTTACCTGTAGCTTGAATAAGAAAATAAACGCAATAGACATCTGTGAATTTCTCCAGTCAAAGTTAAGGTTAAAGTTAAAGTTAAAGGACGCCATATTTAACCATAACCATAACTATAACCTTAACTTTAACCACGCCTCTGGTGCAATCCACCCTTGGTAATCAGGTGAAAGAATTACCAGCTTGGTATCCCAAAAATGTTTTGTAAAGAATACCTTTTTATTCCTGCCTATTAAAATAAGGACTTCACTTTTAATACTTTTTTTTTTATCCAAAATATTTCTTCATTCAATAGAAAGAAGAATAATTTACATTAAATTTATTATTTTGTAACTTGTTGAAACATAAGATTTATGATTCAACCTTAAATTCCCAGTGCTAAATCATAAAATTAAATGTCCCGTGTAGGCGTATATCCATATGCAGAGACTAGTGCAAAAGGTTAAATATTTTGATTATATTCTTTAAATACTTTAAATATTTTTTGTGAAATAAAATAGTTGCTTTCCCCTTATTTGGGTGGAATTTTTGAGCTAACGTTAATGCTTAGAGGTCAAAACTTACCTTCAATAGCCTAGTCTTTTCTTGCGCATAAATTATCTTGAAAAATACGTAATTTATTTCTGAAAAAGTAAACGAAACTAGATTTGCTAATTCATCAACCAATTTTACCCTTATGATGAAAAATATGTACCCAGTATTATACTGTATGCAAAGTTCATACACTCATCGAGATTTTGTAATAATAAAAATATGTCATCCATCATTTTGACTCTAGTTCTAACACACCTTGTAAGCACTCGGTATCAATCATAATCGAAGACACGAGTGGGTGAAGTGGGTAACTAACAATTTGAAAACTGCCTTTTTTGCATTTGCAGAAGGATGGTGAATTTTAAATTAGGATCGAGAAAATGATTTCAAATCAAAAAATGTGGATTTTATGATACGTACGTAAACTTAAAAAATCGACCATGATTACGCTTACTTCAAATTTGTAATCTAGATAAGAATTAAGAAGCTACATTAAGTTTGTAAGTTACAAGATTTTTTCAAATTATAAGGGAAAAAATAAGTAATTGCTCTTATGTTTTTAAATGTTAGCTACCCTGAAGTGGGTCTACATCTGTCTTCAATTATAAACATAGGTTGTGAACGCGAGGTATCAATCATAAGTGTAACAATGTCGTTAGAAAGTGCTCGTCCTTGGGCCGGTAAAAGTGGAGAGAGTGGTGTTACCGCTGGCTGGTCACTGGTCATCTCACTGAGTTACTGACCCATAACACTATCATTACAGAGATGTGGACTGTTCAGAGTTAGTTTACCTTTATTAAAGTAGCTGACGACATCTCAACACTAGAATATTATAAGGATTAGTCGTTTGAATTGTTGTCTTGCTTTGTTTGTCTTGTCTTGCTGCCTTTTTAATAAAACAAACAAATATACAAACATGCAATTAGTACAAGACTAGACATACTTTCGCATTTATAATATTAGTATGGATCTAAGATTTTCCATGCTTCATAAGGTTTAGCACATTGTACATATTTTACGAAAAAGTATTTATTATTGGTAGCGAAAAAAAGTAAATGAAATAATAAGTTAAACCATTAATAGCGTGTTATATAAATATTGTAATAATATTCATATAGTTTAATAAGGTAGTTTATGTAATTTTTTGCTGACAACAACAGCATGTTCGAGATAAGATTGAGGAAGACGCGAGATCAAGGCTGTAATATAATGATTATTAAAATATTAATTAATATTATACATAGTGCACACCTGTACAGTAGTTAAAATGATATAATAATTGTTTAAGTATTTTCTATAATAGTACCTATAGTAGCCGCCCCAAATTGATACTATAAACTTAGTTAAACTTCCAAAAACTTATCATCATCCCTAATCTTTTTAAATAAATTGCTATTTAAATGTAGGGACGAGCGTCATAAATTATAATATTTTCCCATCTCAATGTATTTTCCATAGTTTTTTTTTCACCCAATAGGATGTGAGTTTGATCCTATAGGATCTTATTTAGTATTATAATTTATAAGCTTAGTAGTTATCTAGTTATTTTAGGTGTACCGTGTACTATCTTATATATAAAATTGTCGTGTCACAAATCACAATGTTAGTTACCGTACTCCTCAGAAACCGCTTTACTGATTTTTACCAAATTTTATATGCATAATATTCGGTAGGTCGAATCAGCTACTTAACTGGCTACTTTTTATATCGATAAGCGCATTTGTTGGATAAATAATAGTAAATTACTACAACTCGAGGCTGACGGCGACCATTGTTTGTGCGACGAGATAGCGATGGACGTTGCCATGGTGACAAACTTATATATTAATCACTTAATAAAATAATATGGGCGATAATCGAACAACTTTTGCCGGGACAGCTAGTAATATGTAAGATCGTAGCTTGAGAAAAACAGAATTATTTATACTACGAGTATGTTGTCGACTGAATATTATATTTTATTTCTTCATAAAGATGTTCCTAGTTTTTTGCAGTACGTGTATGCTAATGTATTTATAGGCTTATTATTAGTATATTTGCATAGCAAGTAAACAGTATAATATTTTTCCTTGATGAAAACGTGAATAATAACACCTAAGTATGTAATCATCTTCAAAAAAGACTCGTAGGTGTAAGATTATGCTAAGTTAAAAGAATCCACTGGCCAATTTTAAGCTTTTAACAGTATAGATATTTTCGTTTACTCAACATGTTACATGACGTAACTATGAGGGTTCCTTTTTTTGCCATTTGGCTACGGAATCCTAAAACTACTACTACTACGAATAGGAGTAGGTACTGTGGCAAAATGTACAGTCGTCTTTTCCTACTGCGCGTTCTCTGGACTCAGCGTTGAATATTCAAAATAATATTTTTTAACTCCGTGCCTTTTAATATTCTGAATATGTGCGAGGTACGGACATACGCTTTTTGAATACTCATTCGTGGCGGAGGAAAAAAGTTGTTACTATTCATACATTCTTTGAGCAAACATTTCTAAGAAATATTATGCCTGATGACTCTATGTTGAAGTAACTCGCCCACCTCATATGAGTCAGTTAAGTATTTGTAACCTGTGCAAAGAAAACTTTAAAACTTTAAATTTTTTGATACTTTATAAATTACAAAATAGTAGGACTAAGCATCGGTTTTACTCTCCGTAGTGTTATTGGAGTTAACTACGAGTGCATAGGTATATAGCGTTTGAAGCTTTCATGAGCTTAATAGTTAATCTTCGGTTAATCAAAAGACATGATCTAAATGCTAACTCATAAAAAGTTGGAGATTATGATTCTAAGAATTACCAAGATGTTTTCCGACCAATCTACAATGGTCTATATTTATTGTAATTATAAAAGTATTTTTTTTCTTAACTTAACAGAATGCAATGCGAGCCTTAATTTTCACATAGCTTCTAGACTAGAAAAGTCAATGACCGCTAGTGCCGCCTTAATTCTTTAACTTTAGCTATAGAACCGGTGTGATTTTTAATTTTCTTTGTTCATTGCGATAACTCTTATTAGCATCAATCAAATCTAAAGTAACTATACGCCTACCAGCTGTCGGAAATCTACAGTGCGCAGCACAGAATACATTATAGAAAGGTCGACCGCTTTCAAGTGCTGTGACATGTTCATTAGTGAGAGGATTAGAAACTATAGTACTACGTTAAGATGGCCTTACACGACTGGTAGCGGTTACGCGGTCTGAAGTCGTTCGTGGAAATGGTTAAAAAATTAACAAAATTAGTTTATTTCACAATACCGTATAATATTTGTATGAATGTTAGTACATATTTATAATTAAGTATGTAAACTTTATTTTATGACCAGTTCATGGAAGGTTTTTATGAAAAGGGAAGTGATACGAAATTCGTCGGGTCACCTTTCAATATTTCTATAGGTAAATATTTCTTATCTTCATAGTACATTTGTCATAAAATGTCATAATCATGTAAAATATTACACATCATCACACCTCAACATAAAGTATATCACCAAACATGTATGTCATCCACACTTCACGGCTCACCTTGGTCGGTAAAATCTGGAATGTTCGATTTCTCTATGGCGTTGCGCCGGCGCACGGCGCACGTGCCCAGCCATGAAACAGTTTCTATACGATGTAGGGGGCTTGCCTAATATTGTCATTATAATATTGTATCTTACACTGTATCGTCATTAGCAAGTGACTGTTTTTAACTGACTTCCAAAAAGGGGGAAGTTATAATATGTTCGTCTGTATATTTTTTAAATTATCGAAAGTAAATAATGCAAGATCGTTTTTCTGCTGGTAGTACGCTCTCTCTTTTTTTATAAGTTAAAACTATTTTAGAGAGTTATCTGGAAGGACATTTTGTAGTTCCTACGATCCCGCTCAGCTCCAATGGTATTGCTTTTCCTTGTATTATACTGTTTTCTTAATTTGAAGCTGAGAAACTACAAGTCAAAATACTTGGATAAAACTTGGGAAAAAATTAAGAAGGCTAATTTGTATCGCTCTGTAAAATGTAGAGTTACGTAAAATGTCAATATAATTTAAGAATATACAAATACAAATATCTTTATTTCAGACAACTAAATGGTCCATTGGTTAGTATTACAAACTTAAAAATTAATAATTTAAGGTTAGTTAAATATCAAAAAACATAACTTAAAATTAAATATTATCTAAAACTAAATCATGCACCCAAACTGAACTAAGTGCGGATGTAACCAGGAGGTCTGCTTTCAAATTCGTTCATTATCCGCACATAGCTCCTCAATATGGGTGCATGCGGATCATCTGCCACAATCCTCAGGATGCTGTTGTCACTTCCCCCTATGCGATTTATGAGAGATGCAGCTTTTTTGCGCATAAGTGCCCGGAAGCCGTCCGTTCTTGCTTGCGCAAACATCTTAGACGTACTACAAAATCGGGGAAGTTTCAGCATCATCCTGAAGATATTATTATATTGGATGCGAAGGGTGTTTAGGGATGCTTTGGTATAGCTCATCCACAGGCCGCCCGTGTACAGATTCTGACAGAACGCTTTAAAGAGTGTGATCTTAACTTCATCCGTACAACGTGCGAACCTGCGGGCCAGCATATTACCCCGAACCGCCAAAGCCCTCCGCTCCCGTTCAATATCTAGATCATCTTTAAGGTCGTCGTTAAGTATATGGCCAAGATGTTTAAAATGGAACACTCTGTTCAGCTCCTTTCCCCCGAGGTATATTGGAGGTATGGATTCGGGATATTTACCGGCAGCCTTAAAGATCATAATTTCACTTTTATTTACATTATACTTCATGGCATGCGAATCAGCGTATCTCTCGCACACCTTCAACATCTCCCGAATTCCTCTCGCAGTGGGACTCAGCAATACCATGTCGTACGCGTAGCTAATGTTGTTAACACTAACACCACCAACCTTGCATCTGACACGCATATTGCTGAGCTCCACTATGAGATCATTCACGTACAGATTGAATAGCTTAGGAGACGATAAGCCCCCCCCTGTCTCACACCGCAGTTCAATCTGTACGCCCTAGAGAGTTTATTGGCCCATTTTACATGATTCGTCTGATTCGCATACCAGAAACGAAATATATGTGTATACGGTGGATATTTATAATATCCATCGGTATACCCATGCTCTCCATTTTCTTCCAAAGTACATCATAAGAAACGAGGTCAAATGCCTTTGAAAGATCCAGAAAGCATGCGTAAACCGGTGTCCTACGGCTTGTATAGTATTGGACTTGGTATGCTTGAGACTCAAGATAGCACTTTCGGTGGACAGTCTAGGTCTGAATCCAAACTGCCCATCATGTACTTTCAGTTATTTTTGCAGATGTGAGTCAAGCAAACTGTCCAATACTTTAGCCAATACAATAGCAAGCGATATCGGACGGAAATTACCTTTGTCCGAGATATCACCTACTCGGTTCTTGATAATGGGAACTACAATAGTTTACATCAGGTCCAATGGCAGATATGCATGTTTAATAGCGATGTTAAAAAGTAAAGCTAAAACTCTAGGTAGGTGTGGACCTGCGTATTTTAAGTGCTCAATACTGAGTCCGTCGTGACCGGGAGACTTGCCCCTGCTCATGCGCTTAATTACATCCCTGACTTCTTTAGCAGTAAACATAAGCACAGGCACCTCCCCTCGCACGACAGACCTAGTAGAACTTAGCGGGGACTGCACTTTAAAATGCTCCATGAACATAATATTTGCAATTCCCTTTTCGTCGCGCCATTCGCCAAACGCCAAACGCCATTGACACTAGTCGGGAGGCCAGGTTTCATATCGAACTTACTAGTGCACTTCCAAAATTTAACAAAATTTTTGTCAGCTCGTAACTTTGCTAACTTATATAATATGAATGGAAGCCCTGAATAAAAATCTTATCGAGCGCGGTATGCTACTGTATTGATGATAAGCCAAAACATGTGGGATTTACACTACTTGTTTTTACCACCAAGCTTACAACTTTTTGGCGCTTATAGTCCACTATAATACTCTACCTCTTAAAATATTCATACCCAATATTAAATTAAGTGTTCCGAATTGTGATTGGTCGATACTGTAGTTATATGAATTAGGTATTGGGTTAACTAAGTGTATGCGAGTAAGAGGCTTGACCTCAGCGCGCGACCTCCACACATGTTTACATCCACGCTCGTTCACTTACCCGATTATGTTCAGTGCTGTCTAGAATCTAGAACATTTTCTGTTATTATAAACTACACTAATGGCCTGTTTCACCGCTTCCTGATAAGGTGACCGATAGGCTTATTTGACAGATTCTCCATACTCTATACAGTGTCAAGTTAAGTGGTGGATAGCCTTATCAGGAAGCGGTGAAACAGGCCCTAAGTGCCTTAGAATATATTTTCTGTTACAAGAAAGTTCCTTTAGGGCCTCAGAATAAGATCATTTTGAAGAAAATCATTCAAAATTATTTGTAACATGATGACGCCCGCAACTCCGTTGCGCCAAAACTCGTTTATCGCGCGAGAACCGTACATTTTTCCGGGACAAAAAGTATCCTATGTCCTTTCCCGGGACTCAAAGAACTCCATGCCAAATTTCAGCAAAATCGGTTCAGCGGTTCGAGCGTGAAGAGGTAACAGACAGACAGACAGACAGACAGACAGACAGACACACTTTCGCATTTATAATATTAGTATGGATTATACAAATATTATAAAGACGAACGTATGTCCACCTGTTTAATATATCTTTCTAATATCAGATGTGATGAAAAATTACAAGCAAGTTTCGAGATCAAGTTGGCGTGGGGACACGTTACGGTAGTTAGAAAAACATGGTTTTTGAACACGACTTCAATTAATTTATTCTGAATTACTTAAATTAGAAGCCTGTATTTGAGTTTGTAGCGAGATACTGATGCTATCTAACGTTTAAAAATATTACATACTTGAATAAGATAATATTACAGAGTATACAAGCCCGGGACACGTAAATTTTGCTCTCCTGAGAATGGCCGTTTAATAAACTAATCGAACCTATTACTAACTATTAGATTTGAGATTGCAATCATACCTCTAACTTTAAGATCCAATCTAAACTACAATTACACGTTATCAGGAGTGGAATTGTTTTACAATGACTTTAAAGATACAATTTCATGGATTGTCGAAATAAGTGTTGCAGGCGTGGCCGACGCTTCGTGCTCAAATCACGGATAATCTTACCTCCATTGTTTTGAGTGAAGAAATTGACAGCTATGTTCTGGAATTGTAGTGGTAAAAGTACCTTATAATGCAATGTATAATGTATATCGCGTCGGGGAAAAAATATGATAGAGAAGGTACGTGAAATTGTATAATTTTTCCAAAAGAAAACTTAAGCAAGTAGCATTTTTGTATGATACCAAAAATTTTAAAGAAAGAAAATAAACCTTTAAAAGACGAAATAAAGTGTTAGTTAAAATATTTAAAGAAAAGCTAGAAGGTGAAAGGAGCTCTATAGATCTTGAAAAATTTAAAATATATCCCATGCAACTAAAATCTCTATTCTGTTCTATTTCACGACGCCCATAACAATCACGTTTTAGTCGGCCCTTATATTTTTTATCAACCTTCGAAAACAAAGCACTTTACGTAAAACTACGTTTCGAGTTACGGTGTCGAGAAACGTAGAATTACGTTTGTAAGTGATCCAATGTTTTTGTTGTTACGTTCAAGTTACGTGCCGGTTTTACGTTTATTGCAATCTACGTGATCACAGATGTACTTACGAGTATTTACATTTTTGATATTGCTTTTGTTGTTGAGATGTTTTTTAATATTATTAACTTACTTATATTATTATGTCGGTAGGTTAAATTATATTTTAATACAATCTTTAGCCACACTGGCTAAAGATTGTATTAAAATATAATTTCGATGTTTTTTATCTGTCTAGGCAATTCATAAACAAAACAAAGTTTTTAAATTAGATTCTGAGTGAGTCGCGAATGTCAGTGTTATGTTGTTTTTCCCCAAGAATCTTATTAATGGTATTGTTAATTATCTTAATGTCATTCAGGCCAAATTGAATAATACATGTATTATTAATGTTTTAATAATGATAATAATGTCGCAACTCTCTTCACAGAGACTAACACGGTCCAAGCGAGATGTACCTTGACTTTTGAATATTAAATTTTTAATAAAAATGAAGAGAAAATGTTGCAATTGTCGATATTATTAACTGAAATAGGTGCTTATATTGTGTATCGCCTCACTATGATAGTCGACTTCCAAAAGGGGTAAATCCATGACCCATGTGTTTTGCCTTTAATAATACTTTATTTTTTTAAATTCTATTTCCGCCAAAACTAGCGGTTTCAAATTCCTTTCAAATCATAGGTCGATATCCTTACGCCCGTTATATCTGTGGAATTAAGAGTGAAATAAATAAAAACAAAAAGTTATTAAACAGGTTTTGATAAAGTTACGGTTTTGGCAATAGATAGAGCGTTGATGGGGACTACAAGCTTACTACCGTTAGTTTATTTAAAATTTTGTGAATTTAAACAACTATTAAGGTAGGTTATGTCCAAAATATTTTGGCTTATTTTATAGGCGATTTACATAAAACAATTTTGTACCGTTTTACATATTGGGCATTCGCCATTTAATATGTTTCTATGAATAAATTAAGCCATTGAAAACATAATATTAATATTATAACTTTTATATTTTACTATATTTCATATAAACAAACCAGACAATATATTCCTGAGATTAAACAACAATGTTATGCGTTAGATGCAATAAACTCAATAAAAGTTTTGAATAAATACAAGTTTTGAACCTTGAAAGTTGATTTCAAGGTTCAAAACTTGTATTTATTTTACGTGCCGCCACCGTGTGTAGGTAATTATTTTAATACGATTTTTATTCACTTGAATCAAATTCATTAAGAAATATAAATCACTTGTTATTTGTTTTTATTTACGAGTTTTGGTGGTTTGGCATTGACAACAGCCTCGTTTGCGCCGTGAGAATGATTGTTGTAAGCCCAATCCTTTATTGTTTAGCATTTATTTCTTTCGGCATTATTCTTAAGTCAAGTGGTTTTCAATACTGTCCTTATCATCCTCTATCCAGGGATTATTTAATTTTTATGTTCTACATTACCGTCTCAAGTGTAAAACTATTGATCTGATGAATAAGGTGTCAAATTGTCAATAAATTAGAAATAATGCTTCCAGTGACTAGACTGCGCGTTTTAATAATTCATTTTTGTCTGAATGTAAATAAAACTCTATTTTAGTCTTTGGTATGGAGATACTTTGAGTGCCGGGAAAGGACATAGGATACTTTTTTTTCCGGAAAAATGTACGATTCCCGCGAACGAATTATGGCGCAAATCGCAACGGAGTTACGGGCGTCATCTAGTCTATATTATAAGGTCAGTTTGCAATAATTTCACTTGACCTATACCATGATTGATCTGTACTACTCCCAACACGTCCCCGTATTTCGCAAGTGATTATCGCGGTGCGGTGTAGCTGCGCTGCACATTGCGTAACCGCTGGGATCGCATTACGTCGGCCGGTTAGTATTCGCTTCACACGCAGAGGTGTAACAATAACTGTTGCGAAAGAACGGGGTCATAGTGTTAAGAGTATCGATAGTAAAGGTTATTGGCCGGTATGGCTTATAAAATGGCGTAAAAAAACCGAAGATATAACTGCCTCCCAAACTTTAAAAAATCTTACTAATAAGCTTAAGGCGCATGGCACTTTAATTTTTAATGTAGGATTTGTCAGATATTTGCGTGCGACGCGACTTCGCAGCTGCTCTATGTGTGGAAGTCCTCAATGACACTACTAATCATTAAGCAGACCCCTAGGATCGGATAGGACACGATCAATTTTATTGTGCAATATCACATATTGTGCAATATTATTGACTGTCTAGAGTTGATATTGAACGCACCCGCCTTTCAATCTTATTATCCTATAAATTAGTCAATACTCAATATACTATCGTTCAATGATATTCCACAATAAACCTTACTAATAATTCCTATTACTTGTCATTATTTTTCTAGAGGAACTTATATTAGTACTAGCTGTCCCGGCAAACGTTTCTTTGCCATATTATATTAAGTATATCGCCCGTATTATTTTATTGAATTAGTGACTAAATAAGTATGTCACCATGGCAACGTCCATCGCTATCCCGTGACCCGCGTCGGATAAACAATGGTCGCTCTTTATAGACAAATAATTTGCAATAAAATAAAATTGCGACTATAATTTGAGATTTAAACTATCCTATCTCTCAAGTTGGATCGAACTGCACATGGTGTGCGAATTTTATTATAATCGGTTAAGTGGTTTAGGAGTCCATTGAGGACAAACATTGTGACACGAGATTTATATATATTAAGATGAATTTGTCTCGATGTATATAATATTATGTAAAAGATTGTATAGCCGCATGGTGCATACCCATACTCGGTAATTCGTACAGCTGGATATAAAACCTGTATATGAAATCACATCCATAAATATTGTATGAATAGGCGGAAAGTGTACGGAAGTGGACAATACTCATACAATACCATACATAATCACACAATGCGGTATAAATCATCCATTTTTCACGCGTCTCGCTTTCCTGTGATCTGCCTACGCGTGTATGACTTTGTATGGACGTTTTGTATGTGTGACTTGTATGTGTGTTGTGACACAGCTATTGTCTGCAATATTTGCATCTAGTATTTAATATGACATATGAACAAGGCTGGGTGTTAAAGGTATGGTCGATAATTGAAACACTTAAGCGAATATTGACGAATGACGACATTTAGTATAGGTAGATTTCGCTTAAACCGCTAAACTGATTTTGATGAAGTTTAGCATCAAGTTAGTGCCTAGAGAAGGGCAAAGATAGTTGCGTAAGTATGTTCGTTAATCACTATAAATTATGATTGTTTAATGCACATTATATTTTCATAGCTTTTAATTTGTTACAGGTAAACAACTAGCCCAGCAAAGATCTGTCACATTCAGAAGGTTGTGATACTCTGTCGGTAATATTATTAGAGTTTAATTATTTTTATTTAATTTCATAGATGAAGAGTAGCTTTAGATTTTTTGCAATGAAAGTTCTTATATTTTATTTTAAATTGGAAAAGTAACTAACCAAAAGTATTTTAAATCTTTGGCACGTAATTTTGTCATATTTACGAAACTAGCTAAAAGATAATACCAAAATAATCGCATGTCGTTTTAGTTGAAGGTCTACAATTAAATGTGAATTAGTGTCCAAATCTTGTGTCTAGAATATAGATTTTATTACCAAGTAGCTCTACAGGTTGCTGTGCTGGTACAAACGAGCATAGCAACCTGTAGAGTACATTGGTTCTAACAAGTAACTGGAAGTTTTTACTTAAAATCATGATTCATGAATGAATTTTTCGCTAAACGCCGCAATCACAAATTATGTTACCTATAACTTGATAAAGATTTGACTTCTTACTCCATACATTTCTTGTCAAACTCTGCTGAGTTGTCTCTCTCTGTCTCCGTCAATAAAAGTAAAGATTATTAATAATTAATGTTTCTGAGTGTGTCTGTTAGTAGTAGCATACATGCTGAATTAAATGTCACACATATTTATGTTGGCCCAGATTACAAGCACTACTCATATTGGTAGGTATTCGTCTATATCCCACGATCGACGTTGTGCATACTACATAATATTATTACATTATACTAGATAATGGCCGCAAATCCGTTGCGCCAAAATGCGTTATTCACGCGGGAACCGTACTTTTTCCGGGATAAAAAGTATCCCATGACCTTTTCCGGCACGAAAAGGATTTCCATGCCTAGGAAAATCGGTAAACTGGTTTGGGAGTTGAAATGTAACCGACAGACAGAATCTTTCGCATTTTTAATATAAGTATAGATCCCTCGTCTCCAGAACCCATGATTATTACACGGTATTACACGGTATTCTGTAATAAGACCATACAAGGAGAAAAAACATACATACCTGAAGCATGCAAAGGTCAAATGAACTTCTCGTTTCCTTTGTGCTCTGCCGCAACTGCAGAATGAAGTTAACTGAATACATTACATAAAGTTTAACATACATTACGTCACAACTCACAGTGAAAGCACCGGACACCTTCCCATGGCCGGGGATCGGATGCCGATAATGGCGATTATGTTCGGGTCACGACACGTGTTACGTGTTTGCATTATCATCGTTATCATTATCATTATTGCCTTTATCATTGTCAGCTTTATCATTATTATAATTATCATGATAATCATTATCATCATTGTATTATCATTAGAAATGAGAAGTAATCTCCCCGCTGTCATTCTCTAATGGCTGGTTTACACGTATTAAATAGACAAGTAGTAACTAAATTTTAACTTAATTTGAAGTACCTGCCCTAAATGTGTCAAGTGACAAGCCCCGCCTGCCAACTTAACAAAAAATAGTCAAAGTTCTAATTTCCATGTTTAGTACTTAACTAAATTTTAACTTGCTACTTGCTACTAAATTTTGTGTTTACATGCAATAAATAACTTAAAATTAAGTAGTTAACTACTTGTGTAAACCAGCCATAAGTCATAACTGATGTCACAAATCACAATATCTACGCTGATTTTATTGTTTTCTACCAACACTAATACAACATTAATCCAGTTCAAATCCTAATATTATGTCTGTGTTCTTCTATATTTAAATGTAAAACGACAGATTTTACCGCGATAGTATTGTAGCAATATAGCAAGTGTTTGGAAGCTTGGCTGTAGCCTGTAGGTTAATCTAACTACAATATTTTTACATAAAATGGCATTCTCTTTAAAATTTTACTCAAAGTGACAACTACATTTTTATAATATTTTATAATTGATTAATTACTAATTAGTAAGTTGGATTTCTCACATAAATAGTAGAAATGAAAACGCGCAATAGAAGCCTTTCATCCGTATGAATTAACCTTTACTATATTTTATTGGAGCTGATGATGATGATGGTTTCCATGTACCCGTCGTAAATATCCATCCATTAATCCATCGATGTGAGATAAGATACGGAGATTGTCCCCGTATATTAAGCCGTTTTCCTCCCACTACTGAGAACCGCTGGCAGCGAGCCGAGACCCGGCGCAGACATATTATGTTCTTACTATATTTGTTTAATATTATGTGATGTAATAAAAGTATATTAAAACTTAAACATCCGCTCCGCGTGACCATAGACTAACTGTTGTTTATGCTCATTCATAGCAATTAGCACAGACTATCATATAGGACAATATTTTCTCCATTTGATTCACTAGTAGAATGAAAATACAAGATTGCGGACATGCGTAATTTAGTCGGGTTGTATCAAGCATATTCGACAAACCCGGCCAAATAATGTACTTAGGTCCGTTAGGTGCCTATGGATCAATTTCTCCGATCCTACATAAGTGATCTACAGGATATAACAAGTGATAATATTTCAAGATGTGCATGTGCCCCTTATAAGTTATAATATAATATACAGTTCTGTCAAAGTGGCAGCACTGAGTACTGACTGAAAAAGGTTTTAAATTATTGTATTAGCATTTCTCATTGAAATAAATAAAACAAAACTCTTTACTAAAGAAATCCTCTGTGGGGCTAAAATAGTCGCTTTGGAGAGTCATATTATGAATCATAATATGATTCTTTTTTTAAATCGCAAAATGGTCGCACTGATTGCAATTCATGTCTAGTAATTCCATTGACATGAAACTATTTGTACTAATTTGACATTCGTTGGTTTGACAGTTTTGACTATTCATATATTTTTAGTGAATTCATTTTCAGAGAGGAATTGAAAAATGTGACCATTTTAGGTCCGCAGTTATTATCACCTAGTTTTGTTACAGCCTGAATAAGAAACATTTGTCTTAGGGCCTGTTTCACCGCTTCCTGATAAGGTGCCCGATAGGCTTATTTGGTAGATTCTCCATACTCTATGTGTCAAATTAAGTGGTGGATAGCCTTATCAGGAAGCGGTGAAACAGGCCCTTAATCTCAATATTATACCTCAGTCTATACCTAATAACAATGCACTTATTAAAACAGAGGTCCTGAGTTACCTATTATTTGCAAATTTTAGTAAAGTCTTCAGTAATTTTAACTGAGCTTAACTGTAATCGCTAAAGGATGTAGCCACACCATAGTTCAAGGAATTGCTACGCGGGTCACGAAGTATTAAGCAATTTTACTGTTATTAGTGAGCTCACGAAAATGGCTCGTAAATGACTAGATTTAAAGTTTAAAATTGAACCGCACTTATAAAATAAGGAGGTGGAATAATGTAAAGAAAGGAAAAGATTGGAGTTCAGCTTTGACCACTTTATTATTTTTATAAACATGAATATAATACATGATATTACTGGTACAGGTACTGTTTCACTGTACCTATGTTGAGGTACATAACATAGGACATAGGTAAAGTAAAACGACGACCTCCGTGGCGCAGTGGTGAGCGCGTTGGTAGCTCAAGCCGGAGGTCGCGGGTTCGAGTCCCGCCGACGGAACAAAAACTTTATGAAGTTCCTGGGTCATGGATGTGTATTAAATATGTGTATCATATAATAAAAATCTTAAATATATGTATAGTATAAAAGTATTAAATATATTTCCGTTGTCTGGTACCTGTAACACAAGTCCTTCAGGTACTTAGCACGGGGCCAGACTGACGTGGTGTGAGGCGTCCATAGATATTATTATTATTATTATTATTATTAAAACAGTACCAAAAAGTATATTCTGTTTTGCACATTTCAGTTTTCAATTGACTAACCATGATGTCTCAACTGCTTAAGACAAAAGTTGATTGGTAGTAGAATAGTTTTGTTGAATAGAGAGAAAAAATACCGAGAAAAAATTTAAAGTTCAAATTGAAAATGGAAATTTTCTTGCTTTCAGGACTCTATATTTCATGTTTTTTTCCTTGACCAAAAGGCAATAGATATATATGATAATAAATAATTATGATACCCCCAACTGCTGAAGACAAAATTTAATAAGAAATAGAATAGTTTTGTTGAATAGAGAAAAAGAAAACCGAAAATACTTATGAAAATTAAGGTATTTTTTCTTTCTTGCTTTCGGGACTCTATATTTCATGTTTTTTCCCTTGACCATTAGGTATAATCTAAAGGTCTAGGACTCCACCTATGGGAATCGAACTAGCTTCCTCTTGACTGCAAGTTATTATTACTCATTTCCTTTAATTTTATTACAAATTATACACCTCGAATAAAACTTAAAGGTCGCACGCACATGGCCTTCTACTCGCAAAATTCATATGCAACAATCCAAATGTCACTGCATGTGTTTCTATAATTACGGAAATCCTCATAAATTTGAATATGCGGCTCGTTTTATGCTTGCCACTTATTGCCGGTATTCTATGTGTTTCTTTTGGATAGAGCTTTGTTCTAATATAGAAACCATTAATGATATGGCCTTATTGCGTGTGACAAAAAACACAATATAATTAAAACACACAATATGAATTGTCCTTATTGTGTGTAATAAAACACACAATAAGGACAATTTTACTATGACTGAAAAAAATATACTTACCAGCATCAACCATAGGTAGGGAATGCAATACCGGGATACCGGGATCCCGCATGCATTTTGCGGGACTAATCCCGGTCGAAAAATTAGCGGGATCCCGCGGGACTGGCGGGACTACAAAGAAGCGCGATTCATACTGGTAACTGTGCACGCGGGGGCGCGTGAACTGACTACATGCAGCCCGCTAAACAATAATTTACCTTCAATTCACCTATAATTCACTTTAAATGACAATTGTACCAACCAGCGAAACCAGCTGAGCGAACTTTTTCAGCTACTTTGTGTCGAATATCAGGAGCCGTTTGGCAGACACAATTAAATGAATACTAATAAAAGATGAAAATAATTATAAGTGTGTTTTTTAGTTTTTTTTGTAACTATTATTATTACGTCGCCATTTCCAAACAAAATGTTCAGTTTTTCTTTTATTTTTATACGTAAAGAACGCTGAAGTATTAATAAGCCCTTGTTTAGAAATGACCGACGAAGTTTGTTTTATTTGAGTTTCTAATAATAAAACGGGGTCTATCAAGTAAAGTCATTATAACGATTTGTTTTAAAATTTTAAGTCCACCCTGCGGGATCCCGCAAATACCGGGATCCAGCGGGATTGTGATGGTTCAGTCCCGCAAATACCGGGATTGAAATTATCTTGCGGGATTGCATTCCCTAACCATAGGCATTCTTGAAAATTTCTGGTAATGATAAGCCCATCGTGAACTTCCGTGTTAACAACTTACATTAGATAATATTATAATACATAACGTCCCTTCCCCAACTTACTGTTAACTTATTTTAAGACATTATTAGGCCCAATTTCACCGAAGACTGTTAAATTCAATATTCGATTTAGTATCATCTTACCTCTTTCGTTTTTCATATGAATGAAAGGAAAGAGATACATAACATTTTTTTTATGCAATAAGGGGGCAAACGAGCAAACGGGTCACCTGATGGAAAGCAACTTCCGTCGCCCATGGACACCCGCAGCATCAGAAGAGCCGCAGGTGCGTTGCCGGCCTTTTAAGATGAAATTGGGTAATAGGGGAGGGTAAGGATGGAAAGGGAATAGGGTAGGGGATTGGGCCTCCGGTAAACTCACTCACTCAGCGAAACACAGCGCAAGCGCTGTTTCACGCCGGTTTTCTGTGAGAACGTGGTATTTCTCCGGTCGAGCCGGCCCATTCGTGCCGAAGCATGGCTCTCCCACGTATAAACATTTCAATAAGCTGTTAAAACTAACAGACATTGGTGAAATGGGCCTTACTAAAATACAGCTTTAATCGCTACAGGAATTTCACGTAATAATTACAACAAACTACCAATGATAGTCTGAGATTGTAATAACACACGCAAATGTTTCGGATGTTCCCAACTAATAATCTTGTATCCTTTATAATTAGCCATTCCTGCCGACGTAACTTCCTGCAGGATGCCTGTAATACATGCCGTAATGTTTACAACCTCCTGAATTAACGCAGGAGATCTTTAACATCGTACAAAATTAACGTAAACGTTAACATTTCAAACGAAAGCGATCCAGACTGCTTTGAGCCTAGTGTTATTCTCATGGCGCACCGCGCACGAATACCTGTTGGTGAAAAAAATCTAAAATTACGGCAAATCTTTTGGGCACCCAACAAGCCTGAAGTCAAAAAGATACTCTATCATAGTTGATAGTATACACCTACGAGCACTTGAAAAATAATAAGACTAATTCTAGCACAGCGGGTTAAAAAAAATTACACTAACGGCCGCACTCAGACCTATTTCATGACAAAAATTGAGTCAAGAGTTTGACAGATAATATATTATATATGAGGCTTATGTCAAAATCTTTATTTAATTAAAATTGAGTAATAATTAAAATGGCAATCGTTATAAAGTTATTTACCACCCAACTAAAGAATTTAACTTTTTGGCATGTGCGTGCAAAGTTAAAAAAATAATAAATTCTAATCATCTTTAAAATATCTAGGTTCGATACAACAATGCGTGTCTAAATATTATTAATATTATAATATTTATATCAACACAACAAAGAAGGCCTTGGCTGATTATGTATAAGCAGGCCGCACTCGTCATGTGAGTTCACTAACAATGATCGAGATTGAGATCATAAAAAATACAAGATCACACTGAGAACATAGTATCAATATTGTACAGTAGAGTAACTCGGTATCCTTGAATTCCAACTTGTTTGACATAGAAACAATTAATGTAAGCAAACGTGACAATATACTGTACCTACTACTTACGGCCGCACTTAGTGACATTTAATTTCTGGAGTTCCTTAATAAAGGTTTTGACAGTATTATTAAGTATTAAAGTCCATACTACATACATTTTCTGGCAAAGTACTACTGGAGCAGTAATTAATTACTGTCTCTGAATGCGGCTTTAAGTAACTCAAAATCACCCCGGCTTAAAACAATGTTACTGCATTTTTGCCTGTTAGTTATCTGGTATCACTCTAATTTCTGCATACGGTTGAGACGATGTACTTAGTATAAAATTAGTCTACTGTATATAATATTTACATTGTGTTGATCGATCAATTAGATCAGTCAATGTGTGTGACATTTATTTAGTTATCCATAGCCACAGGACCAAAAAAACTATAATACGTCTTAAGCATACAATATATTGAGCCTGTCAATCAAAATGTTTGTTCGCTGTCCACAATCGTCCTGTTTTTTACTCGTAATCTGAAAGTAATTCTAGTCATTTCAGTAGACTAGTTTACTTATAAGTGCATTTTGTCTGTCACTCTAAACAAAGTTCATAGTTAGACAAACCTTTCCAATAAGCTGTCCGACACATAATATTTAAAATTGTTAAAAAAAACGTCCCTAGTACTACTTAAAAACAGTATATACTATAGTACATAATAGTAGCAGTGATTTTCTATTTTACGTAATATTTTATCTTATAAATATTATGATGAAAAATTTATAATTTATTGTTATTAAACAACATTACATAAAATATTATGATGTGTAGGTATTAGCATAATGTTCGTATCGTGACAAATTGCACAAGCTTCCTGTGGCGCAGTAATCGCCGGCGCGGGCACTGGCGCGGGCACTGGCATGATCATGACACCGATTAGGAACAATGAAAAATATGCATTTGTTGTAAATTCACATGTAATGTTCGATGTTGTTGACCCGGCAAATGTTTTACTAATAACGTTCGCGTTATAATTATGAAAAATACGTTGTTGGTCGTTGCACGAATTTGGATTTTAAGAACATGCAGAGTTACACTACTGTATACAATTTATGTGGGATCATCGTGGGCTTGAAGTACATTTAGCCGTGCGCCCGCGTACTACAATTATTTGACAAGTACATAAACAATGCAATTGTAGACTTGCTCAAGCATTGCTTCATCCATACTTCCATACTAATATTATAAATGCCAAAGTGTGTCTGTCTGTCTGTCTGTTACCTCTTCACGAACCGATTTTGCCGAGTCCCTATCCTATACCCTCTGCATAGGATAGTTTTATCTTGGAAAAATGTACGGTTTGGTGCAACATAGTTTGTTATATTTCTAGATTTTATCAGAGAGCCTGCCCGAAGCCTGCCCCTGAAACAATCTTGGACTAAAAGTAGCTACAGCCTATAGCCCAAATGACTATCATTTTAAAATTTAACAACTCAGTAGTTTTAGTTATTTTTGTATACAGAATTAACAAGAATGCACACATGGATTTTCGCTTTATAATAATTCAAGACGTGAGTGGAAGAATAAGTTAAGTTTGCTTAAATGGAGGCTTTAGGGCCGGAAAAAGTATTTTAAATAGAAAAGCTATGGATTCTATGTGTAGCCAGATATATTAGCTAGGTTATGAAGTAGATAAGTTACAAATTTTATTAAAATAATTAGGGAAAAAATGAGTTATTGTCCGTATGTTACGAAATGTTACTTGTTCGATTCTTCCACTCACATATTCAATTGATGTATGTGTGTATTCTATTTTATTATTATTAAAGTTTGATATACTTATAATGCCTGCTATATATTATTAAATATATTTAAATTCAACAAATGGTTTTCCCCTCCCAACCGTAACTAAAATTATTATTGTAATGATTGCAAAAGGTTAATTTTTTGCTCTACCTATAGTCATTAATCATTATTAAGTGTAGGTAGACTTAGATTTTTTCCTGTCAAAATACCTGGACCATCAGCATCCATCACTTTAATCGTTTTCTTTAAAAGGTATTTTGATATTTGTCTGAGCACTGAACAGCTTCAGCAACGTCTATTAAAGTTAATGCTAGAATTGGTAACACATTACCTCTCTCGTTTTTCACAGAAACAAAAAATAAGACGTGACATTTTAACAAGCCATTAACTCTAACAGATGTTGGTGAAATTGGCCGTAAGTCAGAGGGATTAATGATACATTATAGGCTTCGATTCATATGCGTGCGCTCGAATCAGCGGTTTTTCCGCTATTGCCTGTGATCTCGTGATGTTTATGTAGCGGCCAAAACGCTCGTTCGCGCTAACGGTATATAAATCTAGCCTAAAGTAAAGGTACACTATATTTGCATCTTTTTAACCGACTTCAAAAAAAGGAGGTTATCAATTCGACGCGTATGTATGTAATATTTCCAGAACTGCCCAGTTTTTGTATATGTTAATCTATGACAGCTTCTGAACAAATGTGCCAAATTTAAGGTGTATGTATGTATGTATGTATGTATGTAAGTATGTATGTATGTTTTTATGTTTGTGCACGCATATCTCCGGAACCACAAGTCCGATTTTAGTGATTCTTTTTTTATTGTACTAGGTATTATTCAACTTAGGGAATACTGCAAGTTTTATCAAAATCGGTTTAGTAGTTTTTGAGATAGGGAATCTTAATTCTTAATTACGTACAAAAATGTGAAGTCGGTTTTATCCTTTTAAAATACTATTATTTAGTAATTGTTTTAAGACTTACTCACATTACTTCAATTACCTATGTACTATGTAATATAGTATGGCGTTCGTATGTAAACTCTATTTACTTGTCTGTAACCGATTATTCACCTGTCATGACCTCAACAGCTGGTCATGTCGCACGAGGTTTATCACGACTGTGCATGTCTATGATGTTAATCTATTTAATTATTATATACTACTATCGGCCTTAGACAGTGTATAGACCGTACACTGTCTAAGGCCGGTATAAATAGTCAGTACTCAAGATGCATCTCGGTCTCAAGACACGGTTCAGGCTCTGTGATTGGTTGGCTGTCAAAATTTGGACCAATCATAGAGCCGAAGCCGCGTTTTGAGACCGAGATGCATCTTGAGTACTGACTATTTATACCGGCCTAGAGTCTACTGGTTTAAAGCTCTGCTTTATACAGAGATACTGATACTGTGGGCTCGTGTCCGCGTCGTCGGGACAAGGATGTTATTTTCATGCTTGGCTGATGAAAGCAAATGACTTAATTGCGTCACCAGAAATGATCCACGCACAGATGGACATGTAAAAATGTCCTATTGTTTTAGGTTAGTTATGTCTTATGTAGACAAAGAGAGAACAATAGTAATATGAACTAAAAAGTAGTCTTACTCTTGAATAGTGCCTTTTTCAGAATTCGTCTAAATCTCAACTATTTCTGTGCGTACTACAGTCTTCATTATTTTGAAGTCGGTACCAGCTAATTTAATCGTGAGTTCAGTAATGTCAGAATATCTGAAACTTTTGGGACTGGTACCGACTTCGAAGTAATGAAGACTGTAGTATGCACAGAAATAGTTGAGATTTAGACAAATTCTGAAAAACGCACTATTCAAGAGAAAGAGTTATTTAATACTTTTTAGTTCATATTACTATTGTTTTTACCTTGGAAGTCGGTTTTAATTTTTTTGTTAAAAATAATAATTTCACTCTTTTTAGTTATGTACAAAATAAGGCTTTATCCGTAAATAAAAAATACGTATGTTAATTATTCACATTATGTTGCTGTAAACGAAATTGTGGTAAATGCTTGCAGATATCTAAGCGATGCTGCAATTTCCAAACTTTTATCTTTAAAGGTTCAGGAGTTCTGTTCAGTGCCTTTGGACCAAGAGACACATTCGTATGAATTTTCTCTTATTCGTAACTTATGTTTAACTTACTAGAAACAACATTTTAACCACTATGAGTGTTTTGATAAATTTCAAGAATTTCCCTCGATTGCTCATAGATCCCATCATTAGATCACCACTTTCGTAATTGTTATACAAAATTAAGATTATATCCTATACAACAACACAAGAATTTTGAAAATCGGTCCACAAACAGCGTAATCATCATCAAAAACATATTCTTCGATGCAAAATATCACGAATTATTTTTAACAAAAAATTAAAACCGACTTCCAAGGTAAAAACAATATTAATAGCATCCTTATAATATGAACTAAAAAATATTAAATAATTTTTCCTATCTAATATGTAGTGCCTTTTCCCGAATTCGGCTAAACTTCAACTATTTCTGTACTCAATCTTCATCATTTTGAAGTCGGTACCAGACATAGCTGAATCTTTATTTCTTTGACAGAAAATTTGAAACTTTTGGAACTGGCACCGACTTCAAAATTATGAAGATTGAGTACAGAAATAGTTGAAGTTTAGCCGAATTCGGGAAAAGGCACTACATATTAGATAGGAAAAATTATTTAATACTTTTTAGTTCATATTATAAGGATGCTATTAATATTATTTTTACCTTGGAAGTCGGTTTTAATTTTTTGTTAAAAATAATAATTTCACTCTTTTTAGTTACCTAGTAGGTAAACTGTTAGTGCCAATTCAAATTGTATAAAAAATAGTTTCATATTGTCTTCACTAGATGTCACTGAGGCGCTCCTGTGTCGCGCTATCGCTTGTACGTAGAAGTTTTATATAGGTAGTTGTAACTTGTAATAGATTTTCGTTGTGTTGTTGAAAGTTTGTAAGCAACTGACGTCTGACAACTCAACAGTGAGCTTGGTGTGAGCAGTGAGCATTGAATTGACAACATAAATCATAATATTGAGTGGTAATTGATCTCGTATAATTGTTATTAAAGGTGAACGCAGATTTGGCCGCACCGCACGCACCGCAGTCGCCGCATTCGCAATTCTTCATATTATTATGAAGTTGCGAAGACTGCGGCGCGGGTAGGTAGGTATGCGAGCTTGCCTATAACTTCATATAAATAATTCCGAATGCGGCGACTGCGGTGCGTGCGGTGCGGCCAAATCTGCGTTCACCTTAAGTTGACCTCCGTCATAGTCCGCGAATTTATAAGTGGTCGTCGGTGGTACTGCGTATATTCTACGTATCTTATTACAATTTGTTAAGACTGATATGAGTCATACGGCATACCCCAAGGCCCAAATATCAGGTAGATAGATAAATTTAAACAATACATTTAAAAAGATCTAAGTGAACACGTGCTGCAAAATGCTCGCAGTGCGGCATCACAATAGACATAACTACCAGTACTTCGACTGCTAAGAGACTGACGAGTATTAATATCTGTCGTTTCTTTCGGGTTTCGCCAGGATAAGTTAAAGGCTGGCGCGCTGGCTGGTATAATTTAATTTTAAAAATAAGATTTTGAAATTGAATTCTGACAGTTTTCTTTGCATGTGCCAAAATATAAACAACTAAATTTGTAGGTTACGACCCTAGCGACGACTTTTGTCATAATACGTCAAACTTAAAAAAAATTACATCAGTTCTAAGTCGGCATACTCTATCATTCTGTCTACTCTGGCGGCATGCCGCATGCCCTGACATTCCAGTTAGAACTTGAATACGATGTTTACGTACGGGTCGCCGCGCGCCGCCGCGCGCCGCGCGGCGACGCCGTTGCCTCTGCGGCGCCGACCGCCGTGTATATTAAACAGCCTATAATAATTGGTGTTGTTATGTACATAATTATTATTATTGTATCCATACCTATGCCTTGTACTATTATCTATTTTGTGCCATGAGACATTGGTGACCTTAACACGACGTGGTAATGATGATGATGACGATGATGATGATGATGAATTTGAATTGCATGGTAGCATATGCTTTCTGTTCTTAAAACAACGTCGAAACTCCCAAACGTGTATCTATAAAGAGTCAGGAGTTCTCTCAGCATCTTCGAAACCATGGTATACCTTGACCCAATATTTGACTTTTTGGTAGCATATTCTTAGTACACTTCACATAAAACCAAAATCACCATATGTTTCCATATAAATTTCGAGGAGTTCCCTCGATTACTCCTGGATCCCATCATCAGGTCACCACTTTTGTGAACATGGTACCAAATTGGAGTGAAACCTAATACAACAAAACAAAAATTTCGAAAATCGGTTCACAAACGGCGGAGTAATCGATGAACATACAAAAAAAAAAAATATATATATATCCACAGCCGAACATATAACCTCCTCGTTTTTGGAAGTTGGTTAAAAATACCAGTGATTGGGTCATAATGTAATGATGCATGGCATAATTAAAGTTGTGATGATAATGATTAATCAAATTGATATATTGCCTTATGCTTTCAGCTGTTTAAACAACGCCGAAATCCCCGAATCTGTATCTATAAGGATTCAAAAGTTCTGTTCGGTACCTTCGGATCCAGGGTATAACCTGGTGCAAAGTCTTACTTTTTGGTAGTATTTACCTTGAATGCTTCAGAAAAAATTTAAATCACTATATGTTTCCATACAAATTTCAAGGAGTCCCCTCGATTCCTTATGGATCCCATCATCAGATCACCACTTTTGTGAACATGGTACCAAATTCGGATTCAACCCTGTACAAAAACAAAAGAATCATGAAAATCGGTCCACAAAAGGCGAAGTTATAGTTGAACATACAAAAAAAAAAATATACAGACGAACATAATATAACCTCCTCCTTTTTGGAAGTCGGTTAAAAAATAACTCCTAACGACCTCTGTGGCTCAGTGGTGAGCGCGTTGGTAGCTCAAGCCGGGGGTCACGGGTTCGAATCCCGCCGACGCGACGACGGAACAAAAAGTTTTCAAAGTTCATGGGTTATGGATGTGTATCAAATATATGTATCATATAATAAAAATCTTAAATATATCTATGTATAGTATAAAAGTATTAAATATATTTCCGTTGTCTGGTACCTGTAACACAAGTCCTTCAGGTACTTACCACAGGGCCAGACTGACGTGGTGTGAAGCGTCCATATATATTATTATTATTAAAACTCCTTTGTAGCTAGCCTCACTATAAGTTACTGCTTAGTACTAATAATAATATAACCAGCCACCGTCACCAAAAGCAGTGTGGGAGGCATTAGGAACCGAACAATGCTACTAATATATTTTCTGCTTTGACATAGTAAATATTTTGCATATCATCCCTTATTTAAGGACGTATGTCATCATGTATGGGCCTATGTAGCCTGAAATAAAAAATAAACAAATAAAATAAATAAATCATAAAATTTGTTATCTAACAATACTTTAACATTACGTAAACTATTTATTAATGTAAACATATTGCAACAATATGCGTAATATCCTTTGGGATGTTATTATATTATCGATGTTATCTAACATAATAGCGCCTCTGTAGTCTAATGGCTTAGAGTGTGGCTCTTGACTCAGATGTCGTGGCGTGGGTTTGATTCCCACGTTAGAAAAGTTTAGTCTCCAAGTTTGGTTAGGACAATGCGGGCTGATAACCTGATTGTCAACCAGTAAGATGTTTCATGCATAGGATGGGCTGTATATGTAAAAGTCGGTCCACTGCCTGATCTTTCGCCGCGTCTGCTTTTTGTCACACTGGATAACGCAAGTAAAGGAAGCTAGACTGCTCCTGTGTGCTGTGCACACACTTGGGCACTTGGGTAGCTGGACTGGCCGATAAAACCGACCACCGCCACTGAAACGAGTATGGAAGGCTTATTATCTAATGCCGACATTTCGTAACTGACTCCGGGCGGTCTCCACTCCATGCGTGCATTATGCGTACACATGCATGCTAAACGTTGCGACACGCTACGTAATTAGCGTACTAGAATGTACTAAGAATTTCAGACCGTGGAATGTAACCCAATGCTTAGCGTAATTATTCAGTTTAATATTTAGTAAATTTTAGACAATTTTGTAATTATATTTTTTGCAATAGAAACCATTTTCTGAATCAGTTTATAGCTAAATGTAAGTTTTCAAGCCAAAGCGTTTATTCAAGCTAGACGGTTAAAAGTAACACACGAGAATATACATTCGCTTCTTTAATTTGATTTCTAAGCCATATTATATTGAAATCCATTAACCAAATCCCGGTATCACACTTAACCATTCTCAAGCAGTATGGTTATTCAAAGTTTCATTAAAATTAGTCAAGCCATTTTACAGAACTTAGGCTATTACTTCACACAACAGGTTCCTCAATCACGGAATTTACGAATGTCTAGACCCCATTGTCGGTCAGCGCTCGCTGCAGGTGCAAGCTAGTATGGTGAATGTCGATAAAATATATCGATAAGAACTCAATAAAAGAATAAATCGGCTTAAATATTTCGTTAGTCATTTAATCGAAGACTTAATGAAATGTGCAGTTGTACATTGTAATGATATAAGTACTAGATATTATGTGTGTTAATTATATTATTATTGTAACGTGAATGTCAAACTATAGGTTAATTATAATATAATAGTATAATAATGCTGTCGATGAAAAGTTTGTTGTTAAAAATTGATATTGTCTTGTCACTGAAAAGTTTGCGGTATGAAATTGATATAGGTAGGTGTCAATTTTATATAATTTAAAAGTTTTTAATACTCAAGTTTCAATTTAATAAGTATCTTACTATTACCTGATTTGATTATTTCTAGACATAATGTCATAAGTCTAAAGTCTATCTAAGTAATAAAATTATGCGAACAAAATGTTATACTTAACTATTTTCTGAAACATTTTTTTTTATCCAGAAGCATAATATATCTGTGTCACTTTATAAATAATTACTCTAAATTCATCGACAACACCTATGCACATCACTATAGTAACGGTGCGCACTACTAGCCATGCAACAAGCGCGGACGAGCACGCAGCGATTGTTATGACCTACTAATTCTAGATTATTATCTAGTACCTGCTTTCAGACCTTATCTGACTTATTGATATAATCTGTAAGAGGCTTAGCGCTAATTTCACCAACGACTGTTGAATTATGAAACATAAGATTTGCAATCTGACAGTATTTGTAAGGAACTTTTTCATAGTGTCCGATTAATGGCCGGTTTATATTATTCCAAGTCAGTAATCCAATCTGGATTGCTACTGGAATAATGTGGACGGGCATTGGAATGCATTAAAATTGCATTTTTGTAATTTATGAAACCGGCCATGAATCCTCTGGCTTTAGCTTTGGAAACTTTCGATTGAAAATAATAATCTTTGACGGAATTTGGCTTCGGTGTAAATTCATGTTATTTATTTCGAAATCAATACAATATACTTTAATATTTGAATTTCAAATCATCGTAACGTGTAAAAATTTTGGATTGCACTTAATCTGGAAAATAATTTCTTTGAGCACTGAAGTGTCCCGTGGGATAAATAGATAATACAACGTCAAAAGCAACAACATTTTGATAAAACCAGTTGATATTATCACGAGAAATGCATCAGAATACTGTAAGACAGTCTATTTGTCAGACAATAAGCGTTTCTTATTGGATAGTACAGTAATTTTTGTCGAAGTCGGGAAATATCTGTTGTAAGTGGGAAAATTGTTGGGAAATGGTTTTTGTTGCGCTTTGTAATGGAGAGTATAGTGATACCATATTTAGTAATCATTATCAGCAGGCTACACCCAATTAAAATGAACTATTTGATTCAATCTAAAACGCATGACAGTTCACTTGGAACACTCGACTTAATACAGAACACTCCTTGAAAAAGACTTCAACGCGCTTGGAGTAACTTCTTAATAATTCATATGTATAATATTGTATGTAATACAATATTAATGATGTAATATGATTTTTTATAAAATGAACAATCAAACGAGCAAATGGATTACCTGATGGTTAGTAACATAAGCTATAGATACCTGCAAAAACCTTTTTTATATTACAAGTTGCGTTCCTGGTTTTGAAAATAAACCTCCGATTACCCCAACCAAACACAATGTAGGGCTAATTTCTCGCCGGTTTTTTATCAGGCTTTGATTGATCTAAGCAAACCGGTTCATCTATGCCAGAGCATGGCTCTCCCAAGTTTTATTATTAAATAACGAGTATACTATGTTGTTAATAAGGCGTTTAACACGGTGTAGTCGAATATATTATAGCGTGTAAATTACTATCTTAATCCAGTAATAACAGCTCCCACACCGGTTTCGGTGACGGTTGCCGGTTTCATTGAAACCAGGCCAGCTACGCAGGAGTAATTTTATAGTGCCCAAGTGTGTGCGCAGTACACAAGAGCACTCTCTATTCCTTTACTCTCATAACCCAGTGGGACGGCAGACCGACACGACTGGCGAGAGGTCAGGCGCAGGACCGACTTATTACATGTCCAACCGACGCATGGATCATCTTACTTGTGAGACAATCAGGTTATCAGCCTGCATTATCCTAGCCAAACTTGGAAATAACATGTTTCCAACGCGGGAATCGAACCCACGACCTCCGAGTCAAGAGCCGAGCTCTGAAACAATCCAGTAATCATAAATAATTGAATAACAAATTTAACGTTTGCCTTGACCCTTACCGTATTATCTAATTTGTACTGTAATGATAAGCTTCCTTTATTCTAACCGTATATAATAAAAAAGGCGGTGATTTAATAGAACCAAATACATAAAAATGGAATAGTCACAAAAATCCCTTAGGAGTAGTGGACTTATTTCAGTTTTCTCAGGTCGAATAAACTTATAGAGACGCAACTGTTAAAATATTATTGCGTTCTAATAGGGCGACGGCAGTTGCTTCCCATCAGGTAACCCGTTTGCTCGTTTGTCCCCTTATTTTAATTTAAAAAAAAAAAAACTACAGAATTAATAACATAGGAGTAACATGTCCTAAAGCGAAACCATGAGGAGCTATTAGCTTTACAAAATATTCATTGCAAAAAAACAAAGAAGCAAAACTGCACCTGTTGGTTATTTTACCAACAGAGTAAAACAGAGAGGCAAAAGTCTTCCCTCCTCGCTTTTTTTAAAGGTTCTCCTAGTTTTGAAGTAACTATTGATATTATATTATATCAATTAAAAAGAAAAGTTTACCGTAAAATGGTCCATACACCTAAGGCCGTATATCTATGCCTTTTAGCTATCTAAGCTTTAAGTCCTCTAAAGACTGAACATACTGCGCAGTAGCTCAGCATCACTATCACGCTATCATCAGTGATGTCGTGACAATGGTCGGCCCTCACCTCAAAACAACAATGGCGGATAATTACAGGCCGTGCTTAGCGCGCCGTCTTGAATTATATTCATCATTAGTTTGCGTATTAATATGAATAATGAGATGAATTTGAAGCCGAGATGACTATATTTTACACGTCGATGGATGAATCTTCTGACGTCCTATTTCCTATTGTGAAAAAAGGCCATCCCACAAAACTTAAATGCTCCAAGCATTAACGTTTTGTCAAAAATATTAAGAGAGCATGTTGGATTTTTCCATAGACCATAGTCGAGCACGGCCCTAACACACAGCTTTCAGCCCCCGTTTTTGCTTGCGCGAATCATGCAACGATTTTTATGTAACTTAGCCCAGGCATAGGGCGTTACGGGAAAGGACATATAACGGTGCGTCCACATTTGTATCATTTGCGCGATCAGATCTCCGATCAGATCTCCGTCGCGATCATCGCGCCGTATCATGATCGCTAGTGTGGACGCATTTTGATACGGCGCGATGATCGCGACGAAAATCTGATCGGAGATCTGATCGCGCAAATGATACAAATGTGGACGCACGCTTATGTTACTTTTTTGCGGTAATTGTACAGGTCCCGAGGAACCTCTAGTGCTTAATATAATGATTACGAATCAGCATTTCTCAATTCCAGGCAGCAGACGCACCACGACACAAAGTTCTAATGCGACGCGCGACTCGCAGCTGTACTCGCTGCTAGCAGCGCGGCGGCGGCAGCTGCTTACCGGCCGTCTGACCACGCACATAAACACCATTGCCACACTAGCGCACAAGCCGTACAAGTGAGTATTACCTTCTTAACGAGCCACAGCAGCAGCATAGCATACTAGCATTAAGTGCAGCAGCTGTACTAACAGAAATGCTAGCAGTGAGTTCAGAAGCTGAACTTATTGAAGCAGCTAGCGTAAGAACAGCAACTGTACTTACAGCAGCAGCTCGTATTGTAAACAGCAGCTGCTGTACTCATTGTTAGCAGTAAATAATATTAAAAAGCTTCAATCATATCTTTTTAACAGAATTTTATTTGCAATTTTTAATACCTTACTAAGGTTAACGTTATATAATTTCTTCATTACCTTTTTAATTTTCATGTGTTATTGTGTAACTGGCCAAATTTCGTTATGTAAACAAAAACAAGCTTAAATAAAGGATTTTATAATTAAGACATTAATATTTTGTTTTTATCTTATCTGGTCATTAATGCTGGTTCCATTATTTCTTATCATAATAATACCATATTTTACTCACAGCTTGATCACATTGACTTTTATTTGTTTCATAAAATTAATTCAAAACGTTTCAATTTCAGGGGAAACACGACGTTTGCGCAACTAGAGATAAGAGATGCAAACAGCAGTGTAGTGAAGAGGATTACCTTCGAGAATTCAAGTAATGAAGCGATAGCACCAACACTGAAACTCATCACGCGTGAGGGAAATAAAGAAACACGGCGAGACTTGAAACCCCACGAAATAAGACAGTTTATACCTAGACCCTACCAAGATATTAAAAGCAGAGCGGGGTTTTTGAACAATAGGAAAAGGGACTTCAGCAATAGAAGCTTATTTCCTGAAACTACCACTGGGAGTGTAGTTATTTATGTACCTCCGGAGAAACTCGAAGGCCTTGACAAAGAAGTGGAATTAGATCCTGAAGAGGAGTTCCAAGTAGACGAATCAAATCATGGACTGTATTTACTTAATTACTCCGATACTGATAATGTTACACGCAATCCAGTAGAATCCAACAAAACAACATCAAGCAATGAAATGAAAGAAAATGTCTTAGTTGAAAGTACTACAATGACTGGTCCTGAAGACACAACCCAAATAACAACTCAAGCCAGTGAAACGGAAAAGGAAGATAGAGTTGACGCTAATACCATAGCTAACAGCACTGCTATAAATAATACAAAACTAATTAAAATAGAAGATAAAGAAAATGCTAACCAAACATTATTTATGTCAGAAGAAATATACAACCACTTCAGGCCACTCGAAACTGAATTACCTGATGAAGAAATGGCACCGTTTATTTATTTTGGCCAGAAACTAGGCGGCTCCATTATTAGTGACAATTTAACAAACTCTCCCTCTATCTCAGCATCTACTAAATCTGTGAATTTTATTGCTCCGCCAATAGAAAAACGTAAATTCAACTCTAGATATTCTGCAACTGAAAAATATAAAAATAATAGTGCGGGAGAAGAAGAAATCAATGAAGATATGGACATTTCAGTGATAAAAAATGTCATAGAGAAAAATAAAATACGCAATACAGTAAAAGGACCAGCGCCAGCTCGCCATGTTGGATTAGTAAACGCTTATAGAAAGTTTTCAAGCACTACCCAATCGACTGCAAAACAAACCACACCAGAGCTGAATGTGACAGAAGCTATTACACATAACGAAACATCATCAACTGAAAAAAATATATCTGATCATGATCTGACTGAAATCCATTCTGAAGCACTGGTAAATAAATTAAATATTACAACGAGTTCACCTGACACAAATGTAACAGAAAATGTGGCTGTACCTCCAAAGAACTTTACTCGCACCTATACTAGCTTACGTCGTCGCCCTTCGAGATTAACGACATTGGTAAGCACTGAAAACACTAACGTGGAAAATAATAATTCCACTACAGAGAAGTCAGCTACGTCAGTTTACACAGCAGTAGTTACTTCAGTTTCTATAACTTCCTCTGTCAAAGGTCAAAACAAGACGGATAACGTTGCAGGAGACAATAGTACAAATGTTCAAATGCTTGGTGACTTGAAAAACATTACCGAACAGAAGTTAATTGTTAGTGATAATGAAACAATTACTTCAACAACTACAACGACAACATATAGGCCCTACAGACACAGATTTAGAATTAAAACTTCAACAACAGAAAATTCAATAAGTTTTAGTCCAAGTCCTACAATAATTGCTAATTTAGCACCAGACGTATCGTCTGTTGGAGATAAAAGTAATAACGAATTTAAACAAGAAACGACGACTTTTAAAATATCTGAACGAATCGCGACTACATTTAAAAGCGAAATCGAAAATACGCCTACGGGATTTACTCTACGACCAAAGAGAAGAAGACGTCCAACTACAACAACTACTACTACTTCTACCAGCACCTACTTACCATTTTACTTATCATCGGAGCTCACCACTCCAATAGCCTATCCAACAACAGAGGCTAGTGAAATCACTCTTACGACTGTAGTCGTTACCTCGCGTTCTTCCGCTGAATCTAAGTCCAAATCTCATACACTTACTAAGAGTGGAAATGAAACAGATAAGAACGATACAAATACAACTCACATAATCAATATCAATGAAGAATCTCAAAATGAAGAAGTTCTGATCGAAGCCGAAAAAACGTATACCGCTTCGTATGTCCTGGCAGGTCTAGGTTTCTTACCTGTTATAGCTGTAGTAGCATTCGTGTTCCGGAATCTCCTTAAAAAGAAAACTAAGGAGATCGATGCAGAATACGAAGGCTATTTCGACGACGCTGGTGATATCAAGAAGGAATCACCGATAACGCCGGTAGCTCGTCCTCCTTTGCCAACACCCTCCAAGCCTGACCAGAAATGGGAGTTCCCAAGGAACAAACTAAGACTGCAGACTTTATTGGGTCAAGGCAACTTTGGTCAGGTAAGTAAGAAATTATTTTGTTGGTATTTTTACCAATCATAAAGAAGGATCATTTATTTTGCTAAAAATCTTTTATTTTTAGGTGTGGAAAGCGGAAGCCGATGATCTGACTGGTCATGATGGTCTAACGAGGCTAGTAGCAGTTAAGACAATCAAGGAATCCGCCTCACAAAAGGAGAAACAGGAACTTTTACATGAGATCTACATCATGCAGAAGATCGGAACGCACCCCAACGTAGTCACCCTTTTAGGATGCTGCACAGAACAAGGTATTTAGTATTTATTTTATGAAGCACAAGTGTTACTAGCGGCGTATCTACTTGTGATAGCGTTAAAATTTGAAAACACATTCTAATACTAATCGGTTTGTGTAAGAGCAGCCAATCGTTAGTAGATCAGTATGTAATCAAATATTAATATCAATATGGCCAACAGAAATATTAATATTATAATTTAATGAGTAGTATCTATAACGTCTTTTTAATAAATAAAAAAATGATGATCCTCAAACATTAATCATATGGTTTACAGGAGGTTGAGGTTCAAATTACCAATTAATATTAATTGGTAATTTAAACGCACGTTACATTAAGTGTGTTTTGGGTGTAACTACGCTACATAGAATAGCTTTAGTAGCTGCTAGTTTCTTACGCCAGTTCTTCTCGCCGGGTTAGTTCCCAAACCGGTAGAAGGTACCATGTAGACTTTCTGAAAACATTTGTTTCAAACGAGATATTGCCCGCGGCTTCGCTCGCGTTAAAAGTATTATTATATACAAACTTTCCCCTATTTTAACCCCTTGGGGGTGAAATTAATCAAAATCCTTTCTTAGCGGATGCCTACGTCATATCGTCTACCTGTATGCCAAATTTCAGCCCGATCCGTCCAGTGGTTTGGGCTGTGCGTCGATAGATCACCATGTCAGTCAGTCACCTTTGAGTTTTATATATTTAGATTTATTCAGAAATGAAACAGTTTTATTTATTTTATTTATTCCTGCGTAACCATTTCAACTGTCTCCTTCTCCTTCCCAGAGCCGTACCTACTCATAATGGAGTACGTGATGTGCGGCAAGCTGCTGACGTACCTGCGCGAGCGGCGCTCCCGCCCCGACCGCTTCAGCGGCAGCGGCGCCCTCACGTCACGTGACCTGACCGTCTTCGCATACTGTGTGGCACGGGGCATGGACTATATCGCGTCTAAGGGGGTAAGTCCATATCCATACTAATATTATAAATGCAAAAGTGTGTCTGCCTGTCTGGTTACCTCTTCATACTCAAACCGCAGGAAGGATTTTGCTAAAACTTGGTATGGGGATACTTTCAGTCCCGGGAAAGAAAAAAAGGATACTTTTATTCTCCGAAAAATGTACGGTTCCCTCAAGATAAACAACGGTGTTACGGGCTACTCATAAATAATGTATAGACTAATACATAAAATGACAGACCTATAATTGCCTGCCATAGAATAAAACTGCGTTGCTAGTAGATCTGCCAAGTGCCGTTCGCTGCGACGCGACGGTGTTTAAAAAGCTTCTATCTATCCTTTAATTAGCAAGGTGTAAGCAAATTGATGGCAAATAATATTATAGCTTAGAGCACTCCGGATTACGCCAGATTTAAATGAAAAACTATATTAAAGTTCGTTAGTTACTTTGGCGTTAGTTAAAATTTGTCACCGATGTTTGGTAGGCTAGAAGACTATCAGAGATCAGAGAAGTTGATTCCTAGGCAGACAGCTGACCTAAGTAATTTGGTCGTGCTTAGTCAAACCCGTCCGACCGAACACAGCTAACATTGAGTTATTGACATAATATTGGAATCAATTTCTTCGATGGTACATAAAGGTACAAGAATAAAAGCCCTATTTATCACGGGAAAATGTACATTCCCAAAGGTAACGAGTAGCACCTACAGTTAGAACACAGCGCTCTCCACAACTAATTCCAGATCGTGCACCGTGACCTGGCCGCTCGCAACGTGCTAGTCGACCACAACAAGCTCTGCAAGATCGCGGACTTCGGCATGTCGCGGATGAGTGGCGCGGGGGGGCGCGCGCGGGGGGCGCTGCCCGTCCGCTGGATGGCCCCTGAGGCGCTTCTGTACGGGTCACACAGCACGCACACGGATGTGTGGGCATTTGGCATACTGTTGTGGGAGATTGTCACGCTAGGTGAGTTAATGACGAAGAGAAGTTCGAAAATGCCGACAAAAATTCGATTTAAACTTCCTTGAATGCAGCGCGTGGGGGCACTGCCCGTCCGCTGGATGGCCCCCGAGGCCCTCCTGTACGGGTCCCATAGCACGCTTAACGATGTGTGGGCATTTGGGATCTTGCTGTGGGAGATCGTCACAGGTGAATTTCGCCGACGAAAATTTCGGTTTTAACTTCGTTGAAAGCGAAGTTTGTCATGGTTGTTCCAATACACTTCTAGATATCACAGATTTTAGAAAAAAATCACAGGATTGTAACATGAAAAAATATTGTGTGCCATTCCATGTAAAGAACGAATACTTACCGAATTATCAGTGTACCGATAACTATATTGCACAATGCACAAGCTTTCATGAAACATAACAGCAACAATTTATTTGTATTTTCAGGGTCCACGCCCTATGCAGCGATGTCGGGTCGTGAAGTGCTCACAGCCGTCACTGAAGGCTACCGGTTGGAGCGGCCGACGCACTGCGCGCCAGCACTGTACCGCGCCATGTCAAGCTGCTGGCATGCCGACCCTAGCCAGCGCCCCACCTTCACATCCCTCAAGGCTCAACTAGCTGAGCTACTGGACAACGAGCCAGCTGAAGGGAACTACGTCGATCTCGAGTCGTTCTACCAGGAGTCGTCTGTGTACAGCGACCCGTCCGCCATCATACACGACGATGATGGCTTATCAGCGGAGTATGATCGCGAGAGACGCTGCTTTAGAGAGTAAGTTAAAAGAAATAATAATATAAAATAATATATACATACTAGAAAACTATGAAATTGGTACGTCATGTCGGATTATAAATTGGGCTATGAGTACGTAGTGAATAACATGCTTAGCAAGAAATATAATGCTATATTCAATTAATGTCTTGTGAAGACAGCAAAATATTACATATTTTTTGGATATTAACTATATTAGGTATTTGAAAAAATTAAAGACATTTCACAGAACATTAATATTTGAAAACTATTCTCAATTTCAGACTACGTGCAGGACCTGCCAAATTCGACAACAGAGCGTTCAACTTACGAGACGAAGAGCTGAGGAACAAATTCGGCGTCGGTACGCAGCGGATGGGCGGCTTCGGCATACGGGACGGACCCTTCAACGACAGAAACTTCGGTGACGGCGAGTTCAACGACCGGAATTTCACCGACAAGAACTTCGGTGAACGGAATTTCGCCGACAAAAACTTCGGCGAACGGAATTTCGCCGACAAGAACTTCAATGATCCGAATTTCGCCGAACGAAAGGACGGTAAACTGTCAACTTCGAGCTTCCATAGAGAGAGGGAGAGAGAGAACCCTTTAGTTAGTAGAAACAGCTTTAACGGCTTCCCCCGGCTCGGCACGCGGGAAAACCACTTCCAAATGTCACCGGACGGCCGGAACAAGAGAGTTTCGGAATTCGAATGTGACATTTAGGTGTCATTTGATATAGATAATTAGCTTTGTCCACACTGTGCCATTTTTCTGTTCGTCAAGGGCATGCGTTACAGCGCAGTCAACAGCGAACGTGAGGCATGCCCGCGACGCATGCCCTCTGACCGTCTAAAACTTTCGCTTTGTTATTAAAATGACAGTAATTGGCGTTGCGTTCTTTAACGCATTCAATTATTGAATGCGCCAAAACGAAAGTTGAATTTAAGAAGATGATGAAAATTGAAGACGAAAGCGCATAATGTGGACAATAGCTATTAAGTTTTATCCACGGGATATTTTTTTAATTCGACAGTTCAGAAATGGATATCGAGTTTGAAAAATATCCTATGTATAAACAACCCTTTTTGCTTAGACATCTAGAAATCGATACCGAAGTTAGAAAACAAAAAAAAGTTTGACATAATATCACCAATATCCCGATTGTATTTCTTACTTCGGTATCGTTTCGATATTGTCTAAGCCTCTTTCGGAATAAGCTAAAGAGGTTCTCGTAAAAGTATTTGTAAAGCACGTACTGATTTGGAATTAGGTAATTATTTAATTCGTTATACAATATTAAATTAGTATCAAAACATGCGGGGTATTGACTGTTTATTTGCACTAATGACAAGTTAAGTATCAATTTTACTAACGCATGTTTAGTTTATTGTTTATCAAATCATTTTATCTCTTTTTATCTTCTTATTAACGAAAGAGAAGGTATGATACTTGACGACCGAGGGGTTTAAAACTAGCAAGCGTTAGTAAAATCGGTTTTAAGAATCTCAATTGCAAAGATTGTAAATAATAATTTATAATATTCGTTTTAAGATTAGCATCCGCGTATCGACAGAATTAAAGTATTATATTGTCTACTGTAATCTAAAATATCTTGTACCTGAAATGACGCGGTTTGTACTTATGTAAATAGGGTTGGGTGGAATATGAGCGCATGTTGTTTTGAAATATTTATCGTTTTATAAAGTCCGGGAGTGGAGCAGAGAGAACCTTAAACCTATCTCTTTCTATTGCCGTACGTAAACGCGAAAGAGAAAGAGATATATGGGTTTGTCTACAAAATTCTGCATGTTCCGCGTCCGTACTTTAGTATATAAGATTATACGCAATGTTAACACATTATCACGTTTTTCATAGATTCTATCAGTTTGTTATTTGAAAGTTTAGTGGTGCTGACTACACTCTGTCTCCGATTCAACATAACTTTCTAGTCTCAAAATTTGTATGATATGATTGTAAGATCTGATTTATTGATAAGTTCTGATGAGTATTTTAGATGAATAAAAGATGTATGAAATATTTTCATTTTTTATTTATGTTCGTTCTAATACAGGCTTATACTGTTACATACTGTTCAGGCTTTATAGTAAATACTATGCCGTAAATCAAAATATCGGTTCCTGAATAGAGTAGCGCAGAAAAAGTAACTTTTTTAGGGTTCCGTAGTCAACAAGGAACCCTTATAGTATCGGTCTATCGTCTGTCCGTCTGCCTGTCTGTCTGTCTGTCTGTCCGCGGTTTTGCTCAGAGACTATAGGACCTAAAAAGCTGTATTTTGGCATGAATGCACATATTAATGATGCCGACAAAACATGAAATCTTAAAAAAATATTTTTTACGGTACCTTCCCTACACATAAAGCGGAGATGAATTTTTTTTTCGCGTCCACCTCATCTTGTGGGATGTCGTTCATTGACCTCCATTATACAAGTTGTATAATGGAGGTCAGTGGGTGTAGTTGGATAAGTTTTTTTAAAATATTATGAGTACCTATTCATAGATCGTTTTCCGATTCAGGGATCCGTTAGTGAAATATTAAGTTCTAAAGTGGAAAAAATCATTAGAGTCCAATATCCCCCCCCTTCTACCAGCTAAACGGTTGCTACTGGAAATGTGAAAAAATTCACGGGAGTAGGAAATATGCTGAATTTAAAAGGAAAACTATCACGGCTAAGAAGATTCAAAAGTTATTGAGTAATAGTCGTTGGACTGATGATACCCAGATATATTTTGTGCCTATTTGAAGCGGAATCAGCTCCCCCAATGTTCGGGAAGAGAACTAAATCTGATGTAACTTGCAAATGGCCGCTCAATCGCTATTGGTTGTAGAAACCACAGATAATAGTATACCTCCACGGTAGAAACTAGTATTAGTTCCAAGTACTCCCACTACTGCTATCAGCGCCAATTTTTACGTCAAATTTAGTTCTCTTCCCGAATATTGGGGGAGCTGATTCCGCTTCAAATAGGCACAAAAAATAGCTGTCATTTCAAAGGGTATCATTAGTCCAGCGTACTTGTAAAATGGAGGTCAGTGGTAATAGTCGATCAACTAAAAAAATGTATTCGGCGAAGTATAAAGGAACATTTCGTTCAAATTCCTTTGAAAGTAACTGAGATGATGTTGTTAGTAGTGTAAAACATGTTATAAATGTACATTCATTAACCATACAAAAATTAAAAAAAAAAAAAAAAAAAACTAGCGGTACTACGGAACCCTATATTACTAGTGGCCCGACACGCACTTGGCTGGTTTTTTAAACTATAATATGGGCAAATCCCTGACGCTGGGTCGTTTGTCCATAAAAATTTTGCTCTTTCAGGGGTAAGGACACATTTTGCCATTTTGGAAGTGACTCGTCAATTTTTTTTTAAATCTGTTCTTAATAAGATCTGTCCTAGAATCCTGTAAGTAATGTTAAAGTTACTTTTCCAACACTTTTGTCACAGTCTTTGACATACTTAAATAAAACTACACTACAGGATGTTGTAAAATTATATTTTCTTTTTTATTTAAATTACACAGCCGCATTCCGCCATACCTTTGTCTTTCGACACTAATATACCTATCAATTATCATAATTTATTCAATAACAACCCTGTTGACTTCACAGAACGTCTATTCTACCATAACCTGGGTTTAACGACAGTTAAGTGAACTGAAGACACGAGTAAATAAAATGGGTAACTAACAATTTCGAAAATTTCGTTTTGTAAAAGTCTAACTAGATAAATATATCTAAAATTCTGGCTAATAAGCCAGATGATGAAGTAGGTAAGGTTTAATATAAATTAAATTAAATAATATATATAACAAAAAATGATGAAACGCTCTTATGTAACCAACAATTTCGAAAATTTCGTTTTGTGCATAAATTGAGTTATTTGGATGGCGAAAACAATTTGAAATGAAAAAAATGTGGATTCTAATTTCTATGTATGGCTCGATAATGTCGATATGTTAGTTAGATGATGAAGTTAGTAAGTTACAAGGTTTGTTAAAATTGAGTAATTCCTCTTTTGTTGTAAAATGTTACTTACCCACTTCGCCCGCTTTAATCTTCAATTACAAGTTAATAAGGAACAGCGAGATTAAATGTGGTTTTTCAGCGCGTCTCTTTACTTTCCTACGATTGTTACACCGCTTTGTTACCCATACAGGGTGATGGTAAAAGTTGATTGTTGAATGATTAGACAAAAACCCGTGCGTTACAGCGAGATTGAAAAGAAAGTATACAATGTATTGTGCTATCAGCTCATTTAAGCAATTAACATCATCGTAAAAATTTATTGTTGCGGGAATTTATTATGACGAGATAAATTATTGTAGTGAGAATGTGCCGATATAAAATCCGTACCTATAAAATTGTTACTAAGGTCAAAGATATTTCGGTTTTTATAAAAAGTCATGTACAATAATTATAATTATAGTACATAAGACGAAAGAAACCAATTTAATACGATACTTACTTCTGTAAATAGTCCGTTTATATTGCCTTTGACAGGACCTTAATGCTAAGGTATTTATGATTTGGTTTGAATCTATAATAACTTACTCATAAATTCTGATACTTCTGCCCATGCAAAAAGAGATGTTATAAATCTAAAACCGAACGAACAAATGAGAAAATATAAATTTTTCTCGTTCGTTTCGTTCGTTTTCAAGTAAATTACAAGAAAGTGTGGAACACAAATTATTTATTAAAAACATTGAAAGAAAAAACATCACTCTGTAGATAGTAGAATATTAGGCGTATAATTCGATGAGTCTTGTGGCGAGGAAAGTGGCGCTAATAAACTATGTCGTAACAGCAACGTGCATACTAAATTACCTTCTGTTTGTTTTAATATTTATTCTATACAATATTGTTGTGAAAATTCTCGCCTTTGACCTTTGTTAAGAAAGCAGCTGCGCTTTTCGTAGTATAAGTAACTTTTCTAAATACTTCATAATATCAATTACTATAATATTACATATTTTGTTGTAGGTAACTCATAAGTCATAACCCGTGGCCATTTTTGACCGACTTCCAAAAAGGAGTAGGTAATTTTTTCGGTTTCTTCTTAAATTTTTTTAAATTTGGTGCTTGGTTGTACGGTATATTCTGCCCATACACAAATTATTACACCAGTTTTCATCTCTCAACGCAGATTATAAAAAATGTAGATTTGTTGTTTGAATTAGTTGCTTCATAGATCATACGTAAGAAAATGTTTCAACGTATCATACAAGAGTAAGTTTAAACTTTAAACCTTATATAAAAAAAAAATTGTTTTATTTCTGAATAGATTTTAAAAAAATACTTCCAGAATGTTGATACTGCCTACCACCTAAACATAAAGGAAGAAACCTATGAAATATTTAATTTGGAATTAATAAAATAAAAAGTTTTGTTCAACAGGATGTACTATAATATCCGAATTCTTTCTAATCTCAACATTGCAAAAGTAAAATTTAGGCTAAGCAATTATTTATATTATAATTGCGTAAAAATCCCGAGAAATTCTTCCAAATTATTGTTGGATTTATTTTAATGGCGTTACAAAAAACTGATTAACATAACTGAGGCCCAATTACACCAGCTTGGATTATTTCTAGTCGCTTATCAAAATATCATTGATTCTGTGAAATAACACAGTTGAGATACGGTTTCAATTCACGCCCAAACCACTGAAACAATTTTGCTGAAATTTGGTATAGAGATACATAATTTAAGTCCGGGAATGGACATAGGATACTTCTCTTGGAAAAATATACGGTACCTGAGCGATAAACGAGTTTTTGAGCTACGGAGTTGCGGGCGTCATCTAAACATAATTAAATTTATTAAAAAGGGTATTTAAAAAAAGTGTTACGTCATGTTGACGTTCTTATTTATTATAACTCTAATCACTTCGTCATTTAACGTGTGTTTGAAGTATAATATCAAATATGATACGATTATGCAACTTAATAGGATCCAGAGACTCTAGAATGGATCAAATCTACATTAATGCTGAAATAAGGTTGCAGGATCAGGGTAGTGTTTCGTAAAAACGAAAGAGGTAACACAGGGCCGTCTCTAGCCGGTGTGGCGCCCGTGTGCAAATATTACCCTAGCGCCCCCTAGAAAACGCGCGGTCGATAAAAAATCAGCCAATTGCGAGTCGGACTCGCGCACGAAGGGTTCCGTACGGTTATAAAGCTAAGATAGGCAAAAAATTATGTTTTTATGGAAGCCCCTTAAATGTTTATTTAAGTTCAAAATATACAAATAAGTATTTTGTAAATATTTCAAATTTAGAGTTCCTACGTTAATGACCAAAAAATCACATTTCTTGTATGGGATTGTATCCATAAATATTTAATTTATTTTGCATAATAGTATTCTTTATTAAAAGAAGCAACAGAATCACATAATCTGTTATCTGAGAATTTCAACTCTCTAGCATAATTTTTTGACGTGGGAGAGCCATGCTTCGGCACGAATGGGCCGGCTCGACCGGAGAAATACGTCCTCACAGAAAACCGGCGTGAAACAGCGCTTGCGCTGTGTTTCGTCGAGTGAGTGAGTTTACCGGAGGCCCAATCCCCTATCCTTTTCCCTTCCCTACCCTTCCCTACCCTTCCCTATTTCCTTCCCTACCCTCCCCTATTACTCCTTAAGGGCCGGCAACGCACCTGCAGCTCTGATGCTGCGAGTGTCTATGGGCGACGGAAGTTGCTTTCCATCAGGTGACCCGTTTGTTCGTTTGCCCCCTTATTGCATAAAAAAAAAATAGAGAATATAATGAATGCCATCTACGACCTGCAGTCTATGACCAGAATAAATAATATGAAGTGAGCCGACTGCCTAAAAGTTAATACTTTTTAGTTTTTTTTAAGACCAGACCACCTCAAATTCTATTAATGACTTTGAGGTGGTCTGTTCTTGGCCTTCTAACTTCTGTGGAACATCGGCTTCCATTGCATTCTGCGAACGGCCCATCTCCGTGGGCTACGTTTGGATTTCTATCCACTATCCAGACGACACATACATGCTGGCCCACGGAGAAATTTTTGGAGAAACAATACGAATGGCAAGAGTGGGTGAGTCTCAGGTTGTGGCGCTTATAGAAGCGTTGAGGCTGCGAGTCGCAGTCGACAAGACGTAGGCCATGTTTTTCTATGGGCCCCGGAAGCACCGCCCCCGCGGAGGCATCACTGCGCAACGCAGAGATGTGGAGGAGAGTGTGCTGATCGGCGCTGAAATGCAGTGCTTGATTCTGGTCCTTGATTCTGGATGGATCTTTAATACCCCTCATTTTCGTCGATTGGCACTATCTCTGAAGAAGATGGCCATCGCCTGAATTGCCTTCTGCAAAAATCTGTGGTCCAGGGGCCACCTGGAGATGGGGAACACATGGCACCCGGAATAGACAGCTGCTCAGAAGCCCGCAGCATGCTAAAGCATGCGGATACTACGCTGGTATCGAATCGTTAGCTGGTGAAGCGGCGTTGGCGCTGACAATCCCTCCGTGGAATCTGGAGGCACGCGTGTTGTCGGAGGGTATATCAACACACAGCTTTAAAGAGCGAGGAGAATGGGTGCTACTAGACCTGGCAACCCAAAGGCGCCACCAGGCGCGTGTAATATAATACGCACCAGGCAAGACCAGATGGGTTCCCCAACTGCCGGCCGCCGCACTGTGAAAGCGATCCGGTCGATACTACAACAGTCGATGGCACATTCAAGAGGCGCCATACGGCTAGGAGGAAAACATCGCCTAGGTGCCACCAAAGTCTGAGAAAGACGATTGAACGCTCTGCTTGGGCTGAGCAACGGGCTGAGTTTTGCACCGTCCTTGGATTGGACCTTACTACTTATTGGGAGGCAGTAGCTTACACCCTCTGCGAAACTGTTATGTTGCAAACGGAGGCTGCATAAAGAGAGCGGGAAGTAAATACGCAGATCTCATGAGAAGCGGAAGAAGAAGACGGAGGGCGTTGGCTGCACGGCGCCCGGTGCGACCGCAAGGGCGCCGTCAAGAATACATAATATTTTGCTTGTAATCTTGTGGTTTAGCGGCAAAACCGCGCTTACGCGCTTATTTTGGAGCCTATCTTGACGACAAATATAATCTTCATATATGTGTTTTAAGATTCATTTCATGTTGAAAAATGAAAAGTAAAGTTTATTTTTATATTGCTGTAATTCGACAAAATATATAAGAAGAGCTCCAGATAATTCACAAAATGTATGCAAACTGGAGTTCTTTTTAAAGCACGGCGGCCGGCCAACGCTAGCTTTTTGCGAGCGGCGCTCGGCGCCCCTAGGACCGTGGCGCCCGTGTGCACCGCACACCCTGCACCTAAGGGAAAGACGCCCCTAAGGTAACATGATATTTAATCCACGATTAACTTTAACCCACACTGGTGCAAGTGCCTATAATTCTAGCATATCGATTACAATGATTATTGTAATAAAGCGATGATTATCTGTATAGTCATGGCAATTGCCGTCAATTGTTGAGTTGCTGATGTAACCGACATATCACAGCCGATAGATAGCTTTCGTAACCGATCTAACCTACCGTGAAAGCACCGCTTGTACACTTTAAATAATGTCAGATTATCACCGCCTCACTCGAAGAAAAAGATAACGTAAGGCGTAGAGTTTAAGAGCTAATTTTGATTGTCAAAAAAAAGCCAATTGTATTTGCGTGTCGAGTCATTCAATTATTTTTATGTAATAGGCCCGGGTAAAGTGGCCGGGCGAAAAAGATGGGTCATTTTTCTGACCCCGTACGGAGAAAGTGGAGAGTTCCGGTGCCGTGTCACACGCGGGAGTGCGCCGCGCCATTCCGTGTGGAGTCAGTCAGACGCGCGCGCGCGAACATGTGTAGTGCTGTGTTATAGAAATGGAGCTCGTTAGAATCACCCTGATATTGTTCCTGACGTCCATAGCCGCTGATGATGCGAGGGACTACGAGTTCTCTGAGCCGGATGAGTTACTGATAGCCCAGGAGTCGAGGCACTATGAGACTATAGTCAAACCGCCGGTGACTATCGTCAAACCGAGCGGCGTGACCAATTCACACCGCCCGCAGTATAATCTAGATTCATTGGAGCTCGGCGATGATCTGTTTATGTTCGATTCAACGCCCCGACGAAATGTGATGAAGAACTACAAGCAAACGCGACGGGTGAAGGAGGGAATGATCAGAGATGCGGTATTAAGGGCCTTGGACAGAAAGGACCAGATTGGCAAGTTTGCCCAGATCCTGCCCATCATAAGGACGATGTCCGGTAACCAGCGAGTGGCCCTGGCGTCCCTGGTTGCGAACCAGGTGACGACACCCCCGGGACGACAACCCCTCAATGTTTCTCAGGTATTATCAACTTCTTACAAAAAAAAAAACATTTTTAATTTACATACCTACGTCATAACAATTGAGAATTAGTTAAAACTTAAAATATAGATACATAAAAATAAGTTTAACCTATTTAAGAAGTCCGTGCCTTGTTATTTTTCAGTTTTTTATATCATATATTGTAAGATTAAGTTGACTTTCAAACATTAATAATAATAATTGATAACGTCACTATATATTTTGTGAATAATTTTCGTCATTTTTCGTATTTCTATGGAAATAACTGAAGATGATACCCAATCTTTACCAAGTGAAACCACTTGAAAGTATCATAATATTGTACATATTCAGTTTTTTTTTATTTTTATTATCTACAATCATAATATGTGATAGTTATAGTTCATTATAGTCAATAGTAATACCTTTACTTAAGGCGTATTCAAAGTTAACTAGTTAAGCATAATAATTAATTCTGGTAATGGTACAGCACTGTTTACTACTAAGTACTAACTGAATAATTAATACTTTTATTAAGAAATATTAAAATCTAACAAGAGTCATCACTGTAATGCTTATTAGCAAATTCATTTCGTAAATCTGTAGGCATGTAGGCACGTGTAACAAAACTTAGAGATAATACTTTGGGGTTTGTATGGGTATTTGTATGGGTTTGTTTGTATACAAGGTGTAACAAAATGGAGGATGTAAAGTGTAACAAAATATGTGTTAGGATACAGAGTATGTATGTTCCTTAGAGAGACTTCACTACGAAAGTAGCAGCGCTGGAAGATTACATTTCTTTCCCTTTTAAGGCGATATATCGAAAATAAATTATACCGCAAGGGCAATTTTATACTTAATTTGTATGACTATAAAGTCGTGAATATGCTGCGGCTAGAAGCTATCGGCATAAGCGACAAAACGTAATTATAATTATTTAAAAAATAATTAGGAGCATTTAAGCAAAATGCTTCTATACGATATTGAGTTGCAAAGGTGTATATTAATTAGACTAATTTCCTACAATACATCTATTTTCGTTTAAAAATAATCTTCAAATTTCGTATTTTAAGAGGTCATTTCGAAAATTAAATGTATCGAGGCAAAATACATTAATCGTGTTTCTAGTTCTTCTCAAACCTAGATAAGGCTATGAAGATATGTATATCTCATTACCAGATTTGTAACATTTCTGAGGATCCTATAGTATTACGTCAAAAAGGACAGTTTTTTTTCAATATAGCGCCTTAATGGGCAGGCGCTCCAGCGTTACAAATTTCCCCATTTCGGGTTCTGTAATCAACAAAACTTGGTTGACTACGGAACCCTAAAACGGAACCCTAACCAGCTGATTTTTTGTATATTGATAGGTTAATTATAGTTATATAATTTAAGAGTAACATTGTCCTACAAATAGAACAATCCATATTTTAGGACCATCAAATCAAAATATTAAATGTTTTCTATCTCTGTTAACTACCACAGCTATCGGGATATTTCGCAGAGGGAATGTTGTTCGTCTTATCAAAATGAAGCTACTTACGAAAAATGAACTTGATAGTAATAAAAAAAATGTTCTATGGAACCCTGACTATGTATAATACATGCGTAAAAACTTGTGTGATGTAATATTCATTTTCCTAGTTAAAAGTGCATAAATTAAAAAATATTTTAGTAAAAATTTACATTACGTAGTTTATGTAAAATATACTTTCTTTCTTACGTATATGGAACTTAACAACTATGTCTTTAAAAATAATAACGTTTTTAAATCTAGAGGTTTTAATAGATGAAAGTTTTAATAATTTGGCTAATGCTGCATAATATGGAATGTGTTAGATTATATTTTTTGTTAAGATTTTAATTTAAGATAGTAACGCTTTAAAGTATATTATCTAGTACAGATGACGCCCGCAACTCCATTATGGCTAAATTGGTTTATCCGTAAATTTTTTCGAGACAAAAGTATCTCGGGACTCTAAAGTATATAGATACCAAATTTCAGCAACATCGGTTCAGCGATTTGGGTAACAGACGGACAGACTATAATTTCTCAAAATAATATTTGTATGGATCTTATGCAGCACCTTTTTTATTTAATGAAAAAATGGATTAATTGTGAATATAAATATAGTATTAATGTTTTATTATTATGCGTACTTACAATTGGTAAACCCCGTGTTAGGTATTGCATAATATTATAATTATTATATCACTTTACAGAGTGTTGAGCTTATTCGATAAACTTCGATGCCACAGTTCGAATACAAAATGCACCGGGTTTGATTGAAAACATGTTGCTTGGCGAAAAGTTTACATTTTTATTTCAAATTTTGCCGTTAATCCTTCAGGCCCCGCGCGAGCACCGGTGATCGCGACAACAATAGAATACAATAGCAATTCCTGGAAATTCCGATTGAAGTATTAAAACGCATCTTGACGTGCCAGTTTGTTATTTGGAGCTGATGATGATGCATATTTCCTCGGTTTTCCCGCGTGTTATCGGTAGTAATTAGTCTCAGTACGGTCCGGCAAAAAGCAGAGAATTTGCGACACAATCAGAGCGAAGGAAATCCATATTTCCCAGGTTTTTGCCGTCGCGGATTATGTGGCAAGCCCGTGTGAAACTGACAGTTTTCTTCGAGGTGAAGAAGGAAGTTATCGATTACGATCTAATCAATTGATTAGATAGATATGATTTTCGCATATTCATTAATGAATGAAGTTGGTTTCTTCGACAAGTTTGCGATTTAATAATATTCTTACTGACTACTACTAGCCTACTTTAGCTGTATTTTTATTGTTGGTGGAGGTGTGCAAAATAGTTAAAACTTCCAGGGAATTTTACATTACAAATATTTCACATTAATAAACTACATATATACTTAATGCGAGAAGAAAGAGCTTTCGATTGCAGAGCAAAGATTTATGTTTTTATTATGGATAGCATAATATTCAACAACATACATTCAAATAACAAAATGTTTGCTATATTAAAGCAAATAAAGCTTTAAAAGGTTTCTAGCTTTCCATAAGCTCAAACTACATAATATTATAATGAAATCACAATTTAATCTCAAGCAACAATCAAGTAGCAACAACTAATAAGCGCTATCGAGATTAATATTTAATAAATTGCAACATATAAATTGCAGTCTGCGTCCGTAACAATTGGTCTAGTTTCAGATACGAAATCTCGTAAAAACTCTCTACGCTTCAGTTCCAGCTATCTGGTGCACTCACGATGTATTGCAACATGTCGAGCACCGCAAATTGCGCCGCATTTTTTTCTACTGTCGGAATTCTGTTGTCGACTGTGTGCAAAATAACGACCAAATGCTTGCTATTTTTCAAAGCCAAGAGAATATTCATATCATGACATGACACCTACTAATTGTAAAAGTCTAGATACAATTTAGTTTTTGCGTTTGTCTTTTTTTTTAACGGGCTTTGGCCCACCACACATACCCACCACTGTATCTCCTGTGTCGCCAGGATCGACAGCGGTAACCAACCACGAAAACCCTTTGATATGATCTCAGGGAGCCCGAGGGACAAGCTAAATCTGTCTTGGAACCCGCAACGAAATTAATCAGAAGAAAATAGGAGGAGTAGGAAGATTCCAATTTCCCTCCCCATAAAAGCGGGAGACAGCACAAAGTTGCAATGACCGAAAGTCAAAGAACTTAAGGGGGAGCACCACGGAAATAAGGTTAATAATTGTGACTCCTAAGCTAAAGCTAAGTTAATATTGGAGTTTATTGTGTTTGACTGTTGCCAATAATAATTGTGACAAAAACGCTTGAAGGCACGGAAGTTCCTAGCGCTGTCCACGAGATCACCGTAGTATGCGACTCCAGATGTACAGAATAGGTTGTATAGCATAGTAGTTCTTTCGTCCTGCCAGAGACTGCACTCCCAGAGAACATGATGAGCGGTTTGTTTAAACATGTTGCCTTCGATCGAGCACTCGCACATGGGTGAAGCTACTAGTTTAAATCCGTAAAGTTTGGCCTTAAAATTTCCATGACCGGTCAGGAATTGAGAAACGCAGTGATCAATATCCATCCAATGTTTGGATAGCCGTTCACGAATATTAGGGAAAAAATTATAAAGATGACGCCCTTTGGTGGAACAGTCCCACCGCGACTGCCATTCGGAGATTAGGCTTTGCACAGAGTTTCTAAAGGTTCAAACAATCTTGCTATTTTAATTTTATCGCGAGCGCTTAAAAAGAACGGGTTGTCAATGTTTTTGTTATGATAATACATTGTCGCACGACGCTGAATCTCAAGGTCAACGGGTAAAACTCCGGCTAACACAGGCAAGGCTTCGGTGCTTGTGGTCCTGTAAGCTTTGCATAAGAATATAAGAGCAAGACGTTGGCTTTGTAGCAACTTGCGACGAGCCGCGCCGATTGTTGCTCTGTCGGCCCACACGGGGGCCCCGTAGCAAATGCTGCCTAGGTAAGTAGCGGTGTAAATTAATTTTAGGGTTTTGAAAGAGAGGCCCTATGTCGATGTAGATATTTTGGTAAAGGAGTAAAAATTGCGCTTCACTTTCTCACCGGTTTGAATTATATGTTCTAAAAATGTGAATTTATTTTCCAAGTAAAAACCAAGATAACAGAGTGACTGTTTGCGTTTAACGTTAATATTGTCAAGTTTAATGCTAGGGGAAGATATAAGGGAACCTTTTAAAAGAATTGCGTTTGTCATTGCATTTACCATATCCATACTAATATTATTATAAGTGTGAAAATGTGTCTGTCTGACATCATACTCAGTCAGTCCCGGGACCTATCCCGGGACTCAAAGTATCTTGACAATATTCAGAATGACTACTGATTAAATTGGATCTTTTTATTCAAGGGGCCAAGAAGTTAGTATACAAGTATAGGAGACTATAAATGACGCCCGCAAATCTATTGCTCGGAAATTCGTATATCGCGCGTGAACCGTACATTTATCCGGGATAAAAAGTGTCCTTTGTCTTTTCCCGGGACTCAAAGTATCTCCATTTCGATTCAGCAGTTTGGGCGTGAAGAGGTAACGGACGTACAGATAGACAGACAAGCACACTTTTGCATTTATAATATTAGTATGGAAGAAGTCACAATCGCATTAATATGCTAGCATTCAAAGACTCGCTAGTAAAGCACTTGCAGATTTCGAACGAGTTCAAAAGGTGTGAGTAACAGTTAAGCCAATGTTAGTAGAAAGTCAAGTAGGCACAGATGTTACAGTTTCCGTCAGCATGTTGTATGAATATGTATGAAATACCGCGCCTCCGTTCATCTAAGACAGATTCCTGTGTTCCGCTACCTATTACATTAATCAGCTAAATGGTGATAATATGGTCATCAGTATCCTACTAATATTATAAATGCAAAAGTCCGTTTGCTTGTTACCTTTTTACGCCCAAACCGCTGAAGCGATTTTGCTGAAATTTGGTATAGCGAAACATTGAGTCCTGGCAAAGGATATAGGATACTTTTTATTGCGTAAAAATATACAGAAACGACTGAAGCTATATCATTGTAAGCCAGCTGCTAACTGTTATAACTTATAACTATGTAACAGTAATTTCTGCGTGAACATAACGTTATTAAGTTACATGAAAGCCTAACTTTCATAACACTTGTATTACATTATCGGGAAATTGTCATCAGATAGTGGAGGAAATTATGTTCTCGTAATCTGCCTTTATGTAGTTTCCCTGAAGTAATGGAAAACGTTCTGTCACTCTAATGTGTAATGTAAGAATAGTGGAGTTTATTTAATTTTGCTTTACATAATTTCTTCTTTAACCCTACAAACATAAAATTAACCTCTTATAATTATAAATAAACCATTTAAGTTTAGGAGTAAAGTAAATGTGTCAAATTATAGCAATATAAGGCAGCAGAGACTTATTGGATGTGCTATAATTATATTTACTTTTTATCACTTTTTAGGCAATTGTAAAATACTCCCTTATGATCTTTTGAATTGCATCGGCGTACGTTCAAATCAAATATGATATTGTAGAATAATAGTTGTGTTATAATTGTTATTATAACATAATAATGTTAGCGATCTATCCTGATAGCATGATTTTTATCACAGTCACGCTAATCTAAACTTATCCTAAGCATTAGCATTCTGCAGTGGTTTGTTCTAGATTACGTATGTTATGTCACTCATCATACATATTCAACATTTCTCTATCAACGAGTTTCGTATCTATGGTCAGGGTCACTAAGCTCAGTTCCTTAAACTTGAAATTTGTAAGGTGACGCCCACAACTGGTTTTGCTTTCACTGCATTCTTCTGCCAATCATGTCAAAACAGTAGGAGCCTTTTTGTGGCCTCATTGTGACATTCTGAATGTAACAACTATTGCAAGTCATTCCTTAAAATTAATTTTTGAATGATTTACGGCTTGGTAGGTACGGCTTTAAAGGTTGGTAAAAAAGTACTACAGATGGTTCCTGGCCTCAAATGTCAAGAGTGCTATTAATGTTCTTCGAAATATTTAATACTAGTCAAAAGATGAAAACAAGTGAAGTCTTCTTCTCGGTTCACTAGTAGTTACGTGTTAGTGAAAAGGACTTTTGGCGATAAGCCAAGCCTTTCCAATTTTATAATAATTTATTATTAATTTATGTATTTCCGTTAAATACGTACTATACTCAATTTAACGACTACGAATGAAATAATCATGGTAAGAGTTTTAGACTTTTTTGACCATCTGGGGTTTTAACTCTCTCTGGGTGAAACTCAAATTATAAAATTTCAACAAAATAATATTTAAAGAAAGTTGTTTCGGTGTTTTGTTCTTTCTACGCCATAAAATAACCATGGACATACTTTTAAACGGTTACGTAGCAGAAAATATTCGTGAGATATTTTTGTAACGTTATAATTTTCGCAATAAAAGAAATGAAATCTATTACTTAACAAAGTTTTTTATTTTATTAGCCTATTTTGTAAACACACAAGAGATTTAATTTGAAATAAAATCCATGACATCACATTAAATAAATTAACTTTATTCAGAACATGAAATTAAACTACAAACTAATCTATCGTGACATTAATTTCGTCATGACCCACAAAAATCTAATAACCTTTATGATAATTTCAGGTGAGATCAATGTTTGGTAACGACACAATTTCGGACCCGATGTTGCCAATCCTATTGGACACGGCCAATTTGATCCGGCGAGCGCTGATGCACGGAAAAGAGCAAAGGGATGTAAAGTACCCCCAGCAGTTCCAAAGACGATCATTAACAGTAGATACACTAGACGAGGAACCGTTCGAAACGGGAGAGAAAGAGAACAAAACAGTACTACAAGTGCTCCAAAGAAACCGTAACCTAAGAAACAGACAACGACCATTCACGAAAACAAACACAAATAAAACAGAAGACACACCAGCACAGAATAACACAGAGAATTCTATTGACACAACAGAAACTAATTTAATCAAAACAGATGAGACCGATGTGAGTATTGCACTTGTTGATGTAGACAACACCTTGGGGCCAATTGAGAAAACTAACACAGTGACAACACAGTAACACATCGCTTATGAATGACGGTTTTTGAAGAATTAAAACTTAATTTTTGACTGTAGTAGCTATTCAAATCCTTTTACACCCTATTCACCCATTTTGAAAATTATACACAACACTTTTAATAGTGAATGATATAAGCATGATATTAAGGGCCTGTTTCACCGCTTCCTGATAAGGCTATCCACCACTTAACTTGACAGATGGAGTATGGAGAATCTGTTAAATAAGCCTATCCGGCACCTTATCAGGAAGCGGTGAGACAGGCCCTTATTGTAATTATTAAATCTGGGAGGACACACTATGGCCATGGTTTCTTTACTTTAACCTCGGGTATGACCGACGATATCAAATTAACCATTATTCAAACCACTGAATAATTAGTACTGTATATAATTAATTACATATTATACACAAACATTAACAACAGCTACAAGTTTTTAATTTCATTAGCGTTACGTAATTGAAAATATACATTTCATTCATCAAGTTTTCACTTGTTATTAGGGTCAGCAGTGTCTTTTCCACAATCCTTACCACGATTTTGTATTTAATGCATTTTCATTAAATTAAATACAATTGTAAATTAAATATTAACACCACTATAAGTGCCGCTTTAGAAATTACTTTATATCTTGTCAAGAGAGACTTAAAGCCCTCTTTAGAGAAGACTTTTAAATTTTTATCACATTTGCTATTCCAGAGAAACATAACAAAAGAATTGCCGAGCAAACTCCAGAAGACCGTGGAGTCTTCTCCCGTGAATACAACCTTCGATCTTGAAGTGGAAGCCAGCAACCAGAGCATCTCTGAAGAAATTCCCGTCGCTGAGAAGTTGAGGTCACTGAACAGATACATAGATAGAAAAGGTAATGGACATCTTATTTTAATTGAACAGAAGTGTACAATTTGCAAAATAAAATTTTCTTAAAAAAGTCGAAATTGTTATCTACTATCAGAGTAATACGTGTGAATTGTAAATAGCAGACCTACGTAATTTGGGCTGGTAACGTCAAGCTCAGCCATCAAATAACAACGAACATTAACTTGACCCAACCTGACCTGTCGGCCCGAGCTGCCTGCCTATGAATGATTTTCTCTAATAGTACTTTATTATAGACTTTAAAGTTTCATTTTATCTGGGTTTGTAATACAGTAACTAACATTTTCAGGCAACCTAATTCGTCGTGGTACGTACCAGCCTAAGCTACCCGTGGTACCCCGTCGCACAGTTTCGGAACCCACCATCACACCCATTATGAAACGGCGACCCATCCCCACCAGGAAACCAGCCAACACCGACCAGACCAAGTGTGAGCTGTTCACCAACAACCTGTGTCTACATACTGAAGATTACCCCACGTAAGATTCTACCGAACTATCTAATATAATTGAGGGATTATTTATTTAGGGCCTGTGTAAAGCAGATATTATATGGAGTATCTCTCAGATAAGTTGTGGAAAGCCTATCCGGCAATTATCAGTAAGTGGTGAAAACGGCCCTTTAACTTACATAATAAAACATACAATATTATAAGCTTCCAAAGTCTTCTTCTGTTAGGACACAGTTTTAAGAAACATTTTTTGGTGTTCTGTGACTTAGGGTTTGATTCACCACTTTCTGATAAAGTGCCGAATGGGCACAGCTTTATTGACAGATTCTCCATACTTCATCTATCAAGTTAAGTGGTGGATAGCCTATTCGGCACTTATCAGGAAATGGTGAAACAGGCCCTTAATATACCAAAAACAGTCGGGAATATATAAAATGTGACGTCATGTTCTAAAAGTTTCTGGCAGAGCTGTAATTGTTTGAAGAATACTAACATCTTAATTTTACCCGCTCTTTCTACAGATGTTATAATATGAAGAATAAGCCGTGCGAATATTGCAAAATCAGTAAACTCACTACTCACAAGTCAAACAATACCTAATGTGAATTATGCGCGTACATGAGTATGATCTCTCTCGAACAATACATGATTTCAATAATCGTAATGAGTATTCCGGATCTGGTAGGCAGTGAAGTTACGTAAAATGTTAAAAATGAAAGGAAACGTGTTTATATGTCTGAGAGCGAAAGCGAACGATTGCTGAAGTGTGATCGGTCGAGATGAGAAAGATAAACAGTTTCTAGACGGTTAAATGGATTACCATATTATCTTTAAGGTTCAGTGAGTAAGTTGGCTAACTATTGTTTTCTTTGGTCACAATGGTTGTTTACGTTTTCGTGTAACTATTTCAGAAAATCGGTATTCGCATTTAGGGCAGTGGATTTGTAGAGCACGCGTGAAAAAACATAGGGCAAGGCCACCAGTAGTCAGCCCCACACCAGTAGACAGCCTTTTCCAGCTAAAAACCTATAGAAATAGCGTTCTATTGCAAATTAACCAATCAAATTACTTTAAAAAAAAGCTTGGCCTTCTTATTGGTCAGTTCAGAACGTCACAATGACGCTATGTGGCTGCAAGAAATGGTAATCTGATTCCAATTCGACGTTTGTCACTAGTCGAGCCAAGATGCGGTGTGAGCGCCAAAATTTTCTTAGTGGGAAGTGCCCGACAAAAAGGTGAGTTATTGTGATTTCTTATTAACTTTTGTGTCATGTTTTATTAAAATATATTATTATAACTTTTTTTACGTCTAAGTCAAATGAGTTATAGAACAGTTTCTTTATAGTTATTTAAATAATGAGGTGGCTGACTACTGGGTATTATCTAGTGTTCGGCCACCCCCGGCTGAGTACTGGTCATACATAATTCCATATAAAAACCAGTAGTCGGCCGCCTAACTAGATACGGTCGAACCACGGCTGAGTACTGGTAAGGTATACCCAGTGTTCAGCCATCAGCAACTTGCGCTGCTTAATTTATTCATTTATTTATGAAACACCTACCTACCAAGTAATTTCTTAGTTTTTTAATTAAGTTAGTTAATTGTTTATTTGTTTCAGTTCCATAGGTCTCTTTCGAGGCCCATCTAAGGAGAGGCTGACTACTGGTAGCTATTTGGCCGAGAACTGGGTTGTGACGACTGAGTACTGGGGAAATGTGCCTTATTTTGAAAAATCCTTTATTTTCAATACTTATTAAGAAAAATTATCTTATATGTTAATTTCATAACAAAGTTTAATAAATGATTAAGTGAATGAGTACAAAGGGTTTTTGATAATTATTTTAAACAATTTTCCACTAAAAGGCTGACTACTGGTGCCCGTACCCTAGTTCGCGTTGCATCCAAAAGGGAATAAGTTCGATTTTTGATGAGCTAGGTATTTCAATATCTAAAAGAGCTGGCGTTACATAGATAAGATAACAAGACTGATAACATACATTTTAGAATATTCCCAAAGTGGTAAAATTTGATTTGTATCACATTTCACGAGGGTACAATATCATACTCTTTATATGTTAACAACAAGCCCTGACAACGTTAGGGGGATGAGAAATAAAAAAAAATCATACTCTTAATGTTACAAACCCGGTTTGGTCTTGATATAAAATATTTTTTTTACAGAGAGGCGATAATGCAGACGATAAGAAGGAACAAAGCTGCGGCTGGTGCACTGCTCGCTGACTTCAAAGATCCCGGCGAAGGTGCTGTGGATGGCATCACAGCTGCCCAAGAAGCGAAGTATACTGCAGATCACTACCTGGTTTCTAACAGGTGATAATTTTATTTTAATATTTTAAAAAACAATAAATAACTATATCCGATATTAAGGAAAAAATTAAATATCGTTCCAAACTTAAAAAGAGATGAAAATAACAATTAATAAAATTTCAATCGGCAAAATCGTCAATTTTCGTAAGGCCGTGTTTCCACCTGCAAGCAAACTCGCGGAAGTCTTGCGTGAGTTTCTTGCAATATTGTTTATATTTCATACTAATTCCTGTAATTTATTGCTGCAAGAAATGTCGTGCCAGAAGCTGGCGGATAAATGCTATACGAAAGTAGACCGTTTATTTGCTGCGGTGACCCGCAGCGAGATCTGTCGCGAGTCCTCGCAGACATGTTTAGACATGCTGTCGCAACTATTCGCAGGAAGCGCTTGACAAATTGTCGCGACAGCACTTGCTACGGAATTCACATTTGTAAGCTGCTGTCAGACAGACTGTCAGACACTTCTCGCGACAGTTTGTCATGCAGGTGGAAACACGGCCTAAGAAGCTTACTAAAAACATTTACCACAGTCGGTTTTGTAAATTATAAACCAAATTCATTTTTACAATTTTGATCTCTATTTACCTACCACCCACTTAGCTAATCATAAAAGTGTTACTCAGACACAGGGATTTCAGTCTAACAGAAGTTACAGGTGTGTTTGAACGTATGTTTTTTGTCATCAAAATATGATTATAGTACTTACCTATAAATAAACTGCAACAATCAATTACAGACGAGGCGACACCGCCAACCGCGACTTCGCTGGCGCGGGCGAGGCGGGCTTCATGTGTCCCAGCACCGTGAAATACGCGCGACCCCAAAGAGCACGCGCCACATCCGGACAGTGGAAGTATATCGTCAACACCGGGGAGCACACGCAGACTTTGAGGCTGGAGAAGTGCTTGTGAGTACTCTTCAAAATGATCTTAATGATAATACCTCTCCTCCTCAAACTCCCACACCGTTTTCGGTGATGGCCGGTTGTAATGAAACCAGGCAGGAGTAACTTTATAGTGCCGAAGTATGTGCGCAGTATAGAAGGGCACTTTATATTCCGTTACTCTCGTAACTTAGTGGGACGGTAGATCCGACACGACCGGCGAGGGATCAGGCACAGGTCAGACTTATTACATGCCCATCCGATGCATGGATCATCTTACTTGTCAGACAATCAGATGATTAGCCTGCATTGCTCTAACCAAACTTGGAAATAATATGTTTCCAACGCGGGAATCGAACCCGCGACCTCCGAGTCAAGAGCCACGCTCTAAACCACTGGACCTTAGGTTGGGATGCGATAGCATGGCGCCACCGCTTAACATAATATTTTGATAATCACCCGATTATTAAAATATTATGTTTTCAGCAATGCAATAGGTGGAAATTAACTTAATTTTCATGTCATAGTATTTAATTATAACCTGTAACTGTTAGGCTACAATATGGGCTATTTTGTCTGAAATAAATATATTATTATTATTATTATTAACTGGTACTGCAAATTTTCTGACAGACAGCTGATGCCTGTTCATTTTCGTCGTGCATTTCTGGCGCAAGATATGTTACCCTTCCGGTCCCAAATCATATTTATCTCATCTTGGATCTCATTAAATTACGTTATTGCGATGTCACCATGCTATCGCGTATTATAATATGCGCACCAAACTTTAACGTCGCTTGGATAAAATACAAGGAAAAGGCGCGATGATTCTCAGGACTTTTTGGGACAAGATGACGTGAGCGGGCGAATGCCCTGTCTTATCAAAGATGTTTTAAAATAATATAACTAACAGGTTATTTTTAGCAGATATTATTTTAAATTTTTAGTTTTTCATCCTATTAAAGATACTAAATAATAATCTTTATTTCCTCCTCACAAAAGACTTCAACGCGCGACTATGAGATGTCATAGTATCATTGTTGTATTTGAAGCATAGTATATTATTCTTAGAATCTTTATGCAGCATGATATTATTTAATTTCAAAGTAATAGTACCCAAATGTAACAAAATTTTGCATAGTATATTATTCTAAGAATCTTTATGCATGATATTATTTAATTTCATAGTAATATTACCTAAAAGTAACAAAATTGTATAATATCATTTGCTAATCAAAGTTTTTTTTTATTCCAGGAAACCCAAAGAATCCTGTACCTACTTGACAGACAACTTCAAATCAAAATGTGTTCAAGTGTACAACTACCATAGGCTTCTAACTTGGGATCAACAGAATGGACTGCACATGGATATATTTAAGGTGAATTGAATTTATTTATTGATCACATATTTTCGTTTCAATTATGAAATTCACCTACAATTATTGATTTAATAATAACAAAATATACTGGAAAAAGTTGTTACGGTGTGTTGTAAAATATTTTATTTATGAAGTTTTATATATTTTCAGGTACCAACCTGCTGCTCCTGTCACATCGAAGGCTACAGCGTGTCATTCCCTCCACTAGGCAATCGAGTACACGAAACCTCCTCCGAACATTTCCCAGGAGAAGATCTTTCGTCGGAGCACGGCAACCAGGCCTTCGAATCGGTTCAGTCAACAGTACAAAAATCTGTCATCAAAAACAACCCATTCAACTTCAACAAACCCATCGACGGGTTCTCACCTTTTACTGAAAATCACAACCTTATACCTGGATCGTCACTTAGCAATGTTAAACTAAGCAACAATGAGGACTATGCTAACACAAACCCAGTTGACTCCTATGGTAACACATATTTTCCCGATTCCTTCAATCAAGCCAGCTCGGTTAGGAATGTCAAGAGGCCGTCTGCACGAAACCCCAGCGGACTCGTCGGGCTAGACTCGGTGACTCTACCTAGCTACTTGGAACCTCCGACACCACGAGCGCCGGCACCGTTCTCCTTCTCCAAAGATAAATTCAATAAAATCGACAGTCAATTCAAAAGAGGTCCGATCAGACCCAGTCGAAGGCCTCTGAGAAAGAAAATCTCGAGCGGCCCCGACGACTTGGTATCGTCCGGGTCATCTTCGATAGGGTCGTACAGCGGCAATCCCGTCGAAAGCATAGAAGACTTCGAAGAGGACTCGGATGAAGTGGCAAACGAAGATTTTCAGCAGAGAAACACTATAGCCCCCAAATTACATGCCGTAACGACTGAAATTAATTTGAGTACGTTCAAGCCTCCGAATCCAAGCAAAAGCGGCAGCCAAAATCCTGACCCAAAAAAGGTGAACTACAATTACCATCCGATCATAGATTTCTTTGAAGATCAGGAATCTGACAGCGACTCCATAGACAGAGAAGATGCAGCGATGCAAGAATATCTGGTGTCACCTGAATCAGAGTGGAAACCGATAGGTCATCCACCTTCAAGGCCGAGTATAAGTGGCACTAACAATGGACGAAAGAAACATAAATAATTTTTATTTTAGGTTAATTGTAAAATTTACTTTAGGGAACTTCATACTTTGTGTAATATTCTGAGCTTTAAAGTGAATGTACCAAGAAATGTTTTGGAAAGTTAAAGAAACCAAAATTGTATTAAATTATTTATTTCTAATTTATTGTAAAATAATGCTAAGCGATAGATTATAAGCAAAAATGTATTTATGTAAAAGAGTTTAAGTTCAATAAAATCTACATTGTAAACCATAAATAATTATTTTTACCTTTAATGACCGGCTTACATTATTCCATCCAATCCAGTAATCCAATTCAGCACTAAATTGCTACTGGAATAATTTAAACCGGCCATAACTTGTCATGATTTTTTAATTTATACATTTTATTATGGAATTATAATACTAGATACATAATGACCATCGAACTAATTACTTCACGCCTAGGCTCTACCGTGTTTCTAATACACTATCACAATATTTCATGAATAAGGTTACTAATTATTATTACAAAATCATTTGACATAATAAAACCGGCATTAAAATGTATTATTTTCTTATAACACCATTGAAAGTGAAAGCGTTGTTACAGTAATAAGGTGAACGTTCGGACGAGATGAAATCTGGAGCAATTTGTTTACATTGCCTTACTTTGTACAACTATTACACAGTTGCAATTGTTCAAGAACTTACATAGAATTTACGACATATTTTGTCATGATATTACGACAAGTTAAAAAGTTGTTGTTAGAAGACTAATAACATAATTATAAATATCACAGAAGTATATGTTATAATATGCTAATAACTTAATTAAATTATGACATGATATCATAATATTGATTTAGACATTTACAAGCTCATAGTTAAAATATATGTATTATTCTGGCACTTTCTCTTACATAACTTAAGAAGTAACAATTATTCATACATCCACATAATAATATCTTCGTTTACTAGGGTCCAAAATGAAGGGAGGATCTGTGGTGAGCATAGGTGCTGCTCGTGCATAAGTATTAAGCAAAATAGCAGCACTGTCTGAATCATTTTTATTTTTTCTTTTACTTTTATTCTTATTAATCTCGTCGGGATCTTCTATAATCTCTGAATTTCTATCATTTTCCTCTTCACTGTAACTTTCTGTTTTGGGAAGCCTTTGAGCTTTTAAATTGCCACCGTGTAATTGTAGGGGAGTCTCATTTTCACTTAGTTCTATGATTTTTTCACTCTTATTGTTAGGTATCTGACTTCGTCGAGAGAATATCTTCAAATTACCTCCATGCAATTGCGTATTTGGAGTGTTATTTTCAACATTCAAGCTTTCAGCTTCGCTAAATCTCTTATTATTTCTCAACACTCCGCCTCTTTTAGCATTCAAGGGTCGTGAAGTACTTTTTGATTCGTTTAATTCTGTTAGCTTCGCCGTTTGACTTTGAGATGTTGCAACGTCTGATTTTAAAGGCGCCTTCGTGCGGCGCTTTGATTCGATACTCCTGTAATTTCCACCATGCCTGGGCCCTGACTCGATATCTAAATCAGTTCGAAATATTTCTACTCCACCTAGTTTATTAACATCTTTGGCCAAATTTTCATCCTTATATAAATCTAATACTTCTAAATTCTTTTGGGGCTTTTGTCGTCTCCTTGAAGTTATTGTTTTTATAATTTCAACTTCTTTAATGTCTTGTTTAAAATGAGTAGCATTTGGTGATATTTTGCTGATGGGTAATTCTCTGTGAACTTCAATTTTCTTTGTGGATATGATTGGTTTTATTTGGTCATTTGTGTTTAGTTCAGTAGTAGATGGAGTAGTTTCTGTTGTTTTAGGCAATGTTCTTCTTATTGGCTGTGGGGAAGTATGCCTTATTTTATCTTGCTCATGACTGTCATCACCATTTTTATCTTCATTGTTCTCTTCATCATCATCTTCTTCTTCGTCGTCTTCTTCGCTACTGTCGTCCTCATCATATTCCTCTTCATTCGAATCAGATTCTTGAGAATTTCTATCCTTTTTATTTTGTTCTTTTTCATATTCAGGCAAATAATCATCAGTATCATGTTTCACACCAATTAATGCGTCTATATCTTCTTTCCGCATATCATCATCTTCTTCGCCATAAGTTTTCGTGTCTGTCACTAAAGTACTCTTTGAAAGCTTCTTTTTCTTCTCACTTAGCTTAGGAGCAATAGTAGTAGAAACAATTTTATTTATCTTATTATGATTGTTATCATTTAATACATCTCTGTCACTCTTATCAGACTCCGAATTAATATTGGAGCTTCGGAATCTTGTTTTAAGCTTAAGTATAGGCATAGTAGTTATATCTTCTTCATAATGTGTGGGCTCTGTAGTGGTTCTCATACGTGTTTTTTTTTCTTTTCTGATTGGTCGGATAGTCGTTGAAGTGGTTGGCGCTATCGTAGACGTAGGATGTTTTTGAGATTCACTATCATCTTCTTCTTCGTATTCATCATACTCTTCTTCACTTTCATTTTCGTCCTCTTCATCAGGAGGGCTAACAGGTTTTACAGTACTTTTTAGAATAACATTAGACACTGAATTTGAAGCAGCACTTTTCTGTATATCACTCATGTGAGCATATCTAGTTTCCTCTGGAATAGAGCTAGAAAGTACAGATTGAGTTGTAGCATCAGCGTGACCTTTGTATTCATCAAGGGATATAGACTTCTTGTTTTTTACTGGAGTGTAATGACTTTTATGGTTTTTGTACTGAATCTCATATCTAGGCTCACCGCGACGTTTATCTAAGCTAACATCTACAAATTCAGCTTCTTGTAAGTCTTTACTTATTTGTTTACGTTGTTTTTCTCTATCGATTTTACCAATATCTTTATAGTTTCTAGTTCCGATGTTTCTTTTTGTAATTTGATCTTTATTTTGGTTTGCTGTTACTCTATCTACGACTCTGCTTGATTGTAACTGTTTTATAAGGGGGCTTATGTTGTTAGTCGTTGTTGTTTTTTTCGACTCAGCCGCGACTTGACTTTCTTTTATAATTTTGTATGGTTCATAGATAAATGGTGTAGCTCTTTTCGTTCTTGGCAAAATAAGACTTTTAGGAATAAAATTATTGGTATTTTGATTCTGGTCAATCAAAAGCCCAGAATGATTTTGTACCGCTGATTGTAGAGAATAAACAGGATTATATTCCATTTGTGTTTTGTTTAAAATGTTATTCTGGTTATTTAAATTTTGTAATGAGGCTAATATACTTTTATTTTCTTTATTTTGGCTTTTGAGAATTATTTGCGTCGTCTTTTCACGATCAAATAAGTTAATGTTTGGTTTTGTGACAGGTTCTGGACTTTCAATGATATCTTCGCTAAAAAATGGACTGTCCAAAGGATTATCTCCAAAATATTTTGATTTTAAGCAATCAATTTTATCTCCAAGTCCTTCTAACCGTTGCTTGTTTTTAAGTTGTGAAAATTCCTCTTTAGAACCTGCACCATCGTCATTTTCGTCGGGATTTCCACCCTTTTTTAATTTTTCAGGAATAGGATCTATATCTTCTTCAACAGTTGGACAAACAATTCCTTTCCTTGAATCATAAAATTCCGTCCCTCCTAATGTTTTCTTTGGGATAAATCTCAGATTCTCAGCATAGCGAAGTGGGGAATTATTGGAAATTTTACTTTTATTGACAAAATAATATGGATACTTTCGACTAAACAGACTAATTTTTTCATTTTTATTTACAGTTTTCTGACGGAAAGCTTGCGACAATTCTTGGAGCTTAGGCACTTTAAATTCACGCTTATTTACAACGTGTTTTCTGCCACTAGCCACGGTATCGGTTGAATTATTATTGCTATTATCATCTGCATCACGGGCTGAATCCTCTCGTTTGTTTCTGGGAATTTCGTCATTTTTTGTTTCTGTTTCATCCTCGACAATTTCTTCTGAGGTTTCACTTACACTATCACTTGGTTCAATTTCTGTGTTATCTGCATGTGAGTCACTCTCCTCAGAAGTCTCTTGTTCGTCTTCGGAATAATCTTCTACCTCGGAATCGTCAGCGTTTTCTAAATTATCATTTTTCCATTTTTCAGCATGGATTAACTTATCACCGTGAGCAGATCCTCCTGCATCTTGTATTTTAGCACTTAAAGATGGTGTTTGATATTTACCTCCGCTTAGTTCATGTTCTTTAAGATATCCACCGTGGCCTTCAATATCCGAAGCATGTTTTTGTTCGCCAGCATGGTCATAAGCCGAATCCTCATAGCCTTCTTCAGAGTAAACCACTTGTGCTTTAGTACTTTTTACAGCTTCCCTTAGTCTTGGAGCATTTTTTATTTCATCTAGACTCTCTGCATCCCGAAAAGCTGCTCCTCTTGGAAGATGTTTTGTTGTTTCTGTTTTTCTGACTTGGGCGTAGTTCTTAATAGGAACAAATTCGTCATCGTTTTCGTGACTGTCATCGTCATCATCGTTTCCCTTAAGTTCAAGTTTCTCATTAGTTGTAGGTCTATTTTTTAAAACTGCCTTATTGATCGATTCGTCGATATTGTTTCGAAGTCTAACAAAATTGTCTTTGCCCTTCTCGTATATATCATAGCCGTCTGGTTTTTCAGCATAGGATTCTTTTTCTGGTAATTGAGGATACTCATTATTTTCATCGTCAAACTTGAGGGCATGATGTTGCCTCAGGTGGTGTATATGATTCTTGATTGGTCTATAATGCATCGGAGTCACTTTGACATAATTTTGATTCCACGGGTGACGAAGTTTTTTATTTAAAATGTTTTCTCTGTAACTGTACCTCGGTGGTGGCCTATAATATGTGGGTCGACGTATTTCATATCGCGCTGGAATATTTTTCTGGGGAAAGTATCTATAATCGGTCTGTTCTGGACTCTCCAAGTATTCTTCTTTCGAAACATCCGATTTCCCGGCATCGTTTTCATACTGCTGTAATCTATTTTTGCTGTCCTGCAAATCATTCCTTATTTTGTCTAACACCGGATCCTTGTATAATTCTTGCAATCCAGGTTCCTCCGCTTTGTAAGGATGATAAACGTCGTAGGATGTGGACGACGGAGTCACATGAGATAAATCATCACTCGAAGTGACATAGCGTTGGTACGGATAATAGGTTTCCTTTTCAGGATTCAACATTTGGTGTTTTCCCATCTCCGGCTTACCGACACCAGTATATGGCCTAATGGGATACGAAGTGTAATGTTTTTCCGGTGATTTGACATTATGAGCCGCGGCTATATCGATAGCGAACTGCGGTTTCTTGGCCTTGTACTCAAAGTAGGGCGTATTCTGTCGTATCGCTTCGTTGGGGCTGCTATTTTCAAAGGCTTCGTTTATTTTCACTTCACTTTCATTCCAGTCTACGGGCACACGTATCGATAAGCACAATGTGACATGTAACACCAGCGTGACACCGACTGCGCTGTATTTCGGCATCGTTCACATCACGGGGCGCGAGGGACAACTAACCGGGGCGGCGGCCTGGTCAAACTATTTATCGCCTCGGTCAATCGGATCGGTTGTGGTCCATTCGCTTTGATTGTAGCCTAGATTTGAAACAAGTCATGAGCTTCGTCGGACTTCAAAATTACCATTTAAAACCATACTATATTTTAGTCATGACTAGCGACCCGCCCCGGTGTCGCACGGGTATAAAATATATAGCCACTGAAAAAATGATGAAAATCGATAATCTATGATCCTTCACCTAGTCTACTTCTTATCTGTTCCAAATAACATAAAAATTGATCCAGTAGTTCGCGAGATAAGCCCTTTCAAATAATTTTCCCGTTTTTTCCACATTCTCCTATTTCTTAGCGTGATAAAATATAGCCTTCCTCAATAAATGGGCTATCTAATAATGGAATAATTTTTCAAATCGGACCAATAGTTCCTGAGATTAGCGCGTTCAAGTTAGCCCTTTCAAATAATTTTCCCCGTTTTTTCCACATTTTCCTCTATTTATTTGATCCTGCTAGTCTTAGCGTGATAAAATATAGCCTAGCCTTCCTCGATAAATGGGCTATCTAGCACTGAAAGAATCATCAAAATCCGTTGCGTAGTTTGAAAGATTAAAGGGAACAAAGGGACATGAGGGAAAAAAGCGACTTTGTTTTATAATATGTATAGATATTAGGTATATACTCTATTAATCCTTCAAACCCCATAGGCCATAAGAGCACCGGTGATCGCGACAACAATCCCCGATCGAAGGATTAATGTGAATATAATTATAGTCTTAAAACTCAACTTTTAATTGGGTTTTAGATTTTTTTCTAAAATCTTATTACTTTATTTAAAAAATTACGTATGTCTGACTGACGTCTCTCTGACCGTAGACCAAATTATGTTCCTATTGCATAAGGGACGTGTATAAATGTTTGTGCAATTAATTAAAAATGTAAAAAAATTTTAATACCTACATATTATAATTTTTTATTCAACCTAAAGTTTTAGTTATACTTTACTGCTAAACCCTTCCTGCTTATTGCATTTCTTACTGATACAATTTTATAAATTAAACTTTTTTAACTATAAGGAAATTTCATCCGCTATAAGCTTGAGACTTGAGACAAGCTTTTGTGTCGTAGTGAGAGTATTAGGATAAAAAACGAAATTCAGTTTCATTCCGTTGTAATGTGCTTTATCATTGCCTTCTTATAATATGTAACTTTAGTAATTAATCAATTCATCTTCCTAAATTATTTATTTCAAAACTTTTGCAAAGAAATTCAAGTCGTAAAAGAATTATATTTTTTTTTTGTTTATGATAAATTAATATTATAGATTTTACGAAAATTAATCTTGTTTTATATTTTAATTCATAAAGTTTTTAAAGGAGCCGCCCAACTTATGTATTATAAAAAAAAGAAAACTTGAAATCTCAAACGTGGAAATAGGTTGAACCATCAAAATAATTCACGATGGCATGAACTACAATCGAAAAATCTGGTCAAAGCGAATTTTCCACTTGGATTATCGACACGGAAGTTGCTAGATCAAATTGTTTTGCCGCTGTCGTAAAACCTCCTTACAGAAATCGAACTTACCCAACCCCTTATAACTGCACTTTGTAATCAAAGCTAATATTTACGCAATTAAAACAAAATAAAACTTATTGAATATTTGAATTAACTTTGCGAAAGGTTACAAAAGCGTCGCCAATGTAGTAACAGTGACAAACAGAACGACTCGGGGATTATATTATTATATTTCGTCAATTCGTGGGAAGTAAATCATTGATCCGTTTTGTAATAAGTTGGTAAATTAGACTGTGATAATTATTTACAATATACAAGCATAATATTATTCTCGTGAACTTAATAATATATCTATGCAATATTGATTAAGTACTTGTTACTTGGTCACTGAACTGCATAACCACCATCGTTATAATATACAGTATACAGTATACAACTACATTTAAATGTACATTGCGAGTCACAGGTTTCATAGCTAGGACTTGGGAGGGCGGGCTAGTTAGGCTTCAGAGTGTATTTTTACATAATGCTAAGTTTTCTAGTGTAAAATTTAGTATTATGAATAAAAATGGCAATTAAGGCTGTCACAGACAGAGCAGGTAATGTAAAGATGTATATTATATAGCACGATACATCTTTCTATAGAAATCGTACACAACAGCTATAATGTAAAAATATACATTATAGCTGTTGTGTGTGGTCTCCTGACGATTTCTATAGACAGATGTATCGAGATGTATCGCGCTATAATATACATCTTTACATTATCTGCTCTGTCTGTGATAACCTTTAAATGTTTCAAATATAAATAACTCTTAACAATTATTAGAAAAGAAGAGTTGACGAAAAGAGCTTCTTCAATAAGCTATGAAATTGGTAAAATTAATGTCTGCTACTTAATCAGAATATTCACATTACTAGACGTTTGATACTACCATTTCGGAAAGGAGGACGCTTTCTTATACTCCTGAGTCCTGCCTTTTTAAGGCTCTTTGTCTAAGCCAGTAGAATAATATTTCACTGTCCCTTTCAGTTAATTAGTATTCTGTCTAAAGACGTCGTTAAATGTACTCTCATTTATGATCCTATTTCAATAGACCATTTAAACGGCACTAGAACAAAGTATTACGTATTGCGACAGCTGACAATAACACGTGGTGACGTAACGCGTCGTGTCCCGCCCTGGGCCGCAAATGTCACTTACATAACTGTGTCACGGGAAACCGAGTGCTTTAGAAATAGGTCACAGTTGATCCCCAACCTTTTTTTCATGCGGGCCACAAACATGTTTTGGTCTTGATGTCGCGGGCCGCAACAAAAATTTTTTAGGGTTAAAAATGGCATTCACCAAAATTAGCGAATTTAAAGTGGAAAAAATTTAACGACTATCACGTAGACTTTACGTTATTTTGGCGGTGGGCGTGAATTTCAAAATTGTTTAACATCACGCGGGCCACAAATAAAGTCCCGGCGGGCCGCATGCGGCCCGCGGGCCGCGGGTTGGGGATAGCGGATCTAGACTGTAACAAAGGACTGTTTCTGTTGGGGCAAAAAGGGCGAAATATAGGTCATCACTAAAGTGTAGTCTTCTAAATGAGATAAGTTACAATAATTTTATTGTAGTCTATCTAAATATTTGCAACTGAATGTAAATTTTTGTCACTACTCAACGTTATACACTTAGGTATCCATTACACGGTAGGTTTTGCTGTCAGTTTTACCACAGTCATGGCTGTGACTGACGGATAACCTACCGTGTAAGAGCGTGACTGACGGTTGCATCAAGTTGATTGACCAAATTCTGGATATTTTGATTTTTGCTTCATTTCGTCACAAATTTTGAGAAAGTGTTGTCACATCTGACAAAATTGGAAAAAAATTTGAAACGTATACCTTTGAAAATTTTGGCTTTGACTGACATAAAACTGAAGATAATTGAGTGACCGTCTAATACCATTCGTCAGTCCATCAGTTACCATCAGTCAAACATAATTCATGATTAACGGAATTGACTGTCGCTTGCATGACCGTGTAATAGATGCCTTACATTATACTGTAGGTACTAGATAACGCCCGCAATTCCGTTGCGCCAATATTCATTTATCTCCCAGGAATCGTAC